>CM066032.1:343820099-346220099 GCA_033557465.1 Ichthyophis bannanicus
AGAAAACAACATAAGTACTGGCAAGTTAAATGCAAGGCATTGATAAGGCAAGCAAACAGAGAATGTGAAAAGAAGCTTGCCATGGAAGCAAAAGCACATAATAAAAACCCTTTCAAGTACATTTGTAGCAAAACACCTGTGAGAGAGCCAGTTGGACCATCAGATGACAGAGGGGTAAAAGAGGCACTAAGAGAGGACAAGGCCATAGTGGAGAGACTAAATGAATTCTTTGCTTCAGTCTTTACTGAAGAAGAAGAAGAAAATGTACCCATGCCAGAAATGATATTCCAAGGTGATGTATCGGAGGAATTTAAACAAATCTCGCTAAATTGGGAAGATGTAATATTGCTAATTGATTAACTAAAAAGCAGCAAATCACCTAGACCAAATGGCATGCATCCCAGAGTACTGAAAGAACTGAACTATGACCTACTTTTAGTAATCTGTGGACTATCCTTAAAATCATCTGTAATACCTCAGGACTGGAGAGTGGCCAATGTAACACCAATTTCTAAAAAGAGTTTCAGGGGGGACCTGGAAACTACTGCCCGGTGAACTTGATGTCTGTACCGGGCAAAATGGTAGAAACCATTATAAAGAACAAAATTACTGGACATGTGGATAGTCATGTCTTAATGGCAGGAAGCCAACATGGATTTAATCAAGGAAAGTCTTGTCTCGCTACTCTGTTATATTTTTTCGAAGGTGTGAATAAACAAGTAGATAAAGGTGAGCCGTTGTTATGTTATATCTGGATTTTCAGAAAGCCTTTGACAAAGTCCCTCGTGAGACACTTTTGCGAAAATTAAAAAGTCATGGAATAGGAGGCAGTGTACTATTGTGGATTAGGAACTAGTTAAAAGAAAACAAAGAGAAGGCTAAATGGACAATTTTATCAATGGAGAAAGGTGAATAGTGGAATACCCCAGGGATCTGCGCTGGCCTGTGGCTTTTTAACGTATTTATAAATGACCTAGAAATGGGAATAACAAGCGAGGTGCTCAAATTTGCAGATGACACAAAATTATTCAGTTGTTAAAACACAAGAGGATTGTGAAAAATTGCAAGAGCACTTTCAAAAATTGGGAGACTCAGCATCCAATTGGGAGACTCAGCATCCAAGTGGCAGATGAAATTTAATATGGACAAGTGCAAAGTTATGCACTTAGAGAAGAACAACCCAAACTACAGTCACACAATGCAAGGTTTCACATTAAGATTCACAACTCAGGAAAAGGATCTGGGCATCATCGTGGATAGTATATTGAAACACTCTGCCCAGTGTGCAGCCGCAGCCAAGAAAGCAAATAGAATGTTAGGAATCATAAGGAAAGGAATAGAAAATAATACCAAGGATATTATAATGCTTCTGTATCGCTCTGTGGTGTGACCTCTAGGGGCGGCTCAAGGCAATCTACTGCCTGAGGCGAGGGATGAGATGGTGCCCCCCCAAGCAGTGGAAGGGGGGAGAGGCTTTCTCAAAACTGCAGTCAGGGACTGAACCAAATCAAAAAGTCAATTAGATAATGTGGAGGAAATAAAAAGATGTTCGCACACCATGAAACTAAAAGAAAGAGCGAGAATCACTGCACAGTTTAACACCAAATTATAACTCATTATTATTTTGTTATAAACTTTGTTATGGTTATTGCTTTTTCTTTTTGAACCTATATTTTGCATTCACAGAACCCTCCTTCCCCCCTCAACAATGGGTGCAGAGCAGAACTAGGACATCTACCCACAAAATTCAATATCTAATTTTAAAGAAAATCTTATTCTGGCCATCTCACTAACAAACATTCTCCAGTACCAGGCATATTGTGAACTAATACAAAACCCTACAAAAGTCACTGATGATCTACAAGGCCAAATCAACCATATCATAGCAGCATAAACTTCCAAAACTTATACAAGGGGCCTACCCAGATAAAAGCAGCACTACAAATACTGTAGCGGGCCCTAGAACATCCATATACCTATTGAAAAGCTAAACTAGTCAAATTACTACAGTACAAGTCCCTTTGTACAAACCTCATGTTAGCAGAACGCCTGGCCTCGGTCACACATTCAAAACACAGACCCTCACCAAGTACAGAATAAGTGAGGATAACCTAAAGTGAAAATAAAAGTATGTAGACAAAAATTAAACTGAAAGCCCAAGAAGCTAGACTGCATGCAGTGCCATACTAGAAAAATAAAAGGGACACATTTCCCTGTACTGTGTAAAATATAAAAATAGTGCAAAGTCCAATCACTCATTGAAAATAAAATTATTTTTTCTACCTTTGTTGTCTGACCATTTTATACTCTGATCATGCTGGTCTCAATCTGAGGCTTCTGCTTTATTCTGTCTTCTCTTAGCTCTCTTTCTACGGTCTCTACTCCATCTGCCATTTCTTGTCTCTCCTTTTGTTTTCTTCACTTCCTTCCATCTTGAACATTGATTTTTTTTCTTTCCACCTTTCTTACATTAATTCTCTCTCTCTCTCTCTCTGGCCACCCAGATTTCACTACTCCTTAATATCCATTTCTCAGTCTGCCTCTTCTTTACACCATCTACCTACCGCTTTTCAGCCTTCACCCCAGTCCTTCTATTCCCCAGCTTTTCTTCCCTTCTGTGTTGTCCAGCATTTGTCCTCCTGTCTCCTCCACCTCCATTGTCCAGCATATCTCCCTATTTCCCACCATCCAACATTTGTCTCCCTGCTTCTCCCCTCCAGCATTTGTCTTCCTGCTCCCCCCACATTGTCCAGCACTTGTCCTGTCTCTCTCCCCCCCCCCCATTGTCCAGCATTTGTCCTCCTGTTTGCCCCCCAGTTCCCCAGCATTTGTCTCCCTGCTTCCCCCTCTCCAGTATTTGTCTTCCTGCCCTGCTTCCGTGTTGTTCAGCATTTGTCCTCCTGCCCCCACCTGTTGTCCAGCACTTGTCCTCCTCTCTTCCCCCCCCCCCGCCCATTATCCAGCATTTGTCCTCTTGTCTCTCTCCGCCCCACCCCCGTTGCCCAGCATTTGTCTCCCTGCTTCCCCTTCTCCAGTATTTGTCTTCCTGCCCTGCTTCCCTGTTGTTCAGCATTGTCCTCCTGTCCCCTCTCCTTCTACCTGCAGCTCTCTTCCTGCAAGCGATCTGGCTGATTAGCTGTCTTTATTTTAGATTTTGCCTCCTCTGGCCTGCCTCTACCTTCCTGCTGCTTTTTTTTTCTCAAGAATGCTTGCAGCGAGAAAAAAAGCCGGCAGGAAGGCAGAGGCAGGCCAGAGGCAGCAAAATCTAAAATGAAACACTGCTAGGGAGCGTAGGAACCAAATCTGGCCTCCCTGCAGGACTGAGGAGGGGGGGGGGGGGGCTCTGTCTGATCTAAGATGGCCATTCTTCCCACTGAAATCTCAGGACCTGGGAGTAGCCACCCTGAGTTGCTCTTTTTCTACACACGAGCCCCTGTGGTCTCTCCTACCAAAAATTGAGACTCCTAGAGGCCATCCCCTGCAACACTGTCCTCCTCCTGACAGCCACGGCAAAGGCCAGTAGCTGAGAGCTGCCCCTGGTGTACCCTGCAGGCCGTGCACACTGGCCTGGCCTACTCTTCACCTGTTATTGCAAAAACGTGTGAAAAACCATACTAGCGAGAAACCAAAACCAAGAATGCAGCCAACAAACCCCGGAGCCACACAACGAGGAGCCAAGAAAGAAACCCTGCCAAAAATGCCTGTAGTCTCCTCCCCGACCCAGTGCTAACTTCCACTGCCAGCGCACTCACCCAATGCTCTCCCCAGCCTGACCGCTTGCAGGACCATTGTCTGATCAGGCTGATTTGTCTGCCAGAGCTGGAAAGAAGAGCAACCAAAATAGTAAAGGGGATGGAAGGATACCCCTTATGAGGAAAGGCTTAAGAGGTTAAGGTTCTTCAACTTGGAAAAGAGACGGCTGAGGGGAAATATGACAGAGGTCTATAAAATAATGAATGGAGTGAAAGGGGTAAACGTAGATCGGTTGTTTATTCCTACAAAAAGTAGATAGACTGGGGGACTGGCAATGAAGCTAGAATGTGGCACATTTAAGACTAATCGGAGAAAATATGTTTTCACTCAGTGCATAATCAAACTCTGGAATTCATTACCGGAGAATGTAGTAAAAGCTGTTAGTGTAGCTGGGTTCAAAACAGATTTGGATGAGTTCTTGGAAGAAAAGTCTGCGGAAGCAGAGAAGTGTGGAAGGGCGATGGGGAAAGGGATTTTATGAGGTTTTTTTGTTTTGCAGTTATATACTATGCAGGCTCTCCACAGCCTGTTTAACCTATTCATAGGGACAGCGGGTTAGAGCTTTCATGTGTTGCTACTGTACCTTTGTAGGTATGTGCTCTGCACATATCTACAAGCCTGTTTAAACCTCTACATAGGAGCAGGGGGGTCAGAGGTCTTATATGTCCTATTTTTGTAGAAATGTATTCTGCAGAGCCCCCACAGCCTGTTTTAATCTGTACATAGGAGTAAGGGGCCTGACACCTAAAATAGCTGCCTGACACTTGCCATGTCTGCTTCATACCCATGGTATCTATTATCATATGGATCTGTATGTTTCTATGGTATGCTTCCACTGTATGCAGACCTGTAATAAAGATCTGACCTACACTGAGTAGTGTCTCCTGCCTCGCTTTACATGTATGCAGGTACATTGCCTTGCCCCGTCCTGATATGGTGATACCTCCCTCTGCACATGCGCTGGTGGCCCACTGTAAGGTGAATGGATACATAGCCAATTACAGGCCATGGATGACACCTGTGTAGTCAATGGGGCCCCCAACTCAAGCTGCTGACAGTCATGATGGGCATGGACAACCCCTGTCCTAGCATGTAGTGTGGGCAGGTACATTGGACAGGTATGGAGGCATGGTGAGCATCTACAGACATGGTGTGCATGCTAACCTGGATGTAGGTGGGCCCCCACCAGATATATGTCTGTGAACCTGTACCATTTCCTCTGGCCACCTCTTCCTCTACACCATCCTCTTGATGGTAGCTGTTACCATGTCTTTATTTTTGGAATAAAGTGTATTTATTACCATTATTTGAGCTAAGGACCTATGATGTAAGTGTCCGCCATTTCCCTATGGTGATGTATTTCGCCAGATGGAGGGTGAGTAAAACCTGAGGTCCGGTGATAGCTTGGTGTTTAAGGATTTGAGTGTTTTAATGAATTATTGCACTGAGAAAATTAATCCTGGTAATAGTGGAGTTACTAAGGGATATTTCTTTTGCTTGGTATATTTGGATTTCCCTTAGGCGGTGGTTCTTTGGTGAGCTGTTACCATGTGCCATGTGGAGGAGGTGTCCGGGGCAAGGGGTAGAGAATGTATGACCAGTGCTCTTGAAAGCTGGTTTGGGGCTACATAGCTCTGTGTGAGGGTATGCTGCTAGAGATTGGGCTAAGACCCTTGCATTCATCATGTGACAATCCAGATGTCTCCAAGATGCCATCAGATAGCTGGGGATGATGTTGCAAGCTGAATCCCAATGCCAGTCATACATGTGGCTATGTTTCCCTGGGTAATGCTATTGAGCAGCAATCGTGGTTAGGTGCATTGAAAAGCCCAACTCAGGATACATCTTACCAAGAAAAAAATTTATTTTGGGACCAACATGGCCTCTTGGACAAATATGTATGCAAATTATAAGGCACATGGTGCTGCCCTATTCCCGACCCTTCCCCCTCCCCTCTCGCCTGGAGTGGCTGGAGCAGAAATACATGCCATGAGCTGGTGTATGGAGATCATGGAGTTTTCTTCAACTATTACTACTACAATTTATCACTTATAAAGCGCCACGCAGGCAGCGCTGTACAGCCAACCAACAAGAGTTAGCCAGAATGCAAGAGACAGTCCCTGCCCGTCAGAGTCATGCTCATCGGAGCTTACAATCTAGTCAGAACATTACAGGGTAAAGGTCAGATTAGTGGAAGGTACGGTAAGGTCAATGCAAGGCACAGTAAGGTCAATAAAATATGGTCATGAGAGTTGATGGGGTTAAGATAAGATAAGGATAGAAGTCAGGATCTGAAAGCGATGGTGAAGAGGTGAGTCTTCAACCTGGATTTGAAGAGGGCCAGGGAGGGTGCCTGGCGTATAGACACAGGTAGGCTGTTCCAGGCGTGAGGTGCAGCAAGGTGAAGGGAGCGAAGTCAGGAGTTAGCGGTGCGAGTGAACGGCATTGATAGAAGTGATTTGCTAGCGGAGCGCAGGTTCCGAGAGGGGATGGAGGGAGAGATAAGAGATGAGAGGTACTGAGGGGCAGCCGAGTGAATGCATTTATAGGTCAGTAGGAAAAGTTTGAATTGAATGCGGAACTGGACAGGGAGCCAGTGAAGCGACTTGAGAAGAGGAGTAATGTGGGTGTGGTGAGGCTGGCGGAAGATTATTCGAGCAGCGTGATTTTGTATAGATTGAAGGGGAAGGAGGTGGCTGATGGGGAGACCAGCAAGGAGTAGGTTGCAATAATTAAGGAGAGGTGTGACAACAGCATGCTTGAAGTCAGCAGGGACAGTTGCAGTAGAGAGTGAAAGGCTGAGGATGTGAGAGATGGTGGGTACAATAGTGGAGGAGATGGGGTGGAGGAGATGGGGTGGAGGAGATGGGTGGGGATAGGGTCAGATGAACATGTGGTGGGTTTGGAGGAAGTAAGAAGGAGTGTGGTTTCTTCTTCAGAGATAGGAGGGAAGGAGGAGAGGGTGGCAGAGGAAGGACGGGTGGGGGGGGAGAATTTGGGAAGGGGGAGGTAGATGAGGGGGTGGAGAATTGGAGAGTAATCTTGTTGATTTTGTCATAGAAGTAGTCAGCTAGGGTTTGGGCAGAAAGGGAGGGCGGGACTGGGGGCAGGGGGACTTTGAGGAGAGAATTGAGGGTATTAAAGATACGACGAGGATCAGAGGCAAGGGAGTTGGTCAGGTGAATGTAGTAGTCTTGTTTGTCAAGTGCTATGGCTGACTGGAAGGAGCCAAGCATGAATTTGAAGTGTAGAAGGTCCTCCGGGGAGCGGGATTTGGACCAAGCATGCTCAGCGGGACGTGCACAGGTGTGGAGATAACTGGTTGTGGGTGAAAGCCAGGGCTGGGGAGTAGATCGTTTGACTGGACATGGAGTGGGTGGGGCAACAGTGTTGAGAGCTGAGAGTATAGCATTGTAGGAGGATAGTGCCTCAGCGACAGACTTGAAGGTTATAATGGAGGAGAGAGATGGAGAAATGATGGAGGACAGAGTCAGGGGATCAATATTATGGAGGTTTCTAAATAGGTCAGACGAGACAGGATGAGGTTGAGATGGTGGAAGCTGAAGAGTAAAGGTTAAAAGGTGATGGTCAGATGAGGTAAGGATTGAGTCGCGGAAGTTTGAGGGAGAAGAATTGGAGAAGAGTATTAGGTCAAGGCAGTGGCCGTGTATGTGGGTGGGGGCGGTGGCGCAGAGTTGGATGTCATACGAGGAGATGAGGGCAAGGAAGTCTGAGGCGTGGGGGTCAGAGGGGTTGTCGACGTGAATGTTAAAATCGCAGAGAATAAGAGTGGGGGAAGAGGGATCAAGAAAGGCGGAAAGCCAGGAATCAAAGTCGGTGAGGAAGGTTGATTGGGATTTGTCGGGTGGGCGATAAATAACAGCAACACGGAGGGGAAGTGGTAGGAGGAGGCGAATGGAGTGGACTTCAAAGGAGAGGGGGGCGGGTGACTGAGGTAGCAGGAGAGGTTGGAATTTACAGGAGGGAGAGAGTAGGAGATCAACACCACCACCGCGACCATGGCATGTAGCTCTGCTGTCAGGCCTTCCAGATGTGTGACAATGAGATCCTATGTCTGGAATGCTGCTGTACCTTTATTTTATTTTATTGTATTTATTTAGAAGTATTTAGCTCACATCTTTCCAGTAGTAGATCAAGGCGAGTTACAATTAGGTACTGTAGGTATTTCCCTGTCCCTGGAGGGCTTACAATCTAAGGATATAGTTGCAGGGACGTGAGGTGCTGAAGGACCTCAGAGCCTACAAAGGCTTGGAGGACCTCATAGTGGCACAGATAGAGGCAGGCTGGACAGGCTGGCTTACTACAGCCTGTCCACTTTCATCCTCCCTCCCACTTCCTCCTCCCATGCCTCCATGCCCTCCACCATCTCTCCCTCTATCATCTGCTCCTCTTCTCACACTTCTCACACTTCTCGCACTCTACCCTCCCCCCCCCCCTTTCTCTAGCAACTCTTTCTCCTTCCACACTCCTCTACATTCAACCCCTTCCCTCACCTCCTCCTCCTCCCCTTCCCACCCTCCATATTCGTCTCCACCACAGCTGGTAGCTCATCTGCTACTCTCTATCCTGAGGTTCCCCCTGCCTTGGAGATATGCAGCCACCCTTTCTGCCCTTGCTCCTTGACAAGGGTGATGACCACATCATCACCTTTCTTTCCTCCCTCCTCTGATGATGTGGCCAGCACCCATGCCAGGGAGCCTCTTACCATTGCCGCTGCTGCCCTCTACCTTGGTGGTGATGGTGGTGGTGTCTTCGTCTGCCCTTGCTCTGGCCATGGGCAGCTGGGATGGCGCTTGTGGCAAGGGTCCTGGCAGTGATGGTGCTGGCATCAGGAATCCTGGTAGCTGTGGTGATGGCAGCTATTATGGTTCTGGCTGCAGCTGTGGAGGTGGTAGTGGCAGTGCTGGTGGTGTTGCATCTCCATCTGCCACTGCAGCTGTGAAACAGGTCATGCATAGTGCACAGCTGCATTCAGGCGTGTCACAGCATTGACATATAATAGCTCAGTTCTTGCTAGCCCCCTAAGCTAACTGCTAAATGTGCTTCCTCAGCTGGACCTGTCCAGGTATCAACCATTGCAGATGTGGTATGTTGCAGGGGTGCTATTCTTCTACTACTCAACATAATGGGGTGGGGGTGGGGCAGAGGCACTGCACTGTCAGTCATTGTAAGGCCCCCATTGAGTGTTACATCTGTATGTTAGTCTGCTGTCCAAATGTATGCAACAGCTCTATCTGGTTGCTGCTGTGTTTTCCTATCATGCCAGACCTGGCAGATAAAGACCATACAGCCCATGCAGTCTGCCCATCCATACCAAATACTAAGCTTCACAACCCCCTCCTCTTCCTTGCCCCATGCTTTGTGCAATTCATATACAGTCCTTGTCTCCACCACTTCTGATGGGAGGCTATTCTACACATTCACCCATCCTTCTGTAGAAAAATATTTCCTTAGATTATTCCCAGCCTGAAAGAGGGAGGGAAGAGGTTAAGGGTAGCAGTATCAGGGAGTAGAGGTTGAAAGAAACTTAAGGGAGGCAGATAGATCATGGCACCATGGTCAGCAGAAAAGCAGCTTTTACACTGGCTGGTATTAGTCCTGCAGCCGCCACCCTCTGGTACCCAAAACTGGCCAGGTGGCTGAATACTGGTTGGTTGGCACCCCTAATCAGATTAGGACACAGGCCTGCAACTAGCCTAGCATCTGCTTTTTGGTCCACTGTCTCTCTCTTCAGAGTTTCTGCAGGACTGAAAAAAAAAAATCTTGATGGACTATAAAAAGTCTGCTTGTGTAATATTGTTTACACATCATATGTTCATGGCTGACTGCCTGGTCATAACTATACATTGAGTACCTAATTTAGTCTGATTTAGAATGTTATTTTTAGGTTTATTGTACTTTATCTATTGTGTCATTTTCTATTTGAAATGCTTTCACTTTATAATAAAAGCTTGTACCATGCCTTGATGTTTTATGTAGGCGTGTAATAAAATGGTAAATGTACTTTGCCCCGCACCATTAGTTCCTTTTAAATTGGAACTTACCATTGCTGATAAAGTCAGTGATGGCTGCACTATCTTCAGGGCCAGTCTTAGAGTAAGGTGAGCAGGGCAGCCGCTCAAGGTGCTGGGTGATGAGGGGTGACACCAGCCGTAGATCCCCACTTACCAGAGAGGGAGGAGAGAGAGCGCAACAGCACCTGCAATGCAGGCATAATTATTGTTGTTCTGTGTTGCTGATGTTTTGCGCGCTACAGTTTTATGTGTTATGCTAATAACAGCAGTAGTATCAGAACACTACATTCATGTTGGCATTCCGGTAACTCTTCAGCTGATGCCACTACCTATAGGAATAGCAGTGCTGAATATACATATGTATTTGGTGTCAGCATGTAAAAGAATGCAGTGACTCCATTGACTGCTTGCTGTAAGACTGCACTGGCCTTATTCGTTTAGGCACTGTTCAGTTTAATTTAGGCCTGCTATTTCCATTTAATGACTGAATATCATTGGTAAATGGATAATTTTAAGGGCTATCTTTACCTCACCCCTAACCTAGCCCTTACTGTAATTATATGGACAATATCTAGCCATTTAGCAATTTAGAGCTAGAGTTACTAAGATGCTTTAATGGAATGGCGCAAGATATGTGCAATTAACGTGAACTAAAAGCGTGAGTTCTTTGCCCTTAATGTACTATTTTTCTACCACACTGCACCTGATAGTGGACTGACAATTTGCTTATCACTGCTAGTTTTAGGGGGCCGTTTTCTAATGGGTACTAAAGTGTTGCATCAAACACACCAATAGCAGTGAAACGATGCATGTTCGGTGCAAGACCTCTGAGTTGGGGGCGTGGAAAGCAGTTCTCTGGCAGGTAACATGGAGCCCTGTCCCATGACGCATGCTGTGCATTAGCATGGATGCACCTAATGCCCCCTATCGAGTGATGTTAACTGAACCCGCGCTAATGCACTTAGTGGGTGGTGTGAAAACAGTTCTAACTGCGCCAAGCTCACTACACACACTCTCCACCCCTACGCCACCCACCCATGCCTCTAATGCGGGTTGCACAGTTAGAGCAGGAATCATCCTGCGCTGTTATGGCCCTGCGCTAGCTGGTGGCATGCATCCTAGTGCGCTGCCGCCTAGTGTCCTTTAGTAAAAGAATCCCTTAGTGTTTATGTATATGCTTGCTTCATGCCTGCAATTATTGTGCCCCACTGAGAACTGAAGATCCAGCTGGATATACATTTTAATAAACTAATTAATTCTGGGAATGGTAAGCTCTACCCTCTGGCTGCTATATCATTAGATTCCCACGCCCAGATGCCTTTAAAGACGCACCCAAGGGTGGTAACGAAAGATCCTTTGACACATTAGGTCTACGACTGAGATGCACTATTAGTGCAGTTCCCTTTGCTTATTGCTGATGCTTTTATTACTGTGGCATTTGAATGACTGTGGGCTGAAGTTAGCACAAGTGCTTTTGAGCAAAACACATTTTTGCACTGGGTGGTGGCAGTAGCACAGAAAATTGTGTGCAGATGTTTTGCTAAACTTTGCACAAAGCCTCTGACATTTTATTGTATCAGACCCTCAGAGAGTAACATCGTTCTGTTCCTCTCCCCTACCATGTGCTCAAACCTGGTGGGCCAGGGTATTCAATTGTAGTCTATGGAAAAGTTGGCAATCCTAGGTGACTCTCCCAAGGAAAGACAGAGCTGTGAAAAATTGGGTTTTCATTGTTTTTTATGACAGTTGTTTCTGAACTACTTGTAACTGAACATATTGCCCTTTTTACCCTGGAGTTTCCACAGCAGAGCACAGCTGCAGGTGAGATTTGTTTGTTTTTGAGATGCTATTTACTTTGGGAGCAGGGAAAAGAAACTTTGATCTCCATCTGCCTGGGTTCCTTTGGATTTTTCAGTAGGTCAGAGCAACTGATTGTCCTGCTGTCAGACCAGAGACAGAGGTCCAATTGTGGAGGGACGACTTGAGATAGCACAGATGCCAGAGACCAGTGCCTGCTTCCTGCCAAGGCTGTCACACATCCTACTGCCTCAGGTACCCACTAATATGCATTTAAGAATTAAGAGGTGATACCATATATATTAAAAAGTAAGACCTTAGAGGGCCATCAAAGGTGTCAGCTTGAGCTTAATTCAAAAGGGTTCACAATGACCACCACAAATTTCCCTGTTTCCCAGGCCAATGAATCCATTTTATGAAGCTTTTTTAATTTTCTAAATAAAGACCCAGTGTTAAAACAAAGAGGTATAGCACCCTCTACTACAATTCATGACAAAGGTATCTTCAGAGTTGCGCTTAATTGCTACTTCACAAAAGACAGTCCATAAACGCAGCCACCGCGCTCTGTCCACCATACAACCATACATGGCTCAAAATAGGCCTGTTTCAGCAATGCAGCTTTTTTCAGGGGCTGTCTCACCAACATGGCTTACCGCTTGGCAGGTTCACTTGAAAATTAATCATTTTGAAGCATTTGTACTTATCTAATTTGGGCCCATGCAGGTCTCACCTAAGATTTTGATGATTAAACTCATTAACCATGATAATTTCCCCTTCCTCTGAGAACAATCCTGTAAAAAGCAGAACAGAGTGTCACTGTGATCTTCTTCAACCTTATAAAAAGCAACAACCGCATAAGTAAACACACTCCAAAAGTCAAGGGGATACATCATTCTCATTACATCTTAGATGATCAGCGATATGCCACTCATTTTTTATCAAGGGACTAGGCCTGTGTGTGCCAAACTTTTTTGGGCTCATTTTTGTTTGTCATTCTTCAGGAATTCATCCCATTCATCTGCATTAAAGTCTCTGAGGGAAACTATATTGCAATGAAACAGTCAGGTTTGCCATCTGTTTTCAAACATGATGGTAGGCATTTGTAACAGCATTTTGAGCATCAAGAGTGTCACAAGAGCACAAGGAGAGGGGAAAAGAGTATATAAAGTGGCAGGATGAGTACCAGAAACCACAATTAGAAGGGCAAAATGGTACAAAGAATACAATGAACACTCCAGATAGGGGAAGAGAGCAAAGTACCATCACAATTGGTGCAAGCACACCAAAGCACTTTGAGAAAAGTAAAACGGCAAGGAGACCAGTACAGCACCCAGATCAGCTGCAAACCCTATATGCCAGGAGGACCAGCATAGCATCCAGATTGGCTGAAAGGCCCTAAAACAGCAAAGGAAAGCCAACACAAGAACAGAAGAGGCAGCAAAACCCTCAAGAATGGGGTGAGTTCAACTGAGCTGGGTGCCTACAGGTTACGTCCATGAACGGAGGACTTTGGTCCCAGCATTGAAACATTAAGTACAGAGGAAGATCTCACCCTGATGGAAGAAGCATCCCACCCCAGTCATTCAGAATAATCTGTGTTTCTTAGTTGATGACTTGACAAATATAGTTTATTACCTGATAAGGAGGATGGTGGATGTGAGGGCAATCTGTCACCCAATGATAGCTAGGGTTGATTTCGCTATCAGGCTAGCAAGCGGCGGGTGTCTCCTTCCTCTCCATGTCAGTGCTCCATGCAGGGCTGGCCCAACCATCAGGCAAACTAAGCAATTGCCTAGTGTAGAATCTGGGGGCAGCAAAGAACAGGACATTCAAAGCTAAACAATAGATTTTGACAGCCATGGGAGGCATAAGGCACCTATCATTTTGTCTTGTATACAGACCACCCAAACTGGACACAGATAATCTAGCTGTAATACTAGAAACTGTTTGCTCATCCTCAATTAATAAGAAACTAATACTACTAGGTGACTTTAACCTGGCATCGTTACACAATGCCCACATGAAGGTCTTCCTTGATGCAATGACCAATATGGACTGACCGATATGGACTATCAAGTAAAAAGTTCAGTTTGACTATTTCTGCTTCCATTGTTGGAATTGTCTGTTGCAAGCCTGCTCAAAGGGCAGGACTAATTCAATTACCTTAAAGCCTGTCTACAAGTACCTGATCAACGCTAGTCTTCACAGCTTCCAGAGCCTCCACACAGCTAAGCTTTCAGCCTTCTATCTTTTGCCTGTTTTGTTTGCTAATATAGAATTTAACTGTTGGATATACATTCATTTTTGGGAATATTCTGACTGCCTACATTCCTTGCGTAGCCTTTAAATCAGATATCTGAGTGTGCCCTCAGTTCATGTAAGGCCTACTGGCCAAGGACTCAGGTTCCCGCCCACCCTACCCCTCAACCCACCCACCCCAGGGCTGCATTGCCTATATAGTGGTCACATACGTTGACATCTATCCTTTTGATTTGGTGTTGAGCCCACCTTTCCTTCTTCTCCTTCTAGGACTGCTTAATCAGCATGTCGTGTATTCAGTGCAATAACTGTGGTGCTTTCATTCTGAGAAGAATCATTTG
The DNA here is from genome assembly GCA_033557465.1 of Ichthyophis bannanicus. Taxonomy (NCBI): domain Eukaryota; kingdom Metazoa; phylum Chordata; class Amphibia; order Gymnophiona; family Ichthyophiidae; genus Ichthyophis; species Ichthyophis bannanicus. The sequence goes on from CM066032.1 coordinate 343,834,285, forward strand.
GAACCTAAGAGCTTGTCCTATATGCCTCAAGTTGGTTTCCATGTATAAAGAATTTTATTTATTTATTTATTTATTTATAGTTCTTTTATACCGCACTCTTTTTCATCAGCGCGGTTTACATTATAACAGGAATACTCATTGCAATCAACAGACTGTTGAGTTTACATATAACAGGATAATACAACTGGGATTATAACTTTGGGGAACTTTGTACATATTTGTAACTTGAAAAGAACCTATATACACAGTATAGAAATTCTTATTATCATCTTAAGGCATTTACACTTTTACTGTAAGTGTTGGAGGGTTGATGATGTGCTTTGGAAATGTAGAATGAAGAGATGGTGCTTTATGGCTTTTCTGAATTGCTTGAGGTCGGTAATAGCTCTAATGTTGGGAGGTAGGTTGTTCCAACATCTGGGTGCGTAATACGCGAAAGCCCTGTCTGTTGTTGAACGTTTGTATTTTGTGGCCTCAGGTGGTGTAGCTAGGGTATTTGCCGCTGCTGATCTCCTAGATCTGATGTTGGGAGTATGATGGAGGAGTTTTGAAATTGATGAAGGAGCGATAGTATTTATCGCTTTAAAGGTCATGAGAAGGGCTTTATATGTTATTCTGCAGTATATAGGGAGCCAGTGAAGCTCCATTAGGATGGGTGTTATATGTTCGTTCTTTGAGGCACCGTATAGTACTCGGGCTGCGGCATTCATGGCTAGTTGTAATGTATTTAGGGAGTTTTTTGGGAGACCATGGAGTATTATATTCGCATAGTCGAAGTGTGGTGTGACTATGGCTTGGAATATAGTTCTGAAGCTGTCTGGGTCAAGCATATTTTTCAGATGACGTAGGGTCCTTATCTTGAAGTAAATTGTTTTAACGGTACGGTTGATATGTTCTTTAAAGTCCAGTCTATGGTCCAGTATTACTCCAAAGTATTTTATGTAGGGCTTGATTGGGAGTTCTGCGTCACGTACTCTTAGGGTCTCGGGGGGTGAGAATTCTCTGTTTTTCGTGACGATCAGTACCTCGGGTTTTTTGTAGTTTATTCGCATATTCTGCGTGAGGAGCCAGTCTGCTATTGCGTTAAAGCAATCTACTAATGATGTGTAATCTGGGAGCTTGACATTGAATGGTGTGAATATTAGCACATCATCTGCATAGATCAGCGAGGATATGCCAAAGGAGCGAGTGATATCGCATATAGGCTGCATGTAAATGTTAAATAGTAGCGCAGAGAGGGATGAGCCCTGTGGTACTCCTTGTTTTAACTGGAAAGGTTCTGAGGTACCTGTAACAGTCCTGACATGTTGCAAGCGATCTTCCAGGTATGATCTGCACCATTCCCATGCCAGCCCATGGATTCCCTTGTCATATAGACGGGTTAGTAGTATTTCATGGTCCACAGAGTCAAATGCTGCAGATATGTCGAGGAATATTAGTGCAAAGCCCTTTTTGATGTCCTCCAGTCCACTGATGAGTGTATTGGTTAATGTGGTCAACAGTGTCTCTACTCCATGGGCTTCCCTGAATCCGTGCTGACTGGGGTCAAGGGGGGAGGAGGTGTCTATGTGTTGTTGTATCTGATTGTTGGTTACTTTCTCAATTATTTTGGATAGTAGCGGTATACTAGCTATCGGGCGGTATGATTCTTCTTTTGTTGGATCTAGTTGATTGTTCTTTAGTAGCAGTCTTATGGAGGTCTGCTTTAGTGCCGATGGGAAGGTGCCTGTTGAGAAGGACATCTTTATTATTTCTGCTATGACAGGGCTAAAGTCAGATCGCATCGCTCTTATCCAGTGCTGGGCAAGGGTCGTTAGGTGCTGTGGTAGTATTCATTTTGACGATAATGTCTTCAATGCATTTTGCTGAAGGAGATGAGAGCTGGAGTAGTGGGAAATTTTGTTCTTGTTGCTGGAGGGGACTTTGGGATAAAGAATTTGTTGTTCTGATAGCTTTAGATTGTATAAAATTGGCATACTTCTGAGGGTGTATGGGTTCTTGTTGAGGTGGAGAAGGTTCTGTGGTTAATGACTTTACTAGTTTGAAGAGCTCCCGAGGTTTGTTTAGGGAGCGGTTGAGGATTTCTGAGTGGTAGGATTTTCTTGTGTCCCATATTGTTTCACGATAGGATTGAAGGTGGGTTAAGTATGTTTGTTGATCTGCTGGGTTATGAGATTTACGCCATTTTCTTTCGAGTTTCCTCAATAGAGTGAGAGACTTCCTTAGTTCTTGAGAGAACCATGGTGCATATGGTCTTTTCACTACATTATTCTTTGTTGTTGGGTTTTTTGCAGGCTGGCGGTAGTATGGCGTATTGGTTGATGGTTTTATTCCATGTAGTGACCATGTCATTGATGTCGGATGATGGTTGTTTGAGTATTGGAAGTATGTTTTTCTTGATTTCTTCTTCGTTGAGAGGTCTGAAACGAGTGGTGATTGCTGATGATCGTTTTGTTGTATCAGTGGATGGATCTTGATGTGCTGGTATAGTGAGTACTATCAGGCTATGGTCTGACCATGGGACTGGAGTGATGGATAGGTCGAAATCATCATTCGTGGGCGTGTAGGAGGGCGGAGCAAAGACGAGGTCGAGCACATTGCCATGTTGATGAGTGGGTTGGTTTATGAGTTGGCTGTAGTTGAGGTTTGTCATTGCATCTAAGAATGCGTTAGTAAGGGTAGTTTGTATGGAAGGGAGATTGAAGTCACCCATTAGCCAGTTAGGTTTCTCTGGGTGTACTGGGTTGCAGGCTAAATCAATTACGCTGGATAATTCTTCAGATGTCGAGTTCGGTGCCATATATATAAGTGGAGGAGTGGCCTAGTGGAGTGGAGGAGTGGCCTAGTGGTTGGGGCAAGGTACTTCGGGCCGGAAGGTCGGGGGTTCAAATCCCACTAGAGGACAGCAACCTTGGGCCGGAAGGACTGGGGTTTCTAGTCCCACAGGTGCTCCTTGTGGTCTTGGGCAAGCCACTTAACCCTCCATAGCCCATGTTCCCTGTAAAATAGTTCTCTGTGTGCTGTGCTTTCCTGTCTAATCAATGTGTTTATACCTCAAAAATTTCCTGTCATGATTTGACAATTTCCAATCTGTAATCAAAACCGCTGCTGATCGCTGGAAGTAGCGGTATACAAATGTATAATAAATAAATAAAAAATAAATAAATAAATAAGGTTGATGGTATTGTAGTTATTGTATATTGAGATAGTGTCTAATTGTTTTGTGCTCTTGGTTGTGATTGTACGATATTGGAGGTCAGTCTTTGCTATAATGGCGACACCTCCTCCTCTTTTATTTGTTCTGTTACATGTGTAGGTGGAGTAATTAGGTGGTGTGAGCTGGTTTATTATGACTGAGTCGGATTCTGAGAACCATGTTTCTGTGATCATTAAAATGTCTAGTTTTCTTTTGATTATTAAGTCCGAGATGGCTGGCCATTTCTTGCGTGCAGATCTAGCGTTTATGAGAGCACATCTGAGTCCTTCTTGTTGGGGAGCATGTCGGTTGCGTTTTGTGTTGGATGTTTGGTCTAATGCTATATGAAGTAAGTGAGAGTGTCTCTTGTGGTAAGGGTTCTGTGGATGTTGGTGAAAGCTGTGGAAGTGTTTTTTGTTTGTGTTGTGTAATGTAGTGATATGGTAGTGATCTTGGGAGAGTGAATTAGCTTCGTATAATACACTGGAGAGTAAGCAAAATAGCGTTATGGCTGGTAAGGTCATGGTTGCTGAAGTGTGGGAGAGAAAAGCTTTTTATAGCTACCTTTTTGGAATAGTATAGCAATGTAGGTAGCTGGTAATTAAGCAGCAGCAACGATGTTTCAATTTACAATTTGGATCATTGGACATGCAGCAGAGAAAATGTAACAATTTTTAAGTTGGAGCACTGGACATTCAGCAGAGAAGAATTGACTCTACTAAGGCAAGAACTAGCTGCAATGAAACGCACCTCTTCTAGGATACAAACCAAACAAAGTCCACCACCACTCCCACAAAGAATCAAACATCCCAGGAACAAATGGATCACAGTGGGCCCTGGTAGATTGCGACCTGTAATGCAGAGACACCCTATACATCAAGAGATATGCCTGCATAATACCTTCTCTGCTTTGGTTAATGAGGATGCCCAATCCATGGAAACTGAAGGGCCCTTAAATGAGACAGCTAAATAAAAAACAATCACAGACGAAAACATCACAGAAGGCTTGCCCAATCTAACTCCTGGTTGAGCCCTTTCGGTGTTATGGAGGATAGTCGAAATATCCATGATTGTTCAAGGAACTGAAGACGTTGTTCTCTATTTCCACCCCGTGGGTTTGATGGTACAAGATCTAAAATTCTCCAATAAAAATCGGAAAATAAATGTTGATTATCCAAACAATGTTGTTCATCACTACTCCAATTGTTCAACATTGTTTGGATAATCAACATTTATTTTCCGATTTTTATTGGAGAATTTTAGATTTTGCACCTTCAAACCCACGGGGTGGAAATAGAGAATAACGTCTTCAGTTCCTTGAACAATTATGGATATTTCGGCTATCCTCCATAACACCGAAAGGGCTCAACCGGGAGTTAGATTGGGCAAGCTTTCTGTGTCATTTTCGTCTGTGATTGGTTTTTTTTTTTAGCTGTTTATTCATTGGTTCCTTCTATCATGTGGCTCGGAATTTAACTGAGCTCTCTTCAGCATCCGGAAATGTTTCGGGTGCCATTTCTATACCGCAGTGGTTTGAGCGTTGAAGCAGGGCTGATTTGGTTTGGCTGCCCTAAACGCAGTGCTGTGTCCATTGTTACTATTGCTGCGAGGCTGTGAAGCTGTCGTTGTTACCATTGCGGCGCAGCTGTGAAACTGCGAAGTTGTTAACATTTTTACTACGAAGCTCCTTGCTACTAAGATGGGGTTCGAGTAAATGCAGTAACTGCAGCTCAGATAAGTACTATTATTGCCTGTTCCATTTTGGGCTGTGGAGAGTTTGTTATTAACAACACTAAATTGATGAATGTGTTTAACACTTGATTCCACATTTTTTTGATGATTATTAATGAAGTGTAGAGGCACGAAATAATGTGCTTTTTCTCACAATTAAAATGGTTCTGTAATTATGAGCCAAAAATACTGATTAAAAAGGAAGGATAGTCACGAGGGGGGGGGGTTCCCTCAAGGCGAGTCCTCCAACCTATGAGTTGTGCTCAGTAATTCTTTATATTTTCACTCTATTTTGATTTAATGATTACACTTACATAGAGTTTTGTTATTTTTGATATTTGGGTCAATGTTTTATGGCATGCTGCTTCAGGGGTACCTTCAAATACATAAACAAGCAATTAAACTCCATATTCAACTGCAGAACACAGGCACTTACATATCTATAGGCTATCGTTTGCTAATACATGCCTGGAAGAGCATCCTCAGTTAAGTCAGTTGCATCCATGTCATGCAGTCCACCATTAGAGCGCACTTTCTCAATTTCATCAGACTTTTGTAGCAGGATGTCAGGTGCAATAGTTGAAAGCTTTGCACCGTCGGTCGTATCATACTTGTATCTCAAACATCCTGCAGTGTTCTCTGAGCTGCGAGAATTGTTCACAGTGAGTTTATGGAAAGCCTTTTCTGGCAATGGCTCTGGCACATCTTCACAAAGAAAGATGAGTGCTTTCTGTAAGAATCCAAATTAATTTCTTAACAGAGAGTTTAGACAGGTTCATTCTTGACTGAATAGTATCAAAGCCAACATTCCAATGTCAGAGAGGATCAGAAATGGTTTTCATTTGATTTAGTTTAGAGAGGCTATTTTCTCAACTTGCGAGCATTACTGAAAGTCTCGGAAATGTGCAGGACAGCAGACGCATTTGGAAATATGGTAAATGAATCTCTGTAGCATGTACTCCACAACATACTTTGGCATGGAATGATTCATAGTTGGCATAGATAAGCGGAGCAGATAGGCCGGATGGTCTTTGTAACTGTTCTGGTCAGTAAAAGATGACCGGGCAAGAGAGAGCAGACTAAGATTTTGGGGAACATGCATACTAGATGAAGTACCCCCAAACCTGGGAGCAGGTGTTGTCTTCTGCCTATAGCAGCTACCTTCCCTTTGGGTTGAGCCCTCCAGTGTGGCAGCCACCAAGTCTTAGCTGTACACCTGCAGGGCCTGGCATGAGGAGCGCAATCACAATCTGCCTTTTGCAGTGAGAATTTACTGCAACACCAAAGTCAGATGAGTACTTTTCGTGCCTTCTGGGCTTCAAACGTCCAAATTGATTCTTTAAAGTCTAAGGTTTTTCCAATGCCTACTGGGCTACAAACATACTGGCAACACCATCTGCCTAAACACAATCTGCCTTTATACTGCCTCCACACAACTTTCCCATCCTGTTGTGCTCAGGGGTTTCCATGTAAGATGTGATGTTCCCAGATAGTGCTTATCATAGCCGTCCTTTCATATTGGCAGTGTTAATGTCCATGTCCTTTAACTTTTGAAGCAGCACCTTCCCAGCTCCTGTGCTGTCATCTATGTCAATGAATTCCAGGCAGTGTTCTGACAGTTACTGCAGACGTTTCATTTTTTAAAGGTTCTTCTGCTGTAACAAAACACACTATTAAAGTCATTTGTTCAGTATGACTGATGTCAGGGGTGTTGTCTAGAATAATAGAGTAATATTTTGCAGACTTCAGGTGTTCCAAAATCATCTTATTTGTGAGGAGAGCAACTGGATGATCTCATTTTTAATTATTTTTCCAAGGTAGGTAGTTTGTGGTTTTTTTGGAGGTTACTCTGCTTAAGTGCTCCTTAAGTACTGAATCAAACTCTGCCATTAACGCCACAATTTTGAGAAATTTATTTATTTATTTATTTATTTTACAGTTTTTATATACCGCGCTTTTTGGTATCAGCGCGGTTTACAGATAACAAATTTTCGCATTAGAACAATCTTTGCTTACATTATAACAGGGTCAGTAACTTGGAGATAACATGGTAAACTATATACAAACTATGTACAGAAAGATATATTACCTCTGGCAAATTACAATTCAAGTTGGGATCATAAATTTGGGTGTGCAGAGAGTCTAGTTCGTGTTCTGTAATGACTATGTTTTTGGAATGTCAGAGGCTGTGTGGGTGATTTGCGAGATAGGGGGAGGAGGTGTAGAGTTAGGGCCTAAAAGGTGATGACAGAATAGGTAGTGTTTAAGGACCTTTCTAAATTGAGAGAGGTCTTTTATTGATCGGATATGAGGAGGGAGATTGTTCCAGCAAGTTGGAGCGAATAAGGTAAAGGCCCTGTCTCTGGTTGCTTGGTTACATTTAGTGTACTCCTTTGGTACGACAAGGGTATTAGCGGCTGCGGATCTTCTCAGTCTGTTCGTGGGGGTGTTGATAATAAGTGAGGAGAGGGAAGGTGGGGCTATTTGATTAATTGCTTTAAAGGACAGCAGTAGTGCTTTGTAAGTTATCCTGGCTTGCAGGGGTAGCCAGTGAAGCTCTGTTAGTATGGGGGTGATGTGGTCTCTAATGGAGGTACCGCAGAGGATGCGGGCTGCTGAGTTCATCGCCAATTGGAGTGGGTTGAGGGTGCTCTTGGGTAGACCATGCAGGATGACGTTAGCGTAGTCAAAATGTGGTGTTACAAGGGCTTGGAAGATTGTTCGGAAGTCATTAGGGGCGAGTAGAGGTCTTAAGGGTTTCAGAGTTCTTAATTTGTAGTAAATGGATTTGACAGTCTGCTTTATGTGATCTTTGAAGGTCAGTTCTTGATCGATGGTGACTCCCAAGTAGCGAATCGATGATTTACATGGTAATTCCGCATCTCTCACCTTTAATGTTGCGGGGGGGGGGGGGAATTTCTTATTCCTGGTTACGAATAGGACTTCCGTTTTCTTGAAGTTTATTCGCAGGTTCTGGGTTAGGAGCCAATCTGTAATAGCGTTGAAGCAAGCGATTATTGTGGAGAAGTCAGGGGCATTGATTTTTATTGGAGTGAATATCAGTACGTCATCAGCATAGATCAAGCTGGAGGCGTTAAATGTCCTGATGATTTCACAGATTGGTTGCATATATATATTAAATAGAAGAGCTGATAATGAGGATCCTTGGGGTACACCCTGTTGTTGCTGGAAAGTATCAGAAGTTTAAGATCCTATCCGCACCTGTTGCCAGCAGTTAGTTAGGTAGGATCTACACCATTCCCAAGCTGATCCCTGGACTCCCTTTTCTTGAAGACGGTGAAGAAGTTGTACATGGTTAACCGAGTCGAAAGCTGCCGAGATGTCGAGGAAGATGAGGATGAACCCATTTTCAATTTTGTCAATCCCTCTTGATAAGGTGTTGATGAGTAATGTGAGAAGGGTCTCTATGCCGTGGGATTCACGGAATCCGTGTTGGCAGGGATCAAGAGGGGCTGAAATATCTATATGCTGCATGAACAACTGATCTTATTTCCCATGCAGAGCAAGGTTTTGAGTAGCAAGTATTCTCACACTCAATATTAGCCTTTTAGAACATTTCTCCAGTGCTGAGTCTCAGAATTGATCTTGGGTTGATTGCTTTCATCTGTCGTTAACTTTCACCGCAGTCTGGTCTCTAACTCTCTCCAGCTCAAGAACGCTCTATAGTGATGTTGTGCCTTATCATGATTTGCCAGTGTTCTAGCCAGATTCTTCCAGTCTCTTGTTCCAGTGGAACTTAATACAGATGCGCTGGTGTCAGCTTGGAAAGGTTTGCAGCAAAAGCAGTAGACAGCATCCTGGCTCTTCGACTACATGAGCCACTGTCTCTCCACTTTCTCCCCATTGGGCTTTTCATGCCAGTAATGAACACGATGAAAGCTTCTTCTGTATACAGGGTCTTTTGGAAACTTAAACACCTTAACTTGCTTTGGACCATTCAGTACAAGAAAGTCTCTTAACTTGCTGGCTATTTCTGGCCACAGCCCTGGATCTTCTAACAAAGATGGATTCAATTCTAAGGAATCTGCAACCTCTGGTTCCATTCTACTTGCACATGCTGCAGTCTCCTCTTCTTCCGGCATAGGAACTTCTTCCATCTCAGATGCTGATGTGGAGGTAGTGGCAGGGAGCTGTACTGGAGCATCTGGAATATCTTCAAAAGCTGTGCCACTTCCATCCCATCTCAAACAATTCATTTGGCAGTGTATCAGTAACTTCTGCAGTCAAAAACTTTAGCATGGCTCCTTTTTGTTTTGATAGTGCAGCTTCTTTCACTTCCATCTTCTTTCTATATCGTGCTCCAGACAGACACTTCTTTCCATCAGACATCTTTGCAGCAGACTGTATCAGCAATTGTTTTGAAATGCAGATAAATTTAGCTGTTGTGAAAGCATAAAAAAATCTAATGAACACTTAAAATGGCAGCTTCATATTATCAAAGTTGTTTCAGCGATGTCTCAATACCACATTTATTTTTTTTTTTTTATTTTATTCACATTTATATACCGCATCTTCCAAGAGTTCAGTTGCGGTTTACAGTTAACAATAATTAACAAATCAAGTTTGTTTTACATGGAACATTGCAATAAAACAGAACTTATTTACAAGGAACATCATATAAAGTATAGAACAGACAATGTGGTATAATACCGAACAGTGTGGAAACTATATACAAGTTATATATGAATATATATACATACACACCCAAATCAAACCAGATGTCCCCACCACATTTGCATAAAAGGGGTTCGGTGACCCCAGCAAAGCACAATCCACCTACTCCCCCCTCCCATCCAGCAGAAACATACACAATTTAGGCTTGCCAGCTGGCTCCAGATTTGCCCAACAGGGTTGATCCAGGCCTGGAGAGTACCTTTTTGCAGACATGGACCTGCGGTTTGCATTTCCCGATTTCATTTCTTCAGAAAAGCAAAATTACCTGTCCCCCACCTGGAAGGAGGTCAGTCCCAGGCCTGCATGGATCCGTCCCACTTTGCGAATCTGCTACCACTCCATCATAAAGAAGGAGGGCTTGACAGCCCCAACATATTTCCTGGAACTGCAGCACACTGGACCAGCATAGTGTTAATATAAATATATGTACTACAAAAAACAAAGGAAATGCAAGATGCTCATACACCGAGGAACTAAAAGACAAAGTGAGAACCACAGTAGTTTATAACAGCAAATTATAAAATTATAACCAATTTTATTGTGTTATAAACTGCGTTATGGTTCTCACTTTTTTTTTAAATATATAGTAACATACGAGGGTTGCTATTTATATTTCTGGCCTTAGCAACAGTAAGTGTTGCCAGGCGCCATCCAATGGTTCCATTGGAACACTGACATTGTTGAACATAACCTTATTCATAACATTTTATCATTTGAGCACGATTTGTTGTTTACAGTAACTTGAAAAATTCATCTCGGGCGAAAAATGGAATTAACTTGTGAACATTTTCGTGCGATTATTTTTCATAACTTTCGACGTGGATTATCAAGACAAGAGTGCATCGATGAACTTAATTTTTTATACGGCGATAAAGCACCATCCTACAGCACTGTACAAAACTGGTATAACGAATTCAATCGTGGCCGACGTTCGCTCCAGGACGAATTCCGTCAGGGTCATCCAAAATCGGTTGTTGTGCCAGAAAATATCGATGCTGTGTGTGAACTGATAAAGCAAGATCGTCATGTGACATACCGTGAGATTGAGGCATCTTTGGGCATTAGTATGACAAGCATCAATAAGATATTGCATGATCATTTTGCCATAAAAAAGATTTGTTCGTGTTGGATCCCGCATAATCTGACAAACGCTCAAAAGAAGACTCGTGTCGATTGGTGCAAGGAAATGTTGAAAAAATACGTTCAAGGTGCATCAAAGACTGTGTATAACATCTCGTAGTATATGACGGCAGATAAAGACCAGCATGGTCCATCTAGTCTGCCCAGCAAGACGGCAAGAGTAGGTGCACTTGTCGTTCCGTGCAGGACACCTCTCCCCATGCCTTTGTTTAGGGGTGTACCCACTGCTCCGTGTAGGTCACCCCTATTTGTTCAGATATAAGAGATAGTTATGCTTAATGTGATTTTATCCTGTTGCTATAAAGGAATCCACTGTGTCCGTCCCATGCCTTTTTGAATTCTGTCACTGCGTTTGCCCCCACCACTTCCATCGGGAGGGCATTTCAAGCATCCACCACCCTTTCAGTGAAAAAATATTTCCTGACATTGCCTTTCAGTTTATCCCCTTGCAGCTTCATGTTATGCCCTCTAGTTTTACGGCTTCCCCGTCTTTGGAAGAAGTTTGTGAGAACATTAATACCCTTTAAGTATTTAAAGGTCTGAATCATATCTCCCCTGTCCCTCCTCTCCTCCAGAGTGTACATATTTAGATCTTCAAGTCTCTTCTCATAAGTCTTATGACGCAGGCTCCAAATCATTTTGGTCGTCTTCCTCTGAACTGCTTCCAGCCTTTTTATATCCTTTGCGATACGGTGCCCAAAACTGAACACAATATTCCAAGTGAGACCTCACCAGCGACTTGTACAGTAGCATTAGTACCTCAACCTTTCTGCTGGTAATTCCTCTCTGTATGCAACCCAGCTTTTGCCACCGCCTTATCACACTGTTTTGCCACCTTGAGATCATCAGAAACAATTACAGTGAGGTCTTTCTCCTGGTCCATGCACATCAATCTCTTGCCCCCTATTGCATACAATTCCCTTGGGTTTCTGCTTCCCAAGTGCATGACATTTGGTATTAAATCTTAACTGCTAAGGATTAGACCATTCTTCCAGCTTTTGTAGATCTTTCCTCATGTTCTCCACTTCCTGAGGGGAACCCACTCTGTTGCAAATTTTTGTGTCCTCTGCGAAAAGACAGACTTTTCCATTAAGCCTTTATATTGAACAGTACTGGTCCCAAGACTGAACCCTGCGGCACAATGCTAATCATCCGAGTGGGTTCCATTTACCATCGTCCACTGTTGTCTGTCAGTCAACCAATTTCTGATCCAGTTCACCATCTTGGGACCCATCGCCAAACTACTGAGTTTATTGATAAGCCTCCTATGAGGAACAGTATCAAAGGCTTTGCTGAAATCTAGGTAGATCACATCCATCGCATGCCCTTGATCTAGTTCTCTGGTCACCCAGTCAAAAAACCTCAATTAGATTTGTTTGGCAAGATCATCCTTTGGTAAAACCATGTTGCCTCGGATCATGCAACCTGTTGGTTTTGAGGAAGTCCACTATTCACTCTTTTAGGAGTGCCTCCATTACTTTTCCCGCCATTGAGGTAAGGCTAACTGGCCTGTAGTTTGTCATTTCTTCCCTATTACCATCTTTGTGGAGAGTTACCACATCAGCCCTTCTCCAGTCCTGTGGAACTTCTCCTGTCTCCAAGGATCTATTAAAAACATCCTTTAATGTCCTTGCAAGAACCTCTCTGAGCTCTGGGGTGTATCCCATCTGGTCCCATAGACTTGTCTACTTTCAGTTTTGCAAGCTGTTCTAACACATCATCTTTTGTGAATGGTGTGGTATCTACTCCATTCCCATTTGTATATTTCTCAATCACAGGTGGTCCTTCTCCAGGATTTTCTCTAGTGAAAACAGAGCAGAAGTATTTGTTTAGCATTGTCGCTTTTTCAATGTCACTTTCCATGAATTCGTTCCCAGCACTTTTGAGTCCTACTAGTCCACCTCTGATTTTTCTCCTCTCCTGAATATACCTGAAAAACGTCTTGTCACCACACTTCACATCTTTAGCCATCTTTTCTTCAGCCTTTGATTTTGCTATCCTTATTTCTTGTTTTGTCACTTTTAGTTTGATCTTGTATTCTTTTCTGTGTTCCTCTGTTTGCGAGCTTCTGAATTTTGTAAAAGCTGTGTTTTTTGCCTTTATTTGTGGAGCCACTTCTTTTCAGAACCAAATAGGTTTCCTTTTCCTCTTTTTTTATTTACTTTTCTTATTTATATATCTGTTGCACCTTTTATTGCTTTCTTTAGTTCAGTCCATTCCAATTCCACTTCCCTTAACCCCTCCCACCCTGCCAATCTTCCTTCAGGTACTTGGCCATTTTACTGAAGTCAATGTTTTTGAAGTCTAAGACTTTGAGTTTGCTGTGATTGGATTCCACCTTGGCTTTTATCTCAAACCACACCGTGTGATGATCACTGCTGCTCACATGGATATTCAATATGCTATCTCCGTTGGTGAGCACTAAATCAAGCACGGAGCTCTCCTTGGTCAGTTCCATCACCATTTGTTTAAGTGATGCATCTTGGAAGGCATCCACAATTTTTTTTTACTTCTTTCCAGATATGCAGAAGGAATACTCCAATCCACATCAAGTAGATTAAAGTCACCCAATATGATCACTTTCCCCTTCATGGCTATTTTTGCAATATCAACAATCAATTTGTTATCCATTTCTTTGGTTTGAGTTGGAGCATGTAGACCACACCAATATGGATGATAGTGCCATCTCCTCTCTCCAACACAATCCACAGCGCTTCTTCTTTTCCCCACGTCCCCTGCATTTCAGCAGCTTTAATATTGCTTTTGACATACAGGTCTACTCCTCCTCCTTTTCTACTCTCTCTATCTCTTCTAAATAGATTATAGCCAGCTATGGCTATATCCCCTTCATGTGACTCATTAAACCATGTTTCTGTAGTGGCCACAATATCCAAGTCCATTTCCACCATTAGGGCTTCCAGATCAGAAACTTTGTTGGCTAGGCTTCGTGCATTTGTACACATTGCTTTCCAGCATTTGTTGAATGGCTTGCCTGCCTTTTACATGTGTTTTGTTCTACACGCCCCTTCCCGCTTGCCACTGATGTGTTGTTCAAGTGTGTTTCTGTTTCCAATGTTTTTCTTTTACTGGGAGTGACGTACTGAATTTGTCCTTCTCCATCCGTCACCCCCTTTCCCTAGTTTAAATGCCTGTCCACATAATGCCTGAATTTTTCAATTAGGATCCTTTTCCCTGTGGCGGAGAGATGTAGTCCATCAGTACAGTATAGTCTCTTGTTGACCCATGTGTTTCTCCAATCGCCTATGTATTAAAGTTGTTTATGTGATGCAGCCTTTCTGCTCCCTTACCATGAACAGGTAAAACTTCTGAGAATGCTATAGCAATGGACCTGAGTTTCTCTCCCAGAGTCTGGAAATCCCTTTGAACTGCAGAGACACTGTTTCTAGCCAAGTCATTTGTACCCAAGTGGATGACAACATCAGTTTTAGAGTGCTCACTTTCGGCACCAACCATACCAACAATTTGGTTTGTATTCTTGCTGGCTGACGAGCCTGGGAAGCATTTCACCATCCTCTCTCCTTTGGCTGTGTTCCCAAGTCGGTGCCTCTGATGATGGAATCTCCAATGAGTAGTAGTTTTCTATTTTGTGATTTTTTCTTCCTATTTGGTACATTATCAGTAGATTTGGCATTAAGTCTATCATTTAAGGGCACTTCAGTTTCCACAGATTGGGCACCCTCATTATCCAAGGCAGAGAAGGCATTATGCAGGGATATCGCTTGATGTATAGGGTGTCTCTGCATTACAGGTCGCAGCCTACCAGAGCCAACTGTGATCCATTTGTTCCTTGGCTAAGAACATAAGATATGCCATACTGGGTCAGACCGAGGTCCATCAAGCCCAGTATCCTGTTTCCAACAGTGGCCAATCTAGGTCATACGTACCTAGCAGTATCCCCAAAAGACACAGGTTCCACAATGCTTGTACTGCGTCAAGCATTGATTATCCTGGGTCCCTTTTTAATAATGGTTTATGGACCTTTCCTCCAGGAACTTGTCCAAACCTTTTTTAAACCCAGCTACACTAACAGCTCTTACTACATCCTCCGGTAACAAATTCCAGAGTTTGATTACACGTTGAGTGAAAAAATATTTTCTCTTATTTGTCTTAAATAGTTTACCCTGTAGCTTCATTACATGATCCCCTAGTCTTTCTATATTCTGATAGCGTAAACAATCGATCTACGTTTACCCGTTCCACTCCATTCATTAATTTATAGACCTCTATCATATCTCCCCTCAGCCATCTCTTTTCCAAGTTGAAGAGCCCTAACCTTTGTAGCCTCTCTTCATAGGAGTAGCCTTCCATCCCCTTTACCATTTTGGTGGCTCTTCTCTGTACTTTTTCTAATAACGCTATATCCTTTTTAAGATACGGCAACCAGAACTGCACACAATATTCAAGGTGCGGTCGTACCATGGAACGATACAGAGGCATTATAATATCCTTTGTTTTGTTCTCCATTCCTTTCCTTATGATACCTAGCATTCTATTTGCTTTCTTGGCCGCCGCTGCACACTGGGCGTAGGGTTTTAACATGTTATCCACGATGACTCCTAAATCTTTTTCCTGGATGGTGGTTCCTAATGTGGAACCTTGCATCGTGTAACCATAATGTGGGTTGTTCTTTCTTAGGTGCATAACTTTGCACTTGTCCACATTAAATTTCATCTGCCATTTGGATGCCCAGTCTTCCAATTTATCCAGATCCTCCTGCAGTTTTCCACAGTCCTCTTGGGTTTTAACAACTTTAAACAGTTTTGTATCGTCTGCAAATATGATAACCTCACTAGTCATTCCCTTTTCTAGGTCATTTATGAATATGTCAAAAAGTAGCGGACCCAGTACAGATCCCTGGGGTACTCCACTATTCACCTTTTTCCATTGGGAATATTGGCCATTTAGCCCTACCCTCTGCTTTCTATCTTTTAACCAGTTCTTGATCCACAATAGTACACTGCCTCCTGTCCCATGACTTTTTAGTTTTGACAAAAGTCTCTGATGAGGGACCTTGTCAAAGGCTTTCTGAAATTCCAGATACACTATATCAACCGACTCACCTTTGTCTACCTGTTTATTCAAACCTTCAAAAAAACATATCAGATTAGTAAGACAAGATCTTCCTTGTCTAAAGCCATGTTGGCTGTCTCCCTTTAGGCCATGACTATCTACATGCTGAGTAATTTTATTCTTTATGATGGTTTCTACCATTTTCCCTGGTACTGACGTCAGGCTCACCATTCTGTAATTTCCCGGATCACCCCTGGAACCCTTTTTAAAAATTGGCGTTACATTGGCGACCCTCCAATCTTCAGGTATTACAGATGATTTTAATGAAAATTCACAGATTACCAATAGCAGGTCTACAATCTCATATTTCAGTTCTTTCAACACTCTTGGATGTATACCATCTGGTCCAGGTGATTTGCTAATATTCAGTTTATCAAATAGTTGTAATACATCTTCCCGGTGTAGTGATATTTTCTCTCAATTCCTCTGCAGTATCACCTTTAAATACCACTTCAGTCTTGGGTAACATCCCTACATCTTCCTCAGTAAAGACCGAAGCAAAGAATTCATTCAGTCTCTCCGCTATAGCCTTGTCTCCTCTTACTGCCCCTTTTACCACTCTATCATCTAACGGTCCAATTGACTCTCTCACAGGCCTTTTGCTACGAATGTACTTGAAAAAGTCTTTATTTCATGTTTTTGCTTCCATAGCAAGTTCCTTCTCAATTTCTCGCTTTGCCTGCCTTATCAATGCTTTGCATTTAACATGCCAGTGCTTGTGCTGTTTCCAGTTTTCGTCATTTGGCTCTTTTTTCCATTTCCTGAAAGATGCTTTTTTGGCAGCAACAGCCTCTCTGACCTCACCTTTAAACCATGCTGGCAGTTTTTTGGACTTTCTTCAACTTTTCTTAATGCGTGGAATACAGCTGGTCTGGGCTTCGAGGATAGTATTTTTAAATAACACCCAAGCTTGCTGTAAGTGTTTAACCTTTGCAACCGCTCCTTTTAGTTTTTTCTTAACTATATTCCTCACTTTATCATAGTCTCCCTTTCGAAAGTTAAAAGGTAGTACTGTGGATTTCTTTACTATCCCTCCTCCACTAATTAAATCAAACACGATCATGCTATGATCACTATTGCCAAGTGGTCCCAACACCCTTATTTCTTGCACCAGATCTGGTGTTCCACTAAGGACTAGGTCCAGTATGGCTTCCCCTCTGGTCGGTTCATGAACCAGCTGCTCCAAGAAGCAGTCATTTATTTCATCTAGGAACGTTATCTCCCTAGCATGTCCTGCCGTGACACTGACCCAGTCGATACCGGGGTAATTGAAATCACCCATTATTACTACTCTGATGTGACGTTTGTTAGCTTCCTTGATTTCTTTGAGCATTTCATCATCCATTTGTTCATTCTGGCCAGGCGGTCGATAGTACACCCCCACTGCCATCACCTTCCCCTTCATACATGGAATTTCAATCCATAGAGATTTGTTTGATTATTTGTGGGAGTGGTGGTGGATTTTATTCAGTTTGTATCCTAGAGGACGTGTGTTTAATTGCAGCTAATTTTTCCCTTAATATAATTGATTCTTTATGCATAGCAGCTAACTTGAAGCATATAGGGCAAGCTCTTAGGATCCAAATGATTTTTCTTGGAATGAAAGCACCACGGTTATTGCATTGAATACACAACATTCTGATTCAGCTGTCCTAGGAGAAAAGAAAAAGTGGGATGTAACACCTAATCAAAGCACAGAAGTCAATATATATGATGACTATATAGGCAATGCAACCCAGGGGTGGGTGGGGTGAGGGTTAGGGTGGGCGGGAACCTAAGTGTCCCTGGTCATTAGGCCTTCTATGAACTGAGGGCACACTCAGATATCTGATTTAAAGGCTATATAAGGAACGCAGGCAGGCTGAAGATCCCTATAAACCTATATTCAACAGGTAAAGTTTTATCAAAAGACAGGCAATGATAATGTTTGAAAGTCTTAGCTGAGTGTGTAGTCTCTTGATGTTCTGATAGCAGACTGGTTCAGGTATTTGGTCAGTGGTAGAGCAGCTTTAATGTAATTAGCCTCACTCTGTGAAACAGGCTTGCAACAGACAAAGGAAACTAAACAATTCAAACTGAAATCTTACTGCTATGTATCAGCCTACTAAGCAAAGGTCCCTATAACCTTAAAGTGATACCCTTGCTTGCAAAATTAAGTAGGAGACCTAAGTAGAAGACCAGGTCTAGCTGCAAGTCTAAAAGCAATGTTTATTTCTGTTCCAAGTAGCTATATATCACAAGTGTCCCTGGCCAGTAGGCCTTCTATGAACTGAGAGCACACTCAGATATCTGATTCAAAGGATATGCAAGGAACAGGCAGGCTGAAGATCCCTATAAACCTATATGCAACAAGCAGGGGGCGTCCCAAGGGGGGTGCTGGGCCATGTGCGGAGACTCGGTGTGGGGCCTCATTTGCATAAGTGGCCTTATTTGCATAAATATTTGCATAATGTTACCATACACTAACTTTTAGTAAACATGTCTCTTAATGAGTGTATGGATAAAGAAAGACTAAAAGATTTCTACATTACTATAATCCAGTGCCAACCACCAGGCACATTAGGAACTACTACAAACGCTGCCCATTTAGAACCCATAGCAAACCCGCCGTATCCTGAGAGCATTACCAGGACTCACAAAGCACCATACCCTACCTATCAAAAGACAACACTGCAAATATTAAACCAATACATTTCAGAGAATACTGGGGAAAGAGAACAAATGGCAATGTCAAATAGGAATTACATAAACAGAATACCTCAGCTCAGTTACACATGCAGAACATAGACCATCACCAAACAAGGAATCACAATTTAGAAACAGGAAGGCAATAATTAAACTGGGAACCCCAAAAGCCAAACTTGGAATGTACAACAACACTGTAGAAATAAAACTATAAATTAATTTCCTCTTGTACCAAACAAAGCGCAGACGTTAATGATGCACATTTCCCAGAGCTTTCATATTCCAGTTAATAAATTCAAAATAAAGAGATATCTTTCTACCTTTTGTGCATTTTTTTTTCAGTTGCAATTGCTCCAGCCACTTTCTTCTGGTTTCTTCATGTTTTCTGCTAACTCTCCATCGTCTGCTGTCCATTTGTCCTTTCTTCTCTCTTCTAGTTTTTTTTCCATTCTCTCTCTCTACATCTGCTTTAACATACTAATCTTTCTCCTTTTGCTCTTTCCTCATTCCTATTTCATCCACACAAATTTTACCCCTCCATCCTCAATCCCCACTTACTCTCCCAATACCCAGCCAATTGTAGATTTTTCATCCCTCCCACACAAAATATTTTTCCCCTCTCCATTTTACTCTCCCAGCCCCATCCCATTCTAATCCTCCCGAACCTCAGCTCCCTTCTAGTTCCAGTCTCACCCAGCATCCATTCCCTTCTAGTCCCTGCATCAGCCCATTTCCAGTCCTAGCCCCCCATCAGCCCATTTCCAGTCCTAGCTCCCCCATCCATTTCCAATCCGTCCCTTCATCAGCTCATTTCCAATTCTATCCCCCCCATCAGCCCATTTCTAGTCATTTCCTAGCCCCACCATCAGCCCATGTCAAATACTAGCTCCCCTCCACTCAGCCCAATTCCAGTCCAAGCCTCCCCATGAGCCTACTTCCAGTTCTAGCCCCTCCATGAGTCCATTTCAATTCAAGCCCCAACCACAGCCCATTTCCAATCTTAGCTCCCCCCAACAACCCATTTCCAGTCCTATCCTAGCTGCTCCATCAGCCCATTTTCAGTCCTAGCTCCCTTCCCTCACAGCCCATTTCCATTCCAAGCCGCCTCTCCTTCAGTTATTTGCAGTTCAAGCCTCCCCTTCCACTCAGCCCATTTCCAGTCCTAGCAACCCCCCAACCCATTACGAGTCCTAGCCCCCCATCAACCCACTTCCAGTCCTAACCCCCCATCACCCCATTTTCAGTTTAAGCCCCCCTATAACCCATTACCAGTCCTAACCCCCCATCAGCCCACTTCCAGTCCTAACCCCATCAGCCCATTTCCAGTCAGCCCCCATAGCCCATTGCCAGTCATAACCCCCCCATCAGCCCACAGCCCATTACCAGTCCTAACCACATCAGCCCACCTCAAGTCCTAACCCCTCCCCATCAGTCCATTTCCTGTCCTAGCCCCCCCATAGCCCATTATCAGTCCTAACCCCCCCATAGCCCATTACCAGTCCTAACCCCTCATCACCCCATTTCCAGACAGCCCCCATCAGCCCACAGCCCATTACCAGTCTTAACCTCCCCATAGCCCATTACCAGTCCTAACCCCCCCAACAGCCCACAGCCCATTACCAGTCCTAACCCCATCAGCCCACCTCAAGTCCTAACCCCTCCCCATCAGCCCATTTCCTGTCCTAGCCCCCCCATAGGCCATTATCAGTCCTAACCCCACCATCACCCCATTTCCAGACAGCCCCCATCAGCCCACAGCCCATTACCAGTCTTAACCCCCCCCCCCCATAGCCCATTACCAGTCCTAACCCCCCCCCCCCCACCATCGGCTCATGGAAAATTAAAAAAAAAAAAAGCTGGCTGCTGCTGCTGCCGCCGTGGCAGCAGCAGAATGGAGTGTCCCGCGGGGCCCCCTCTGCCCGGCTGAGCTCTCCCGGCCCGGCTGAGCCCCTCTGCGCCGGCTTTCAGATACGCGAAGGGAGAGTGTCTCCCTCACGTCTCTGTTAAGCCCGCAGGGGCAGATGGGAAATTTCCCATAAGCCCCTGCTTCCCATCTGCCCCTGTGGGCTTAACAGAGACGCGAAGGAGGCACTCTCCCTTCGCGTATCTGAAAGCCGGCGCAGAGGGGCTCAGCCGTGCCGGGAGAGCTCAGCCGGACAGAGGGGGCCCCGCGGGACATTCCATTCTGCTGCTACTGCGGCGGCAGCGGCAGCAGCCAGCTTGGTTTTTTTTAAATTTAGTTTTTAAAAAAGCAGAATGTTCTATGCGCGGGGCCCCCTGAAACGCGGGGCCCTGTGCAAAAAACATTCTTGCTCAATGGACGGGCCGGCCCTGGCAACAAGTAAAAGGTTTATCAAAAGACAGGCAATGATGATGTGTGAAAGTCTTAGCTGAATATGTAGTCTCTTGTATTTCTGATAGCATCCATAGAAAACTCTCCCTCAGCAATGGTTGCACAACAGATGTAGGACATTCACTAACAGAACTCAATATTTATTTATTTAACAATTTTTTCTACCACCTTTCAGTGTTATCAAAGCGGTTTACAATTAACTCGACCTTTTACATGGAACAATATGTTTAAAAAAAAGCAGAATCTGGTCATCTCCCTAACAAACATTTTCCAGTACCAGGCATATTGTGAACTACTGTAATATAACAACATACAAAAGTCTCCAAAGCTCTACAATTTAATTCTTACTGAGCTGACCACTGCTGCACACTACTCCCTCCCACCCTCTCCCCCCCGCCGACACAAAGCTGAGCTGCCCACTGGCCGGGATCAGCTCTCTCTCTGCTGGTGGGGGGAGGGAAGACACGGTAGACGTATTTTCTTCTTTCCCTGATACTGGCAGGTGGCAGCCCCCCTCCCGCTCACCCTACTTATCACCCGCAATACTTTTACTTCACATGGCAGTGGTGTCAGCAGCAGCTACTTGGATGACGGGGGTTCACTTTACAGAACCGAGCGGCCACACAGCAGCAGTAGCGCAGCGGCAATCAAAGAGGAGAGCCAGACAGAGGCAGCACATGAGCCTGGCTCCTCCTCTTTCATTCCCACTGCACTGATTTGCTGGGACCAGAGAGTGGAGGAAAAGCAGCAGGGGAAAAGCAGTAAAATTACAAAACAGCAAAAGGACTTCATTGGTCCTTTGCCTGCTGATGCTGCCCCCTGAAAACTGCCACCTGAGTTAACTGCCGAAATTGGCCTCATTGAAGTGCCGTCCCTGATATGCCCCATTCTGAAAAATGGATCCTTGGATAAGGCAAACCCACTTTCCTACACACCAATCTCCAACCTGCCATTTTTAGCAAAAATAATTGAAAAGATTGTCCAGATCCAGCTACAGGATCACATTGATTTATATGCCCTACTAGACATTTATCAATATGGTTTCAGGTCAAACCACGGGGTCGAGACACTTTTAATATCACTTTTTGACACATTCTTAAAAGGACTCAAAAATACCAAACAAGCTTTCATACTGATCTTTTTAGATATTGCTTCTGCCTTTGACACAATTAGTCATAATATTCTACTACAGAGGTTTCAACAAATTAGAATCCATGATACAACCCTTCTTTGGTTTCAATCCTACCTAACAGAATGCACCCAACAAGTCAAAATCGAACATTCATCATCCAATACATATAGTCAATAGCAAGGTATTCCCCAGGTATCAGCCTTCTCAGTGTTGCTATTTAATATCTATTTACAGCCAAGCTGTAATATTTTTCAAAAGTTCAAAATAGGATATCGCATCTATGCAGCTGATATAATGCTATACCTACCTTTTTGATATCACAAAATCTGACCTTAGCCAAATTATATCATGCTTCAACGAGGCCTCACAATGACTTTTCTCTCATAACCTACAGATAAATCTTAAGAAAACCAAAGTAATGTATGTTACCAAGAACCAACAATTTATCCTGCCATCCAACCTGCAGATCAAAGAAGCCCATCTTGAACTAAGCCACCAAGTCAAGCTTCATCCACACCATACACAAAATGGTGCACAGCTCCCTAACACAAGGGTTCATGCCAAATCAACTAAAGCTTGCTACAATAAGACCCATCCCGAAGAAATCCTCACTCGACAAGAACAACCCAGCAGCATACAGACCCATCTCCAGCATACCCTTACTGGCAAAAATAATCGAAAAATCTGTACAGCACCAGCTACAAGATCACATCGACAACCACGCCCCTCTGGACAACAACCAACACAGTTTCCGCCCCAACCACGGGGTAGAAACACTTCTGATATACCTCTTCTGATATACCGACAGCATTCTACGAATCTTAGACAACACCAAGAAAGGGATCCTAATGATCTTCATAGACATCTCATCAGCATTTGACACAGTTGACCACAAGACTATTGGAAAGACTACAGAACATCAGACTACACGGATCCACCCTGAAATGGTTCCACTCATACTTGACTGACAGACAGATACAGGTCAAGGTAGGCCACAACACCTCCCGACCCATAAAAGTCATACAAGGAGTACCACAAGGATCGGCCTTATCAGGACTATTATTCAACCTCTACATCCAGCCAATATGCGACATCATGAAAGATCACAACATACAATATACAATCTACGCAGATGACATCATGATATACACACCCATCTCAGTCGACAACCTGGACTACTCCA
The DNA here is from genome assembly GCA_033557465.1 of Ichthyophis bannanicus. Classification (NCBI taxonomy): domain Eukaryota; kingdom Metazoa; phylum Chordata; class Amphibia; order Gymnophiona; family Ichthyophiidae; genus Ichthyophis; species Ichthyophis bannanicus. The sequence goes on from CM066032.1 coordinate 343,857,491, forward strand.
AAATAAAAAACTGCCTCATACAAATGACAAGCTGGTTTCAAAAAAACAACCTCTCAATAAACTACAGCAAGACAGAGGCACTGATCATCACACGAAACTCGGACTTTGTCCTCCCACCCAACATCAAGATAAAAGACACAATCATACCCATAAAATCAGAAGTAAAGTACTTCGGAGTGACCCTGGACAAGGAGCTGAACCTCCAATCACACATAAGCAGAACAACCAAAAGCTCATACCACAGAATGAGAATCATCAGAAGACTTAAGCCCCTCCTCGCCCCAGAGCACTTTCGTACAGTCTGCCAGGCACTAATCACCCCACTACTAGACTTCTGCAACCCAATCTACCTTGGGCTACCAAAACAGACACTCAGACCGCTGCAACTGGCACAAAACACGGCCGCCCGCATAATATCTGGCACTACGAGACAGGAACATATCACACCAATACTGAAAGATCTGCACTGGCTCCCAATCAGCTCACGCATCAAATACAAAATAATCATGAACATATTCAAGATCAAACAACACTCTTCAGCCATAAGCCTACATACACTCATACAACCTGAAACAAGCACACGACCAAGGAGAAGAGGCACCGCCAATTGAGTAAACACCCCAAAAGACCGCCAAGACCCGCAAGGACACCGCGGTACGAGCACTCTCCCTGGCTGCTCCATCAATCTGGAACACCCTCCCAGATGAACTGAGACTAACCACAGACCTCAAGGACGTCCGCAAACAGCTGAAGACAATTCTGTTCATCGAACACTATGGTCATGTCACATGAGCTACCAACCAAACCAGAACATCGGATCCTCCCCCCACCCTAAGCCTGTATATATGAATGTATATTAGCTCATGATGTATAATAGCACAGAATGTAGAATGCACAACCCAAATCAAATTCTCGCCACCACTAACACACTACACACACCACTGCATGAAAACACACGAACACTCCTTACATAGAAACATAGAAACATGATGACAGAAAAAGACCACAAGGCCCATCTAGTCTGTCCTTCCATAACAACAACTACAACAGTCCACTTTTTACCTTTAGAGATCCTCTGTGTTGGTCCCATGCTTTTTTGAATTCAGTTACTGTCCTCATCTCTACCACCTCCACTGGGAGACTATTCCACGGATCCACTATTCTTTCCGTAAAGAAATATTTCCGCATATCACTCCTGAATCTATCTCCCTTCACCCTCATCCCATGTCCCCTCGTCGCAGAACTTGCTTTCAATTGAAAGAGGCTCTCTCCCTGAACATTTATGCCACAGAGGTATTTAAACATCTCAATCATATCACCTCTATCCCGCCTTTCCTCTAAGGCAGGGGTCTCAAACACGCGGCCCACGGGCCGCATGCGGCCCGCGAGACAACTTTGTGCGGCCCGCGACGGAGGAAAACAAAAAAACCCCCAAAACCCTGGCTTCTGCTGCTGCCGTTGCCGCCGTGGCAGCGGCAGAATCAATTGTCAAATTCAAAAAAAAACCTGACTTCTGCTGCTCAAGCAGCTGTCCTGCGGCCCCTTCCCCTCTGCCCGGAGATCCGACTCTGCTCTATCAGCGGCGTGCTTTTCAAGTCGCGAAGAGAGTATTCCCCTCTCGCGCGGCTTGAAAAGTGAATAGGCTTAAACCGCGCGAGAGGGGAATACTCTCGTCGCGGCTTGAAAAGCACGCCGCTGATAGAGCAGAGTCGGATCTCCGGGCAGAGGGGAAGGGGCCGCAGGACAGCTGATTTTGCTGCTTGAGCAGCAGAAGTCAGTTTTTTTTTAATTTGACAATTGATTCTGCCGCTGCCACGGCGGCAACGGCAGCAGCAGAAGCCAGGGTTTTGGGGTTTTTTTTGTTTCCCTCCTTCGCTGGCCGGTAATGAGCTATGGAGGGGCTGACTGAAATGGGGTAATGGGGGTTAGGACTGGAAGTGGGCTATTGGCAGGGGGGGGGGTTATGACTGGTAATGGGCTGGGGGGTGGATGGGCAGATGGGGGTTAGGACTGGAAGTGGGCAATTGGCAGGGGGGGGGTTATGACTGGTAATGGGCTGGTGGGGTTATAACTGGTAATGGGCTATGGTGGGGGCTAGGACTGGAAATGGGCAGATGGGGGTTAGGACTGGAAGTGGGCTATTGGCAGGGGGGGTTATGACTGAAAATGGGGTGATGGGGGTTAGGACTGGAGGTGGGCAGATGGGGGTTAGGACTGGAAGTGGGCTATTGGCAGGGGGGGGGGTTATGACTGGTAATGGGCTATGGTGGGGGCTAGGACTGGAAATGGGCAGATGGGGGTTAGGACTGGAGGTGGGCTGACTGGGGGGTTAGGACTGGTAATGGCCTATGAGGGGAGGTAAGACTGAAAATGGGGTGATGGGGGTTAGGACTGGAGGTGGGCAGATGGGGGTTAGGACTGGAAGTGGGTTATTGGCAGGGTGGGGTTATGACTGGTAATGGGCTATGGTGGGGGCTAGGACTGGAAATGGGCAGATGGGGGTTAGGACTGGAAGTGGGCTATCGGCAGGGGGGGGGTTATGACTGCTAATGGGCTATGAGGGGAGGTAAGACTGAAAATGGGGTGCTGGGGGTTAGGCCGGGAGGTGGGCTGATTGTGGGGTTAGGACTGGTAAGGGCCTATGAGGGGAGGTAAGACTGAAAATGGGGTGATGGGGGGTAAGACTGGAAGTGCGCTATGGGGAGGTTAGGACTGGTAATGGGCTATGGGGGGTCTAGGACTGGAAATGGGCTGGGAGGGTTGCTAGGACTGGAAATGGGCTGAGTGGAAGGGGGCTTGAACTGCAAATGGCTGATGGGGAGGGGGGCTTGGAATGGAAATGGGCTGTGAGGGGAGGGAGCTAGGATTGGAAATGGGCTGATGGGGGGCTAGGATTGGAAATGGGCTGATGGTGAGGCTAGGATAGGACTGGAAATGGACTGATGCAGGGACTAGAAAGGAGCAGATGCTGGGTGGGGCTGGAACTAGAAGGGAGCTGATGTTGGGGGAGGATTAGAATGGGATGGAGCTGGGAAAGTGAAAAGGAGAGGGGAAAAATATTTTGTCTGGCAGAGAAGACAAATCTACAATTGGCCAGGTATTGGGAGAGTAAGTGGGGATTGAGGATGGAGGGGTAAAATTTGAGTGGATGAAATAGGAATGAGGAAAGAGCAAAAGGAGAAAGATTAGTATGTTAAAGCAGATGTAGAGAGAGAGAATGGAAAAAAACTAGAAGAGAGAAGAAAGGACAAATGGACAGCAGACGATGGAGATAGCAGAAGACACGAAGAAACCAGAAGTGGCTGGAGCAATTGCAACTGAAAAAAAATGCACAAAAGGTAGAAAAATATCTCTTTATTTTGAATTTATTAACTGGAATATGTCAGCTCTGGGAAATGTGCATCATTAATGTCTGTGCTTTAGTACAAGAAATTAATTTATAGTTTTATTTCTACAGTGCTGAGGTATTCTGTGTAATTCCTATTTGACATTGCTACTTGTTCTCTTTTCCCAGTAGGTCATGTATTGTTCTCTGAAATGTATTGATTTAATATTTGCAGTGTTGCCTTTTGATAGGTAGGGTCTGGTGCTTTGTGAGTCCTGGTAGTGCTGTTATGATACGGGGGGTTTGCTATGGGTTCCAAATGGGCAGTGTTAGTAGTAGTTCCTAATGTGCCTGGCGGTTGGCACTGGATTATAGTAATATAGAAATTTTCTAGTCTTTCTTTATCCATGCACTCATTATGCAACATTATGCAAATATTTATGCAAATGAGGCCCCGTGTCTTATGCGGCCCCCGGGTTACTTTACAAGTCCTCATTCGGCCCTCAAAGCAATTTGAGTTTGAGACCCCTGCTCTAAGGTGTACATATTAAGATCCTTAAGTCTGTCCTCATATGCTTTATAATGAAGACCACTAATCATCTTAGTAGCAACCCTCTGCACCGACTCCATCCTGTTCACATCCTTTTGAAGGTACGGTCTCCAGAATTGCACACCATACTCCAAATGAGGTCGCACCAAAGACTTATACAGAGGCATTATCACCTCCTTTTTTCTGCTAGTCATTCCTCTCCGTATGCACCCAAGCATCCTTCTAGCTTTTGCCGTCGCCTTTTCTACCTGTTTAGCTACTTTAAGATCATCGGACACAACTACGCCTAGGTCCCGCTCTTCTTTAGTGGACAAAAGTACTTCACCTCCTATACTGTATTGCTCCCTTGGATTGCTGCAGCCCAAATGCATGACCTTACATTTTTTAACATTAAATCCCAGTTGCCAAATTCTAGACCATTCTTCAAGCTTAGCTAGATCCCTCCTCATGTTATCTACACCTTCCTGGGTGTCTACTCTATTGCAGATTTTGGTATCATCCGCAAAGAGGCAAACCTTACCCGACAGCCCTTCCGCTATATCACTAACAAAGATGTTAAAAAGAATCGGACTAAGGACAGATCCCTCGGGCACACCACTGGTAACATCCTTCTCCTCAGAGTGAGCTCCATTTACTTGTACTCTTTGTCGCCTCCCACCCAACCAATTTCTAACCCAAGCAGTAACTTTAGGGTCTATCCCTAGGGTGCTCAGTTTGTTTATAAGTCGCCTGTGAGGAACAGTGTCAAAGGCTTTACTGAAATCTAAATACACCACATCTAGAGCTCTCCCGCGGTCCAACTCCCTGGTCACCCAGGGAGTTGGACCGCAATTGCTGCGCTCCTGTTAGATTGACTGCGCTCCTGCTAGATTGTCCTTGATTGTTTGCCGTGAAAACCGCCTTGATTGAAGGAGAAGGCGGTATAGAAATACTGTTAAATAAATAAATAAAAGGATGAAATAAAATATCTCGGAGTCACCCTTGATCAAATCCTCAATCTTTCCACCCACATCAAACTAACCACCAGGTCAATTTACAACAAATTTAGGATGATACAGAAACTAAGGGGTATGTTTACAAAGCAGCGGTAGCGGCCTCTGTGTGATATCGGAGCCGCAGCCCCATTGAATTCAGGCGATGATCTGCCCTCATTTTGACTACTGTAACAGTATATATCAGGGGCTACCAAAGCAAGCAATAAAGCAACTCCATATGGCTCAAAACGTGGCGGCATTTGTAGTCTTTCATCTGCACAGTTCTGAACACATCACCCCTATTCTTCATCAGTTACACTGGTTACCCATTCAAAGCAGAATCATTTACAAACTAATACATGACATAGCACCATCCTACATAATTTAAAAAACGCCACATGACAGACTGAGAAGAGCATGCACACAGAACACGCTGGTTGTTCCTAAAGTCTACTGGAACACAAACAGATCAACGAGCGACAGAGCATATGCACTCCTGGCTCCAGCACTCTGGAACTCCATACCAGATAATCTCAGAGCACTGGCTGACCTCACAGCTTTCAGGAAACAACTCAAGACTCGCTTATTTAGAGATTATTTTGGCACTCATACAGATGCAGATAATGTTTACACAACATAACCATTACTCTTACACCCCAGGATCACCAAACTGACCACATTGTGTCAGTTGCTCTTTGGCTCACGGATTATAACTGTAAACATATTTTCAATCACTACCTTGTAAATATGTTAACAATTATATTGATAGAATGTATTGTTTCAGGTTGAGACTTTCTAGGCGTATTTAATTAGATTATCAAATTATGTTAATCCACCAACAATGTTCCTTGTGAGAGTTACATTCATATTTGTTCCCCTTTTCTGATGTAATTAATTTGCTGTTTGTAAACCGCTTTGATCTTGTGAGAAAGCAGTATATAAGAGCACATAAATAAATAAATGAATAAGGCTTAAGGTTTGCCTAGGGTGCCAACACTTTCAGCCAACTCTGGGCCCAGCCCTGGCTCCATGCTCATCCCTCCTGATAGAAATACCGCTCTTTGGTCAACATTATAACAGTAGCTGCGCTCCTGCTAGATTGTCCAAACAAGTACAGTAATGGAAATTTGAAAAGAACTCTGAAGAGAGAGCTCAAGGATCATCGACGGTGGTAGGCTGGTAGTGCCCTCCCTCACCATGCTGGTTTCAGTTCCTCCTGGACTCAGGTTGTTAGGACTTGCATGTCAAAGTGAGTAGGAGAACAGAGGCATATAATAACATGCCAAAAGGACCCACAAAGATGCAAAGCAGGAGGAGGAGGAGGAGTGGCCCAGGGAAAGCCAAAGCACACCAGTTGCAGAGTCACGCAATTAGAAGGGTAGCGACAAATCAGCATGGCATTTAAGGAGGGTGAAAGTCATAATGACAAGCCTAAGGCACCCACAAAGGTGCAAAGCAGGAGGATGAGGAAGAGTGACCAGGAAAAGCCAAAGCACACTGGTCACAGAGCCATGAAGCTAGAAGTGTCTCAACAAACTGGCATGAACATGAGAACATAAGGTATGCCATACTGGTCACACCAAGGTCCATCAAGCCCATTATCCTTTTTCCAACACTGGCCAATCCAAGACACAAGTGGCTTGTGGGGCTGCGCATCCTGCAGGGACGTACAGCCTCGCAAACTGCATCTCTGCCGGGACACACCAGCTCCTCCCTCCTCGGCTCCTGCCCAATCCGGGCAGTGGGAGCGGGAACAGCAGCAGCCGGCAGCAGCTAAAAGCGGCGTCCCTGCTCGCAGAGACGCCGCTACTGCCGGGACACACCAGCTCCTCCCTCCTCGGCTCCTGCCCAATCCGGGCAGTGGGAGCGGGAACAGCAGCAGCCGGCAGCAGCTAAAAGCGGCGTCCCTGCTCGCAGAGACGCCGCTACTGCCGGGACACACCAGCTCCTCCCTCCTCGGCTCCTGCCCAATCCGGGCAGTGGGAGCGGGAACAGCAGCAGCCGGCAGCAGCTAAAAGCGGCGTCCCTGCTCGCAGAGACGCCGCTACTGCCGGGACACACCAGCTCCTCCCTCCTCGGCTCCTGCCCAATCCGGGCAGTGGGAGCGGGAACAGCAGCAGCCGGCAGCAGCTAAAAGCGGCGTCCCTGCTCGCAGAGACGCCGCTACTGCCGGGACACACCAGCTCCTCCCTCCTCGGCTCCTGCCCAATCCGGGCAGTGGGAGCGGGAACAGCAGCAGCCGGCAGCAGCTAAAAGCGGCCTCCCTGCTCGCAGAGACGCCGCTACTGCCGGGACACACCAGCTCCTCCCTCCTCGGCTCCTGCCCAATCCGGGCAGTGGGAGCGGGAACAGCAGCAGCCGGCAGCAGCTAAAAGCGGCGTCCCTGCTCGCAGAGACGCCGCTACTGCCGGGACACACCAGCTCCTCCCTCCTCGGCTCCTGCCCAATCCGGGCAGTGGGAGCGGGAACAGCAGCAGCCGGCAGCAGCTAAAAGCGGCGTCCCTGCTCGCAGAGACGCCGCTACTGCCGGGACACACCAGCTCCTCCCTCCTCGGCTCCTGCCCAATCCGGGCAGTGGGAGCGGGAACAGCAGCAGCCGGCAGCAGCTAAAAGCGGCCTCCCTGCTGGGCGCGCCCGCGCCTTGCGGGCCCGCGCCTGAGGGCCTCGCAAGAGGGCCCTTTGGCGTGGCCCTTAGGCGCGGCACGAGGGCGAGCAGAAGGCAACAACAAAACGAGTCAGCTACACCAACAACATCGCAGCAGAACCCAACAAAGGACTAGACCGAAGAAAAGGACGTCAAAACCACAAGTAGAACCCTCACTACACACCACACACTTCCTTCCACCAGACGGTCCCTTCAACTACCAACACCCCAACGGATCCGGATCTCCCTCCACGGGGACAGGCTCCCCTCCACGGGGACAGGCTCCCCTCCCACGGGGACAGGCTCCCCTTCCACGGGGACAGGCTCCCCTTCCACGGGGACAGGCTCCCCCTCCACGGGGACAGGCTCCCCTTCCACGGGGACAGGCTCCCCTCCACGGGGACAGGCTCCCCCTCCACGGGGACAGGCTCCCCTCCCACGGGGACAGGCTCCCCTCCCACGGGGACAGGCTCCCCTTCCACGGGGACAGGCTCCCCTCCCACGGGGACAGGCTCCCCTTCCACGGGGACAGGCCCCTGCTCCAAGTTTAGCTCTCCCCAATCGGGGGATTGGAGCGGCAACAAGGGCACAGCCAGACAGCGGCAGAGTGCCGCCCAATCGGGGCAGACTCAAGGCCGTACAAGGAACAGCGCGGCAAGAGTGAGCACAAAGGGAGAATCACAGCCACACATACAACAGAACACCAGAGGAAAAACAACAGCAAAGCAAGCAACAGACGAAGACTTAAGAAAAAAGGCATCACCCTAACAGAACATCACAAAAGACCAAAATGCACGTCACATACTTCCTCCCACTCTACCTACTCGTCACTCAACTCCTCCCACCAACCACACACCTACACTACCCACAAGCAAACACAACGCGGTACCCACCAACAGCATTGCCATATTTAGAAACACAGCACACACACAAACAAACACTCAGAACTGCCCAGACAAAAAGACCAAACAGACACAAATCAAACTCCCAATCCTGCACAAAGGAAGCACATGTAACAGCAACCTACTCAACAAAGGTAACAACGATTGAGCTCATAAACGCCAGATCAGTATGCAACAAGATACACACTCTTGTAGACCACATAGAGGAGCGACAGCCCGACATAATATGCTTCACAGAGACGTGGCTCAACCCTACCGACAATGTACTACTCAACCAACTCGTACCGGACAACTACTCAGCGTACAACTGCCCACGAACCCACAAGCGTGGAGGAGGAGTCCTAATAATAGCAAAGACAAAACTAAAATTCAAGACACATAGCTTCTCCAATACTCAGCAATGTAACACAATCAGCATCAAAAACAAAAACATTGCAATCTGCCTAACCTACAGAGCACCCAGAGCTCCACCCGACGAATTAGCCTTCATACTCGAAGAAGCCTGTGCCATAACAACAAACAACAAACCAGCACTACTGATTGGAGACTTCAACCTCAAGTCCACCAATGCCAAAGACGCAGAGGCCTTCCTGCAAGCAATGACCTCACTTCAATTCACACAGATAATCAACGCTCCAACGCACAGACATGGATCTTCTCCAGACCTCATCTTCGCATCCAATTACATAACTTCAAGAGACCTAATCTCTCCACCCACCATTACCCCAGTGCCATGGTCTGACCATTACTTAATTGAGACAAAGATACGATCTCAAGAGGACCAGACAAACGAAAGAACAAACAACTCACACACACAAAGACGATTCAAGAATTTCGACAGGGACGAATTCATACAGAACACAACACAACACCTGAACATTCCTACAGATGACCTGGAGGAACAAGTTTCCAGATGGAACAGCATCTTAGCTAACGCCGCCAAACCATCCGGTGGAGGGCACGAGAAACACCAACACAACAGGAGACAAAACAAACCTTGGTACTCAGCAAAAATACGTCAGGAAAAGAGGGAGCTCAGGAAGATTGAACGGAGATGGAGAAAAAACAAAACAGCAGCCGACCAACATCTCTACCTAACAAAACAAAAACAATACAATGAATGCATCAACCAATCAAAGAGGGAATTCCACACAAACTTGATAAATACTTCCATCAACAAGCCCAGAGAGCTCTTTGAAATAGTCAAGATCCTCACAAAAGAGCAAACAACAGAAGGGGAAGTACAAGTGGACCCACAGGAATTCGCCGACCACATCAAAGACAAATTCCACTCCACAGAGCGTACAACACCCAGTGGGACCACCAGGACAGACATACACACCAAAACCTGGGGCACATTCTACTCACCCTCAACAGAGCAGATATCCCACATCATCTCTACAATCAACACAAGCACTGCTCCTACAGACCCATGCCCAGTATCATGGGTCAAAGCCACCAAATCAAACTTCATTCACACCATACACAAAATAGTACACAACTCACTCACTCAAGGACTCATGCCAAAGCAACTAAAGCTTGCCTCAGTAAGACCAATAACAAAGAAAACAACACTCGACAAAAAGGATCCAGCAGCATACCGACCGATCTCCAGCATACCCTTCCTGGCAAAAATCATCGAAAAAAACGGTACAACTACAACTCCAGGAACACATCGACAAACATGAAACACTCGACGACAACCAACACGGCTTTCGTCCCAACCACGGAGTCGAAACGCTACTGATCTACCTCTTCGACAGCATCCTAAGAATAATTGACAACAACAGGAAGGGAATCATAATGATCTTCATCGACATCTCCTCAGCCTTCGACACAGTGGACCACAACACGCTCCTGGAAAGACTAAAGAACACTGGTATACACGGTATCACTTTGAAATGGTTCCACTCATACCTAACCGAAAGACAGCTACAGGTCAAGGTGGGACACAACACCTCCCGACCCATAAATGTCCGCCAAGGAGTACCTCAAGGATCCGCACTTTCAGCCCTCCTATTTAACATCTACATCCAACCGATATGCGACATCACGAAAGAGAACAACATTCAATACACAATATATGCAGACGACATCATGATATACACCCCGATAGAAATCGACAACCCGGATTTCTCCAAGATAACAGACTGCCTTACCCAAATGACGAGCTGGTGTCAAAACAACAACCTCGCAATAAACTACAACAAGACTGAAGCTCTAATAATCACTCGGAACCAAAGCTTCATACACCCGCCAAACATCAAGATACAAAACACTACTATTCCAATAAAATCAGAAGTGAGATACCTTGGAGTTACTCTGGACAACAAGCTAAGCCTCAAGCCACACATAGACAAAACAATACAAAAAGTCTACTACAAGATGCGAATCATCAGGAGACTGAAACCACTCCTTGCCCCAGAACACTTTCGTACCGTCCTCCAAGCACTGATAACCCCAATACTGGACTTCTGCAATCCGATATACTTGGGACTACCGAAACAAGCCCTCAAACCACTCCAGCTAGCACAAAACACTGCAGCACGAATAATATCCGGTACTGCAAGACAGGACCACATCACACCCACCTTAAAAGACTTACACTGGCTCCCAATCGGTGCACGCATCAGATACAAAACTATCATAAACCTATTTAAGATAAATCAGCACACATCAGCCAACAGCCTACACACCCTCATTCAACCAGACAACAGCACTCGTCCTAGAAGAAAACAAACACGCAACCGAGTCAGCACCCCAGGTGAATTCAAACACACACGCAAGGACACAACAGACAGAGCTCTCTCCATGGCTGCTCCAACTATATGGAACAAACTACCAGACGACTTGAGGACAACTACAGACCTCAAAGACTTTAGAAAACAGCTAAAAACCATGCTGTTCATAGAACACTATGGACACATCACATAACCTAAGAGAATGTATAACAGCACATATTGCTGCCTGTACAGATAATGTTTTACAGCACCACTGTATATAGCCCACACTGTACATAGCTCAAACCATTCTAGCACGCAACACACCACACCTTGTACATAGCTCACACCAATCTAGCACACGATACAACACACACTCAACTAAATTGCACCCTCACTGCATGATTAACACTCTCACTTTACCCGATTGTTTGCTGTGATACCACCTTGATTAATAAGATAAGGCGGTTTAAAAATACTGTTAAATAAATAAATAAATAAATAAATCTCTGAATTGGGCCCCTAACCTTTTAAGCCTTTTCTCATAGCATTTAAGGAGAGTTAAATTCATACAATGACAAGCCTAAGGCACCCACAAAGGAACGAAACAGGAGGATGAGGAAGCGTGACCCAGGAAAAGCCAAAGCACACTGGCCACAGAGCTATACAGCTAGATGGGTGATGACAAATCGGTATGGAATTTAAAGAGGGTGATAGTTTTCAATGACAAGCCTTTAGGCACCCACAAAGGAGCAAGTTGCCTATACATGTTGCATCTTATGAACTTCAGAAAGAAGCTCTCTTTGGTATGATGCAAGTATTACAGCTAGCATTTGAAGTAAATTTGAGAGACTGAGATCATACGCCACATACTCTGGCTTTAGCCATGAGGTTCATGACTGCCATGGTATACGCAAAAGCAATTCATTTGGAGAAATTGCCTCTGACTGAAATCAAGCAAAGCAGGAGGATGAAGAGAAGTGGCCAAGGAAAAGCCAAAGCAATGAGGGCATAGAGGCAATGGAGAAAGGTGAATAGTAGAGTACCCCAGGAATCTGTGCTGGGTCTGCTGCTTTTTAACAAATTTATAAATTACCTGGAAATGGGAATGAGTGAGATAATCAAATCTGCAGATGACACAAAATTATTCAAAGTTGTTAAAACCCAAGAGGATTGTGGAAAATTGCAAGAGGATCTTGATAAATTGGAAGACTGGGCATCCAAATGGCAGATGAAATTTAATGTGGACAAGTGCAAAGTTATGGACCTAGGAAAGAACAAACCAAACTATGGTTACATGATGCAAGATTCCACATTAGGAACCACCACCCAGGAAAAAAATGTAGGCGTCATTGTGTAAAACATATTAAAACCCTCTGTCCAGTGTGCAGCGGCGGCCAAGAGAGCAAATAGCATGCTAGGTATCATAAGGAAAGGAATGGAAAATAAAACAAAAGATATTATAATGCCTCTGTATTGTTCCATGGTGCAACCACACCTTGAATATTGCGTGTTATTCTGGTCGCCGTATCTTAAAAAGGATATAGCGTTATTAGAAAAGGTACAGAGAAGAGCCACCAAAATGGTAAAGGGGATGGAAGGATACTCCTATGAAAAGAGGCTAAAAAGATTAGGGCTCTTCAACCTGGAAAAGAGACAGCTGAGGGAAAATATGATAGAGGTCTATAAATTAATGAATGTAGTGGAATGGGTAAACATAGATTGTTTATCTCATCAGAATATAGAAAGACTAGGGGACATGCAATGAAGCTACAGGGTAACCTATTTAAGACTAATATGAGAAAATATTTTTTCACTCAACATGTGATCACACTCTGGAATTTGTTACCAGAGGATGTAGTAAAAGCTGTTAGTGTAGCCGGATTTAAAAAAGATTTGGACAAGTTCCTGTAGGAAAGGTCCATAAGCCATTATTAAAGGGGACCCGGGATATTCACTGCTTGCTCCAATACAAGGATTGTGGAACCTGTGTCTTTTGGGGAAACTGCTAGGTACTTGTGACCTAGATTGGCTACTGTTGGAAACAGTATACTGGGCTTGATGGACCTTGGTCTGACCTAGTATGGCATGTCTTATGTTCAGTGAGCCACTGTGTCCTAACCCAAGGAGAGCCAGTACAGTTTGTGCCACTGCCAACTCCAGACTTTATTCATTCCACTTTGCTGCCCCATATGCCTGGAACAGAATACCTGAGCAGGTGCATCGGGCTCCTTCTTTGGCCCTATTCAAATCCAGGCTGAAGATCCACCTCTTTGAGGCTGCTTTGAGATCCTGATGCTCTTCATTCTCTTGCCCACTACTGATGTGTATCTTGTCATACTCAAGTTCCCAGTTCTGCAATGCTTTTTCATCTTCATTAGATTGGATGTTCTGATGAGCAGGGACTGTGTCTTACAACTATATGTACAGCACTGTATACGCCTTGTAGCGCTATACAAATGATTAGTCGTAGCAGTTTAACACAGGAGTCATCTGCTGGTCCCCATCTGTCCCATATGAACTGATTTGTCCCTGTACATTCAAAAAGGAAATAAGGACAGATCAAGGAGGAAGATGGCTGCCACTCTAAGAAGAATCTCTACCCCTGATCCAGAGGAGAGAAGCCTGGACCAGTGACAGAGCTTCTCCCTGTACAAGCATCCAGCAAATGCAACAGGTGACAGCACAATGAGAAAACTTCATCCAGATGTTCAGCATTAAAATGTTTGGGATGAAAGCATATCTTGTTTCAGAAAGTGGCAGCTTCCTTTGTCAGGCTTTGCCAGAAGTGATTGAGTCCCAGAGGTGTATTTTTCCTGAGATTGTCTGGGAGTATGCAAATCACATCTACCCAGCTGTATTCAAGACTATGAACTTGATCCAGTTCAGTAGCAGCAGCAGCAGAGATTCCCAGGCATATATCATGTTGTATAAAAGCAATGTGTGCCATTGAGTCAAAGCTGACTCCTGGCAACCCAGCCCCTGGGTCTACTGATAACCTAATATCAAGCAGAGATATGGCATTGTGAACAGCAACAGGAGAGGAATACATTATACCTCAACCCACATTCTATCCAGTCCCATCTAGACTGCGCTTACCGGGAGCCCATGACTGGAAGCAACACATAGCAACATGTTACTGACCTTCATCCTGCCTCAAAACTCCTCCTTGGCTCCTGCTGAAGAGTTTGGGATCAGGTAAGCTGAGAAAGAGAACGATTGTCACATTTCAAGAGCAGACCATGAGGAAACATCAGATCTTGTCTCCTGCCCAGTTGTTCCAAAACAGTAGACCAAAACAGCTGTTACACACACAGTTCTGCTTTATGCTTCCAGACATTTGGTCCCTTTGAGGAAGAATCCCTGGGGCTGGGAAAGGAGCAACTGTCCCAAACTGGGCTATTCTCTGGTACAGTTTCTCTCTCCTTGAACAGAGATAGTCCATGAATTTGTTTCCCTCATTTTGGATCTTGAAGAGTATTTGGCCAGTGAGAGTGCAGCAAAGTAAGCCAGCAGGTACATGATGTACTGCAGTCACTTAGCAATAGCCTTCTACTGAAGGGCCAATGCTATGGCTTGCCCCCAGAAGTATTGGGAGAGGGGGCATACAACAAAAGGCCTGAGAAACCAGTAGTGTTCCAGAATGCAAAAGGCCACCGATGCCCTCCAGCTGCAGTTTGCCAGGAATGCTGCCATTGCTCCCTTTGGATTTCTTAGACTGTAGTAGTGAATTTTTGTTTTGCTTTTTGATGTTAGGTTTTGGTATTGGGGGGGGGCTAAAAGGTGGCCCCTGGAAATAAGCACCATCTCAGAGAGACTGCAGTGCCTACTGTCAAAGACACAGCTAGTAGACTCATTCAAGGCAGAGTGTGACAACTGTCCCTCAGTAGAGGTCTAAGCTCCTTCCTCCTCCCAGTTGCATTCTGGTGCTAGCCATGAATGATAGGGAGCCACAGTATCCCCTGCCATGGACAATATATGTTCACTAGGCACACCATTTGGAGGGCAGGACAGAACTGTTGCAAAACCTTGGCCCGGTCTGGCCAGACTGCCGATTGGTATACACAGTATGCCAAGGGATCTATGTGCATGGCTTCAATGGGATCTGCAAGGTAGCGCGTCGCTGAAATCCATGCAGGAGTCCAACTTGTGGCAGGCTGATCTCTGCAGCTTAGCATCGTAGCTAGGGCTTTATTCACCAAAGACTGTCCCTGGCTGGGACTCATGAGCCATGGACATGTAAAGCCGAGGGGAGGAGCAGTAGGGGCAGTGTGGTACTCATGCTAGCTATAGTGCTTGCTAACATGTCTGTTTTATCCCCTGCTGCATCACCACCACCGTCCCCCTTTCTCTGCCACTCTCTTTTCTCCACCTCGGTCACCAGCTTCTCCTTCCATCCATGGGTCACAGAGACTAGCTAGCATATGAGCATCCTCCTTCATAAGGGCTTTCAATCTTTTCCCCCACTTAACCATGAAAAAACTCCACCATCACCAAAACTCTGCTGTGAATCCCTGTTGCTGCCGAAAACCCTTTGACTTGACCTGTAGAATATTCACTGAGAAGGCTCAGGGTAGCCCTCCTGGAACTTGGTTCCTTCATGGCATTTTTAAAGGACTTTAGGACTTCCATTACCTGTGTGATATTTGCTTAGTCCTGTTAACCCAGGGCTTGCCAATGCTGATCTCTGTCTCCAGTGCCATCTGATACAGGGCCACCTGTTTCTCTACTAACTTCTCCAGCATGTCATTAGTGGAATTCCATCCTGCTTGAGCTGGTGCGCAGGCGCCTCTGTTGCTTTTTGCTTCTCATGCAGTTCACACTCACCCTTCACACTCTGGTAAAAAATATAGCTATTTTTCAGTTCCTCAGGGCAGGGCTGTCAATTCCCTTGCTCCCCAGGCCTATGGAGTCCCTGACAACCAGATACAGCAAGTGTGCAAAGTTGCCTAATCGGGGCAGCCATGCCTTATTCAAGAAGGCAGCGCCATCGTGTGCTGATATATGCTGATATTTGCATATTTGCTGATGTTTGTTGATACTTGATTTGTTGTTGTTTACTAATGTTTGCTGATATTTGCTGATACATGCTGATATATGCTGATAGTTAAAGCTAGACTTTTTAGCACCCCCTGAACCCCACCTCACCTTGCAACTACCAATCTATACTTGCCAGTTTGCTCCCCAATTACTTGCCCCCTGTCTCTACACCACATAGCTCTCACAACACTAGTCATATTTAGTTCTCCTTGACAGACAGCTAATAAGGTCAGCCCAAACAACTTAGTATACAACATGGCCATCTCCCTTCTCGCCATCACCAGTTTGTACTTCCTGATAAATACCATCCAAAACACATCAGCCTGCTCACTCAGCCATAAGCATATCCCTATCCTACACAGTCTAGGTAGAAGAAATTTTGCTAACCCCCCCCCCCCACCACCGCTCACTTCCACATCCTCACCATGTCAGACATTCACACCTGCTCTAGGTAACTCTCAACCACCCTAATGATACCAAGCTCAACTCATCTCCAGAACATAGACTTCTGAATTAATTCACGATCAGTATGCAAGAAATGGCCAGTCATCACTGATTTCATCACTTCCCGCAATCTTGACATTCTAATGGTTACAGAATCTTGGCTATCAGACACAGACTCAGTCCTTATAAACCAGCTCATCCCAACAGGCTATTCAATACACACCTGCCACAGAGCCACCAGAAGAGGGGGTGGAGTCTTCATCCTAGCAAGATCTGAGCTACAGTTCCAGCTGCTCTCCTCCAAGAGTCTTATGCACATGGATATAGTGACTGTATCCAACAAACACACCACCATTAATCTTATCTATAGAGCCCCTTCCTCCCCCCCCCCCCCAGAAGAACTCTACAGCATAATAGACTTAGCTTGCAATCCGACATACCCACGCAAACCTAACTGGTTAATCGGAGATTTCAACCTTGCATCCCTGCAACCTACCCATTCTAACACCTTCCTTCAAGCAATGACTGACCTCAACTACGCACAGATGGTGAATGCTCCTACTCACCTTAAGGGAAACTCACTCGACCTTATATTTCCCCCCAATCTGAGGCTAGTCACAACGTCAATCTTGCTTTCACCCCTGTCCCATGGTCAGACCACAATCTAATCACTTTCCAAATCCCTTCGCAACAAGTTCAACCCCCATCTAACCACTCTAACACAGTATCTTTAAGAATGACACACCACTTCAAAACCCTGGACAAGGAAGAAGTCATCAACAGTGCTCTCCCAACTCTTCGTCTACCGGCTCAAGACTTGAATGATATGATATTTAGATGGAACACCACTTTGAAATCATGTTCTCAGCGACCTTACTCTAATAAATCATCTGCTGCCTACAATCCATCAAAAAACAAGAGAGCGACCCCATGGTTTACTGATGAACCAAGATCATCTCTTCGCCTTCTACGGAAGTATGAATGAAAATGGCGGCGTTCACGCTCCACAACTGACCAAACAACTTACAAAGACCTCCTAAAAGTCCACCGTGAGACAATATCTGAAAGAATGAGAACATACCACACCGAGCTTCTCCTTCGCTCCCTAAATAAACCTCGAGACCTTTTCAGCATTGCGAAATCCTTAATCAAGGAACCCTTTCCTCCTCAGCCTGAATCAATTCATCCTCAACTTTATGCAGCCTATCTCTAATCCAAAACCATCAATACTAATGCCGCACCGAGTCCCACACCTAGTTTCATCTCCATCCCACAGTCCTTGCTAACAGAGTTTAACCCTCCATCTGAGAAATACATCACAGATCTCATCGCTACGATCAACACCACTACAGCTCCGAATGACCCTTGTCCAGCATACTGGATCAGAGCAATGCGCGCGGAACTCAGCCCAACTCTATCCTACATCATGAAGCTCTCTTTCTCATCAGGAAAATTCCCAACAGCTCTTAAACAGACATCCATATGCCCCCTACTGAAAAACAGCAGACTTGACCCGACAAAGACAGACTCATACCGCCCGATTTCGAGCATACCCCTTCTAGCTAAACTAATTGAGAAAGTGGTACAAAGACAGATTCAACAACATATCGACATTTCAGCCCCCCTTGATCCTTGCCAACACGGGTTTCGAGAATCACGGTGTTGAGACCCTACTAGCAATGCTAACCAACACCTTAACCAGAGGCAGAGCAGAAAATGGGTTTGTACTTATCTTTCTCGATATCGCTGCAGCATTTGATTCGGTCAATCACGAGCAACTCCTCACCCGACTCCATGATAAGGGAATCCAAGGCCTGGCGTGGGAATGGTGCAAATCCTATCATGCTGACCGATGGCAACATGTTCGGATAGGTCTGTCAACATCTGACCCATTCCTGCAACAACAGGGAGTACCCCAAAGCTCCTCCCTCTCTGCCTTACTTTTCAATGTATATATTCAGCCCATATGTGATATTATACATTCCTTTAACATTTCCAGTCTGATATACGCAGATGATGTCTTGCTGTTCACTCCAATCAAAATTATGCAGCCTAACCTCTCCCTCCTAGTTGATTGCTTCAATGCAATCACCGACTGGCTCCTAACTCAGAACTTACGCATAAATTTTAAGAAAACCGAGGTATTATTTATCACTAAGAACAAGAGCTTCTTTCCCCCCACTACTTTGAAAGTGAGAGATGCAGAGCTTCCTTGCAAAAATGTGATACATTACTTGGGAATCACACTCGACCAACAGCTCAGCTTTAAGGAACACATAAAGAACACCACCAAGGTTATTTACAATAAAATCATGATGTTAAGACACCTCAGACCTCTGTTGGCACCAGGAGATTTTAGAACAATATTCCAGTCACTTGTAACACCACATTTCGATTACGCAAATATTATCCTTCATGGTCTCGCCAAGAGCACACCCAACCCATTGCAAATGGCGATGAACGCAGCAGCCCGTATTCTTGGCGGCCTATCGATAAGAGATCACATCACGCCCATACTTATGGAGTTGCACTGGCTACTGTTGGACAGCAGACTCACCTATAAAGCACTACTCTTAACTTTTAAAGCAATCAACCTCATAGCCCCCTCATCCTTAACCGCCCTCATCACGACCACCCCCAACAACAGACTCAGGAGATCAGTAGCTACAAACACACTTATATACCTTTGGAAGCGACAAAATGCACGCAATCTACCAGAAATAGATCTTTCGCCTTCTTTGCCCTGAGATGCTGGAACAACCTCCCTCCACATATCAGAGCAATTAAGGACCTTTCTCAGTTCAGGAGAGCTCTTAAGCACCATCTGTTCCTCCTACACTTTTCCCACCCTAACCCAACGCAACCACCCCCCATACCACATCTCACTCACGAGGACACTAACACACCCATAACATGATTTATACAAAGCACAAACCAGACCCTTCTAACACGGGTTATATATTGTAAATAATCTCCCAATACTACGGTGATACTTGTATATAGTTTATATACTGCAACTGTACATAGTTCCCCAGTTCTTTCCCAAGTTATCCATCCTGTTATAATGTAAGCCTATGGCCGTTTTGTCTGTAGCAATTTTTTTCGTTATTTGTAAACCGCACTGATACGAAAAGTGCGGTATAGAAGAACTGTAAATAAATAAATAAATAATAAATAAATCTGATCCCACGAAAGCCCCCTTCCTTCACTGTTTGACCATATTTGTCCCACCATTTTTACAGAGAAGCCTGAATACATGGCGCTCTGTTTGTGCCCTGCAGCATTGCCCTTATTTCTGCTAAGATATGGATCTATGTACGCAGTGCATTTTTCCTAGCAAAAAAAGGTGCCAGTACTCCTATGTAGGGTCCTTTCATTAATACATGAGGACTATGGGTGAATTTTAGCAAGCAATGAAAAAGATGCTGGTACAATTGCCAACTCCCTCAAAAAAAAGCCCTGCATGTATGGCTGTCATCAATTGCCTGACTCTGGTATCCTCGTGATGTTGCTTCCCTGCTAGACCCGCAGCTTGTTCCTGTCTCAGCCAGCTGAGATGATGGCTCATCTGGCAAGATGTCTGCCTTCCAACCCAAAGGTAACTGGTTCCTGACCAGCCTCTGACTGTGAGGCAGGGTTTCCAGAGTGGAGGAGTAGCCAAATGGTTAGAGCAGTGGGCTAGAACCAGGGTTCAAATCTCTCTGTGGCTTCTTGTGATGTTGGGCAACTCACTTAACCTTCCATTGCTTCAAGGATTAACTTTGATTGTAAGCCCTCTGGGGACACAAAAAAAATGTAACTCACCTTGAACTTCTGAGAAAAGGCATGAGCTAGGTGTGCGTAGCATTCTAGCTAGTCCATATGTCAGTTGTGAATTGCATGCTAGTATTGGCTTCTGCTTGCAGCTGGTGATGCAACTCATTATAAAAGCCAGCGATCATCTGCCTACTAAAAGCTGTCCTGCAGCACACTCAGTAAGTGTGAACTAAGAGATGCATCAGCCTCTTAAACCTCACCATCTCAATAATCTTCAAGGGATGGTTATCCAGGGCTATCATCTCTCCAATGCACTGAGTCACCTCCTTCAATGCTTCTTGTGACGGTGCTAATAAACACCACTCTATGGCTTTCTTTGATGTACATTGGGTCTGTACCTTTCTCACCACTGCTATTTTCGTTCCTGGATGGAGTCCCCAGCCTAGAATCATCCCCCTCTTTTGTACCAAGCTGTTTTTCCAAACAGTACATGCCACTGTTTGTAAGATGACCCATCACCTGCCCTCTGATAATATGTTGCCTAAAGTAATTGCATTCTGCGGTTCGTCATGTACTTTAAAATGCTTCCACACATGTGAGGTTTTACGAGACTTCCCCTGTACTTCCTTGTGGGGAGGAGGGGGCTACTACCTTGGTGCTCGATCTGTGGGTGGGAGCAGAGGAGAGGATGAAAGGCTAGTGGTATCTCTCCCACTCTCTGCTTTCCCCTCTTCTTGTGCAGTGCTCTTGTCCTTGGCACTACCAGGATCACTTTCTACTTCCTCACTACTTGGCACTTCTTCAGCCAGGACACTTTTAAAATCTGAGGATTCGGATGTAAATCCAACCCATGTGGATCCCTCAGAGTCTCTATCTGCTAAGACCATCTCCACCCACTTTTCCGCAAGGAATACAGTGTGCGTGCTGCAAGACTGGTTTGCCTTCATCTACTGCTTCTCTCATGAATCCATAACCTGCACCATGTCAGTCTCCCTTTATCCCTCTGTGGACATGACACTGGACACTTGCTCTTCCATAGCTGCACTGGAAACTGTAGCTCTTTCCTCTCTCCTTGTAAAGACATCTTTCTTTAGCTTGGATGTCAGACTAGAGAAGCCCATTACCATATCCTTGTCCCTTTCTGTGCCCTTTTGCCAGTGCTGCTCTCGCATTCCCTCCCCTCTTTCTTTCTACGACCATTTCATTTTTCATACATACCGTTCCTAAGCATTATGATATGCCTCTGCTCAGCCCTGTACTGCAGAGTTTGAAAGTCTGGTGCCTTTACTGACACTCTTGAAAGGACTAGGGAGAGGGGGGCTTGTATTTAATACTGCCTATATGCAGCTATAATGTTTCAAGGGAAGAGATTCATAATGATTGGGCCTGTATTGCAGTTTTTTACTTTTACATTTTATTTAGGTGTTAATTGCTAATCTATAAACAATCCTTGAAAAAAGAAACCTTCTCATAAAAGGAAGCTTTCACTCTACAATTCTTATGTCGCCTTCATGAAGCCGTTAAGCCTCTTGTGAAAAACTCTCCTTTTAATATTTAACAAGTGCACTAGACACATCAAATGTGTTAAAACACAACCCACTATGAAAACACTTTAAAACACCTATAAAGAATGACAGCCAAATTTTCAGTTTTGTACAAGACTCACTGTCACTATTAGCACGCCAGCATTTTAGTTGCAGCTGATCAATGCTGACATTGTAGCTCAGTCCGTATTACGAATATTGTTGGACTCAATCGCACAAACGATATCACTGAATGAACACAGCACTGCGTTTAGAGCTTGTAAATCCCCAAAGCTCTATCTCAACGCTCCAAAGGACATTCATTAATCCAAAATCTCTTGATGCTCACGCACTCTCTCCAAGCTCCTATTTGAATTCATGGCATATGACGTACCAAAACAAATGATGGACACCCAACCTATGAAAATCAAATAAAAGTGGAGCTTTCATCGCTTCCACAATCGTAAGGTCAAAGTAAGCTCCACCAATCAAGTTCCTGATTTAAACCCTGAGGGGAAACTGTAGCGAACTTAAAGATCCAAGATTGATCCATCACTTGCAACTTCTGTTCTCTATCTCCTCCACGGGGGCCCCTTGGGACCCAATCAATTATCCACCAGCGTAAGCTCTTAAAATTGTGTTGATATTGTATGCAATGATTGACCATTGGAGCACTCATGACTTTTGTGTTCAAGCACGATGAGTGTTCAAGTAAACAATGACGAATTGGTCGAATCGTGCATCTAATGTATTTCTTAGAACAAGGACAAAGGATTATATATTCTGAAAAAGATGTAGTACAAGTGATATGCCAATGAGAGTAATAAACTGTATCTGTGGCAGGGTCAGTCCAGGAAGGGCCAGTAATTATGTTGTTGTTGTTGTTGTTGTTAAGTGCCGTCGAGTCGGAGTCGACTCATGGCGACCCTCTGGATAGCTATCCTAAATTGTGTTCTGTCTTCAGTCAGGCAGCTCATTGTTGACAGACTGGTACCCGTAGCTGCTGTTATTGTATCGATCCATCTCATTGCAGGCCTTCCTCTTTTGCGTTGACCTTCTATCTTGCCAAGCATGATGCCTTTCTCTAATGATCTCTCTCTTCGCATGATGTGTCCAAAGTATGAAAGTCAAAGTCTTGTCATCCGAGTAATTATAGTTTCACAGAAATTACAGGAGTCACAACGAAAATGACCTGTGCCATCTCCAGGTGTATCTTGTAATGCAGGATGATCAGTTAAACCAGTGGTATGTACTAGATGGTCATGTAAATTAGATCCTCTGCTATAAGCTATCCTTAAGTCACTTTGAAACCAATCATGTGATGACAGTATTGACCAATGTCACTTGAGGATCTTAGTAACCTGTTGTAACTGGACATATAAGATAAAACCCCAATAAATTTTTACTCAGAAGAAGAAACACCTGAATTATCTGTCAGTGTTTCTGAGGTAGATGTAAAAAAATGACTTTGTGAACTTGATCAGCAGTAATACATTCCTTTCTAAACTACTCATGATGTGAAAATCTTGCTCGCTTATAGGCCACCAAAATGATTTTCTTCAGGTAACCCGAAGCTGCAAGATGATCAATTAAATCATGAGCATGTTTATTGAACTCCTCCACAGTAGAACATATACACCTAAGGCTTGACTTGATTGGTGGAGTTTACTTTGATCTTACAATTGTGGAAGCGATGAAAGACCTGCCTTTGTTTGATTTTCATAGGTTGGGTGTCCATCATGTGTTTTGCTACGTTATATGCCGTGAATTTAAATAGAGAGTGTGTGAACATCAAGAGACTTTGGATTAATGGAGGTCCTTTGGAGTGCTGAGACAGAGCTTTGGGGATTTACAAGCTCTAAACACAGTGCTGTGTTCGTTTAATGACATTGTGCGACTGAGTCCAGCGATATTCTTAATATGGACTGAGCTACAATGTCAGCATCGATCAGCTGCAACTAAAATGCTGGCGTGCTAATAACGACAGTGAGTCTTGTACAAAACTGCAAATTTTGCTGTCATTCTTTATAGGTGTTTTTAAGTGTTTTCACAGTGGGTTGTGTTTTAACACATTAGATGTGTCTAGTGCACTTGTTAAATATTAAAAGGAGAGTTTTTTATGAAAGGCTTAACAGCTTCATGAAAAACACTCCGACATAAGAACTGTACACTGAGAGCTTCCTTTTATGAGAACGTTTCTTTTTTACAAGGATTCTAACTTTGTGACCTTTTTAATGAGTTTGTATTGAGTAAGAATCTACTGTATAAAGAATGGCATGGAATATGTAAGGTGCCCTGTCCCCTCCCACCTTCATAGCTGCCCTGCCTGCCTCAGATACTGTGGTCAGGGTGCCATGCCCGACCTCGGCTCAGCCCTGCAGTGCAGTGCCTGGTAAGTCTGGGTGCCTCTGCTGACACACTTGAAAGGACTGGGAAGAGGGAGATGTTTGCCCACTGACTATATGCAGGTATAATGATCCAATAGGACTGGATTCCCAAAGACTGTACCTGTATTGCAGTTTTCTATTTTTCCTTTTTTGTTTATCTTTTACTATTCTATGAACACTGGACGGTGCCCTGCCCTCTCTCAACTTCACAGTTACTTGTCACAGACAATGCATGAAAAAGATTGCTGCAAGAAATATTACAGTATCAAAATCTTTGTATTCCATTGCAGAATCATAAGATACGGTAACTTCTCCTGCCACTGACTTGTATCAAAGAGCAAAATTATTTCTTACCCCAGCTACAGCAAAACTCCTATCTCCCTTAGAATCCTAAAGCCCATGCCAGCACTTCTTTCTTACCCTCCGAAAATCAGAGTCAAAATAGCTCTCTGCCATTTGTTTTCACTGTGTGTTGCAGCCCTGAACACTTTCTAGAAAAAAAAAGAATCTTGAATATCTTGGTGTGGTAGTATGACGTGCGGTGGAAAGGGATTCTGTTTAAAAGACAGAACAAGCAGCAGTCAAGAAAGCAATGTCAACTTTATTCTGTCCTAGCTGTTAAATCTTAACAGCCTGGTTCTCCCGGCCCTTCCTCCTGCCCCAGTTAAAGCTCCTACCTTCACAGAGCTTGCCTAGAAAGGGCCTCTGGCTCCATGGGCCTCTCTCCCTCCTGCAGCCTTCTAGGGTTTTAGCCTTTTCCTGGGAGCCACACCCTCCCAGCCCTGAACTCTGGGCTACAGGCTTTCTTAAAAGGGCCTGTTGATAATCACTCTGGAGATGGCAATACTCTATAGATCCCTTCACACTTGTTTTTTATGTTTTGATATAGCAAAGCAAAGAGACCCTAGGCATAAGTCAGGCTTGACAATGTGTTTTGTTTTCTCTGCTTTAAAATCTTCCTTTGCCCCAGACACAGCTCTATGGCAGTAGTACTAACCATTAGTCAAGTTGGTATGTTTTGTTTTCTTATTTGAAGCCACAGTCACAGTCAAACTCCTGTCTCTCCCTTAGAATCCTAAAGCCCACAGCAGCACTCTTTCTTCACCCTCTCAAAATCAGACTCAAAATGATTGTCTGCCATTTGTGCTGCCTGTGTGTTCAGTCCTGCTGTGACGTCATCAGCCACAGGATTTGCAGAAGGCATGCGCAGGGCTAGTTTCTATGGCTGCCTGTCAAGCATTTGAAACAGGATTGGCTGAAGTGTCTGCTGCTGGTGATCATTCTTTGACCTCCTTCTCCTTCCAGACTGGCTCCAGTGCATCTGGGTTCATGAAAACAAAGTTCGCGAATAGCAATTTGTGAACATTTTTTGAGCATGCGCACTTGGTTAGTTGATGCCAGGACAAGTAGAAAATCATGATTTCATCGATAGTTTTCCATTTGGACAAAAACTAATGCACATGCCTACTAGGGACTCTTACCAGTTCTGTGCCATGTGGTCACGGGGCACTCCTTCAGTTTTCATATCTAACATCTCTTTTTATGAGGAAATGCAAAGCAATGAAACCACTCCCCAAAAAGATAAAACACAACTAAACATTTTATAAGGACCTGAGCAGTAAATCGTAAATCAGCTCCTAGCCAATCCTCACCACACACATTCTCTCTCTCTCTCGCTCTCTCGCTTTCTCTCTCTCCCTCTCTCCCTCCCTGGCAAGATGTGCAATTTTGTGCCTTAAAGTAAAGTTTAGAGGGAATAGTGTCACTTTCAGGAGATAATGCAGTGTCTCATTTTTCTCTTTCAAGATCTGTGAGCTTTTGAAAGACTTTTTCAAAGAGATGTCAAGGCTTGCCTCTTCTAAAATGCTAAGCAGTGAGTGGTGTTAATTTCCAGTATCTGCCTTAAAGTCGATTTTATGCTACTAATGTAAATCCTAATCTTAAAAACACCACTTCCTAGCAATATTAAGCTGTCATTTTCATTATGAAAGACACTTCTATATCCTTAATGTTTTAGATTTGCAGAAAGCACAGATTTAACTGATAGCAGAAAATCTGTTGACAGTACAAGGAACCATAGTTTACTGTTCAGGAGCAGTATTTTCAACACAAGCAAGGACGATAAGCCTAGTTAAATTTTGACCAGGTTTGTGCAGCTTACAAGGTTAGAATCTGCTTAAGGAAAGTATATTTGACTGTTAAAAAAAGGTGCGTGATGTACTTGTGTATTTATTCTATATGCTGGATTTGGCCTAATTCTTAACATGGTATTAAGGAGAGCTATCCTATTACCCTCCCTTGGCCACTTCTTCCTTCTATTCCTTCTCTCAAGAGGTCTGACCATCTCTCTCTTAGCAGACATGCCAAGTCACATGCATAAGGCGTGTAACACACACATTCAGCCCCTTCACGCGCTCACACATCTTTGCCCCGTTCTTTCACACATTTCTTGACAGTGGTCCCAAAGTATTTCCCTGGTTTTCTGCCACCATTCAGTTCTCACTCTCCCCCTCCCCTGCCCCCATCAGTGCCCAAATTCACTCTGGCAGCAGCAATAAAACACAAAAGAAGATTGTAGCTTGCAAGTTTATAGTGCTTAAGTGCCGCTGCCAGTTCTGCCAGTCCCGCCTCTCAGAAACAGGAAGTTTACATCAGAAGGGCTGGAATCAGCAGAGCCATGAGCCACATGCATGAACTTGCATGCTCTGGTCTTCTTTTGTGTATTATTGCCACTGCCACAGATCCTCGCAAACAGCAGCAGAGATGGGCACTGGCGGGGGACTGAACAGCGGTGTCGTGTCATTAGCGAAGAGCTGAGAAGCTGATTCAGGGGGGAGGGGACAGTGGACATGAGAGAGGGTAAAAGACGGGATATTCTGGCTCAGGCTGGGGTAGGAAGAATAGGGACACAAAGGAGGTGATGCTGGACGTAAGGAGGGATGTTGAACAGAGGAGAATAAGATGAATGGGGAAATGTTGGACATGGGTGAGTAGGGACACAAAGGAGGTATCGTATGCTGAATATCGGCAGAGGGAACATGGTGACAGAGTGATGCTGGCATGTGTGGCGGGAGGAGTAGGGACACAGAAGGGAGGTGATAGACATAGGAGGTTGACATAGACACAAAGAGAGAATACTAAACATGTTGGGGGCAATAGGGTGATGGAGCAGATGCTGGATGCCGGAAGGAATAGAGGCACAGAGGTGTTGTTGGACATAGGAGGAGGATAGGGACACACAGGTGGCTGCTGGACATGGGGAGGTGGAGTAAGAATCTAAAGGGGAGAAGCTGGGCATAGCAGAGGGCATAGCAGATGGGGATGCTGGGTATGGGAAAGTAAGAAGACAAATGGGAGATGGTAGACAGAGCTGGGGAGAGAGAGAAGACATGCTTAATTAAAGATGGGAAAGAGAGAGAGGAGATGCTGAATGAAGCAGGGAGAGAGTGAGAGGAGATGCTAAAAGGAGGCAGAGAGAGTGAGATGAAATGCTGGAAGGAGAGGGAGAGAGAGAGAGGGGGAGATGCTGGGTGGGGGGGGGGGAGACTGGGGAATAAGAGGATAAAGAGTAGGAGGGCCAGGGTGAGAAAAAGAGATAGAAAGTTGTACATAGATGCAGTAAAAAGAAGAAGATTGAAGACTGAATTGTAAGCAGTGAAGTTTGAGTGGATAGAGAAACAGAAAAATAAATGGAAGAAAACTGACATGAAAAAAATCAGTGTCAGAGGTAGAAATAAAGGAAGAAATGAAGAAGACGGGAGAAAAATAAGAAAATGGACTGGAAACACTGGATAAAAAGTTAAGAGAAGACAGAGAAAAGCAGAATCCAGAGATTGGGACCAACACAATTAGAAAAATAAAATGGCCAGACAACAAAGGTAGAAAAAAGTAATTATATTTTTAATTTAGTGATTGGGATGTGTCA
This sequence comes from Ichthyophis bannanicus, assembly GCA_033557465.1. Lineage (NCBI taxonomy): Eukaryota > Metazoa > Chordata > Amphibia > Gymnophiona > Ichthyophiidae > Ichthyophis > Ichthyophis bannanicus. Next base: position 343,885,681 of record CM066032.1, read on the forward strand.
GGTTTTGGAATCTATATCATCTGCCATTTTAATATTTGGTGCAGTAGAGGGGAAAAAGCATTGCTGTTTCTATTTCTCTGGCATTGCATTGCATGAAGAGTCTGGCTTCCTGGGGTTGCAGTTTAATATTTGTCTACACATTTCTATTGTCAGTTTGTGGTAATTTGTTCTGTACTCAGAATGATAAATCTCATTCTTTGGGATGGGCCATCCTTGCATCTCTGTAACAGTCAAGGAAGGAGATTCAAGACTAGGAGCTGGGCCAGGACTGGCAGCCACCCCCGCAGTGCAATCCTCTTCCAGCTGCTCCCAGCAGTGGTGCTCCAGTCCCAGGTTAGGAGAACAGCAGTCACAGCAGGCTGCCCAGCCGACACCCCAGTCCTCGGGGCATGTGGAATGCAATGGAACAATGTGCACACACCTCATTATTTACCTATGGCAAAAACAAAATAGTGCAGCAGCCAGCAGAGAGGATTTGCAATCAGCAGGAACTTGCTTTTTACTTGTCTTGAGTTAGGGAATCAGTTGGGAATCAAGACCCGAGACTCGGCAGGGAGCTGAATTCAGTCAAGCCAATCAGGATTTGAAAAGAACTGACAAGTTGCCACTGCCTACATCCAGCCCAGAACGGAAGCATGAAAAGAGCAGGTACACCATTAAGGCTGCAACAGCATGATGGAAGCATGCAGTCTGAGTGGGCTTCTCTACCTCTTCTGTGGCTGTGTCCACCATGCAACGCAGCAGCACCATAAATGAAGTACAAACCTGACATTACAGTGTCTGGTTACCCTTTGTAACTGGACACTGAATAAGAGCCTCCAAAACCTTGCTCTCTGGTCCAAAACCAGGCAGTTTGTCAGCCTAGTTGTAACTGCTTTTCCCTGCAGGTTACCACCACTCTGTGCTTTTATTTGTGTTGTAACTGCAGTTCCATGCAGGTTACTACCAGGGCGGCACAAACATTAGGCAACTAGGTGGGTGCTCCATTGCCACCGCTGCCTCCCCCCTCTCCGGGACCTTCAGCAGTGGCAATGGTCACAAACAGCCCTGCAATGCTTACCTTCAACCCCCAGCACTGCAAGGCTGTTTCCGTTCCACCCCCACTGAGGCCTGAGGCTAACTTCCTGTTTACAATCAGGAGTCGGCAAGGGCAGGAGTCAAACAACCTCATAGCACCAGAGGTTGAAGGTAAGTGCTGCAGGGCTTTTTGTGACCATCGCTACTACAGGTTCCACAGAAGGGCAGCAGCAATGGCGGCCAGGGCGTGGGCGGGAGCCAGAGGTGCAAGGGATGAGGTTCACCTCCTAGGACATCTTGTCTCCTTGCACCAGCCCTGGGTACTACTACTATGAATATTACTACTACTTATCACTTGTATAGCATTACAAGGCTTACGCGCTGTAAATGTACACATAAGAGACAGTCCTTGTTCAAAACAGCTTGTAATCTATTCAAGACAAACACTCAAACAGGAGACTAGGGCAAAACTAAGGGGAAATGCTTATAATACACTTAGATGGAAAACAGGAGAATAAAGCAAAAGCACCATCCCGGAGATGGGTTTTAGCCTGGATATGAATTGAATCAGAGATGGTGCCTGACATATCAATGCCTTTTTTTTAAAAATGTAAATGTCATTTAAGCGGCAATGTTCCTCTCACTATATATAAATCCTCTTGAGCATTAATTGGAGAGGTGGGTTAAAATTCTAAAATTATTTCTTTCATTCCAATTTAGTTTGGAATAATTTTAGTTGGAAAGTAGAATTAAGTTGTAAAAAATGTAGTGTGAATGAATGGTAGATGATATAATTAAAAATGATTAAGAAATACCATGTTGTAAAAAGTATACAAGGAATGTGCATCTTGAAGATTTTTAGTGTGGAGTTTACTGTACTCATATTGAGACCTTGAAAGGAGAGGCAGCAGAACTAAAAGCAGATGCCAGGCTAGGTGCCCGCCTGTGGCCTAATCAGAATCTTGGAGGCTTGCAGGACTCTTCTATAACTGCTTTAATTCTAGATGGAGCCAGCTGAAGCGTAGACACAGTGGAGCCAGTAGTGGTTTGAAGTGGAGAGGGATTGCTTCAGGAAACAGACTTTGCAGGGAAGTGAAGAGCACCATAAGTAATAGCTCAAGGTCTCTGAGAAAGAAAAGGCATGTTTGTGAAACAGCTTTGATTCTGATAAATAAAAGAGATGAGTTCTATTGTATTTGAGTAAGTCTTATGAAGGTAATTGTGATGGGGTATACAGAATACAAAGTTAGCTGTCCCTCTCAAAAATGATTGTCAGCAGTCCACCTTAAGAAGGTCTACAGCTGAGAACTCAGGGCTGAGAGGGCATGATTTAGGCAGAGGGTTTAAGAATCCAGCTGGGTGTAAGAGAGGCCCTTGGAGACAAAAATCCCTTCCAAACAAGGCTGAACAGAGGAGGTCTGCTGTGAGGTAGGAGATTTAAACAGAGGGAATTATCTCACTTTGGCAGGTTAGGATCTGACTAGAGTCAGATCCAGGGGCAGCACTTGTACTAAGGAAGGTGGTCGGTTGCCTGGGAAGATGGTCTTAACCTTGTTTGGGTTGTGGCTAGGTACCATATTCACATACTGTACATTGAAACCCAAGTGAGTAAGTGAACTTTATTTTGAACTTTGACTGAACTTTAAATTATGGGCTGCGGAAAGGCCTTGAGAACCAGCTTTGTGAAGTCAACAAGCTGGGGACATGAAATGTTGGACTGCAGAGCTTAATAAAAGTGTTTTTGTTTTGCCTTTAACTATTGCTTGCCTGCTATTTTAAGAATCCCGTGCCACTGCATGCCACAATATACCACATGTGCTGGCAGCTTGGACATCTCTTCTAATCACGTGACAGAGGGAAAATTCACATACGTCCAGGGCTGTGCCACTCTACAGCAGGTCAGGATTTTTTTTTATTTTTTTTGTGTGGGCTAAGAGGGTTAACCTTGTCCTAGCTAGGGAGCTTGAAGAAAAATATAGTCAGTGACGAACAGTTAACTCGGCTGCAGAACAGAGAGCGGTGGTTGTGTTTTTGCAAGAAAACAGTGACAAGTTAGAATGGAGCAGCTCCTTCAGATTCTGGCAGAAGGACAGCAGCACCAACAGTACATAAGAACATAAGATATGCCATACTGGGTCAGACCAAGATCCATCAAGCCCAATATGCTGTTTCCAACAGTGGCCAATCTAGGTCATAAGTACCTAACAGCAGGGCCGGATTTACCTTGAGTGAGGCCCTACGCCAACAAAAATTGTGGGCCCCCAGCAGGGGCGGCCCAAGGGGGGTGCGGGGCCTCATTTGCATAAGGGGCCTCATTTGCATAAATATTTGCATAATGTTACCATATACTAACTTTTAGTAAACGTGCCTCTTAATGAGTGTATGGATAAAGAAAGACTAAAAGATTTCTACATTACTATAATCCAGTGCCAACCCATAGCAAACCCGCCGTATCCTAACAGCACTACCAGTGTAATAGCAAACGCTGTGAAAAGCTCTTATTCAATCACTCACCCACAGAAGGAAAACTCTCAGACAGGCTGGAATGCAAACAGGATCTTTAATGTGCACACAGGATCAGACAGAGAGCCGGTACCCTCCAACAAAAGGTCTGAACCCCGAGGGACGGCCTACAATGCCTTATATACAGTACAGTTTTAAACTCATTCTACAATCCCATTTGCCACAGGTATTTCCTGCCCACCAATCAGCAGCCCCTGGGGAGGTACCTGGGTGACCTGTCCAAACCGGTATGCTCTGGTCTGTTGGTTTCTGGGCTAGGGGATACTGTGCTCAGACCTGGAGTGGGGGGAAGGGTGCCTAGTGAAATCTCAATGCCTTTCTCTTAGCAGGCTGATTACCTCATGGCTTGCGGGGGAAGGGTCAGGCTGATCAGAGCCTCATGGCTTGCCGCATGGCTGGGGGGAAGGGTTACCTACAGCCAGACCTCATGGCTGCCTCATTCCCCCCTTTTTAAGTAGGACCTCAACCGCTAGAAGCGGTTGAGGGCTGTATTTGGGACAGGGCCATGACAGTGGTAACCACCTTGCGTTCTACCAGGGTATCAAGGGTGGTGGTCATGAAGCGGTAAAGAATAGGGATATAACATGGCAGAATGGCACATAGCAGTAAATGAAAAGAACCCCTACCACTGGGATTTTTAGTCCCCCTGGCCAACTGAACCACTTCATAAACCACCCAGGACCCATGGACAGGTAACTAGATCACTTAGGTCTTGGATAGGGTGTTCAATGGAAACACTTGCATCAGTGAGTTTAAAACAACACATACCCTATACCAGTGATGGCTAACCTTTTTGAGCCCGAGTGCCCAAACTGCCGCACAAAACCAAAGAATTTCCTCAAAGTGCCAGCACGTCATTTGCATAAGTGGTCTTATTTGCATAAATATTTGCATAATGTTACCATACACTAACTTTTAGTAAACATGTCTCTTAATGAGTGTATGGATAAAGAAAGACTAAAAGATTTCTACATTACTATAATCCAGTGCCAACCGCCAGGCACATTAGGAACTACTACAAACGCTGCCCATTTAGAACCCATAGCAAACCCGCCGTATCCTGACAGCATTACCAGGACTCACAAAGCACCATACCCTACCTATCAAAAGGCAACACTGCAAATATTAAACCAATACATTTCAGTGAATACTGGGGAAAGAGAACAAGTGGCAACGTCAAATAGGAATTTCCTCTTGTACCAAACAAAGCGCAGATGTTAATGATGCACATTTCCCAGAGCTGACATATTCCAGTTAATAAATTCAAAATAAAGAGATATCTTTCTACCTTTTGTGCATTTTTTTTCAGTTGCAATTGGTCCAGCCATTTTCTTCTGGTTTCTTCATGTTTTCTGCTAACTCTCCATCGTCTGCTGTCCATTTGTCCTTTCTTCTCTCTTCTAGTTTTTTTTTCCATTCTCTCTCTCTCTACATCTGCTTTAACATACTAATCTTTCTCCTTTTGCTCTTTCCTCATTCCTATTTCATCCACACAAATTTTACCCCTCCATCCTCAATCCCCAATTACTCTCCCAATACCTGGCCAATTGTAGATTTTTCATCCCTCCTACACAAAATATTTTTCCCCTCTCCATTTTACTCTCCCAGCCCCATCCCATTCTAATCCTCCCCCAACATCAGCTCCCTTCTAGTTCCAGTCTCACCCAGCATCCATTCCCTTCTTCAAGCCCCCCACTTCCCCTCAGCCCATTTCCATTCCAAGCCCCGTCCCCATCAGCTATTTGCAGTTCAAGCCCCCCACTTCCCCTCAGCCCATTTCCATTCCAAGCCCCATCCCCAACAGCTATTTGCAGTTCAAGCCCCCTTCCACTCAGCCCATTTCCAGTCCTAGCAACCCCCCAACCCATTACCAGTCCTAGCCCCCCATAGCCCACTCCCAGTCCTAATCCCACCAGCCCATTTCCAGTCCTAACCTCCCCATCAGCCCACTCCCAGTCCTAATCCCCCATCACTCAATTTTTAGTTTAAGCCCCCCCAGCGCCTATCACCACTCCTAACCCCCCCCAGCGCGCCCATCACCACTCCTACCCCCCCAGCCCAGCGACCATCACCACAACTAACCCCCCCCTCCAGCCCAGTGCCCATCACCACTCCTAACCCCCCCAGCCCAGTGCCCATCACCACTCCTAACCCCCCCCCCACCCCAGCCCATCACTACTCCTAACACCCCCCAGCCCAGCCCAGCCAATCACCACTCCTAACCCCACCAGCGCCCATCACCACTCCTACCCCCCCCCAGCCCAGCGCCCATCACCACTCCTAACCCCCCCAGCCAGCCCAGTGCCCATCACCACTCCTAACCCCCCCAGCCCAGTGCCCATCACCACTCCTAACCCCCCCACCCCAGCCCATCACTACTCCTAACACCCCCAGCCCAGCCCAGCCCAGCCCATCACTACTCCTAACCCCCCCAGCCCAGCCCAGCCAATCACCACTCCTAACCCCCCCAGCCCAGCCCAGCCCAGCCCATCACCACTCCTAACCCCACCCAGCCCAGCCAATCACCACTCCTAACCCCCCCTCCAGCCCATCACCACTCCTAACCCCCCCAGCCCAGCCCATCACCACTCCTACCCCCCCCCAGCCCAGCCCAGCCCATCACCACTCCTAACCCCCCCCCCCCCCCGCCCCGCCCCGCCCAGGGAAAATTAAAAAAAAAAACAACCCTGTCTGCTGCCGTTGTCGGGGCCGCCGCGGCAGAATCGAGCGTGCCGCGGGGCCCCCCTGTACCCACCCGGCAGAGCCTGCCCTCCCCGTAGCAGCTCTCTCTTTGGAGCTGCAGTCAGACGCGCCGGCTTGCAGAGCGCGAGGGAAGAGTTCCCTCGCTGCTCTGTTAAGCCCGCGGGGGCTGATGGGAAGTTCCCATCAGCCCCCGCGGGCTTAACAGAGTCGCGAAAGGGAAACTCTTCCCTTCGCGCTCTGCAAGCCGGCGCGTCTGACTGTAGCTCCAAAGAGAGAGCTGCTACGGGGAGGGCAGGATCTGCCGGGTACAGGGGGGCCCCGCGGCACGCTCGATTCTGCCGCGGCGGCCCCGACAACGGCAGCAGACAGGGTTGTTGTTTTTTTTTTTCGATTGCGGACCTTCCCGCGTGCCAGCTGCAAGGCCTTCGCGTGCCACAGCTGGCACGCGTGCCATAGGTTCGCCATCGCTGCCCTATACCCTCTATAGCAACTCCTGCACAACGTTTTTGTTCCGTGTGCAAAAGTTGCTGTTCTGACTGTAAAAGGTTGCAGGGCCTGCAGAGGCCTCTTCCCTTTGGGACAAAGGAGGGCCGTGTGCAAAAAGTCTGCAGAGGCTTCTTTCCTTTGGGGCAAAAGGCTCTTTCCCTGGGATCCACCCTTATCAGCATATTAATGGCTTTTTATTCTTGCTAGTGTTGAGTCATTCTGGCTGCACCCTGCCATTCCCTTTGCTTCATTAATCACTGGCACTGTAATCTTCAGGGCATATGAGTACTTTGTATCACCAGCTTTGTTTGGCCTGTTTAACCTGTTCAGGCCTGGCATGTCTTTTCTTGTGCTGGGTCCATTTTCTGTGCACTTTCAGGCCTGACCTGTTTCTTAGCTAGGTCCATTCTCTGTGCACTTCTGTTCAGAGTATGGTTCCCCTGGCTTTACTCTTGTTGTGCTGGGCTCTGGGTACTCATTTTCTTAGCCCACATGCTTTTTCCGTGCCATCATAAGGTATTACAGCCTCAGGCAAGGATGCAGCCATACTAGACATACCTATCAGCCAATTTCCCTTCAGTCCCAATTTTTCTTTTTTCTTTCTTGTTTATGGGGGAAAGGTAATCCCACTACGGGCAATGGACAAGCAACCATTTGAGACAGATATTGAGACAGATAGGAGTCATCAGAAAAGCAGCTTCTGGTACTGTTCCCTATAGACAACATACATTGTAATATCATTTTCTTGCAGCTGGTCAATAATATTGAAAACACATAACATGAAAGTATGTCAAAAGCAGCAGTGCTTAATAATGTGATAAAGAAAGCTCTGAGAATAGTACAGCAAAATCTTGAGCTGGTGTGGGTATTGCAGTTGCTGAAGCCGAAATGGCTTGTAGATTTCCGTTACTTTCTAAGAAAACAATATTAAAAGGATAACAATACAATCGTTCACAGAAGCCCCCAAACCCCCCCCCCAGTCAGTCCAACAGTTCTTTTTCCTGCCTCCCAGCAGTTCTCCAGGACCTCGCAGTGTGCTTCACCTTTCTCTGAAGTTCAAGTTCTGTCTCTCTCAAAATTTGAACCTCTCATTCTCATAGGCAGACACCCTGGCCCGTTTTCGATGTTACACACTGATCCAGATAGGGACTCCTTCACACATCTCAGCGGTGGGCAGCTCTGAGTTCTCGGGATGGTCTGTTTCATCTGGACTCTGGCCAATAGCCTCTGCTGGACTCTTTGGATTGCCATTGGTGACATGGTTCCAGGCCTCATTCAGAAAAGCAGCACCAATATTGAATGAAAAGACTAAATATGCTAGATTAGATTTCACAATGAGATAAACTTAACTTCCTTCACATTTACCAAGATCACATCCTACAAATATTGCTGTTTAAACTTTCAATGGTCTTCCAGTAACTATCTCGTATGGTGTCAATTTTTCTCTGGCAGTTTGATTAACTTCTTGTTTATCTGTCACTGGAGATTCACTTGCTGGTAGTGAACATTCCATTATGCCCTTGACTGACCTTTACATGCTCCCCCTTTGCCCATGCATGCCTGGCCAGGACATGCAGAGGCAAAAAAGGAGGCAAAAAAGCATCTGGAAGTACCGCATGGCCAGTGTAGGTCCTCCAAAACCCATCAGGGTGCACCTAGCCTGTCTCCAGGTGTCCATTTCCAATTATTGAGTATGTGTTGGGGCCTAGATGAATTCATTCCACCAACTATATACCTAAGTCCTTTTTTGAATTATATCAATTTTTTTATAAATTGTTCACTTCCAGTATGCTAATGGACATGAGGCTTTTAAATAAAGTTAATCAACAAATCAATCAATTAATCAACAAATCAATCTTTGGCTTTAAAAATATAAAAGCTTCAAAAATCATGGATGTTCTCTAATCATAAGTACCTAGTGTTTTTGGGAATTGATACATAAATATTTGCTGATTCCCATGATAGTTCAGGCAGGCTTTATGAAGCTGTCCCAGTGACCCCAAGCCAGTCAAGTTTTCAAGTCATCCAGAATGAAAATGCATGATATGTCAGCTTACATTGCTGACCCATTATATACAAATTCATATTAATTGTGGATATCCTGTGGGTTCACCAGGGCAGCCTCAGGCAGTATTGGACTAAACCTTAAATATATGACTGACAATGCGGCTGAAATATTGAATTTCTCATGCTCTGGAAGAATGTGACATCAGACATATTGGGATCCCCTACATCATTGCATTGCGAGCTGAAAAGCAGTTTGTTTGTTTTTTTATCCCTAGGTTGAACTCAGTTAGTAAATCAACAACTGTTCAATGTTACCAAAATTGTGCACACTCCAGGGGTGACTCAGCATGCAATGTTTCCTAAATGGGTTAGTTGTGTACATACTATGACAGAAATTAACTTCATACCGAAGCCAAGGGATGATGGAGATTATTATACACACCAGCATTATTTGTGCAGTGTGCACTGTATGGATCTGTGTGAATCAGTACTAAAGGGCAGTGCACACGAGGAGTGGGGCAGCATTATCAGTGCATTATTAACTTCAAGTGTGAATTAGTGTGAACGGTGTACTGCACAGTATATGCCTTTCAGCAGTGCTAATTCTGCATTTTATCTTTCTATTTTGAAATTGCCAATGATCAGTGTATTCACCCTGAACCAAAACATACCTGAACATCAGAACAAGCTACAGTGCATACTAGAACTAATCCAGATGTTCTCATCAGAAATCATGAGTTAAAGTACTGCTACCAGTATATTTGGTACTAAAATCATTTTAAGGTATCATTGTAGTATCAGAAAAATGAATACAGTTGATCAAGGCAGTTTAATGTACTAAGCAGGAAAGAATGCAATCACCAAAACAGCATTTACTGTCTGCAGAATAAAATGTCATATCATGCAGAAGTATTACTTGTTTAATTTTGTATGTGCAGTCAAAACCAAATATATGTACCAGAGATAAAATTCAGGCTTTAAAAAGACAAGTAAAAAAATCTTCATTTCTTCATAATCTTATAAGGATTCTCTTCAGCCTTTGTTTGCTTCCAGCAGACAGGAGGCACCTCATGGTTCTAGAAGCTCAAAACTCTACAATTAAAATTGATGACAAGAGGATTGTTTGCAGGCTAGGTGTGGCTAGGTGAATTGGGGTTCTTTGTCCTCTAGGAGAAAAACTCCTAGGTGATTTTTTTTTTCCTTTTGTCCTCTCTAATGGGCCTCCATTCATCTGCTAGAAGAAGGAACTCCTCCCAGTATCTTTCTATAGCTATGCAAACTATTTCAGCAGTTTCAATCACCCCCCACTCACTGCTGAGAGGTGTGACCAAAACACCTGGTTCCCTGACCACTGATCATGCATGAAACATAGCAATGAAACTGGATATGCATCAAACAAAGCAATTGTCTTCCTTCAATGCTATACCAGTACTACAGTCCACACACAGCAAACCCCACCCCCCTTTCTAAACTGTCCCTTTCCCTGCAATCAGTAGACCTGGTGTTTTTCACTGTTTGGGGACACAGGGGCGATTTGTTAATAGCTTCACCTTTTACTGATAGAGTATCAAAATCAATCCTGAAATATAAAGACCTAATGTCTGGACAAAAACTTTCTTTCCCTAATGTCACAACTAAACACAGAGACACTAAAGGTTTTTACATAACAGCACATTTACTATATGGGCCAGCCATGAATCTATATAGGGAAGCTGGTCCGGATACTCCCCCACCACAATTTAGCCTCCGGACCCCATGCTCTAATCACAATTTGCAAAATCACAATTTACAGTGCAAATCTTGTAATCCCAAAGGCAGAGTTTGGTTGCACAAAACACACAGGACCACAAAGGGAAAAAGAAAAAGGGAAAACAGAAAACAGAGACGTCTCAGCAGCGAATACGTTACAAATACACATTACACACACTAGCATAGGATTTAACTTTTATAATAGCAACGAGAAACACAGCTAGCCACTCCTCCAATGTCCACCAGATGGAGCCACAGGAGCACATGGCAACACAAAAAGAGACCCCCAGCAACACAAAAAGCCCCCCAACACTATAGGAGCACATGGCAACACAAAAGAAACCCCCAGCAACACAAAAGGAGACCCCCAGCAACACAAAAAGCCCCCAACACTATAGGAGCATATGGCAACACAAAAGAAAACCCCAGCAACACAAAAGGAGACCCCCAGCAACACAAAGAGCCCCCAACACTATAGGAGCACATGGCAACACAAAAGAAAACCCCCAGCAACACAAAAAGGAGACCCCCAGCAACACAAAAAGCCCCCAACACTATAGGAGCACATGGCAACACAAAAGAAAACCCCAGCAACACAAAAGGAGACCCCCAGCAACACAAAGAGCCCCCAACACTATAGGAGCACATGGCAACACAAAAGAAAACCCCCGCAACACAAAAGGAGACCCCCAGCAACACAAAGAGCCCCCAACACTATAGGAGCACATGGCAACACAAAAGGAGACCCCCAGTAACACAAAAAGCCCCCAACACTATAGGAGCACATGGCAACACAAAAGAAAACCCCAGCAACACAAAAGGAGACCCCCAGCAACACAAAGAGCCCCCAACACTATAGGAGCACATGGCAACACAAAAAAACCCCACTATAGGAGCACATGGGGCAAAGGCTCTAAATAAATCGCCCCGATCATCGGAGAATTGCGATCAGCGCAATTATTCTTGAAAGGCACACTTAAGGGAGTTAATACTAATATCCTAGGCAGTTTTTCTTCAATAGCTTTTGGCAGCGCTGCACTTTAAATACCTTTCAAAGGGGCCCAAGGTAGCAGAATTAATTCATACTACAGTTAATTATCTTACTGGTCCACAAAAGGACTCTGATTTTATCTTACTGGTCCACAAAAGGACTCTGATTTACTGGACGAACGATGGCTTCAGAACCCCCCCCCCCCCCCGGGTCCCTACTAGGACCGTTCGTGCGGGTGATCGGGCCGCTACAGGTTCCTAGAATTTACTAGGAAATACAGACGGAGTACAGAAAGTAGCAGTACTCACCAGAGCTCTGATCAGACAGGTAGTTTGGATGCCAGTCTATCCAGCCGGTTTTCAATCGGGGATTCAGCCGCAGGGACCAACTGCCCAGACAAATCAAGGTATCCTTCCGAGCACAAGGTGGCCCGGGGCGCCAAGGACCGTTAATCACCTGGAGGGGTCGGTCCCTGACCAGTGGAGGCCCTGATCCTGCAAAAAGCAGTAGTCTTCCCACTGTGGGTGTGATGAGAGAGGCTTTTCTTTCAATTTCCCGGCCAATGCACCAAAATGTAATAGCAAACGCTGTGAAAAGCTCTTATTCAATCACTCACCCACAGAAGGAAAACTCTCAGACAGGCTGGAATGCAAACAGGATCTTTAATGTGCACACAGGATCAGACAGAGAGCCGGTACCCTCCAACAAAAAGGTCTGAACCCCGAGGGACGGCCTACAATGCCTTATATACAGTACAGTTTTAAACTCATTCTACAATCCCATTTGCCACAGGTATTTCCTGCCCACCAATCAGCAGCCCCTGGGGAGGTACCTGGGTGACCTGTCCAAACCGGTATGCTCTGGTCTGTTGGTTTCTGGGCTAGGGGATACTGTGCTCAGACCTGGAGTGGGGGGAAGGGTGCCTAGTGAAATCTCAATGCCTTTCTCTTAGCAGGCTGATTACCTCATGGCTTGCGGGGGAAGGGTCAGGCTGATCAGAGCCTCATGGCTTGCCGCATGGCTGGGGGGAAGGGTTACCTACAGCCAGACCTCATGGCTGCCTCACCAGGACTCACAAAGCACCATACTCTACCAATCAAAAGGCAACACTGCAAATATTAAACCAATACATTTCAGAGAACAACAATACATGACCTACTGGGGAAAGAGAACAAGTGGCAATGTCAAATAGGAATTATATAAACAGAACACCTCAGCTCAGTTACACATGCAGAACATAGACCATCACCAAACAAGTAATCACAATTTAGAAACAGGAAGACAATAATTAAACTGGGAATCCCAAAAGCCAAACTTGGAATGTACAACACTGTAGAAATAAAACTATACATTAATTTGCTCTTGTACTAAACAAAGCGCAGACGTTAATGATGCACATTTACCAGAGCTGACATATTCCAATTAATAAATTCAAAATAAAGAGATTTTTTTCTACAATTTGTGCATTTTTTTTCAGCTGCAATTGCTCCAGCCACTTTCTTCTGGTTTCTTCGTGTCTTCTGCTAACTCTCCATCGTCTGCTGTCCATTTGTCCTTTCTTCTCTCTTCTAGTTTTTTTCCATTCTCTCTCTACATCTGCTTTAACATACTAATCTTTCTCCTTTTGCTCTTTCCTCATTCCTATTTCATCCACTCAAATTTTACCCCTCCATCCTCAATCCCCACTTACTCTCCCAATACCCAGCCAATTGTAGATTTTTTATCCCTCCCACACAAAATATTTTTCCCTTCTCCATTTTACTCTTCCAGCCCCATCCCATTCTAATACTCCCCAACATCAGCTCCCTTCTAGTTCCAGCCTCACCCAGCATCCATTCCCTTCTAGTCCCTGCATCAGCCCATTTCCAGTCCTAGCCACCCATCAGCCCATTTCCAGTCCTAGCAACCCCCCAACCCAATACCAGTCCTAGCCCCCCCATCAACCCACTTCCAGTCCTAACCCCACATCACCCCATTTTCAGTTTAAGCCCCCCCTATAACCCATTACCAGTCCTAACGCCCCATCAGCCCACTTCCAGTCCTAACCCCATTAGCCCACCTCCAGTCTTAACCCCCCCAGCCCATTTCCAGTTCTAGCCCCCCCATAGCCCATTACCAGACAGCCCCCATCAGCCCACAGCCCATTATCAGTCTTAACCCCCCCTCATAGCCCATTACCAGTTCTAACCCCCCAACAGCCCACAGCCCATTATCAGTCTTAACCCCCCCCATAGCCCATTACCAGTTCTAACCCCCCCAACAGCCCAGCCCATTACCAGTCCTAACCCCATCAGCCCACCTCCAGTATTAACCCCCCAAGCCCATTTCCAGTCCTTTCCCCCCCCCCATAGCCCTTTACCAGTATGCCCCCATCAGCCCACAGCCCATTCTGTGTCTTTACCCCCCCTCTTTGCCCATTACCAGTTCTTACCCCCCCCAACAGCCCACAGCCCATTATCAGTCTTAACCCCCCCATAGCCCATTACCAGTTCTACCCCCCCCCCATAGCCCATTACCAGACAGCCCCCATCAGCCCACAGCCCATTACCAGTCTTAACCCCCCCATAGCCCATTACCAGACAGCCCCCATCAGCCCACAGCCCATTATCAGTCTTAACCCCCCCCCCATAGCCCATTATCAGTCCTACCCCCCCAGCCCATTTCCAGTCCTACCCCCCCGCCCCATCGGCTCAAGTAAAATAAAATTTTAAAAAAGCAAAACCGCTGGCTGCTACCAAGGCCACGGCAGCATGGATGGTCCCGCGGGGCCCCCTCTGCCCTGCCCAATCCCTGCCTCCGCGACGGCTTTGAGAGGCGCGAAGGTAGAGTGTCTCCCTCGCGTCTCTGTTAAGCCGGAACGGAGGGGCTCAGCTGGGGATTCGGCAGGGTAAAGGGGGCCCCGCGGGAACGTCCATGCTGCCACGGCAGCTTTTTGTGGGCCCTTGCCAGCTCTGGGCCCTACGCCATGGCGTACATGGCGTATAGGTAAATCCGGCCCTGCCTAACAGTTTCCCCAAAAGACAGGTTCCACAATGCTTGTATTGGGGCAAACAGTGATATCCCGGGTCCATTTTAATAATGGTTTATGGACCTTTCCTCCAGGAACTTGTCCAAACCTTTTTTAAACCCAGCTACACTAACAGCTTTTACTACATCCTCCAGTAACAAATTCCAGAGTTTGATTACACATTGAGTGAAAATATATTTTCTCTTATTATTCTTAAATAGGTTACCTGTAGCTTCATTGCATGTCCCCTAGTCTTTTTATATTCTGATGACGTAAACAATCAATCTATGTTTACCTGTTCCACTCCATTTATTAATTTATAGACCTCTATCATATCTACCCTCAGCAGTCTCTTTTCTAGGTTGAAGAGCCCTAACCTTTTTAGCTTCTCTTCATAGGGGTATCCTTCCATCCCCTTCACCATTTTGGTGGCTCTTCTCTCTACCTTTTATAATAACGCTATATCATTTTAAACATACTGCAATCAGAATTGCATATAATATTCAAGGTGCGGTCGAACCATGGAGCGATACAGAGGCATTATAATATCTTTTGTTTTATTTTTCATTCCTTTCCTTATGATACCTAGCATTCTATTTGTTCTCTTGGTCGCTGCTGAGCACTGGGCCGAGGGTTTTAACATGTTATCCACGATGACCCCTAAATCTTTTTCCTGATGTGGAACCTTGCATCGTGTAATGTCATGAGGCTGGAGCTAGAGATGAAACAGTGTTGGAAAAAACTCCTGATTTTCATGGAACTCAGAAAAGGCAGAGAGCGCAGTTCCAGCGCAGCTCAGCCAGAGGGCGCATGAACAATTACACAGTACCTGAAGCAACGTGCTCTAGCATTGATCACACTAATAACAAGCAGTTTCACCTGTCCTCAAACTCAGAACGTGCAAACCAGAATTCCCTTTATAAAGGAAACCAGATGATCAGTGAGGGGGGAGGAACAGGGAGAGAAACAGGAGGAGGCAAAGGCAAGTGCTGGGGAAGTGGCAAGAGCGAGGTCAGAAGGACCGGCAGCAGGACCAGTGAGAGAAGCCTGGAAGAGGAAGGCTTCCATATGCAGCCAACTCAAGGAGACAGAATCCAAAAGAGGTATTCTCAAAGGGATAAAGTCCAGAGAGGCCAAAGGTATTTATTTATTTATTTAGCTGTATTTATATCCCGCTTTTCACCAGGTCAAAGCGGTGTTACATAAAAAAGGGGGGGGGGGGGAATTTACGTGTAGGGGTGGGGCTGTCACCGGGGAGGCTACATTGATGATTTCAACATAAGACATAGGACAGACTTTGGACTTGGACAGATTTTGGACATGGTTGGGTTAGTATAGTTTGAGTTGGGTGGTCATGGTGGGTGAGATCAGAGGTTATTTCGCTTTTTGGTGGGAGTCATGTTGAGGTATTCCTGAAACAGGATGGTTTTCAGCTGTTTTCTAAAAGATAGTAAATCGGTGTTATTTCGGAGACAGCTCGGTAGAGAGTTCCATAAGGATGGAGCATACAGTTCAAAGGCTCGATTGCAGGTCCGTTGCGAGCATTTGGTTCTTTTGTGAGGGATGGTGAGGGAGTTGCTGGAGGCTTGTCTGGTAGTTCTGCCGTGAGCTGGTCGAGACAGTAGAGTGTGAAGTTGGGAGTTTCGCATTTGATGTATGGCTTTGTGGGTGAGTAGGATGGCTTTGTATTTAGTCTTTGCTTCGAGGGGGAGTATGTGTAGGTCTTTCAAAATCGGGGTGATGTGGTCGGTCTTCTTTGCTCCCTGAATGATTCTCGCCGTGGTGTTCAATGCTGTTCGGAGGGGGTTCGTCTGTGTGGCTGGAAGTCCATGGTATAATATATTACAATAGTCCAGATGTGGGAGCGTCATGGCTTACATAAGAACATAAGATATGCCATACTGGGTCAGACCAAGGTCCATCAAGCCCAGTATCCTGTTTCTAACAGTGGCCAATCTAGGTCATATGTACCTAGCAGTATCCCCAAGAGACACAGGTTCCACAATGCTTGTCTTGGTTCAAGCATTGATATCATGGGTCTCTTTTTAATAATGGTTTATGGACCTTTTCTCCAGGAACTTGTCCAAACCTTTTTTAAACCCAGCTACACTAACAGCCTTTACTACATCCTCCGGTAACAAATTCCAGAGTTTGATTACACGTTGAGCGAAAAAATATTTTCTCTTATTTGTCTTAAATAGTTTACCCTGTATCTTCATTACATGTCCCCTAGTCTTTCTATATTCTGATAGTGTAAACAATTGATCTATGATTACCTGTTCCACTCCATTCATTAATTTATAGACCTCTATCATATCTCCCCTCAGCCGTCTCTTTTCCAGGTTGAAGAGCCCTAACCTTTGTAGCCTCTCTTCATAGGAGTAGCCTTCCATCCCCTTTACCATTTTGGTGGCTCTTCTCTGTACCTTTTCTAATAACGCTATATCCTTTTTTTGTTTTAATTTAATTTTTATGCAATTTACAAAATATACAAGAAGTAAATACATAACAGGGACATATAGAATAAACCACATAAAATAAAAATCAACCACGAAACAAACCAAGTCCCATATTATACACTTAGTCCCCAATAAGATAACCCCAATACGGTGACCAGAATTGCACACAATATTCAAGGTGCAGTCGTACCATGGAACAATACAGAGGCATTATAATATCCTTTGTTTTATTTTCCATTCCTTTCCTTATGATACCTAGCATTTTATTTGCCTTCTTGGCCACCGCTGCACACTGGGCGGAGGGTCCCAACATGTTATCCACGATGACACCCAAATCTTTTTCCTGGGTGGTGGTTCCCAATGTGAAACCTTGCATCATGTAACCATAGTGTGGGTTGTTCTTTCCTAGGTGCATAACTTTGCACTTGTCCACATTAAATTTTGGCTTGCATTACAGTTCGGAAGAACGGAGTCCAAAGCCAAGCAAACCAAAGAAGCAGCTTGCCTGATGAAAGCAACTCTCCTAGCCCAAGTAAGTCTCCTATGCTAAACCAGAAAGGCACAAGGAAAGGAGATTCCTTCTACAGTGATACTTTTGCCAAGAAACACAGAGAGTGGAAATCCACATTAGGTTTTCCTGGTAACTCTGATTGTAGAGCAGTGCACAGAACAGCTTGTCAGCCTGAGAAGCTACGTCGCAAGCTGAGTCCTGGGTGTGGCAGCCTACAGAAGCCAAGGTATGAAAAGCCTTTCATTATAAGGGAAAGTTTAAGTGATGAAAACCTTATGGAAATAGATAAGCCTCAGAAAGTTAGAAGAAGTAAAGCTAACCTTTTAAAAGTACTTCCCAACAGTGTGATAAGGAAGTTGTATGAGAAACAGAAGAACCCCTGTGAGGAGTTAGCAGATACTGAAGACAGTCATAGCATTGAAGAAGGGAGTGACCCAGAGTCAATGGACTTTGATTGTGAAACCAGTGTTCCCATTCCTCAGAGTGAACCAATGGAATGTAACTTTTGTTCAAGAACTAGCTTGATTGCCTTGCTAGAGGTATAGAGAAAAGAGAACTCTGCATATGGTGAAGTTGAGAACCATTTGTTTCCTGATGTTAATTTCTATTGATTTGAAAGAAGCCTTAACCCAGATAAACAGTTAATTGTGAAGCCTACAACCCTTAACTGTTTATATCACGGTGGAACCTTTTTGTTAAAGGAAAGAATTACCTTCATTTTCTTTTGTGTCTTATTGAACCTAAGCGTTGACCGGGGAAATAAAGCCATATTACCCTACACTTTGGCGTAGATTGTTCTTTGTAAGGAGTTCTGCACTACAAGGACCAGAATCCTCCTGGTCCTTCAGCTCAACCACTCCTTAAAATAAATTAAATGTCACCGGACGCCCTTATTTCCTACGCCAGTAACCATAGTTTGGATTGTTCTTTCCTAGGTCCATAACTTTGCACTTGTCCACATTAAATTTCATCTGCCATTTGTATGCCCAGTCTTCCAATTTATCAAGATCCTCTTGCAATTTTCCACAATCCTCATGGGTTTTAACAACTTTAAATAGTTTTGTGTCATCTGCAAATTTGATAACCTCACTCATTATTCCCATCTACAGGTCATTTATGAATATGCTAAAAAGCAGTGGACCCAGCACAGATCCCTGGGGTACTCCACTATTCACCTTTCTCCATTGGGAAAACTGTCCATTTAGCCCTACCCTCTGCTTTCTATCTTTTAACCAGTTCCTGATCCATAATAGTGCACTGCCTCCTATCCCATGACTTTTTAGTTTTCACAAAGGTCTCTGATGAGGGACCTTGTCAAAGGCTTTCTGAAAGTCCTGATACACTATATCAACCGATTCACCTTTGTCTACCTGTTTATTCACACCTTCAAAAAAATGTAACAGATTAGTAAGACAAGATCTTCCTTGTCTAAAGCCATGTTGGCTGTCTCCCATTAAGCCATGGCTATCTACATGTTCAGTAATTTTTGTTCTTTACGATGGTTTCTACCATTTTTCCCAATACTGACGTTAAGCTCACCAGTCTGTAGTTTCCCGGATCACCCCTGGAACTCTTTTTAAAAATTGGAGGATGGCCAATGTAACACCAATCTTCAGGTATTACAGATGATTTTAATGATAGTTCACAGATTACTAATAGCAGGTCTGCAGTCTCATACTTCAGTTCTTTCAACATCCTTGGATGTATACCATCCGGTCCAGGTGATTTGCTACTCCTCAGTTTATCAAATAGTTGTAATACATCTTCCCGGTGTATCAATATTTCTTTCAATTTTTCCGCAGTATCACCTTTAAATACCACTTCAGTCATGAGTAACATTCCAATATCTTCCTCAGTGAAGACCGAAGGAAAGAATTCATTCAGTCTCTCCGCTATAGCCTTGTCCCCTCTTAGTGCCCCTTTTACCCCTCTATCATCTAATGGTCCAACTGACTCTCACACAGGTTTTTTGCTACAAAGGTACTTTAAAAAGTCTTTATTACACGTTTTTGCTTCCACAGCAAGCTTCTTCTCAAATTCTTTCTTTGCCTACCTTATCAATGCCTTGCATCTAACTTGCCAGTGGTTGTGCTGTTTCCAGTTTTCGTCATTCGGCTCTTTTTTCCATTTCCTGAAAGATGCTTTTTTGGCAACAACAGCCTCTCTGACCTCACCTTTAAACAATGCTGGCAGTTTTTGGACTTCCTTAAAAAAGACCACCACTTCCTGTGACTCATCATGCACAATCAAAGGCTTAAGCTGGTCTTAGCATGAAGTATTGTTTTCTTTGCCCCCATTTCAACACAACCCACTATCTGAAGACAGCACAATCTCTTCTTGTCCACTAAATGCTTAGAACAGTAGTTGTCAGGATTCAAACCTGCACAGGGAAACCCCAATGAAATTCAAGTCCATCGCCTTAACCACTCTGCCACAACTACAAAATCTTGTTCGGGTGCAAGAGGAACTACAGAGGAGTTCCCTGGCTCAGCTGACTCAAGCCCTACAGAGACTGCCACTCTACCCTCCTGCACAGTGGTTCTCAACCTTTTTTGTACCGCGACCCCGTTTACCATTGATCAACTTGTGATGACCTCCAATGATAAAATCAAATGCGTCTCTCTTCCTTTACCGTTAACGCATTGTTGCTGTAATCATTTGTTGAATTATTAATATATTATAGGCCTTTGCAATATGTTTTTATTTATAAATTTTATTTTTTAAACCACAATAATTAATCACAATAACAAGTAACAATATTTGATTTCAAACTTTTTATGATTTTGTAGTCAAATCACTAATATGAAATAAAATTATTTTTTCTACCTTTGTTGTCTGACCAATTTATTCTCTGATCATGCTGGTCCCGATCTGAGGCTTCTGCTTTCCTGTCTTCTCTTAGTTCTCTTTCTGTGGTCTATGGTCCATCTGCCATTTCTTATCTCTTCTTTCATTTTCTTCACTTCTTTCCATCAGCCTATTTCCAGTCCCAGTAACCCTCCCCACTATCAGCCCCTTTCCAGTCCTCACTCCCAGTACCTTCCAATGTCAACTTGCATTCCCATGACTGCCACTGGTGTCCATTCCCTTTCAGTCCCCCTCCTTCCCCACTGACCAGTCCCTTCTAGTACAAATACCATGGCAGCCCCTCTATGATTCACTCCCTTCCAGTTCCATTCTCCCATCCCCTCGTATCAGCCCATTTGGAGCCTTAGCCCCCAGTTTTCTTCCAGGGCCAGCAGTTCTATCTTCCCCTCCCCACCATCAGCCCATTCCCAGTCGAAGCCCCCCAATCAGCTCATTTCCAGTGATAGTCCCCCCTCAACCCCATTACCAGTGCTAGGCTCCCCTAATCAGCCCATTACCAGTCCTACCCCCCCCCCCATCAGCCCATTACCAGTTCTAGCCTCGTCTAATCAGCCCATTTCCAGTCCTAACCTCCCCGATCAGCTCATTTCCAATGCTAGCCCCCCATCAGTCCATTACCAGTCCTACCCCCCTATCAGCCCATTACCAGTCCCAACCCCCCCTTGATCAGTCCATTCCCAGTCCTAGCCTTCCCTAATCAACCCATTACCAGTCCTAGCCCCCCTCGATCTGCCCATTACCAGTGCTAACCCCCCCATCAGCCCATTATAATCCTAACCCGCACTGTCTCTCCCCTCTGTCCAGCACTTATCCCCTGTCTGTCCAGTATGTACCCTTGCCTCTCCCCTCTGTCCATGTCAGCCCCCTCCCTCCCTCCCTCCATGTCAGCCCCCTCCCAACCTCCATCCATGTCAGCCCCCCTCCCTCCCTTCCTGTCAGCCCCCCCTCTGCCCATGTCAGCCCCCCCCCTCCATCCATCCATCCATGTCAGCCCTCTCTGTCCATGTCAGCCCCCCTCCCTCCCTCCATGTCATCCCCCGTCTGTCCATGTCAGCCCCCCGCCCCCTCCCTCCCTCCCTCCATGTCAGCCCCGTCCCTCCCTCCACCATGTCAGCCCTGTTGCAAGTTCCCTGCCCCCTCCTCCCCTCTCCCTATGTCTGCCTGCTACTGCCCTGTTCTTCTGCAGCCACGGTTCCCTGCCTCTTAGGGACCCGCGGCTGTGGCAGTGAATCTGTTGAAGAGCCTTCCGGTCTCTCGACAGGCTCCGTGCAGCATTGTCCCGCTTCCAAAGGAAGTTGTTTACCACTTCCTTTGGAGGCGGGACAATGCTGCATGGAGCCCATTGAAAGACAGGAAGGCTCTGCAACGGCTTCACTGGCACAGTTGCGGTTCCCTAAGAGGCTGGGAGCCGCGGCTGTAGAAGAAGGGAGGTAGTGAGTTTGCTGCTGCCAAGAAGCAGACTTGGCAGCGGCAGCAACTTGTGCGCTTTTTATTTTTTTTAACTTGGCAGAGTGAGGCGACCTCTGCTAAATCCTGTGGCGACCCCCAGGTTGAGAACCGCTGCTCCAGAATAAGCACTACTTAAAATGATGGCAGAAGATAAACCTGATCACTTTTTGGTGATCTTTTAACAAACTGCATGCATGGCCGGGTGGCCGAAGGCAACATGGGCTATTTATTTGGAGAATCTACTGACGGGTAGCAGTCAGGCTGCATTCTTGGATGCCAACACTGATGGGCGAGCTACATATGCAGCTATCAAGGCCGCCGTAATGGAACAGGATGGCTGTACACCTGAGGCCTACCACCAGCGCTTCAGAAAGGGGAGACTCCAGATAAGAGAGCCCTCTGAGGTTCCTCTGTCAATTGAAGGAGCTCGCATGGAAGTAATTGCAACCGGAGGGAAAGACTGGGCCTGAGATAGCCAAGGTTGTGCTCCTGAAGCAATTTTTAGAGGGTTTGACATCACTAATGAAGCAGTGCGTACGTCAGCACTCCAAGCTTACACTGGAGAGCGCACTGGAAATAGCAGAAGGGTACCATGAAGCCTAGTGACAGAAGTTGACACTGAGAAGGTGAAGAAGTCACGCATTAGCCTGGGAGGACAGAAGGGGAAGCCAGAGCGGATGTTGGCTCCATGTTCCAAACCCCGAAGTTACCTCCTAAGCAAGGTCATGGTGCCAGCCACAATCCCTTCACCTGCTTTAGGTGTGGAGCCTGGGGACACTTTGCCTAGGAATGTCTCCTGGAGACAGAGAAACCAATGGATGTCAGCCTAACTACCCTTCACCCCTGCCCTTTTGTGGACACTCCTCACCCAGGTGCACAGAACTTTGTGATTCCGGTGGAGCTTGAGGGGACACGCCTCCATTCCTTGATAGACCTGATTCCAGCAGTAGTGACTCAAACACACTTGTTCCCTTCCCAGAGTAGAGACTGGGGGGAAGACAGAGAGCTTCAAGAGGGCCCAGCAAGAGGATGAGTCCCTTAAACATGCCTGAGAGCGGGTTTTGGAAGTAGATGGGGTTCCAGTAGGTAGCGGAGACTCCCCTGTTTTGTTCTAAAGGGAGATTTGTTATAAAGAGTGGCCTAGGATGCCCTAGAGGGGGGAAGAAGTAGAACAACTGATAGTTCCCCAATCCTATTGTCAGTAGGTGTTATCGTTAGCCCATAGCCATTTATTAGGGGGACACCTGAGGATGGAGAAAACTCTGGAGTGTATTTTAGCCTGATTTTTCTGGTCCATGGTCCATAAACAGATGCAGTTGTATGCCAGTCATACCCCACCTGCCATCTTCACAACCCTGTCAGTTAGACCTGCCCCTTTAGTGCTTATGCCCATCACTGGCACCTCATTCGAAAGAGTGGCCATGGATTTGGTAGGGCCCTTGGAGTGAACCACCTAAGGCAACAGGTATATTTTAGTCACACTGGACTATGCTACCCAATACCCGGAAGCCATCGCTTTAAGAAATATGAAGACTACTATGATTGCAAATGCTCTCTGTGAAGTCTTTTCTCAGGTGGGAATACCCACTGAGGCCCTCGCTGATAAAGAAACACCCTTTGTATCCAGGATAATGAAGAAAGCATGTGCCTTGGCGAAGGTTCAGATGCTGCGAACATCAGTATATCACCCACAAATAGATGGTCTCATTGAGCGATTCAATAAAACTCTGAAACAGATGCTAAAAAGGTTTGTGCAGGAGGACAAGAAGAATTGGAACATTCTCCTACCCTACTTGATATTTGCCATCCATGAGGTACCTCAGAGTTTCATGAGGTTTTTGCCTTTTGAATTGCTTTTTGGGAGGCAGCCAAGAGGTATATTAGATGTGGTAAGGGAAGCAAGACGTATGCATCTGCATACCTTGATGACATTGTTATCTACAGCAGGGACTGGACCACCCATCTAGCCCAAGTACAAGCTGTGTTGATCAGCCTGTGGAAAGCTGGTTCAATGGCTAACCACAAGAAATGTTTTCTGGGAGGCTGGGACGTCCAGTGCCTGGGCTGTTTAATCAGGAGTGGGCAGATATGACCTCAACTATGGAAGGTGGATGCCATTACCCAGGTCCTCACTCCAAAATTGAAGAAAGAGGTTTGTGCCTTCCTTGAGTTAGTTGGCTATTACAGCCAGTTTATCCCTAACTTTACAAAGATTGCGGAGCCATTGACTAATCTCCTTCAAAAGGCAGCTCCCAAGTGGATTCAAAAGTCACCGGATCTGGACCTGGCCTTCCAGCATCTCAAGGAGGCCGTGTGCTCTGAACCTGTCCTGATGTTTATGTTAAATTTTGATAGACCGCCCTTTGTGGTTGCAACAGAGCAGTTTACAATATAAAATTGATTAAAAATAGGAAAGGAACTCCAATTACAGTATATATACAGGACAGCAGAGTACATGCACTCATGAATAGCCGTGATTTCTCTCTACCATTTATTGAAGATGGGCCTGGGAGCCGTTATGGCCCAGGAAGTCAGGGGTGAAGAACATCCAGTGGCATTCATCAGCAGGAAACTGCTCCCTCATGAGAAAGATTTTGCTGTGAGCGAGAAGGAAGCCCTGGCTGTCAAGTGGGCACTGGAAACTTTCAAATACTACCTGCTAGGCCATCTATTTACACTGGTTATGGACCACCAACTCCTCAAATGGCTGGCTCAACATGAGGAGTCCAATGGCCATATTATGCAGTGGTTTCTGAATCTCCAACCCTACCAGTATCAGATCCGCCTGAATGCTCACTTCCTTTACCGAGTGGGGGTTCCAGGTGAGGCAGGCGCCCAATGGAGCATGGTTGAGTTGAGAGGGAGGGTGTGTGATGGGGTGTGTGTGTGTGTGTATATAAGTGATGGGGTGTGTGTGTGTGTGTATATATATATATACACACACATACTGTAGGAAGTTAAGCCTAGTACTCACTGACCTTACCCAAGCATCTCTACAAAAAGGCCAGATTCCCAACTGCCTCAAACTATCCTCCATTCGTCCCACCCTAAAAAAACCTGACGTCAGCCCTTTGAACCCTGCTTCATACCGACCCATTACAAAGCCTCATGCTCGCAGCCAAGATTGTTGAAAAGACCATTCAACAATAACTGCAAGACCACATTGACAGAAATGCCCTCCTAGACCTGAAACAACACGGATTCTGACATCTCCATGGAGTTGAAACCCTCATGGTCTCCCTCATAAAAACTCTGATAAAATGGATTCAAAACAAGCAAAATGAATACATCCTAATCTTTCTGGACATCACTGCTGCATTTGACACATTCTCCCACAACATTCTTCTCCAAGCAACTGGAATCCAGGACACAGTACTAAAGTAGTTCAAGTCATTCCTGATGAACAGGCACCAACATATATGAACTGGAACCAGCATTTCCACCCCCTACCACTAAACCCAGGGAATACCTCAATGTTCCACGTTTATCAGCCCTTCTCTTCAACATTTACCTGCAACCACTCTGCACAATCATAAAATCTCACAACATCAACTTCCACTTATACGCACATGATATCATGCTATATGGACCCATACCCACCAAACATCCTACCAACCCACAGCTCCTTCAATGCTTCAATAACTCCAGATTGCTCAAGGACAACAATCTCACCATCAAACACAAAAAACCAGAAGCACTATTCATAACCAAAGACCGCTCCTTTACACCACCAACCCATTTCATGCTAAAGGAGGGAGGAGTGGCCTAGTGGTTGGGGCAAGTTACCTTGGGCTAGATGGCCAGGATTTGAATCCCACTAGAGGACAGAAACCTTAGACCAGAAGGACTGGGGTTCCTAGTCCCACAGGTGCTCCTTGAGAAAGCTATTTAACCCTCTGTTGCCTCAGGTACAAAAAAAACATAGATTGTGAGCCCTTCAGGGACAAGAGAAAAATATATACAGTCCCTGAATGTACACCACTTTGACTGACTGGTAGAAAACCAGTATATAAGCCTAGTTAAATAAATAAACACCACAGATAAAATACCTGGGCATCATCCTAGACTAAACCCTTTCACTTGAACAACAAATAGCCAAAAGCAATATACTACAAGGCCAAGACCCTCCAATGTTTTCACCCCCTCCTAGATCCACACAACTTCCTCATAGTACTACAAGCCATGACCTTCCCCCACCTCAACTATTGTAATGCTATATACCAGGGACTCCCCATTCCTCACTTCTCCCCCCATGCCCCACTCTGCACACAACAGCACGCATCATACAGAAAGCAGCAAAGTAGAACCACATTACACCTATCCTAAAACAGCTCCACTGGCTCCACCTTGAAAGCCACATCAAATACAAAACCTTCCTCCTCACATCAGAACACGATCCACCTAAACACACTCCTACAAGAGTTCAAACCCAGCAGAGCTTCAAGACAAATTGCAAACAACACCCTTGTAATCCCCCACGCCAGAGCAAAACACAACAAGCAAGCCTGCACACGCTCCTTGACCTCTATGCACCCTCCTTATGGAACACACTCCCAACCAAAATCAGATCTACCACCAACCTAACCTTTCAGAAACAACTGAAGAGACATCTCTTCACACAACACTTTGCCCTTCCTGAAAAACTATGTAAATAAGCTAAGTCCTCATGGGATGTTCCTCCCACTCTGCAAAGAAGCTAAACCTCAACTCGTATACCTGTCTGTACTGTAAATATGTAAATAAGTTGAACATTATCTTATATTTAATTACTACCTCGTTCAATTGTAAAGAAGTTGACGCTATGTTAAATGTAACTTTACGTCACATGTTGTTTGATGTAAACCGCTTTGACCCGGAGAAAAGCGGTATATAAACCTAGCTAAATAATAAGTTACCTGTCCTTCTCAAAAGAGATTGTCAGCAGTCCACCTTAAGAAGGTCTACAGCTGAGAACTCAGTGCTGAGTGAGCATGATTTAGACAGAGGGACTAAGAATCCAGCTGGGTGTAACAGAGAGAGAGAGAGACCCTTGGAGAGAAAAATCCCTTCCAAGCAAGGCTGAATAGAGGAGGTCTGCTGTGAGGTAGGAGATTTAAACAGAGGGAATTATCTCACTTTGGCAGGTTAGGATCTGACTGGAGTCAGATCCAGGGGCAGCACGTCTACTAAGGAAGGAGGTCAGCCTAGGAAGACTGTTTTAATCTTGCCAATGTTTGGGGTGTGGCTGGGAGCCATATTCACAGACACTGAAACCAAAGTGAAGGAACATAGGCCATGTGGTCATTTTCTGCCACCCTGTTTCTATCTAGTCTGTCCTTCCATATCAACCACTACAACAGTCCCCTTTTTCCTTTTAAAGATCTTCAGTGTTTGTCCCATGCTTCTTTGAATTCAGATACTCTCCTCATCTCTACCACCTCCACTGGGAGACTATTCCACAGATCTACCACTCTTTCCATAACAAAATATTTCCGCATATTACTTCTGAGTCTATCCGCTTTTATGCTCATCCTGTGTCCCCTCGTAGCAGAGCTTGCTTTCCATCAAAAAAGGCTCTCCCCCTGTGCATTTATGTCACGGAGGTATTTAAAGTCTCAATCATATGTCCTCTATCCTGCCTTTCCTCTAAAGTATACATATTAAGACCCTTAGGTCTGTCCTCATATGCTTTATAACGAAGACCACTAACCATTTTAGTAGACACCCTCTGTACTGACTCCAGCCTGTTTATATACTTTTGATGATGCAGTCTCCAGAATTGCACACAATATTCCAAAAGAGGTCGCACCAAAGCCTTATACAGAGGCACTATCACCTCCTTTCTTCTGCTGGCTATTCCTCTCCCTATGCACACAAGCATCCTTCTGGCTTTCGCCGTTGCCTTTTCTACCTGTTTAGTTACTTTAAGATCATCAGACACAATCACACCTAGATCCCGTTCTTCTGTTGTGGACAGAAGTACTTCATCCCCTATACCATATCACTCCCATGGATTGTTGCAGTCCAAATGCATGACTTTGCATTTTTTAACATTAAATCTCAGCTGCCAAATTCTAGACCATTCTTCAAGCTTAGCGAGATCCCTCCTCATATTATCTACACCTTCCTGGGTGTTTACTCTATTGCAGATTTTGGTATCAGCCGCAAAGAGGCAAACCTTACCCGACAGCCCTTCTATAATATCACTAACAAAGATATTTAAAAGAATTAGACCAAGAACAGATCCCTGGGGCACACCACTGGTAACTTCCTTCTCCTCAGAGTGAGCTCCATTTACCTGTACCCTTTGTCGCCTCCCACTCAATCAATTTCTAACCCAATCAGTGACTTTAGGGTCCATCCCTAGGGTGCTCAGTTTGTTTATAAGTTGCCTGCGCGGAATGTTGTCAAAGGCTTTACTGAAATCTAAATACATCACATCTAGGGCTCTCTCTCGGTCCAACTCCCTGGTCACTTAGTCGAAGAAATCAATCAGATTTGTCTGACAAGACCTGCCTCTGTTGAATCCATGCTGCCTCAGATCTGGTAATCCATTGGACTCCAGAAACTTCACTATTTTCTCATTCAGCAGCCCTTCCAATTTACTCACCACCGAGGTTAAACTAATCGGCCTGTAGTTATCAACCACATCATTATTTCCGCTTTTGTGTAAGGTGACCACATGTGCCTCTCTCCAGTCCTCTGGCACCACTCCCGACTCCAATGAGGCATTGAAAAGGTCAGGCAGTGGAGCTGCTAGAATGCCCCCAAGTTCCCTTAGTATTTTCGGATGTATCCCATCTGGTCCCATCGCTTTGTCTACTTTAAGTTTAGCAAGTTTCTCATGAACATAGTCTTCTGAAAATTGTTCAAGATGCCCCTTACTTCTGTTCCTGTTTGTGGGTGTTTTCTGAGGTCCTGCTCCTGGTTCTTCATCTATTAACACAGAACAGAAATATTTCTTAAGCAATTACGCTTTATCCTCATCAGCTTCTACATATTCCTCCCCTTCACCCTTGAGTCTGACAATACCACTTTGCCCTCTTATCCCCCCCATTTTATTGCTTTGGCTATTTCCTTCTCTTTTTGAATCTTTGCTTTTCTAACTACTTTGCTAGCTTCTCTAAGTTTTTGCAAATATAGATGCCTGTCTTCCTCTCTCTGTGATCTCTTGTATTTCATGAAGACCTCCCTCTTTTTCTTCACCTTTTCAGCTACTTCTTTCGAAAACCATAGTGGTCTTCTTTTTCTTTTACCTTTATTTACCATTTTAACAAAAAGGTTGTTTGTCCTTAAAATATCCCCTTTCAGTTTTGCCCACTGTTTTTCTACATCCCCCAGCCATTCCCATCCTGCTAACGACTCCCTGAGGTATTGGCCCATCTTTGCAAAATTAGTTTTCCTAAAGTCTAAGACCCTCGCTTTTGAATGGATTTTAGCAGCCCTGGTCCTAATACTGAACCACACCATCTGGTGATCACTGGATGCAAAATAATCTCCCACTATAACATCAGAAACACTTTCACCATTGGTAAGCACCAAGTCCAGTATGGCCCCTTCACGTGTGGGTTCTGTTACCAGTTGCCTGAATAGTTTTCCCTGTAGAGAATCCAAGATCTCCTTTATCTAGATGATACTGCAGCAGGAATGTGGCAGTCAACATTTGGCATATTGAAATCCCCTATCAGTAGCACTTCCCCTTTCCTGGCTATGCTGCGTATGTCTCCATTCACTTCTTCCTCCTGTGAGGGTGGTCTGTATATCACACCAATACAAATAGATTTCTCATTCTGGTTTAACCCACAGTGCCTCCTCTCTCCCTTTTAAGCCCTGTATTTCCATAACTTTAATATTATTTTTTACATATAGTGCCACTCCTCCACCCTTTCTTCCTACCCTTTCTGAAAAACCTATAGCCTTGTATAGTTACATCCCAGTCATAGTTGTCTGTGAACCATGTCTCTGTTACTGCCACTAAATCCAAGTCCTCGGCCTCTCCCAGTAAAGCCTCAACATCTGGGATCTTATTTCCCATGCTATTGGCATTTATACACACTGCTTGCCATATGTTGTCCCTTTTACCCCTTTCCATAAAGATATTTAATGTTTCACTTACCTGGGGGCTTTCACTTACCTCGGGGCTTTCTTCACTCATCCCCAATGAATCTAGTTTAAAGTTCTCTTCAGTAGGTTAGCCAGTCTACTACTGAAGACACGTCGACCCTTCTTGGGCAGATGGATGACATCTCTGCTCTGCAACAATTGGAACAGTATCCCATAGTCCAGGAAACCAAAATGCTCTTGATGACACCATCCATGCAGCCATGCATTTATCTCCAGGATGCAAGCTTCTCTGCCTTGGCCTGTACCCTCAACAGGAAGGATTGAAGAGAACACTACCTGCACCCCTTTCTGCTTTATCCTCTGTCCCAGAGTCATGAAATCACTTTTGATATGCTCAGAGGGATACCTGGCAGTATCATTTGTGCCAACATGGATGAGCAACATTGGGTAATAGTCAGTGGGCTTGATGAACCTCGGCAAGCTCTCCATTACATCTCGGATTTTGGCACCTGACAGATAGCATACCTCTCTGGACATCAAGCCTAGTTGACAGATAGACACCTCAGTTCCCCTCAGAAGAGAGTCACTAAACACCACCACCTTTTGCTTCCTTATGGTCACTGATTCTGCAACTTTGGGGTGCTCGAGCTCTGTTTCTTCCCTTTCCAGGGATGCTTTCACCTCCTCCACTTCCAGGGCTGTATAATGGTTATTCATTTCAAGGGCTGGAGGAGTTGGATTTATGATTCTGCAGGCCCTGTAGACTCGTGTCCAACCTTCGTCATTCTGTAGGCTCTCAACCTCTCCTCTGCTGGAGAGCTTGGATGTTTCAAGAAACTTCTCATCAGTGTACTTTTCACTTTCTTGAATGCTCCTCAGCCTCGCCACCTCTTCTCCAAGCTCCTCCACTTCTTTCCTGAGAGCTTCAGAATGCAGGCATCCTGCACATAGAACTGATCCTTCATAAGAACGTAAGAACATAAGACAAGCTATACTGTGTCAGACCAAGGTCCATCAAGCCCAGTATCCTGTTTCCAACAGTGGCCATTTAGGTCACAAGTATCTAGCAGTTTCCTCAAAATGCACAGGTTCCACAATGCTTGTATTGAGGCAAGCAGTGGATAGCCTGGGTTCACTTTAATAATGGTTTACTGACCTTTCCTCCAGGAACTTGTCCAAACCTTTTTTAAAACTGACTACACTAACAGCTTTTACTACATCCTCCGGTAACAAATTCCAGAGTTTGATTACACATTCAATTAAAAAATATTTTCTCTTATTAGTCTTAAATAGGTTACCCTGTAGCTTCATAGCATGTCCCCTAGTCTTTCTATATTTTGATGGCGTAAACAATCGATGTACATTTACCCATTCCACTTCATTCATTCATTAATTTATAGACCTCTATCATATCTTCCCTCAGCCACCTCTTTTCCAGGTTGAAGAACCTCTCTTCATAGGGGTTTCCTTCTATCCCCTTTACCATTTTGGTGGCTCTTCTCTGTACCATTTCTAATAGCACTATATCCTTTTTAAGATACGGCGACCAGAATTGCACACAATATTCAAGGTGCGGTCGCACCTTGGAACAACACAGAGGCATTATAGTATCCTTTGTTTTATTCTCCATTCCTTTCCTTATGATACCTAGAATTCTATTTGCTCTCTTGGCTGCTGCTGCACACTGGGTGGAGGGTTTCAACATGTTATCCACAATGATGCCTAAATGTTTTTCTTGGGTGGTGGTTCGTAATGTGGAACCTTGCATCGTGTCATCATAGTTTGGGTTGTTCTTTCCTAGGTGCATAACTTTGCACTTGTCCACATTAAATTTCATCTGCCATTTGGTTGCCCAGTCTTCCAGTTTATCAAGGTCCTCTTGTAATTTTCCACAATCCTCATGGGTTTTAACAACTTTGAATAATTTTTTGTCATCTGCAAATTTGATTACCTCACTCGTTATTCCCATTTCCAGGTCATTTACAAATATGTTAGACAGCAGTGGACACATTGCAAATCCCTGCGGTACTCCACTATTTAGCTTTCTCCATTGGGAAAATTGGCCATTTAGCCCAACACTCTCCTTTCTATCTTTTAACCAGTTTCTGATCCACAATATTACATGCCTCCTATCACATGACTTTTTAATTTCGCCAAAAGTCTCTGATGAGGGACCTTGTCAAAGGCTTTCTGTAAGTCCAGATACACTATATCAACCAACTCACTTTTGTCTACCTGTTTATTTACACCTTCAAAAAACATAACAGATTAGTAAGACAAGAACTTCCTTAGCTAAAGCTATGTTGGTGTCTCCCATTAAGCCATTACTTAAATTATGGTCCGTTTTTTCAGAACGTTGATTACTCAAATTCTAAATAAGATACGTTCAAAAATGTAAGGCAAAAACTTTTTTCTTCTTTATTTATTCTTCTTTTTTTATCAACTTCAATGTGCATTCCAAATCGCAATATTTTTCCAGGCTGTTCTTTAGACAATATACAATAAGATCTTCCAAAATGTGCCCAGACAAAATATTGTGTCTAAAATTACAGATTCTATAACACTTGAATCTCCAGGGTCTCGACGCTCAACTTTGGCGCCTCAATGGCGTTTCATACAATTTTCTTCAGGAGACCTTTATCCTATAAATAAAGTGTATGACAAAAACTTACTTCTAAAATCTACTTAAAAACACATTCGAACTAAACTAAACTTTTAAACTAAGAAATTACTTACATCCAACCATGCTGCCCGCGTTCACCCTTCTCTTTTTTATTATGGGAAAGCGCCGTGCATGCGGAACAGATATTGTTACTCTGCTTTTAAACCCCTATTAGATGTTCCGAAGTTAATTTAACACAGCTGACTACCTAAAAGTTGACGATTGATCCTCCATGCACTAGTATTGCTATAATTAGGAACCTTATGAAACAATCTCTTACATAATGATCATAAATTAAAAGGAACGAAACTAACACATGTCAACAACTTTTTTTATATAAACTATTTTGTAAATATCTTATTTTTTATTTTTTGTAAAACGTTCCCACCAAGACAGCTCCATATGTTGAAGGCTTCCTAAGATAAACCAGTTATTTTAATCCTTATAAAACTTACTAAGGTTGATAAACCATTAAAAACATGATGCCCATTCTATTGAAACATTTAATCCTGTGGGGATCACTGTTTGCAGCTTATATATCCACCATTGTTCTCGTAAAAGCAGGGTTTCGTCCAGCGTTCTACCTAACTTTGGTGATGTAATTTGTTCTATCGCAAAACTACGAAGTTGCTCAAAAACATGTCCCTGTGTAAGACAATGAGCTACTAATGGAGCTTCCAGCCGGTGGCATTTTAATCTGCTCCTGTGTTCCCTCAATCTTACTCGCAATGATCGAATCGTTTTACCTATATAGTATAGATCACAGGGACACACTATGGCATAAATTACCGCCGCTGTACCACAAGTGGTTCGTGTTCTAAGAGCAAAATTCTTACCATGACAACTAAACTGTGTCTGCTCCAACATAAATCTACACATATCACAGCTACCACAGCTATAATGACCGCCAGAAGGAAATCCAATGGTTATACTATTTGTTTTAGAAGGGAGTACTGCCGGACTTAAATATTCCTTCAGGTTCCGTCCACGTTTCCAGACGCATCTAATGTTTTTCTTTTCCAACCCTGGAACTACCTTCAAAACTGTCATATATTTACGTATCAATTTCTGCAAACCTGAACCAAGCGGAGTATAGGTAGTAATAAAATTTACATTCTCCTGATCTACCTTTCCATAACCTGGATGTGTTGATGTTTGTAACAAATTCACCCTATGGTTAAATAGGGCTCTATGATAAGCTCTTTGTACTGTTGCTCTCGGATATCCCCTTCGGAGAAAATCTCTTTTCAAAATTTTTGCCTGACATTTATAATCCTCAGCAGTCGAGCAATTACGGCACTACCGTAAGAACTGTGAATACGGAAGCGATTGTTTTAACCTGACAGGATGTTTACTAGAAAACTCCAAAAAAGTATTCCTATCAGTTGTTTTTCTAAAGATTGATGTATTCCATCTGTGAACTTCTCTAGTAACCTGAACATCCAAATACGCTATACTATTCTGATGGCATGTATATGTAAAGGTGATATTACTCTCACAATTATTCAGCCATTGTATACATTGCAAAAGGATATCAGGAGTCCCCTTCCATAATAGGAAAATATCGTCTATATATCTCCTCCACGTGAGATAAGCCATTAAGCCATGGCTATCTACATGTTCAGGTATTTTGTTCTTTATAATGGTTTCTACCATTTTTCCCAGTACTGACGTCAGGCTCACCAGTCTGTAGTTTCCTGGATCAGCCCTGGAGCCCTTTTTAAAAATTGGCGTTACATTAGCCATCCTCCAATCTTCAGTTATTACAGATGATTTTAATGATAGTTCACAGATTACTAATAGTAGGTCTGCAATCTTTTATTTCAGTTCTTTCAGCAACCTTGGATGTATACCATCTGGTCCAGGTGATTTGCTACTGTTCAGTTTATCAAATAGTTGTAATACCTCTTTTTGGTATATCAATATTTCTTTTAATTCTTCTTCAGCATCACCTTTAAATACCATTTCAGTCATGGGTATCATCCCTACATCTTCCTCAGTAAAGACCGAAGCAAGGAATTCATTCAGTCTCTCCACTATGGTTTTGTCCCCTCTTAGTGCCCCTTTTATCCCTCTATCATCTAATGTTCCAACTGACTCTCTCACAGGTTTTTTGCTATGAATGTACTTAGAAAAACCTTTATTATATGTTTTTGCTTCCACAGCAAGTTTCTTCTCAAATTCTCTCTTTGCCTGCCAGAAGCTGTTATAGGGGCAACTGCTTTGGCGATATGATTTTTCCCAGCCATTGTTCAGTTGGTGGACCTTAGGTACCTGTTGAAGCAAAAGAGAGAAAGAACTACCAAATTACCAGTCTGTTTCAGAGAAAAAGCTGTTAACCTTTTTTAAGTGTGTTTTAAAATGTGCTGTTCCAAATCTCTGTGTGTAGCTAATTGGGGAGGTGCCCTATAAAGCAAAAAACTCACATGGGGTGGGCGGCAGTTGGGGGTGCGCTAAGCAGGGAACTAACACCTGATGAGGTGTCAGTAGCTTGAAAGAGTTGAGAAAGATACTAAAAGCAGAGTTTTAAACCTATACCACTAAAGAAAATATTTCCCCTATTGAGCTAGAGCACCAAAAAAGAATGTAACTAAAAATGTATCGGAACCCTTTTAAGAGCTCTCAGGCAGAGAGCTATTAATTAAAAAGCCACACACTCTTACCTTTGCTGGGAATGCAGAGCCCCTGTTAGGAATGAACTTTGACTGAACTTTAAATTGTGGGCCAGGGAAGGGTCATGAGAACCAGCCTTGTTAAGTCAACAAGCAGGGGACATGAAATGTTGGACAGCGGAGCTTAATAAAAGTGGTTTTGTTTTGCTTTTAACTGTTGCTTGCCTGTTTTATTTTCAGAATCCCGTGCCACAGCCCGCCACGCTATACCACAGTAATATTCTGCAAGCCAGGAAGCGGTAAGGTTATTCACACAACTTTAAATGAATATTATTAATATTGTTTCCTAAGGTTTTATACAGACAGCTTGTCTACCTAACTTTGGGGCCTATGTACTAAGCTGCGAAAATGTATGTGGCTAGTACCCATTTCTATGAAGTGTAGCTACAAGATGCAAATGAGTCCTTGGCACATTTAAATCCTTAGCTATACTTTGCATGGAAATTCTCATTTGTGGCCACTGCCAGGAACTTCACATGTTCTAGACTGTGGCAATGCATGAAAAAAAGCCCCTTTCATGGCTAGATGAAAAATTAAAGGGCCCTCTAGCTTAAATCAAAGGTCCCCATGGACCCGACCCGTGCCCCCAGATTGATCTCAATGCTATGGTGGCCCAGTGGGCTCGATACTCCCATCCTTCACGCCCAAATGCCGGGCTAAAAAGTTTAAAGACTTGATGTCTTCCTTATTTGTAGACATGTCCCTTGCTGAAAGCCTTCTCTTTGCCAAAGTACAGGCTTGACCTGTCCCTCTCCACACCTCCTCATCCCCCGGGGACCTGATTCGCCCCAAAGAGTCCTGGGGATGATGGTGGCAGAAGCGATCCCCATTCTTACCTACCAACACAGCAGCTGCATAACTCAACATGGTGCCTGTTGACCTCTAGCTGTATTCTCACAATACTATCACTAGGAGTCAGATTGCCAAATAATGAGGCTGACCTCTAGAGGTAATACTACGAGATTTACTGGTAGGGGTCTGCTGGCACCATTTTGAGCTAGGTAGGAATGTGTGGGGATTGTCAGGGCAAGAATGTGTGGGGATTACTCTTGTCCCTATGACCCCTGGGACCTCTTGAGGTGAGTAAGAGTCTCAGGGGGGTGTCAGAGGGATAGAGATACAGGGGGGGGGGGTGCAGGGCAGGCCTGTACTTTGGAAAGGGGTGGGGCTTTAGCAAGTGGCAGAACTTTGAAGACGGAGGGCTTTTAAAGCTTTTTAGCCCCACACTGGGACTGGGGTGTGGGACATCTGGTCCATTGGGCCACTATAGAGTTGAATTCCCCAAGGAAGGGGGCCTGGGGGATCTCTAATTTGACTCAGATGGCCCTTTTATTTTTTTTTATTTGCATCTATTTATATACATTTTAACAAAGAAAATGTTACAAAAGTATTACAAAGCAGAGAAGAAGAGAAAAAAACAAATAAGAACAATCTCTATGTCAAAATTACAACATCCCAACTAGCCCACCCGCCCTACGCCTTTATTCTGTTAACGGATGATACAAAGGAGCACTTATTTTCCCAACAAACATCTAACACGCAACATTTCTAGCATTAGTGCCCCTGAGGGGAGGCCCTCTGCTGCAGTCATTACCAGTCCCCGGGGGGAATCATAGACAGGGTAGACAAGAGGGAGAAAAGATAAGATAAAGAAAGGCAAAGGGAAGAAAAATGAAAAAAAGGAAACACCATTAACATGTATGTTGAATATACTTATCCAAAGCCCTCCATTTCCCTAAGTCAGGGGAGTGGAAGCTACGTGAAACCAACCGTATACGCTTGTATTTACTATATAAGCATAATTGGTTCCACCAAAGACACCAATTAAGCTGCAGAGGGTCTTTCCAATATCTGAAAATTAGATTCAAAGCTACTCCCAACATGAAATCTAATAAAAAATTATTCTCAGCTATTAGGGAGGGAATACCCGCTATAGAGCGGAAGATAAGGATTTGCCATGTCAATGGTGCTTGGAATTTTAAAATTTGTTGAATACGTTCCCATACAGGTACCCAAAAAGACTGAGCACAAGGGCATTCCAATAGTATATGAGAGAATGTGCCCGGAACAGCTTTGCAAGATCAGCAGACATTACCAGCCTTACTATCCCATTTGGCCAATTTGACCAGAGTGATAAATGATTTGTGTGCCAAGAAATAAAGAGACTGCGTTAGGGAGGCAGACTGAGACACCCTTATTAGTGAATCCCAAAACCCGGCCCATAACCGTGGTGCGGCCAGTTCACCAATCTCCTGTTCCCAAGTCCTTTCAATTCCTATGGGTCGATACTGACTGTGTTCACGTATTAATTTATATAACTTTGAGGCGACCCCAGAATCCCCCTCTAATGATACCATCTGTCTAATTAGCTCTGGTTCATCTATCAAGGGAGATAGAACCATCTTAGACTTAGTTACATAGTGTTTTAACTGCATCCATTGGAAGAAACAAGAGCTAGGCAGAGCGTACTCATCTTGTAACGAAGAAAACGATTTCCACCTAGAACCTTGAAAGAGTTGGCCTAACGACCAGATACCTCAAGAATAAAACGCCTTCCATTTAACAGTCTTACCCAGAATCTTAAAATTTGGATTAAACCATAAAGGACATTTCAGCGAATGCTTTATTATCAATACCAGTTTTGTTAAGTAGAAACTGATAGACACTTTGCGTATCATGGATTATCACTGAGGGCGCCTCAGTGTCTTGAAAGGACATTTTGAGGAGTAACTCTATTGGTATGGGATTGACCAGCCACTTTTCTATCTCGCACCATCTTGAGTGATGTCCCAAATTATTATCCCGAACCCACTGTGCACCTTGTCAAAGAAGAAAGGCATGATGATACCAACGAAAATCCGGGAAGTGCACTCCGCCCACCTCCCTGCTCCATTTTAGCTTCCATGTAGCAATCCTAGGCAGCTTACCTTTCCATAGGTGTCGGACCAAAATACGCTCCAAAGTTGTATACAATGAGTCTGGAAGAAAAAAGGGCAACATAGCCAGCACATAATTTATCTTAGGAGCTATAGTCATTTTTTTAGTCTCAAGCCTCCCCCACCAAGTCAGCCTCAGGGGCGAATACTGTTCTGTCATGCTACGCAACACCGACAGCAACTTATCCACGTTACAGTGCATTGTTTCAGTAAGTGATGCAGCATATTGGACCCCCAGATATTTGATCCCCTTAGGTTCCCAACAAAGTGGATGAAAATTAACCTCCGCTTTATGCGTCGAACAGCTAAGCGGGAAAGCGACAGATTTATCCCAGTTAATTTTGTAGCCAGACATCTGTGAGTACAGCTTAATTTGCTCAAATATCTTTGGAATGGAGGCCAGAGTAGCAAACAATAACACGTCATCAGCGTAGGCAGATAACTTTAACCCTGCATCGGCCAGTTGCAAACCATGGATATCTGGGTTTTGACGAATTAGAAGAGTCAAAGGTTCCAGTGCTAGATTGAATAGTAAGGGAGACAGGGGACAACCCTGCCGAGTTCCCCTCTTAAGTGGGAAGGGTGTGGATAAGATGCTATTTACTGCAATAGCAGCCTTCGGGTGTGCATACATTAACTTAACCATATTAACAAAACCCTCCCCAAATCCAAACCATTTGAGCACTGCTAGGAGGAACGACCATTCCAACCTATCGAACGCTTTTTCAGCGTCTAACGATATCCCTACTAGTGGGTCTACTCTCTTTTCTGCCTCCACTAGAACGTGACATAACATCCTTGCATTATCTGCAGTGGAGCGCCCCATGATGAATCCACATTGATCCGGATGAATCAGCAGGGGGGCTACCTTTGCCAGCCGAGTGGACAGTACTAACGCTTATATCTTATAGTCGGTATTTAATAACGAAATAGGGCGGTAATTGCCCACTCTTTATGGATCCCTCCCTGGCTTTTCTAACACCACCACCGTTGCTGCCACAAACTCCCCAACCTGTGGGGATTGCTGTCCTATCATCTCGTAGTACTGAGACAAAAAAGGAATAACAGCAAAGGTTTTGTAGAATTCCGATGGAATTTCATCTGGACCAGCCACTTTACCAGATACTAATGACTTGATAGCCTGTAAGATCTCATTGCTGGTTATTGGATTGTCTAACCTATTGGACTCTTCCACCGAGAGAATGGGGCGTTCAATATTTCGGAGAAAACTCAAAAATGCATCTTCTTCCATTTGTACCTCTGAGGGGTACAAAATGGAATAGAAAGTACCAAAACACTTTGCTATTTTCTCGTCTCGGGTCACTAAGCGCTGGGAGCCTTCCTCGACAATGGCCATTATTTTAGACGCTCCTTTCCTACTTTTCAGGGTACGAACTAACACTTTCCCTGCCCAATTTGCCTCAGTGTAGTACCTTCCTGCTTGACCTTGCAGGGTTTGAACTGCTTCCGCAGTTAGAAGGGAATTGTACTGAAATCTCAATCTCTGCAATTGAAAAAGTATACTAGGGTCCTTGCGCCTTACCAAGATACGCTCACCAGCTTTAATTTGTTCATTTAATCTTCTCATCTCCTCTTTACTCTGCCTTGCTAATACTATTGCATAACCAGTAATGTTTGCTCGAGTTGTGGCTTTAAAGGCTTCCCACCAAGCCCAACTGGAAGTGGCCATGGGATTATTGAACCGAAAATACTCATTAATCATTTTGCGCATAGTGATTAAGAATTGTGGGTCAGCCAATAGAGACCTGTCAAACTTCCATATTCCGGGAGGACGCTCATTCGAACTGATCTCAAGTTCAAAGGATATTGCTGCATAGGCCAAAACATGAGTAGCATTAATGTTAGAGTAAGCTACGCAAGGGACTAAAGACGTAGCGATCAAGAAATGTATATACTCAAGTGCGAGGAGTGCGGCGCTGAAAAAAAGGTATAATCTCGTTCAGTGGGGTGCTGAAGTCTCCAAATATCGACCAGACCACTGTCTTTACAAAAAGTGTGGAGTACGCTATGCGCTCGAGAGACTTTACGTGAGCGATAAGGCTGTCGATCAATCAACTGATCCATGACTAAATTAAAATCTCCACCTAGTACTGTTGGACACAAGCTATTTTCCATCACCTCCTCAGCGACACCATGAAAAAAACTAGGGTCATCAGAGTTAGGGGCGTAAACATTCAACAGCCCTAAAGTAATGTGTCCGACTTGTATTACTGTTTTGGTCCATCTTCCTTCCATATCTGACCTTGTATAAGTAAGCATCAGCATAAGCGATTTACGCACCAAGATGGCTATCCCATTCTTTTTTTTTCACAGCCGGTGAAAAAGCCGCCACCAGATACACCCCATTTGCCAACTTCAGAGATTCACCAGTGTTTAAGTGTGTCTCTTGCAGGTAAATTATGCCTGCCTTCTCCCTTTGACAGTAGGTAAGATTTTTCTTGCGTTTAATCGAGTT
Source organism: Ichthyophis bannanicus (assembly GCA_033557465.1). Classification (NCBI taxonomy): domain Eukaryota; kingdom Metazoa; phylum Chordata; class Amphibia; order Gymnophiona; family Ichthyophiidae; genus Ichthyophis; species Ichthyophis bannanicus. The sequence goes on from CM066032.1 coordinate 343,926,240, forward strand.
ATTAACGCCCTTTACGTTCAGTGATAGAAATTTAAGTTTGTTCACCATCTACTATAACCTGAACCCATTTTAGCCCTCTTGCCCTTCGACATATCACTACTACTACTACTACTATTTAGCACTTATAAAGCGCTACACACGCAGCGCTGCACAGCTAACCTACAAGAGGTAGCCAACATACAAGAGAGAGTCCCTGCCCGTCAGAGTCATGCTCATCGGAGCTTACAATCTAGTTAGAACAGTACAGAGCATTAGTCAGTTCAGAGGAAGGTACGATGTGGTACAGTTTGTTCTGTAGTTTGATCATGAACGTTGATGGGGTTAGGGTGAGATGAGGATGGAAGTCAGGATCTGAATGCAACGGTGAAGAGGTGGGTCTTCAATCTGGACTTGAAGAGGGCCAGAGAGGATGCCTGGCGCACAGACGCAGGTAGGCTGTTCCAGGCGTATGGTGCGGCAAGGTGAAAAGAGCGCAGTCGGGAGTTTGCGGTGCAGGTGAAAGGCATTGATAGAAGTGATTTGTTAGCGGAGCGTAAATTCCGAGAGGGGACATAGGGAGAGATGAGAGGTACTGTGGGGCTAAAGAGTGAATGCATTTATAGGTCAGCAGGAGAAGCTTGAATTGGATGCGGAATTGGACAGGGAGCCAGTGAAGCGTCTTGAGAAGAGGAGTAATGTGGGCATGGCGAGGCTGGCAGAAGATTAGTCGAGCAGTGTGATTTTGTATAGATTAAAGGGGAAGGAGGTGGCTCACGGGGAGACCAGCGAGGAGTAGGTTGCAGTAATCGAGGCGAAAGGAGATTAAGGAGTGAATAAGCGTTTTGGTAGTGTGTTCAGAGAGGAAGGGATGGATTTTGCTGATGTTATAGAGAAAGAAGCGGCAGGTCTTAGTTACAAGCTGGATATGAGCGGAGAAGGAGAGAGAGGTGTCAAAGATAACCCCTAGATTGCGGGCCGAGGGAATAGGAAGGATAGTAGATCCATCCACATGGACTGAGAGAGGGGGAAGTGGAGTGGAGGAGTTGGGTGGAAAGACAAGGAGTTCAGTTTTGGCCATGTACCATGTTCAGTTTCAATCGGCGATGAGACATCCAGGCAGCGATGTCCGAAAGACAGGCAGAGATCTTGGCCTGGGTCACCAGAGAAATATCGGGTGTAGAGAGGTAGATTTGGGAGTCATCATCATACAGATGGTACTGAAAGCCATGGGAGGAGATAAGCGCGCCAAGGCCTTGGGTATAGAGAAAGAAAAGGAGGGCGCCCAAGACAGAACCCTGGGGTACACCTACCTGGAGCGGGGTAGGGGAGGAGTAGAAGCCACCAGAGCATACACTGAATGAGCGATGGGAAAGGTAGGAGGAGAACCAGGATAGTACAGAGTCCTTGAAGCCAAGTGAGGAGAGGGTGGTGAGGAGAAGGTTGTGGTCAACGGTGTCAAAGGCAGCAGAAAGCTCAAGAAGGATGAGGATAGAATAGAGGCCCTTAGATTTAGCCAGGACAAGGTCGTTTGTGACTTTTGTGAGTGCCGTTTTAGTTGAGTGTAGGGGGATGGAAGCCAGATTGTAGTGGGTTCAGGAGGGCCTGAGAGGTGAGGAAATCGAGGCAGCGATGGTGGACTGCTCATTCTAATAGTTTGGATATGAAGGGAAGGAGGGAGATGGGTCGATAGTTAGACGGGCATGTGGGATCAAGTGAGGGTTTCTTGAGGAGGGGTGTGACAACAGCATGTTTGAAGTCAACAGGGACAGTTGCAGTGGAGAGTGAAAGGTTGAGGATATGAGTGATGGAGGGGACAATGTTGAGGGAGATGGAACGTAGGAGATGGGTGGGGATAGGGTCTGATGAACAGGTGGTGGGTTTGGAGGTGGAAAGAAGGAGTGTGGTTTCTTCTTCAGAGATCAGAGGGAAGGAGGAGAGGGTGGCAGGGGGAGTATGGATGGGGGAGGAGGGGGGAGTATGGATGGGGAGGAGAATTGGGGAGGAGGGGAGGTAGGTGGGGGGGTAGGGAATTGGAGGGTAATTTTGTGGATTTTGTCGTGGAAGGGTTTGGGCAGAAAGGGAGGGTGGGATTGGGGTGGGGGGACCTTGAGGAGAGACTTGAGGGTATTAAAGAGACGGCAAGGATCAGAGGCAAGGGAATTGGTCAGATGGATGTAGTAATATTGTTTGGCAAGTGCTAAGGCTGACTGGAAGGAGCCAAGCATGAATTTGAAGTGTAGAAGGTCTTCTGGGAAGCGGGATTTGGACCAAGCTCGTTCTGCAGAACGGGCGCAGATGCATAAGTAACGGATTGTGGGTGAAAGCCAGGGTTGGGGAGTAGATCGTTTTACAGGATGTGGGGTGGGGGGTGGGCAAGAGTGTCAAGGGCTGAGGATAGTGTAGCATTATATGAAGATAATGCCTCATCGACGGACTCGGAGGATAAAATGGAGGAGAGAGATGGAGAAATGGTGGAGGAGGAGTCAGAGGATCAATATTATGAAGGTTTCTGAATAGGTCAGTGGAGACGGGACGGGACAAGGTTGGGACGGCGGAAGCTGAAGAGTAAATGTTAAGAGTTGCTGGTCAGATGAGGGAAGGATTGATTTGCGGAAGTTTGAGGGAGAGGAATTGGAGAAAAGTATGAGGTCGAGGCAGTGGCCGTGTAAGTGTGTGGGGGCAATGGAGCAGAGATGGAGGTCGAACGAGGAGGTAAGAGCGAGGAACTTTGAGCCATGGGGGTCGGAGGGGTTGTCGATGTGAATGTTGAAATTGCCACGAATAAAAGTAGGGGAGGAGGGATCCATAAAGGCAGAAAGCCAGGAGTCAAAGTCGGTGAGGAAGGTTGATTTGGATTTGTCGGGTGGGTGATAAATAACAGCTACTCGGAGGGGAAGTGGTGTGAGGAGGCGAATGGAGTGGACTTCAAAGGAGAGGGGGGAGTGTGATTGGGGTGGGAGGCGGGTTTGGAATTGGCAGGAGGGAGAGAGAAGGAGGCCAACACTACCACCGCGACCAGTAGATTGAGGTGTATGGGAGAACTGGCAGCCCCCATAGCAGAGAGAGGCAATGGAAGCTGTGTCGTCTGGGGGGAGCCAGGTCTCGGTCAAGGCAAGAAGGTGTAGGGCATTAGAGATAAAAAGATTGTGAATAAGAGTGTTTTTTTAATGACTGAGCATGCGTTCCATAAGGCGCATGGAAACGGGAGAGTGAAGGGGGGAAGGAGAGGGATCTGGATAAGGTTGGATAAGTTACGTGTGGATTTCAGAGTAGCGTGGGGGTCTATTTCTAGGGTAATACCGAGATTTAGAGGGAGCAGGGTGAGGGTGGGTATGTCTGGGTGAATGTGCTCTCCAAGAGGGACATGAGGGAGGGGAAAAGAGGGGTAAATTGATGGAATCAGGTAGGTTATGTGAGGGATTATTTTTTGGGGGTAGGGTTGGAGTTGATATCTATGGATGAATGATTGTGGGATGAATGGGGGAGGAGCGGGATGTGGATGAGATTAGATAGGGTGCGTGAGGAACTTATTTTAGTGTCGGAAGGAAATCAGAGGGGCTAGAGTTGGGGTTGATATTACCTGATGAGAGAAGGAGAATGAGTATTAGAGAGCGAGGTAAAGTGGAGATGGTACGGCGGAAGCGAGGGTGGGGTTGCTTTAAAGAGAGGGGGGTTGGTTGAATGTGGGGAATGGTGTAAAGAAGGTCAAGAGCAGATGCTAGGCTAGAGGGCAGAATGGAGGGAGAAGTGAGGAAGGTAGAGAGGGGGGCTGGTTGAATGCGGGGGATGGTGTGAAGGAGCTCAGGAGCAGATGCTAGGCTAGGGGGCAGAGTAGAGGGAGAAGTGAGGAAGGTAGGGGGAGGGTGGGGGGAAGAGGAGGGAGGGTGTTGATAGGAGGGGAGGCAGTTAGGGAGGAAGAGAAGGACAATGAGAGGTGGGGGCATGGTGGTGGGCAGCAAAGACAATGGGTAGCAGTTCTGTGCAACAAAGGTTAGCAGTTCTGTGAAACAATGGGTAGTGGTTCTATGCAACAATGGGTAGCGGTTCTATGCAACAATGAGTAGCAGATCTATGCAACAGTGAATAGCAGTTCTATGCAAGAATGGTTAGCAGTTCTATGCAGTTCAATGCAGTAATGGATAGCAGTAATATGCAGTAATGAATAGCAGTAATATGCAGTAATATGCAGTAATGGATAGCAGTTCTATGCAACAATGGTTAGCAGTTCTATGCAACAATGGGTAGCAGTTCTATGCAATAATGGGTAGCAGTTCTATGCAACAGTTCTATCACATAAAAACTCCCCCCAGACAACCCCAAACATCCATGGAACCATTCCCCCCCTTCCAAGCAGATGGCCACCCCTCCAAGATACATACCCCCTCTAACCCTTAGACGAGTACACAGCTTATCACCACACATATGGGTGAGACTAGCAGCAGAGCAATGAAACACCAGAGGCACCCAGCTAAGATTCACTTTGCTGCCCTCCTTTAGCACCCCTTTCCACAAATAAGGAAAAGAAAAAAAAGAAAAAAGGGGAATAGTTGTAAACAGTGAGGGCAGTAGAAGTAAAATAGAAGTAACATAACCATAGCAATATTTGCTACTGATACCACTAGTTTTATAATGCATTGCCCATACCCAATAAAACTCTACAGATCTCTATAGATCCTGTCCCACCCCCTACACACGACACAAGTCCTTCTCAAACCTTAAAACCCATTTAGCTTCCACACCGCATATCAAAAAAAAAAAAAACAACCTCCCCAATTCTTAACATTACTAGCCTTAGTCCCTACTTGACCATTTATCCCTAAAATTCACTCCAAGCATACAGTATCTTTAACCCAGAATAATACAATATGATAATGGTTCACTAATAGTTAAGAGATGAGTCAATCTCCCAACCATTTACAGTGCTTAGTTTCGTCCCACATATAGCAATTCAGCACCATAGGAAATTTTAATAAGGGTACACACCATGCAAGGCCTACCTAAAAAAAAAAAAGAAAAGAGACATGGTAAGGGAAAACCTGTAACTTCCTGACCAAGCCTGTCACGCCAGAAGAGGCAACTACGGTTCAAACAGCCCAACATAAGAGCTGTTCGCAGACTAAAGTACAACGGCAACAGGGTCCCGTCTAAGTCAATGCATCAACAGAGACTCCTTTTCTTCCAAAAAAGACCGCAGAGCATTGGGATCTTCAAAGGAGCGAGTTTGATTATGTAGCGCAATTCGCATCCGTGCTGGATAATACATCCCGTACCGAGCTTGTAACTTCTGCAGATGCGGCCGCAGCTCCAGCAGTTGTCTCCTCTTCTCTACTGTAGCTTTAGAGAGATCAGGGAAAAACATAATCTCGTGCCCCTCATGCACTATAGGGGAGTGAACTTTAGCTGCATTCATAATCTCTACCACCTGTTGGTATCACAAGACCTGGAACACAACGGGCCGCGGATATCTCCCCGGTGTTTTCAGATGCATGGGTACTCGATGAGCCCAGTCAATCTCGAGCAGAAAAGAAAGCTGCAAACACAGCAATTTAGGTAGAAGTGCTTCCATAAATTTTATTGGGTCAGCGCCCTCTGCACCTTCGGGCAAACCTAGGACTCGGATGTTGTTTCTGCGAGCTCTATTGTTCATATCGTCCAGATTACGTTCCAGTTGAACAATTCATTTAGTATTTTGCTCTACCACACGGAAGCGTTCTTCATGCACCGCGAGAGTATTGTCAGCTTTATCTGTCCGTAAAGTTAATGAAGCCAACTGCTCTTTTATGTCCGTGAGATCGGTTTGCATAGACCCTAACGAGTTTCCGTTGAGTTGTACCAGTTCCTTTACTGCTCTGATTTCAGCAAGCAGCTCTGTCAGGCCTTCTGGCTGATCCCATGGAGGCACCATTTTTTGTGGGGAAGGGGGCTCCTGCTTAGAGTGTTTTACTCCCACTGCGGCATTCCCTTTAAAGTCTGCAGGTTTAGATACAGACATAGTCTACATCAGGGATACGAGACAGGAAGACGAGTAATCAAATGAAGCTTGAACAGGGCAGCTGAGTCACACAGGATTTCTCCGGAGCTGAGACTCTAGTCCTCCATCTTGATCTGCGGCTAGCTCCGCCTCCGTCAGCGGTCCTTTAAATTTTTTATGTTACCATTCAAAGGGATATTTTTTATTTCAGCCAGCACTAGACTTTTAGTTATGTTTTCTGTAAAATCGGGCCTGAAGAGTCATTTTGGCATTCGAGTTTTCACTTTTTTTGCATTCATGAGCTGCTTTGCATGATTGGCTTTGCAGCAACTCATTAATGCAAAATGTACATAAACTTTCACATGAAGTGCGTTTCATGTGGAAGTATACTACTACGGAGTGCACGTTTGTGAAATAACTTTGCAAAAGTGCTCTTTACGCAAATATAGCAAAAAATGCTTGCAGATCATTTTTGTGCTTTTGTAGGCATTTTGCACTATTTTTTGCACGAACTGCACTTATGTAAAGTCACTTCATACTTCAGTACATATGGCCCTTTATCTAGCCAGCACTGACTGGATAAAGGAATGTAAAAAAGGTGCATTCATACAAACACTGCATGTATGTCTCTAAAACATAATGATGTAAAAGAAAAAAAACACTTTGTTGCTTTTATAATAAATTCAAAACATTTTTTTAAAAAACAGCCAAACCAATACATAACTACTTATCTTGGTAATATCTGGAAAAGTAGAAAAATTGTTGTGGAATTCATCTCATACAAATATCAGTGAAACCCAAGAGTCTTCTATGCATACCCAGAAACTTTCCAGTGATGTAACATCCAACATGGTTGTGTTTTGCCCATAGAACTGCCTCAGAAACATGTAAGAACACAAGAAATACCATACTGGGTCAGACCAAGATCCATCAAGCCTAGTATCGTGTTTCCAACAGTGGCCGATCCAGATCACAAGTAATATAGGAATTAAGCAAGTTAGATGCTAGATAGAGAAAAGGAAAGATAAAAATAAGGAGGGAGTTGGAGAGACTGATACAGTTCATCTTCGTGTCCTGTCTCACTGCTCTCCTGCTATGCTTGTCACGTGTACCTCTCTTACAGCCCATTTCTTAGAAGCTTCTCCATGGTGGGTGCTCTCTTATTTGCTATTGCTGTTCTCTCACTATCCTTGTACTTTTTTGTTTACTCATTTATCAGGCACAGTGTTGGTATCTCACTGTCTGTATTTGCTTATCACATCATCCAGCCTGTTTTATGGTTTCTTTCTGTTTCTTCTAGCCATTACTAGCTTGTTTCTGCGTGCATACAATAGCTGCACGTAGGCTGCACTTTATTTCATACAGGGAGGCACATAACAAGATCATGCTTTTTTTTCAGTGCCAAGTCTGTGCTGACTCCTAATGGTTGGGACAAGTTATCTTAACATTGGAGGGCCAGGGGTTCATTTCCTGCTCAGGGACAGCAACCTCAGGCCAGAGGTCTCTAGTCCTATAGGTATGCCTTGGGCAAGCCTCATAACTCTCTGTCGCCTCAGGTACACATGTAAATTGTGAGCCCTTCAGGGAGAAGGGAATATATACAGTACCTGATTGTAAAATGCCTTAAAAGAAATCTTCTCACAAGTGGGTTGATCCAAGGAGGTTCTGACTGCCCAGAGAACCCTGTTTTGTCTCACAGGTAATGAAGCAAGTTTATGCATTGTTGAAGGTGAAAACCCATTGTACCTCCACTATTATAAGATATTTAAGTTTGCTATAAAAGGATCCACTGTGTCTGTCCCAGGCCATTTTGAATTCCGTCACTGTATTTGCCCCCACCACATCCATTGGGAGGGCATTCCAAGCATCCACCACCCTTTCAGTGATTTCCTGAAGAGCAGGAAAATAATCAGTCATTTAGTCCCCTCAGGAACAATGTCTAATGCAATATAATGTGATTTGTGAGCAATTTCATTTCTCTTATAGTACGCTATAATCTTCAGAGGTATGTTGGCAGCATTAACAATGTCTGAATTTTTAACATCTTCGAACAGCCCAAAACATCTAGTACAAAATTCTCACAAACTTGAATTACCATTTACCTTGAATGACATATTGTCTGTTTCCATCAATTGACCAGTTACTTTCAGAGTTCAAATAAGGGTAGATGACCCAAAATACTGTGGAAATGTAAGCAATTTAAGAAAATACCAGTGAATTGGCTTAGCTTTACTCTCACTTTCACAACCACATTCAGTGATTATTCCTGGACTGTACAGATTTAGAGGACAAGTTTTAAATATTGACATCTTCAAATAGAATATTGTGAGGGGTATGAATTAATAGTATTTTCCTTTAGAGACTGGGGTATTTCTTTGATTTATCAACCACCTAGCCTCACTGACGAAGAGCTGACGATTAAAGATAAGTCTTGGAGCACTGTGTGTGCCGATGTTGTTAGTTGTCCTCCAGTTAAGCTTTCTTTTTCTTTCAGGAAGGTCATGAAGCTCCAAAGATGTTAAGAGCTTACTTGACGACTCTATAAGATAGTACTGTTTGTTTGGCTGGTTAAGACTTGTGGCCTGAAAGCAGTGTCTTATTGTGTTAAGGTGGTTGCCTAAGGAATGGATATTGCTGCCTTTGAAATTGAATTGCTGTCATATTTTAAGGCTTTTTCGAGCTATTTTTATATATTTAAAATGTTATGAAAATTAAAAAAAATATTTAAACAATTATAGGATTTTGTGTTTATGAAAGGGAGTTTTTTTAGGCCTGTGATGGCAAAGGGCAATAAGTTCCCCTTCAGGCAAGCAATTGCAGTATAGAGGGATACTGTTGTAAGTTACTGAGGCCATTTTCTTCCATTTAAAATTTTGTTTAAAGTTTACCGTGTAAAAGGATCTGCTTGGGTGATGGAACCATGTATTTTTTAATAAGGGTTTAAGGGTGTTTCCCCTAGAAAAGTAAAAATTTGGAATTTTTCTTGAATTTGATTATTGTGTGGACTAGGGTTTCACTGGTATGGACCCATTGATTTAGTTGAATATTTCTGTGCCATTGAGGCTGCTCTTTTCAAATATATATATGGAGTGGTTGGGGCAAGGTACTTCAGGCCGGAAGGTCGGGGGCTCAAATCCCACTAGAGGACAGCAACCTTGGGCCAGAAGGACTGGGCTTTCTAGTCCCACAGGTGCTCCTTGTGGTCTTGGGCAAGCCACTTAACCCTCCATAGCCCATGTTCCCTGTAAAATAGTTATCTCCAAGTTATAATGCCCTGTTCAATGTAATTTCAGTTTGTTCAATGTAAACCGCACTGATGCAGAATAGTGCGGTATATAAGAGAAGAGAATATAAATAAATATTGCATTACAATGCCTGCCTTTGAGTCAATGCTGACTCCTGACAACCTAGCAGCTCCTGGGTTTTCTTGGCAGTGTGACTGGAGGTAGATTGCTTGGCCTTTCTTCTGAGGCAATGGAGGGTTAAATGACTTGACCAAGACCACAAGGAGTGCTAGCAGTAGCAGGAATCAAACCCTGATCACTTGGTTATCAAGCCAATGCTCTAACCACTAGGCTACTCCTCAATATTAAATCAGGGGATTTTAATTTAATTGTTAATGTGCTTTCACATACTACTGAAATTGAGGACTTTCTAATGCCTAGGCAGTCTCAAAGTTTATGAAAGATGATTTCTTTTCCTACTCACTGTAAAGGTCATAGGTTAGATCTAGTCTTTGAACTAGTTAAATGTTAACTACCAAGAGTTATTGGATACATTTTTCAATAATTGCTATTCCATGGTCTCATCAATTTTTTGTTAAGCTTTGAATAGAAAACTTAAAAGAAATTTGGACCAGCACAGAAAACAAACACCGGAAGGATAAATATAAAGAAGTTCTCAGAGCAATAGGATAAGTTAATTGCATCTTATTTTGATGCTCAGGATGTTGGAACATTAGTTAATGGTTGGTATATTGCTCCTTTTGTCAAATTGTCATGAAATAACACCCACAAAGGCCATAGTCACTAGAACGTCAAAACAGGCTCTGTGTTTTTTGCCTGTATTGTTGGATGAGCAGTGCCAGTTGTGGTAGTTTGAGCACCAATGGTGCTCTAACCCATCACAGAACAAGCAAATATATCTAGATCATTTATGAAACTATAAAAAGTTAGTGATCTAAAAAAAGAAAATAAATCACTTCACAGATGCAAAGAACCAATAATCATTCTCAGGAATTATTTTATATTGTGAGAAAGCTGACTGAGAGTTCCCTAGATAGTATTCTGAGAATTCCTTTATCATGTGAACAGATGGCTAACCACTTATAGCTGAAAACTAGACTTGAACAAGTTATCTTTAGTTATCAGAATTGACCAGAGACCAGATGATTATCTGGCCTGAGTTTAGTTTAGTAAGCCCGAGTTTATTAGAATTTATTTTGACAATTTCTAATGTGGCCTGTTATTTTGACCCTTGTCTGGTATGGACTATTAAGGTGTTAAAGACCCAAATGGTTGAGTACTTAACAAAGATTGTAAATAATCCCTTGTGCAGGGTACTTTACCAATGAGTTTAAGTTGGAAGGCTTCAGTGCATCCTGTTTTAAAGAAGTCAACATTAGATGCTGCAGACCCAAAACATCACAGACCTATTTCTATCCTGCTATTTTTAACCAAACTGATTGAAGAGTCACTGCTTTTCCAGCTGCAGGACTAGATGAATTAAAGGAAGCTACTGTACTAGATGATTTTCAATGCAGAGTTATTTCAGCTTCTACGATTGACAACTAATCGATCCGGCTTAAGAGAGGCCCAATGGCAGCTGCCTTTCTTAATGCAGCAGCTACATTTGACTCTGCGAGTCATCTGCTCCTTCTAAAGCAGCTTTAGCAGACTGGATTGGGCTTTACATTTTGGCATGGTTCATGTCCTATTTAAGTAATCAAACCCCATTAGGTTAGATGGGCAAATTTCATCCCCTTTTTCTTCATATAGGCGAGTGCAACAAGGATCTTCCTTATAACTTTATTATTCGACTTGTATATGCATTCATTTTGTGATAAATTTGATATTAGGGCTGGGATATAGGCTGTATGCAGATGATATCATGTTTCATATGGAAATGCTATGAATGGTGAAGAAGAAATAAAGATTGGTATTAGAGAGGGATCACAATGGCTTAAAGAACATCATCTGAGTTTGAATCTAGATAAAAATGAGCTTATGATATTAAAATACAAATCCTGCAGTGATTTCTTTTCCTGAACAGATAAAATTAGACATGTTTTAAAGATCTAATGTGAAGTTCAATATTTAGGTGTTTTGATTGATTAGATGCGATCCTCTAAACATCGCTTAAGATCTGTTGTGAAATCAGCATTTTGCAAGCCGAAGATGTTAAGGAGTCTAAAGCCTTATTTAGATGCTGATTCTGTACACTACTGTAGCAGTTGCTATTAGCATTAGTTTATTGTCACATCAGATAGATGGGGCTACCTGTATCTAATGTGAAAGCACAGAACATTGCTGTCCATTTAGTGAGTGGCGCTAGACATCTCCCATCTCCATTGGCTCCCAACCAAATTTCAGATGCATTTTAAGGTCTTTTGGTTAATCTTTAAATATTTACACTTATATGCTTAAATTTCAGGACATACATAAAAGCTTTCTTGTTCCAGATTGCATTTGAAAATTAACATAGATATTCCATTTTATAGATTGTTTTATTGTTCTAATTCTTAGAGTTCTGTGTAATATATTATGTTATTTTGTCTAATTTATGTATGTGTATTTTCTCTAATCCTCTGAGGACTTAGGATCAGCAGACTATAGCTATTTTAAACAAATAGATAAAGTCACCATCTTAGTGAACAAGCTAATTATTGGTATTTTGGTGAATTTGAGAGAACAAGAGAGATGTTTTTTTTTAAATTCACTGTGAATTCTAAACTGGAGTAGTCAATATAAGATGTGACAGAGAAATGTCAGAGTGACTATCTCTAAATTTTAAAGAAAGGATAAAAAAATATTAAAATGACCGATATGACTTCTCTCAAAACAATTTTCATAGCAAAATGTCCATATTAGTCCTTGTAAGTGTTTTTCCCTTTGAAGAATCTTGTTTTGTAGCCACTATTTCAGTCTTAAAGAGACTGACATACATTCCACAGTGCTAAATACTTTCTATAGCATATTTATTATATGGTGTCCTGACATGAATGATCATCAGATAACATTTTTCTGAAGAATGCCCAGACATGTACTTTCACTTCCTGGGAAATATGAAAATTCTGGAAGATGCCAGACAGAAATAGCAACACCAATCACTTCCAGAATTGTGAGTAAATATGCGGGAGGTCATTTTAAAAGGATCTTTTGGGCGCAGAGGCCTTTTTACGGGTGCGTAAAAGGACATTTATAAAATTGCCACAGACATAGTGACAAAAAGACATACACCTTTAGGTGGCATTCGTGTAAGCATGCTCTAGGGAGGAGTTTGGGTGGAAATTGGGCAAAGTTGCAATTTACACATATATGTATTTTTCCATCTGTCATCAACAAAATTGAAAGCAAGTTTACCTGTTAGTAAATGTTTAAGATGTAAGAGAATTTGATCTATTAAAATTTGTTTTTTTGAGATTGAAGCTAAACAGCTAACTACCTGATTTTTGTCAAAAAGCTATCCAGCAAAGATTGTTAGGAGAGCCTATTTGCAGGCAAGATCTGTGCAACGGGAGCTGTTGCTGACTTATCTTTCCCATGAAGAGAAAGACTGGTATGTGTGTTGCCATACACAAATATGGCTTAGCGACTGGTGCTGATCCTGTTCAAACACTGGCATTTATTTGCTTTGCATCCTATTTTTTCGAAGTTTCCTTTGATAGCATACCAGAGAGGTAAAGCTATGGGAAAATGCTTTAAACGGTACAAGTTTGAACCAGCTCATGATGTGTAATTAGTGTGAGCATACAATTGAAGGAGCAATATGGATCATCTGACTTTGGGAGAATTATGTAAGTCATATCACAGAATGGTTTGTAATTCCTCCTTTGTGGTTTATATGATCCAGTGCCCTTGCTCATTGGTGTATGTGGGCCATACTAAACGGAAGATTTATCTGCGGCTCAATGAATATCGTAGTAGAATTACCACTAAAAATATCTCTGCTGGAACATTGGCTGCAAAAGTAACATCTTATTGCTGATCTATAGTGGTAATCATTGTAAGGATTCTGTATGGAGAGACAATAGAGAACAAGCACTGAATTATATAGAGCAATCTTGGTATTTAAATTGGACTCTGTGGCCCAGAAAGGGTTAAATTGTACTATAACATTGCTACTAGACATTTGTACCTATTATACCATACCATTGCTACTATTCAACTATATTTACTGTATGATACTACTGAACTGCTACCCTTGTTCCGATACTACTATAGCTACTGTACCACATCCTTGTTACTAGATAGCCATCCCACGCGTTCAGTCACCAAGGGCAGACTTAACACTCAGCAGACCAACATGGCCCTCTCTCTACTAGCCCTTACCAGCATCTACCTCCTTGCTGATGCCATCCAGGATACTCTGGCACTCTCATCTGGTTTTAACCCCATCCTACATTGTCTTGGTAGAAGAAATTATAGCAGCCTCCCGTCACCCACTACCACACACATACCACATCAGACACTCACACCTACTCTATGTAACACTCAACAACCCTGTTAGCACCAATTCTGAGATGACACATGTGCATAGTTACTTGAGATGTGCCCTCATAAACTCACGCTCAGTTTGCAAGAAATGGCCAGCCATCATGGATCTCATAGCAAACCATAACTTAGACATCCTAATGGTTACAGAGTCCTGGCTTTCAGACACAGATACAGTACTCCTTAATCAATTGATCCCCCCAGACTTTTCAATCCACTCCTGCCATAGAGCCAGCCGGAGAGGCGGCGGGGTTTTCAGCCTTGTAAAAACCGATCTTCAGTATCGGCTACTCTCCTCCAAAAGCACTATGCTCATTGACTCAGTTACCATAGCCAACAAGCATAACACTGTAAATCTCATCTCTAGAGCTCCAACCTCCCCACCTGAAGATCTCTCCAACATAATAGATCTAGCCTGCAACCCAGAAAACCCACGCAAACCTAATTGGTTGTTTGGCGATTTCAATCTTGCTTCCCTGCAACCCACTCATGCTAACACCTTCCTTCCTTCTCTATGTGGTCTTCTCTATGTGGGTCAGACTGCCCGAACCTTGCGAGTTCGTGTAGCTGAACATCGTAGTCAGATCAGATGTAAGGTCCAAGAGGCCCCTATAGTACTCCATTGCCTGCAAAATAAACATTCTTTTGAAGAGCTGCGAGTGTTTGGAATAGAGACTGTATTAAACGGTAGAAGAGGCAGATCACAAGTACAAATGCTATTGTTCTTGGAACAAAGATGGATTTACCGACTCAACACAGTGATTCCGGGGCGTCTAAACAATATGATTGAGTGGCGAGCATGTGTGTGATCTCACTGCCACGTCATTCCTTAGCCCCTCCTATAAAAATGAGTAGCGGTTCTCCGCATGCGCAGCGTCTTTTGGGAAAGCCGAAGAGCTTCATTGTAACATGCTCTCTTCTTTATTTCGGATAAATTGGTTTGAAGTAACGAAGGTAAGATCTACTCTATCTCATGGGGCCCCTCAGCATAATCGAGTAAACATGGTACTAATAACAGGCATGAAGATTCAGGTCGATATGTTCTCAGATGCCGTTATGATTTTTTGCAGACAAACGAAGACAGTGCCAGTTTCATTCAATGTCTACCCCCTGAGGAAGAATCGAAACGTGCAGAAAATGGTACCTTAGAGGTGGCGTCGGGGATGGTATCCAACCAATGTGAGACTACAGCACGTTCGTTGTTTGCAATTTCAAATAAGAACAATTCAATATCCAGATAAGTTCTGATTTTCAATTCAAGCGTAAATTGTTTAGCTAACAGCGTCATGAACTAGGTTTATGGTTGTTGATGTGATCGGAGTTGGCAGCTTCGGGGCAAGTTACCCCGTGTTGCTTAATTTTAAACTGAGACCATTGGTTCATTTAAATCAGTTTTTTAGTAAATTGAGAACTGTTGGCAAATTGGCTGTGTGAAATCTGGTGTGAGATTAGAACTTCTCCTCTATAATTGGAGGGCTTTTCATAGTTTAGCAGTATATATCCCTCTACTAAAAGAGACCGACAGCTTTCCTTGTAAGTGCGTAATTGCTCATAAGGGAAAGTCATTTATTTTTTTTGATTCCTCTCAGTTGGAGGTCTTTTTACAAGGATCAGTTTGAGGATTTGTTTTGTTATTTGTTGCCTAGTATAGTCCTTGGACACCTGCTTAGTTAAAGGGGATTGTATATATTTGGCTCCTCATTGCAGGGTTCTTTTTGTTCTACATTGTAACACACTCCATTTGGTGGGCTAGATTTGATATTGTTGTTTTTTCTTTGAATGATTTCTTGTATTTCCTTGTTTTTTCCTCAATAAAAGGATTTAAATTGAAAAAAAAAAAAAGAGACCGACAGCTCATAGTGTGAACACCTTCCTTGAGGCAATGACCGAACTCAGCTACAAACAGGTGGTGAATGCCCCCACTCACCACAGAGGCAATTCACTGGACCTCATCTTCGCCCCACATTCAGTTACAAGGCACAATCACAACTTCAACCTTTCAATCACTCCTGTCCCGTGGTCCGACCACAGCTTAATCACTTTCCAAATCCCACTGCAGCAGGAACAGGTCCCACCCAGCCACACAAATACTGCCTCCTCAGTAAATGCTCGCCATTTCAAATCCCTTGACAAGGATGAGTTTACCAAAAGTGCACTCCCAATACTCAATCAACCCTCACATAACCTTGACAACACGATCTCCAGATGGAATGACACACTGAAAAGATTCTCTCAACTACCTCCATCGCACAAAGCATCAACAACCAACAGACAGACAAGAAAAAGGAAGCCAGCTCCATGGTTTTCTGCCGATCTGCAGACATCACTGCTCCTCCTAAGAAAGCATGAAAGAAAATGGAGACGTTCTCATTCCACAGGGGACAAAGCTACATACATTGACCTTTTAAATCTTCACCATGAGTCAATATCTGACAAGATAGCATAGTTACTCACCTGTAACAGGTGGTCTCCGGGAACAGCAGGAATTTAGTCTTCACATATAGGTATCGTCGGTACCGATGGAGCCTGCGCGGGAACACTCCCCAGCATCCATTTAGGAAGCTTTTGGGAGCATCCCACAGTGCCTGCGTGCTGCCTTCCCGCCTTTCCCAACTGCCTCTCTCCAGTTGAGTTTAAAGCTGAGACAAAGAGAGAGAGAGGGAAAGAGAAAGAGATAGAGAGATACAACTCCTAGGGGAGGTGGGTTGGTTGTGAAGACTAAATTCCTGCTGTTCCTGGAGATCACCTGTTACAGGTGAGTAACTATGCTATCTCCAGGAACAAGCAGGAATGTAGTCTTCACATATGGGGACTCCCTAGCTTTAGATGCCAGGGAAAGACCCCAGAAGTTGTGTGTCCCCCTGAAAGGGCACCACTTCCCCCCATGGATCTCTGGCATCCAACCAGGGATGGTGGGTAGGAGTTGATTAGGTATGGAACAGGTGTTGAAGAACAGCCTGACCAAACAAGGCATCCCGGCGGGAGTCCTTGTCCAAGCAGTAATGGGCTGTGAAGGTATGAACCGAGGCCCAAGTGGCTGCTTGACAGATGTCGTCGATAGACACAGAGTGCAGATGAGCCATTGAAGCTGCCATGGCTCTCACATTGTGAGCTATGACATGGCCTTCCAGAGGAAGATTCTTACTCTGATAGGCAAAGGAAATACACTGAGCAATCCAGCTGGACAGTGTTCTCTTGGAAGTCCCAAATTAGAAGGATCAAAAGCAACAAAGAGTTGAGAGGACTTTCTATGTTGCTGTGTTCTTTGCAAGTAAAAGGCTAAAGCTCTTTTACAGTCCAAAGTATGAAGATTTCTTTCTGCATTAGATGCATGAGGCCTTGGATAAAACACAGGCAGGTAGACCGCTTGGTTTAAATGAAGAGGTGAGACCACCTTTGGCATAAAGTGTGGATGAGTCCTAAGGACTACCTTGTCATGATGGAACCTTGTATAAGGTGGATCAGCTACTAGTGTCTGCAACTGACTGATGCGGCATGCTGATGTGATTGCAATAAGAAAGATAACTTTCCATAACTTTCCAAGAAAGGAATTTCAATGAGGTAGTAGCTAAGGGTTCGAAAGGTGGCTTCATGAGCTGACCAAGAACCAGGTTTAAGTCCCATGCCACCGGTGGTGGCCTAATGGGAGGCTTAGTTAGAAGAAGGCCTCTCATAAATCTTGCTATAAGAGAATGGGAGGAAATAGGTTGTCCATTTAGAGGCTTGAAAGAAGCTGCAATAGCACTCAAATGGACTCTTACTGAGTTAGTTTTAAGTCCTGCATTGGATAAATGAAGAAGATACTCCAGTACTGATTCCAGAGGTATCACAAGGGGGTTAAGACCCTTCTGCGAACACCATATGGTAAACCTCTTCCACTTAAAAGCATAAGAGCGTCTTGTGGAAGGTTTCCTGGAAGCATAAAGGATATCCTTTACTTGCTGAGGGAGGTTAAGATCATGAAGATCTAGGCCTTCAGCTACCAAGCCCTGAGATGCAGAGACTGGGGATTGGGATGCCATAATAGTCCGTCCTCCTGATACAGGAGATCTGGAGCAGATGCTAACTCCAGGGAGGGAGCTTGAGAGAGATGTAGAAGCAGAGGGTACCACACTTGCCGTGGCCAATGTGGAGCTATGAGAATCATACGGCCTCTGTCTCTCTGAAGCTTGAACAGGGTTTTGGGAATTAGGGGAATGGGTGGAAAGGCATAAAGGAAGTCTTGACCCCAGTGAAGGAGGAAGGCATCCCTGGCCTGAGAACCCTGAGCTGGAATTCTGGAACAGAACCGGGGAAGTCTGGCATTCAACGGACTTGCAAAGAGGTCTATGTCCGGGGTTCCCCAAATTTGAAAAATCTTGGCCACCTGGTCTGCATGTAGAGACCATTCGTGTGGAAGTAGAACTTGACTGAGTCTGTCTGCCCAAGAGTTTTGTATGCCTGGAATATAAACTGCCAGGAGATGAATCTGATGCTCTCTGGCGAGGGCTCATAGTCGCAAAGCTTCATTGCAAAGTGACAGAGAGCCTGTTCCTCCCTGCTTGTTCACATAGAACATGGCTACTTGATTGTCCGTATGAATGAGGACTTCTTGTAGCTGAGCAGGGTGTGGAACACTCAAAGAGCAAGGAAGATTGCTCTGAGCTCTAAGAGATTGATATGTAGATGAGTCTCCTGTGGAGTCCAAGTGCCCTGGGTGGAGAGGTCTTGCAGATGAGCTCCCCAACCCATTGGTGAAGCATCTGTTGTGAGAATTGCCTGGGGTAAAGGTTGTTGAAAAGGGGACCCCAGCAACAGGTTCTGAGTGGACTGCCACCATTGGAGGGACAAAATAAGGCGATTTGTGTTTGCTATTTTGTCTGACAGGCACTCTGATGCCTGAGTCCATTGAGTGGATAAAGTCCACTGGGCTGCTCTCATATGGAGGCGAGCATAAGGAACCACATGCACTGTAAATGCCATGTGGCCTAGTAGTTGTAACATTTCTCGAGCAGTGAGATGAGGCTTTAGCACTACTTGAGAAGCTAACTGCACCATGCGAAGGCAACGGGCCTGGGGAAGATAGGCCCTTGCTTTTCTGGTATCCAGCAAAGCTCCTATGAACTCTAGAGACTGAGTAGGAGTTAGACTGGATTTTGGGATGTTTATGACCAGACCCAAATACTGAAGGATACGCATTGTGCAAGCAGAGAAGTCCTGGCCTCTGACTCTGATGGGGCTCGAATGAGCCAGTCGTCTAAGTAGGGGAAGACGAATATTCCTAGAGTGTGAAGAAATGCTGCTACCACGGCCATGCATTTCGTAAACACCCTTGGAGCTGAGGCCAGGCCAAAAGGAAGCACCCTGTACTGGTAGTGCTTTCCTTGAAAAAGAAACCGAAGGAACTTCCTGTGAGTTGGGTGGATGAGAACATGGGTGTACGCATCTTTGAGATCTAGAGAACAAAGCCAATCCTGACTCTGAAGGTATGGCAGCAGAGATCCCAGAGAAATCATCTTGAATTTCTCTTTGAACAGGAATTTGTTCAATTCTCTGAGGTCCAAAATAGGTCTGTATCCCCCTGTTTTCTTCAGGATAAGGAAATAGGGGGAGTAAAACCCTGTACCCTGTTGATGAATGGTTACTTCTTCTATTGCCCTTTGGGCAAGAAGCAGAGTGACCTCTTGAAATTGCCCTCTTGAAATTGCCCTACACATCTCGCATATAGTAAACCTATCACTACAACAAGGAATCATGCCCACGCAACTTAAGAAATCCATCATAAGATCTATACTAAAAAACAAAACACTCAACAAGGATGACCCAGCTTCCTACCGCCCAATATCCAGCATATCTCTCCTAGCAAAGATCATTGAAAAGGCAGTCCTACTACAACTGCAAGACCACCTTGACGACAACAAAACCCTAGATGATCAACAATACGGTTTCAGGCAACATCATGGGGTCGAAACCCTACTGCTCGCACTGCTTGACAACCTCCTCAAAGGCCTAGAAGACAAAAAGAAAATGTTTTTATTCATATTCATTGACATCTCAGCAGCCTTTGATACAGTACACCATGGAACCCTCATGAACAGAAATGAGTCAATTGGAATATCAGGATGGTTATATATGGTTCTCATCATATATAACAAACAGAATGCAACAGGTACAGTTAAACAACGAAAAAGCAGAGGCATTCCCACAAACCCAAGGCATACCTCAAGGCTCTGCTCTCTCCTCACTCCTTTTCAACGTATATATGCAACCAATTTGCGAAATTTTCCAAAAGCATAAAATCAACTACCACATCTATGCAGACGATATCATGCTGTACACACAACTTGACGCAGATAACCCAAATTACATCCAACTAGAAGAATGCCTAATCGAAATGCAAACCTGGCTGCAACAAAACAACATGGCGATCAACCATAAAAAAACAGAGGTGATGTATATCTCCAGAAAACCAAATTTCAACCCCCCTACAACGATCACCCTATGCAACAATACCTACCAAACGAAGAAAGAAATAAAATATCTGGGGGTAACGTTCGATAGTGACCTAAAGATGGAAAAACACCTCCACATAACAAACAGAGCCATCTTCCACAAACTAAGAATCCTGCAACCTCTACGGAGCATTATTGAGCCTCATGATTTCAGGTCCGTGGCACAAGCTCTCATCATGCCACATTTCGACTACTGCAACGCCATTTTACAGGGCCTACCAAAGAAAACCCTAAACATACTGCAAATGGCACAGAATGTGGCAGCTAGAATCATTATGAAGAAAAGTTTTGTTGAACACATCACACCTGTGTTGATTGAGCTACACTGGCTCCCCATCACAGCTTGTATAAAATATAAAACTCTAATAACCACTTTCAAACTCATGCATAACATAGCGCCATCCTTCCTCTTCAACCTAATCTACACACAACCACCCAACAGAAGCCGAAGAACCACCAACTCAAACTCCCTCTGTGTACCGGTTGATATAAGATCTGTCAAAACCGGTACTAGTAACAGAGCTTTCTCTTACACAGCGCCAAGACTCTGGAACCAACTGCCGCCGGAGCTGCGAGCCAGCAAAGACTTGATCGACGTTAGAAAAAAACTCAAGACTCACCTATTTCAGATTCAGTACAACCTGATATAGGCCATGTGGCCCAAACCATGCCACCCAGAAAAACCAAGGATGTATATATGTAAAAATGTACATATGAAGTAGAAGAAACCGCAATTACCTAACTACTGTGTGTTGTGCTTACCTTACGAATCACATTGTATATATTTCAAATTTCTCTGTCCTGATTAGACAGTTTCCAGTATGTAATCTAACCCGCTACTGATCGCTGGAAGTAGCGGTATACAAATATATGCTAAATAAATAAATCTAACAGGTTGATGAGAGAGGTCTGAGAATTGAACTGTCTTACCATTGTGGGAGGGGGCATGCTCAGGAAGTGAAGTTTGTACCCCTCTTTTATAATGGAGAGTGTCCAATGTTCTGCTGTTATCCCATCTGGGGGCAAAGTGACACAACCTTCCTGGAATGGCGGACGGCTCTGGACCATTGAGGGCCAGGAAGGCTAAGTTCTCTAGATGGAAGTCAAAGGCCTTGTGGAGGCTGAGACTGCTAAGACGGTTGAGGCTTGGCAGTCTTTGCTTTCCTCTGTTTAGGTGGTTGCTGATCTTTCCGGACAGGCTGACCTGCAGAACATTCGTGCTGGGAATAAGAGGGATAAAACCTCTTGTTTTTTTGAGAAGAAAGAAATCTTTCAAGAAACCTTTCTTGCAGGATCAGCCGTGGCTTTGGATAACCTATCCAAAGTGGAGTTGTCAGCATCCAACTCATTGGCTTTATCTTGCCAATTTTTGCCAAATAGGTTCTCACCTGTACAAGGGATATTTCCTAGTTTGTCCTGCACCCAGAGCTCCAAATCGGATGCCTGGAGCCAGACAATTCTACGTGCACCTATGGCAATGGCAGAGGTTCTGCTTATGCACTCAAAACAGTCAAAAGCTGCACGATTGACAAACTTAGAAACATTCTGGGCATGTTTGACCAGTGTGAGAAAATCCTGCCTCTTATCATCAGGAAGGAGAGGGCTCAAAACCTCTAAATCTCCTGTGACTTCTTTAAGGAACATTCCCATATATAAAATATAGGAACTGATCCTGGCAGAGAGCATGGAAGCCTGGAAAGTACGACGTCCAAAGGCATCCAACGTTTTACACTGAGGATTAGAGGCATGCCTCTTTGCACTCCTGATCCTTCTCATAGCTGATTCCACTACAATAGAATGGTGAGGAAGCTGAGTTTTCTGGAAACCAGGACAAGGAGGGACTCGATACATGGTATCCAGTCTGCGAGAGTGGGGGGAGGTGGTAAGAGGTGTTTCCCACATTCTCAACATAAGATCATGTAAAATCTCATGGATAGGCAGAGTAGCTGCCTCCTTAGGAGCTTTGCGATATTGTAAAATCTCCAACTCCTTAGCCCTGGGCTCTGTTTCAGGAGCCACAGTGATGGACAGACCTCGAGCCACCTCCCTGATGAAATCCTGAAAGGAGATATCTTCTGGAGGAGACATCCTACGTTTAGGAGAGGAAGGCTCCTCCGGAAGAAGTATACCGGTACCGGCAGAGCTATCAGAATCCTCAGAGTCGTCCGAGGATTCGAAGTACCGTCTGTCCGGATGCTCTTGAAGAGCCCGATACCCGTACCGACCGAAGTCGGTACCGGGCGGAATCGGTACCAGTGTATCAACACCAGAAGGCATCGCATGACTGGGTGCCGGCAAAGCCGACACCGATGCCGATGTCAATGCTATCGGTACCGATACCGGTACAGGCATCGGTACAGGTACCGATTGAACTGTCTGACGTGGTTCCGAGGGTGTCGATGCCGCAAGGAGAGCCGCCAGATTGCGTTCAATAGCCAGGAACCTCTGATCTATCGATGCTGCCGATGCCTGGGTATCGGTACCAGAAGCAGCCGATACCCCAGAGCATGGCACCAGTAGTTCTGCCAAGGTCGAGGCCTCAAGAACATCCTGGAGCCCCGATAATGCTTTGGAAGCTGAAGCCTCCCGCCGGGGCAATTTTGCCAGTACAGAACCCTCAAGGGCAATGCCAGAGGCATCTCGATGCTTGGAAGGAGATCTACCCTTTGAGGACCGGCTAGACTTATGTTTAGTTACCTGAGATCCATGGGAGGAAGACGAAGCCCTAGAAGACGTCGATGCCACAGAAGCTGCATCGGAGGGAAAAAGGGCACTGAGCTTAGCAGCTCGGTTTTGTCGACCCCTCTTGGACATCATGGCACAAGCCATACACTCGGCGATGGAGTGGTCAGGACCTAAACATTTAAGACACCACTCATGGGTGTCGGTGACGGAGATGGTACCGCCACACTTTGTGTACTTTTTGAAACCCGAAGCGGGTTTTTCCATAGTGGAGGAAATTTTGGGCCTAAGGCCCAAAATGGCGCATGCACCTGGGAAGAAAAGATTGGAAAAAAATATAGAATCTATTTTTTGTTTTTAAAACGAAAGAAAGAAAGAAAAGAGAACCGGCGGTACCGGTATAGCGTCGGGGAAGGCAGACGCGACCACAAAAAGTAAAGAATAAGGAAAAAAATTTCTGCGGTGACAGGAACAACGACCTGCTGGCTCCGCGGAAAACGAAGAACTGGAGAGAGGCAGTTGGGAAAGGCAGGAAGGCAGCACGCAGGCGTTGTGGGATGCTTCCAAAAGCTTCCTAATTGGACGCTGGGGAGCGTTCCCGCGCAGGCTCCGTCGGTACCGACGATACCCATATGTGAAGACTACATTCCTGCTTGTTCCTGGAGATGAGAACTTACCACACCGAACTCCTCCTCCACTCGCTAAATAAACCCCGGGACCTCTTCAGCATAGCGAAATCCTTAACCAAGGAACCTTCCCCCCGCAGCCAGAACCAATTCAACCCCAGCTTTATGCTGACTACCTCCAATCCAAAATCCTCAAATTAAACATCGCATCAGGACCCACACCCATCCATATTCCCCACCTACAGTCACTGCTTACAGAGTTCACACCTCCAACAGAGAAGAACATTGAAGACCTTATCGCTGTCATCAATACCACTACAGCACCTAATGACCCATGCCCTGTGTACTGGATCAGAGCAATGCGCACTGAGCTCAGCTCGATTCTAGCCAGCATCATAAGACTATCCTTCTCAACAGGAATATTCCCATCCTCGCTCAAACAGACATCCATACGCCCACTCCTGAAAAACAACCGACTAGACCCCACAAAGGCTGATTCATACCACCCGATCTCGAGTATTCCCTTACTTGCCAAAATAATTGAGAAGATTGTCCAAAGACAAATCAGCAACACATTGACACATCAGCCCCCCTAGATCCCAGCCAGCATGGGTTTCGAGAATCCCATGGAGTTGAGACATTACTCGTCACACTAACCAACACCTTAAGCAGAGGAATAGACAACATCGAAAATGGGTTTGCACTTATCTTCCTTGACATCGCTGCCGCATTTGATTCCGTCAACCATGACCAACTCCTTACACGACTCCAGGAGAAGGGAATCATGGGCCTGACCTGGGAATGGTGTAAATCCCATCTAGCTGACCTATGGCAACATGTAAAGATGGGATCTACTACATCTGAACCATTCCAGCAACATCAAGGAGTACCCCAAGGCTCATCTCTGTCCGCACTACTCTTTAATGTATACATGCAGCCTATATGCGAGATCATCCGCTCATTCAATGTCTCCAGCCTGATCTATGCAGATGATGTCTTGCTGTTTGCCCCAATCAAAGTCATGCAGCCCGACCTTACCGCCCTAGTAGATTGCTTCAATGCAATCACCGACTGGCATAAAAGTCAGAACCTCCGTATTAACTTCAAGAAAATGGAGGTCCTGTTCATTACAAAGAACAAAAGCTTCTCTCCTCCCACTACCTTGAAGGTAAGAGATGCAGAGCTCCCAAGCAAACCTGTAATACACTATTTGGGTGTGATGCTTGACCAACATCTCGACTTCAAAGAACACATAAAGAACACCACCAGGACTATATACAACAAAATCAGGACTCTAAGGCACATAAGACCCATGTTAGCTCCTGGAGACTTCAGAACAATATTCCAGGTGCTGATAATACCACATTTCGACTATGCGAACATCATTCTGCATGGCCTCCCGAGGAGCACTCTCAGCCCATTACAACTTGTGATGAATGCGGCTGCCCGCGTGCTATATGGTCTATCCAGAAGAACCCACATTACACCCATTCTCCGGGACCTTCACTGGCTACCATTAATCTGCAGACCCACTTACAAGGCACTATTCCTCACATTCAAAGCCATTAACATGATATACCCCTCGTCCCTCACAGCCCTCCTCACCCCCACCCCCAACAACAGGTCGAGAAGGACAGTAGCTGCCAATACGCTAATTATCCCTATTGATTCCACTAAATGCACACAAACAACCAGGAATAGAGCATTCGCTTTCTTTGCCCCAAAGTGCTGGAATAACCTCCCACCAAACATCAGATCAATCAGTGATCTTACACAATTTAGGAAAGCCCTCAAGCACCACCTATTCCTCCTACACTTCCCACAACCAAATGTAACCCATCCACATATCACACCCCAACTCAATCAATCAGCGCCCAACACTCCACAAACCGAATAAGACTAACCGAGCAGCAGAACCATTCCATCAGGCATATTGACATGTGTTGATACTGATTATATTGATTAATGAATAACCATGAATGACTATAATGTTGAATGTAATAACTGTGAAGACCCAGCCCTAAGCATTCAGTTGGGCCTAACATCGAATTTGTAAATAGTTACTCAGCTACAGCTGTGTTAGCTGAATGTGTAAATAGTTTGCCCAGTTACAAATCCATGTTTCTGATCCTGTTCAATGTAGCACTAGGCAACTCTCATTGTCTCTTGCAAGAATTGTTAACTGTAAACCGCACTGATACTGAAGAGCGTGGTATAAAAAAGCTTTAAATAAATAAATCTGGAAGTTGAGTGGCAGTCTCTACTATGATTAGTCGACAAAATCATCTGATATGGCACCATTTTCTTTCTTTTCAGACCCATTGGAAAAGTTCCGCTTGAAGGGTCCATGCAGTAATGAAACTCCCTGACGCAGTAGAGATTTTTCTTCAAAACACGCAGTGTGTCAGAGGACAATATGAATCACTGAGTAAGCTACATTGACTTTATGAAATTAAGGACTAATAATCTGAGATGAATATGAATTGAATATGAAAGTTAGATAAGATAATTGGGACCAATGATGAAATTTGTGAGAGCTTGAAGATATGTTTGCTTTTTTTTTTAAACTCCATTTAATCAAGCAAGTATTGTTACAAATAATAATAATTCAAGGAAAAGAGAGAGCCCACATCAAGAAATTCAATACCGGATAATAACAAAAAAGAAAAAAAAATAAGAATCAGGCACAATAAGCCACAAAGGAGATATTAAATTACTTCACCATTACCCGCCCCCATTACAGCCCCTCTATCTAATAAGAATTTTTCAAGATAGGAAATAAATTCCCATGCAGAGTAATCAAACATCTGCAGGGAAAACTAAGAAAAAACTTAGCTCCCAGAGCTGCAACTCTAGGCTTCGAACTAAGGAAATGTTTCCTCCGAAGCTGAGTACTGCATATAACATCAGGAAAAATATTTATACACTGTCCACAGAGGTAGATGTCCTTTTTTTGGAAAAAAAAAACTTCAGAACTCTAATCTTAGTAGTTACAGATAAGAAAGATATTAATAATAAATTAATGTTTTATTTTTGAATATGAAATCAATATACTAGCAAGAAGGAAACTAACATCTGATAGGAGACTACTGCAGTCCTGCCATCAACTTCTATGCTATGTTAATGGGTTAAAAGGGCATCTAATTGAGGAACAACAAGTAGGCTGACGACCACAAAGTCCTGAAAGGTCTGTAGCTCTAAGGACTACTCCACACTGCTGGGTGCTCCTAAGCGATGGCTGGCATGACAGTTTTGTCAGCACCAGAGAAACAACAGAAAACTGACTCGCTTCAATCATGCCTCACCACCGCTGAAAGTCAAACACCTAATTCCACAGCTGTGACGCAACTTACTACTTTCACCATGCCGCAAAAATTTCCAGCAAGGTATTGTTCGCTTACCCACTGAGGCTTTAGCTGCTCTCAGGTTCACCTCTGAAAAAAGAGGGGCTGCACCAGAGGCTAGTCGGAGGCAAGTAATGCAAAAAGGGGCAATTAATGAAGTATTTTCCTGTGGAATGCATAAAGTTATCAGATGTCCTTCCTGTTGGGGATTGTGCTCGATTTTAGAGCTGTGTCCCTGACTCCCAACTGTTTGCAAGCCTCCAGTCCCCAATTCCAGTAATGGGGCCAGGAGGGGGTAGAAAAAATAATTTATTTTCAATTTAGTGATTTGAATATGTCAGTTTTTAGGATATAGATCTATTATTAGTATATTTTGCACAATAAAGGGGGACATGTATCACTGTTTTTTGCTTGGAAGTGATACTGTTGCTGTCATAGGATAGATGGGAGGAAAGTAATGAGGGAAATAGGTAGAAACTAGATCTTCTGGATCTAGGGAATTAGCTGGATTTAGGTAGGCCCTTAAGGTCCTAAAAAAGAGCAGACAGGCAGTTAATCTTTTTCCCATGCATCCCAGGTACATATCTTAATTTATAGTTAGTTATTACAATTAAGAGTAAAAAAAATGAAATTTGATACCACAGTACATTTTTATCAGCAAGTGATCAACCCTTAACAGTTTATTAGCAGCTCATTGTAAAACAAATATAGAATAATAGCATAAAATATACTAAATATTCCTACAGGTCTTTATATTAGTGTTTCTAGTACTTTGGCTTGGTAACCAAGAGACCAGAGTTCAATTCCACTGGCATTCCTTGTGGCCTTGGGAAGGCACTTAACCCTCCATTGCCTTGGAAGAAAGGCCTGACAATCTATTTATTTATTTATTTAATGGTATTTCTATACCGCCTTATCATACAATCAAGGCAGTGTCACAGCAATACAATCAAGAGTAGTGGAAGGGGATTTCATGCAGTGAAAAAATTAGGAGTCCAACAAAGGGCACAACACCACGTGTGAAAACAGTCCAACAAAGAGACGTGGATAGCAGGCAGAGGGACGTATAATACCTTTATTGACCAACAACAGCCATTGGCCCAACACAGGCCGTGTTTCGGAAATCCCTTCTTCAGGGGCTAAAATGGCTTAGTCAACAAAATGTATAACCTGACCACGGCTATTCTTCCTATATGTATGATTGTGTAATTACCAGGAGATAGAGCCACGGCCCACAGCAAGCGCGCCAAAATCAGCAAACGTTTTGCAAAATAAAAAGAGGTTAGTGTACCAGATTAGGCTGAACTATGTACATTGTGAGCTATAGTACAGCATGAGCTATAATACATTGTTCTATACAATTAGGGTTTAAGATATATCATGAGCCGTTGAACATTTTCTTATCACGGTTGGGAGGGGAAGGTGGTGGTTCCTGTTAGTATGATTAAGTAACATGTCCGTAGTGTTCTACTTCTACTTCTGGTTACCCTGCCAAGAAAACCCAGGGGCTGCTGGGTCTCCAGGAGCCAGCACTGACTCAAAGCCACTACTTTAGCAACTCTATATATCTAAACAACTTACCAACACAAAAATGCAGACAGCAGTCCAGAAGCAAGATGGGGATCTATCCTGTCTTTTGCACTGAGTACCACAAGTGTGATTATTTCCCACTTGTTGAGAGCTCCTATGTGTACGCTCAGGCAAAGAGCTCCTAGCTCTCAGAAAATGAGTCTAATCTCTGAAGGCTAGAATAGCAGACTTGGAGGAGCTAAAGCAGACAGAAAAGTATATAGAGAAACACCTATGGGGACATTGTAGAGAAATTCCTCCTCTAGTCAAGCAGCTTCTGTGCTGCCTTGGAAAAGAGAGGTCACATGAATGGAGAGCATCACCTTGGTGTGGCAGAACATGATCCTATAGCCAAGACTTGTCCCCCAAGGGATGCAATATCCTCTCGCACCGAGGATGTCTCGCCAGGGGCTTCTGCCTAGTAGGGAAAGGTTAGGAGGAATGTTGTAGTCAGCAATTTGACTATTAGGTATGTAGATATCTGGGTGGCTTGTGGGTGTAAGGACTGCTTGGCCATTTGCATGCCTGGTGTGAAGGTGGGGGACCTTGCATGCCACCTAGATAGGACTTTAGACAGTGCTAGGGAGGAGCCAGCTGACTTGGCACATGTGGGTACAAACGACATAGAAAAGTGTAGGAGTGAGGTTCTGGAAACTAAATTTAAGTTTTTAGATAGAAAGTTGAATTTAAGAACTTCCAAGATAGCATTCTCAGAAATATTCCCTGTTCAACACACAGGACCCAAAAGACAGGCAGAGCTCCAGAGTCTCAATGCATGGATGAAACGGTGATGCAGGGAAGAGGCCTTTAAATTTATTGGGAACTGGGCAACATTCTGGGGAAGAGGAGGCCTTTTCTGGAAGGATGAGCTCCACCTTAACTAGGCTGCTGGCACTAACCTTTGAAAAGGAGATAGTTTAAAAACTGCTCTATGTCATGGGAGAACACCACCAGACACCCAGGAGCTGATGTTTTGGAATGATGTATCTTTGCAGGATACCATGTATCTAAGGAGTGGAGGGGTAGCCTAGTGGTTAGGGCAGCAGCCCAGGATCAGTAAGACCAGGGTTCAAACCCACTGACACTTCTTTGCTGCCTTGGGCAAATCACTTAACCCACCATTATCTCAGGTACAAATTTAGATTGTGAGCCCTTTGGGGAGAGGGAAATACATTGAAGTACAGTATGTAACTCACCTTGATCGTCTCTTTCTAAGGTGTGAGCTAAATCCTACTAATAAAAAAAAATACTACCAAAACAGGGAGATTAGGGCATCACAATAAAAAGGTTGCAATAAAGGTTAAAATAGTCCTGGTGACTCTAAATAAAGTATTAAAATGTTGTGGCTAACTGGCACTACACTGTTAATATGTTTTTCAGCCATTATGTAGAGCAGACTTTAAATAAAGAGCAGACACTGTTGAAAGATTACAAATTGCCCGTCAACTGATAAGCAGGTTGTCAATATCAACAAAAAAACTTGAAATACCTGTATACAAATTCTAGAAGTCTAAAAAAATAGAAAAATAGAAAAGTTAAAATGTTTAGCACTGCATCAAAAGCTAGGTATAACTGGCATCTCTGAGACTTGGTGGAAGGGAGGATAACTAGTGGGACACTGTGATACCAGGGTATAAATAATATTGCAACGATAGGGTAGATCAAATTGGTGGAGGGGTGATACTATATGTTAAAGAAGACATTGAGGCAAATAGGATAAAGCATAGTTACTCACCTGTAACAGGTGATCTCCGGGAACACCAGGAATTTAGTCTTCACATATGGATATCGTCGGTACCAATGGAGCCTACGCGGGAACGCTCCCCAGCATCTAATTAGAAAGCTTTTGGGAGCATCCCACAGCGCCTGCGTGCTGCCTTCCCACCTTTCCCAACTGCCTCTCTCCAGTTGAGTTTTAAAGCTGAGACAAAGAGAGAGAGAGGGAAAGAAAAGAAAAGAGAGATACAACTCCTAGGGGAGGTGGGTGGGTTGTGAAGACTAAATTCCTGCTGTTCCCGGTGATCACCTGTTACAGGTGAGTAACTATGCTATCTCCAGGAACAAGCAGGAATGTAGTCTTCACATATGGGGACTCCCTAGCTACAGATGCCAGGGAGAGACCCCAGAAGTTGTGTGCCCCTGTGAAAGGGCTCCACTTCCCCCCATGGATCTCTGGCATCCTACCGGGAAAGGTGGGTAGGAGTTGATTAAGTATGGAACAGGTGTTGTAGAACAGCCTGACCAAACAAGGCATCCCGGCGGGAGTCCTTGTCTAAGCAGTAATCGGCTGTGAAGGTATGAACCGAGGCCCAAGTAGCTGCTCGACAGATGTCGTCAATAGACACAGAGTGTAGATGAGCCATTGAGGCTGCCATGGCTCTCACATTGTGAGCTGTGACATGGCCTTCCAGAGAAAGGTTCTTACTCTGATAGGCAAAAGAAATACACTGTGCAATCCAGTTGGACAATGTTCTCTTGGAGACTGGAAGTCCCAAATGAGAAGGATCGAAAGCAACAAAGAGTTGGGAGGACCTTCTATGTTGCTGTGTCCTCTGTAAGTAAAAGGCAAGTGCTCTTTTACAGTCCAAAGTATGAAGATTCCTTTCTGCATTTGAAGCATGAGGCCTTGGAAAAAATACAGGCAGGTAAACCGATGAAAAGGTAAGACCACCTTTGGCATAAAGTGTGGATGAGTCCTAAGGACTACCTTATCATGATGGAACCTCATGTAGGGAGGATCAGCAACTAATGCTTGCAATTCACTGATGCGACATGCTGATGTGATTGCAATGAGAAAGATAACTTTCCAGGAAAGGAATTTCAAGGAGGTAGTAGCTAAAGGTTCAAAAGGCGGCTTCATGAGCTGCCCAAGAACCAGATTCAGGTCCCATGCCACTGGAGGTGGCCTAATGGGAGGCTTAGTTAGAAGAAGGCCCCTCATAAATCTCACTATGAGAGGATGAGAGGAAATAGGTTGTCCATTTAAAGGCTTTAAAGAAGCTGAAATAGCACTTAAATGGACTCTTACTGAGTTAGTCTTAAGTCCTGCATTAGATTGAAGGATTGATTAGATTGATTGAAGGATAAGGCGGGATAGAAATCAATTTAAATAAATAAAATAGATAAATGAAGGAGATACTCCAGTAATGATTCCAGAGGTATCGCAGAGGGGTGAAGATCTTTTGCGAACACCATATGGAAAAACTTTTCCACTTGAAAGCATAAAAGCGTCTTGTGGAAGGTTTCCTGGAAGCACAAAGGACATCCTTTACTTGTTGAGAAAGGTTAAGACCATGAAGGTCTAGGCTCTCAGCAACCAGGCCCTGAGATACAGAGAGTGGGGATTGGGATGCCACAACATCCCGTCCTCCTGAGACAGGAGATCTGGAGCAGATCCTAACTCCAGAGATGGAGCTTGAGAGAGATGCAGGAGCAGAGGGTACCAGACCTGCCGTGGCCAATGTGGAGCTATGAGAATCATGTGGCCTTTGTCCCTCTGAAGCTTGAATAGGGTTTTGGGAATTAGGGGAATGGGTGGAAAGGCATATAGGAAGTCCTGACCCCAATGGAGGAGGAAAGCATCCCTGGCCTGAGAACCCTGAGCCGGAATTCTGGAACAGAACCGGGGAAGTTTGGCATTCAACGGACTTGCAAAGAGGTCTATGTCCAGAGTTTCCCAAATTTGAAAAATGTTTGCTTCCTGGTCTGCATGGAGAGACCATTCGTGTGGAAGCAGAACTCGACTGAGTCTGTCTGCCCAAGAGTTTTGAATGCCTGGCAGATACACTGCAAGGAGATGAATCTGATGCTCTCTGGCAAGGACCCATAGTCGCAAAGCTTCGTTGCAAAGCGACAGAGAGCCTGTTCCTCCCTGCTTGTTCAGATAGAACATAGCTACTTGATTGTCCATCTGAATCAGGACTGTCTTGTAGCTGAGCTGGGTATGGAACACTCAAAGAACAAGGAAGATTGCTCTGAGTTCTAGGAGATTGATATGTAAGTGGGTCTCCTGTGGAGTCCAGGTGCCTTGGGTTGAGAGATATTGCAGATAAGCTCCCCAACCCACCTGTGAGGCGTCTGTTGTTAAGAATGACCTGGGGTAGGGGTTGCTGGAAAGGGGACCCCACCAACAGGTTTTGGATTGACTGCCACCATTGTAGAGACAAAATAAGGTGACTTGTGTTTGCTATTTTGTCTGATAGGCAGCCTGATGCCTGAGTCCACTGAGTGGATAGAGTCCATTGGGCTGCTCTCATATGGAAGCGAGCATAGGGAACCACGTGCACGGTAGATGCCATGTGGCCTAGTAGTTGTAACATTTCCCGAGCAGTGAGATGAGTTTTTAACACTGCCTGGGAGGCTAACTGCACAATGCGAAGGCAGCAGGCCTGTGGAAGATAGGCCCTTGCTTTTCTAGTATCCAGCAAAGCTCCTATAAACTCTAGAGACTGAGTGGGAGTTAGGCTGGATTTTGGGATGTTTATGACCAGGCCCAAATACTGAAGGATACGCATTGTGCAAGATAGGGAAATTCTGGCCTCTGACTCTGATGGGTCTCGAATGAGCCAGTCGTCTAAGTAGAGGAAGATGAATATTCCTAGAGTGCGAAGAAATGCTGCCACTACAGCCATGCATTTCGTAAACACCCTTGGTGCTGAGGCCAGGCCAAAAGGAAGCACCCTGTATTGGTAGTGCTTTCCTTGAAAAAGAAAACCAAGGAATCTTTGGTGAGTTGGATGGATGAGAACATGAGTGTACGCATCCTTGAGATCTAGAGAACAAAGCCAATCCTGACTCTGAAGGTATGGCGGCAGAGTTCCCAGAGAAATCATCTTGAATTTCTCTTTGAACAGGAATTTGTTCTGAGGTCTAAAATGGGTCTGTGTCTCCCTGTTTTCTTTGGAATAAGGAAATAAGGGGAGTAAAACCCTGCACCCTGTTGGGAAATGGGTACGTCTTCTATTGCCCTATGGGCAAGAAGTAAACTGACCTCTTTACCCAACTGAGTGTTGAGTGAAGTCTGAGAATTGAACTGTCTTACCACTGTAGGAGGGGGCATGTTGAAGAAATGAAGCTTGTACCCCTCTCTTACAATGGAAAGAGTCCATTCTTCTGCTGTTATCTGCCCCCATCTGGGGGCAAAATGACACAACTTTCCTGGGATGGTGGAAGGCTCTGGCCCGTTCAGGGCCAGGAAGGCCAAGTTCTCTAGATGGGCGCCAAAGCCCCTGTGGAGGCTGAGTCTGCTGGGCCGGTTGAGGCTTAGCAGTCTTTGATTTCCTTTGCTTTGGGGGCTGCTGTCCCTTTTGGGCAGACTGACCTGCAGAATGCACCTGCTGGGTATAGGAGGGGTAAAACCTCTTCTTTTTAGAGAAGAATGGTTTCTTGTAGGATTTTCTCCTTGCAGGATCAGCTGTAGCCTTGGATAGTCTATCCAAAGTGGTGTTATCAGTATCCAGCTCATTAGCTTTCTCTTCCCAATTTTTGCCAAAGAGATTTTCGCCTGTGCAAGGGATATTCCCCAGTTTGTCCTGTACCCAGAGTTCTAAGTCAGATGCCTGGAGCCAGGCAATCCTACGAGCACCTATGGCAATGGCAGAGGTTCTGCTTATGCACTCAAAGCAGTCAAAAGCTGCACGATTAACAAACTTGGAAACATCCTGGGCATGTTTGACAAGGGTAAGATAATCCTGCCTCTTATCATCAGGAAGGAGAGTGCTCCCGTAGATGACCAGCAATACGGCTTTAGACAACATCATGGGGTCGAAACCCTATTACTAGTTCTACTTAACAACCTACTCAAGGGCCTGGAAAACAAAAAGAAAATGTATATACTCTTATTCATCGACATCTCAGCTGCCTTTGATACAGTTAACCATGGAACCCTCATAAACAGGATCAAGTCAATAGGAATATCAGGAACCCCACTAAAGTGGTTGTTCACATCATACATCTCAAACCGAATGCAACAGGTACAATTCAACGGCGAAAAAGCGGAAGCATTCTCCCAAACGCAAGGTATACCGCAAGGCTCTACACTCTCAGCACTCCTTTTCAACATATATATGCAACCACTATGCAAAATCTTTACACAGCACAAAATCAACTACCACATTTATGCCGATGATATTATGCTGTACACACAACTTGACATTGATAACCCGGACTACAGTCCACTCGAAACATGCCTTGACGAGATGCAAAACTGGTTACAACAAAGCAGTATGACAATCAACCACAAGAAAACTGAAATGATGTATATCTCCAGGAAAGCAAATTTTGACCCCCCTACAACAATAACCCTGTGCAACAACACTTACCAAACAAAGAAAGAAATAAAATATCTAGGAGTCACATTTGACTGAGACCTAAAAATGGAGAAACACCTCCGCAAGACCAACAGGGCAGTTTTCCACAAACTGAGAGTTCTACAACCCATATGGAACATTATTGATCCCCACGATTTCAGATCCGTGGCTCAAGCACTCATCATGCCACATTTTGACTATTGCAACGCCATTCTTCAAAGACTACCTAAGAAAACCCTGAACATCCTACAAATGGCACAGAATGTAGCTGCCATGGTCATTATGAGGAAAAGTCTTAATGAACACATTACACCAGTACTAATTGAGTTGCACTGGCTCCCCATAACAGCTCGCACAAAATACAAAATACTGACAACCACTTTCAAACTCATCCACAGCATAGCACCATCCTTCCTCAACACCCTAATCAGATTGCAACCTACCAACAGAAACAGGAGAACCATCAACTCCAACACCCTCCACACTCCAACAGATATAAGATCTGTCAAAGTCAACACTAGTAACAGGGCTTTCTCATACGTAGCACCGACACTATGGAACCAACTCCCACCCGAACTACGAGCCAGCAATGATCTTTCAGACTTTAGAAAAAAACTCAAAACGCACCTATTTCAAAGTCATTTCAACCTGTACTAAATTCGCATGTGGGGCAACTACCCCCTCAGCAAACCAGAGAACCTGTTATGTGAAAATGTACATATGTAAATTATTTTCCCCATATCTAAGAAGTAGATAATTTTCTGTGTGTAGTGCTTACCTTACGAATCTGTATGTAAACAACAAATTTTATCTGTCTTGATTCGGCAGCTTTTTCTATGTAATCTTACCCGCTTCTGATCGCTGGAAGGAGCGGCATACAAATGCTTGCTAAATAAAATAAAATAAATAAATATCATCAGGAAGGAGAGGGATCATAAGCTCTAGATCTCCTGTAACCTCCTTAAGGAACATTCCCATGTATAAAAGGTAGGAACTAATCCTGGCAGAAAGCATAGAGGCCTGGAAGGTTCGACGCCCAAAGGCATCAAGAGTCTTACATTCACGTCCTGGAGGATTAGATGCATGTCTTTTTGCACTCTTGATCCTTCTCATAGCTGACTCCACTACTATGGAATGGTGTGGCAACTGAGTTTTCTGAAATCCAGGACAAGGAGGCACTCGATACATGGTATCCAGCCTACGGGAATGAGGAGAGGTGGTAAGAGGTGTTTCCCACATTCTCAACATGAGATCATGCAAGATCTCATGAATAGGCAAAGTAGCTGCTTCCTTGGGAGCTTTAGGATATTGTAAAATCTCCAACTCCTTTGCTCTGGGCTCTGTTTCAGGAGCCACTATGATGGAAAGACCTCTAGCCACCTCCCTGATGAAATCCTGAAAGGATATATCCTCTGGAGGGGACATCCTACGTTTAGGAGAAGAAGGCTCCTCAGAGAGAAGTACTCCGGCATCGACAGAGCTGTCAGAGTCCTCAGAGTCATCGGAGGATTCAAAATATCTTCTGTCCGGGTGCTCTTGTAAAGCACGATACCGGTACCGATTGAAGTCGGTACCGGAGGGGTCCGGTACCGGCCTGTCGATACCGGAGGAAATAATAGAACAACAGCACGCTCAATTCTTACCACTAGAAACATGAAATTTACTAGAAAATAACGATACTCTTCATTTCCTGTATAAACAAGGTCTCAGACAAACTAGTAGCACTAAAACTTTGGGCTCAGACATTCGTCCTTATGTTGTGCTAGTTTTGACATCAATGACCTCCGATATTGTCTTTTTTGTTTTTGTTTTTCTTTTACTTTTGTCAAATTTCTCATAAATTTTTTTTTATTACTCCACTTAACTTAAAGATGATGCTATTCTTTTACAATGACTCTTGTTCGGTCAATTCCGATGCCATACCATAGGCACCTGAAGCGTTTCACTATCACTGATATCTACGATATAGAAGAAATTGCTCGAATAAGGAGGACTTTAAGACCATGTCTAAACTTTTGAAAAAGAATTTTGTAGCAAGAGGTTATCCATTGAGGGTCATTAAACATGCATATACGAGAGCTCTCTATAGTGATCGGGAGCTGTTGCTAAAACAGCGAAAACAAAACAATGTTGGTAGACAAGACAAGGATCCTGATCAGATTAACCTCATTACCATGTATTCACCGATGAGTAAGGAAATTCAGAAAATCGTGAAGAGACACAGTAATGTCATAAAGGTAGTCCCGGGATTACAAAATAAAAAGATTTACTGTGTTTGGTCTAGACATAACAATTTAAAGGAACAATTATGCCTGGCTATATTGCGCCCGTTGATCACAACAGTTCAAAAAGAACATTGGGGCCACAGAAAATGTGGTGAATGTAGTATCTGTGACATCACGATGTTAATTCAACAATTTACCCATAAAGGGATTATTTATCAGTTGAAACAACCGACAACGTGTACGTCAACTAGAGTTATATATATATAATTAAGTGTCCATGTGGATTGCTCTATGTCGGAAAAACTATACGTTCATTTAAGATAAGGATGGTAGAACACCGAAGTCGCCTGAAATGTAAAACAGTAGAAGCACCATTGGTACATCATTGTGTTATTAAACAACATATATTTGAACAATTACGGTGTTTCTGCATTGATAAAGTAGAGTTTGGTATGATGGGAAAAACAATTGAACAAACGTTGCTCATTAAGGAACAGAAGTGGATATTCAATCTAAATTCCGTGGCCCCTTCAGGACTTAATATGAAACAGGATTGGGCAGCCTGCTTATAGAATATAGTTAGTTGAGGGCTACATTGAGTCATTTTACATTGAGTCATTCAAATTGTTTGCTATCGGAGATCACTGTCAAAAGGTTTTCATAAATAATATTCCACAATGAAGATCATTGTTGTATGGTGATTTAGGGAGGTTCCAATAGGTGAAGAATGAGATCGTTAGATACAATCAGCAAGAGAGGGGCTTTAAAAGAGCAGATACCGCCTTGCAGTCCGCATGCACGGCGTTTTTGGCAGGAGAAAGAAGGCTTCGAGTTTGTGGGCTTTCTTACACATAGAGCTACGTGGGCAGCATCAGGTTAAATTTTAGTGATATAATATATTCATGCTGTTTGAGAAATATGAAACAGTTGATCGATGGATCTCATTTTCTGTTTTATTTCTTTCAGC
Organism: Ichthyophis bannanicus; assembly: GCA_033557465.1. Taxonomy (NCBI): domain Eukaryota; kingdom Metazoa; phylum Chordata; class Amphibia; order Gymnophiona; family Ichthyophiidae; genus Ichthyophis; species Ichthyophis bannanicus. The sequence continues at coordinate 343,964,114 of CM066032.1, forward strand.
AATTTATGTACGGTGCCAATTCCCTGAAGAACAATACGAATATCCCTCCAATAAATTTTCTGGGCTATGCACTTCTAATAATGCCTCTTCTCATTCTCAAAAATTTGTCTTCTTGAGGTCTCAGACTCCAACCAGCGCTGGCTACAACAGACAAGGTCCTTAGCCTCAGCACTATTTTGCATCAACGACCTCTATCTAATAGTGTAACAACGTATACAATCAGCACCGGCCCTGGACAGTATCTGGGAAACTACGAATCAGTGAGCCTGACATCAGCGTCAGACAAAATGGCAAAAACTACTGTATTGTAAAGATAATTGTTTTATCGGTTGTATATCAAATATAATAAACCATAAGAACAAACCAGATGATATTTAAACTCCACGGTAAGTGATTTTTAAGCGCTGGTTGTGGCATTTAAAAATGAAACTGGATACTCAGTGCTGGAATCAGATACCCCTCAGTGCTGAATATCCAGTTTCTCTGCAGTCCATCAGCACTATCCAGATGTGCCATCGACTCAGATGCAATGAGAAGCAGCGGCAGCAGCGGTAACAAGCTTGCCAAAAAAAACCCCAAACCCAACAGCAAAAGCACTGGGTCTTTGCAACTCTGGTGCATTTAGAAGGCCCTGCTGGTCCCACCCCTTTCTGACACATACTCACATCAGAAGGGGGAGGGATAGGTGGGGCCTTCCAAGTGCACTGGAGTGAAGAAGACCCCATGCTTTCTTTTGTGTTTTTTCTGCCTCTGTCACAGAGGAGAGAGGCGACTGTAGTAAGTTGGGGGCATGGGAAATAGATAGGGAGAGGATATGAAACTTGCGTTTTGGGGACTTGAAGCTTGCCACGCCTTACCCACCCCTGCTGAGACGGTGCAAGCTGAGTAGCTTCCTGCTAGATAGAAAGAAGGCAGACAAAGTCAAGAGGAAGAAAACGCTGAAGAAAAAAGAAGTGCAAGAGCTGAAGAACGAGAGGAATTTGTGGGACTGCTCATAAAGCTGGAACCCGCAGACTCTTCCACAGACTCAGAAGTGGAGCAGAACTTCCTGAAGACTGAGGCCGAGCAGAGCTCTGTGTTGCACTCCCCCTGCAGTAACCTGAGCAGCTCCTGTGCTTCTGTGACTGCACAGTAGACCCAGGAAATGAAGACAGAGTGTCACATTGACTGTGGGAAAATGGACTGTGATACAGCAAGGAAAGCAGGTGGTGTTTAAGGATGACGATAGCATGGGCAATGATGAAGATATCATGGTGGATTCAGGTAACTATGAGTTAATGTGCTACATATGCTCTCTCTTCTCATTTCCAACATGGTTTTTGAAGTGACTCTATTTTTTATTTTTCAGGATAGGTTGCTGCATTCTTAGTTTTAGTTCACTTCGGGCATGGATTTGTAATCTTATTTTTCTTAGGGAAAGTAAAATTACAAATCCTTGCATGCAGTGGGGTAATACTAGGACTGAATTAGTCTGTCCTGCTGGGTCGCCAGAAGTCATCATTGACTCAAAAGGCATACGCACGCATACACAACCAAAACTGGACCTGGTTGGTATCTAGCATCAATTTGAATTGGGCACAATTTAGATGTGACTTCTTGCCTTCTGGTTTTTACATCAGGAATTAAAAACTCAAGTGTGTGGAGGAAGTGGTTTGATGGCAGCTTGAGACTGGAGCTCCGATGCTAGCGCTGAAAAAAATTTAGCAATCCCCCTCATTGGTGCAGTTTTGAGGTCCTGATTGTCAGCGGTGATAAGGAGGAGCCCGGCTGCAACAGCCATGATGTCCCGGAGGAAGGCGGCAGACTTGAAAGAGTTCACCTACATAGGCGGCAGCCAGGAGGGTCACGGAGACACAAAAATGGCGGCGAGTGAAGCCATAAGCTCCGGGCAAACAGCATGAGAGGTGAGTGCTGAAATGGCAGAGGGAGAGAGGGAGACAATAGTTCCCACCCGTAGGGAGCTACCAGACTCTTACTCCTACCCATGGAATGATGTTCAAGTAGTCTAGGCCAAGCGGTTACCTTTGAGTCTAGTAGTCCTCCTAGTGGAGGCGTAGGGGAATCTTCACTATCCACGACTCTTCTCACTTTTCCCATATAGGAATCAGAGAAGAGAGGAAAATAAACGAAATTGATTCAGTTTGTATATCAATGTGATATTACAATTGATTTATTCTGGAGGTGATGTCAACACAAAAACAAATAATCACATTTACCACAGAGGTTGAAATTGTAAATGGAATTTATTAGTAACTAAATAAATTAGAGCCAATCAGTTGAGAAGATTGGTTCCAGAGAATACAATAAATAAAAGTTTTCTTTCCAATAACAATGGTGGTCCAAGGAAGTTCAGTGGGGGGGGAGGGGGTGAGGGGGCATCTGGTGCTCTTCGCCCACAGATGGGGCCTCAATCACCTTGGACCTGTGAGTACTGCAGGTGGTAAGGGAAGGATACCTCCTCCACCTACAGCAGATTCCACCCAGGTTCTTTCCCAGAGAACTGGTTCGATCCCTCCTTCACCAGACCTTGCTGCTCACAGAGCTTGCAGGTCTTCTCAGGGACAACACAGTAGAACCTGTGCCCAGACACCTGTGGGGAAAAGGCTTCTATGCTAAGTTTCTGGTGAGGGAGAAGTTCAACATGCTCTGCCTTAAAACACTGCTGCCCTACCTCCACCAGGGAGATTGGTTTTGCTCCTTGGATCTAAAGGATGATCTCACACACATCCTGATCCACCCCTCCCACAGGCAGTACCTAAGGTTCATGGTAGGAGGGGGGCACTACCAATACAGAGTACTACCCTTCGGCCTGGCCTCCGCACCGAGGATTTTCACAAAATACTTAGCAGTGGTTGCTGCCCACCTACAGCTGCAAGGGGTCTTCATCTTCCTCTACCTGGATGACTGGCTCATCAACTACCCCAAATCCCATCTCACTCCAGCCCAGAGTCTGGAGTTTATATATGTTCAGTTGGACACCCTGCAGGCCAAGGCCTTTCTGCCCAGGAAAAGAGCAGACTGCCTCAGGGATTTAGTGGCGAAGGTGCAGCACTGTTGCTCGGTACCAGCCCATCTCCTCCTCCACCTTCTAGGCCACATGGCCTCCATGATCCATGTGACCCCCACTAGCCTGCCTTTATATGTGAACCACCCAATGGTGCCTCCGCGCTCAGTGGACGCAAGTCATGGGCAGATTGCGGGACAGGATCAGGATAACCTGCCAACTGGCGGAGTCCCTCGACTGGTGGCAACTTCCATGCCACCTCCAAGTTGGAATGCCTATCCAGGCGCCCCCACCCCAGAGGGTCCTGACCATGGACACGTCCCTCCTCGGGTGGGTGGCGCATTGCGAGGACCATCACACACAAGGCAGCTGGTCCCAAGCGGAATCCCTGCTACAGATCAGTCTTCTGGAACTCAGGGCAATTTTTCTGGCCTTACGGGCGTTCCACCACTGCCTGTGATACCAGTCAGTGCTGCTACAGATGGACAACCAGGTTGCCATGTTCTACATCAACAAGCAGGTGGGCACAGGGTCATACTCCCTCTACCAGGAGGCAGTGGCCCTTCTGCCCTTTGTAACTCGCAACACATGCTCCTGCGAGCAGTCCACTTCCCGGACCAGGACAACCTCCTGGCGGACAGACTCAGCATGAATAGCGCCTGAACCACAGGGTGGCCTCACGGCTCTTGCGCCTCTGGGGGACTCCCATGATGGATCTCTTTGCCACCCTGGACAATGCACAGCGCCCTGCTTCTGCTCATGGCAGCCGCATCCAGCAAGGGTAGTAGCAGATACCTTCCTGATCCCATGGACGGAAGGCCTCCTCTATGCCTTTCCACCAACCCCTCTGGTTGCCAGGATCCTCTTCAACGTCCAGCGCGAGGGGAAAATACTGATACTAATTGCCCCCAGAAGGCCCAGACAACCGTGGTTCCCACTGCTGCTCTCCCTTTCGGTGGCACTCCTGGTCCCTCTGGATATCCTGCCTCAGGAGGAGGGCTCCCACTGCACCCCAATCTGGGGTCTCTAATGTTAACAGTGTGGCTGCTGAAAGGGTAGCCTTGGCCCCTTTCAACCTCCCATGAGAGATCGAGGAATTCCTGTTGGCCTCTCACAAGCCCTCCATGAGGCAAGCATATGCCTTTAAGTGGCACAAATTCTCAGTATGGTGTGCGGAGAGGCGGGAGAACCCGTTCTCCTGCCTGGTGCAACTGATGCTCCAATAGCTACTGCATCTGTTGCATGCTGGACTGAAGGCTAACTCAGTGAGGGTGCAGCTGAATGCAATTGCTGCATGTCACCACCGTATCGAAGGGAAATCTCTCTCAGGTCAGCTCCTGGTCTCTCAGGGGCCTCCTGCTATCTAAGCCCTCCATCCCCCCCCCCCCTCCTGCAGTAAGATGAGGCCTCAATGTGGTGCTCTCACAGCTCACCAGGCCACCATTTGAGCCTCTAGCTTGAAAGACTGGTAAGGGGGACTGTTGCTTCTGGAGGGAGATCTGCAACTGTGAGTATTTACTTCTGGTAATTTTCTAAAAGGAATTCTTTGTATTAAAGCTAATTAATCTGTGATCCACTATTTTTGTTAAATCAGTCAGGGCCTAGTAGCAGCAGTTTAAGTTTACATTTAAAACACAGAGGAGAACTCTCTGGTTACATTTCATACCCAGCAGAGAGCTTGTACTTTAAATTTAATAGTCACTCAGGGCCTAGTAATAGCAAAGTACTTTTAGTTTAAATTTAAAACACAGAAGAGAGCTTTCTGGTTACATTTGGAACCCAGCAGAGAGCTTGTAGTTTACATTTAATAGTCACTCAGGGCCTAGCATCAGCAAAGTTCTTTTAGCTTAAATTTACAACACAGAAAAGAGCTTTCTGGTTAAATTTAGAACCCAGCAGAGAGGTTGTACTTTAAATTTCATAAGAAGTTAGAGCCTAGCAGCAGCTAAGAGCTATAATTTAAATCAAATCAGAATTTAGCTTAGCACAAAAAGCAAAGCAGGGTCTGTACTTTTTGAGCAACAAATAAAGTTTTCTAGAGACCTTTACAAAGAGGCCTTCTACCTAGGGAGCAAGAAACCTGTGAAACTTTTTCAATAGGTGTTAACACCAGGTGGCAGATCAAAAGGCCATTTTGAAAGACTCCTCCTATCCAAGCAGGACTGTTAATTACCCAGGAAGTTGGTCACAGCTTACTTCAGCAACACAGGCATAAATAGCTCAACCAGAGCTCTGTGATCCTCTGTCTTGAAAGACTCCTCTGTCTTGAAAGACTGGTAAGGGGGACTGTTGCTTCTGGAGGGAGATCTGCAACTGTGAGTATTTACTTCTGGTAATTTTCTAAAAGGAATTCTTTGTATTAAAGCTAATTAATCTGTGATCCACTATTTTTGTTAAATCAGTCAGGGCCTAGTAGCAGCAGTTTAAGTTTACATTTAAAACACAGAGGAGAACTCTCTGGTTACATTTCATACCCAGCAGAGAGCTTGTACTTTAAATTTAACAGTCACTCAGGGCCTAGTAACAGCAAAGTACTTTTAGTTTAAATTTAAAACACAGAAGAGAGCTTTCTGGTTACATTTGGAACCCAGCAGAGAGCTTGTAGTTTACATTTAATAGTCACTCAGGGCCTAGCATCAGCAAAGTTCTTTTAGCTTAAATTTACAACACAGAAAAGAGCTTTCTGGTTAAATTTAGAACCCAGCAGAGAGCTTGTACTTTAAATTTCATAAGAAGTTAGCGCCTAGCAGCAGCTAAGAGCTATAATTTAAATCAAATCAGAATATAGCTTACCTCAGCAGCACAAGACAGGGTACTGTGTAGCAGCCCTCTTTTAATAAGTGTTAATTCCCTCCCACCCTCCCCACACCCACCCACCCCTGGGAGAATCGTAGCTTTATAGGTACTTACACATCTTAAAAGACAGGAGGTGCTCTCAGGTGAAGCTCATTACCCAAATCAGTCATACACTAAGAACCTGAGATTAGTTAAGCTTCAGGTGAACAAGGTATATTACACGTATTAGGTTCAGTTTTATTAGTATAAATATCCATAGCAACCCTTAGTAAGTAAAGAACTTAGATCTAAACACAAACTTAAAACTAAGATGCAGACAGCAGTCCAGCAGCGGGATGGGGGCTTTCCAGTCTTTTGCATTGAGTGTCACATGTATGATTTTCTCCCAGTTGGTGAGAGGTCTTACGTGTGCACTAGGTGCAAGGAGCTCTTTGCTCTCAGGGAATGAGTCCGTTCTCTAGAGGCTAAAGTAGCAGACTTGGAAAGCATAAGACAGACAGAGAGGTACATAGACGAGACCTACAGGGATATAGTCCTGAAGTCCCACCTCCAGTCTGGCAGCATCCCTGTTGCCATGGAGGAGAGAGGTCACGTGACAGGAGAGCATCACCCTGGTGTGGCAGGAAGTGATCCTGTAACTAGGACCTGTCCTCCAGGTGATGTAAAACCCTCTCGCACCGAGGAAGTTTCTCCAGGGCCATGTGCCCATGAGGGAAGGGTTAGGACAGCCGTTATAGTTGGTGATTCGATCATTAGGCATGTAGATAGCTGGGTGGCTGGTGGACGTGAGGATCGCCTGGTAACATGCCTGCCTGGTGCGAAGGTAGCAGACCTCACGCGCCACCTAGATAAGGTATTAGATAGTGCTGGGGAGGAGTCTGCTGTCTTGGTACATGTTGGTACCAATGACATAGGAAAATGCGGTAGGGAGGTTCTGGAGGCTAAATTTAGGCTTTTAGGTAGGAAGTTGAAATCCAGAACTTCCAGGGTAGCATTCTCCGAAATGCTTCCTGTTCCACGCGCAGGACCCAAAAGGCAGACAGAGCTCCGGAGTCTCAATGCGTGGATGAGACAATGGTGCAGAGATGAGGGGTTTGGATTTGTTAGGAACTGGGGAACATTCTGGGGAAAGGAGGGGCTCTTCCGAAGGGATGGGCTTCACCTTAACCGGGATGGAACCAGGCTGCTGGCATTAACCTTTAAAAAGGAGATAGAGCAGCTTTTAAACTAGATATTAGGGGAAAGCCGACAGTCGCCCAAGAGCAGATGGTTCGGAAGAATGTATCTTTGAAGGATACTACCAAAAGCAGAGAGGTTCCACAAAAGAGTAAAGTAACCCAAATGCCCTCAAGTATGGAGCAGACAGAGCTTAAAGATCCCAAATTACTCATGTCTAACAGACAAATTAATATGGATAAAATACATTCTCTAAAATGCTTGTATGCAAATGCTAGAAGTCTAAAAAATAAGTGGAGGAGGGATAGTAAGGAAATCCACAGTACTACCTTTTAACTTTCGAAAGGGAGACTATGATAAAATGAGGAAAACAGTCAAGAAAAAACTAAAAGGAGCAGTTGCAAAGGTTAAAGACGTACATCAGGCTTGGCTGTTGTTGAAAAATACGATCTTGGAAGCCCAGACCAGCTGTATTCCATGCTTTAAGAAAAGTGGAAAGAAGTCCAAAAAACTGCCAGCATGGTTTAAAGTTGAGGTCAGAGAGGCTGTTGTTGCCAAAAAAGCATCTTTCAGGAAATGGAAAAAAGAGCCAAACGACGAAACCTGGAAACAGCACAAGCACTGGCAAGTCAAATGCAAGGCATTGATAAGGCAGGCAAAGGGAGAATTTGAGAAGAAGCTTGCTGCAGAAGCAAAAACGCGAAGTAAAGACCTTTTCAAGTACATTCGTAGCAAAAAACCTGTGAGAGAGTCAGTTGGTCCATTAGATGATAAAGGGGTTAAAGGAGCACTAAGAGGCGACAAGGCGATAGCGGAGAGACTGAACGAATTCTTTGCTTCAGTCTTTACTGAGGAAGATGTAGGGATGTTACCCATGACTGAAGTGGTATTTAAAGGTGCAGAAGAATTGAAGGAAATATCGATACATCGAGAAGATGTATTACAACTATTAGATAAGCTGAAGAGTAGCAAATCACCTGCGCCGGATGGTATACATCCAAGGGTATTGAAAGAACTGAAATATGAGATTGCAGACCTGCTATTAGTAATCTGTGAACTATCATTAAAATCATCTCTAATACCTGAAGATTGGAGGATCGCCAATGTAACACCAATTTTTAAAAAGGGTTCCAGGGGTGATCCGGGAAACTACAGACCGGTGAGCCTGACGTCAATACCGGGAAAAATGATAGAAACCATCATAAAGAATAAAATTACTCAGCATGTAGATAGTCATGAACTAATGAGAGACAGCCAACATGGCTTTAGACAAGGAAGATCTTGTCTTACTAATCTGTTATGTTTTTTTGAAGGAGTGAATAATCAGGTGGACAAAGGTGAGTCGGTTGATATTGTGTATCTGGACTTTCAGAAAGCCTTTGACAAGGTCCCTCATGAGAGACTTTTGGCAAAACTAAAGAGTCATGGGATAGGAGGCAGTGTACTATTGTGGATCAGGAACTGGTTAAAAGATAGAAAGCAGAGGGTAGGGCTAAATGGCCAATTTTCCCAATGGAGAAAGGTGAATAGTGGTGTACCCCAGGGATCTGTGCTGGGTCCGCTGCTTTTTGACATATTCATAAATGACCTGGAAAGTGGAATAACGAGTGAGGTTATCAAATTTGCAGATGACACAAAACTATTTAAAGTTGTTAAAACCCAAGAGGATTGTGGAATATTGCAAGAGGATCTTGATAAATTGGAAGACTGGGCATCAAAATGGCAGATGAAATTTAATGTGGACAAGTGCAAGGTTATGCACCTAGGGAAGAACAACCCAAACTATGGTTACACGATGCAAGGTTCCACATTAGGAACCACCACCCAGGAAAAAGATTTAGGCGTCATTGTGGATACCATGTTAAAACCCTCGGCCCAGTGTGCAGCGGCAGCCAAGAGAGCAAATAGAATGCTAGGTATGATAAGGAAAGGAATGGAAAATAAAACAAAGGATATTATAATGCCTCTATATCGTTCCATGGTGAGACCGCACCTTGAATATTGTGTGCAATTCTGGTCGCCGTATCTTAAAAAGGATATAGAGTTATTAGAAAAGGTTCAGAGAAGAGCCACCAAAATGGTAAAGGGGATGGAAGGATACTCCTATGAAGAAAGGCTAAAAAGGTTAGGGCTCTTTAACCTGGAAAAGAGACGGCTGAGGGGAGATATGATAGAAGTCTATAAATTAATGAGCGGAGTGGAACGGATAAACGTAGATCGATTGTTTACCTTATCAGAATATAGAAAGACTAGGGGACATGCAATGAAGCTACAGGGTAAACTATTTAAGACTAATAAGAGAAATATTTTTTCACTCAACGTGTAATCAAACTCTGGAATTTGTTACCGGAGGATGTAGTAAAGGCTGTTAGTGTAGCTGGGTTTAAAAAAGATTTGGACAAGTTCCTGGAGGAAAGGTCCATAAGCCATTATTAAGAAGGGACCCAGGATATCAATGCTTGAACCAATACAAGCATTGTGGAACCTGTGTCCCTTGGGGAAACTGCTAGGTACATATGACCTAGATTGGCCACTGTTGGAAACAGAATACTGGGCTTGATGGACTTTGGTCTGACTCAGTATGGCATATCTTATGTTCTTAGCTAATTGCCATCTGCTTTATCTGTCATAGAAGGTGGTTTTCCTCGTAGCTCTCACATCCGCTCGCAGAGTAAGGGAGCTCCAGGCTTTGGTGGCAGAGCCAGCATACACAAGATTCTATAAAAACAAAGCGAGTCTTGTTGGGACAGTGCCTTCAGCCAGGCAGTACTCTGCAATCTGTTTGGGGTGTAGCCAGCTCCTGCCCTCTGACCTTTTGTGTTCAGGCTACCAGAGTGATAGTGCCGCTGGACGCTAGGGTCTTGCAGAGTCTCAGTGAGGGACTCATCTTCTGCAACTCACGACTACCCGATCCAGTCACCGTTGGTGATGTCATGGTTTGGTCCTTGGAAGCCTGGAGCCAGGGAGTCCCATATTTGAGGACTGACTTCCTGCTTGTTCCTAGAGAAAACATAGTTACTCACTTTTAACAGGTGTTCTCCAGGGATAACAGGAATCAGTCCTCACAACCCTCCCTACTCCCCTAGGAGTTGCCTCCCTACCTTGTTTTATTTTTACTACTGTCCTAGCTATGCTATCTGACTGAGCAAGATGGCACCTTTGGGGACCACGCATGCATGGTGGAATCTCCCAAAGGCTTTCTTTGAAAGCTGGGGAGATGCTTCCGTGCAGGCTCCGTTGGTGCCGATGTCACCCATATGTGAGGACTGATTCCTGCTGTCCTTGGTGAACACCTGTTAAAGGTGAGTAACGATGCTTTCTTTTCTTTCTTGCTCTCCAGGACACCTTCCCCACCACCTACAAAGTAGATCTTAGCGACCAGAATTTTTGAACCGTAAGACTTCAAAACCTTCACTTCAAATTATTTTTTTCCTGAAAGGATGGTTCAGAATGAAATTTTACAACATCTTATCTTACTTCACTAGGGCAGCTAAGACAAAAACACCTTAATGCATCACAAGTGACTTCTTCCTGCCTTAGACAGAGTCAATTTTAAAGAAATCCCTACACCATTCCTCTAGCCTGCCATAGACTTTAATGGAACTGGAACTTGTTTTTTATAAAACAAATCCTTTTTATCCCTAAGATGGTCTTTTTAAAGTCTGAAAACCATAAATTAGTCCTTTTTAGGATAATTGCAAGCCTTTAGGAAGGTTTTTAAACTTTGAGGAGAAACCCCTGCCCCTAGGGGAAACAATTGATTTTCTGGCATTAATGAACACTTTTTTTACAAAACCGAGTATGTTTTCCAGGAGAGCACATCTCCTGCACCTGAACTCTAACTTTATATTTCTTTAATTTCAACTTTTAAATTCTCTAAAAATCAGCACTTTTACATTGAAGTTACTGTTCCTTTAAGGCAAACCTGCCTCATTAGGATACAGCTTGCTCCAGCCCAGGACAGATCTGAAAGACTCGGATTTCTTTTAATTTCTTTCTCTTTGAATAAGAGCTTCTTAGCTCAAAAACCATATTTGGGGCTCTATCAGCCTCTCCCCAAACTGGGGAACACTTATGTTGTTGTTGTTAAGTGCCGTCGAGTCGGGTCGACTTATGGTGACCCTCTGGATAGTTGTCCTTGTCCGCCAGGGTGCTCGGACAAATCTCCCCTGGGGTGGATACAATAATCAATCAGGCGACACTCTGCTTATTCCATAATAAAATAATTTATTTGGGCAAAAACAAATAGTAAGAAAGTTACAAGCAAAGCTATAAACAGTCTGCCTGATGAGGACAGAGTTCTCTGGCTCTGAATAATAGTGAAAGAGAAGGCTGTCCCGCCCACACTCGGCCGTTACCTCTGTTATATACTCCTCTGCAGCAAATAGTTCCAGAACATTCTGCATATATTTGCAGGCTCTACCCTGAGACCCCTCCCCATTATCAGGTTTCTGTCTTTGTTTCTGTCTTGAGGCCCTTCACTCAGTATCATATAACTAAATGTGCTGTAGGCCGTTCCCTGCTGGGCTGCTCGGTCCCCGCCCTGCATCTTCTTCTTTGTTTCACTGTAGTTTCGCTTGGGTGATTTTCTTTTCGCTTCAAGCACAAGTTAGAATCTTCAAGGCAGTTAGAATCTTCAAGGCTCTGCAAACTTTTTCATCAACCTTATATTAGGCTGGCATCTGCTCCATTCTGTAAGTCCATTCTCTGCACACTCCTGTCCAGAGTCTGGTATCCTACATGTTTCAGCAGGGATTATACATGTTGTCAATCACAGCCCACATGCAGTTCTTCTGTGCCATTTAGAAGTTAGTCAGCTCTTTGGGATAGGATCATAACTTTCAACATCATTATCAAAGTGAGCCAAATTAAGTAAGCCAAATTAGTCCTTAAACCCGTCCTTAACTCCTACATTCGCCACTTTTTTATTTTTTCTTTTCTGTCAGGTTGGAAAGATGGAGGGCATCCAGTGAAATTTGGCTACGGGGCATGAATTACGATTTGTGACAGAGGGTACATTAAAAGGCAACAGCTCATACTGATCTCTAGAAATGGTATACATGGTTTTAGTGGACTGCAGCAGCATTGTCTAACAACAAGCTAATAAGAGAGAGAACACGCAGCAGACAATAATAGCAAAAATTGCAATGGTTAACAAAGATATGAAAAGAGCCTTGAGGCCACCATAACCCTCCTGTCTCTGCCTGCGTTATTCTGCATAAATTCTTAGGTCATTTTCAGGCTTTCTGCAAAGCCCTTTCTAGGGGCCTCCTATGTTTATGCAGCTAGATCTGCTTATTCTGGGTCGCCAGGAGTCAGGACTGACTCGAAAGCACACATTGCAATCTATGCAATCAATCATAATCAATCATAGCCCCCTGCCTCTTCCTGTGTTGTTCCATCTGCAAGCACTAATTGAAACCTTCAGGGCTAGAGTATTAGTTGAATTCCTGGCTTGACCTGTTTGACCCTAGGCTTATATCCTTGGACCACATGTTTTGTGCCCACCATATGTTGCTATGTTTGCTTCAAACACACAAGAGTACAGTTATAAGGCAGATATATATATATATATGCATTCATAAGGCAAACAGATTAAGCAGATCTGAGCCGCTTATCTTCATTCCCCACTGAGGGATCATTGAGGGGCAGCTTCTGGTACTGTTCTCGAGATACAACATACATGGTATTGGTGCTTTGCATTATCATTTTCTTACAGCATCCTAATAAAACAGAAAAATACAGCATGCAATAATACTGAACACATCAAATATTCAACAAAGTGATGAAGAAAGCTTTGAATTGCAATTGCTGTAGCCCAAATGGCTTGTAGATTTCAGTTATTTTCTAAGAAGATGATAATAAAAGGATAACAACACAATCAGTCCCAAAAGTTCCCAATCAGTCTAATAGTACTTTTCCTATTTTCAAATAATTTGGTCTTCACTTTTCACTGAAGTTTAAGTGTAAGTTCGTTTTTTCTCAAAAGTAGAATCTCTCATTCTCATAGGTGGATATCTTGGCCGTTTTTCAATGTGACACACTGATACAGATAGGGACTCCCTCACACATTTCTGCGGTGTGTAGTTCGGATTTCTCAGGATGGTCTGCTCCATCTGGACTCTGGCCAATTCCGTCTGCTGGAATCTCTGGATTTCAATTGGTGATATTGTTCCAGGTCCCATTCAGAAGAGCAGAATCCAATATTAAATGAAAAGACTAAAATATTCTAGATTAGATTTTACAATGAGACAATGCAATGTGACAAACATAATTTCATCCATATTTACTTAAGATCATAACTATCTCATATGGTATCAACTGTGTCTCTCAGTTTGATAAACTTCTTGTCTCTCCATCACTGAAGATTCATTTGCTGGTAGGAAATACTCTACTATGCTCATAACTGATCTTTACATATTAATAGATTAGACAAGTTGCAAGCACATATTCTGCAAGTTTGGCAAGTTTCAGAATTACCCCAATTTTTATTTGTGAAAATTTGTCATCAAATCATCCCTCTTTTTACCCCTGCATGTCTGGCCAGGACATACAAAGGCAAAATGAGGCAAAAAGCATCTGGAAGTACCACATGGCCAGTGTGGATGTTCCAAAGCATATCAGGGTGCAAAATGCACCCAGCCTGTCTCCAGGTGTCTATCTCCAATTGTTGAATATGTGTCGGGGCTTAAATGACTTCCTGAATTAAAGATTCTGGAGACAGCATAGTTGAATAAAATTTGCTTACATGTTCAGTAGACAGATATGTCACTTTAAATAACCTTCATCAGTTTAATGTCCATCAGAATGTCAGGGGGAGACTTCAAAGCAGTGCTTGGGCTAGCTTCACCTTACCGGCATACTATCTTAAGAAAAGCAAATGGACAACAGAACTAGACAGACATGTTAAAAAACAAACCTCTGTATCAGAGAAAGTGCTGTAGGAGACTTTGTCTAATTGATTCAACTTAATGTTATTTTATGTGTAAATAACTTTACAAATATTCTCATATTTTTCTGGGAACTAAGCTCCAAACATATAACTTCTCATTCACTCGAGATTTAAAATCATTTCCAAATAGCATTGTCCTGTCAGGGACGTCAAACCCCCACTCTGAAGGGCAAAGGACAACAGAAACAGGTTCTCCAATGCCTTGATTGTTTGATCTAACATCTGGAAGCACTTAAGCACAGCAGGCCATCTGATCAGAGTAGAGATGCTTTCCTAAGAGAGTTCAGTAAAGCATTCCCCTTTGGGAAATCCCAAAAAGCAATATACCTTTAAGCTTGAGAAACACAGGAACCTTAAAAGAACAATTAAAAAATATTTTCTTCATAATCTTATATAAAGATTTTCTCCAACAATGTAATACTAAGTAAACATTTTTGCATCACATGGTTACATATTTTCTTAAACGGATTTTCTTTTAGAGCTATCTTCCTTGGTTGCAAAATCCAGCTGTAATCTTTTTTCATTTATTATTAATTAGATCTTAAATTTGTAAAGTCATAAGAACATGACAAAATTGATCTTGTATCAATTAGTCAAAACTAATCTTAGCATCACTACGATCTTTTATTAATCTCTGGTTAATTAGGATCTTCCACATTTGTTAACACATTCATAGAAATTCGTTCTGCATTGTGTACAACTGCCCTATGACCTATCACAGACCCAGGCAGAGCTATTTAATCTTCTGACACACAGAGAACAGCAGACAAATTTTTCTTAACCAGAATATACTCGGATCCCAAATCTCAATTATCAGTGCGGTCTGTTACAACTAAATACAGAGACACTAACATTTACAGAGACACTAACAGTTTTTTTCTACACATCAAAGCAACATTAATAACATAAAAATACATGTGCAATCAAACCTGGGTAAATCTTCTGTTCTTGTTTGTAGTCTTTGCGCGATATCCAAATCTCTCTCGTTCCTACCAGAACGGCATCCAACTTCGTTCATTTCAGAACGGTATCCTCATCCCCTATATGTAATTTTATATAGATATAGGAGGTATACTCATCCCTGATATAAAGCCAAAATCAGGGGTATCCCAAGACAATTTAGAAAATTTTTAGGAATCTCATCCAAACTTTTTTTCTCTCGTTCATCTCAGAACGGTATCCAAATCTTTCTCTCTTCTCTCACAACAAAATTTTCATCCCCTGAACCGGCAGGAGGTATCCCCTCCTCTATTTAATTAGTGAAGCAATAGGGGGTATCCTCATCCCTGATGTACAGCCAATATCAGAGGAATACGGGACAATTTAGAATAAAAGTTTTAGGAGTATTAAATACTTGGAGTATTAAACACTCAAGTCCCTGTTCGGGCGCCAATTGTCCGCCAGGGTGCTCGGACAAATCTCCCCTGGGGTGGATACAATAATCAATCAGGCGACACTCTGCTTATTCCATAATAAAATAATTTATTTGGGCAAAAACAAATAGTAAGAAAGTTACAAGCAAAGCTATAAACAGTCTGCCTGATGAGGACAGAGTTCTCTGGCTCTGAATAATAGTGAAAGAGAAGGCTGTCCCGCCCACACTCGGCCGTTACCTCTGTTATATACTCCTCTGCAGCAAATAGTTCCAGAACATTCTGCATATATTTGCAGGCTCTACCCTGAGACCCCTCCCAGTATCAGGTTTCTGTCTTTGTTTCTGTCTTGAGGCCCTTCACTCAGTATCATATAACTAAATGTGCTGTAGGCCGTTCCCTGCTGGGCTGCTCGGTCCCCGCCCTGCATCTTCTTCTTTGTTTCACTGTAGTTTCGCTTGGGTGATTTTCTTTTCGCTTCAAGCACAAGTTAGAATCTTCAAGGCAGTTAGAATCTTCAAGGCTCTGCAAACTTTTTCATCAACCTTATATTAGGCTGGCATCTGCTCCATTCTGTAAGTCCATTCTCTGCACACTCCTGTCCAGAGTCTGGTATCCTACATGTTTCAGCAGGGATTATACATGTTGTCAATCACAGCCCACATGCAGTTCTTCTGTGCCATTTAGAAGTTAGTCAGCTCTTTGGGATAGGATCATAACTTTCAACATCATTATCAAAGTGAGCCAAATTAAGTAAGCCAAATTAGTCCTTAAACCCGTCCTTAACTCCTACATCCTAAATTGTGTTCGGTCTTCAGTCAGGTGGCTGATTGTTGACAGACTGGTACCCGTAGCTGCTGTTATTGTATCGATCCATCTCATTGCTGGTCTTCCTCTTTTGCGTTGACCTTCTATCTTGCCAAGCATGATGCCTTTCTCTAATGATATCTCTCTTTGCATGATGTGTCCAAAGTATGAAAGTCGAAGTCTTGTCATCTGAGCTTCTAAAGAAAGCTTAGGTTTGATATCCTCTAGTACTGACTGGTTTGTTCTTCTGGGAGTCCATGGTATGCGCAGTATTTGCCACGAGGACCATAATTCAAAGGCATCAATTTTCTTCCTGTCTATCTTTTTCACTGTCCAGCTTTCGCATTCATATGATGATGTTATTGAAAATACCATGGCTTGAATGAGTCGAATCTTTGCATTGAGAGAGACAACTCTGCTCTTCAGAATCTTGTCTAGGTCTTTCATAGCCGTTCTGCCAAGAGCAATGCGTCATCGGATTTCTTGATTGCTTGTTGCTTCTTTATTGATAGTTGATCCAAGTAAGTTAACGTTGTCCACGATTTTAATTTCTTCTTCAACGATGAACTTGTTGATTTTACCAGTTGTCATGATCTTTGTCTTCTTTGCATTAAGGTGCACACCCATTTTAAGACTATGTTCCTTGATTGTGAGAAGCAAATATTTCAGATCATCTTCACTTTCAGCCAGTAATGTGGTATCATCAGCATAGTGAAGGTTGTTGATGAGTCTTCCGCCAGTCTTTACACCTCTGTCTTCATACAATCCTGCTTCTCTGATGATTTGTTCTGCATATAAATTAAACAGGTAGGGGGAAAGTATGCAGCCTTGTCGTACACCTTTGCTTATTTTAAATCATTCTGTTTCTCCTTGTTCTGTTCGAACTGTTGCTTCTTGATCAATGTACAGATTGTGCAAGAGAACGATCAGGTGTTCTGGTACACCCATGCTTCGTAATGTGGCCCAGAGTTTCTCATGATTTACACAGTCAAAAGACTTGCTGTAGTCGATAAAGCACAAATAGATATCCTTTTGGTATTCTTTAGTCTTTTCAAGGATCCATCTCACATTCGCAATGATGTCTCTTGTTCCTCGCCCTTTCCTGAACCCTGTTTGCCCTTCAGGTAGTTCTTGTTCCAGGTATGGTTGTAGTCTCTGTTGAATAATCTTCAGTAGAATCTTGCTGGCATGTGGGATCAGAGCGATTTGCGATAATTTCCACAGTCAGTTGGATCACCTTTCTTTTAGTATTGGTATAAACACAGATGTTTTCCAGTCATTTGGCTATGATGTTGTCTTCCAAATTTCTTGGCAGAGCCTTGTAGGTATGGTAACAGCTGCATCAGATTGCTGTAATACTTCTGTGAAAATGCCATCAATGCCTGGTGCTTTTTTCTTTGATAAGGCTTTCAATGTTGCTTTGACTTTTTCTTTCATCACCAATGATTCCGGATCATGAGGTATATGTTGAAATGGCTGTTGGTCCACTTGATCTTTATCAAATAAAAACTCTGTATATTCTTTCCACCTTTTCTTGATCTTCTCAGCATCATTCAGCATAGAACCTTGAGCATCTTGTAACATTCCAATTCAAGGCTGGAATTTTTTCTTCAACTCTCGTAGCTTTAGGAAAGCCAATCTTGTTCTTCCTCTAATAGTTTCTGCTTCTATTTCCTTGCATGTGTCATTGTAGTACTTTTCGTTGTCCTGTCTTGCTGCACATTGGAAAGCTCTGAGTTCTGCAATTGTCTTTCTTTCTCCTCTGACTTTAGCTTCTCTGCGTTTCTGGGCATTTTTCAGAGTTTTTTCCGTCATCCATTGTGGCCGTTTTTGCTTTTTCACCTTTTGTAGAGACTTTTTGCTTTCTTCCAACACAACCTTCTGGAGCTCTGTCATTTGTATCTAAAGCAGAAAATCGATTTTGCAGGCAGTCTTTAAATTCCAGTGGTATATTCTCAAGGTCATATTTTGCTACATTCATGAGTGACTTGCTCTTTTTCAACTTTAGCTTGAGTTTGCATACTAGTAGTTGGTGATCTGTACCACAGTCAGCTCCAGGTTTTGTCTTTGTTGATGTTATAGAGCTTTTCCATCGTTGACTTCCACAGATGTAGTCAATTTGATTTTTGTATAATCCATTGGGTGAAGTCCATGTGTACAGTCGCCGCTTGTGTTATTGGAAGAAGGTGTTTGAGATGAATAGATCATTGATCTTGCAGAATTCTATCAGTCTTTCTCCAGCTTCATTTCTGTTGCCAAGTCCATATTTTCCAACTACTTTGCCTTCTTCTTTGTTTCCAACTTTTGTGTTCCAGTCACCCATGATTATCAGGATATCCTGTTTGCATGTGCTGTCAATTTCATCTTGTACTTATTCACAGAACTCATCAATTTCATCCTCTTCTGCAGCTGTTGTCAGGGCATATACTTGAATTATATTGGTGTTGATAGGCATTCCTCATAGACACATAGAGATAAGCGTTCACGGATTGCATTGTATTTCATTACAGTTCTTGCAAGTTTCTTCTTTATTATAAATGCAACACCATATCTTCTTTGTCTTTCATTTCCAGCATAGTAGACCATGTGATCATCTGATGCAAAGTGTCAAATGCCAGTCCATTTCAGTTCGTTGACACCCAACAGATCAAGTTGTACACGTTCCATTTCATTCTTGACCACCTCCAACTTCTCTTGGTTCATGCTTCGTACGTTCCATGTCCCAATATGTAAGACATCTTTACAGTTTCTGACTCTCATTTCATGCGCAGCTACATCAGCAGTCAGATGTCCTGAGGGCTTTGATCCAACCACATCGTATATGCTGGCTTTACTCTGAAAGGTCTTCAGCTCCTCCCCAGTAGCTAGTTGAGTGTCTTCTGACCTGGGGGTCTCATCTTTCAGCACTATAGTGCAATTGGGTGTGACTATCCATTGGGTTTTCATGGCAAGATACAGAAGTATATTGCCAGGCCTTTCCTCTGTGCAGTTTAAGTTTAGTGTTGTTGCGTTGTCACAGAAATGTGATCCTCCACCGCCAACACTGTCCTGCTGCTGCCCAGATGGGTGGTTTGTCTTGGTCTGGCACCTCAGCTGAGACCTGTCCATCTTGGGAGACCCTGCCAGTAGTTAAACTACTGATAGCTTAGCCCTCAGCATCACTGATGCACACAAGCTCTCACAGCATGACAGCTGCAAACCAAGTGAGGGGGTAGGAACACTTATATTTACTTCTAATTTTCTTTTATATTAAACACAGCCCTTCTGCCTCCTTTCTTTTTATTTAAGAAAACCCTGACTGCCTCTATTCAGCTGGGAAGCAGTCTTAAAGATAAAAACATATGGCAGCACTCAGCTGGCTCCAGGGGAACACAGGTCACCCCCCACAAGGTAAAGTTTTTTATTTTTTTTAACCTCTGGTTACATTACAAAAGCTGAGCTCTGAGAGTGTTTAGGGGAGCTCAAAACTGAATTGGTTGCTGTAAAGGCAGAGTTGGGCAATTTTGTTGGACAGCTCAAGGAGGAGATGGCTGATATAGGGTGCTGTGTGGGTGACAGTACCGTATCTAGCCCTGTGCGAGCGGTGCAGCCGCACAGGACGCAAAAGGATTAGTGGTGAATGTTGGGCAAAGACCTGCATTTGCATGGCTGGCCTGGTTCCTCCCTCCTCTGACATGACCTACACCAGAGAAGGGAAGGAGGGACCTGACCTGTCTACAAATGTGCATCTGCTTCATTAGTGCTGCCACCGCCTCCAAGGAAACAAAAAAGTGGCGGCAGTGGCAGGGCAACGTGGGGGAGGGTCGATGGGTTGGGGCAGGCAACTGGCAAGGGGGGGAGTGAGAGGGAGCAGGTAACCAGTGGGTGGGGGGGGGGGGGCACCAGAACTGGAGATAGTACAGGGTGTAATTATGGCCTGATATGGCCCTGGTGGGTGATCACAAGGACGGGTTTTAGCAGATGGCAGAGGACTTTGCAGAGATGGAACAAAAGCTGGAGGCAGCAGTGGAATGGAAGGAGCAGATGAGTCTGAAGATGGAGGACTTAGAAAATCAGACTCAGAGGAATAATTTTAGAATCCGGGGGGGTCCCAGAGGAGAGGGAGTTCGCTGACAGCAGAAAGGAGGTGATTTCAGTGTTCAAGGAAGCCCTGTGGAGCGGCAGTGAGGAGGAAGTACCGGATACTATTGTGTTAGAAAAAGCATATAGAGCACTGGGCCCACCAGCGATAAATATCCCCAGGGATTGCTTCCAGGACTACAGACCCAAAGAGCAAGTGGCGGCTAAAATGAAGAGCTTGAAAAGCTTTAACTGGCAGGGGTATCCAATGGCTATATTTGCGGACCTGGCCAGTGGCACATTGCAGCGCCATAAGGACATGGACCATATTACCAAGGCACTTCAATCCGCACAGCTAAAATATCGTTAGCTGTATCCATTTGGATTGGCATTTTCTAAGAAAGGATGCACATGGAAAGTGAACACGGTGGGTGAAGCTGAGAAGGTGATGCGGGAAGCCAACATACCAATAGAAAAGATACCTTCAGTTGAGCGCAAAAGGCAGGATGGCAGGAGAGAGGAGTGCTGGACTGCTGTGTCAAGAGAGTGCAGCAAGAAGCAAAAGAAAGACCCCACCCAGAAGATAAGGACTTGATAGTGTGGATATGGACATATAAGCATTTACTGTGTGATTAATGTTTTGGTAGAGGAGAGAAGGGGGCAAATGACTGAGGGCAGGGGGGAGCATTACTGGTAGAAGAGGAAGGTGCTGGGGAGAGGGGGGTGGAGGGCAAGGGTGGGGAGGGAGAGTTTAGGGAGGAAGGAATGGAGATGAGGGGAAGGGAGAGATGGTGAGCATTGAGGGGAAGTGGAGAGGGGTAGGTGGGGTGGAGGGAGGAGGGAGGAGGATAGGGGATCAGATCTGGTGAACACTACTCTAAGGAGGCCTCTGGAGAAAGAGGTAAGAGGGGAAGGGATGGGGAGGGGGGGGGAAGTGAGTAGAGGACATATGGGAGAAGGGAGGGGTTGAAGATAAAGATGGCTACGCTTAACATGAAGGGGTTGGGTTTCTGGTTCAAGCGGAGGCTTCTGGAGAAGGAGGGAGAGTGCAGATGTACTATGCATAGAGGAGACGCACCTACGAGTGGTGCAGGAAAACTTGCTGAAGTCTCAAAAGTACCCCCGGGTCTTTTTGGCGTCCCAGAGGGATGCCTCCAAGAGGGGAGGGGTGGCCATAATGCTAAGTAAGAGGGTACGGAGGGAGATGGTTAAGGAGATACTGGATATGGGAGGACAGTATGTTGGAGTGCTGCTGCAGCTGGAAGGGGAAGCTGTTTGGTTGGTGAGTGTATTTGGCCCTAATGAGAAGCAGGGGGGATTTTTTGCTGCATTGATGCCAGTGTTGGAGGTTTTGGGGACATTCCAATTATTTTAGGGGGAATTATAATTTGACAGTGAACCCCAGGGTGGACAATATGGAGGGGCAGCTATGTGCAGGAGAAGGGAGAGGCAGGGGTTGCTGGGTTTGAAGGAAGGGTTAGGATGGTAGATGCCTGGAGGAGCAGACATCCAGGAAAACAGGAGTGCATGTTTAACTCCCATCCCCATAACACATACAGTAGGACTGATATGGTATGGTTAAGTGGGAGTCTTATATGTAGGATACATGCCATTGAGTATGAGAGTATCACTTGGTCAGATCATGCTCCGGTGGTGATGGCCTTGGATATGGGACAGAGGATGAGCTGTGATTTTGGTGCTTGAATGAGGTAGTCACAGGATTGGCCCAAATTTGTCAAGTCTTCCAAGATTTCTATGTCTGGCTGTACCAAGTGGAGGTACCAGCAGGGGGATCAAAGGGGGAAGAATATCTCCAGGGTTGTGATTTGGGGAAGTTAGAGGAGGCAGAGGCAGAGAGACTGGATAGGGAGATCAGTATGGATGAGGTTCGGGAAGCGATTGACTCTTTGAAATTAGGTAAGGCTCCAGGCCTAGATGGTCTAATGGCCAAATTTCACAGGAAATTTCAGGTCCAACTGGTGCCTTTCCTGGTTAAGGTGTTGAATGGGGTGTTGCAGGTAGTGAAAGTCCCAAACTCTATGGCAGAGGCGGGCATCACAGTCCTCCCGAAGCCAGGGAAGGACAGCTCAGTTTGTGAGTCTTATAGACCCATTTTCTTGATAAATTTAGATGCCAAAATCCTAGCGCAAATCTTAGCTACGAGACTACAGGGATATCTTCCTAAGGTAATACATCAGGATCAAACGGGTTTTGTCCAGGGCAGGTTGGGGGGGTGATAACATAAGGCAAATTTTAAATCTGACTTGGAAGCTGAGGCAGGCAGGAGAGCAGGCTGTGTTCCTTACAGTAGACACTGAAACAAGTGTTTGATAGGGTGGAGTGGGAATTTATGTTCAAGGTATTGGAGAGTATGGGGATAGAGTGAAATTTTTTAGGCTGGGTGAGGGCACTGTATGCAGTTCCTAGAGCACGGATATGTATTAATGGGGGAAATTCTGAGGCCGTTGCGCTTGGCAGAGGCACAAGACAGGGGTGCCCGCTATCCCGCTATTGTTTGTGTTAGACATTGAGCCCTTGGTGTTCAAAATTTGGGCACAGAGAGATATTAAGGGGGTAGAAATGAAAGGAGAGGAAGCGAAGATTGTTTTATTGCTGATGATCTTATTTTTACTTTGGGACAGCCTCTACCTCCCTACAAGTTTTGAAGCAGGAGATAGAAGCCTAAAGTGGGGTTTCGGGGTATAGGATTACGTAAGTAAGACAGAGATTTTGGGTTTTAATCTCCCTCCGGAGTTGGAGAGTAGGCTGGTTTTGCATTTAAGTGGGTGCGGCACACTTTTCATTATTTGGGTGTACATTTGGGCAATACGTTGCAACACCTTTAAAGTGGAATTATGAGCCCCTTCTTTGGGATTGAGGAGGGTCTTTTCCAAGTGGAAGGGGTTATATCTAGTGTGGTTGGGCAGCATAGCAGTAGTGAACATGAATGTGTTGCCTTGAGTGTTATTTCTGTTTATGTCTCTACCATGTGCGGTCCCGCGGAGATATCTGTGGGCTTTGCAAAGTGCAGTCATGGCTTTTATTTGGCGTGGTAAAGCTCCTAAGGTAGCTAGGAAAGTCTTGTTCAGTAGGAGGGGGTGGGGGGGAATCCCTGCTTCCAAATGTATTATGAGGCAACGCAACTGAGGGCTCTAGTTGCCTGGAAGGGGGAGGGGGGGACAATGCAGTGGGTGAAGATGGAACAGGAGAGGGAGGCTATTGGAGTGGGATGTGCAAGGGGCTGTGGGGGGGGGTTAAACATGGTTTGAGTGACGCTGGATAGCTGGTGGAAATGGAAATCAGCCCTGTTGGGAGGTAAGAGCTATACTAGATTAGCAGTCATTCAAGGCATAAGGGATTTTCCCCCGGCAACAAAATTAAAGTTTTAAGAGGTGGGGGAGGAAGGGGTTGTTACAACTAGGGCAAGTGGTAGATGGGGAGGAGGGATGCTACCATTCCCAGTGTTGCAGGTTCGCTAAGAACTACTACCTCACCTTCAGCTGGCACATTATTTAGCTAGGGGGCGTGCGCTCTGACTTGCAGGGGGTAACCATGCTGTTTGAGGTGCTCATGGATAAGGTGGTATGAAGAAAGGGACTGTTGTCCATTCTGGGGAAGTGCCTTGGAGGGGGGGATGGGGATCTTCCTGTATCAGAAGAAGTGGGAGCAGCAGTTACAGGGGGAGTGGGATGTGAGAAGGTGGAGGGATATTTGTCAGGCTGTAAAAAGGGTCTCTATAGATACTATGCTCCTGGAAAATTGCCTAAAAACTAGGTTGCGAATGTACTGGACACCAGTACGCCTGTTACTATCAAGGGGAGCCATAGCCCCGACTGTTGGAAGGGGTGTGGGGGCAGGGGAAATTTGAAACATGTGCTTCGGGATTGCCCGGTAGTGCAGAGCTTTTGGGGGGAGATAGAGGGTATGGTGGGAGAAATCATGGGGGTAGCAGTGAGGTTTAGTCTCACGGAAGCTCTATTGAATGAAATTCAGGAGGGGGATTTGGGGACATTTAAAGGATTTTGTGTGATTGCGACTAGAATGGAACTGATGACAATGTGGAAGAGGCCTGAGGTTCCCTCCTGATGTAGGGTGATAAAACGAATGGCCAACCTTTATAGTATGGGGGAGATAGCAGCATAACACCACCTTGCACGGGCAAAGTTCCTGGGAGTGTGGCAGTGGTATAAGGCATGGAGGCCGATTCAAGTGGATTATTGATATGAAGGGGGAGGGGAGCGGTGTGGGGGTTTATTTCTGCCATGCATTATATGGACATATGATGCCTGGCAAGGTTAAGGGTTCCGTTGTATGTGCATTGTGTGGATTTGTAGAGAGGAAGGGAAGCCATTAATGGTATGTGCTGGAAGGGGGGTGGGATGGGAAGGAGTATTGGAGGGGGAAGAGGGGCGGGTATGGGGGTGTAGGGGGCATAGGAATAAGGAAATGAAATGAAATGTATGTTTCAGTAGAGGGTGTCTGGGTTTGGAGATATGGAATAATGTTCTGTTTCCTATGTGTTTAATATAGTCATGTTTTGAAGGTTGTGTCTGTTCAAGCTTGTTTTGGAAAATGGAAATAAAAAATTACAAAAAAACCCCTCAAGTGTTTCAAGCAAGTCTAGTTTTCAGAGAATCTACACTGAATATTCATCAAATGTATTTGCATCTAGTAGCTATAGTATAATGGTTAATTTTCATCAGTGGTTCTCAGCCCAGCTCGAGCTGTGGGTTTGCCAAGCTGATCTGCATGGTCACGATGAATATGCAGGAGAGATTTTTGTATACAGTGGATCTCATATGCTGTATGGATTCCCTAAAAACCAGGCCAGCTGCATTAGGACCTGAGGAGTAGATGAGATATACATGTTTGATGACAAATGGATTTCATCTGCAGTATTCAAGGGCTGGACAATGGCAGCCAAGAAAGTAAATAGTTAGTATGGTAAGTTGTATGGAGAGGGGCTTAGCTCTGCTCTGCACAGATTGTTGGGGAAGGGGTGGGGGAGTCTGTAGATGCAGAATATATATTTGGATTTAATACTATATTGGAGAGCATATGTGTATTATTGTGGGGGTCTGAGGAGGGGGATGTGACGGAATGGATACGGAAGAATGCAGTCTCTTGTATTCCCCCCACCCTTCAATCTGGCCTGCAGATACTAAAGACTCCATCGCTACCCTCTGCAGTTATTTGTTGGAGGTGGGGCAGGACAGGGCAGGGGTAGAGCAGAAGGGGGCAGGTGCAGAGCAGAAAGCGGGAGGGGCACGAGTAGCCACGGGTGGCGGGTTTTTCTCTTTCAAAAAGTTGGCAACCCTAGTTTGCCTTCAGAAACGTCCCTCAGAGCCTTTGCCTTAATAGGACCTGCAACTTTTAATTTCTATTTCATTATTCCCCATAAGTGGTGGAATTTCTGTAGACAGTATGTTTTACTTCACAAAATAAAGATAAAATGAGCTCGATCAGCTCCTGTCTTTCAGACTGCTGGGAGGGAGGTGAAGTAGGTGTTCTGGAGATAATGGGATTTCAGAGAGAAAGCAAGTACTTAAAATGTACCTGAATGAACTGTGGAGTACCCAATTTGAAAGCAGTACTTAGGGAACCTGCAAATTGTGTGTTTTGTGCACTCGCTGAGACTTTTTTTTCTCAGTGATTGCACCCATAGTTACTTTACAGAGAGAGCTTCATTTTTATTCTTGAACAGAATTTTCTTGAACCCAGAAGGTGGTAGTGTCCATTTCTGTCTCGCTCCTTTCCCCATCCTCAGTTTCTCTAAGAAAAAAAAAAAGAAATAAAGATAAACGGACACATAAGGTGTTATCTTTTTACTGCACTAACTGGTATCATTTGTTCACCTTTATTTCCATGTATTGAAGTGGACAAACATGGACGTCACACTACTTTATTTAAGAAAATGAATCATGAGGTCCAGAAGCAGACTTTGCATAGATACTTTCAAAACTAATTGTATCTATATTGGCACTGGATCATTACAGGAAAAGGAAACAAAGGGCTTTTCCCAAGGAACAGAAGAGCATCAAATGATCTTTCCACTTAAGCATTTTCTTTTCTGTACCAACCAGATGTTTAGGAGGGGACATATTTTATCAATAAAGTTAAGACAAATCCCAGAATTATTGATGATATGCTGCATTTATAACCTTATCCATACATAAACCTTATAGACTCACCAATTTATCGAAGTATGAGCTTTTGCGGACAAGAGTTCACTTTGATGTAGACTCTTATCCTCGCAAGTTCACACCTCAATAAACTAATTAGTGTAAAAGGTACCGCCTGCCTCTACCATTTTTGCTACTCCAGACTGACATGGCTACCATCTCAGAATTTTCAACATGTTGGGACAAAAGAAAGTCATGTTATTGTAAAGGGCTCCATTGGAATCAGTGAGGGTGGGGACAACAGTGGTGACAGGGACAGATGGGGGCAGCACAGTAATCATTCACATAAGGCAGCATAAAAGGTAGCACCATCCATGAAGTTAGGTCTCTTCAGCTTGGAGAAGAGATGCCTGAGGGGAGATATGACAAAGATCTGTAAAAGTGCAATGGAACTTGTAGAAGCAAATCTATTGTTTGCTCTTTCAAAAAGTATAAAGACTAGGCGACTCACCATGAAGTTACAAAGTGATACCTTTAAAACAAATAAGAGAAAATATTTTTTTCACTCAACACATAGTTAAGCTTTCCAACTCGTTGCCAGATGATGTGGTGAAATTGCATAGCATAGCTGGGTTTAAAAAAGGTTTGGACAAATTCTTGAAGTAAATGTCAATAAAATGTTATTAATGTAGGCCTGAAGAAAGCCTCTTCTTATGCTGGGGTAAGCAGCAGGAATCGAGCTGCATTTTGGGATCCTACCAGGTACTTTTATTTAGGACCTGTGCAAGGATAAGAGGTGCCCTAAGTGAACCTTGTTCCAGGTGCTGCCATTGCTCCACCCCACTTCCATTGCCTCCACTGCTGTCCCTCTCCCATTGTCTTCGCTGCCGTCCCTCTCCCATTGCCTCCACTGCTGTCCCTCATCCCTCTCCCATTGCCTCAGCTGCTGTCCCTCTCCCATTGCCTCCGCTGCCGTCCTTCTCCCATTGTCTCCACTGCCGTCCCTCTCCCATTGCCCCCACTGCCGTCCCTCCATTGCCTTCGCTGCCATCCCTCTCCCATTACCTCCACTGCTGACCCTTTCCCATTGCCTCCGCTGCCATCCCTCTCCCATTGCCTTCGCTGCCATCCCTCTCCCATTGCCTTCGCTGCCATCCTTCTCCCATTGCCCACACTGCCATCCCTCTCCCATTGCCTTCGCTGCCGTCCCTCTCCCATTGCCTTCGCTGCCATCCTTCTCCCACTGCCTCCGCTGCTGTCCCTCTCCCATTGCCTTCGCTGCCATCCTTCTCCCACTGTCTCCGCTGCTGTCCTTCTCCCATTGCCTCCGCTGCTGTCCCTCTCCCATTGCCTTCGCTGCCGTCTTCTCCCATTGCCTCCGCTGCCGTCCCTTTCCCATTGCCTCTGCTGCCATCCCTCTCCCATTGCCTCTGCTGTTGTCCCTCTCCCATTGCCTCTGCTGTTGTGCCTCTCTAGGATGTGCAGCAGTGGCATTATTTTTAAAATGGCACCAAAGTGCCCCAGTTACTTTCTCCTTTAGTGCTGCAGGTCCAATTTGTGTTCCATCCCCTCTGATTCCACTTCCTGTATGCAAAAGGAATCGGGGGGGGGGGGGCACAGAATACAAACAACACCAGAGGAGAAAGTACCTCTGGCACTTTGGTGCCGTTTTATAAGCATTGTCACTACTGCACACCTCAAAGAGAGTCGGCAGTGGCAGCAATGAATGTCTTATGGCCACTGATGCTCTTGGCGACCATCTAATTCACTTAATGGTCGCACCAGCCCTGCCTGTAATCTGGATTGGCCACTGTTGAAAAAAAATACTGGGCTTGATTAAGCTTCGTCTGACCCAATATGGCAATTTTTATGTTCTTTTCTGTATACAGTACCTATCCAACAGATTGCTAAATCCTGTTGTTTCTTTCTTTATGCTTAATCAGTTTGTTCCTTTCTGAACACACTACCAAAATACTTACCCACACTCTCATTGCCCCCCATTAGACTACTATCATTTGCTCCTCACAGATCAAACTTCAGCTGCATGACTTATCTTGTGCCAAAGTCGCCTCATTCACATAATCCTTCTCAATTTACTTTGACCCCCTATTCATTTCTGCGCATATAGTTCAAACTTCTTTTACTCGCCTACAAGTGCATTCATTCTGCAGCTCCTCGTTAATTCTCTTCCTTATCGCTCCCTACACCTCTCCATGGAATGTCACACATTGGGTAAGTCATTCATATCTGTACCCTTCTCCACCAACTCCAGTTCTTTCCAGCTTGTTGTACCAAACACCTGGAATAAACTTCCTGAGTTGGTGGTGCATCATGCTTCCTCTCTGACCCTATTCAAATCCAGCTTTCGGAACCTGCTTCTAAATTGTTATTCTCCTGTTTATAAGACTCAAAGATAAATTATCCACAAAACTTCTGCAAAATCTTCTAATATATCACACATCAAAACTGCAGGAAAAAAACCCTCAATATCTTTTAAATAAACAAGCTTCTCACACTACACAGCAACAAGCACATACCCGTTCAATAAATTACATCAACTTTTTAAAAATGGAACATTTAGTTAAATATTGAACGGGGTAAGGAGCAATGATGAGAACTAAGATAAATAGCAGCAGAATTTGATTTGACTCAAGCCATGGAAGTGAACATAAGAACATAAGAAATGCCATACTGGGTCAAACCAAGGTTCATCAAGCCCAGTATCCTGTTTCCAACAGTGGCCAATCCAGGTCACAAGCACCAGATAGGTTCCCAAAACATTACATAGATTCCACAATGCTTGTCCTGGGGTAAATGGTGGATTTCCTAGGTCCTCTTTAATAATGGTTTAAGGAGCTTTCCTCCAGGAACTTCCTCCATTAATGAAGTCCAGAGTTTGATTACACATTGAGTAAGAAAATATTTCTCTTATTACTCTTAAATGGGTTACTTTGTAGCTTCATTGCATGTCCCCAGATTTCTGGACGTCCAGATGGCCCGGATGTGCACCTTCAGAATAGGCCTCAAAGCTCCTAACTTCTTTTTCAACAAATTTAGGCAAGCTCTTGTTGCCATGCCATGTTTGAAACTTATTTATTTAAAAGATATTGAGCAAAGCATGTGAATTTATAAAGAATACTGCTAACAATTATCATTTAATGAGGAAGCTGCATTATTTAGATGGGTTTTTGGTTCTCCTGTTTATACCTTTGTTGTTCTTAGCCCTTTCCCATAGTAAATGAAACATCCTAATCTCTTACATTCTTTGTCCTGTTTACCTGACTTGAATAGACTGTAAGCTCCATAGAGGAGGAACTGCTTCTTATAAGTTTGTGTACATGTAGTAGTGCTAGAGAAATGATAAATAATTGTAAAATAGTACCATTTTTTTCAATATAAATTTGCAATTCAAACATTTGGGTTTTTTTCTAAATGATTTGAAAAAAGTATTGGTCCCGATATTCAGAACCCTTTTCCAGATGGCCCATTGGGAACTCTCTGGACAAGGGCATCGAGAGAGATATTCAGCAGTACTGTCCAGATGCTGACGCTGAATATTTCCACAGATCCCCCCAGTGCAGGGGTGGTCTGCGGGCAGAGCTAGGATGGTACGGTTGCTATCCAGATAAGTGCAAACCTTATCCGGATAATGGCAATTTTCAGTTGCATGAAAAGCTGGCCGAAATTGCTATCTAGATAGGGTCAACCCTTGTTCCGATAAGAACCACTCAATCCAGCTATTCAACAGCAGTCCCTATCCGGATATTGTCATTGAATATCTGGATTTTATTTATGCATTGCGGTGGACTGCCTTGGTGTTTAAATATCAGCCAGTTTGAAAATTGACCCGTATCTGCTCAATTTGTATTACACTTAACTTTTGGGAGATGCTTCAATCTTTTTAAAGCAGTCAATTAACCGGTTTTCTAGAACAGTGATGTTCAAACGAGCCCATAACCTCTCCTCCATTCCCCAACCAGTTTTTCAGGATATCCTTAATGAGATATTTGAATACACTTCCTCCAGGGTAGATAGATCTCATGAATGTGTAGTATAGATATCCTGAAAATTTGGCTGGCTGGTGTGGGAGGGGAGCCTGAGAACTGTTTTGAGCACTGCTGATTTTAGAAAATTTAAGTTTGCTCACATCAGATTTTAAAATCACACAGTACACTCCCTGATATTAAAGTTATTAGTTTCAGTAACATGAAAAATGATACAATAGGTATGCCTTCTATTGCTAGCACTCTTATTCTTTGGCCTACTTTAGGGACAGTGTCTTGAGATGGGTTTGTTTAGCACATGACAGTAATGAACCACAAGCCACAGTCAGGGTATGTGCTCTAGTTTCTATCCTAATCTCCTGTTTGCTGTATTTGTCTATCTTGCATAGATTGTGATCTCAGACTCTGTCTTACATGAACGTGTGCAGTGCTGTGTACACCTTGTAGTGCTATACAAATGATTAGTAGTAGCAGTAGTAGTTGGATATGATCTTAATCTCTCAAGTTTACTGCAGGTATTCCCTAGTGCTTCCTTTGTGTGCACTTAGGTGATGAGGAGACAACTTGTCAACAGGCTTTGTTTACCGGACAGTGGGCTATTTCCAACCTGCAGGGGTCACATATGCTCTCTGAGTGCGAGACACTAGCCAGCAACTACCATAAATAATTGCAAGAGGTTTCTTGTGTCACTGCGCTCTGCTTTAAGAGAGTTTCTGAATGGAACGAATGAAAATTTTTTGCATCTCTAAACTTTCCACTAGGGAGCTAAATTATTGATGCTTTAGTCCTCCTGTGACAGCCATTTCACTGGATGGACAACTGCTGTTAACATGTTAGACCTCCCCTAGCATAATAATCACGGTAAATGGTCTATGAAAGCAATTTCGCTTTTATTTCTAGACCTCTGTTTTCTCTAACCCAACAGTATTCTGACATTCACAAAAAGGAAAGCTGGTTCAAACCACTGGTCTAAACCCTAAAAGGACTTACAGTAAAGGAGAAAAAGAAAAAGTCATGAAGGCGATCTCTCCAAAGAATTTTAACACTATTATTACATAATACATTCTTCAAGTTTTGTTAACACAAAAGATTTCACACCCAGTACAAAAGCCTTAGGGCTTACATATACAGTAAGGAAATGTTTATGCACTAAGTTAAATCAATCAACAATGTTCAGCTATTCCCCACATGCATTTTCTATGTCAGCAACATGTCCAAGTTAGAGACTTTGAATGGCTCCTAGGATGTTTTACACCAGTGGTTCTCAACCCAGTCCTCTGGGACCCCCCAGGCCAGTCAGGTTTTCAGGATATCCGCAATGAATATGCATGAGATAGTTCTGCATACAATGGAAGCAGTGTATGTAGATCTATCTCATGCACATTTATTGTGGATATTTATTTATTCATTTATTTATGGTTATGGTATATACCGCCTTTCTCTGGGTCAAGGCGGTATACATAAAACAATTGCAGATACACTGTAAAGTGGATATCCTGAAAACCTGACTGGCCTGAGGTCCCAGAGGACTTGGTTAAGAACCATTATTTTACACTGTTGAGTTATATTCTCTAAAAAGTAAAACAAATTTCCAACCTTTGGTGTCTCTGGCTTGATTTTCTGGCTCTGCGTGTCTTTTTTTTCCTCCTCAGTTTTGAAGGTGTTCCTATTTTATTGACTCGCTCTGGATTTTTTTAACCCACAGTTGTTTTTTTTCCTTTTATGTTTCAGTTCTTGTTCTCCCTTCTGTTTCTTTCCTTCAGAATGGACATTGTACAGCGATAGTTTGTCTTCCTTCTCTTTCTATTCACATCTCTTGTTTCTCTCCTTTCTTCTCTGCCATCTTGTCTCTGCTTCCTGTCAGGGCCACATTTAAGAAGTTAATACTTATATGCAAGATCAGGCAGCAGATCCCAGAATAGCAGGGGAGAGGGCACGTCAGAGATCCCTAAGACTGGAGAGCCAGAAGCGGAGCAGTAGGCAGCCCTAGTGAGACCCCTTTGAGGCAGCACTTGCACATGGCCCTAAAGTGAGTGGCAACAGTCTCTTCTTTGGTCTGAGTATTTGGGGCCTTACAAATCTGGTGCCCTAGACAGTTACATATGTTGCCTATGCCCAAGGCTGCCTGCTGTCCTTTACTCATCCATTCTTTCTCCTAAGCTATCTCCTCCGTGCCTCACCTCCCCTTCGTCCTGATGAGGATAAAGTGCAATTACTTCATAAATATTTTTGTTCTGGGTTCACGGATGAAGGCTCAGGAATAGGACCTCAGAAAACAAACACAAGTAAGAATGGAAGTTAGGTGGAACTCAAAACAGTTTTCAGAAGTAGGGAAACTAACAGAGGACAAAGCGACGGGGTCAGATGGGATTCATCAGAGGGAACTGAAGGAACTTAGGGAAATACTGGTGGCTCTGTTGGCTGACCGTTTTCAATGCTTCTTTAGACCTAGGAGGATCCTGGAGAGCTGCAGATGGGTGAATGTGGTTCCTGTCCAGAAAAGCAGAAGTAAAGAAGAGGTTGGCAACTACTGACCAGTTAGTCTTTCCTCTGTGGTGAGCAAATTAATGGAAATGCTGCCAAAAAGGAGGATGGTGCAGTTTCTGAAATCCAAGGGATTATAGGAACTGAGGCAGCATGACTTTACTAGAGGTAGGTCTTGTCAGGCGAATCTGATTGATTTCTTTGACTGGGTGATCAGAGAATGCATTTATTTATTTAGCTGATTTTATATACCATCTTATAAAAAAGTCAAGGCGGTTTACAGATTAACAGCTTAAACAAAGATCAATGCTCAAATGGAATGTAAGAACATAAGGGCATGAACACAATCTTGGAGATAACATACATAGAAACATAGAAACATGACGCCAGAAAAAGACCACATGGCCTATCTACAGTAGTCTGCCCTTTCATATCACCCACTGTAAGAATCCCCCTTTTTCCTTTAGAGAGCCTCTGTGTTTGTCCTATGCTTTTTTGAATTTAGATACATAAGAACATAACATAGAGATAAAGGTGTCAGTTTACATATCGTGAGCAGTATGCATGGTGCAAGTAAAGAGGGGAACCAGGTAGTGCAAAATTCACTAAACATAGCATTAGGGAATGAGTCTGGGGTGTAGAGTCCTATGTCCTCTGCAGGATATAGAGTAGAGTCTCCTATAACAACCAATGTTAGGATCGCTATCCTTCACTACCAAATGGAACAATGAATAGGTGGAGTTTCAGTTTCTTGCAAAACTCAGAAAGATTAAGTGTGACACGTAGGTTATTGGGCAGCATGTTCCATATGCTTGGCGCGTAGAGCGAGAATGCTCGATTTGAGGTGGTTTGGCTGCTTTTCCTCTTTGACATAGGGATGATGAGGGTATTTTGTGCATTGGTTCTTCTTGATCTGTTATCCGGTGTCTTACATAATAGGGATTGTAGGTAACGCAAGGCAGGGCCGTACCAAGCCATAAATGCGCCCTGTGCGACTTGCACATCTGGTGCGCTCCCCCCCCCCCCCCCACCACTCCCACATCACAGGTTTGTCATTTGCTCCATGCCCAGCATCTCCCCATCTTACCCCATACCTCCATATCCAGCCGACTCCCCCACACTGCCTGCCCCGCCTGCCCTTGCCCCATTGCCACTTTTCGTGTTCCCTTGGTGGTGGCGGCGGAACAGACTGCCAATTGAAGAAACCAACATGCAGGTCTTTCCGACTGCATGCTTAAATGGATATTCTGGTCCCTCCCTCTTCTGATGTGAGCATATAGAGGAGGGAGGGACCAGACCAAGTCATTCAAGCGTGGAGTCAGAAAGACCCACATGTTTTTTTTTTCAATTGAAGGTCCGCTCTACTTTGCCATCACCACTGCCATCACCAAGGGAACACGAAAAGCGGTGGCAAGGCAAGGGCAGGCAGCATGGGGGGGAGCTGAGGCTGGCACCCCAAATGCGCCCCTATTTTTTGTACCCTGTGCAGCTGCACCGCTTGCATAGGACTGGGTACAGCACTGACTCGAGGAAAGGTTGTCTCATGCTTTGAAAATAATCAGTAAGGCTGTATACCTCACATGGGTTGCAATGGGAAGCCAGTGTAGTTGTCTAAGAATCGGTATTATGTATTTCATTCTGGGTGCTCCAAAAAGGATCTGGGTAGCAGTGTTCTGGACCAACTGTAACAGGTGAAGTGCATAGCCTGGTAGACCCTGTATTACAATAGGCCTAGTGTGGGAAGACTAAGGCTTGAAATGCAGTATGGAAGTCATGGGTGTTTAGTAAGGGTCATAGATGCTACACTATTTTTATCTTGTGGTATGTGTGTTTAATGATATTGTTAATGTGTGACTGAAGTGCTAAACGCCGGTTGAGGATGATGCCCAGGTAATGCACTTCAGATTTCACTTGTAGTTGTGCTCCTGGTATCTTTAAGTATGTTGGTGGCTTGAAGTGTGTGTCTCTTGTAATGCGGAGGATCTTGGTTTTCTTATAGTTTATGGATAGGTTATGTTCTGATAGCCAGTGAGTGATTGATGTAACACATTTTATTAGTGAGGTGTATATTTTATTTATATTCTCTTATATACCATGCTATCTATTCTGCATCAGTGTGGTTTACATTGAACAAACTGAACTTACATTGGACAGGGCATTATAACTTGGAGATAACTATTTTACAGGGAACATGTGCTATGGAGGGTTAAGTGGCTTGCCCAAGACCACAAGAAGCACCTGTGGGACTAGAAACCCCAGTCCTTCTGGCCCAAGGTTGCTGTCCTCTAGTGGGATTTGAACCCCTGACCTTCCGGCCTGAAGTACCTTGCCCCAACCACTAGGCCTCTTCTCATAGGCTGTAAGGTGAAAAGGGTACATACAGCATAACGTCATCTGCGTAAAGATGATATAACACGTTATGTGCTTGTATGATTGAACAGATAGGTAGATATTGAACAGGGGGGCAGAAAATGCAGAGCTTTGAGGAGCAGATTTAATTCCTGCTGTCCTTACATGCTGTTGGAAGTCTGATAAGTAAGAACAGAACCATTTTAATGTTGTGTTGCTCAGTCCTATGGATTGTAAGCATAGAGGTAGAGTGACATGAGGGACTGAATCAAACACAGATGTGATGTCCAAGAAGATAAGGACAAATCCTTGATAAGACTTCTGTATGCCTTGTGTTAGTCTATCTATGAGAGCAGTTATAAGGGTTTCTACGCCATGACTGAGCCTGAATCCATACTGTTGTGGGTCCAGAGGCGCATGTGAATCGATGTGATCTTGAAGCTGCAGTTGTACCACATTTTCAATGATCTTTGCAAGGAAGGGTAGACTGGAGATGGGATAGTATGAACTCAAGATATCTGGATCAAGCATAGTGTTTTTGACTATTGGCCAAGTGGAGGCATGCTTGAGGTTGGTGGGTATATAGCCTTATGGGAGAGAGAGCTGTATAATTCTGAATAATATGGGTGTGAGTTCAGAACAAACTATTTTAATCCAGCTCATGGGGCATGGATCTAAGGGTGAGGTAGTATCGTTCAGGTTGGTGATAATATTCTGTTGGTGCTCCAGAGAGATCTGATTGAAGGTATGCCATTTGACGGATATGGAGCTGTGGATAGGCAGTATTAAGGGTGAGACAGTGATGTTCAGGTTGGTAATAATATTCTCTAGATGCTCCAGCGAGATCTGGTTGAAGATATGCTTTAAACTAGAGTTATTGGAGATGAGTGAAGAAAGCCCCCAGGTAAGTGAAACATTAAATACCTTTATAGAAATAGGTAAAAGAGGCAATATCTGGAAAGCAGTCTCTATAAATGCCCGTAGCAATGGAAATAAGATCCCAGATGTTGAAGTTTTAATGAGAGAGGCTGACTTGGATTTAGTGGCAGATACAGAGACATGGTTCACTGGCAACCATGAATGGGCTATAACTATACCAAAACTATTCCAGGTTATATGTTATTCAGAAAGGACGGGATAGGAAGAAGGGGAGGAGGAGTCGCATCATATGTACAAACTAATATTAAAGCTATGGAAATATAGGGCTTAAAAGGGAGAGAGGAGGCAGTGTGGATTAAACTAGAAAGAGGGAGAGAGAAATCAATTTGCATTGGCGTGATATACAGACCTCCATCACAGGAAGAAGATATGGATGGAGATTTAATAGAAGATATAGGCAACATTACCAGGAAAGGGGAAGTGCTACTGGTAGGGGATTTCAATATGCCAGATGTTTGGCGCATCCCTGCTGTGGTGTCATCTAGAAGCAAGGAGATCCTGGATTCTTTACAGGAAAAGTATTCAGGCAACTGATAACAGAAGCCACACCTGAAGGGGCCATACTGGACTTGGTGCTCACCAATGGGGAAAGTGTTTCTGATGTTATAGTGGGAGATCATCTCACATCCATTGATCACCAGATGGTGCGGTTCAGTATTAGCACTAGGGCTGATAAAATTCATTCAAAAGCAAGGGTCTTAGACTTTAGGAAAGCTAACTTTGCCAAGATGGGCCAATACTTCAAGGAGTTCTTAGCAGGATGGGAACAGCTGGGGAATGTAGAAAAACAGTGGGCAAAACTGAAAGGGGATATTTTCAGGGCAACCAACCTTTTTGTTAGGATGGTAAATAAAAGGAAAAGGTAAAGGAGACTGCTATGGTTCTCAAAAGAGGTAGCTGAAAAGGTGAAAAAAAATAAGGAGGCCTTCATGAAATGCAAGAGATCACAGAAAGAGGAAGACAGCCATCTATATTTGGAAAAACTTAAAAAGGCTGGCAAAGCAGTCAGGAAAGCAAAGATACAAAAAGAAAAAGAAATAGCCAATGAAATAAAATGGGGGGATAAGACATTTTTCAGATATGTTAGTGAGAGGAGGAAGGGAAAAAGTGGTATTGTCAGACTCAAGCGTGAAGGGGAGGAATATGTAGAAGCTGATGAGGATAAAGCGGAATTGCTTAACAAATATTTTTGTTCTGTGTCCACAGATGAAGGGCTGGGAGCACGACCTCAGACAACACCCACAAACAGGAACAAAAGCAAGGGGCATCTCAAATGATTTTTAGAGGACTGTGTTTACGAGGAACTAACTAAACTACAAATGAACAAAACGATGGGACCAGATGGGATACATCCAAGAATACTGAAGGAACTTAGGGACATTCTAGCAGCTCCACTTTCTGACCTTTTCAATGCCTCTTTCGAATCAGGGGTGGTGCCAGAGGACTGGAGAGAGGTACATGTGATCCCTTTACACAAAAGCAGAAGTAAGGATGTGGTTGAAAACTACAGGCCAGTTAGTTTAACCTTGGAGGTAATTAAATTATTGGAAACTCTGCTGAAAGAGAAAATAGTGAGGTTTCTGGAGTCCAACGGATTGCAGGATCCAAGGCAGCATGGATTCACTAGGGGCAGGTCTTGTTAGACAAATATAATTGATTTCTTTCACTGGGTGACCAGGGAGTTGGACCAAGGGAGAGCCCTAGATGTGGTGTATTTAGCTTTCAGTAAAGCATTTGACATTGTTCCGCATAGGTGACTTATAAACAAACTAAGCATCCTTGGGATGGACCCTAAAGTCACTGCTTGGATTAGAAATTGGTTGAGTGGAAGGTGACAAAGGGTATAGATAAATGGAGCTCACTCTGAAGAGAAGGAGGTTACCAGTAGAGTGCCACAGGGATCTGTCCTCGGTCCGATTCTTTTTCACATCTTTGTTAGTGATATTGTGGAAGGGCTGTCAGGTACGGTTTGCCTCTTTGCAGATGATATGCAATAGAGTAGACACCCAAAAAGGTGTAGATAACATGAGGAGGGATCTAGCTAAGCTTGAAGAATGGTCTAGAATTTGGCAGCTGAGATTTAATGCTAAAAAATGCAGGGTCATGCATTTGGGCTGCAACAATCCAAGGGAGTGGTATAGTATAGGGGGTGACATACTTCTGTCCACGAAAGAAAAACGGGACCTAGGCGTGATTGTGTCTGACGATCTCAAAGTATCTAAACAGGTAGAAAAGGTGACAGAAAAAGCTAGAAGGATTCTTGGGTGCATATGGAGAGGAATGGCCAGCAGAAGAAAGGAAGTGATAGTGCCTCTGTATAAGTCTTTGGTGCAACCTCATTTGGAGTATTGTGTGCAATTCTGGAGACTGCACCTTCAAAAGGACATAAACAGACTGGAGTCAGTGCAGAAGCTGGCTACTAAAATGGTTAATGGTCTTCATTATAAAGCATACGAGGACAGGTGTAAGGACCTTAATGTGTTTACTTTAGAGGAAAGACAGGACAGAGGTGATATGATTGAGATGTTTAAATACCTCCGTGGCATAAATGCACAGCAGGAGAGCCTCTTTTGATTGAAAGCAAGCCCTGCTACAAAGGGACATAGGATAAGGGTGAAAGGGAATAGACTCAGGAGCAATATGCGGAAATATTTCTTTATGGAAAGAGTGGTAAATGCATGGAATAGACTCCCAGTGGAGGAGGTAGAGATGAGGACAGTATCTAAATTCAAAAAAGCATGGGACAAACACAGAGGATCTCTAAAGGAAAAAAGGGGACTCTTGTGGTGGGTGATATGGAAGGGCAGACTAGATAGGCCATGTAGTCTTTTCTGCCATCATGTTTCTATGCCATTTGACAGATATGGAGCTGTTGATAGGTAGTATTAAGGTTGAAGTTGGTCTTCTTGCAGATTTTGGTTTGGAAGTAGTCAGCTAGATTTTGTGGGGACAAGATTCCGCTCTCTTGTGTAGGACTCCTGGCTAATGATTTTACTAGGTCTCTGAGATGGTTTAAGGAAGTTAAGATGAGCTTGGTGTGCTATTCTTTCTTCACTTGGTTTATCATATCCTGGTATTCTTGAAGCTTGGACATAAAGTCATTGTGATCTTGTGTAGACTTGGATCATCACCATCTTATCTCAAGTTGTCTTATTTAGCTAGGCTTATATACTGCATTTCTATCAGTCAAAGTGATGTACATTCAGGTATTGTATGAGGTGTGACAAAAAAGAAACGAGACTGTGGCAGCCACGCCCATGACTCAATGCCAGTTGGCTAACTGCTTATGTCACTGTGTTGTGCAACATCTCACCACTGTTTTGCTATAATATTTTTTATCTCTCTCACTCTGTTTTTCTTTTTCAGGTTTTTTTTGTAGCACACTGCTCCATCGCGTTGGCATGCAACTGGAGGAGGCAAAAATATGGAGCAAAGAATCAACTTGAAATTTCTGGTTAAGTTGGAGAAGAACCCAACTGAGTGTCTCCAGCTTCTCCAAAAGGTTTATGGAGAAGATGCAATGTCAAGGCTACGAGTCTTTGAGTGGCACAAACGCTTCAAGACTGGCCGTGAGGAGGTGGAGGATGACCCCAAGTCAGGACGACCTTCCACGACAAAGACGGCTGAGAACATTGACAGAGTGAACCAGCTGGTGCGGAGTGAGCACAGATTGATGGTGTGGATGATAGCTGAGGTGCTCAGCCTTAACAGAGAGTCAGTGCGGACCATCTTGTTGCAGGAGCTAGCAATGCGGAAGGTGTGCACCAAGATGGTGCCCAAGCTTTTATTGGACGACCAGAAGGAGCACCCGGTCAATGTTTGTCGAGACTTGCTAGAGAAGATAGGAGAAGATCCAGAGTTTGTTGGTCGAGTCATCACAGGAGACGAGACTTGGGTCTTCCAGTACAACCCTGAAAGCATGAGACAGCCTGAAGTGGAAGACTTGACTCTCACCCAGACCCAAGAAGGCGCGCATGTCCAAATCAAGGATCGTGCTGATCACATTCTTCGACCAGAAGGGAGTAGTCCATCATGAGTTTGTGCCTGAGGGTCAGACAGTCAACCAGCACTTCTACCAGCAGGTCCTCAATTGCTTCCATGACCGGGTTCGGCACAGCAGGCGGACTCTGTGGAGAGACAAGTCGTGGTGGCTGTTCCACCACAACAATGCACCCGCACACACCATGCTCAGGCAGTTCTTGGCCAACAAACAGATCGCAGCTCTCAACCGCCCTCCTTATTCCCCAGATCTCACACATGCGACTTCAGGCTCTTCCCCAGGCTGAAGACTGTGCTCAAAGGAACTCATTTCGCCTCTGCAGAAGAAATCAAGGCCTCTGTGACGAGGGAGCTGAAGGACCTCAAAGAGGAGGACTTTTTACCAAGTGCTTCTGTACGTGGCAGAAGCAAATGCAGAAGTGCATTAACTCTGGGGGGGGGGGATTACTTTAAAGAGGACAATGCGTAATTTCTCTGTACATTTTGTAATAAAACATTTATGGGACAGTCTCATTTCTTTTTTGTCACACCTCGTATGTATATTTTTCCTTTGTCCCCAAAGGACTCACAATCTATGTTTTTATACCAGAGGCAACAGAGGGTTAAGTGGCTTGCCCAAGGTCACAAGGAGCACCTGTGGGACTAGAAACCCCAGTCCTTCCAGTCCAAGGTTGCTGTCTTCTAGCAGGATTTGAACCCCTGGCCCTCTGAGGTAACTTACCCCAACCACTAGGCCACTCTGCTTACATTTCGTACTGCTTACGTCTGTTGTTGCCACTATGTTGCTGCTGCCTTCCTGCTTTAGATGAGTGGAGGGAGAGAAAGGAGGCTGTAATCCTACTATCTTGATTTCATTATCATTTGAGGTCACGTGAATTTTCAGTTGCTGAAATGGAATCATACGGTATAAAAGTTTGGAAAGCACTGTATCAGATGATCTCAAAGTACTCAAATCGGTAGAAAAGGTGATGGAAAAAGGAGGTGATAGAGCCTTTGTACAAGTCTCTAGTGAGACCTCATTTGGAGTACTATGTACAATTCTGGAAATCATACCTTCGAAAGGATATAAACAGGATGAAGTTGGTTCAGGGGGCAGCTACTAAAATGGTCAGTGGTCTTCATTGTAGAGCATATGGGGAAAGGTTTAAAGAGATCAATAAGCACACTTTGGAGAAAAGGCAGGAGAGGGGTGATATGATAGAGACATTTAAATACCTCCAAGGAATGAAAGCACATGAATTGACCTCTTCCCAGCTGAAAGGAAGCAAGCAGAATGTTAGGAATCATAAGGAAAGGAATGGAGAATAAAACCAAGGATATCATAATGCCACTGTATCTCTCTATGGTGCGAACACACCTTAAGAACATAAGATATGTCATACTGGGTCAGACCAAGGTCCATCAAGCCCAGCATCATGTTTCCAACAGTAGCCAATCCAGGTCACAAGTACCTCTCAGATTCCTAAAAAGATACATAGATTCCATGTTGCTTATTTGGGAGTAAGCAGTGGATTTCCCTGGTCCTCTTTAATTATGGTTTATGAACTTTTCTTCCAGGAATTTGTCGAAACCTTTTCTAACCCAACTACACTACCTTGAATAGTGTGTACAATTCTGATCACCATATCATAAAAAGAACATAGCAGAATTAGAAAAGATACAAAGAAGACTGACTAAAATGCTAAAGGGGATGGAAGGATATCCCTATTTATTTATTTAATAGTTGTTCTATACCGCTTTATCCTATGGTCAAAATGTAACAGGGTAGCGAACCTGGAGAAAACTTAATATAGGGGATAAGGGATGAGGGGGAAGGGAGAGGAAGGGGTTAACAATGGTTATGGGAGGAGGACAGAGGTAGGTGAGCAGTGTTATGTTGCGTCTTCAGAGAAGCATGCTGTAAATATATGAGTATTTAGTGCCTTTCTGAATGATGGTAGGTCCTTTTGTAGCCTGGAGCTTGTATGGGCTTGCGTTCCATAGGAACGGTACATATTATGAGAAGTCTCGCTTAGATGTAGTGGTATTGGATTTGGCGAAGAATGCTGGTGTGTGTAGAGTGTTTTGGGATCCAGTTTCCTCTACAAGGAAAATTTAGGGCTCTTCAACTTAGAAAAGAGCTGGCTGAGGGGAGATATGATAAAGGTTTATGGTTTAGGCACTTAATATACTGCCCTTTACTATGTGTATCAGAGAAGTTTACAGATATATGCTAACAGGCACTTTTTATTCCCTTGTCCCCGAAGGGCTCACAATCTAAGCGTTCCTGAGGCAATGGAGGGTTAAGTGGCTTGCCCAAGGCCACAAGGAGTGGCCATGGGACTAAAGACCCCAGTCCCTCTGGCCTGAGGTAACCTGTCCCAACTACTGAGCCACTCCTCCCTCTATAAAATAATGAATAGTGTGGAATGGGTAAATATAAATTAGTTGTTTACTCCTTCAAAAAGTAGAAAGACAAGGGGGCACGCAATGAAGCTACAATGTAATCCATTTAAAACTAATCAGAGAAAATATTCTTTCACTCAACGTGTAATTAAACTTTGGAATTCATTACTAGAAGATGTCATAAAAGCTGTTAGTGTAGCTAATTTAAAAGAGGTTTGAATGACTTCCTGGAAGAAAAGTTCACAAACCATTATTAAATAGGACCAGCGAAATCCACCGCTTATCCTTGTATACCTCTTGGGAACCTGACAGGTACTTGTGACCTAGACTGGCCACTGTTGGAAACAGGATACTGGGCTTCATGGTTTGTCCCAGTATGACATGTCTTATCTTCTTATAAGATAAAAATGAAAGGGGATAGACTCAGGAGTAATCTGAGGAAATATTTCTATATGGAAAGGGTGGTGTATGCGTGGACAACCTCCCAGTGGAGGTGGTGGAGATGAGAACTATATCTGAAAACAAATAAGCATGGGACAAATACAGAGGATCTCTGAGGAAGAGGAATGGATTGTAGTACTTACTAGATCTTATGGATGGGTAAAACGGATAGGCTGTATGGACTTTACCTGCCATCATTTTCTATGGGGGTCATTCTGAACCATGAATAAGCCCCATGTACGTGCGGGATAGACATGTAACCAATGAAAACGTCTAGACCTGTATTCTGGAACACTGCATCCCTGCATGTGCATGGCACTTAAACAGGGAACCCAGAAAGTGGGCGGGAGGGGGCAGAACAAGGGTGTGGCCATACACGGGAACATATAAAGTGTATTCCAGTCATGCCCGTGTACGTCCCGGCGTATCTGCTGAAATGTCGAATAAGGGCAGGACTTAGTATAAAGCCTGCTCCCAACTCCAATGCGTCCCATAGAGATGAATGGCTATGAGACATATGTATTGATCTGGCGTGTCTGCTGTCTAGGGGAGCACAGGATGCTGTGGTAAGGAATGGAATGCACAGGTGGGGGGCATTTGTATGGCACAGTAACATTAAGAACACTCTGACAGTAATGTAAAGTACTGCAATAGTCTTTAATCTGGCATGCGCTTTATGTGCTAGAGGGGCAATGCATGGCCTCCCCAACACAGACCTTGGAAAAATGGGAACAAACCTGCAGGGATGGTATGTGTATGGCCAAGAAATGTGGATCTGATGTAAGGTCCAAAGACGCCATATATTCATGAAGCAGTAGTAGTTGTGTGCAGAGCATGGTCATGGCAGAGGCATGTTATCTGTGCCTGCAAGCAGGAGTGTGTGTGTGCAGGGCCGCATTTACCTATACGCCATGTACGCCATGGCGTAGGGCCCACAGCTGGCAAGGGCCCACAAAAAGCTGCCGCGGCAGCATGGACGTTCCCGCGGGGCCACCTCTGCCCTGCCGAATCCCCGGCTGAGCCCCTCCGTGCCGGCTTTGAGAGGCGCAAAGGGAGAGTGTCTCCCTCGCGTCTCTGTTAAGCCCGCTGGGGGAAATTTCCCATCAGCCCCTGCGGGCTTAACAGAGACGCGAGGGAGACACTCTTCCTTCGCGCCTCTCAAAGCCGTCGCGGAGGGAGGGATTCGGCAGGGCTGAGGGGGCTCCGCGGGACCGTCCATGCTGCCGCGGCCTTGGTAGCAGCCAGCGGTTTTGTTTTTTTAAAATTGACCTCAGTATCTTCTGCTCAGAGTCCAGATGCTGCCCCCGAGTCTCTGAGACAGGTAGAGAAACTCAAAGGGAGTGAGGAATGGTGGTCTGGTCAGAGCTTTGTAGGGAGGGAGAAGAAGCCTGAGATATCTTTCAGAGTAGGTCAAGGAGAATGCAGCAAGATCTATTTTTTAGGGGGGTGGATTAAGGAAAATATGGAGAGAGCTTTGGATGAAGGAACAAGCATATGAGGAGGGAAAACATGTGAGAGATTGTAGTGGGGAAGAAGATTTTCAGATCAGAGGGAGTGGAGAGGAATGGAGGAGACATTTTTGCAGGTGGAAAGGTTGCAGGAATACTGTAGGTTTCTGAATGAAGAGAATGAAGACTGAACCTGGGATTGAAAAAGAGAAAAAGGGGGAACAAATGATGAAGGGGGGGAGACCCCAAAGGTGGGGTGGACAAAAGAATACAAACAGAGAGGAGCGGTTGGGGGACCAAGGAAAAGGGGAGGGAGTCTGCTAGATAAGAGAAAAGGGCACTCATTGGGTAGAAGGAGAACAGAAAAGGATC
This sequence comes from Ichthyophis bannanicus, assembly GCA_033557465.1. Classification (NCBI taxonomy): domain Eukaryota; kingdom Metazoa; phylum Chordata; class Amphibia; order Gymnophiona; family Ichthyophiidae; genus Ichthyophis; species Ichthyophis bannanicus. Next base: position 344,008,824 of record CM066032.1, read on the forward strand.
TATGGTGGGCTATGGGGGGGGCTAGGACTGGAAATGGGCTGGGGGGTTAAGACTGGAGGTGGGCTGATGGGGTTAGGACTGGTAATGGGCTGTGGGCTGTTGGGGGGGTAGAACTGGTAATGGGCTATGGGGGGGTTAATACTGGTAATGGGCTGTGGGCTGATGGAGGCTGTCTGGTAATGGGCTATGGGGGGGGCTAGGACTGGAAATAGGCTGGGGGGGTTAAGACTGGAGGTGGGCTGATGGGGTTAGGACTGGTAATGGGCTGTGGGCTGTTGGGGGGTTAGAACTGGTAATGGGCTATGGGGGGGCTAGGACTGGAAATGGGCTGTGGGCTGATGGGGGCTGTGTGGTAATGGGCTATGGGGGGGTTAAGACTGATAATGGGCTGTGGGCTGTTGGGGGGGTTAGAACTGGTAATGGGCTATGAGGGGGGGTTAAGACTGATAATGGGCTGTGGGCTGATGGGGGCTGTCTGGTAATGGGCTATGGGGGGGCTAGGACTGGAAATGGGCTGGGGGGGTTAAGACTGGAGGTGGGCTAATGGGGTTAGGACTGGAAGTGGGCTGATGGGGGTTAGGACTGGTAATGGGTTATAGGGGGGCTTAAACTGAAAATGGGGTGATGGGGGGTTAGGACTGGAAGTGGGTTGATGGGGGGGCTAGGACTGGTATTGGGTTGGGGGGTTGCTAGGACTGGAAATGGGCTGATGGGTGGCTAGGACTGGAAATGGGCTGATGCAGGGACTAGAAGGGAATGGATGCTGGGTGAGGCTGGAACTAGAAGGGAGCTGATGTTGGGGGAGGATTAGAATGGGATGGGGCTGGAAGAGTAAAATGGAGAAGGGAAAAATATTTTGTGTGGGAGGGATAAAAAATCTACAATTGGCCGGGTATTGGGAGAGTAAGTGGGGATTGAGGATGGAGGGGTAAAATTTGAGTGGATGAAATAGGAATGAGGAAAGAGCAAAAGGAGAAAGATTAGTATGTTAAAGCAGATGTAGAGAGAGAATGGAAAAAAACTAGAAGAGAGAAGAAAGGACAAATGGACAGCAGACGATGGAGAGTTAGCAGAAGACACGAAGAAACTAGAAGAAAGTGGCTGGAGCAATTGCAGCTGAAAAAAAATGCACAAAAGGTAGAAAAATATCTCTTTATTTTGAATTTATTAATTGGAATATGTCAGCTCTGGTAAATGTGCATCATTAACGTCTGCGCTTTGTTTAGTACAAGAGCAAATTAATGTATAGTTTTATTTCTACAGTGTTGTACATTCCAAGTTTGGCTTTCGGGATTCCCAGTTTAATTATTGTCTTCCTGTTTCTAAATTGTGATTACTTGTTTGGTGATGGTCTATGTTCTGCATGTGTAACTGAGCTGAGGTGTTCTGTTTATATAATTCCTATTTGACATTGCCACTTGTTCTCTTTCCCCAGTAGGTCATGTATTGTTGTTCTCTGAAATGTATTGGTTTAATATTTGTAGTGTTGCCTTTTGATTGGTAGAGTATGGTGCTTTGTGAGTCCTGGTAGTGCTGTTAGGATACGGCGGGTTTGCTATGGGTTCTAAATGGGCAGTGTGTGTAGTAGTTCCTAATGTGTCTGGCAGTTGGCACTGGATTATAGTAATGTAGAAATCTTTTAGTCTTTCTTTATCCATACACTCATTAATAGGCACGTTTTACTAAAAGTTAGTATATGGTAACATTATGCAAATATTTATGCAAATGAGGCCCCTTATGCAAATATGGCCCCGCACCCCCCTTGGGCCGCCCCTGCTGGGGGCCCACAATTTTTGTTGGCGTAGGGCCTGTGTGTGTGTGTATTTGATGCATAAGATCTTCAGGAGAGGCCCTATATGCTGACCCGCACATCTGGGGGGAGAAATTTATGCCTGGCCAGTTCCAGTACCATAGGACTGACTACAGCATCACCAGGTACCAGTGTGCATGGCCAGTATATTCTGACAAGCTGCTGTGCAGCAACATAGCAGAGTATGTTCCTGTCAACAATGGGGGACCCTCAGAGTGAGGGCATGCTGCAGTGCACATAGCACTAATACTATCCAATTGCACCAATGGGGGTCTCTAGCACTGTGCACATCTGGAAGGACAGGTGTTGGTGCACATGGGCCTGTATTGCTCATGTTTTCACTGTTACATGTTCTCAGCCTGATGGGCCCTTGTAATTGTCAGGTCTATGTACTGACATGTAGCTGTAGGGACTCATGCTGGGCTTTCCTGGACCATACTTTGCAGTGCATATACTGTTTGCAGCAGTATACACCGCAGGCATCCCTAAGGTGTTCTGCACAGCCCATGTATGTGTTGCTGTCAGGGCAATCACCTCCCCTGTTGCTGTTACAGTAGCCTCGGTGCACTTAGATAACCATCCACTGTTCTGGGCATGCAACAGTTAGGCTTACATAGCTCCCTTTGCATGCACAGACCTATTTCAACAGTATTCCTGTCTTGTTTGCATGAATACAACACTGTCAATGTTAGCAGCAACTTAGGAGATGGATGTTTTTCCAGCGGAGGTGTGGCTGCATGGCGACGGGGATCATCGTACACATATATCTTTCCAGAATACAGCGAGTGTGAAAATGTGCAGGCCATTTGCTGAATATACCCATGTCCCATAATAGCAGCAGTGGGTCGTGTTTCCTCAGATATGCCAGACACACATATCTCCCGTATTCTGGTTCTGTGGGCGCATATATCTCCGCTGTTCCAGAATCGAGTCCGGAACATACCCATTTCCGGCCTACACGTTTCCGTCAGGCCTGGACATCTTGATCTGAATTGGCCTCCACGTATTTATGTTTCTAGGTTACATTATCTTATTTATCTATTTTTGCTTTATTTAATGATTCTTATATTCCACATTTTATAAGAGTCAAACCTTCTTGGATTTATTACCTGCCTCCCCCAGAGTCCTTTCTTTCCCTCACCTGTTCTTGCTCTTCTTTCTGTCCCACATCACAGGTCTTTACACCATTTCCTTCCACCCAATAACCGATCCTCTTGCCTCTCTCTCCATCGGTCCCTACTTCTCCCTCTCTCCCCTTCTCCATAGCCCCTCCTCATTCTCCAGATCTCTCTCTGGGGAATGGGAAAAGGGTTCCAGGGGGGATCTGGGAAACTACAGACCAGTGAGCCTGACAATGGTCCCAGGCAAAATGGTAAAAACCATTATAAAGACTAAATTATTGAACATGAAGATAGTCATGCTGTAGCGGCAGAGCACAAACAATCCAATAATACCAGGAGTCTGTTCAGAAGGTCCAAATCATTTATTGTGCACAAGACTCAAGCAGAATCACATTCAAAATGGCTGAGCAATGGTTTCTAGCAAAACGCAGACTACAATCAATTGGAATCAAAGACACTGTACTCCAATGGTTCAGATCATATTTAACCAACAGACAGCAACGGATCCGCACCTTCGCCACAACCTCGCCCCCCTACCAACAACTTCAAGGAGTACCCCAAGGATCCACCCTATCAGCCATGTTGTTCAATATATATCTCCGTCCGCTATGCTCAATCATACGCACCCACAACATCAACTTCCACATATACGCAGACGACATAATGCTCTACGCACCGATTACAACCACCAACCCAAAAAACGACCAGCTATCAGCCTGCTTCACCGACGTGGCCAACTGGCTACAGGAGAACAATCTATCCATCAACATAAAGAAAACCGAAGCCCTTATAGTGACAAAAGAACCTGACTTCAAACCACCTACCCACCTCAACATGGGAACCACGCAAATCCAAATCCAGCCCCAAATAAGATATCTAGGCGTTATCATTGACCAAGCTCTCACCTTTAAACAACAAATCAACAAAACCGCTGGGACGATATTCCACAAAGCTAAAACTGTTCAACGCCTCCGACCCCTCCTAGAACCTCATGACTTCAGGACAGTAATGCAAGTTGTGACACTCCCTCATCTGGATTTCTGCAACATAATCTACCATGGACTTCCTGCCTCACACACCAACCCCCTCCGAACTGCCTTAAATACTACAGCAAGGATTATTAAGAATGCAAAAAAACGGGATCACATCACCCCAATCCTAAGAGACCTCCACTTCCTTCCAATACAAGCAAGAATCAAGTACAAAGCTATCCTACTCATCCACAAGACTATCCACCAAACACGGAACACCTCACTCCACCCCCTACTGCCTCGCCCATCCCACAACAGATCAACCAGACATTCCTCCAATAACTCCATCGTCGTCCCCCACAAAAGAACCAAATCCACACAACGGACCTGCAACAGAGCCTTCGAACTTTATGCTCCATCCCTCTGGAACTCTCTACCAAACCACATCAGGAACAACGCTGACATCACATCATTTAAGAAACAGCTGAAGACAATCCTATTCCGTGAACATCTCTGAACAGAAATACCACCCTATTCGCATGATCTAATAATTAGATTCAGCAGAAGGATACATGTCTATGTCTACCCAAATCATTAATTGTTGCCCCTTGGTGATGGCCCCACCCTGAAAAATTGCCCCCCCCCTTATGTTATATGTTACACCGCTTTGACCCGGTGAAAAGCGGTATATAAATGCAGTTAAATAAATAAATAAACAACAACTTTTATACCTTTCTTCTCCATTCTGAACATAGGCAAACTTTTCATTGGTCCCAGTAACCCCTTTTGCCCCATCTATTGGTCCTGGTGCCGTTACGTAGCTATCCAATGAGGACCTTTGTCTGGGCTCAGCACCTGTTTCCCCCCCTTTCAGTCCTCATTACAATGGTCAGTTCTTAGACTCTTGATACATCTCTTCTCCAAGGTCACTAGCTAGCTGGAATATGTGGGAAAGCAGGGCACTGTAACCTTTCTTTCAACAGAGTTAATTAATTTCATAGAAGCTTCTCACATTCTTATCAGTACCAATTAAAACAGTTTTTCTATCTTTTCTAAGTTTCGATTCTGCTTAGCTATGCTTGGTTATGCTTAGTTAAGTTTCGATTCTATGGTGGCAGCATTCAGGGGGGGGGGGTTCATTCCTCTGGGCCTAACCACAGGCTTCATTTACAGGTCAAGCTGCTTAGGCCTGTCTGTTTAGTTCAAGCAGCATGGATCATAGGCCTTCGCCTACCACATTCCCCCCTTTGATTATTCTCACCCGCAAGTGAGAAAGGGTGAGAATCAAATCACATAATACTAGGTAAAGGTATCACTCTGTGGTATAGGGCAGTGGTCCCCAACCCAGTCCTATGGGGCCCACCGGCCAGTCAGGTTTTCGGGATATCCCTAGTGACTATGCATGAGATATATATGCATTAGAGATATCCTGCCAACCTGACTGGTTTGTGGCCCTCCAGGGCTGGATTTGGAGACCCCTGCCTTATACCTCTGTCATTTAAGATTGTGAGTGGGCAAGGTACAGATGTCCTAGACATCGAAAGGGTATATAGAATGTGTCACATTCCTCCTCGATTCTCACCACCACCAAAAAGTTGTCTAATAGACAATTTTTTGGTGGTGGTGAGAAGTGAGGAGGAATGTGACACATTCTATATACCCTTTCGATGTCTAGGACATCTGCACCTTGCCCACTCACAATCTTAAATGACAGAGGTGTAAGGCAGGGGTCTCCAAATCCAGCCCTGGAGGGCCACAAACCAGTCAGGTTGGCAGGATATCTCTAATGCATATATATCTCATGCATAGTCATTAGGGATATCCCGAAAACCTGACTGGCCGGTGGGCCCCATAGGACTGGGTTGGGGACCACTGGTATAGGGTAGTAGTTTCACATAGCTAGTATCTTTGTAGCTGCCTTACGCTCTACAGTTTTATTAATAACTGAAGTTATCATTCGCAAGCAAAGTGGCAAGAAACAAGGGAGCAACAAGCAGATAGTCAGAGTCCATAGTTTGGCAAGAGTGGGAAAAAGAACTAAAGGAGTAGAAGGTTCAGGAGCATTTATGCTGGACCACCAAGATGTCTTCTTTGTTGTGCTGTTGTAAAACTTCTGATTTAGACAGTCCAGCTGTCCAATCTTCATAGCAAATTGTGGTCCGGTCCGAACAAAACACAAACTGCCAACAATGGGATGGGCCAATACCCACTCACTAGTAGTATTATGTAAATCAGTCTGATTGTAGGGGATGGAATAATTCAGTTCTTGAGCCTCCCAAGGCCACTGATCTCCCAACTTGGTTCCTCCACAAGAGAAACAGTCATAAATGTGGAGACTAGATGCTACTGCTCCAGCAAGTTCAAGAAACAAGTTCTGGGAGGCATGAGGAACCTTCAGCCCAGTTCGCGTGGTACTTATACAGGCTGCACAGGGAGGTAAGGCAAAAGTCATTTCAAAGCACCCCAAGGCTGCTGCCGAAATAAAGCAATAATAAGAATTCATAATGGGCATAGTCTCTGGAAAATTGGTGGAACTGTCGGCATCCACAACAGATAACAAATGTAGAGTTGATTGTAGATCCTCAAGCTTCTGCCGTACGTAGACCTACCAGCTTTGTGGCAGGAGTAGGACTGTAGATTCCAAAGTATCACTGTCCTCTGGGATGTCTCAGGTTCTTAAAATATCATAGTAGAGTCTCTCAGGCTATTATTGCCTCCTTAGAGCAGTTCACTTTTTAGGAGAGCAAAACAGTTGTTTTTGGTTTTGTTTTTGTTTTTTTCAGAGTATTTGAACACAGTCTCTTAGAAGACTCAATTTCTTAACACAACACAGTCTATTTCTGATGATTGCAGCTTTCTCCAGATGCGAGGCTTACCTTCAGATAAACAGACAGTCTTGAAATAGTGCAGTTTCCGAGGGACCAATAAGTCTTAGGTCCGTGGTTGTTGTCGTAGGGTGAGGCGCAATGGAGTCTCAGGATGCTGTACAGTAGTCCAGTGATCAGGTTCAGAAGCAGTTGCTGGCTTTACTCGACTATGATGGATCCAAAGTTCGAATTCTGCGACTTTTACTGCAGTTGGAGTTGACAGGATGACAACATAGGGTCCCTTCCAATGCAGGGCTAACGGTATCCTTCTCCACTCTTTGATCCACACCGAGACTCCAGGCTTGAAAGGATGCAGGGGTTCAGGCAAATTGATGGGTAATCGATTTTGTACCCAGGTATGAAGACTCTGCAAAACAGAACTTAAAACCAATAGTTCATGTCTAATAATTTCAGATCCTATCTGTCTCACATCTCCTTTTATTCCCTATAAATAGGCTACAGATTCTCAGAATCTCAAAAGGGGGAACTCCTAAAGACTTAGCAGGGGCTAAGTATATCCTAAGAAGGGCTATAGGAAGAACCTGGGGCCACTTCAGGTAAACCTCTTGGCAAAGTTTGGACAACTGAGATTTCAAGGTTCTATTCATACATTCTACTTTTCCTAAAGTTTTGAAAGCTGTAGGTAGTATGCACCTGATAATGTCAATATCTTGGGGCCATACTTAATGGACTTGCTTCCTAAGGTTATCCACCCTCATTATTTGTACAGGGTCCCATGTGCATGCAAGGTTGTAAGGGCATACTTGGAATCTGGGTACACATTTAGACAGAGCCCTTTTCCTATTGTTAGTGCTCTAGTGAGGGCTATCAGTTCAGCTTTCTGTGGTCAAGTTTCTGGGGCCAGGGCTGAGGACTCAACTACCAAATCAGGGGTCACCACTGTATATCTAGCAAAACAATGTCCATTGATGATGAAACTGCCTTCAGCCACAAAGAAAGTCTGTTCAGGGTTCTCCAGAGGGACATCAGTCAAATCCAGGCGGCTTGAGAATACAGTGTCCATAATTTCTAAACAGTCATGAACAGGGGATCAAGACCAACTGGTAACAACATAGCAGGATTCAAAGCTTGACTGACCTTCAGTTGTATCTGGGGGTTTTCAGCAACATACTCTGATACTTCAACATTCGTAGATTTGTTAGCTAGTAGTTTCCTTTGTGTTTCATATTGGTTAGAACAGAGTGTGGTACAGTAACTGGAAGATTCTGTCTCAAAGTGATCTTGTTAGTTTTGCTCACTAGGAAGGCTGTAGCTGTAACAGCTTCTCAAATAAGGTCCAAGAGATTGAGTCAACACTCCTAGAACATTTCCTTGTGACTCATGAACATAGAGACTGAAAGGTTTTCTGGACATCTGGTAGACCCAGAGTTGGTGATAACATCAGAGTGGTTTTCAAAGATCAAAAGGCTGCATCCTGTTCAAGTCCCCATTCCAATGGAGACTTTTCCATTCCTTTGGTAGCTTTGGAATTACTGGATAACTTGTCAAATCTTTTGCTGAGTGAGGCGAGTTCTTGAATCCTTGAGGTAATCTTGTCCAGGTGAGTTGGCCCCGCCTTCCTGTAGTGGGGTCTTGGGCTAAGCGTATGCAGAAAAAAATCTTTTAAGTCCAGAATGGTGAAATGTGTAGCTTCAGCAGAGATCAGTCCCAAGAGAATATAAGGATTTTGGTACCACTGGGTGTATAGTTTCAACTGCATCATTCATTCTTCTTAGATCCTGCACTGGGCGGTAATCACCTGTCCCAGGCTTCTTAACAGGAAGAAGGGGGGGGTGTTCCAAGGTGACTGGCACTCCTTTGAAAAGTCCATACTTCAATAGTTTCATTAAATGGCAGTGGATTCCTGCAATGGCTGGTCAGGGAAGAGGATACTGCTTCACATGCACTGGTTCCGCTTCTGGCTTGAGGGTGACAATGACAGGGGCTATGTTCTTCGCTAGGCCAGGTGGATTATCTTCTGCCCATACTCCAGGTGAGGCTATAGGGTTGGTAGGTATACAGGAACTTGTTGACTTGACTGGAGGTGTGCTATAGAACCGCCACTCCTCTTCTCGGGGAACAGTCAGCACCATCAATCCAGCAGACTCTGCGTTCACAGTCATTTGCATTTCTCTCTCTTCAGCAAAGGATATCTGTGCCTGAAGCTTTGCAAGCAGATCTCGGCTCCAAAAAGTGGAATAGGGCACTCAGGCATATACAGGAACTGGTGCATTATTTTCTGTCCCCCTAGTTCACACATGCGGTTCTGCAGAAAAGGCTTTGTGGCCTTAGCCCCAGTAGCTCTGATAATGGTGATGCATCTCGAAAACACAGGGGCTACTGGCTTTAGTATTCTGCTCCTGTATCCCCCATAAAGTCCATATATTGGTCCCCTATTTTCTAACTGACCATAGGCTCCTGGGGACCCAGGGAAACTTAAGAGTCTGGTCTGGCCTAGTCTTCATTCATGCTGTAGCCCTCTCCGGCTGCCACTTACTCTATACTGCTTCCCTTTCTTGCTAGAACACTGTGCTCGGTTTAATATTTTTTAAATCAAGTACTCCCTCCTCCCCCCTGGGGTGGAGTCAAGATACGGGCATTCACTTCTCTAATGTCCTTCTTCGCATGGGCGCACTGACTTGCACCCAGTTTTTACTTCCTCTGCTCCTTCGATCAGGATAACCTCCTCCACATCATTCAACTAAAGTATCAGCAAGAAGATCTGTTCTCTTCTCCATCTTTACACTTACTTTCTCTGTCACATTCAACAATTCACATACTTTCTGATCAACTTCCATTAACTATCATGCCCGCAAATCCATCCAGTTTCTGTAATTTCTGTTTTATATCTCTCTGGGACTGACTGACAAAAATGCAAATTCTCCTGGGCTGCTGGATCCATTGGGGCATATAGTGAGGGCTGCCTGCACTATTTGGATTCCACTTGGGGTTATCAAGACTGATGGGTCTGAATAATACTGTTCATTAGTTCAATTAAATCCTAAAGCTTTCAGTTCAGTAAATCAGTGGCAGAGGGAAAGGTACCTAAACAAGTCTGGTCAGCTGACTGGCTGGCAAACTACTTGGGAACCTACAGGGAGGTGTCCCCCCCCCCCCCCGCCCTAGGCCCACACTGTTTCTCCTAGCAACGCTCTATCCGGGAGGGTTATTTTTTTTTTTTATGTTCTACTTCTCTGCTGTGGGCACATTAGTTCACGCCTACCGGGGGGTGACATCATCGGTGGACTGGGCCCCCTTCCCCCCTTAAGCACTCTGAACGGAGCCGGGGCTTCTTGGGGAGCTGCTTACAGGGAGAGAAACTGACGGGACGGGATATCTAGAGATTCTGGGGCAAAATATGGTGAACTAAGGAAATATGGAGCAACTAGCAGAAGCCACTCCCTTTCACATAGCATTCCTAATTGGGACAGAGACATTTTATTATCATAGTCTTCAGTAAATCCCTTACTGAAATTCTTGATCATACTTGAAAAGAAACTTATTAAAAAAACCTTATTATTACTGTAAACATAGGGCAGGCAGAAAACATAAGCTTAGATTGAGCACAGACATCCATTATGCTTATTGCAACTTTTTCCAAACAGGGACAATTTATAACATCTATTCTTATTGTTGTTGTTGTTAAGTGCCGTCGAGTCGGAGTCGACTCATGGCGACCCTCTGGATAGCTATCCTAAATTGTGTTCGGTCTCCAGTCAGGCGGCTCATTGTTGACAGACTGGTACCCGTAGCTGCTGTTATTGTATCGATCCATCTCCTTTCTGGCCTTCCTCTTTTGCGTTGACCTTCTATCTTGCCAAGCATAATGTCTTTCTCTAATGATCTCTCTCTTCGCATGATGTGTCCAAAGTATGAAAGTCGAAGTCTTGTCATCTGAGCTTCTAAAGAAAGCTTAGGTTTGATCTCCTCTAGTACTGACTGGTTTGTTCTTCGAGCAGTCCATGGTATACACAGTATTTGCTGCCAGCACCATAATTCAAAGGCATCAATTTTCTTCCTGTCTGTCTTTTTCACTGTCCAGCTTTCACATCCATATGATGTTATTGAAAAAACCATGGCTTGAACAAGTCGAATCTTTGTATGGAGAGAGACATCTCTGCTCTTGAGAATCTTATCTAGGTCTTTCATAGCCATTCTGCCAAGAGCAATGCGTTGTCTGATTTCTTGACTGCTTGTTGCTTCTTTATTGATAGTTGATCCAAGTAGGTTAAAGTTGTTCACAATTTCAATTTCTTCTCCTTCAACGATGAACCTGTTGATTATGCCAGTTGTCATGATCTTTGTCTTCTTTACATTAAGGTGCAGGCCCATTTTGAGACTATGTTCTTTGATTGTGAGAAGCAAATGTTTCAGGTCATCTTCACTTTCAGCCAGTAATGTGGTATCATCAGCATAGCGAAGGTTGTTGATGACTCTTCCACCAATCTTCACACCTCTGTTGTCTTCATACAATCCTGCTTCTCTGATGATTTGTTCTGCATACAAATTAAACAGGTAGGGGGAAAGTATGCAGCCTTGTCTTACACCTTTGCTTATTTTAAACCATTCTGTTTCTCCTTGTTCCGTTCGAACTGTTGCTTCTTGATCAATGTACAGATTGCGCAAGAGAACGATCAGGTGTTCTGGTATACCCATGCTTCTTAATGTGGCCCAGAGTTTCTCATGGTTTACACAGTCAAAAGCCTTGCTATAGTCGATAAAGCACAAATAGATATCCTTTTGGTATTCTTTAGTCTTTTCAAGGATCCATCTCACATCCGCAATGATGTCTCTCGTTCCTCGCCCTTTCCTGAACCCTGCTTGCACTTCAGGTAGTTCTTGTTCCAGGTATGGTTGTAATCTCTTTTGAATAATCTTCAGTAGAATCTTGCTGGCATGTGGGATCAGAGCGATTGTGCGATAATTTCCACAGTCAGTTGGATCACCTTTCTTTAGTATTGGTATAAACATCTATTCTTATAGAGAGAACTATAGCTATCTGTTACGTCTAACTGGAATGAAATTACTTAGCATGGAAACTAACTGCCAGCCATAGTCTGCATGTCTCTGCAAAAGAAATTATTATTTTATTTTTTATTTTTATTAAATCTTACAGTTCAGAAAGCAGATATTCAAGAGACATGAAACGGATACTTTTCCATAGCGTTGGTGGATATCTAGAATGCATATATACCCTCTTTTTTTAACAATAAATATGTCTTCTATCAGGTGCTTGCCACAGTATATCAGGAAATAACGTCTTGAAATTTAAAAGACTTAAAAAAAAAAAACAAAGTACCCCCTTTTCCTCTGGACACAGACACACAAAATTCAAATACAGAAAAACAAATGAATTTATCTTGAATTGTAAAGGTCTTCATTAGTCACTAGTACAGAGTTTAACAATTCAAAGTAATTACCTTAAATCTTACAGTATGGGGAAGCATGCATTCAAATGACTTATACTTGTTCATAAAAAGGTTGGTGAATATCTGGAATGCAAACACTCCGCAAGATAAACTCTTCTCTTTTTTTTTTTTTTTTAAACTTTCAGATTTCAAAGATAAAATCCTAACACAATTTCTTATTCACTCAGAATTTAAACCATTCATTCTCAGGTTGCAATCTGGTACACTTCCAACCCAGAATGCTGCACCGTCCCCCAAGGTTCTTAACCTCTACTTTGAGGGTCAAAGGAAAAACACTTTATTTGCTCTCTCTTGTCTGTGTCAGTTAGTTTTTGAAACGACAGATATACTTCAAAAACAAAAGAACTTCTGAGTCACTGTAGTTATCACAGCTGTAAAATAATAACTAGAAAACTAATTATAAATTTATCTCCTATCACACTTTGATTGAATGAATCCTTTATTTTAAACAAGCAAGAGACTTTTCAATCGGGAGCTGCTGTCTCATTTTTTTTTCTTCTAGCAAGCTGTGTGAAAGCCACACCCCTTCGCTCACTGGAAACGAAATGAAACAACTTAGTTTCACAGGCACACAGAGACATGCTAGCAAGAATAATTTAAATCGGTGTCAAGTCGTAATCTAATAATTACTTTGTAGGTCAAGGGAAAAAAAAAACAGTTTGCTTAGTTTCTCTATCATTTCTGTTCGAACCATAAAACACAGGGCAAAGCTAAGCCCACAAATGTATGATACCTAGCAGCCTATCTGACCAGAGTAAGTAATCTCACCCTGCACACTAAAACTGAACTAGACCCTTCACCTCCTGGATAGTTCTGAAAGGTAACAATAATATAACAGGAGCAGTTGACGTAAAAATACAGACAGAGCAGAGAATATAACTAAAAACAGTTTACGGAGCTCCGATGAGGTTAATACGACCTTCAAAACTAAAATTCTGACTAAATATTCCTATCGAATGGTATATAATACATGACCATAGTAGAATGAACATCACTATTAAAACAAAGTGAATAAAAACAGGTATAATTGTCCTAAAATAAGCTCCAATTAGCCCAGCAGCAGAACGTTGAAAACATGCCTTCATAGGGTTAAAAAGCACCTCTGCACAGACACGCCCCTTGTCAGTCTCACGCTGTACTGTAGGAAGGCTGAATGAGTGAGACATGTTCTTGATTTTTACAGTGACTCTGCGGTAAATTTTCATAAATTACCCAACCGAATATAATCTTACATTATACTAGAAGGGAAACTCGTGGTTTCAACAGATAACAAAAAACAAAGACACATAGACAAACGCCCAACGACAAACATGCTAGCATTTCCCAAAAGCCCATGTCTGTCTCTTCTGACTAGGCTATACCAAATTCTATTTCAAGAAGACGGTGGTTTCACCCCGCGAATACACTATGCAAGGTTAATTGGACCGTCTTGAGAGGTGATCAAGCTCTCTTACCAAGTTCCAAGTTCCAAATGCCAAGTTACAAACTGCAGTTCTGACTTATCTGTCTAAACATACCAAAAACTATACTCAACGGATCCGGTCCCCGTCCCCGAGCAAGCGCATGAGTTGGACCTCGGACTCCCCTCACGGGTTCGAGGTGTTGGCTCTGACCGGGTCCGGCACCCGCCGAGGCCTGGCCCAGCTCCCTCTGATGCAACTGGACCGGTGGCGCCTGGGAGCCGAGCCCACGTCGGGAGGGCACGAGCCCGGCAGGACCAAACCTCTAGAGGCGGAAAGTCGTGGTATATCAGCTCGTATACCCTCTACTCACCACACGTTCCCGGCCAACGCACCAAGAATATGTAGCGGCAGAGCGCAAACAATCCAATAATACCAGGAGTCTGTTCAGAAGGTCCAAATCATTTATTGTGCACAAGACTCAAGCAGAATCACATTCAAAATGGCTGAGCAATGGTTTCTAGCAAAACAACAACTTTTATACCTTTCTTCTCCATTCTGAACATAGACAAACTTTTCATTGGTCCCAGTAACCCCTTTTGCCCCATCTATTGGTCCCGGTGCCGTTACGTAGCTATCCAATGAGGACCTTTGTCTGGGCTCAGCACCTGTTTCCCCCCCTTTCAGTCCTCATTACAATGGTCAGTTCTTAGACTCTTGATACATCTCTTCTCCAAGGTCACTAGCTAGCTGGAATATGTGGGAAAGCAGGGCACTGTAACCTTTCTTTCAACAGAGTTAAATAATTTCATAGAAGCTTCTCACATTCTTATTAGTACCAATTAAAACAGTTTTTCTATCTTTTCTAAGTTTCGATTCTGCTTAGCTATGCTTGGTTATGCTTAGTTAAGTTTCGATTCTATGGTGGCAGCATTCAGGGGGGGGGTTCATTCCTCTGGGCCTAACCACAGGCTTCATTTACAGGTCAAGCTGCTTAGGCCTGTCTGTTTAGTTCAAGCAGCATGGATCATAGGCCTTCGCCTACCACAATGCTTTAATGGGAGAAAGCCAACATGAATTTAGCCAAGTCTTGTCTTGTCTTACTATTCTGTTACATTTTTTTGAAGGTGTGAATAAACAGGTAGACCAAGGTGAGCCGGTTGATATAGTGTACCTGGATTTTCAGAAAGCCTTTAACAAAGTCCCTTATGAGAGACTCTTGGCCAAATTAAAAAGTCATGGGATTGGAGGCAGTATAGTATTGTGGATCAGGAACTGGTTAAAAGCTAGAAAGCAGAAAGTAGGGCTAAATGGCCAATTTTCTTAACGGAGAAAGGTGAATAGTGGAGTATCCCAGGGATCTGTGTTGGGCCCGCTGCTTTTTAACATCTTCATTAATGACCTGGAAATGGGACTAATGAGTGAGGTGATCAAATTTGCAGATGACACAAAATTATTCAAAGTTGTTAAAACACAAGAGGATTGTGAAATTTTGCAAGAGGACCTTGATAAATTGGAAGATTGGACTTTCAAATGGCAGATGAAATTTAATGTGAACAAGTGCAAAGTTATGCACCTAGGAAAGAACAACCCAAACTAGGGTTATACGATGCAAGGTTTCACATTAGGAACCACCACCCAAGAAAAAGTGCTCTGCTAGAGAGGTAGATATTTAACTCCTGTGACGACTTTGCTGTGAGTTCTAGCTGTCTATTTATTTATTTATTGCTGTCTTTATTGGTGTGCTACTTCACCTCCCTGTACCCTTTAGTTTTGCAATTCAGCTTTCTCAGCTGTATAACTTACCTTGCCTCTCTCAACTAACTGGCCTTTGTGTGGTAGCCAGGTTAACTGTTACTTTAAATTAAATATCTCTCCCTGCTCTGTCCGCAGAACCTGCTGCGTTTTAAACTTTTTTTCCTGCTCTAGCTTATCTGAGAGACTAACCCCCTCCCCCCCTGCTGAGGGTACAGGACAGGGTACCTTGTAACAGCCCTCTTTTAATAGGTCTTATTTCCCTCCCTCCCTCCCTCCCTCCCCAACACCCACCCGCCCCTGGGGTAATTGTAGCTTTATAGGTACTTACACATCATAGAGGAAAGGGGCTGATCTTCGGTGCAGCTCTTTATCCAAATCAGCCATACATTGAGGACCTGAAATTAATTAAGCTTCAGGTGAACAAGGTATATTAGAGGTATTAGATACACTTTTATTAGTATAAGCATCTACACCAACCCTTAGTAAGTACAGAATTTAAAGACCTAAACACAAGCTTTAAACTAAGATGCAGACAACAGTCCAGCAGCGAGATGGGGGCTTTCCAGTCTTTTGCATTGAGTGCCACATGTATGATTTTCTCCCAGTTGGTGAGAGATCTTACGTGTGCACTAAGTGCAAGGAGCTCTTTGCTCTCAGGGAACAAGTCCGTTCTCTAGAGGCTTGAGTAGCAGACTTGGAAAACGTAAAAAAGACAGGTACATAGACGAGACTTACAGGGATATAGTCCTGAAGTCCAACCTCCAGTCTGGCAGCATCCCTGTTGCCATGGAGGAGAGAGGTCACGTGACAGGAGAGCATCACCCTGGTGTGGCAGGACGTGATCCTGTAACTAGGCCCTGTCCTCCAGGTGATGTAAAACCATCTTGCACTGAGGACGTTTTCTCCAGGGCCATGTGCCCATGAGGGAAGGGTTAGGACAGCTGTTATAGTTGGTGATTCAATCATTAGGCATGTAGATAGCTGGGTGGCTGGTGGACGTGAGGGTCGCCTGGTAACATGCTGCCTGGTGCAAAGGTAGCGGACCTCACGCACCACCTAGATAAGATCTTAGATAGTGCTGGGGAGGAGTCTGCTGTCTTGGTACATGTCGGTACCAATGACATAGGAAAATGTGGTAAGGAGGTTCTGGAGGCTAAATTTAAGCTTTTAGGTAGGAAGTTGAAATCCAGAACTTCCAGGGTAGCGTTCTCCGAAATGCTTCCCGTTCCATGTGCAGGACCCAAAAGGCTGGCAGAGCTCTGGAGTCTCAATGCGCGGATGAGACGATGGTGCAAGGATGAGGGTTTTGGATTTGTTAGGAACTGGGGAACATTCTGGGGAAAGGAGGGGCTCTTCCGAAGGGATGGGCTTCACCTTAACCAGGATGGAACCAGACTGCTGGCATTAACCTTTAAAAAGGAGATAGAGAAGCTTTTAAACTAGAAAATAGGGGAAAGCCGACAGTCGCCCAAGAGTGCATGGTTCGGAAGAAGGTATCCTTGAAGAATACTACCAAAAGCAGTGAGGTTCCAAAAAAGAGTAAAGTAGCCCAAATGTCCTTGAGTATGGTGCAGACAGAGCGTAAAGATTCCAAATTAACCATGCCTACCAATAGCCAGATTAATATTAATAAAATACCGTCTCTAAAATGCTTGTATTCAAATGCTAGAAGTCTAAACAATAAGATGGGAGAGTTAGAATATATAGCACTAAATGAGAGGTTAGATATGATTGCAATCTCAGAGACATGGTGGAAGGAGGATAACCAGTGGGGCACTGTGATACCTGGATACAAACTATATCGTAATGATAGAACTGATCAAATTGGTGGAGGGGTTGTGCTCTATGTTAGAGAGGGCATTGAGTCAGAAAGGATTAAAGTTTTGCAGGAAACAAAATTTGCTGTAGAATCTCTATGGATTGAAATTCCATGTATGAAGGGGAAAGTGATGGCAGTGGGGGTGTACTATCGACCGCCTGGCCAGAATGAACAAATAGATGATGAAATGCTCAAAGAAAACAAGGAAGCTAACAAAAGTCACAGCAGACTAATATTAATTGGTGATTTCAATTACACCAGTATCGACTGGGTCAGTGTCACAGCAGGACATGCTAGGGAGATAAAGTTTCTAGATGAAATAAATGACTGCTTCTTGGAGCAGCTGGTTCATGAACTGACCAGAGGGGAAGCCATACTTGACCTAGTCCTTAGTGGAACACCAAATCTGGTGCAAGAAATAAGGGTGTTGGAACCACTTGGCAATAGTGATCATAGCATGATCGTGTTTGATTTAATTAGTGGAGGAGGGATAGTAAAGAAATCCACAGTACTACCTTTTAATTTTTGAAAGGGAGACTATGATAAAATGAGGAATATAGTTGAGAAAAAACTAAAAGGAGCAGTTGCAAAGGTTAAAGACTTACAACAAGCTTGGGTGTTGTTTAAAAATACTATCCTGGAAGCCCAGACCAGCTGTATTCCACGCATTAAGAAAAGTGGAAGAAAGTCCAAAAAACTGCCAGCATGGTTTAAAGGTGAGGTCAGAGAGGCTGTTGCTGCCAAAAAAGCATCTTTCAGGAAATGAAAAAAATAGCCAAACGACGAAAACTGGAAACAGCACAAGCACTGGCAAGTTAAATGCAAAGCATTGATAAGGCAGGCAAAGCGAGAATTTGAGAAGGAACTTGCTACAGAAGCAAAAACACGAAATAAAGACTTTTTCAAGTACATTCGTAGCAAAAAGCCTTTGAGAGAGTCAATTGGACCATTAGATGGTAGAGGGGTAAAAGGGGCAGTAAGAGGAGACAAGGCTATAGCGGAGAGACTGAATGAATTCTTTGCTTCGGTCTTTACTGAGGAAGATGCCGGATGTTACCCAAGACTGAAGTGCTATTTAAAGGTGATACTGCAGAGTAATTGAGAGAAATATCGCTACACCGGGAAAATGTATTACAACTATTTGATAAACTGAATAGTAGCAAATCACCTGGACCGGATGGTATACATCCAAGAGTGTTGAAAGAACTGAAATATGAGATTGCAGACCTGCTATTAGTAATCTATGAACTTTCATTAAAATCATCTGTAATACCTGAAGATTGGAGGATCGCCAATGTAACGCCAATTTTTAAAAAGGGTTCCAGGGGTGATCTGGGAAATTACAGACCGGTGAGCATGACGTCAGTACTGGGGAAAATGGTAGAAACCATCATAAAGAACAAAATTACACAGCATGTAGATAGTCATGACCTAATGGTAGACAGCCAACATGGCTTTAGACAAGGAAGATCTTGTCTTACTAATCTGATATGTTTTTTGAAGGTGTGAATAAACAGGTAGACAAAGGTGAGTCAGTTGATATAGTGTATCTGGACTTTCAGAAAGCCTTTGACAAGGTCCCTCATCAGAGACTTTTGGCAAAACTAAAAAGTCATGGGATAGGAGGCAGTGTATTATTGTGGACTGGGAACTGGTGAAAAGATAGAAAGCAGAGGGTAGAGCTAAATGGCCAATTTTCCCAATGGAAAAAGGTGAATAGTGGAGTACCCCAGGGATCTGTACTGGGTCCACTACTTTTTGACATTTCATAAATGACCTGGAAAAGGGAATAAGTAGTGAGTTTATCAAATTTGCAGACGACACAAAACTGTTTAAAGTTGTTAAAACCCAAGAGGACTGTGGAAAACTGCAGGAGGATCTGGATAAATTGGAAGACTGGGCATCCAAATGGCAGATGAAATTTAATGTGGACAAGTGCAAAGTTATGCACCTAGGAAAGAACAACCCACACTATGGTTACACAATGCAAGGTTCCACATTGGGAACCACCACCCAGGAAAAAAGATTTAGGAGTCATCGTGGATAACATGTTAAAACCCTCCGCCCAGTGTGCAGCAGCGGCCAAGAAAGCAAATAGAATGCTAGGTATCATAAGGAAAGGAATGGAAATAAAACAAAGGATATTATAATGCCTCTGTATCGTTCCATGGTACGTCCGCACCTTGAATATTGTGTGCAATTCTGGTCGCCGTATCTTAAAAAGGATATAGCGTTATTAGAAAAGGTACAGAGAAGAGTCACCAAAATGGTAAAGGGGATGGAAGGCTACTTCTATGACGAGAGGCTACAGAGGTTAGGGCTCTTCAACCTGGAAAAGAGATGGATGAGGGGAGATATGATAGAGGTCTATAAATTAATGAATGGAATGGAATGGGTAAACGTAGATCGATTGTTTACGCTATCAGAATATAGAAAGACTAGGGGATATGTAATGAAGCTACAGGGTAAACTATTTAAGACAAATAAGAGAAAATATTTTTTCACTCAACGTGCAATCAAACTCTGGAATTTGTTACCGGAGGATGTAGTAAGAGCTGTTAGTGTAGCTGGGTTTAAAAAAGGTTTGGACAAGTTCCTGGAGGAAAGGTCCATAAACCATTATTAAAAAAGGACCCAGGATATCAATGCTTGACCCAATACAAGCATTGTGGAACCTTTGTCTCTTGGGGATACTGCTAGGTACGTATGACCTAGATTGGCCACTGTTGGAAACAGGATATTGGGCTTGATGGACCTTGGTCTGACCCAGTATGGCATATCTTATGTTCTTACGAGTCATCGTGGATAAATTGTTGAAATCCTGCACCCAGGATGCAGCAGCGGCCAAGAAACAAATAGAATGCTAGGAAAGGAACAGAGAATAAAACCAAGGAAATTATAATGCCTCTGTATTGTTCCATGATGCGACCGCACCTTGAATATTGTGTGCAATTCTGATTACCATATATTAAAAAGGATACAGCAGAATTAGAAAAGTTACAGAAAAGAGCCACCAAAATGGTGAAGGGGATAGAAGGATAACCCTATGAGGAAAGGCTTAAAAGGTTAGGGCAGGGGTGGGGAACCTTTTCTCATCTGAAAGCCGCATGAGAGCTAACATGCTTCCAAGAAGGCCACATTCTAAAAAAAACAAACAAACAAACAAAAAAATTTACTGCAAAATGCAAATAATTTAATACTAATTTAGCTTTTTTACAGAATTAACCCTTTCAAGTATCTTATACAGCCATACGGCAGAGTGCATACTAACAATGTTTCAATACAAATATATATATATATCTTATTTTAAACAACTAAGCTAGCTGCTTACCTTTCAGTGACTCTTCTGAGATTGTTTTTGTGAGAAAGCAGTGATATATCAGGCTGCAACGTGGATGTACGTAGTCTTAACTGGTCTTCTAGGTGTTCATCTGTAATTTGTGATCTTAAGGATGTCTTAATTTGTGTTAAGTAGGAGAATGTAGATTTGCAGCGATATGTTGTTGAGAAGCAGGAGAGCAAGCGTCATGCGTGTTCCCTAAGGTGAGGATATTCAACGGCATTTTTCCATATTTGAATGGGATCTTTTTTGTTGTCAAACAGCGACTTCAGAATATAATCTTCCGAGAGCTCAATTAACTCCATCTGCAGCTTCTCTGGGGCCTCAGATACATCAACTAAGTGAAGTTGGAAAGCCAATTTGAGGGTCATGTCATGCTTCTCAAAATCTCTGAACCTTTCATTGTATTCCTTGATTAGCGAGTCTATAACCGATTCATATTGTTTGAAACATTCAGAAGAATATTTTTCTTCATTAATCATTTTTACTAGGTGAGAGAAGTGCTATTCAGGAAGCTCATTTCGGCCAAGAAGTGATTTAAGAAATGTTAATTTTTTTCTGAATATTTTTATTTCTTGCCACATATCATATATAGACTTGGAGTTACCTTGCAATGAAACGTTCAAGTTATTTTGCTTTGTCATTATATCACACAGAAAAGCAACATTTCTATGAAACTCCTTGCATGATAATTCACAGTGTTCATTCCTTTCCTCAAAAAATTGGATTATTTGTTCACGCAAATAGAAAACTTTGACTAAAACCTGTCCTTGTGATAACCAGCGCACTTTCGAATGGTAGGGCAAATCAACACTAATTACCTCATTATCCATCATTAGCATCTCACAAAATTGTTGATGTCTCATTGCATTTGCTTAAATATAATTCACAATTCCTACAACTTTCTACAAAGTGTCATTTAAAACAGTGGATTTGGCACAGAGACTTTGTTGATGCAAAATGAAATGAAAAGAGATAAGATCATTTTGGCTTGAAACCTCTTTCTTAAGTTGTGCTATAAAGCCTTTGTTCTTCCCTGTCATAGAAGGTGCACCATCTGTGCATACACTTACTAAATTAGCCAGATTCAGTCCGAATTCACAACATTTGTCTTTAAAATCATTAAACACATCGATTCCTCACGTTCTGCTTTTTAGAGTGCTCAGAGTAAGCAACTCTACGTAAACACGAAAATCCTTAGTTATGGCGGAAACAAAATACAATACCTGCACTGAGTCAGTGCAATCAGTTGATTTATCCAGCGCTATTGAATAGTACACATTTTCTTTTTGGATTATTTCTTTCAGTTGATCTACTACATTGAGTGCTAATTCATGCTGCCGATCAGCATTAGTTCTTCTTGAAAGAGGCTGTATTTGTTAACCTTATCAGGATCTAAGCATCCTACAACCTCTACGATGCAATCTTTTATAATTTCCACATCACTAAATGGCTTACCTTTTTTCCCCAAGTATATACTCCGCTTTAGAAGTAGCTTCTGTAGTTGCGTTTCCGATACTCTGCACTGATTGGAATAACTGCCTCTGCTTTTGCTTCTCTTCTTTCAATTTTTGTAAAGCAATCTTTCGGGCTTCACCTTCTAGCTTAATGTATTTAT
This sequence comes from Ichthyophis bannanicus, assembly GCA_033557465.1. Lineage (NCBI taxonomy): Eukaryota > Metazoa > Chordata > Amphibia > Gymnophiona > Ichthyophiidae > Ichthyophis > Ichthyophis bannanicus. The sequence goes on from CM066032.1 coordinate 344,030,957, forward strand.
TGTCCTTATGAGTAGAGTAATGTTGATGTGCATTGTATTTTCTAACCGTTGAAATCACAGAATCACAGAGCAAGCAACTCATTTTATCCTTCTCAGAAACAACATAGCTTTGCAATTCCCACTCATCGTTAAACACTCTGTGTTCTTCTTTCAGCGACCTTTTCGGTTTTTTCGACAGGATGGAAAGCAAAAAAGAAAAAATATAATCAAGTGACAAACACACTCTGAAGGAAGGAACCACAAACGCTGCACTCTCTATACCAGCCAGTTAGTAACTGTCATCACAGTGTTGCCAGAACGTGGAGAAAAAATTTCATTTTCAAAACTAGCACCAATTCTTTTTTGTTGCAATCATGAATTTGTTTCTACATATATAAATTTGAACAAAAATGTTGAGAATTTATTCAACGTCACACACCAGGTGACGTTGGTTTTACATCCTACATGCGCCAAGGCTGAGGCACACTCTCCTCTACGCGACACACTTCAACTCGCATGCGTGACCACTACGCTTCACCGCCAACTCCAAACTGATTCGCTAATGCGTTCTCTCGTTCAAAATACAACCCTTACTCTTCCTCCGCATTCTCCTCCGAGTCTCATCGTGATATATTTATCCGAAGGCGTGATGTTACGCCACACCAGTTCTGCGTCTGTCAGTGTCTGTTATCAGGTGTAGTGTCTATCGCCAGTTCCCCATACTGACGTTGCCAGCAACGGACATTTCGGGCGACCTTTTTATCGCCTCCAAGAACTACAATTAGATAAGCGATACCACCTTATTGCGGCCAGATAACGGCTTTTACCGAGAATCATCTCTTAGCGGAATCACCATATTGCCAAAATTAGTTCACATATGTTAATCAATGTCATATATCTAACAATATCAAAACTTGTTTAAGAAGGCAGCAGAAGGCCGCACATCACGCTCCAAAAATGCTGCATGGGGCCTTAAGGCCACAGGTTCCCCACCCCTGGGTTAGGGCTTTTTAACTTGGAAAAGAAATGGCTCAGGGGAGATATGACAGAGGTCTATAAATTAATAAATGGAATGGAATAAGTAAATGTAGATCGGTTGTTTACGCCATCAAAAAGTAGAAAGAATAGGGGACACAAAATGAAGCTACAATGTAGTCTATTTAAGACTAATAACAGAAATGTTTTCACTCAACATGTAATCAAACTCTGGACTTCGTTACCGGAGGATGTAGTAAAAGCTGTTAGTGTAGCTGGGTTTAAAAAAGATTTGTACAAGTTCCTGGATGAAAGGTCCATAAACCTTCTTTTGGGGAAATTGCTAGGTACTTGCGATCTAGATTGGCACTGTTAGAAACAGGATACTGGACTTGATGGACCTTGGTCTGACCCAGTATGGTATATCTTATGTTCCTATGTTCTTAACCATTATTAAAGAGGACCCCGGGAAATCCACTGCTTGCCCCGGGACAAGCATTGTGGAATCTGTGTGCCTTTTGGGAACTTACTAGTTACTTGTGACCTGGATTGGCCACTGTTGGAAACAGAATACTGGGCTTGATGGACCTTGGTCTGACTCAGTATGGCATTTCTTTTTTTGTAATATTGTTTATTTAATTTCTTAAGGACACATAACATTTGCATAACCAAACATGGAACCAGATAACATGAACCAACAGTACTACATGATTTACATCTATTTACAATATCTTGACAGCAATATTAACAGATACCAAAAGAAAATGTCACTGCCCTCAGGGGATGTAGACACGGTAATATTGCTTCCGCTCGGTGGCGATATAAAGTTCAAGGCTTAATATACAACAGAAATCACAGATAGTAACAGTCAAATAACAACCACGTTGGTCTGACCTGTATGAGGAGAGCACCGGACAGTACTGATCATCATGTTTGTAATAGCACTCTTGGGCCGCACTGTGGTAGGCAGCCAATTTTCTGCTTCATTAAGAGGCAAGGTTTAACTGGCTATCCCTCCAGTCAAATAAGCTAGCAAATACTCTTTAATCCACCACTTACCCCAAGGAGAGAGAAAGAGAGAGAGACAAACAAAAAAAAAGGAGGGGTAGAGTGGACTGTGCATGCCGGAACAAAGACCATGCCCCTCTTCAGACACCATCAGGGACTACTAAGCTGGAGTGAAGTGCGCTATTAGTACTCTGTTGAGTGAGTGCAACAGCACCTCTTTGATATACGGAGAATTCCTTCAGAGGCTAACGATACTTCTCGAGCTCTCCGAGAATATCATATATGGGCTAATCTACTACAGAGCACGCCTTTTTACCCCCGATGAAGGTTTAAACGAAACATGGCCTGTGTTGGGCTCCTTGGCATTTACCCCTGGTTTATGGTACAATAAAATAGCTCTGTTTTTCCTTTTTACCATGTTTCTGGACTGGTTCTTTCGTTTCACGTGGTTTTGTGCTTTTTGTGGTGGACCTATTTCTTTCAGCATATAGGACAGCTTGTCCATGTTCATCAACTCTCCAACACGCTGCCTCCAACCAAGCAGTACGGGCCCCATCTCTGCCTTCCAGTTCTGAGCCATGACCGTACGGGCGGCAATTGGGAGTAGTTCCATCAATCTACGACATGGATACTTTGCTTTCTCAGAATCCACAGTGGGTGGACCAAGGTAGCCAAGAAGGATGGGTCTATTGGAAAGGTTCCTCCAACCATCACATTGATCTGTCTCTTACCGAGGTCCAGTATTCCACCGCCCGTGGGCAATCCCACCATATGTGCAAAAAAGATCCCACTCCCCCACATCCTCTCCAGCAAGAAGCTAAGACCAGCATGCCTAGGTTCTTCAACCTGCTCAAAGAGTAATATGCCATCAGCTGTAACTTATATTGTGTTTGTCTGCAATTCATACTCTGGGCAGCTCAGTACATATGCTGCTGAATAGACTGCCACTCTGTGGGAGAGAGGTTCTGGTTAAGGAGCGAGTGCCACCTCTCAATATGCAGGGCCTGCCCTTGAAGATAAGAAAGCGCCTTATAAATTCATGAGAGAAGGTCCTTCCATCATTCTGGGTGTTGAAATAATACCATCTCAAGGTCATAGGGAAGCACATCAGCTGAGGCCAGTGCCCCTTCCAGCGAACAAAGTATCGCAGTTGAAAGTATTGGAAGAAGCATATATGCAGCAGGAGATGTCATTTTAGAAATGTACATGTAGGAAAAATCAAGGAGGAAACCCAGCACCTTACACATGCAGGGCTGGCTCTTAGGGCGGAGCAAACAGGGCAACTGCACTGGGCCCTGCAGTTCCAAAGGGCTCACAACTTACTATCTGATAGCTGTGATTGTCCCTCACCATCAGTGCCACAGTAGCTTCTCCCCTCTCAGTCATCTACTGCTGCTGGCATGGTCATTTAATTCTTAATACTGCACTACAGTCATCATCAAAACCTGGCCCCTGCAGTCTCTGCCGAAATTGCAATGGAAAGAAATTACTGGATTTATGTCTGAGAATAATTTCCATCACTGTCAGAATAAAATCCAGGCTTTCACGTAACTTCAGAAAGACTGCATGATTCTAGTAATGAGTGTTGAGTGGCTTGCCCAAAGCCACAAGGAACACCTGTGGGACTAGAACCCTCCAGCCTGAGGTTGTTGTCCTCCAGTGGGATTTGAACCACTGGCTATCTGGCCTGAAGCAACTTGCCCCAACCACTAGGCCACTCCTCCCTATTGGGAGAAATTTCCTGGTCAAGTTGAACTGCTGGCAAAATTTGATGCTGTAATTAGGGCTGGCATTATCATTAGGCAAACTAGACGGTCACCTAGAGCAGCGTTTTTCAACCACTGTGCCGCGGCACACTAGTGTGCCGTGAGATATTGTCTGGTGTGCCGTGGGAAAAATTCCAATTTCATCCGTAACATGTGGCCTCGGCTCACAAATTAGGGTTGCCAACCGGCCGGTTTTCAGCCGGCCTGGCCGGTTTTTCCATGGCCAGGCCGGCAGCCGGCACAGTTGTAAAACCGGCCATTGAAAAGCCGGTTTTTTGCTCTGGCCGCAAGATCGGGAGCGGCCAGAGAAAAAAACCGGCTTTTGTGCCGAAGTCCGCGGCGCGAACGCGATCGCGATTCCCTATAGCAGTGCAGCCGCTGGTTCTGCTTTGTACAGAGCAGCGGCTGCACTACACTTACATTGAAAAGTAAAGAGAAACTGTGTCAGGAGCCCTCCGATCATGCAGAGCCCGAGGAAGTGATGTCATGGGGGCGGGCTCCTCACAGGCTGTCTTTCCTTTTCAAATTAACTTTAGCTGCAATAAAGTTAATTTGAAAAGGAAAGACAGCCTGTGAGGAGCCCGCCCCCATGACATCACTTCCTCGGGCTCTGCGATGACCGGAGGGCTCCTGACACAGTTTCTCTTTACTTTTCAATGTAAGTGTAGTGCAGCCGCTGCTCTGTACAAAGCAGAAGCAGTGGCTTGGGCAGAGGGGGGGGGGTGTGAGTGAACCAGCAAGGGGGGGGGGAGTGTGAGTGAACCAGCAAAGGGGGGGGGGAGTGTGAGTAAACCAGCAGTGGAGGGGGGGTGGTGTGAGTGAACCAGCAAGGGGGGGGGGCGATGGTGTGAGTGAACCAGCAGGGGAGGGGGGGTAAGTGAGTGAGTGACCCAGCAGGAGGGGTGAGTAAGTGACAGGGGGGTGGGTGAGTGAACCAGCAGTGGAGGGGGGGGGGTGTGAGTGAACCAGCAGGGGAGGGGCTTGGTGTGAGTGTTTGATTCCTATTCAAGAGAATTACTTTATATATAGTCAATATAGGCACAGAGGTAAATTTTTTAAACATTTTCTAATGGTGGTGTGCCTCGTGATTTTTTTCATGAAAAAAGTGTGCCTTTGCACAAAAAAGGTTGAAAAACACTGACCTAGAGGGCTGACCCTCTGGGGGAGGGGCACTACTGCCACCGCTGATGCTCCTCTCTGGGATGTGCAGTAGTGGCAATGGCAGCAAACATTCCCATGGCGCTTACCTTGAAACTTTGGGTTCATGGAGCTGTTTGCTTCCGCCCCTTCTGACACCAAATGCCAACTTCTGTTTACAAACAAGAAGTCGTTATTGGGTGGTCTGAGGGGATGGAAGCTAACAGCCCCATGATGCTGAAGTTTCAAGGCAAGCGCTTCAGGGCTGTTTGATGCCATTGCTGCTGATGCTGCATATTCTGGAGAGGGGCGGCAGCAGCAACAATAGGCAATGGAGGGGGGAGGGAAGTGCGCAAGCGGTGAGGTTCACCTAGGGTGCCTCATCTCCTTGCTCCAGCCCTGCCTGTAATGGATGAACACCTGAGACAAATTAAGAAAAGAGAAATTGCTGATCATTACCTCAGCAAAGATATCCAAAATGAGTTGATCGCTAGAGTAGAGAAGCACATCCTTCAAGCCATTGTTGAAAGAGTTAATCATGCAAAATGCATTGGTGTGATAATGGACAGGACTCCCAATATCAGCCACACTAAGCAACACTCCGCATTGTTTATTCTATCTGTTGGTGCATTGATTAATGAAGATTTTACTGGATTTTTTACCGTGGAAGACACTACTGGTGAGGCACTGTGTGATCTCTTTTGGCACACCTCCAGAGGTTGACAAGTGATGTCAACTGCAGAGGACAGAGCTATGACAATGCAAGTAATATGAAGGGCAAAAGACAAGATGTGCAAAAAGGAATGCAGGATACTAACAAGAGAGCTCTGTATATGCCTTGTAGGAGTCACTGTTTGAATTTAGTCATCCTGGATGCTACAAAATCATCTGTGCTGTCTGTGTCTGGCTGAATTGGACCTCTCTAAAATGATTGAAGATTTTGCCTCTGCAAAAGCTAGCAAAGCCCACTTTACTCTTACTGTGAGTTTGTTCACAATTTTGATGCTTCATGATTGTATTTTTCCTGAATAAATCATTTTATGTTGTATTATATGGTAGTTGTAGCGAGCTGGGAAGATGTTTGGTAGGGGGAGGAGAGGGCATCTGGTGGAGCCACATCTTTAATTTCTGCCTTGAGCCCCAGCATGTCTAATACCTGCCCTGCACACATGTAAGTACAGGCATGTTACAACTTACACATGTAAATGTCAGTACTTGTACATGTATGTGACCTGCCACTGAAACGCAAAGTAATTGACTTTTGCACACTAGGGCGGCGAGTGGCTGGGTTAGGGACAGTGTGGAAGTGGAGGGCATATTACCGCTAGTAGGAGGGCAATTGCTGTGCACTGTGGGGTCTGTTACCAATTGCCTGAATAGTTCTCCCTGTAGAGAATCCAGGATCTTCTTACTTCTAGATGATACTGCAGCAGGAATGTGCCAATCAACATCTGGCATATTGAAATCTCCTATCAGTAGCACTTCCCCTTTCCTAGCAATGCTGCGTATGTCTTCAATTAACTCTCTGTCCACTTCTTCCTCTTGTGAGGGAGGTCTGTATATCACACCAATGCAAATAGATTTCTCTTTCCCTCTTTCTAGATTAACCCACAATGCCTCCTCTCTCCCTTTTAAGGTCTGTAATTCCAAAGCTTTAATAGTAGTTTTTACATATAGTGCCACTCCTCCTTCCCACCCTGTCCTTTCTGAATAAAGTATAGCCAGGTATAGTTACATCCCAGTCATGGTTTTCTGTGAACCATGTTTCTGTAACTGCCACTAAATCCAAGTCAGCCACTCCCACCAAAGCTTCAACTTCAGGGATCTTATTTCCCATGCTACGGGCATTAATACACACTGCTTTCCATATGTTACCCCTGTTACCCATTTCCATAAAGGAATTTAATGTATCACCTACCTGGGGGGCTTTCACTTACCTGGGGGCTTTCTTCATCCATCCCCAACGAATCTAGAATCTTTAAACTAGATTCGTTGGGGATGGATGAAGAAAGCCCCCAGGTAGGTGATACATTAAATACCTAGGTAGAACCTAGTGTAAGGAGGCTCAGACACTAGGGCCTGCAGTTCACTAACGCGCCTAGCGGAGGTAAGGGCTACCAAGAAGAGAGTTTTCCAGGAAAGAAAACGAAGAGGGCAGGTAGCCATAGGTTCAAAAGGCGGACAGGTAATCCGCTGTAAGACCACATTGAGATCCCAGTCAGGGGCTGGTGGGCGCAAAGGAGGCTTAAGCAGATGGAGGCCTCTGAGAAAACGAGCCACCAAGGGGTGTGCGGAGAGAGGCCTGCCGTCCACCGGTGAGTGATGTGCAGAGAGAGCACTGAGGTGGACCCTGACAGAGTTGGACTTGAGGCCTAGATTGGAAAGGTGAAGCAAGTATTGCAGTACCACCGATACCAAGCAGGAGAAGGGGTTCTCAGACTGTTGAGAACACCACACGGAGAAGCGACGCCACTTAAGGGCGTAAGACTTCCGGGTGGAAGGCCGCCTAGACACCAGGATGACATCTTCCACCTCCGGAGGTAGTAGGAGCGGAGCTAGGACTACCCTTTCAGCAGCCAGGCCATCAGGTGAAGGGCCCGGAGGTTGGGGTGCAGGAGAGTGCCTTGATCCTGAGTCAGGAGATCGGGCTGAAACCCCAGAGGAAGAGGAATGTCCACCGCCAGTTGTAGCAGAAGCGGGAACCAGGGCTGTCTCGGCCATCTGGGCGCTACCAGGATTACCGAGGCCCTGTCCCGGAGAACTTTGAAAAGCGTCCGGGACACGAGTGGCGTGGGAGGAAAAGCATACAGTAGGCCCGTGGACCACGGGATGAGGAAAATATCCGCTGCTACTCTGAGAGGATGCGGGTGCCTGGAGCAGAATCTGGGAAGTTGCTGGTTCAGAGGACTGGCAAAAAGATCCATGGTGGGGAGGCCCCACCGGAGGAAGATCCGCTGAACCACCAACAGGTCTAACCTCCACTCGTGTGGCTGCAGAATCCTGCTCAGTTTGTCGGCCAGGTAATTTTCCTGTCCTGGCAGGTAAACAGCTTTGAGGAGGATGCCATGGTCAACTGCCCAAGAGCACAGCCTCTGAGCCTCTTGACAGAGAAGGAGGGAGCCTGTGCCCCCCTGTTTGTTCACATAGAACATGGCAACCTGATTGTCCGTCTGGACCAGTACAGACTGATGAGAAGTGAGGTGAGAGAAGGTCCGCAGAGCTAGGCGGATCGCCCTGAGCTCCAGGAGGTTTATCTGCTGAGCAGCCTCCCAAGGGGTCCAAAGGCCTTGAGTACATGTCCCTTGGCAATGTGCTCCCCATCCCAGGAGAGAGGCATCTGACGTCAGCACTTGGGAAGGCGGAGGAGACTGAAATGTCATGCCGAGTACCAGATTGGGCAGATGAAGCCACCATCGCAGAGAGGAGACCAGGCAGTCGGAGATCTGTACTAAGTCCGCAAGGCTCCCTGTGGCTTGATGCCATTGAGTGTGAAGGCTCCACTGAGCAGGCCTCATATGTAGACGGGCATTCGGAGTCACATGGACCGTGGAAGCCATATGGCCGAGCAGCCGCAGGAATTGCCTGGCAGAGACCAGGGAAGTGCTGTGAAACTTGCTGGCCAGATCCATTAGCCGGTTGGCCCGTTCCAGAGGCAAGAAGGCACGAGCCTGCAGAGTGTCCAACCGCGCTCCTATGAATTCGAGATCTTGAGAGGGGAGCAAAGTGGACTTTGCGAAGTTTATGACAAACCCCAAGTGCTGAAGCAGAGCCACAGTGCGATGAGTGGCCTGAGTGACCTCCAGGGAAGACTGTGCCTGGATGAGCCAGTCGTCTAGGTAGGGAAATACAAAGAGGCCTTGAAGCCTTAGGAAGGCTGCTACCACTGCCAGGCATTTGGTGAACACCCTGGGAGCGGAGGACAGGCCAAAGGGCAGTACCCTGTACTGATAATGATTCCCTGCCACAACAAATCTTAGATATTGCCTGTGGTCTGGATGGATAAGGATGTGAGTATAAGCATCCTTTAGATCCAAGGAGCATAGCCAATCTCCCTGCTGGAGGTAGGGCAGCAGGATTCCAAGGGTAAGCATCTTGAACTTTTCCCTTTGCAGGAACTTGTTGAGGTTGCGCAAGTCTAGGATGGGTCTGAGGCCTCCTGTTCTTTTTGGTATCAGAAAGTACCTGGAATAAAAGCTGTGACCTCTCAGGTGGTGGGGCACCGGTTCCACAGCCTGTTCCTGAAGAAGACTTGCCAACTCTTGAAGGAGTAAGTCCCTGTGCAGAGGGGGTCTTGGAGGCTCCCCTGGAAAGTAGGAGGGAGGTACCTGGTGAAAGTGCAAAAGGTAGCCCTTTTGAACCACCTGAAGCACCCAGGCATCTGATGTTACGGCTGACCACCTGTGGGCAAAGTGGACCAGCCGGCCTCCTGTGCTGAGAGAAGCCAGCAGGGGGGAAGAGGCTATGCTTACAGAGTCAAAAAACCCCACCCTGCTGAGCAGGGGCCGGTGTAGTGGGCTTGGGGGCCTTCTGCCTACGGGACCCATTACCCTGTCCCTTAGCCTGCTGACCCTGATGGGGAGCTGCTGAGGCTTGATATTGTGGGTGGTGTTGTTTATAGGCAGACACCTTCCTCGGGTAAAAGGGCTTTTTCCCCGAGCCCTTCCTCTTCTGTGAAGGGGCAGAGGTCTTCCTGGACAGGTGAGTCCTGGTTAGAGTCTCGGTGTCGAGTTGTGCAGCCTTTTCAGCCATGGGCTTGCCAAAGAGGTTTTCACCTCTGCAGGGGACATCAACCAACTTGTCCTGTACCCATGGCTCAAGGTCGGATGACTGAAGCCAAGCCTGTCGGCGGGCACCGATGCCGGCCCCGGCTACTCGAGCCGATGATTCGAAGCCATCGTAGGCTGCTCGAGAAATAAACTTCGAGCACTCTCGAATACCAGTGGACAAGGCCTGGAACCTCTGCAAAGGTTCCTCGGAGAGACCAGCAGAGAACCCGGCAATTTCCTTTGCCAGGTCTCGGAGATACATGCCCATGTAGAGCTGGTATGTCTGGACTCGACAAGCAAGCATAGAGCCCTGGAAACACTTCCTACCGAGGGCATCCAGGTTCCGGGCCTCCTTGCCGGGAGGCACCGAGGAGTGCATCTTCTGACTCTTGAGTCGATGCATGGTCGATTCCACCACCATGGAATGGTGCGGTAGTTGTGCCTTCTGGAACCTGGAGCTCTTGCGGACTCGATACATGGAATCGACCCGCTTGCTTAACACCGGCATTGACGCCGAGCTCTCCCACATGCGGAAGAGAAGTCGTTCCAGCATCGGAGGAATCGGTACAGTAAAGGCCTCCTTCGGGGGAGAGTCAAACTGGAGGGCCTCGAGCTCTTTGGCTCGAGGCTCCTCCTCGGGATCCGCGGGGAAGGCCAAAGCCTTGGCCATATCCCTCACGAAGTCCGAGAACCGGGTATCCTCCGGGGGGGACCGTCTCTGAGGCTGAGACTCGGGCGAGTCGGAGGGGACGCACCGAGTCTGAAAAGAACCGGGTGATTCGTCCTCCTCCATGTCCCAGCCCGACTCCTCGGTGGAGGAATCGAGCGGCTCTGTGCGGGCGGGCGCCGATGCCCTCCGCCCCAACGCCGAGGCCGGCGTCGACGACCTCGGTCCCGAACGGGAGGCCGAGGGAGACCGTGGCCGAGGATCGACTCGAGCCTGCATGGACTCGAGGATCGGCTCGGCCTCCGGGGTCAACTTGGACGTCGACGTCCCGGTGGTCGGGGCAGATGCACCGGCGAGGCCAGCGATCAATGCCCGCTGCTGGTCCATGAAGGCAGCTAAACTGCTCTCCAAGGCCATCAACCTGAGTCCAAGCTCAGGAGACCCAGCAGCCCCTGACTCGGGCCCCGATGGCGTGGGGCCCGACGTCGGCTCCTTCAGAGGCGAGTCCATGAGGACTACAGTACTCACGTGTCCAGGAGACTCCACTTCGAGACAAGGATGTTTCGAAGGCCTCTCCGACTCCGAGGACCCGGGGCGGCTATCGGGGCTATGCGACCTGGCCCTCGAGGGACCAGGAGCGTCCTCCGACGACGCCCTCGCGGGTTTCTTCTTCTGACGATGTTCCCGGGCGGGAGACCCCCGCTCAGAGGAACTCCAACGATGCTCGGGGCCGGAGTCACGAGACGTCGAAGCCTCTGACGAGGTCCGGGCCCGGCCGGACGCGGAGTCAGAGAAGATTCGCTCCTTTTGAGACTGCCGACTCCTCAACGCCTTCGAGGACATTTTGGTACATGGACCACAAATCATCGGGTCATGATTGGGTCCGAGGCAGCGGAGGCAGCAGTCGTGTGTGTCGGTCAGAGACATAAGTCTCGTACACCGATCACACTTTTTAAACCCGCTGGCAGCCATCGGGTGAAAAAGGGCCCCTGCGAGGTCAAAAGACCATGCTGCCAGAGAAAAAGAAAAAAGTGGCGGGAACGCCAGTCACGAAGGACAAAAAACGAAAAATAGTGAACGGACTTGACACCGGAGTATCGAGGCCGGGCGGGAAAAGGACACGGCGTCGAACCGAGAAAAAACAGAACGAAAAATCAACTTTTTCAGCGGCGATCACAAACTACGTCTGTAGGGCTCCGCGGAAAAAAGAAGACTGAGCAAGATGGCACCCTTGGGCGGGAAGGGGACCGCACATGCATGCTGCAATTCCCAAAGGCTTTCTTCGAAAGCTGGGGAAATTGCTCCGCGAGGGCTCCGTCGGCGCCGACGTCACCTATAAGTGAGGACTGACTTCCTGCTTGGTTCTGGAGAACTAAATTTAATTGTTGCTATTAACAAAAATCCACCACAAAATAAAAAACAAAAATAACCCCATATACCAAAGAGAATATATATATAACTGAGGGAGCTCAAAATACTCTGGTCACAGAAATTGCAATGTGTTCCACTCCTTTCATCAGTGCTCCCAAGGTTACCACAAACATTTGTAAGTCCTTTTGCAATTTTCAGTTTTATTAATAAGTGTCCTTTCTTGTTCCCTTGCTCTTTAAAAATCCCTTCTTCATTCCTCAAGGCTTTAATAGAAAAGATCAATCCAGTCTGATTCCAAGTTACTTCAAGGTAAGTAAACCAAGTTCAGCACTAATCTGTTACACTGAAGACTGTAGCCATAAGCAGGGTCAGACTACTCCACAATGCTGCTAAATAGTGCTGCATGAAGCCCTCTTCACTACCATATGTTGCTTATCCATTATCCCTGACTCTGGACAGACTTTCACCGCTTAGCAGCTTCTTCGGGAGTTCTGTTAAGCCCGCACGAGGACAGGTAGTTTTCTGCATTTTTGGTTTTCTGGTATTGTATTACTTTTGTAGAAACAATAAGGATTTGTGTTTTGTATCTACTAAGGAAGGCAGGACAACACAAGGAATAAGAAAGGCAAAGCTTCCACTGAAAACACAGGAAAGCAGATTCCAATCTGCTTCGATTTAATCAAATCGGATTTACCACCCTTCACTACAATAGCAACTCCATCCCCACCCAAAAAGTTAAATGGATTAGCCTCATGCATTGGTTCTGTGTACCTATAATCCTTATGGTCTGGCCCATTATGATCTAATACGGCAGTGCACAGATGGAAGCTAATCAGCCGAAGAACAATGTAAGGGCAGCCTGTACAGTACGACTCACTGCAACTTTTGTAGCTTAGAGAAAACACTTTCGAGAAATGCTGTATTCATTCAGGAAGCACCAAGAATCATACCCACTGCCAGTTCCTGTTGTTTGCATCAGGCTTCTTTAATGGGGACTTGATGAATGTTTAGTAACTCTAGTGGGAAACTAGAGAGCCATAAAATTTGAAGCCAATGCCTCATAAGAAGAAAGCAATAGATTATTTATTGCCTGAAGGTTTTCAGACCATGTTTTGTGGGACTCTCTTGCTTTCAATTTATCATTGATTTCCAGAGGCAATTGCAAAATGCATTATCTTAGACTCCATTGTTTAAACTTCCATTAAAAGGTAATAAACATTGCATCAATTAATGCAAGTAGCGGTCAAGGAGTGCTTTCAGAAAAGCAAAGCAAAGAGTCTTTGCAGTAATTCTGCCCTGTACTGACCCAGTTATAAAAGAGGAAGAATATGCAGGAAGCAAGGGTGGAGATTCCACATGATGAAGCTCCATTCATTCCATGATATCATCCCAAATAAAACTTATCTATTATGTATTGCAGCACTGCAAAAATGTGGCCTTTTTAAATTCTTCACTTCAGTGCAAACGAATCAGTAAATAAATAAAAATCAGTGGAGCCTATTGAGTGGTAAATTTCTACCAGGATAGTGCTGTCCCATGGTCTTGGAATTCGCTAGAATTTTTACTTTGATGCCTTTCTATAGAGAAACAACCAGCTAGAGATCTTCCAGTCTTTAACGTACACTATTGCATATTTCATGCAGCGCTTCTTACAATATCAGTGTTATTCCTGTCTATATTCTATGATATGTAGTTCCCCAGTGTAACGTGGAGACATCCTAGTTTCTGAGAGACACTATAATGCATTTACTTTTGACATCTATTAGTTACATTAAATTTGATTATTATTTACAATATGCATATATGTGCTGCCCTCTGGTGGCTAGTTCATCTAGTCCATCTCCAAAGGTTTTATTTCAGTTACTCAATGGCTATTTAATTTGGAAAAATGATTAATCAGTAAATAAACTTCAAATATTTTCAAAGAGAATGTGCTATGCCAGTCAATACTCAACAGCTTAGGGTAATAAATAGCTCACATATTTTGGGGGAGATTTTCAAATAGAAAATGATCTGGATATTTTTAATGCGTGTATTTCATGCATATTTTCAAGGATAAACTACCTGCATTGTTTCCCTTTGGAACTCAGTAAGTGCAAGAGAGCACACTAAAAACATCTTCATACTTTCACCTACTATTTGTCTGGTTGACCGAGGAACAGGCAAAATTGCCTGTATATATATGAAAATTGAATATACACATGCAGTTTTCCTCCTCCGACCTAAACACACCTATAGGAAAGCCTTCTTCCTGCAGGAAGACAATTTTAGGCCAAGCCATTTTACCAAGGCACATTACTATTTACTTGAAAAAATGGCTTTCAAAATTGCACTTGTCAAGTCAAACATTTCTTCAACTGCTCCTTTAAGCATCTGGCCAATGCCCCATGCAGGAGTTTAAAGGGAGCTCATAAGACTGGACTTATAGGGCCCGATATTTGAAGGGCATTTACACGATTTACAGACTAGTAAACCATGTAAATGCCTTAGATGGAGATAGTGCCATTGACTATCCCTGTCTATGTCCCCTACGTGCCTCGATGCTATCCGGTTACCATTGGGGCATGTTGGGGCGTTCTGGGGTGGAGCACAGGTGGGAAATGGTGCTAACTGGGCAGCAGCAATATTGCATGCTGCCCGGTTAGTGATTGGTACCTTAAAGATAGGCAAGGAAAAACGGTTGGCCTCGGTGGCTTCCTGTCCCTGCAGCGATCACTGGATATTCAATGTCATCACCATGGCATTGCATATCCAATTTAAAGGTTGGTGGAGAGGGCTGTGTGCCTCATCAGCTCATAGCCCTTCCAAACGGCGAGCAGCTGAAAACTGGACCCATATAGGATAATTTTATGAAAGGTCATCTAGACTGGAAGTCTAAGTAGGCATCTGTTTTGAGGTTATTTTATACAGCCACATAGGTTCTTATGGTGGGGGAGGGGGGGGGAGATATTCAGCATAGACGCCTAGCACTGCTAAACCTTAAACTCAGATAGTGTCGGAGCTACATCCGGGTTGCCTGGATTGCCAAGAAGCTAACTGGGAAGTGGTGATATTCAGCCTCTGTAAGGTTAGTATCTGCAGCAAAAATCAGACCAACCTTTTTACTGCATCTGATTTTCGCTGCATGTCGATAACAGGACAGCAGTTCAATATCATCACTGCCCAGTTATTGACAGGTGTTAACCCTGCTCCGCCCCCAGAATGCCCCAATGCTAACTCATTGGCATCGAGGCAGGCAGCGACACCACCCTCAGATATTCAGTGGCACTAACCGTGTTAGGGGACTGGATAAGGGCATTAACATGGTTAGCAAGTCTGGTAACCATGTTGATCCCTTTGAATATCTCCCCCCCCCCCCCCCACCTAGCTCACAAATCTTCACAATTATGGCTAAATGTGGTTGTGTAAATTTACATCTGCCCGGATACACTCTGGTGTAAATGTACTTGGGAACTTTTATAAGCACATGCATACCCTGTGACTCCATCTGCTATGCCCCCAAACATATGTACCAGAGTTGGTTCAAGGTGTCGGTGCCCTAGGCAGACCTTAAGCCTTACACCCTCCTTAGCTTTCAAAATCTATTGTTTAGCTTTGAATGTCATGTTCTGTACTACACCCCATAAGTTTCCACCCCAGGCAATCACCTAGTTTGCTAATGATGAGGCTGGCCCTGCATCACATGTATTTTTACACATGTAACCCAAGGCATAATTTTGTAAAAGGCCTTTTATGCACATGAAACAGGGCTTGCATGCAAAATAAAATTTACAAAATTGCCCACATCATGTACAGTATTGTTCATATTTTCCTCCCTTCATTAACTTCCCATAGAGCAGGTCATTCTGCTATTACCTCCAAAGCTCTGTATGTGTAGCAGGATGTGCTGTATTGAAAAACCTCTCATTTGCAACATAATTGTACTGTGCACTGTAACCCATTTAGAAGATGATATATTACGCTGTAGATGAGTCTGCAGGAATGGCCTGTTAATGCTGAGGTCAAGGCTAGAGGAAAGAAAAAATCCGCAGCAGCAACAAAAAGCAATAGCCTTAGCAGCAAAAAATGTTATAAAATAAAAATAGCCACCTTTTTAAAGAACTTTCAGGCAGAGAACTCACAGTAAGTTACAGAATAGCTTAATTTAAAAACAATTATCTGGATAGCAGCACCCGCATAGTGCAGGGGCAGAAAGTGGGCAGAACATGGGTGGTTCCAGTACTTTATCCAAATAGCAATGATATTCAGTCTTCTATTTGGAAAACTATCCAAATAATTTAGACATCAAAAAACTAACCGCACTATTGGAGGTATTTTAGAAGAGATAAATGTGAGATGGACGTTCTAATAAGACAACATGGACATTGTAAAGACAGGGACATGCAGAAGGCGATTTCAGAATCAGGCAAATCTGGAAGTGCCAACTGCAGCCACATCAAAGTCTGGACATCCTATGGTGGGTGTGTTTGGAAGCATTTCTGGTATGACTAGAGCCGAGCAAACAGCTGCATATCCAACAAGTATTTTGCATAACATCTGGGACATGCCAGGCTTGGTATCCAAACATCCCACTCTAAACCATCCATAAATTACAAATAGGTAAGGGACTCTGCTGTCGATGCTGACCACAAATGCAAATTTGTCTATAGGAGCTTGAACTGGAGAGATACTTGTCATTCATGTCTACCTAATTGTCTGTTTTGCAAACCTACAGTGTCCTCACTGTACATCCCACAGACTAAGGGTCCATCAAGCCCAGTATCCTGTTTCCAACAGTGGCCAATCCAGGTCACAAGTAACTATCAGCATCCCCATATGTAGACCGATTCCATGCTGCTTATCTCAGGGGTAAGCAGTAGATTTCCCCAGTCTACTTTAATAATGGTTTATGGACTTTTCCTTCAGGAACTTGTCCAAACTTCTTTTAAACACAACTACACTAACAGATTTTACTACATCCTGGAGTTTAATTACACATTGAGTGAAAAAATATTTTCTATGATTAGTGTGCTACATTGTGGCTTCATTGTGTCTCCCCTAGTCTTTCTATGTTTTGAAGAAGTAAACAACCGATCTACGTTTACTTGTTCTATTCTATTCATTATTTTATAGTCCTTCATCATATCCCCCCTTAGCCATTTTTTTTGAAGTTGAAGAGTCATAACCTTTTAAGCCTTTCCTCATAAAGGCATCTGTCCATCCTTTTTATCATTTTGGTGACTCTTTTTTCTATACTTTTTCTAATTCCGCTATATCCCTTTTAAGATATGGTGACTAGAATTGCACACAATATTCAAGGTACAGTCACAAAATAGAGTGATACAAAGGCATCATAATATACCCTTAATTTTATTCTCAGCAGTGCTCTCCATATCCTGTTGTAGCCCATTTGCTGATTCTCAGCCCACAACCACCCCTCTTTTCATCCCAACCCCTACACCCCCCCCCCAGCCACCCCTCTTTTCATCCCAACCCCTACCGCCCCCCCCCCCCCCCAGCCACCCCTCTTTTCATGCGATGCAGTCTCTCACTGTGTGTCCCTGTGCTGTGATACTGAATGTGTGTGCCTGTATGCATTGGCATGCTGGAGAGGAGATGTGTGAGTGGCCTGTGATGTGAGTAAAAAGTGGAAGTGTCCATTTGTCTCAGTCAGTCCATCTGTCTGTCTGTGTTTCTGTATCTCACAGACCACAGTGCATTGCATGTAAGCAGTGGAATATAAAGGGTGCTAGTGGTGGAAAGACAGCATCTATGATGGTTCTACATGAGGTGGCTCAGAGGAAGCACAGGAGAGAGAAGGAGGCACCCCTACTAGAAGGCTGACTGGGCCAGGGTCCAATAGTTTGACCTAACAGATGACCAGTACCTGACCCGGTTCAGGTTTGATAAGGCTACAATACACCAACTGTGTCTGAAGCTGGAGCCCTCATTTGCTCAGGAGGAACACAAAGAAAAGTCCTTTATTCAAAACAGCATTCCCAATATGACCGCATTTCTGCAAAAACACCTTTGTCATGGGGTACCTCAAAAAAACAAATGGACTTTCTCAAAACCAACAGGTTGCAAGATCCGAGGCAACATGGTTTTACCGAAGGATGATCTTGCCAAACAAATCTGATTGAGGTTTTTGACTGGGTGACCAGAGAACTAGATCAGGGGCATGCGATGGATGTCATCTACCTGGATTTCAGCAAAGCCTTTGATACTGTTCCTCATAAGAGGCTTATCAATAAACTCAGTAGTTTGGGGATGGGTCCCAAGGTGGTAAACTGGATCAGAAATTGGTTGGCTGACAGACGACAGAAGGTGATGGTAAATGGAGTTCACTCGGATGAAAGGAGGGTGATTAGCGGGGTGCCCCAGGGTTCGGTCCTGGGCCCGACACTGTTCAATGTATTTGTGAGTGATATTGCTGAAGGACTGAATGGAAAAGTCTGTCTTTTTGCAGATGACATGAAAATTTGCAACAGAGTTGAATTCCATGAGGGAGTGGTTAACATGAGGAAAGATCTACAAAAGCTGGAAGAATGGTCTAATGCTTGGCAGTTAGAAAACATAGAAATATGACGACAGAAAAAGACCACATGGCCTATCTAGTCTGTCCTTCCATAACAACTACAACAGTCCCCTTTTTACTTTTAGAGATCCTCTGTGTTTGTCCCATGCTTTTTTGAATTCAGTTACTGTCCTCATCTCTACCACCTCCACTGGGAGACTATTCCACGGATCCACTACTCTTTCCGTAAAATATTTTTGCATATCACTCCTGAATCAACCTCCCTTCACCCTCATCCCATGTCCGCTCGTAGCAGAACTTGCTTTCAAGATTTAATGTGAAGAAGTGCAGTGTCATGCACTTGGGTAGCAGAAATCCAAGGGAAATGTACGCGATAGGGGACGAGAGGTTGGTATGCACGGATCAGGAGAAGGACCTTGGTGTGATTATTTCTGAAGATCTCAAAGTGGCAAAACAGTGCGACAAGGCGGTGGCAAAAGCCAGGAGGATGTTGGGCTGCATACAAAGATCAATTACCAGTAGAAAGGAAGAGGTACTAATGCCACTGTATAAGTCACTGGTGAGGCCTCACTTGGAATACTGTGTTCCGTTTTGGAGACCATATCTTGCAAAGGATGTAAAAAGACTGGAAACTGTTCAGAGAAAGGCGACCAAAATGATTTGGAGCCTGCGTCAGAAGCCTTATGAGAAGAGACTTGAAGAACTAAATATGTACACTCTGGAGGAGAGGAGGGGTAGGGGAGATATGATTCAGACCTTTAAATACTTAAAGAGAAATAATGAACAAACAAATCTCTTCCAAAGACGGGGAAGCTGTAAAACTAGAGGGCATAACATGAAGCTGCAAGGTGGTAAATTGAAAGGCAATGTCGGGAAATACTTTTTTACTGAAAGGGTGGTAGATGCTTGGAATGCCCTCCCGATGGAAGTGGTGGGGGCAAATTAGATCAGTTTATTTTGATTTTCTCCTGTTGCTGTAAAGGGAACCACTGTGTCTGTCCCATGCCATTTTGAATTCCGTCACGGAATTCAAAATGGCATGGGACAGACACAGTGGATCCCTTTACAGCAACAGGAGAAAATCAAAATAAACTGATCTAATTTCTCAACAAATAGGGGTGTCCTACATGGAGCGGTGGGTTCACCCCTAAACAAAGACAGGGGAGGGTTGGCCTGCATAGAGAGGCAGGTGCACCTACTCTTGCCATCTTACTAGGCAGACTAGATGGACCATACTGGTCTTTATCTGACGTAATTTCTATTTATTTATTTATTTAATGTCTTTTTTTTTTTTTATAACGCGCTCTTTAGAATCAGCGCAGTTTACATTTAACAACTCGTGCAGCGCAGGCAGGGCCCACAACTGGACTTACAATGAACAGGGGTTTCTAAACGGGACTGACAGGGTAACTATGTACAGGCAAGCTAGCTGTCACAGGTGACGTGGTCAGCTCGCAACTATTTACAGATTTATTAACTATATATAGATTGACTAGTCAAAGCATGTGCACAATTCCATCAGCAGATTGTCTCGTGATCTAGTGAGTGGGGCTGCAATCCTGCAGGGTGGCTGCGATGGGGGTGGTGGTCTGGTTCCTGGGTGCGCCTGGTTGAGAGATGTCAGTATAGTGCTGGATGAGGTCGGTGATGGCTCGAATGGCGGGTGGAAGAACGTTCCAGCACGTGGGTGCGTATAGAGTGAAGGCTCTCTTTATTGTTGACTGTGAGCATTTTGTGATCGCCTTCGAGAGTATCAGTGTATTAACAGCAGCTGACCTCCTAGCTCTGTTGAAGGGGGTGGGCTGGATGAGGTCTGTGAGGGAGGTAGAGGAGCACTTATTTATGGCTTTGAAGGTCATAAATAGCACTTTAAAGGAAAGTCTGCAGTGGACCGACAGCCAGTGCAGGTGCTTCAAGATTGGCGTTATGTGTTCCCTCCTGGAGGCTCCATGCAAGATTCTGGTGGCTGCATTCATTGCAAGCTGCAGTGGATTCAGCGTGCTCTTCAGGAGTCCGTATAGTATGGTGTTAGCATAATCAAAATGCGGGATTACTAGGGCTTGAAAGATTGTCCTGAAGTCATCTGGCTCGAGCAGCTGCCGGAGTTGACGGAGCATCCTTATTTTGTGGTAGACCGCTTTGACCATGTTGCTGATCTGGGCCTTCATGTTGAGCTGTTGGTCGAGCGTGACTCCTAGGTAGCGTACCGTGGGCTTGCTGAAGAGCTCGGCATCTCGTACTTTCAGTGAGGTGGGGGGGGGGGGTGAATGCTGGGTTCCTGGTAATAAAGCGGACCTCCGTTTTGTTGAAATTTATTCTGAGCCTCTGCATATGCAGCCAATCAGTGACGGCATCAAAGCAGGATGTCAATGGTGAGAGATCTGGATGTTCTGTTGAGATACGCATGTAAAGCAGGACGTCGTCGGCGTAGACCAGGCAGTTAATATTGAAGGAGCGGATGAGAGCACAGATAGGTTGCATGTAAACATTGAACAGTAGAGCTGAGAGTGATGATCCCTGAGGCACGCCTTTCTCTTGTGGGAAACGTTTGGAGGTAGAGAAGCCGGTTCGAATGTGCTGCCATCTGTCTGATAGATATGACTCACACTAGGTTAGTGCTGTACCATGGATACCCTTCTCCCTAAGACGTGTCAAGAGTATTTTGTGGCTTACAGAGTCGAAGGCTGCGGTGATGTCCAAGAAGATCAGGGCGAACCCCTGCCTGATGTTGTCCAATCCGATGGCTAAGGAGCTGAACAGAGTGGTCAACAGGTCTCGACGCCATGCAACTCCCTGAAACGATGCTGACATGGGTCGAGGGGTGCATTTGTCTCGATGTGGTGGTGAAGCTGACTTTGGACGACCTTTTCAATAATTTTTGCCAGAAGAGAGATACTTGAGATTGGCCTGTAGGAGTCCACCTTTGCTGGGTCCAGCTTGTTGTTTTTTATGAGAGGTCTGATAGCTGTTTGCTTTAGGCTTCGAGGGAAGGTCCCAGTCGAGAATGATAGTTTGGCCAGGAACGGGCTACGGTCAACACGCAGAGATCTTACCCAAAATGCTGGGCAAGGGTCATTTGGAACTGTGGTGGTGTTTATTGCTGTGATGATGTCTTGAATGCCTTTCTCTGTTGGGGCCGAGAAGGTATTGAGTATGTCACGAGTGTCCTTCATGACTGGAAGCGAGAAGATGGGTGGTTGGGCTCGGTGGTGTGCTCCGAACGAGGGAGAAAGGTTTGTGGTCCCGCTGGTCTGACTCAATTTGGACTGCAGGTAGTCAGCGTATTCCTGTGGGTCTGGCAGGCTTGGTTGGGTAGGGGAGGGGTCCTTTGTTAGGGACTTGACAAGGTTAAAAAGCTTGTGCGGACTTCCGGTGACGTCATCGGGGAGCATGGCCACGTAGTCTAAAGCTCCGTAGCCATCGGCCTGTAGAAAAGGGGAAAATATCCCGGTATGTGTGAGGAGAGGGGCGGAAACTAAAGGAGACAGAGGCGGAACACCCCGGGTAGGGGGAGAAGAGGAACGGAGCTACTGCCTGCCGGCTGCAGCGACCAGCAGAGAAGAGCGGCTGGGGAAGCTGGGTCGGAGGACCGGGCCCGCGGTATAGAGAAGAGCCGAGGAAGGGCAGCGACAAAATAAAGGCAGCGGGTGCGCAAGGCAGCCAAAAGACAATGCCGGGAAGACAGAGGAGGCGGTTGCCAACAGCGGAGTTGTGCCGGAGATGGCGGAGGAGCGCGGCAGCGCGGGAAAAGTCTGGTGCCTGCAGCGAGAGAAGAAAGAGCGGGCGCAAGCCCGGGGAAGTGTGGCAGCGACAAGAAGGAGGCTGCGTTTGCAAGTGGGGAGACAAAGTTGAGGCCCCAGCAACCCCAGGGAGCAGAAAAGAGTGGCAGCCGGAGCGAGGTATATAAAGGAGCAGAGAGAAGTCCTTCGGCAGAGAGTGCCTGAGTAATAGAAATGTAGAAACATAGAAACATAGAAATATGATGACAGAAAAAGACCACATGGTCTATCTAGTCTGTCCTTCCCTATCAAGAACTACAACAGTCCCCTTTTTACCTTTAGAGATCCTCTGTGTTTGTCCCATGCTTTTTTAAATTCAGTTACTGTCCTCATCTCTACCACCTCCACTGGGAGACTATTCCACGGATCCACTACTCTTTCCGTAAAGAAATATTTCCGCATATCACTCCTGAATCTATCTCCCTTCACCCTCATCCCATGTCCCCTCATAGCAGAACTTGCTTTCAATTGAAAGAGGCTCTCTCCCTGAACATTTATACCACGGAGGTATTTAAACATCTCAATCATATCACCTCTATCCCGCCTTTCCTCTAAGGTGTACATATTAAGATCCTTCAGTCTGTCCTCATATGCTTTATAATGAAGACCACTAATCATTTTAGTAGTCACCTTCTGCACTGACTCCATCCTGTTCACATCCTTTTGAAGGTGCGGTCTCCAGAATTGCACACCATACTCCAAATGAGGTCGCACCAAAGACTTATACAGAGGCATTATCACCTCCTTTTTTCTGCTAGCCATTCCTCTCCGTATGCACCCAAGCATCCTTCTAGCTTTTGCCGTCGCCTTTTCTACCTGTTTAGCTACTTTAAGGTCATCAGACACAACCACGCCTAGGTCCCGCTCTTCTTTAGTGGACAAAAGTACTTCACACCCTATACTATATTGCTCCCTTGTATTGCTGCAGCCCAAATGCATGACCTTACATTTTTTAACATTAAATCCCAGCTGCCAAATTCTAGACCATTCTTCATGCTGATCTAGATCCCTCCTCATGTTATCTACACCTTCCTGGGTGTTTACTCTATTGCAGATTTTGGTATCATCCGCAAAGAGGCAGACCTTTCCCGACAGCCCTTCCGCTATATCACTAACAAAGATGTTAAAAAGAATCGGACCAAGGACAGATCCCTGGGGCACACCACTGGTAACATCCTTCTCCTCAGAGTGAGCTCCATTTACTTGTACTCTTTGTCGCCTCCCATCCAACCAATTTCTAACCCAAGCAGTAACTTTAGGGTCCATCCCTAGGGTGCTTAGTTTGTTTATAAGTCGCCTGTGAGGAACAGTGTCAAAGGCTTTACTGAAATCTAAATACACCACATCTAGGGCTCTCCCTCGGTCCAACTCCCTGGTCACCCAGACAAAGAAATCAATCAGATTTGTCTGACAAGACCTGCCTCTGGTGAATCCATGATGCCTCGGATCCTGTAATCCGCTGGACTCCAGAAACCTCACTATTTTCTCTTTCAGTAGCGTTTCCAATAATTTACTCACCACTGAAGTTAAACTAACCGGCCTGTAGTTTTCAACCACATCCTTACTTCCGCTTTTGTGTAAAGGCACCACATGAGCCTCTCTCCAGTCCTTTGGCACTACTCCCGACTCCAACAAGGCATTGAAAAGGTCAGTCAGTGGAGCTGCTAGAACATCCCCAAGTTCCCTCAGTATTTTAGGGTGTATCCCATCCGGTCGCATCGCTTTGTCTACTTTAAGTTGAGCTAGTTTCTCACGAACACAGTTTTCTGAAAATTGTTCAAGATGTCCCTTGCTTCTGTTCCTGTTTGTGGGTGTTTTCTGAGGTCCTGCTCTGGGTTCTTCATCTGTGAACACAGAACAGAAATATTTGTTAAGCAATTCCGCTTTATCCTTATCAGCTTCTACATATTCCTCCCCTGCACCCTTGAGTCTGACAATACCACTTTTGCCCTTCCTCTTCTCACTAATATATCTGAAAAATGTCTTATCCCCCCATTTTATTGCATTGGCTATTTCCTCCTCCTTTTGAATCTAATGCACAGATCTGGTACCTGAGGGCCACCCAGAAAGGAGTAGCCAAGGGGCAGTGGACTGCTGCAAAGGAAAACCGGACAGGTGTCCTAAAAGTAAGAGGAAAGTTGACGGGGGAGTCATGACTGAAGGAAGAGGGTGGGCCCCACCTGAGAGGGTTAAATACAGTCTATGGATAAATCCAAGGGCGCACTGGCTGCTAAGAAGAAGCTGGCAGAATTTAAGTCCCCATATGCAACAACAAGAAGAGGGAAGGAGGGCGAACAAGAGAATAAAGCAGGGATGGACCGCCCAGAGGAGCAGGAGGAAGAGCTAGCCAGCAGCCCAGGAATGGCCAAGCTGCTCAAGCTGTGGCTGTCGGAGATGAAAGAGTAAATTAAGAAAGAGATCAATGGAGTCAAAAATGAACTGAAAGAATCTATACAATCCTTGAGACACGATATTGTGGATTTGGGGACCCGAGTAGCAGAGAGGGAAAACCAGCTGGAACAGCAGGAAGCAACATTAGAGGAGCTACAGAAGGGCTGGGAGGAAGTGCGGAGAGTTCAAGAAGAACAACAGAGGAAGATGGAGGATCGTTCTAGGCGCTGCAATGTGCGGATACGCGGCCTGCCAGAGGTAGCTCAATACAAGAACTGTGAGGAGGTGACGGTCAGAATTTTTCGAGCACTACTTTCAACAGCAGCTCCAACAGGAGCGGAAGATGAAGAGGAGATGCGAATAGAACGGGCCCATAGGGGCCTGGGCCCAGTATGAGAAAACCAACCACGGGATATAGTGGTTTGCCTAAGCTCATACAAAACAAAAGAAAAACTGCTGAGGGCAGCCAGAGCGATGCGGCAGTTCACCTGGGAGGAAAGCAGGCTGGATTTGTACCAAGATCTATCAATGGGAACGCTTCAACGCAGAAGAAACCTCAGGGAGGTGACAAGCTACTTGCGGAAAGAGGACATGAGATATAAGTGGCTATTCCCTTTTGGACTCTTGATAACATATAAGGGGAAATCAAGAAGAGTGCAGTCGTGCGAGGAGGCTTGGAGAGTCCTTAGGGAGTTGGGGCTGACCAATCTCCCTGAGGGGGGGAGGAACCAGACCGAGACCAGGAGTGCTACAGTCGAGAGTTCCAGGAGGGGAATGACAAGATGGCACCGAGTGCCGGCGGAGAGCAGACGCCTGGCGAGAATGAGCAAAGATGGCCAGAATGTGCGAGTGGCGGAGCAAGGAGCTGGATGAAGCGGAGGACACTGTGGCACTAGGGTTTGAATATATATGTTCTGCAGGGGGGAGGAGGGTTAATAGGGGGGATTTGGGCCAAGGAGAGGAGTGCAGGTCAGAGCAGTGGGTATGAGGGATAGGCTTTCTGGGGGTGGGGAGGGTAACTGAATGGGGAGCGGGTGAGGGGTAGATAGGAGTGGAGGGGGGGCTGAATAGAATGGGGGGAGAGAGGGAGGTGAAGGTGGGGTGAAGCGGAATGGTAGGATAGGGGTCAGGCCAGGGTCCGATAGACAGTCATGTTCTGGGAAGTTGATTCTCCTGGTAGGGAGGAAGGATAAGGGAGGGTGGAAGGGAGGACGGGGGGAGGAAGGGGGAGGGGGAACAGGAGGGAGAGGAGCTAGGGGAGGGGGAGCGGAGGGAAGAGGTGGTAAGGGGGAGGGGAGGGTAAGATAGGAAGGACAAGGGGGGGGGGAAAGTTATGGGTGAACTGAAAATTATCACCATAAATGTAAAAGGTTTAAATTCACCCTTCAAGAGGCAAAAATTGTACAAGGAGTTGAGCAGGCAGAAAGCCTCACTTGTTTTATTGCAAGAGACACACTTACTTCGGAGACATGAGTCTGTAGTGAGGCCTAAGGGCTATTCGGAATTGTTGTTTGTCTCAAACTTGAAGGAGCGGAAGAAAGACGGAGTGGCATTGCTGATTAGTGGGATGCTGAAAGTAGAGCTACACACCATCATCAGAGATAAAGGGGGGAGATATTTAATGGTACGAATGAGGATTGGAGAAGAATGGTATTGTGTGGTAAATGTGTATGCTCCCACTGGTTCACAAAAAGATTTTTGGGAAGAAGTGGATAAGAAAATGGGTGCTTTGGGGGAGGAAGTGAGGATATGCGGAGGAGATTTCAATATGACCTGGGAGGTGGGGAGAGATACTACTGGGAGGGGGAGGGAAGAGGAGCAGATAGGAGGAGGTATCAGAGCTTTGTGAAAGAGAATGACCTTGTGGACGCGTGGCGATGTTCAACCTGGGAAGGCGCCAGTATACATTTTTCTCAGCAGTACACGGCACATATTCTAGGATTGACACCATTTGGGTGGGGAAAGAGATAGCAGGTAGGATTAGGGGAGGAGAAATAGAGCCAATCACCTGGTCTGACCATGCACCTGTGACTGTGCAGTTGCAGGGTTGGGAAGAGAATAGGGGAGTACAATATTGGAAGTTAAATGAGGATTTGCTTGAAGACGCTAGAGTGGTGCAGGAGTTAGAGGAGAAGATACCGGACTATTTCGTGCATAATGACAATGTAGAAGTAAGGGGGGGTGGTTTGGGACGCATTCAAGGCTGTGGTGAGAGGCATCTTGATCAAGTGGGGGGCAAGAATAAAGAGGGAGAGGGAGGGAAAAGAATTTCAGCTACGGCGACAGCTGGTAAGATTGGAAGAGGCTGATGCCCGAGATCTGAGTGGGAGGCACAGGGGGGAGGTACTGGAGACCAGGGCTAAATTAAATGCATTGGAAGCTGAAGGGATCAATTATTGGTTAAAATTATTGAGACAAGAATTTTTTGAAGGAGGGAATAGAGCGGGAAAGTATATGGCGCGGAGATTGCAACAAAAGCGAAATAAAGCACTGATAACACAGATTCGGGGGAGGGGAGGGGTAGTAAGGGATGAGCAGAAGATTAGAGATGAGTTTGTCAACTATTATCAGAGGCTGTATGAGGCAAATCCAGAGAGGCCGGAGGGAGAGATACGGGAATATTTGGAAGCAGCAGGACTACCACATCTGGATGAAGGGGAGAGGGGGGAGTTAGATAGGGACATACAGGTGGAGGAAGTGGAGGAGGCAATTAAGGGTCTGAAGCCAGGGAAAGCCCCAGGGGTGGACGGGTTGACGGCTAGCTTCTACAAAAAATTTAAGGGAGTGCTGATGAAACCATTAACAAGACTATTTAACCTTCCGAAGGAAGGGGAACGGCTAGCGGAGACGATGGGGTGGGCGGGAGTTACATTAATTTATAAAGAGGGGAAAGACCCGCAGGAATGCGCGTCGTATAGACCAATCTCCCTGATAAACCTGGACGCAAAATTACTGACCAAAGTATTAGCAGGGAGACTAAACTGAATGTTGGGGAAGTTAGTCCATGAAGACCAGGCGGGTTTTATACCAGGGAGGCAAGTTTCCGATAATATTCGGAAAATCTTAAATGTAATTTGGTCAGCGAAACGCGCTTTGGATCGGACGCTGCTTCTCTCGCTAGATGCAGAGAAAGTGTTCGACCGAGTGTCGTGGGAATTTTTATTTTCAGTGTTGGAATTTATGGGGGTTGGAAAAAGCTTTGTGGACTGGATAAAAGCACTTTATACGAGTCCAAAAGCATGTGTGAAGGTAAATGGGGGATATTCAAGGTCTTTTGCATTGGAGAGGGGGACTAGGCAGGGGTGCCCCCTTTCGCCGCTGTTGTTCGCTCTGTCCTTAGAGCCGCTAGCTGGGAAAATAAGGGAGGAGTCAGAGATCAAGGGGGCGGTGGTGGGGCAGAGGGAATATAAGATGGCCATGTTTGCCGACGACATCTTACTGATGATTACTAAGCCAAGGGAGACATTGCCTGCAGTGATGAAGGAGTTACAGGAGTATGGGAGCTTGGTGGGCTTTAGGATAAACTGGAGCAAATCTGAAATTTTGAATTTAACAGGAGGGGAAGAGCTGCAGCGGAGTCTACAAGATGCTTTTCAGTTTAGGTGGGCAAAGAGTTCTATTCGATACCTAGGAGTTCATTTAGGAAGGGACTTGGAAGACCTCTATAAACTGAATTATAAAAAGGCGTTCGGGCGGGTAGAAGCGCAGCTGGGGGCATGGAGCAGAGGATACATACCTTGGTTGGGGAGGATGGCAGTGATAAAAATGATGTTGCTCCCACAGTTTCTCTTCTATTTCCAGGTATTACCAATTGAGGTACCGGCAAAGGTGCTACAACGATGCAAAAGCAGGTTGAGAGATTCATATGGGGGAACAAGAGACCTAGGGTGGCAGCGAGGACCTTGCAGGTGTCAAGGGGAGAGGGAGGTTTGGGGGTTCCAAATTTTAGAAAGTATCATATAGCAGCGCAATTGAAGGCGGTGTACTCTTGGATGAGGGAACAGCACAAGCATTGGGTGGTAATGGAAGGAACGGGATTTAGGCCGGGAGAACTGGAGAGGTTGGTGTGAGGAGGGAAGGGAAGTAAGGGGGAAAACCCATGGGTGGGCCACACTCTGGAAGTTTGGCATCAACAGAAGAAGGGGATGATAGGGGAGAAAAGATGGGCGTGCTCGATGTCGCTGGTGGCATGCTGTGAAGAGGGAGTGGGCCCGAAAGTTGCAGACCTACAAAGGTAGGCGCAACATGGGTTAACACAAGTGTCTCAAATAATTCATGGGGAAGGAGTCAGAGACTTTGAAGGTATTCGGGATTTATATCACCTGAGGGAGAGTGATAGATACCACTATTTACAGATGGGATCTGTGCTCAGGCAGAGAAAGCAATGGCAAGATATCATAAAAGAAACAGGGTGGTTTGAAGGTAGCTGTTTGGGATCGATGGGCAGGAAGGGGATAATTTCTCGAATATATAAAGGGTTAACGGAGAGAGGAGACAAGAAATTAAGTTATATGAAGGCATGGGAGAAGGAGATAGGGGTGACATGGGAGGTAGGGGATTGGGAGAGGATAGCACAGAGCACGGCAAAGATCTCTATTGCCACTTCCCTCCGTGAGAATGGATGGAAAGTATTGTCCAGGTGGTACTTGACACCGGAGAGGCTGTATAAAGCGGGGATGTGTGGATCGGATGAATGCTGGAGGCGGTGTGGTGAGAAAGGAACATGATGGCATATGTGGTGGTCATGCCCGATAGTACAGCAGTATTGGGGGAAAATTGGAGAGGCTATTGGGGAGATCACGGGTGCAAGTGTGGACCTCACACCAGAGTCATGTCTTTTACTAAAGGATAATGATGAGGGGGAGGGGGGGTAACAGGAACATTGTACGGCAATGTATTATTGCAGCAAGGTGTGAAATTGCACTACACTGCAAGAAAAGTATACTGCTTCCCATGAAAAAGTATGTTAGGCGTCTGACAGAACTGTACCTTATGCATAGATTAACAGGGTTAAAGAAAGGTAAGGTGGAAGGGAGTGTGGGAATGGGTTAATAGGGGGGAGTGGTAGACAAGGGAAAAGGGCGGGAGGGTGAAGGTACGATAGAAGGGGGATGTAAAAGTTTCCAAAATGGTTTTCAGTTCATTATTAGTTTTATGTGAATTAGGAATTTACTTGTGTATAAGCTCACGGGATCGATGTATAAGGGGGAAGCAAGGGAGGGGGGGAGGGGGAAGAAGGGGAAGTAAAGGGAATGGGTTTGGTTGTCTGTATAAGGAGTTGCAGGAGTGACAGTTAGGGACTCAGAAGTCAATGACAGGGAAATGTAAGTGATTGCCTGCTGGTGGAGGTGAAGGAATGTAATGACTGCACTCTGTATTTTCGGTGTGTCTATGCCAATAAAATGATAAGTTACAAAAAAAAAAGTTTGTGCGGTTTATTTAGCGAGCACTGCAGTATCTCTGCATTGAATTGCCTCATTCTCGCTGTGACTGCTTCACGGTGCATTCTTAGGTGAGCAATGTACGCTTCATGGTTCTCATTTACAATTTACTATGTTACTATGTTACAATTAAAAAACAGCATTCTTAAAAAACAGCATTCTTAAAAAAAAAGTGGAATTAAATAAAAAGCTCATTGGATATACTTATGGTACATATCATAAAACCATCGTGAATAATATAAATAGGAACGAATATAAAAGCAAAATCATTAAAGAAACAAAATCATTAAAAAAACAAAACAAAAAGACAATAAAATGTATACCAATTCAATAAATAAGAAATAAAAAGTGAAAGATGAGTAATTAAAAAGCATATTTAGAGAGACGAGAAAGAAAAACATCTAAAACATGAACATATAAATGCATTATAGACTTCAAGGAGTGTACAATGCAATACAGCATGTTGGAAAGAAATATACAATGCATTCATAGCAATCCTATTAATAGGTATATCCAAACCAGGAGGAGAAGAAATATAATATACAGGTAATATTTTAAAGTAACACCAGCACAGAATAGGGGGAATTGTGAATAGAAAACCAGAACCACAGAGGACGTACTGAGTTTCCCCGCTATTGGTGCCTCTCCCGAGCCCATCTAACTTCCCCGCAAGTTGTTTGAGGAAGTAAGACAGGGGAGGGAAAGGAGCGGATCGGGAGCAGCATTAGGGCGGGTAGTGGGCGGTCGTCAGTTCCGGACATACAGAGCCAATTCAAATGTCGGCCCTGTATGTCCAGGGCCGGCGGCTTGAACGGGGAACTTATTCTACCTCAGAGGTGGAATAAGTTCCCCTAGTTGGTGGGGGACGGCAGGCCCGGGGTGCAGAAGGGGTGGGGGGGGGGGCAGAGGACATTCTCAGCAGCTCAACCCTCGCCTTAGGAGGCCAGATCGGGGGTCAGACTGCGGGGAAAGCACCTTTGCAGCCAGCGGCCAGGGATCGTGGCTTTTCAATGGAGCCACGGTGTCATGGCAACCAGAAGCCATGGCGCCATAGCTCCATTGAACAGCCCTGACTGAGCTATCCGGGCAAGGCCTGTTTGTGCAGGCCAGACTGAATCAGGGTCCAGATATGCACATACAGGCCTGTTAGCAATTCTGATCCTGCGGGACTAGACGTGCCCCGCGTGATCAGCATCGTGGCTCGCTCTGTGCGTCCAGTTCTGACCAGGTGCACAGAGGGCCGACACATCGATGTCAGAATCGCGCCCACAGTGTCAGCACTTGTCTTTAATATCATGAGAAAGGAATGGATGAACATTAAAATTGGGTGAAAACAATGGAGAACCAAATACATCATAAAATCATGAATTAGTGGGATAAAAATTCACATTAACTGTAGATGTTAATATGTAATATTTTGCCAAAGATGGACTCCTCTATCAGAGAAAATTCATCCAAGCTGTATGCCAGTAAAAACTGAGCTATTACTACTTTTTAAGCCTATATTCTTCAATGGAATTCTTATCAAAAAAGCATAATCTACAGCTGTAAAAATAAATATATATCGTGGCTTGATAGCATTGCAAAAGTACTAAAACAATCTGCTAAAAATTGTCCATGATCTAGTCCAAATTAAGGCAAAAGAAACTTAAACAACCAAAATGAAAGAAGCAATGGAACTTGCTCAGTTTGCCGATTCCATGGTTAATATGGTTTTTATGCTTTTTCAATAAGAATGCCATTGAAGAATAAAGGCTTAATAAAGCACTTTTGTGGAGCCAAGAAACGTTTTGTAAAAAAAGAAGCTGATGGAGAGTAGCAATCTCTTTGTGTCTTATATCGACAGCAAAATTGATGGGTTTCAGCCTGCTCAATGGAAGTCACTGTGCTTTCAAACATAGAAACATAGAAACATGATGACAGAAAAAGACCACATGGCCTATCTAGTCTGTCCTTCCATAACAACAACTACAACAGTCCACTTTTTACCTTTAGAGATTCTCCGTGTTGGTCCCATGCTTTTTTGAATTCAGTCACTGTCCTCATCTCTACCATCTCCACTGGGAGACTATTCCATGGATCCACTACTCCTTCTGTAAAGAAATATTTCCGCATATCACTCCTGAATCTATCTCCCTTCACCCTCATCCCATGTCCCCTCGTAGCAGAACTTGCTTTCAATTGAAAGAGGCTCTCTCCCTGAACATTTATGCCACGGAGGTATTTAAACATCTCAATCATATCACCTCTATCCCGCCTTTCCTCTAAGGTGTACATATTAAGATCCTTAAGTCTGTCCTCATATGCTTTATAATGAAGCCCATTAATCATTTTAGTAGCAACCCTCTGCACCGACTCCATCTGTTCACATCCTTTTGAAGGTGCGGTCTCCAGAATTGCACACCATACTCCAAATGAGGTCGCACCAAAGACTTATACAGTGGCATTATCACCTCCTTTTTTCTGCTAGCCATTCCTCTCCATATGCACCCAAGCATCCTTCTAGCTTTTGCCGTCGCCTTTTCTACCTGTTTAGCTACTTTAAGATCATCAGACACAACCACGCCTAGGTCCCGCTCTTCTTTAGTGGACAAAAGTATTTCACCTCCTATACTGTATTGCTCCCTTGGATTGCTGCAGCCCAAATGCATGACCTTACATTTTTTAACATTAAATCCCAGCTGCCAAATTCTAGACCATTCTTCAAGTTTAGCTAGATCCCTCCTCATGTTATCTACACCTTCCTGGATGTCTCTCTATTGCAGATTTTGGTATCATCTGCAAAGAGGCAAACCTTACCCGACAGCCCTTCCGCTATATCACTAACAAAGATGTTAAAAAGAATCGGACCAAGGACAGATCCCTGGGGCACACCACTGGTAACATCCTTCTCCTCAGAGTGAGCTCCATTTACTTGTACTCTTTGTCGCCTCCCACCCAACCAATTTCTAACCCAAGCAGTAACTTTAGGGTCCATCCCTAGGGTGCTCAGTTTGTTTATAAGTCGCCTGTGAGGAACAGTGTCAAAGGCTTTACTGAAATCTAAATACACCACATCCAGAGCTCTCCCTCGGTCCAACTCCCTGGTCACCCAGTCAAAGAAATCAATCAGATTTGTCTGACAAGACCTGCCTCTGGTGAATCCATGCTGCCTCGGATCCTGTAATCCGCTGGACTCCAGAAACTTCACTATTTTCTCTTTCAGCAGCGTTTCCAATAATTTACTCACCACCGAAGTTAAACTAACCGGCCTGTAGTTTTCAACCACATCCTTACTTCCGCTTTTGTGTAAAGGCACCACATGAGTCTCTCTCCAGTCCTTTGGCACTACTCCCGACTCCAATGAGGCATTGAAAAGGTCAGTCAGTGGAGTTGCTAGAACGTCCCCAAGTTCCCTCAGTATTCTAGGGTGTATCCCATCCGGTCCCATCGCTTTGTCTACTTTAAGTTGAGCTAGTTTCTCACGAACACAGTCTTCTGAAAATTGTTCAAGATGTCCGTTGCTTCTGTTCCTATTTGTGGGTGTTTTCTGAGGTCCTGCTCCTGGTTCTTCATCTGTGAACACAGAACAAAAATATTTGTTAAGCAATTCCGCTTTATCCTTATCAGCTTCTACATATTCCCCCTCTGCACCCTTGAGTCTGACAATACCACTTTTGCCCTTCCTCTTCTCACTAATATATCTGAAAAATGTCTTATCCCCCCATTTTATTGCATTGGCTATTTCCTCCTCCTTTTGAATCTTTGCCTTCTTGACTACTTTTCTAGCTTCTCTAAGTTTTTCCAAATACAGATGCCTGTCTTCCTCTCTCTGTGATCTCTTATATTTCATGAAGGCCTCCCTCTTTTTCTTCACTTTTTCAGCTACTTCCTTCGAAAACCATAGCGGTCTCTTGTTCCTTTTGCCTTTATTTACCATTTTAACAAAAAGGTTGGTTGCCCTTAAAATACCCCCTTTCAGTTTTGCCCACTGTTTTTCTACATCCCCCAGCTGTTCCCATCCCACTAACGACTCCCTGAGGTACTGGCCCATCTTCGCAAAGTTAGTCTTCCTAAAGTCTAAGATCCTCACCTTGGAATGGATTCTAAGAGCCCTAGTCCTAATACTGAACCACACCATCTGGTGATCACTGGATGCAAAATGATCTCCCACTACAACATCAGAAACACTTTCACCATTGGTAAGCACCAAGTCCAGTATGGCCCCTTCACGTGTGGGGTCTGTTACCAATTGTCTGAATAGTTCTCCCTGTAGAGAATCCAGGATCTCCTTACTTCTAGATGATACCGCAGCAGGAATGTGCCAATCAACATCTGGCATATTGAAATCTCCTATCAGTAGCACTTCCCCTTTCCTAGCAATGCTGCGTATGTCTTCAATTAACTCTCTGTCCACCTCTTCCTCTTGTGAGGGAGGTCTGTATATCACACCAATGCAAATAGATTTCTCTTTCCCTCTTTCTAGTTTAACCCACAATGCCTCCTCTCTCCCTTTTAAGCTCTGTAATTCCAAAGCTTTAATAGTAGTTTTTACATATAGTGCCACTCCTCCTCCCCTTCTTCCTACCCTGTCCTTTCTGAATAAAGTATAGCCAGGTATAGTTACATCCCAGTCATGGTTTTCTGTGAACCATGTTTCTGTAACTGCCACTAAATCCAAGTCAGCCACTCCCACCAAAGCTTCAACTTCAGGGATCTTATTTCCCATGCTACGGGCATTAATACACACTGCTTTCCATATGTTACCCCTGTTACCCATTTCCATAAAGGTATTTAATGTATCACCTACCTGGGGGCTTTCACTTACCTGGGGGCTTTCTTCACCCATCCCCAACAAATCTAGTTTAAAGTCCTCTTCAGTAGATTAGCCAGTCTACTACCGAAGATGCGTTGACCTTTCTTGGACAGATGGATGCCATCTCTGCCCTGCAACCCTTGGAACAGCATCCCATGGTCTAGGAAACCAAAACGCTCTCGATGACACCATCCACGCAGCAATGCATTCATCTCCAGGATGCGAGCCTCTCTGCCTTGGCCTTTACCCTCAACAGGGAGGATTGAAGAGAACACCACCTGTGCACCTAACTGCTTCACCCTCTGTCCCAGAGCCATGAAGTCACTTTTGATACGTTCCGAGGTATACCTGGCAGTATCATTTGTTCCAACATGGATTAGCAACATTGGGTAATAGTCAGTGGGCTTGATGAGTCTCGGCAAACTCTCCGTAACATCTTGGATTTTGGCACCAGGCAGACAGCATACCTCTCTGGACATCAAGTCTGGTCGGCAGATGGACGCCTCAGTACCCCTCAGAAGAGAGTCTCCAACCACCACTACCCTTCGTTTCCTTCTGGTCACTGATTCTGCAACTTTGGGGTATTTGAACTCTGGTTCTTCCCTTTCCAGGGATGCTTTCACTTCCTCCACTTCCAGGGCTGCATAATGGTTCTTCAATTCAAGGGCTGGAGAAGTTGGATTGGTGATTTTGCAGGCCCTGGTGACTTGTGTCCAACCATCGACATTCTGTTGGCACCCATCTTCTCCTGTGCTGGAGAGCTTGGTTGCTGCAAGAAGCATCTCATCAATGTACTTCTCACTGTCTTGAATGCTCCTCAGCCTCGCCACCTCCTCTCTGAGTTCCTCCACTTGTTTCCTCAGAGCTTCAGCATGCAGGCACCCTGCACATGGAACCGGTCCTTCAACTGGCATTAGGACCTCTGTCTGGACCGAGGCAGAAGCTGTAACGGGGGCAGCAGCTTTAGCAATACGATTTTTCCCAGCCATTGTTCTGTTCGTGGAGCTTAGGTATCTGTTAAAGCAAAAGAGAGAGATCTACCAAGTACCAGCCGGTTTCGCAGCTGTCCTTTCAGAGAAAAAGCAGTTAAATCTCTTTAATTATATTCAAAATGTGCTGGTCCAATTCTCTGTGATTTGTTAAAAGGGGGAGGTGCCCTATAAAGCAAGACTGCTCACTAGGGGTGTGTGGGAGTCGGGGTGGGTAGGGAGGGAACTAACACCTGATTAGGTGTTAGCAGTTTCTAAACCTGAGGAGGTTACTGGAGTTCAGCAACCTACTGTGCTCAAGGAAAGTTCCCCTAAAGCACCAAAAAGAAAGTAACCTTGCTTTAAAAAATATACAAACAACCCTTTTAAGAGCTCCCAGTCAGAGAGCTAGCAATGTAATATAATAAAACAAACAAACAAACCCTCAAATCCTTACTGTTTGTTTGATCTGTGGAGCCCTGGTTAGGAAAGCCTCAAAGGGCAGGGCACTGGATCCTTTTATGCAGGCTTCAACTGCACTCAGGAAACAGGCCCACTAACTCCTGATTAGCTGTTAGCAGTTTCTAAACTTTCATTTAAGAATAAGTGACCCTACCCATAAATACATATATATATAGTCATTTCTATTGATATTCAAAAATAGTTTCTGATCCGAATTGCTCAATCCTTGGGCGTTCTTATTTATGTTAAGGCCTCTGTCCCAGAAATAAAAGTCATTTCAAAACGATGTTTTCCTGGAGCTACAGTAGTTTAAGATATCACATGACCCCAGGCACACCAGACTGGCTTCAGGCCCTTGCCATTCCCCTTCCCCCTGCCCCTGCCCCTCCCCCTCCCTTTTCACCTTCTTGCAATTAACGGCCCAATCCATTATTTCTTTTCTTAAACTGCTTTATTAGTGGATCTTTACAGGCCACAGCTTGCGGATACACAGTTGCTTTGAACATTAACAACAACAATAATCATAATCACAGTAAACCATAGGTACACAATGGGTAACAATAAGTAACGATGAGTAAACAATGACCTTAGGCTAGCTAATGTGGAGGTGCACCGCCATCCTGGCTGCCTGGTTCGGCAACCCTGGCCCGCCCCATGGCCAAGATCACTGCCCCATTACACCTCCCTGTTATCAACCGATCCATGTTGGTGCCTGGATGTCCCCTGCTCCTGGTAATCGAGGCTAGGCACCTCCGTCCCTTGGTATCTGGCCTCCCTTGTCACCGGGCCCAGGCACCCCCAGCACAATACCCGGGCCCCTATATTCTTTCTGGGGTACCCCTCACCTCCTCCTCTATTGGTGAGATCCTGCCTCCAGGAGGGCCCATGATCCGACTCACTCCATAGTGAGTACCGAACTGATGGCCTGCCGCAGACCCTTGATGAACAGTTCCAGGCCAATTTTGTTCAGGTGAACCCCATTCCCAGAGTACATGGTCCCCACCCTCTTCCAGTATGCCCAGTTGTCACCCCTTGCACACTGTTGTCTCCCCGCTGCTCCATGAATCTCTGAAGCTGACCCCAGGTGTACCCATAAGCCTTCCATGTCCTGGCTGACAATGACGCCATCAGCAAATCTACCAGGACTCCACATCCAATAGTCCACATCTCTTCCGGCATACAAGCTGTCTGGGGTGCCACATTCGGGGTGAGCTGCCAGAATCGCTGCAGTTGGAAACAAGAAAGAGCGTCAGCCAACTCACTGCTTTCCCCTGGGACGTACCGAGCCGTAATGAATGCATTCAGTTCCAGGCTCAGCAGCATCAGCTTCCTAACCAACTTCACTCTCCCCGCCCTTCCTCTTTGCTTATTGATGGCGAACACCACTGCCACGTTATCCCAGCATAAAACTATTCTCCTATCAGTGAAAAGTCGCTTCCATATGACCATGGCTATGACAATGGGAAACATTTCAAGGAATGTAATGTCCTTGGTCACGCCATGATGGTGGCACTCCACTGGCCAGCGCTCGTGGCACCATTACCCCTTGAAGTAAATCCCAAAACCCACGCCCCCGCCACATTGGTGAATAGTTCCAGCTCCCTATTTCAGGTGGCCATCGCCCTCCATATGTTGCTGCCATTGTAATGCAATAGGAACCGCTGCCACGTGGCCAGATCCTCCCTCAAGGGCAAAGTGACCCTAATGAAGTGGTGTTTCCAGCAGATACCCCTCGTGGTGTCCACCAGCCATCAGATAAAAGCCCAGGCCATAGGCATCACCCGGCATGCAAAGTTTAGGTGGCCCATCAGGGATTGCATCTGCCCCAGCATGACCTTCTTTGCGGGGAAACTATCAGGTCGGGCAAGAGCTTACTCATGAATGGGCTAGCACCCGCCCAGCACCCGCTCCTTATCAAGCTTCTTCTGGACCACCTCGTTCTGCTCCAGAGCAGATTTCAAGTTCCCCATCCCCCACGGGCCGCTGTAAGGAAATAGTGAAGCTATGTGTAAAACCATCAAGTAACCGCCGCGTTTTCCCCTGATCATAGCCCTGCAAGTTCCGCCTCAGTGCCTCAATATTGATAGGCGTTGTAGCCCGCTCTGACCAAGTTGCCTCAGTGCAGGCACAGATGCTCACCCCCTTGCCGCTTCTTGCATTGCATCTCTGGGTAGCCTTCCCCGCAAGTTGCACATGCATGTTGGTAAGTAAGTCCTCTGTGGTTCTGGTTTTCTAGTCACAATTTCTCCTATTTTGTGCTGGTGTTACTTTAAAATATTACCTGATTATTATATTTCTTCTCCTCCTGGTTTGGATATACATATTAATAGGACTGCTATGAATGCTTTGTATATTTCTTTCTAACATGCTGTACTGCATTGTACAGTCCTTAAAGTCTATAATGCTTTTATAATATACTCATGTTTTAGATGTTTTTTATTCTCGTCTCTCTAATTATGCTTTTTAATTACTTTTAATTATTTATCTTTCACTTTTTATTTCTTATTTATTGAATTGGTATACATTTTATTGTCCTTTGGTTTCACTTTTTATTGATTTTGTTTCTTTAAAGATTTTGCTTTTATACTTGTTTCTATTTATATTACTCATGATAGTTTTATGATATGTACCATAAGTACATCCAATGAGGTTTTTATTTAATTCCACATTTTTTTAAGAATGATGTGGGGGTTTTTTTTAATTATGTTTTTTAATTATTCATTTGTTTTTTGAGGTAGCTCCTGATGAAGGTGTTTTTGCTGAAATGTGGCTGTGTCGGGGATGCTGTTTTGAATAAAGGACTTTTGTTCACACTTTGCTTCTTCATGTTCCTTTGATAATCTGTTAGTTTGCTTGTGTTCCCTTGTGGGTCCTCCTTTGCTCAGCCACACAGAGAGATCAGCCCATTCCTATGCACCTGAAGATTACCACAACCCTTGCATTCCTGGCCACCAGCAGCTTCCAATCTCTTATTGCAGCCACATAGGACTTAGCCTGTCAGTGGTGTCCCAATGCATTACCCAGTTCTTGGCCACCTTTCTCAGAAGAACTGCAGACTACATAGTCTTCCCCACCACGGTGAAGCAGAGGCAGCAGACCATGCTACAGTTTCACAAAACTGTGAAGCTGAGGAGTAGCCTAGTGGTTGGAGAACTGGCTTGGGAACCAAGAGACTAGGGTTCATGTCCTACTAGCACTCCTTGTGGCAAGTCACTTACCCTTCCATTATCTCAGAAAATATCCAAGTTATCAATGTACTTGTCATGCATAGTGTCCTCAGGGGCGCTCAAGTTTTATGACTCAGGTCATATGAAACCACGCATAAAACAATTCAATCATGCAATATTTTATTAGGAACAAATGTAGAATTCATGCATTAATGGGTTAATGTACATTACCAAGTTTAAGTTATGATGTAAACTGCTTTGACTGAAATTATATAAGATTGCCTGATTCCCTGAGGTGCTGAGTGTAATAGACTGCACATATATGGCCCTCAGGCCCCCTAGAGAGAAGGAAACCACCCACAGAAATAGGAATTCTTTTCACAAGGGATCTGCAATTCCCAGGGCAAAATAACAGATGTCTTGCCCTGCTTCCCAGAGTCATGCCATGATTCCTACATCCTAACACAATCAGGCATATAAGAGTGCTTCACCAGCAGAAAAATCACTGGAGACTGACTCTTAAGTACCTAGGCCAAGAACCCATGACACAGACGGCAAGTGGGTGTAGGGAATATCAAAAGAGACATGCAGCTGTCCCAGAACAAAAGACCAACAGCATGTGCATACAGAGAGAAAATGTCAGGGCAACCAGAGAAGATGGAAAGGCTGTGGGATGGAGCGACCGGTAGTGCAGCAGGGGATCCAGGTGCAAGTCCCACCACAATAGCAAACATGCAAGTATTTATTTATTTATTTAAGGGGGGGGGGGTTTATACTGCTTTATCATTTCAATCAAAGCGGTTTACATTGTAACTTAAACTTGGTAATGTACATTAAATAGGGACATTGATAACTTGGATTTTTCTGAGCAAGTGGGAGGAGACCCCCTGAAACCATAACCAAACAGCAAGTGATAGGAAAGGCCCACACACCAATAGAGTGGTGAGAGAGACCCAACACTGACACAACCACCTAGTCATGAGAGGAAGAGGCTGTGTTGGATATGAGGGCTGGAGCCAACAAGCAATGTGCAAAAACAGCCATTTGCCTAATGCTATGGTTTAACCACATCACAGCCTGATCCCCTGCCAGCTGCAGCTGCTCCCACAGCTGGATCTCCCAGGTACTTTGTTACAGGGCATTATTACATGCCGATGTAAACCTGCTGCCTGCAGTATACAGGGAGGGGTGCAGTAATGCAAGAAGTGATGGGCTATTGTCCGCTATGTCACTGAGGAAGGGGGGAGGGGATGTGACGAAAAGGATGGGCAGACTGCATCAAAAGATGTGCATGAACCAAAAGCAGTGTGTGGCAGGGTCTAGCACACAAAGAAGCAGAGACAGCTACTGTATGTCCACTACTATATGCACTCACCTCCTATGTTCTCTTCACCAACATCTCCTGCAGGTGATAGAGCATATCCCCTATAGAGCTGACTCATGACCCCCATCATAGCACCTGTTAATGAGAGGAGGAGCAATATAATAAATCACGCAGAACCACCAGAGCTGTTATAGAAAAAATGTTACGACAGCTGAAGACCAAGTTCAGTGTGCCTGGACAGATCTTGGGGTGAGCTACAATACAGCCCACATCAGAGTCTGCAAAATATTCATGGCATGCTGTATGCTGTACAATCTAGTGCTGAGGAGGCAGCAACCCATGCCATTGGAAGACAGACTGGTGGATAAAGATATTGAGGAGAGGTCCTGCCCCAAGTCATGGAGAGACAGAGCAGCCATATAGGCAAGGAAAAGTTAAACAAAGTGAGCCCATCGGGAGACATTTCATTTAAACATGTTTTATTGCAGTCATGACCATCAAAATATAAGTGTATAGGTTCTGTCACTCATCTTCCCCATCACCAGGCCCTCTGTGCACACACATTGCACTGGCAGGAGCCTCTGCATGTCCTTGCTCACATCCATACCCATGCATCTCATCCACTCTACTATCCAACACCCTCCCTCCTTCCAGTGCATCACAATGATCTCTCCCACTGTCTGCAATCCTCCTCCCATCCCCCCATATACCACAGAGCTTGCTGGGTCCATCCCTACCAACCCTACATGCACATATATGACAGTGTAATAAAGATCCCCATGGGTCACTAAAGGTGGCATGGTGTATGCTTCAGCCTCACACCACTGCTCCTGCCCTGTTGCCTGCAGAGCTAGGATGCATACTTTCCCCCTACCCCAAGGCTGACCCAACCATTAAACAAACTAGGCAGTCATCAAGGGAAGCAACTTCTGGGGGGCAACAAAGAGCAGGGCATTCAAAGCTGAATAACAGATTCTGACAGATGAGCTGGGGGGTATAAGACTTAAGGTTTGCCTAGAGCACCAACATCTTGAACCAACTCTGGGACTAGGCTCTGCTCTACCCCTACCCCTTCCTTGCATGCCCCTACTCCTTGCACCGTGACTAGATTAGAGGGACTGGGGAGAGTAGGGAGAGGCACAGCAGTGTGGTCACTGGAATTTGATGACCCATCCCCCTCCTCCTCCTTCCTGGTTGCCACTGTGAAAGTCAGGGAAGCAGGGTTTGGGTCCGGCAATGCAGGATGGAACTCCCAGTATGTTGGATGGCGGGGGTTGCACTGCTTGGTATAGCTCAATGAGACCTGTTGCCAGTTATAGATGCAGGAGCAGGATGGTGAGCTGATGGTACTCTTTGTACTCGGAGCACTGGCAGAAGCCTGCACAAGGGTGGTAGCTGACCACTGCTGGCTGTATGTCCCCCTCAGGTCATGATGGAGTGCATGCATTTTCTCTAGGAGGTCACAAGTGTAATCCCTATGTTCCCGCTGCACCTCCAGGGTCTGCCTCATTATGTCTACCTGTCCCTGACCAATCTGGAGGTAATTGCATTTTGCTGCAGCTGCCTTTCCCCGCAGCACAAGAGATGTTGACTCCAGCAGCTGGCACCAATTATGCCTCATCAGCAGGTAGATCTGTATTTTCTATGGGAGAGGATGGTGGTAGATCAAAGGCTTCACCTCCTATGTTATCGCTCTTCCTCCACCTCCTCCTCCAGGTCTGATGGGTCAACTCTAGAATTGCTCACTCCCATGTCAGCTCTGGGTGGCTGCTCCCCTGATAGCTCATGGGTGTCCATGGACTTCGCTGCTGTGCTTGTCTGTGCTTCTAGCATCTCCCTTTCATCATATAGGAGGTTATCAGCCCTGGTGCCATTTGCAGCATCACCACCATCTCCAATACCTGCAGTATGGAGAAAGCGATAAAAACATAGGGGGGATATTCAGCCCTTATTGCTAGTACTGCTAACATGTTTAGCTGCCGGTGCTAAAAGTTAAACCTGGATATTCAATGCCAGGGTTCGCTGGATTGCCGTGAGGCTAACTGGGCAGCGGCTTAATATTGCCACTCCCCAGTTAGCTAACATGGCAAAAGTTAGGCCACAGTTTCCTGTGTTTGTCTTTTGCTGCCTATCGCTACCCAGGCAGCTGCTCAATATCATTGTTACCCAGTTAGTGATGGATGCTGCATACACTCTGCCCCGGAACGCTCCCAGAATGCCCAGATGCTAACTGCTTAGCATCAGGATGTATAGCGGTGGCATTCAACTGACTATCCCTCAGAGTGGCATTTACACAGTTTGCACATCTGCAAACCATGTAAATGCCTTCGAAAATGCCCCCCATATTCTATAGTGACTGACTATGATTCACTAATCCTGTCTTTATGCCATGCCATCTGCAAACCTTACGGTAGTGAGCAATTGTATAGTCATGCCCACAGATGAGTGCAGGAGAAATATAGGGCTGAGTGAGGGACCACAGTCATGCAAAGTGAGAAAGAGTGGCTATTATGTTGGGTTACAGAGCCTCAGTGGTGTAAAGGAGAGGGCAATGGTATATAGAATCATAGAAACATGACAGCAGAAAAAGATCACATGGCCTATCTAGTCTGCCCTTCCATATCAACCACTACAACAGTCCCATAGAAACATAGAAACATGATGGCAGAAAAAGTAACCCTGTGCAGAGCAGCCATAGCAAACCCCAACCGCTGAGTCCACTCCAACATGGCCTCAGGCACCATCATGCTCCCAACACCAGCTTTCATTCCCTTAAAGGTGGAGTTTCAGCATGCCTCCAAGTCCACACTAGTTGTCCAGTCCATCCCATGGTTTTCAGGCACACATATCTGCTTTGAGCTGACTTTCCATGCAATGTTGGATACCGCAGAACTGGATGTGGGAGTGCAGGAGGGGCTGAAGCCATGTGACAATTGTGATGTCTTAGAGGAAGAAAGATTGGCCAATGAGAACATCTGTCTTTGCATGCATATTAGTCTGACAGTATAATTTGTGTCTTACAGATGCGTGGTATTCGCTCTTTGATTAGGATGCCCTGAAGCTATCAGGTCCCCCAACCCCTGAAAATGAATTCCTCATCCATAGTGGCCATGATGTGTTGTTCCTATTCGGTAAGGTCTGGAGGCTTACCATTTGTTGCTGTAGCCATTGCCTTGTATTTTGCCTGTCTTCTCATATCTTTTCATGTTCTTGATGCCCTTGTTTCTATGATTATATGGCATAGACTTTCACACAGATGGCATGCCAGAGATACTGCTTGTAATGAGCATATGCGGGAGCAAAGAGAATGTGATGTTTGGTTATAATCTATCTAAGCTGCATCTTCACCTCTTCAAGACAAAAGTTATCTTTGTGGGAGAATGTTTTGGCTTTAGGGGCCATGGTCCTGGGATAGGAGCAGACACGTTGTGAAAGTGCTATAAAATTGGGTTTTTGGACATGAGGCCTCACTTTTAAGAGCATGTAAGTGGGTGGGTCCTGGTTGTGCAGGATATAAATGTCCCCATGTCCAAAATGGCCCATTCATGGAGATATTTATGTAGGACAGATGATTGCAGCCCCAATTCCAGAAACAAGTTATATGCATGTCCTCATTGACTGCTGGTATGTCAAGGATTAGTATGAACTATAATGTTCTTTGTGATCCCTGTCAGCCTCCCAGTGCTGTTCCTATTGCCATGGCATCCCTATATGGATCTTCTGGCATTGTGGACCCCACAGCCCGCAGC
Organism: Ichthyophis bannanicus; assembly: GCA_033557465.1. Classification (NCBI taxonomy): domain Eukaryota; kingdom Metazoa; phylum Chordata; class Amphibia; order Gymnophiona; family Ichthyophiidae; genus Ichthyophis; species Ichthyophis bannanicus. The sequence goes on from CM066032.1 coordinate 344,075,219, forward strand.
TTCTGTGTGCACACAAATGCTCTACTGAGTGGGTGTGGCAGCAATGATCTACTAAAGGTATCCTGGCAGGTTAGTGTTGTGTTGTGCTCTATAAAAATGCTCTGCTTTTGTTGACCCCAAAGCAATGTTAGTACTCAGTCATATGTACATGTGAGCATTCTCTTGACAGCAGCAGTAGAGTGGATGGCTCATGAGAAATCACTGGGGCTATGGGAGCAATGCCAGGGCACTCTCCATAAACCTGACAACTATCTGTGGGGTTGCCTGGTTTGACTTTACAAACTATGGGACATAGCTACACACCACCTGTATATCAGATACACATTTCGCTTTGGCATATTGATGTTGTGACCATGACGTGGATCGGACCTGCATGTTGCCTATAGTACCATATATGTCATTAGAAAAAAAGAGACAGATATCCTGTGCCATTTGGAGTCTTACACCTTTGATGGTGGACCTGTGTCCAACACATCCTCTAACATATATTTCCAAGCAGTTGCATACACTGTTGTGTTGTTAGGCTCTATTTGGCTTTGTATGTATATACAAATGACCCTGTGCCAAAGGATCATGGCTAGTTTGTTGCCTTATCATTAGTTTGGGTCCATGCTGAACACCTTATCTTGTTCCTATATGTGTAGGCCATGTGTCTTGCAGAACCCAGGCACCATCCCTAAATGCTTTCTGGTCTGCTGAGAATACATCTCACTATCTGATATATGTTTCCATCCTAAGCAGTCCTGTGGCCTGCTGCACCAGGAAACAGCCTAATGGGAAGTGCAAGGCCTATTCAAACTGCTCCACAACATATCACCGTCTTACCTTACTACTCTAATATCCAAAACTTCAGACACCAGACAGAAGGGGATGCACACAAAACTCCCCATCCATCCCAATTGATTTCTGCAAAACAAACAAAACAACAGAGCTTTCTCATATTATGCACCAATATTATGGAACTCCCTCCCACCAACAATAAGAGAAATAAAAGACTTTATGGAATTCAGAAAAAAAAATGAAGACACTACTCTTTACAGAACACTATGGGCAACTCCTTACTGATTCAATTACACACCCATCATAAACAGACCAGCCAAGCAAAACAATCAATGTACCAGATAACATAACTATAGATTCCTACTATTAATTGCACTGTAAATATCCATTGAAGATGAATCATATTTAGTTGCACTGTACCCCAGCTAGTTACTTTGTAAATAGTTAATTGCTGTTTGATAACACCAAAAAAGTCTATCAAAGTTACCAACTAGTTGCACTGTATACACAACTAGTTACACTGTACATAGTTAATTACTGTTAAATACTGTTCTAATATACAAACATACTGTTTTTAATGTACAAAGTTAACTCTGTTAGATGTAAATGTTCAAGTTTTGTTACTTGTAAATCGCTTTGTTACCTGATAAGGTGGTATAAAAAACTCTGAAATAAATAAATATGTGCTGGGAGAGTCACACATTCTTTAAAGGGGGTGCTTTAGTTTAAAAAGGGAAATATTTTATTTAGTGGGGTAGGTTTAAAACTCTGCTTTGGTATCTTTCTCAGCTCTTTGAAGCTACTGACACCTCATCAGGAGTTAGTGGGCCTGATTAGCCTGTGAAAGAACTGAGAGCAGCTGAGGTCTGCATAAAAGGCTTCAGAGCTCTGAACTGTTCAGGCATTCCTAACAGGGGCTATACACTTCAAGCAAAGGTAAGAATTTGTGGCTTTTTAAATTACTATCTCTCTGCCTGGAAGCTCTTAAAAGGGTTTTGGTTCATTTAAACAAAGTTACATTCTTTTTGGTGCTTTAGTTTAAAAGGAGAAATATTTTCTTTAGTGGGGTAGGTTTAAAACTCTGCTTTAGTATCTTTCTTCAGCTCTTTGAAGCTACTGACACCTCATCAGGTGTTAATTCCCTCCCTACCCCCCAACTCCCATCCACCCCTAGTGAGCAGTCTTACTTTATAGGGCACCTCCCCAATTAACTATACACAGGGACTTGGAACAGCGCATTTTGAACACACTTAAAGGGATTTAACTACTTTTTCTCTGAAAGGACAGCTGGGAAACTGGCTGGCACTTTGGTAGGTCTCTCTCTCTTTTTTGCTTTAACAGATACCTAAGCTCCACCAACTGAACAATGGCTGAGAAAAATTGTATCGCTAAAGCTGTTACCCCCGTTACAGCTTCTGCCTCTGTCCAAACAGAGGTCCCAATGCCAGCTGAAGGACCGGTTCCATGTGCAGGATGCCTGCATGGTGAAGCTATCAGGAAACAAGTGGAGGAACTCAGAGAGGAGGTGGCAAGGCTGAAGAGCATTCAAGACAGTGAGAAGTATATTGATGAGATGCTTCTTGCAACATCCAAGCTCTCCAGCAGAGGAGAAGATGGGTGCCTACAGAATGACGAAGGTTGGACACAAGTCACCACGGCCTGCAGAATCATCAATCCAACTTCTCCAGCCCTTGAAGTGAAGAACCATTATGCAGCCCTGGAAGTGGAGGAGATGAAAGCATCCCTGGAAAGGAAAGAACCAGAGCTTGAGCACCCCAAAGTTGCAGATTCAGTGACCACAAGGAAGCGAAGGGTAGTGGTGATTGGTGACTCTCTTCTGAGGGGTACTGAGGCATCCATCTGCTGACCAGACTTGATGTCCAGAGAGGTATGCTGTCTGCCAGATGCCATAATCTGAGATGTTACAAAAAGTTTGCCGAGGCTCATCAAGTCCACTGACTATTACCCAATGTTGCTAATCCATGTCGGCACAAATGATACTGCCAGGTATCCCTCTGAGCATATCAAAAGTGATTTCATGGCTCTGGGACAGAGGGTGAAGCAGATAGGGGTGCAGGTGGGGTTCTCTCCAATCGTCCCTGTTGAAAGTAAAAACCAAGGCAGAGAAACTCACATCCTGGAGATGAATGCATGGCTGCATGGATGGTGTCATTGAGAGCATTTTGGTTTCTTGGACCATGGAATGCTGTTCTAAGGGTTGCAGAGCAGAGATGGTGTCCATCTGTCCAAGAAAGTTTGACATGTCTTCAGTAGCAGATTGGCTAATGGGGAGGAGTGGCCTAATGGTTAGGACATTGCCAAAGTCTCCAGTGACTTGTTCCTGGCAAAATCCAAGGGCCTTTACTCTGTCCTCATCCTTCTTGACCTCTCTCCTGCTTTTGACACTATTGACCATAACCTTCTCCTCGATACCCTGTCCTCAGTTGGTTTTAAGGGCTCTGTACTATCCTGGTTCTCCTCCTATCTCTCCCATTGCTCTTTCAATGTGTGTTCTGGTGGCTGCTCCTCCTCTGCTATCCCGCTCCCAGTTGGTGTACCCCAAGGATCTGTCTTGGGTCCGCTCCTTTTCTCTCTCTATACCCAGTCCCTTGGTGCGCTTATCTCTTCCCATGGCTTTCACCTGCAGCTATGATGGAAAGTACCACCACGGGCACGGAAAGAAAGCCTCTTTGGTTGGTAGTTTCTTCTGCACAGGATCAGCAGTCTTTCTGGAGAGCCTGGTGGGGGTCACCAGCTCCTTTTCCAAATTTTTGGCTTTTTCCTCCACAGGCTTGCCGAAGAGATTCTCATCATGACAGGGCACATTGGCAATCTTGTCCTGGACCCACTGTTCCAGGTCAGAGGACTGCAACCAGGCCATCTGCCGTGTGGCGATACCTACAGCCACCACCCTACCGGTGGATTAAAAGAGCCCAGACCATAAACTTCAAGCAATCCTTGCAATGAGTTATAATGTAAACCACTTTGATTGAAATGATAAAGCGGTATATAAAACCTGTTAAATAAATAAATGAGCTACAAGGTCTCAAAAAGATTCACAGTGGTCCTCGGGAATGAGGAAAGTGAAGTTCTCGATGCCCAACATGACATCCTTGAGGAACATGGCCAGGTAATTTTGGTAGGCCAGGATCTGGGTTATCAACATGGAATCATGGAAGCATCTCCTCCTGAAGGAGTCCAGGGTCCGCGTCTCCCACATGGATGGCACCAAGGAGTGCGTTTTGCACTCTTTGCATGCTTCAAGGCAGATTTGACCATAATGGGATTGAGGCTTTTTGAACCCCGTGGCTTTTTGGACCCAGTACAGGGAGTCGAGCCAGTGGCTGATAGCTAAAAGCATAAGCAGTACCTCCCTCAGCCACAGTAGCAGCCTCTGCAGGACATGGTGGACGGGGACCATCACCGCCTCACGAGTCGTCAAGGGGTACTGGAGTTCCAGTTCCTCCGCATTTGGTTCCTCTTTGGATTCCAGAGAAAATAGGATGGCCTTGGCCAGATCCCGAAAAAATCCTGGAAAAATATGTCTTCCAGGGGCAACGGGTTGGACAGGAGATCCTGGGCCCGAAGATCCATCACCATTGATTTTGCCTTGGTTTTGGATTCCGACTATCCTCCGAGCGCCGACTGCATGGCTAAGAAGAGGGTGGATGACAATGGCCCCCTTGCACTCAGCATGCTGATGGTGATGCCCCGGGGCCTCAGACTCTGGCATCTATACCGATCTCCCACCCGATGTCCCAGTTGCGACGGACAGGGCATGAGATTCTAGGATAGGCTGGAAAGAGTGTGGTGATGACGCGATCCATGCCACAAAGCCTGCATTCTGCAGGGCTTCCACCACCACCAAGTGAGCTTCTAAGGTTCATAGGCGTGCCTCCAGAATCACCACCAATGAGGACATCAATGCCACAGCCATGGACATCACTGGTGAATCCTTGGGTGGGGACTGCATGATGATTGGAGCATCAGGAAACATCCAGCTCCTCCTGAGCACTGGGAATGGACTCCGCCGTCTGGCTCACCAGGGAAGCTTGGTCAGCCATTCCCGGCCCTCGCTGTCCATCTGATGCCAAGAGGGGCTGTGATGGCACTGCACACAGATCTTCTCCTTGTGCTCCTCTTTTGACGTAGACGGCATCTCTACAGATGGTCATCCCTTTCCGCTTGGACTCTACTGCTCCAACTTAGCCCTCTGCTCTTTTCCCTTGGCCACCTCAGGTGTAGACAAGGGGGTCAGGACCGAGGATGCTAAATCAGATGAGCCAAAGAGGGACTCCTTCTGCTTTTCCTGACCATTCAGCCCTCGACACATCATCTGCAAGCAGAGTTCACAGAATGCCAGCTGGTGGTCGGGTCCAAGGCATTGCAAGCACCAATTATGGCAGTCAGTAGAAGAAATGGTCTTGCCACATTTGGTGCATTTCTTAAAGCCACTAACCAGCTTAGACATGCCTAAAAAAACTACTTCGGTAAAATCAAATTGAAAAATGACTGTGGATGGGGAAAAAAACGCCAAAAAGGCACAAAAAACTACAGAAAAAGACAGGCAGGTGAAAAAAACAAGTGAAAGCTCAGTCACAAGGGCAAGAAATTCAAACTTTTTTCTGGACTGCAGGAACGTGTCCTAGGGGCTCCGCGGAAAAAAGAAGAATGGAGAATATAACGCCACAGTGGGTGGGGAAGGCAGGCACGCATGCGCAACATACCTTCCAAAAGCTTCCTTTGGAAGCTGGGGAGCATTCTGTGCGGGGCTCCGTCAATGATGTCACCCATACATGAGAAATTCCCAGTGCTCATTTCTTTCACAGGCTGTTTATTCATAAAGAAAGCTATGAATTTTCTTAGAAACCGTAAAAATTGTAATAAATACAAATCAGTCCACAAGACCCAGTCTGTCAAGTCAGAGGTTTCATTTAGAAATAAAATGTAAACCAAATGTAAATAACTAAGTCCATATAGTATCATAATTGTTCAGGCAAATAAAGGAGATTATGCTCATGCTTTTTCAGAAAAATTTCAAATCTAGGTAAATTTACTTGTTTGAAAATCGCAATTCTATATGCAGCATCAATTATGTGTGAGCTTCAATTGCTGATGTATTTTTAGCCTGATTAAAGTTGTTTCCAGACAGAAATGTTTAGATCACTGGAGTAAAATAGTATGTTCATTGGGATTTCCCAAAGTACACACGCTATTTTACCTTTCCCCACCCCTCCGCCACCTGTCCAAATAGCATGTGAAACATACACAGATGCTTTTGGCTGGAGTACTTTTTTTTCAAAGATAAGCTAGTTGGGTAGTTTTTCTATGAAAATTTGCTGTAATGTAGACCCAATAAAAATACCCATGTATTCTGCAACTGCACAGGCTATTTGAAAATTGCCCCTTAAATCTAATTCCTTAGTACATGAAGTGGAGGAGTAGCCTAGTGGTTAGAGCAACAGCCTAGCACCTAGGCAGTCTCAGTTTGATTCCCACTGGCACTCCTTGTGACCTTGGGCAAGTCGCTTTACCCTCCATTGCCTTGGAAGAAAAGACCTGTCAATCTACTTTGGTCATACCTTGCCAAGAAAACCCAGGGGCTGCTGGGTTGCCAGGAGTTAGCACTGATTTGATGGCACTAAAAAAAAAAGTATATGGAATATAAAATGTAGAGTATATCAACTACTCAAAAATAATCTTAGATTTTTAAAAATGTTTTATCTTTTGGACATAACTGTAAAACCTTGACCCATTCAAAGTAGTAAATCATGCAGATAAGATAATAATGTCACTTCTTACATTTATATTATAGCTCTTAAGACTCATTCAAAGAACTTTAATGCACTTTACTAACAGCTGTAAAATGTATTTCAAAGATGAGCTTTCTAGACTAGAATCACATTAATTCTTTCCTAATTTGTTCTGTGGTTCTCTATACAGTCTGTTTTCCTTCAAAGAGGCTCTGACTTCATTAATTTCTTAAAATATCTCCCTTGTTGAGCTCGATTGCACACACCAATGATTTTCAACATCTGCATTTCGCAACATTTATTTATTTATTTGACAGCTTTTTTTTATGCTGCTGTATCTATCAGTCACATGGAGCAAGTTTAACGAGTTTAACTTTACATGGAACGCAGATTAAATAATTAGCAATTAACCAATTGTAACTGTAACATAGAACAGAGAGACACAGAAAGCGAGACATCAAACAAAAATGTCCTTTATTCATATCCAGCAACCCCGACATGGCCACGTTTCGACATAAGCCTCCGTCAGGGAGTATACCTTAAAACACAAATAAAAACATCAAACATCACTTTCATGTAAAAGAATATAAACATTGTTTAAAAACAATAAAAGAAAGGAAAGCATATCCAAATGATGTATATTATAATGTTAAAAGGTAAAAACAATAAAAGATAAAATAATTAAAACAATAAATAATTAAAATATATATGTGCACACATAAATTAAGAAATGCGAAGGACACATAACTCTACTATGTATACAAGAGAAGAGGGACATATTTTGCTCAGACAGTATTTGCAAAGGACAAACACAATATATCCAATCTAAAGGGATAAGCACCAATTGAATAGTGCAAAGAAAACTAGCACAGGCATAGGAAAAGAAAAGAAGACTTACTAAAGAATAAGCAATGTTTGTTATATTAATCCAAATTTGGAACAAAATCACGTCTGTAAGTGAACAGCACAAAATGAAAAATAAAAATAAATGATAAATACTGAAGAAAGGGGGGGGGGGGACTCGTGATGAAAGAAAGCCACACCATTGATTAAGATGTCTGCTTGATTATCAATCTTGACTTGTTCTATATATGGTGAGAAGTATATAATGAGAATTACCTTATATGTGGCATAAAAACTCCAAATATGGCATAAAAACTCCAAATATATAACATGATACTTGAGAGAAGGGCACATATTATAATTTGTAATGGGAGGAGTGCATTTAGCAATATGGGGGTCATTCTGAACCGCGAATAAGCCGTTTGCACATACGCCGGGGACATGCGCCATGTGGAGACGTCTAGACAGTATTCTGAGCACAACGTGAGATATACGTGTCAGACCAATATACGTGTATATTTGGGCGGGAGTGCGATGTAAGCGTGGATGGGAGGAGCATGGGCATTGCCAGCCCCAAAAATGTACAAACCGTATTCTGACAAATCCTGTGTACAGCTAGTTGTTTCCCCTGGACGTCTAAGTTATACCTGCTAAAACCTGGAATAACAGACATGGAGGGACTAAAAATAAGAAAAGAAATGTTATTGCATAGAGCTGAGCATACTGCTCTGCGCATCACCGTATCCCAATGAGAGGTATGAGGATGATGACACCTGTGTGCCTGCAGTAGCAGGGAGCACAGGATGCAGATGTACATACTGTTCTGCACAAAGGAGGGACATGTACAAGGTGCATGAGAATGAACAGTCTGCGCCAAGGAAACACAGACAAAAGAGACAGATGCCCACTGTGACTGCAGAGGAAAACACAGAGCCCAGCAGTTGTGAGAAAAACCATTTATTGCGTGCATGACATAGAATAAAACACCCACACTACCATCACCAGTGTCCAGGCAAACCCACCCCACACACCCAGGTGCCCCCCAACAGCATGTCACATACCGCCCCATCCTTATCTCCCAACCCCACCCCACCCCACCATCCCAGCCCCTCATCCTCAACCCCCTGCCTTCATCCCAACCGCATACTCTCACCCCCATTCCCACACCCCAATCCCACCAGCCCCTCACCCCCAACCCCCTGCCCTCACCCCCAACCCCACACCCTCACCACAACTTGCTGGTGGATGGTGGGGCAGAGGAGTGAGGCACATCAGCGATGGCAGGAGGCACAGTAGCAGCAGCCGGTGTCAGAGGCGTGCCCTCAGACCCGGCCAACCGAGCGACCAGGACATCGATGTGGGCCCCTAGGTGGCACAGGAGGCAGTCAGGCGATTGGTTGCTGCCAGCTGCTCCTCCTGGACCACCAACTGCTGCTCTCTGAGGATCAGCTGCTGTTCCCACAGTTGCACAGTCCAATGGAGGAGTTGCAACTTTTCCTGTGCCTGCGCATCATGACCCTCCTGCTGAGCGATGATGCGCTCAGCACACCCAACCAACTGAACATATGTGCGGTGGTGGCGCTGCCCATGGTGACCACAGCCACCAGGCTGGGGGGGGGGGGCTCAGGTGATGGTGATGGTGCAAGTTGGTCCTCTGAGTCAGCAGAGTTGGTGCCCACAGGCTCTGCAGCAGTGGACAACTCTGCACCCCCATCCACAGGGGGCGCAGGCTGTGATTCAACCCCCTCTGATGGCACCACAGTGCTGTCGACTGACAGTGGCAGTGTTAGAGTCGCCGGTGGTGAGGCAGCACTGGGTCCAGCATCTGTGGCAGCACCTGCTTAGGAATGCAAGGAGGACCAGCTGAATGCAGACCCCTGCATGCAGCAACCCACCCCCACTCCCACATGGGCTGCACCAGTGCACTACGGCTGCAGGGACACCTTGGGGTAGCTGGGAGAGTGCAAAGCAGGCCAGAGGGTCCTGCCACCACAGAGTCACCCAGTGAGCCAGTGATGGGAGATGTGGCAGTGCAACAAGGGCATGCATGCCCCACCCCAAACCAGGGGGGCAATGGGCAGTTCATGGGGTCATCTCACCATAGGTTCAGGCCTGGGGTGGGGGACATGCAACATGTGAGTATCAGCACAGACACGTACCTTGGAGGTGTCCACATCCCTAATGCCCTCCAATGTAGCAACATCCACAGTGGCGAGGACATGCCATTCCAGCTCAGTGAGGTGCACCCCCTGTCCATCTGGGCCCACATCATGTACCTTCCTTCAGGCCTCATGTCTCACCTGCTGCCACTTGCACTTGACATCCTCAAAGTCATGGTTGTTATGGTATATTGCATTAAGCTTGTGACAGATGGCGAGTCACCTGCACTGCCTCTCGTAGGCACCTACACGGGCCTCCTTGGTGCCCATGAGGACCCCGTGGTTGGTAAACACCTCCTCAATGAGGAGGATCTGTTCCCCATCACTGAAGTTTCTCTTTTGAGATGACAGCTTGGGGGCCATTGTCACTATCAGAGTTGCAAATCTACCTTTAGGATAACAGTAGAATGGCATTTCGCAGGGGCATGTTCATGGCAGAGTTGCACGTTTTATAGCGGTTAGATGTTTAGTGACGTATACATACAACCGCTCGGAATACAGAACAAGTCTGTACGTCATGACGCACGTGTGCGTCAATGTTCCGCGGTCGATGTATAAATACGGATGCGGATCCACACGTTCATTCTTTCCCGGTTGCAGATCTACATGTTTTGCTTTTCCTTGTGTGACGCATCTAGGATATCATTGGAGCTAATTTTGTACTACATAACGGGCGCTACAGCAACACTGCCACTGACAAGGTAGGTAGACAGGGTCAATGATGTGACTGCGATGGTATGTGTGCTGGGGCCTGTGCCCCTGATGCATGTTTGTGGTGCCTTTGGCCCGGTGGGAGAAAGTGGTATGCATGGACCTGGGCGCAGAGGCCAGGTGCCCTGCACAGACACCCACCACAGGGCAGGCCAGTGTTAGCATGGGGCTGTCTGGGGCAGGGGGCAACTGGCTTGTACAAGAACGTGGTAGGGGCTGACCACATGGCACCCCTGTGCACTAGACTACCTCCATAGCTACAGCCCCATACCTACGGCAACTGCACTCTGGTCACTGTACAGGGGATGTATATGTATGTTCTGAACTCACAAGCACATGCCTGTAGGTGTGTTTCAGCCAGCACCTGCTCGCCTAGATCCAATGGTGTGTGTGGAGCGCAGGACACCCTAGCGGTGCACATATGAGGGTCCAGCCAGTCCTAATAGCCATGTCCATGGGCACATTTTTGCCCGTGCAGCGGTGCTTGGTGGACAGACCATCCACTAGGTGCCCTACTAGTGTGTGTGGGGGGCGAGGAGAGCCCCAGCACATCTCTTGCCCCCCATGTCACCCACATAGGGCATCAGGGGGGGATATTAGTTGGCACCTCCCCTGGGCCCGGACTGACCAGCGTCCTTTTTCACCCTCCCATAGGTTACAGGGGCAGCAGCCAGGTGTAAGGAGATGACACAAAAGAGGGCCAGAGTACTCTTTGCTAACACCTTTCTTTTTGTCGCTGACCATGAGCGTAGATGTGCCGAATGCCATCACCCATATACCAGGGTCCTCAGGCTCCGAACACATTACCTTGACCTCAGTGATGACCTGTGCCGGACACGGTATTGGTTCGACCGTAAGGCGATACATGACCTGTGTGAGGAGGTGGGGCCACAGCTCGCTGCACAGGCACACAGACGGGATACAGCGTCCGTCCATGTGAAGGTGCTAGCAGTTCTGGCATTCCTGGGGACCAGCACATTCCAGTCTGTAGTGGGAACAGGATCGGGGCTGAGCCAGGTGGCAGTGTCGCACAGCAGCACCCAGTTCCTGGATGTCTTCGTGGGACATGCTGCCCATTACATCGCCTTCCCATGCACCCCACAGCAGCAGACCATGCTCACATTAAGCGAGGTTGCAGGATTCCCATCCATCCTCAGGGCCATCAACTGTACCCATGTGACCCTCCACCCACTGCACCTGCATGAGGCGGCCTTCAGGAACCAGAAGGCATACCACTCTATGAACATGCAGGTCATCTGCAACACCCAGATGGAGATCCTGGATGTCGTGGCACGCTTCCCTGACTTGTGCCATGATTCCTACATCCTGGGACAGTCAGAGATACATGCTGACTTCGAGGACGGCACCATCACCGGTGGCTGGCTGCTTGGTGAGTAGACACAAGTTTGTGTCGCATGCACATGCATGCATACCCCCAGAGGCACAGGGGCATGGCCAGCCGTGTGCCTGCAGGCAGGCCATGCCCATGGGGGGGGCCACACCATGGCTGTGGGTTGTCTATATGTGGCAGGGGGGCCACAAGCACCCGTACCATTGCATGGTAGGTGGGGGCCAGCTACAATCACAGCATGGACTTGGTGGAGGCTGGGAATGCGCCACATCTGGGGACATACAAGGGTCAAGGCTGGCTAGCCCTAGGCATGGGTGGTGGGGTACCACATGGCATAGGTCCCATCACTCTTTTAGTGTGTGTTCTGGTGGCTCCTCCTCCTCTGCCACCCCGCTCCCAGTTGGTGTTCCCCAGGGTTCTGTCCTGGGACCGCTCCTCTTCTCTCTCTATACCCAATCTCTTGGTGCTCTTATCTCTTCCCATGGCTTTCATTACCATCTCTATGCTGATGACTCTCAAATCTACCTCTCTTCGCCTGATATCTCTCCAGCAATCCATGACAAGATCACTGTTTGCCATTCAGACATTGCTACTTGGATGTCTCACCGCCGCTTGAAATTAAATATGGCTAAGACTGAACTCCTTATCTTTCCCCCCAATGCCTCCCCTCCTCTACCCCCTTTCTCAGTCTCTGTGGATAACTCTTTAATCCTTCCTGTCTCTTCGGCCCATAACCTGGGTGTTATCTTTGACTCCTCTCTCTCTTTCTCCACTCATATCCAACTCGTAGCTAAGACTTGCCGTTTCTTTCTTTATAACAAAATTCGCCCCTTCCTTTCTGATGACACTACTAAAATGATTGTCCGCTCCTTGATCACCTCCTGTCTTGATTACTGCAATATTCTCCTTGCTGGCTTCCCGCAAACCATCTCTTTCCCCTTCAATCTATTCAACATTCTGCTGCTCGATTAATTTTCCGTCAGCATCGCTTTTCCCATGTCACTCCTCTTCTCAAGTCCCTTCATTGGCTTCCCATCCGCTTCTGGATCCAATTCAAACTCCTCCGCTTGACCTATAAATGCATTCACTCTTCAGCCCCCCACTACCTAACATCTCTTATCTCTCCTTACATTCCCTCTCGCGTTCTTCGCTCTTTGAACAGCCTTCGTCTTTCTATGCCCTCCACTCGTACTGCTAATTCTAGACTTTGCTCCTTTCACCTGGCTGCACCCTTTGCCTGGAACAATCTACCTCTGTCTGTACGCAATGCGCCCTCTCTGGACCTCTTCAAGTCCAGATCGAAAACCCATCTCTTCTCTATTGCTTTCTGTTCTTGATTCTTGATTTTGCTCTTCTTGTTTATTGTATACTTTGTCTTACTTGATTGTATTTGTATTTTGTGATCTTCGTGACTAGATTGTAACTCTGATGAGCAGGGACTGTCTTTTCTTCATGTATGTACGGGCCTTTGTACATTTGAAGCGCTTTATAAATGTTAAATAGATAGATAGGTGAGGCGCACATGCATGTTGGGCCTGGTAGGGTAGTACCTGGTGCATGGGTATGATGACGCTACTTGTTGACATTCCTGCCGCTGTTTCTCTACACAGGTGACAGGGGCTATCCACTGCAGGAGTGGCTCATGACCCCATTTGTCATCCCATGCACCCCAGCAGAGGTGAGATATAACCAGTCGCACCAGCTGACATGTTCCATCATAGAGCGGACATTTGGGCTTCTCAAGAGTCTCTTCCGCTGCCTTGACCGGTCTGGTGGAGAGCTGCTCTACACCCCAGAAAAAGTGTGCAGGATATTCCTGGCATGCTGCATGCTGCATAATTACACCCTGCATCGGAGACAACCCATGCTGGATGCAGCCATCAGCGATTCCAATGGTGAGGAGGTTGAGATGATGGCCCCCCAGCCATTGCATGCTACCTCACACCAATGTGCAGTGGCGACTCGGAGATCCCTTGTGGAGACACACTTTCTGTGAGGTTAGCTGCCTGTGCTGGCAGAACTGGGGGGTGGGTGGAACGGCTGGGCATCAGCAGGCAGGACCCATGAGCCTGTGTCCATCCTGAACATCCTGGCCCCGTGTACCCAGTCAGAACCGGGCGCACAGAGGGAGTCGCAAATCTGATCCCACAGGGCATGCTTAGCCCCGCAGAAATGAGATTGCAAACAGGCCTGTGTGTGTAAGCCATGTCTGCGATTCAGCCCGGCCTGCATGTACAGGCCTTCCCCAGCTACCTCGGTCTGACCTGTTCAATGGAGCTGTGGTGCCATCGTGACAGGTTGCCATGACACCACTGCTCCATTGTACAGCTGTGATCCCCAGACGCCATCTCCTGTACTGCCTTCCCCACAGCTCGACCCACGATCCAGCCTCCCTAGGCTAGAGTCAGCCTGTGAGCAAGGCTCTCTGCCCCCACCTACCACTTTACAGCCCTAGGCCTGCGGTCCACTGCTGCATTGGGGAATCTACTCCACCTCAGTGGAGGAAGACATTCCCTGTCTACAATGTTGGCCCCAGATGTACAGGGCCAGCATTGGACTCGGCCCTGTATGTCCAGGGCCAGCAAACACCCACCACCCACCTTAACGCCACCCCCAATCTGCCCCTCTCCCGCCCCTGTCTATCTTTCCCATACAGCATGTGGGAACATTAGACTGGATCAGGAGTAGGTATGGATAGCGGGGATCGACATCCCAATGGGGAATCCATCCTCGCTATTCATGGCATGGACTAGACCCGCATATGTACACATCTTGGTCCACCATGCTGTGAGCCATTCTGGCCACTGCAGGCAGTCACCCCCCCCCCCCCCCTCACATCTGCCACTACATGCCCTCGGGCTCAGGTGACCTGGGCCAACATATGTATCAGCCCTGTATGGCCAGGGCCACAGACCATCCATTGCCCCCCTTTCTCCATAGCCCCTTTCCTACCCCTGGCTAGCCTCTCGGTACAGCCACCATGTACATACTGAGAGGTTCGTCAGGGTCGGCAGAGGTGGCCAGTTGGCAGGGATAGATGTCCACATGGGACTCCCATCCCCACTATTCAGGACTCAGACTGATTCCCTATGCGGATATACACATGGACAGAGTGCTTCAAATTAACATGTTTTATTTATAACATTGTTCACATTCTAATGTTTACAATGTCCCCTCAGCAGTGGACATCTTGGCCCTCTGACATCCTATGGGGCCTCATTGAGATGACCTACATGGGGACAGGAGCACCTCTGTCAGCCGCTCCACAGCCCGTGTGAGGGCCTAGAGTCACCCCTGATCCCACGTAGGTGATCTGCAATGAGCCCCAAGGGCCCCTCTGCTGCTGCCTGCTATGCCATCCTTTGCCCCCTCCCATCCCCTCCCTCTACCTCCTGCCCCCTCCCCCCCCCATGCTCCCTCCCTTCTCCACCCACTGGGTGTCCTTGGGAAGCATGGCCCTAAGTTCCCCTTCCTCCAGGGATGACGACTCCTCCTGCTCCTCAGGGCCACCCACCCAGGGGTAACCTGCCTCCCCACCCTCAGCCCCAGTGATGTCCTGGGCCCCCCACTCTGGAATGCCCCGCCCAGGCTCCATAGCACTGTCCAGCCCCTCCCCCTCAGGGGAGTGAGGCACCTCCATGAGGTTGAGAGTAACAATTTCATCCCCACTCTCATCTGATGGGGAGCTGCTGGATAGTACTATGGGGCTGGCTAACGGTGGGTGGCCTGCAATGGTGGTGATGGGGCTGGTCACTATTCCTCCTCCTCCTCTGCCTCCATCTTGCTGTGAGCTGTGTCACTGCTCTCCTCCTTCTCCTCCTCCTCCACTGCAGGGGGGGGTGTCTTCAATTGGGATGGGAGTGGAAGGGATGCAGAGAGGTGACTGTTAGTTTCAGTGGGTGGGGATGTCCAGCTGCCATGTCCCCATTGTCAGATGCCTCCCCATGCTCTGTCTGCTATTGCCCTTGCAATACCCAGCCACTCCAGCCCTGTGCTATGTTGCATGTCATGGCCCCATTCCTGTGCCATTCCCCCACACTCACCTCGCTCCCGCTGCAGCTGCCATTGGGTTCATGCCAGGTGAAGCGGCCGAGTGCACCGTATGACATGATAGCGCACCCTATAGGCTTCTGTGTCTCGCAGGACATGGAACTGTCTGTGGAGGCAGGAAGGAGGTGTCTTACATATGCATGTTTCTTTCTCCCCCCAGGTCTGTCACTGCAGCTGCCTGCCTGTTTGCCATAACACCACCTGTATAAAGTGGACCCTGTCCCATCCTGCTGCCACGTCTCCAGTGCTGCCACACCTCAGTTCAGGCTTGCCTTTGTCCCCCGGGCCTCCTCTGCCCTGTGTGCCTGCATTGCTGACTGGCCAGGCCATGAGCTGAGGGGACCACAGAGACAGTGCTGCCTGCATCATTTGTCTCAGATCCTGCTGCATTTGCTGCCTGCCCTGTGTTGCATCGTGGTCTTTGCATGCTGGTGTCAGACCTGGCAGCTGACATGTCCTGTTTTATGGTTGCTATACAGGCTTTTGGGTTGCCACTTTCCAAGTGGGCACTATCATGTGTGTGGTGTGGTACCTCTTAACACACTTCAGGGTGGGGTGTGACCATGATCATGTCTGCTGTGCTTAGCAGGGCTGGTCAACAGCGGGTGGTACTGGGATGCCTGGGTGCATTGGGTGGGGTATGAACAATGATGGACAGGTGATGAGTGTGCCTGTCTACGGTGCATTGCAAAGGTATTCATCCCCTCTGTGCTTGTCCGGTTTTGTCACATTCTACCTGGTGGATGGATACTCCCATCTCCACTTTCTGTGCAGCTCCTTCCATGTTCTCCTTGGTGTCCTTGTGCCATCTCTGCTTCATACACTCCTTGCCTAGTCTGTGGGTTTCAGTGGGCAGCCTTCTCCTGTCAGGTGTGTCGTGGTGTCATGCTCGTCATATTCTGTTTTTGTGCAGTTACTGGTGCTTCATGGTGACCTCCATCTTTGGGATAGTGATTTGTGCTGGGGGCCTGATCTCTGCATCGCCACACCTTTGTCTCAGACCTGTTTGGGGTGCTCCTTGGTCATCTTGTTGCTTGCTTGGTGGTGTTGCAGGGTCTGGCCCTTTCGTTCAGGTAGCTTTGTAAAGGCATCATGTGCCAGTTCATGTGGCACTGCTTGCATGCAGGTGGACCCTGTTGCCCTCCTTTCGGGTCATCTATGGTTCTTTGGTTGGACCTGCTCTTAATTAGGGGTCTCATGGACAGAGTGTTGGTGACTGTGATAAGGAAGCTTATCATAGTTCAGGAGGGAGCTATAAAAGAGGTGAATTGGCTCTGAACAAGCAACCTGTCTTTGCTGGTAGAAATACTAAAACAGAATGTTTTCATAAAAGACTACCAGTCCAAGAATGCACCAGGTTTCAAACAGCCTCTAGAAGGGCTGAAGTGGGGAAACGTGTGTTCAATCAGGAGAGCTATGAGGTAATCCCCAATCACTCATCTCCAAGGGCAGGGCTTGATTCAGCACACCTGGGCTGTGCTAGGGTGGAGTGTCCCTCTAAGCACGTTAAAAGTAATAGATTTTCTACACACAGACAGAGCAGAGGGAGCCAGGAGAGCAGACAGAGCAGACAGAGCCAGCAGCAGCAACGTGGAAGGAAGAAGAGAAAGACATCTTGGAGGTCTAAAGAAGGAGCCCACAGCAGTACGTGTGTTGGGAGTCATTCCAGAGGCAAGCATACTCCATTGGACTGGAGGAAGCCAGAGGAGTGGGGTTATAGAGCCAGGAATTCCCAGACAGCACTTTTGAAGGAGACGGCTGCATGTGGAAGGGGCCCTAAGACCAGTGCAAGAAGGTATGTGAAGAGAGACCCAGTGTCCAGGGATCTTGATTGGAAGGCTGGACATAAAAGCTGGACTACTTACTGGCCAGGATACCTGGAGAGGAAGCCTAACAGCAAAGGAAGCTCAGGTATGAACTTTGATCTATGCCCTAGCTCTTCTCCAGGAAGACAGCAGGGAAACAAATATTATCCTGAGAGTGAACAATTGAGGAATTCCTCTGAGCCAGACCCTGATATTGATTCCATGATATTTGAGGAAGAAGGAGATATATTAAATGATCAGAATGAATACATGGATTGCTCTCTGTCTAGACTGTTGTTGTAAAATACTTTCTCAATAATACAAAAACCACCAAAAGGAACTATAATTTGTTCTTTTATCTACCCAGAAATGTCTGCAAGAAAGCTTTAGAGTAGGATTGAGCCACGTAGAGAAAGTGAACCAGCAAAAGGGTTTGCAGCTGGCTAATTAGTGATAATTGAGCCAGGCACAAGTGCATGTGAGCTCTGAAAGGAAACTTTTCTTTTTGTGTGTGTAAATAGAAGAAAGTTATCCTTGATAAAGAACAGTTTTTGTTACTTTTGGGTTTTGTTTTTGCTTTTGGAGCAATGCTAAGAAAGTTATTAGCATGAGCCATCAAAAAGACCTTTTCTGTTTCCCATCAAGGTCTTATTTGATTTTTGCTTAAGAAGTTCAGTTACCTTATTTCATGTTTTGTTTTCCTGAATGCAATACTGAAAGCAAGTGTCCTTTTTGTGTTACCAAGTAAATCTGTGTGGGAGAATTAACCCCATGAATAAAATCCATTTTTCTTTGCTTACATTCGTGCATCACAACTCACTATTTTGTGAATGGCTGATTCTGGTATAAGTGAACTACATTCCCCACAATCCTTTGCAAGTCATAATAATATTTTTGCCTTTGCTGTGGCCATTCACGACCAGCGCCCCCGTTTACAGTTGGCGTAGTAGTTCGGATTGCTTTTACACAAAGGATTTACATGATTTATAAGGATTACAACTGAAATCTGAAAGAAAAAAGTTCAAGTCAAAAGCTGGAAAGTGGATTTTCCCTTAACAACACTTTGGAGGAAAAAAGAGGTGGCTGTTCCAAGGAGGAAAAGACCCTGTGTAAGCTGGATTCATCACTGGCATAAGGTAATAAGTACCTGGGCATGTCTAGTGGTGGATGGGAGTAAGACACATGGGTAATTGAAAAAATAAATAGGAGAAAAACACCTGTTTGGAGGGTGCTGCTCTGTGTTTTTTTTTTTATTTTGTTTTCTTGCAGGGAGACAAGATGGATCCGAAGGAACTGCCCAGCTGGATGGCAGCCCAATTTAGCAGGCAACAGGAGCTAGCGCAGCAGGCTCAGGACACTGCAATTAAAGCATTAAGGGACCTACAGAAGCCAGTGCTTGATCTGGTGGAAGCCTTAATTGCTCTTCATAACCAAAGTGGACCGGATGCAAGACCAGCAGTAACAACTGGTATACCACATGTGGACAATGTGGGACTCAATCAGGGAATTGGGGCATTTAGTTTTGGGAAGCTGACTCCAGATGATAATGTTGATGATTTCCTTGAATCTTTTGAGAGAGTGGCACAAGCATTAGCATGGCCAGAGACCCAGTGGGCAGTAAGGCTGGCAGCCTCATTAACTGGGGAGGCGCTTGCAGCTTATAGGGCAATGCCAGCAGCTCAAGCTTTGAATTATAGAGATGTAAAGGCTGCTATAAGAGATCGCCTAGGGTAGTCTATTTCAGAGTATAGGCGAATGTTTAGAGCTACTGCATTAAGAGTGGGTGAAACACCCAGGGCTCTGAGTCAGAGAATCAGAGGATTGGCTGTAAAATGGTTGGAGCCCGAGGGAAAGACTGTGGAAATGTTATTAGACATTATTATGCTTGAACAATTTATGTCTGCTGTGCCTAAAGATTTGCACACTTTCCTTATACAGCAAAATTGCCAGAACCTTGGAGAGGCAACCATGCTAGCAGAGAGATTCTTGGAAGCCACGCAGGCTTGCCATAGAATGGGTGGCCCTCTGAAGGTTGGTGCTGAGGCAAGCTGTGCTGTATCAGAAAAGAAAATGGTTAAAAATGTTTCTGAGAATAATTGTACTGTACCAACCCAGATTACAAAGTGGAGTAAAAAGAAATGTTTCAAATGTGGAAAATGGGGACATTTGGAAAGGGGATGCCAGATACACACTAGCTTGATGGGTGTTGATTTAAAACAGCCCAAAGAAGGATTCCTTTTGGTGGTTGATGTGCAGGGAATTACCACAAATGCTCTGTTAGACTCTGGGGCAGACCAGAGTATGCTGTCAAAGAGGCTTTGGAAGAGGATAGAGGCCCAAGAAGAATTTGTGCCTAGAACCCCCTGGAAGCCAGGTTCACATCAGATGCATTCATGGTGCTGCAACATCATATCCCACCTATAGGCTAATGGTTAAGTGCCTGGGGGAACAAGAGGAAGTTCTTTTAACAGTGGTGCCTAGGCTTCCGTTTGATTTGGTTCTAGGAAGGGACTGGCCAAGATTTAAGCAGGAACTAGTGAAAGGACTAGGAAAGAAGGAGGGAGAAGGAATGATGGTAATAGCTCCCGGGCCTTTGTTTGGAAGTCCTCAGACCCCAGCTAAAAAGATGGTTAAGCTTCCAGAAGAACAAACTACTAAGAAGCAAGTATTTATCTTGAAGTACCATAGGGTCACAGAGAAGGCCCAAGCTCCTAAACGGGCAACCCCTCAAGCTGCTGGGTTTGACCTGTGCAGTGTAGAAAATGTAACTGTACCTAGCCAAGGGAGAGCCTTGGTTGACACTGGACTCCAAGTAGAAATACTCATTGGGTGCTATGGGCGAGTAGCCCCAAGATCAGGATTAGCCCTGAAGTATTTCATTGATGTGGGAGCGGGAGTGATTGATCCCGATTACAGGGGCAATCTTAAAGTTTTGTTATTTAATTATGGACAGAACGATTACCATGTAAAGACGGGAGACAGAATCGCTCAATTGATATGTGAGAGACTGGGTTTCCCACCTGTGGAGGAAGTTACATCCTTGTCAAATTCTGAGCGTGGAACCAAAGGTTTTGGTTCTACTGAAGACAAAGGGGTTAAGAGTCTAGCTGCCACCTGTGCCCGTGAAAGGAAGGTGTATGAAGAGGAGGATTTGGGACCCCAAGTATCTGACTGTAAAGAAAAATCAGAACCCCAGATAGGTGAGGACCTGACAGTGGTACAGCAGGAAGAAATAAGGAAATTGCTTAAAGAATTCCCAGATGTTTTGACTCCCATACCTGGGGAGACACATTTGGTTGCCCATGAGATAATAACTCCACCTGGGAAATTAATTTGTCAAAGGCCATACTGCTTGCCTGAAGCAAAGAGACAGGAAGTAGTGGCACAAGTTCAGGAAATGTTAGACATGGGAGTAATAGAGGAGTCGAAGAGTCCCTGGAATAGCCCCATAGTCTTGGTGCCCAAGCCTGATGGCTCTTTAAGATTCTGTATTGACTTCCGGCAGGTAAATGCAATATCAGTTTTTGATGCATATCCAATGCCAAGAATTGAAGAGTTGTTGGACCAGCTTGGACAAGCTCAATATTTAACCACCCTTGATATGACAAAAGGCTATTGGCAAATCCCTCTAACCAGGGAGTCGAAGCCGAAGACTGCGTTCAGCACCCCCGTTGGCCTTTTCCAGTTCAAAAGGATGCCTTTCGGAATGCATGGAGCGGCAGCTACCTGCCAAAGGTTAGTGGACCAGGTACTTCGACCCCAACAAAATTATGCCTTTGCCTATATGGATGATGTCATAATCCATAGTAACACTTGGGCGGAACATCTAAACAGAATCAGGGCAGTCTTATGCTCCATGAAGCAAGCGGGGATCACTTTTAACACAAAGAAGTGTGCC
This sequence comes from Ichthyophis bannanicus, assembly GCA_033557465.1. Lineage (NCBI taxonomy): Eukaryota > Metazoa > Chordata > Amphibia > Gymnophiona > Ichthyophiidae > Ichthyophis > Ichthyophis bannanicus. The sequence goes on from CM066032.1 coordinate 344,096,569, forward strand.
TTTGCTAATAGAGAGGTAAAATACCTAGGCCACCTGGTGGGAAGAGGGAAAATTAAACCTCTAATGAGCAAGGTGGATAGCATCAGGAATTTTCCTCCTCCAACAACAAAGAAACAGCTGAGGAGTTTCTTGGGACTTATTGGATACTACCGCAGATTTATACCACAGTTTGCAGAGAAAAGTGCAATTTTTACTGATATGCTGCGGAAGAATTGCCCAAACCAGCTGAAATGGACTCCTGAAGCTGAAAAAGCATTTTCAATCCTAAAAGGGAAGTTGTGTACAGGACCAGTACTGAAAGGGGTGGATTTCAGGAAACCCTTCTTGGTTCAAAACAGATGCCTCGGATGTAGGGCTAGGAGCTGTTTTATCCCAATGTCATGAAGGGGAGGAGCATCCTGTGATGTACCTGAGCAGGAAATTGTCACCGGCTGAACAGAAGTATTCCACAATAGAAAAGGAATGTTTAGCTATAAAGTGGTCAGTGGAGGCATTAAGGTTTTACCTTACAGGGAGGAAGTTCCAACTGGTTACAGACCATGCCCCACTTAAGTGGTTGCAGCAAATGAAGAACCACAATGCCAGGTTGACACGCTGGTACATGGCCTTACAGGCATTTGATTTTCAAGTGGAACATCGTGCTGGGAAGTTACACAAAAATGCGGATGCCCTTTCCCGTATTACGGACTGTAAAGAAGAAGTTTCACCAGTTGCACCAGTCCGTAATAACTTAAGCAGGGGGGTATGTGATAAGGAAGCTTATCATAGTTCAGGAGGGAGCTATAAAAGAGGTGAATTGGCTCTGAACAAGCAACCTGTCTTTGCTGGTAGAAATACTAAAACAGAATGTTTTCATAAAAGACTACCAGTCCCAGAATGCACCAGGTTTCAAACAGCCTCTAGAAGGGCTGAAGTGGGGAAACGTGTGTTCAATCAGGAGAGCTATGAGGTAATCCCCAATCACTCATCTCCAAGGGCAGGGCTTGATTCAGCACACCTGGGCTGTGCTAGGGTGGAGTGTCCCTCTAAGCACGTTAAAAGTAATAGATTTTCTACACACAGACAGAGCAGACAGAGCAGAGGGAGCCAGGAGAGCAGACAGAGCCAGCAGCAGCAACGTGGAAGGAAGAAGAGAAAGGCATCTTGGAGGTCTAAAGAAGGAGCCCACAGCAGTACGTGTGTTGGGAGTCATTCCAGAGGCAAGCATACTCCATTGGACTGGAGGAAGCCAGAGGAGTGGGGTTATAGAGCCAGGAATTCCCAGACAGCACCTTTGAAGGAGACGGCTGCATGTGGAAGGGGCCCTAAGACCGGGGCAAGAAGGTATGTGAAGAGAGACCCAGTGTCCAGGGATCTTGATTGGAAGGCTGGACATAAAAGCTGGACTACTTACTGGCCAGGATACCTGGAGAGGAAGCCTAACAGCAAAGGAAGCTCAGGTATGAACTTTGATCTATGCCCTAGCTCTTCTCCAGGAAGACAGCAGGGAAACAAATATTATCCTGAGAGTGAACAATTGAGGAATTCCTCTGAGCCAGACCCTGATATTGATTCCATGATATTTGAGGAAGAAGGAGATATATTAAATGATCAGAATGAATACATGGATTGCTCTCTGTCTAGACTGCTGTTGTAAAATACTTTCTCAATAATACAAAAACCACCAAAAGGAACTATAATTTGTTCTTTTATCTACCCAGAAAAGTCTGCAAGAAAGCTTTAGAGTAGGATTGAGCCACGTAGAGAAAGTGAACCAGCAAAAGGGTTTGCAGCTGGCTAATTAGTGATAATTGAGCCAGGCACAAGTGCACGTGAGCTCTGAAAGGAAACTTTTCTTTTTGTGTGTGTAAATAGAAGAAAGTTATCCTTGATAAAGAACAGTTTTTGTTACTTTTGGGTTTTGTTTTTGCTTTTGGAGCAATGCTAAGAAAGTTATTAGCATGAGCTATCAAAAAGACCTTTTCTGTTTCCCATCAAGGTCTTATTTGATTTTTGCTTAAGAAGTTCAGTTACCTTATTTCATGTTTTGTTTTCCTGAATGCAATACTGAAAGCAAGTGTCCTTTTTGTGTTACCAAGTAAATCTGTGTGGGAGAATTAACCCCATGAATAAAATCCATTTTTCTTTGCTTACATTCGTGCATCACAACTCATTATTTTGTGAACGGCTGATTCTGGTATAAGTGAGCTACATTCCCCACAATCCTTTGCAAGTCATAATAATATTTTTGCCTTTGCTAAGACTGTGGCCATTCACGACCAGCGCCCCCGTTTACAGTGACATATGTGCTCACACCTTTTCTGGTTTTACATGTTTCTTTCTGTATACAAGGTATTGTATTATCCTTTCCCATCATCTGTTTTCAATATACTGTGAGGTCCCTTACCTAACGTCTACATGACTCCCCATCTTCTTTACAAGTTGTACATCCTGCTACAGACCAGGTCTGGCACAGAGGGGATGGATAGTTTTGCAGGCCACTGTGGGTCTTCCAAGCATCCACCGTTGTGGTTTTCTGTGAATTTCCAGTGCCCACCCCTCCAGACAGATGTTCACAGATTGGGAATGCTAGAGAGGGTGGCTATGACTGTGGTTGGTGATCTGGGTCCTGACCCTCTGCAGATGGACCCATGGATCTTTTAGGTATACGTTGGCGGCCTGGCAGGTTGGCAGTGCTGTGCTGCAACCTTTGTATGCACAGGTTGGATGTCTCATTTGATTGTCAGCAGGCTCTGCTGATACTGCAAGGTACACCACTCTAGCATTTGTCACACATCACATTAGGTAAACATTGGATATGGCAGGAGGAAAGAGCCTCAGAATCCAAGGAGGTAGGAGCAATAGTAACAGTTAACATCAAACCAGGACCAATCCTCCTCATATTAACAGCTCTAAAATGTGCCTATGAATCGATTGTTCCATATAATTCCGTTTTTATAGACTTGTGATTCCATCTCAAAATAATCAGTAGTAGCTTCCCCTTGCCAACTCTCAGAGCATAAAACATGCTAGACATATCGAGAAAAGGTACACCTATCTTCCAAAGCCACCGCCTTCTACAGGCTCCCAGTCACTGCTGAGAATTCTTGCTGCTGAAAATCCTGCCGCTGAAACTCCAGCGGCAGGATTTTCAGCGGTGACTGGGAGCCTGTTGAAGGCAGTGGCTTTGGAACATAGGTGTTCCCTCTTTAGGTATTTCTAGCATGTTTTATGCTCTGAGAGTTTGCAGGGGGTAGCTACTACTGATTATTTTGATTTGGAGTCACAGGTCTTAAAAAATAGAATTATATTGAACAATCGATTGGTAGAGCCGTTGATGTGAGGAGGATTGGGCCTGGTTTGAAGTTAACTTTTACCATTGCCCCTACCTCCTTGGATTCTGAGGCTCTTTTCTCCTTCCATATCAAATGTTTACCTGATCTAATGTGTGACGAATGGTAGAGTGGGGTACCTTGCAGTATTCGTATGATTCACACTCTGGAGTTGACCTTTTTGGGCTTGAGCATGCTATGCTGTACAGTGTTATGGGATGGGGATGGTTATGCACCTAGGAAAGAACAACCCAAACTATGGTTACATGATGCAAGGTTCCACATTAGGAACCACTATCCAGGAAAAGGATTTAGGCGTCATCGTGGATAACATGTTAAAACCCTGCGACTGGTGTGCAGCACCGGCCAAGAGAGTAAATAGAATGCTAGGTATCATAAGGAAAGTAATGGAGAATAAAATAAAGAATATTATAATGCCTCTGTATCGTTCCATGGTGCAACCGCACATTGAATATTGTGTGCAATTCTAGTCACTGTATCTTAAAAAGGATATAGCATTATTAGAAAAGGTACAGGGAAGAGCCACCAAAATGGTAAAGGGAATGGAAGATACCCCTATGAAGAGAGGCTAAAAAGGTTAGGGCTCTTCAACCTGGAAAAGAGACGACTGAGGGGAGATATGATAGAGGTCTATAAATTAATGAATAGAGTGGAACGGGTAAACGTAGATCAATTGTTTACATCATCAGAATATAGAAAGACTAGGGGACATGCAATGAAGCTACAGGGTAACCTATTTAAGACTAATAAGAGAAAATATTTTTTCACTCAATGTGTAATCAAACTCTAGAATATGTTACTGGAGGATGTAGTAAAAGCTGTTAGTGTAGCTGGGCTTAAAAAAGGTTTGGACAAGTTCCTGGAGGAAAGGTCCATAAACCATTATTAAAAGGGACCCAGGATATCACTGTTTGACCCAATACAAGCATTATGGAACCTGTGTCTTTTGGGGAAACTGCTAGGTACTTGTGACCTATATTGGCCACTGTTGGAAACAGTGTGGTGGTGAGACAGGTATAGAGCCCAAAGAAAATATGGAAAAACAGCCTTTTACCTCTGAGCAGAAGGAAGGTTCAGGGGGTATAAGGGTTAAAACTCAAACCAAAGGAAAAAACTCTCTGCACAGAGATGGGGAGAGTGAGCCACGCCCTAGCTCCATGGAGACCAGGGGAGGTGACGAGGGAAGCCTGGGGGTGCAGTCTGAGGCTATAGGGCAGGCCCAGTCATATAAGCAGGGAGAGTCTTCCAGAGAGGGAGGAGACAGAGGAGACACAGGACGGAAAGGAACAGCAGGGAGACGAGGAGGAAGAAGGAAAGCAAGAGGAGATCGTGTCCGTGGGTGGAGTCCAGGAGGGAAATCCTCTGAGGAGGAAACATCCCCTAGCAGGCTGGACACTAGCAGAGAATCTCTTGAAGCTACAGGAAGTAAAGAGATTAGGAGGACATGTGCAAGGGAAAAGTGCTCCAGCAAAAGCCTCAAACAAGATCCCTATTGCAGGCAGCAGGCAGACAACTCGAGCCCTGATGGCAGCCTAGCTGGTAAGAAGTGTACAGCTGGTTGGGGACACAGGAGAGTTGGTTCTGGGGAAAATGTTGCTGGAAAGCATGGTAAAGGAATCTTTGTGAGAGAGTCTGTGGAGAAGCTTTCACCTGAGGCACAGCCTGAGAGAAGACAGGGTGCTGGGAATAAGGTGAGCCCTTTGCAAGCTTTAAAACGTTTATTGAGAAAGAAAGATCTCCTAGGTCCTTCCCCTGCAACTCAGCGTAGTGAGGATTCCCAGTGGGGACAGGTTTGGAAATTGATAGAGCAATTAAAACCTGCTGTTAGAAATGCTGAGGCCAGCCAGGTGCTAATTGAACCAGATGAAGAGAGCATGGACGTAGAGGAATGCCTTTCAGAAAATGAGAGTTCTGACTTTGAAATGGATTGCTCTTACTGTGTGAGTCATAAGTAGAAAAGCTGTATGGTTTTAAAAGTAGTAGAAAAACCATAAGCTTTTAAAGAGTTTTATGACCGGCTGGAAGTTTGATCAATTGAAGCACCAATGTGAGCTAGCCAGATAAGCTCAGAGAAAAGCTGTGAATGCTGGAAGTTAAAGCCAATGTTTGTAATTGGAAAGTGAAGAAGCCTAACGTCTGTAAAAGGAATGAGACAAAGGTTTAGCAGCTTGTAAACTTGGAAGTCCACGTGCTGTGCAGAGCCTTTGAATGTTACAGGCTTGTGCTGTGCCAATGCTGGGACTTGAGAGTATATCCTTGGCTGAAAGCAAGGTTTATTGCTGTGTTTAAAAACAAGCTGTTGGGAATGATTAATGCTGGACTGAGCAGTAAAGTTTATGTTTCCTTTTACATGGAGAAGTATCCTATTTATGTTATGGTAATATATGAACTGCTGACAAGAAGTTCTATGGATAAGTAGAAAATAAAAATCCTGTTACCTTTTGGAAACCCTCGGCTATATTGGTTATTACCACACAACTACATTCTTCAAAGGCCTCAGTGAAAGGGATTAAGGTGATAAAGGACATAAAGTGGTACGCTCACTACACATAGGCAACCGCCTAACCCGTAGGGGGCGCTACAGTTGGCGTAGTTGTTGGATTTTCTACTATCCTATACTCCAAGCATAAAAGGATTTACAGTTATACAGAGGAAGCCTCCACAGAAGTCCTCTGGAGATACAAGTGCCTGCAGGAAAAAACCCGGACTGGAGTAGCAGCAGAGGGACGGACTGGAGCTAATGATCCAGCTGGTGCCGGCTGTGCTGATAAGCTTGACTCACATCGCCTCTCCTGGCGCCTCTTGGTCCTTCCTTTCCTAACTTTAGAGGGAACATTGTGAAAGGGAGGCCAATCTCTCCCAAGGACAATGTCCCGCGGGAGCTGTGGGATTATGGCCACCTGCACCTTCTCATTAGTGCCTAGCCCTTTCACAGATACTTTGTATAAAGGGTAATATGAGGATGCCCCATGCACACACTTCACTTTCACACGTCCTTCTGCTTGACTCGGGGTAGACCGGGCATGGGCATTAATGGTCTGCCACAGCTTTTGCGAGACCATGCTCTGGTCTGCCCCTGAGTCCAGCAGCGCCAGAGCCTCTATGCCCTCTCCTTGACTTTTAGTAGGAAGCCTTCCCCAATGTGATTCTCACCTCCTGACACTAGGGCAGTTCGTAACTTGCAATCCCTACTGAAATGTCCAACCTGGCCACAATTATAACTTTTGCCTTTAGAAAAGGACTTTGCAGTATATCCATCAGATACTTTAACCTTCGGGGTGTTTTCTAATCTCCAAAGGTTGTTAATGCCAGTCACCTTCAAAACACTTCCTCTTGAGGTCCCAGCCAACTCCGCCTCAAAGTAGCGCTCAGTGAGGTCGGCCGCTTCCTCAGTGGAATGGTATTTTTGGAGCATCAGAAAAGCCTTTGCTTCAGGAGGCATGGCTTCTAGGTATTGCTCCAGGATGATGGTGTCCATTATGGAATCAACCGTCCTCCTCTCCAGAGCAAGCCACTTCATAGCCAGTCTCTGTACCTTTTCAGCTGAAGCTTTCCTTGGTTGGTTCTCAGGGCTGCTTAAATCACTCTCAGCCTCCGGAGCAAGCCACTTCATAGCCAGTCCTTTCAACCTCTGAAACAGAGCTTTAGGAGTCTCTCTAGGCATTAGCCTAGCTTCTCTAAACATACGCCTGTAATGTGTGGGCGTTAACCCCAACCTATCTCTTACAGCATTTTTCACCTCCAGATAATTTGACACTAGATCAGCAGGCATCGTTCTGTAGGCTGCCAAAGCCTCCCCTGTCAAGGATATGGCAAACCTTATGGCCCACTGGTCTACCGGCCATTTATCTGCCCCAGCAATGCGTTCAAACACATCCGCAAAGTCATCAAAATTATCATGGTCAGTCAGCTGTCCTAGTGCAAGCGCACTACATTCAGGTAGTCCTACCCCCTTCCGCACTGAGGGAATAGTCTCCTCTGGGTCCTTAGACTTTTTCACCAAAGCCTCCAATAGTTCCAGGAGTGGTTGCTGTTGCGCCGCCATTGCTGCAGCAGTCCGCTCTTGGGTCAGCCTCGCCAGCTCGCTTTGTTTTTCCCACTGGGTGTTCATCCAGCTCATGACGTCTCATGGATCCATCTCGGGTTTTCCTGCAGGGACAGAGAAAAAAAAACAGGCTCACCAAGTGTGGCACACAAAACCTTTTTTTCTGCCTCCTATCTGCAGTACAGATGTTCCCCCTTTCTCACTGAATCCTTCTACTCCCGTGCCCACCTACTATTACCTGAGCACAGTGTAGATTCCAGCACTGAGAAAGGTTTCTTTGTCCTCCAGGTCAGTCTGCTGACGAATCCAGTCCGTCTTTTCCTTCTTTTCAGGATAGCAGAACTTCTTCCTCTTTCAAAGCTGGTATCTCCTGAGGTTTTCCTTTCTTTTAAATGTCCTTATCTTGTGCAAAAATCCGCAACAACTACGCCAATCTTGTCACCAGTGGCCCACCCTGAGTCCTAGGGCATGCAGAGAGGGTCAGGCTGGTGAATATCCTGAGCCAGGAAGTGGGGGTAGTGCAGGCGTAGTAGTACACACCCTCTGGGTAATGAAGTCCCAAACACTCCCCAAGCAGAGGGATAGAAGCAACAAAAGTGGTAAGGTCAAAATGAGGTTTTATTTCCCCGTCCCGGGGTTTGGTAAGCACAAAGAACTTAGGACAAAATAACCATGCTTCTGGTACAAGGAAAAGTAAATCAGGAACTGAAGAAAAATAACTCCTTTTTCTTCCAGCTTTCACTATACAGTCTTTTAACACAAGAATCAATAAACGTTTCTTTTCAAAGGCAGCAATGCTCACTTTGCTTCTCAATGCTGTTCCTACAGCTTTATACATCCAACTCAGCAAAGTGATTCCACATTATCTGCTATCATCAGCGTACAATCCATAGGCTCATCATTTATACATTCATCTATGGATTCAACCTGCATATCTTCCAGCCCTTCCCCCGCTGGATACATGGGAACATATTCACACAGGGATTTAAAACAATTCTCTTTACCTTTAAGAGAGTCCCGGAGAGCTTTACTATCCCAGAGAAAACTGGTATTCTTTGTTTTCTCCCTGTTCCTTTTACAGAGACCACTGTCTGGCTTTTGCCTGTAAAGTTTACTCGGCAGTGCTTCTTCAATATCAGCAGAGTCTAAAGATTTGTACCTTCCTCTCACCGGAGCTTCTGGGCACACCCAAACTGACTTTCTGCATGGCTTTTCTCTCCAGTTACCTTCAACACCAGGCTCTAACTGAGAGTAGCTTTCCTGTACTCTTTGGGTTTGAGTTCTCTGTACCTTTTCAGCTGAAGCTTTCCTTGGTCGGTTCTCAGGGCTGCTTAAATCACTCTCAGCCTCTCTGCTATCAGTCCTTCTAACAGTTCTCCTTCCAATTCCCGTTTCAGTTCCCCTTTCAGCTCTCCTTCCAGAACTGCTTCCATTCTCTCTCCAGCACTCTTTCTAGAACTGCTTCCAACTCTCCTTCCAACCCTCTTTCCAGAACTGCTTCCAACTCTCCTTCCAACCCTCTCACCATTTTCTAATGAGTGCTTTTTATCAGCCTTAGGGCTTAGCTTCGTTCCTCCCCCACCCAGGTGAATCCTATTACACTCAGGGCACGGGGATTGTTTGCAACTTGGGCGGGGCTGCTGCACTCGTGGCTGGGTTTGTTTATATCTCCCCTGGCAACCTGTAGCCATGTGCTTTACTTGGCTGTCAGAATCTGACGTACTTTCCTCAGCTTCCTCTGACTGCATGGCAAGGGACGGATCTACTCCATTACAATTGTCAGGAACATTAAAAAATCAATCCAGTGCAGGTCTAGCACCGGCTTTCTGCATCGGCCTCATAGTAAGGAAACCAATCATAACTATTTATAGAACATAGTTATATTGTACACGAACAGCAATAGTTATTTAGGAAGCTGGGAATCAAGTGACTCAGAGTATGTAACAGCAGGAGTAAGTATAGAGCTTATACGCATCATTTATAGCATGGGTCATAGAGGGGGAAATGACTCACTAAGGGTCAGATCCAAAATGTTCTAGGAAGAGATAGGTTTTTCGTTTACACCAAAATTCTCCAATGTCTGTCAGGGAACGGATCTCTGGAGGGAAGGAGTTCCAAGTAGAGGGTGCATAGAGGGAGAAGGCTCTGCTAGAATTGGTGAGGTTAGAGCAGGAGAACAAGGCCGGAACTGATAGGATGTTGTGGTTAGCTTTTCTTCTTGATCTGTTATTAGGGATTTGAAAATGAGTACTTGGAGGATGTCCGCTGAGAGATTATGGAGGATCTTGAAGATGATGAGGGAGACTGTATTTAACTCACATGTAGATAGATAGCCAGTGAGCTCTTTGAGTACTGGGATAATGTATGAATGACAAGTTGAGTTGTAATAATTCTGGTGGCTGTGCTCTGTGCTAGTTGTAAGGGGAGTAAAGTTGTTTTTGGGAGCCCCTGATATATGATATTTGCATAGTCAAATATTGGAGAGATGAGTGCCTGGCAGACCCTCCCTAAGTCATATTGGTCCTATAGGGGTCAGAGTTCTGAACTGTCTTCATTCTGAGGTATATGGATTTGGTGACTTGGTTGATGTGGGCGTGGAAGCTGAGGTTTTGGTCAAGGGTTATGCTGAGGTACTTTACTTGCTCCTTTACAAGTAGTGTTAAGTTGGCCAGACTGATATTGGCTGATGGGGAGAATGTAGGGTTCCTGGATATGCAAAGGACTTCTGTCTTATTGGAGTTTATGGGCATGTTATGATGGTCTAGCCATTGGAAGACTGCTTCAAGGCATTGGCCTATTGTGGAGAAGTTTGGATTGTTAACAGATAATGGTGCATAGTTTTAAATTTCATTGGCATACAGATGATAAAGGTATTATGAGTGCATAATGCAGCAAAGTGACTGAATGAAAATATTGAACATTAAAGAGGATAGGGCAGAGCCTTGAGGTAGGCCTTGGCATAGCTTGAAAAGGTAGGAAGATTCTGTTCCTATTTTAACTTGTTGGTAATAGTCATCCAGGTGTACCAAAACCATTGTAGTTCTTTTTCTTTTAGGCATATTGCGTGGAGATGTGCAATGAGTTGCTCATATATAACAGAGTCAAAGACTGCCGAGATGTCTAGAAATATAAGAATGAATCCTTGTGAAGTTATTTCCATTCCTTTGATTAGTGTGTCCAGAAGAGAGGTTAATAATGTTTCTATACTGTGATAGGATTTGAAGCCGTGTTGCTGGTGATCAAGGGGGAGCACAGGAGTCAATGTAGTCCTGTATTTGTAGTTGCATGGCTTTCTCAATGATCTTAGCTAGGGATGGAATACTAGAGATGGGCCTGTATGAGGATGGAGAAGATGGATCAGCTGTTCGTTTTTTATTAATAGTCTGATGAAGACTTGTTTGAGTGCCCTTGGCATGAAGCCCAGTGATAATGAAGTCTTGACCAAGGGCAGGATAGTTGGGATGAGGTCGTGCCTGCAAATCCTGATCCATGTAAATAGGCAAGGGTCAGGTGGTGAAGTTGTGCAATTAAAGTTTGAGATAATATTCTCCAGTTGTTTGGCAGACGGAAGGCTAAAACTTGTTAAGGTATTCTTGCTGGAGGCATTGGTGGGAATGCTGATCTGGAGAGTTGTCCCGGTGGCTGGTGCTTTTTTAATCTGTAAAAATTGTGCCATGCCATTGGGGGACAGTGCAGTATCTGTCTTGGTAGTAGGTGTGCTCTTGAGTAGATTTAAGGCTATGTCAAAAAGTTCCCTGAGCCAATTGAGTGAGGATTTAATTAGATTGGTATGGTATTCTTTCTTTCTGAATATAGTGAATTTGCAGTATTCAGTCTGGGCAGCTATGTATGCTGAGTGATTGTTGGTGTCCTTGTCTCGCCTCCATTTACACTCTAGATGTCTTAGTTTGTTCTTCAGGTTTCTGAGATCAGGTGTGTGCAAGGGAACATGATGTGGTCTCTTGATCCTGGACAGAGCTCCAGATTTCAAGGCATAGGAAGAGATGTGGTCATTCCATTGGGAAATTGAGGAGTAGAGATTGGTTGGGTCGACTGGAGCCATGAGTAGAATGTTGCTGATGAAGGATTCTCTGTCAAATGACCGGAACCTTCATGCTTGGGAGGATGGGGTTGTGGGGGTGGGGGTGGAGGGGGTGGGCATGTTTGGAAGGAAGAATGTGAGTAGGTTGTGGTCTGACCAAGGCACTGGAGTGTTTTGTCTCATTAAGGAAAGATGGTGGTATGGCCAATTAGTTGGAATGAATATAAGGTCTAGGTTCCTCTTCTGGTATGTGTTGATTCTGAAAAAATCTGTTTGAGCTAGAGTACTTCCATTGCTTGGAGGAAAGGTAGATGCAGTGATGCAGTGGGTAGGTTGAGGTCTTCCAGCAGGATGAACCATTTATTGAAGGACTACAAAAAGGGACTGCTACTTCTGGAAAGAGATCTGCTATTTTAAGTATTTACTTCTGAGACTTTTTCTAAATCTTGGGGGAAAAGGAATTCTTCAGATTAAAGCTGATTAATCTGTGTATATTAGAATCGAGTATATTTGTTAAATCAATCAGGGCAAAGAGCTTTTAGTTAAATTAAAAACTCAACAGGTACCTTTCATTTTATATTTAAAACCCAGCAGAGGGCTTTCATTTTAAATTCAGAACCCAGCAAAGAGATTTCAGTTAAATTTAAAACCCAGCAGAGAGCTTCTAGTTTAAATTTAATACTCATTTAGGGCCTAGTATCAGCAAAGAGCTTTAATGTAAATCAAATCAGAGTTTTAACAGCATAAAAGGAAATACGGGGTCAGTATTCTTTGAGCAATAAGTTGTTTCTAGAGACCTTTACAAAGAGGCCTTCTAGACAGGGAGCAAGAGACCTGTGAAATTGTTTTAAATAAGAGGAAAAAAGGACCTTCAAACATTCCGCAAGGGTCTAAAAACGCACCTATTTCGAGAATTTTACAATAATACCTAGACCATTGCTCCATTCCTCCTCCTTCCATACTATCTCCCTCCTCCATCCTATGCTATCCCCTGTCCCTCTACTCATCCCCATCAACTAATTTCTAGTTGATAAGTGTATCGATATGCTGTCGCCAGTAAGAACACTACTGTAAATTCTCTGTAAATAGTTACAGTGGTCTATCATTGTACTGCTTCATGTAAATAACTCAAGGTTTCCCTTCAATTCAACTGTTTTATGCATAAAGTTCTAAACCTGTTACATGTAACTGTTATTGTTAGAGTTTGTTGTTATAATGTAAACTGCTCCTGATCTCTGGAAGGGGCGGTATAAAAATGTAATCAAATAAATAAATAAAATAGGTGTTAAAGCCAAGTGACAGATCAAAAGGGCATTTTGAAAGACTCCCTTGACCAAGCAAGGGCTGTGTGACTCACCCAGGAAATTGGTCACAGATTACCTCAGAAGCACAAAACAGGGTAATGTGTAGCAGACAGCTTTTAATAAATCTTCTTTCCCTCCCTTCCTCCCTCCCTCCCCAACTCCCACCCACCCCTGGGATAATCATAGTTTTATAGGTGCTTAAACCTCTTAAAGGAAAGGAGATGCCATATTCACTCTCAGGTGCAGCTGTTTATCCGCATCAGGCATATATTAAGGACCTGAGATTAATTAAGCTTGAGGTGAACAAAGTCCATTAAACGTATTAGGTATAATTTTATTAGTATAAGTATCCCCAGCAAACATTAGTATGTAAACAACTTAAATACCTAAACACAACCTTAAAACTAAGATGCAGACAGCAGTCCAGCAGTGAGATGGGGGGTTTCCAGTCTTTTGCATTGAGTGTCACATCTATGATTTTCTCCCAGTTGATGAGGTGTCTTACGTGTGTATTAGGTGCAAGGAGATCTTTGCTCTCAGGGTACGAGTCCAATGTCTGGAGGCTAGAGTAGCAGACTTGGAGGACATAAGGAAGACAGAGAGGTATATACAGTAGATGAGACCTACAGGGATGTAGTATTGAAGTCCTACCTCCAGTCTGGCAGCATCCCTGTTGCCATGGATGAGAGAGGTCACATGACAGGATAGCATCAACCTGGTGTGGCAGGAGACCATCACCCTGGTGTCCTCCAGGTGATGTAAAACCCTCTCGCACCAAGGAGGTTTTTCCAGGGCCATGTACCCATGAGTGAAGGGTTAGGACAACCGTTATAGTTGGTGATTCGATCATTAGGCATGTAGACTGCTGGGTGACTGGTGAACAAGAGGATCGCCTGGTCACATGCCTGCCTGGTGCAAAGGTAGCAGATCTCAAATACCACATAGACAAGGTCTTCGATAGTGCTGGGAGGAGTCTGTTGTCTTGGTACATATCAGTACTAACATAGGAAAGTATGGTAGGGAGGTTCTGGGGCTAAATTTAGGCTTTTAGGTAAGAAGTTGAAATCTAGAACTTCCAGGGTAGCATTCTCCAAAATGCTTCCCATTCCATGCGCAGGACCCACAAGGCAGGCAGAGCTCCAGAGTCTCAACGCGTGGATGAGACGATGGTGCAAGGAAGAAGGTTTTGAATTTGTTAGGAACTGGGGAGCATTCTGGGGAAAGGAAGGGCTTTTCTGAAGGGATGGGCTCCACTTTAACCGGGATGAAACCAGGCTGCTGGCATTAACCTTTAAAAAGGAGGCAGAGCAGCTTTTAAACTAGATAACAGGGGAAAGCCAACAGTCGCCAAAGAGTGCATGGTTCGGAACAATATATCCTTGAAGGATACTAGCAAAAGACTGAAGTTAGGCATATTAACAGAGACGTTCCAATAAAGACAAAAAGTAAACAGAATGCCCTTGAGTACAGAGCAAACAGAGCTTCTTGTTATTGTTAACTGCCGTCAAGTCGGTGTCGACTTATGGCGACCCTCTGGATAGTTGTCCTAAATTGTGTTCAGTCTTCAGTCAGGCGACTCATTCTTGACAGATTGGTACCCGTAGCTTCTGTTTTGAATTGATCCATCTCATTGCTGGCCTTCCTCTTTTGCGTTGACCTTATACCTTGCCAAGCCTAATGTCTTTCTCTAATGATCTCTCTCTTCGCATGATGTGTCCAAAATATGAAAGTCGAAGTCTTGTCATCTGAGCTTCTAAAGAAAGCTTATGTTTAATCTTTTGTAGTACTGACTGGTTTGTTCTTCGGGCAGTCCATGGCATACACAGTATTCATCGCCAGCATCATAATTCAAAGCATCAATTTTCTTCCTATCTTTTTCACTGTCCAACTCTCACATCCACATGATGTTATTGAAAATGCCATGGCTTGAACAAGTCGAATCTTTGTATGGAGAGAGACATCTCTGCTCTTGAGACAAAGCTTAAAGATTGCAAATTATCCCTGCCTACCGATAGCAGATTAGTATGAATAAAATACAGCCTCTAAAATGCTTATATGCCAATGTTATAAGTCTAAAAAATAAGATAGGAGAGTTAGGATATATAGCACTGTGATACCTGGGTACAAACTATATTGTAATGACAGAGCAGATCAAATTGGTGGAAGGGTTGCACTCTATGTTAGAGATGGCACTGAGTCACAAAGGATTAAAGTTTTGCAGGAAACAAAATTCCATGTAAAAAGGAAAAGGGGAAGGCGATGGCAGTGGGGGTGTACTATCAACGGCCAGAATGAACAAACGGATGATGAAAGGCTCAAAGAAATCAGAGAAGCTAACAAAAGTTACAACACAGTAATAATAATGGGTCATTTCAATTACCCCAGTTATCGACTGGGTCAGTGTCACGGAAGGACATGCTAGGGAGAAAAAGTTTCTAGATGAAATAAATGACTGCTTTTTGGAGAAGCTGGTTCATGAACCGACCAGAGGGGAAGCCATTTTGGACCTAGTCCTTAGTGGAATACAGGAACACAAGATCTGGTGCAAGACATAAGAGTGTTCGGGCCACTTGGCAATAGTGATCATAGCAATAGTGATCATAAAGAGGAAGGATGGTAAGGAAATCCACAGTACTACCTTTTAACTTTCGAAAGGGAGACTATGATAAAAGGAGGAAAATAGTTAAGAAAAACTAAAAGGAGCAATTGCAAAGGTTACAAATTTACATCAAGCATGGGTGTTGTTTAAAAATACTATCTTGGAAGTCCAGACCAGCTACATTCCACACTTTAATAAAAGTGGAAGAAAGTCCAAAAAAACTACCAGCATGGTTTAAAGGTGAGGTCAAAGAGGCTGTTGCCAAAAAAGCATCTTTCATGAAATGGAAAAAGGAGCCAAATTATGAAAACTGGAAACATAAGCACTGGCAAGTTAAATGTAAGGCATTGATAAGGCAGGCAAAGAGAAAATTTGAGAAGCTTGCTGTGGAAGCAAAAAAACATAATAAAGACTTTTTTAAGTACATTCATAGCAAAAACCCTCATGACTGAAATGATATTTAAAGATGATGCCACAGAAGAATTGAATTGATAAACTGAAGAGTAGCAAATCAACTGGACCGGATGGTATATATCCAAGGGTGTTGAAAGAACTAAAATATGATATTGCAAACCTACTATTAGTAATCTGTGAACTATCATTAAAATTATCTGTAATACCTGAAGATTGGAGGATGGCCAAAGTAACGCCAATTTTAAAAAAGGGTTCTGGGGTGATCTGAGAAACTACAGACCGGTCAGCCTGATGTCAGTACTGGGAAAAATGATTGATAGAAACCATTATAAAGAACAAAATTACTGAATATGTAGCTTAATGGGAGACAGCCAACATGGCTTTAGACAAGGAAGGTCTTGTCTTACTAATCTGTTATATTTTTTTGATGATGTGAATAAACAGGTAGACAAAGGTGGTTGATATAGTGTATCTGGATTTTCAGACAGCCTTTGACAAGGTCCCTCTTGAGAGACTCATGGCGAAATTAAAAAGCCATGGGATAGGAGGCAGTGTACTATTGTGGATCAGGAATTGGTTAAAAGATAGAAAGCAGAGGGTAGGGCTAAATGGCCAATTTTACCAATGGAGAAAGGTGAATAGTGGAGTACCCCAGGGATCTGTGCTGGGTCCGCTGCTTTTTAACATATTTGTAAATGACCTCAAAATGGGTATAATGAGTGAGGTAATCAAATTTTCAAATGACACAAAATTATTCAAAGTTGTTAAAACCCATGAGGATTATGAAAAATTGTAAGAGGACCTTGATAAATTGGAAGACTGGGCATCCAAATGGCAGATGAAATTATAATATGGACAAGTGTAAAGTTATACACCTAGGAAAGGAAAACCCAAACTATGGTTACACGATGCAAGGTTCCACATTAGGAAACACCACCCAGGAAAAAGATTAAGGCGTCATCATGGATAACATGTTGAAACCCTCTGCCCAGTGTGCAGAGGCAGCCAAGAAAACAAATAGAATGCTAGGTATCATAAGGAAAAGAATGGAGAATAAAACAAAGGATATTATAATGCCTCTTTATCGTTCCATGGTGCGACTGCACCTTGAATATTGTGTGCAATTCTGGTCGTTAAATCTTAAAAAGGATATAACGTTATTAGAAAAGGTACAGAGAAGAGCCACCAAAATGGTAAAGGAAAGATACCCCTATGAAGAGAGGCTAAAAAGGTTACGGCTCTTCAGCCTGGAAAAGAGACAGCTGAGGGGAGATATGATATATGTCTATAAATTAATGAATAGAGTGGAACGGGTAAACGTAGATCGATTGTTTATGCCATCAAAATATAGAAATACTAGGGGACATGCAATGAAGCTACAGGGTAACCTATTTAAGGCTAATAAGAGAAAATATTTTTTCACTCAACATGTAATAAAACTCTGGAATTTGTTACCGGAGGCTATAGTAAAAGCCGTTAGTGTAGCCGGGTTTAAAAAAGGTTTGGACAAGTTCCTGGAGGATAGGTCCATAAACTATTAGTAAAGGGGACCCAGGATATCCACTACTTGCCCAATACAATCATTGTGGAACCTGTGTCTTTTGGGGAAATTGCTAGGTACTTGTGACCTAGTTCAGCCAATGTTAGAAACAGGATACTGGGCTTGCTGGACCTTGGTCTAACCCAGTATGGCATTTCTTATGTTCTTATGTTATGGTGGTGAGAACTTGCCACTTCTAATAATGGAGAGTGGTCACTGGATCTGATGTTGGTTTTCTGTATGCAAGGCAAACTGATAGATAGATATTGGATATGGTGATGATGTCCAGATCATTCGTAGTGCTAGCATTGGTTATTTAAAATTGGAGGTTCTTATTAGAAATTATGAGGACTCCTCCACCCCTCTTAGTGGTTCTGGGCCGGTAGAAGAGCTGGTAGGAAGGAATGGTGAGCTGATTTACTAGGACAGTACCTGATTCTTCGAGTCATGATTCTGTTATGCATAATAAGTCGATGTGATTTTCCTTGATGTAACCTACCAGGATAGGAATTTTGTTGCGGACTGAGCGTGTGTTGATGAAAAAGCACTTGAGTGGGTGGTTAGAGGGTGAATCAGGAGATGGAGAAGTAGGCCAGGCAATATCCTCTTTTGTTGGTCTTCTGGATGCTACAATTTTTCATTAGAATCTGTCTGGTGTGTATAAAATGTCCAGCAAAGGCAGCATCTCGCCAGTGCAAGCCCTGAAAAATATCTAGCATTGCTAGGAGAGTCATGGAAGACTATGCCTCTTATAATTATCTTCACTACAGTAAGAACATAAAAACATAAGATTTGCCATACTGGTCAAATCAAAAGTCCATCAAGCCCAGTAACCTGTTTCCAATAGTGGGCAAAGCAGGTCATAAGTACTTGTCGGGTTTCCAAAAGGTAGACGGATTCCATGCTACATATCCCAGGGATAAGAAGTGGATATTCCCTAGTCCACTTTAAAGCGTAGTTACTCACCTGTAACAATTGTTCTCCGGGGACAGCAGGAATCAGTTCTCGCATATGGGTGATGTCGGCAGAATGGAGCCCTCGCAGAAGCATCCCCCCAGCTTTCAAAGAAAGCCTTTGGGAGATGCTACCATGCATGTGTGGTCCAATTCCCACCCAAGGGTGCCATCTTGCTCAGTTAGATGACATAGCTAAAAGACGGCAAAGAAAAAATGGTAAAGGAGCAACTCCAAGGGGAGGAGGGAAAGTTGTGAGGACTGATTTCTGCTGTCCCCGGAGAACACCTGTTACAGGTGAGTAACTATGCTTTCTCCGGGAACAAGCAGGAAGTCAGTCCTCACATATGGAACAACCCAGCTACAGGCTACCGAAAGCCCATGGCAAAAAACACGGTCACCCTCAAGAGGAGCCATGAGCAGCAGCAATTTAGTCCGTGTCCACAGACCACAGTAGGACCAGTGTCCAATAAAATCAGTACACTGGTAGCCTGAACACAGAAGAGTCAGAGGGTAGGAGTTGCCTAAATCCTGAACAGATTATGGAGCACAGCCTGGCCGAAGGCACTGCCCATCAGGACTCCCTTTCCAGGCCGTAATGAGCTGTGAAGGTATGGACTGAAGACCATGAGGCGGCCCGGCAGATGTCCATCATCGGGACAGAGCGCAAGTTTGCCACCAAGGCCGCCATGGCCCTGACACGGTGCGCCGTAACATAGCCTTCCAATGAGATTCCCGCCTACTCATAGGTGAGAGCAATACAGTTTGTCACCCAGATGGACAGTATATGCTTGGCCACCGTCTCCCCCAGCCTACTGGGGTCACAGGAGATGAAAAGCTGAGTGGTTTTGCTGTGGCCCTGACTGTGTTGGATATAGAAGGACAAAGCCTTCTTACAGTCCAAGGTGTGAAGGACTGTTTCCGCCCTACTGGAGTGAGGTCTCAGAAAGAAGGTAGGAAGAACCACTTCCTGGTTGAGATGGAAGGACGATAGCACCTTCAGAAGAAATTTAGGGGGGGTGTGGAGCAGCTGGTATAAGGCGCCTCCACCACCAAGGACTGAAGCTTGCTAACTCTGCAAGTGGAGGTGAGTGAAACCAAGAACGCCATCTTCCATGAGAGGTATTGTAGGTGGCAAGTGGCCAGAGGCTCAAAGGGTGGGCGAGTGAGCTGCCCTAATAATACGTTAAGGTCCCATTCATTGCCAGAGGGCAAACTAGGGGCTTCAATAAGAGCAGACCCTTAAGAAAACAGGTCACCAATGGCTGGACGGAAAGGGGCTTGCCATCCACTGGGTGGTGGTGTGCTGCCAGGTCACTGAGGTGTACCCGGACGGAGTTAGATTTAAGCCCAGATTGCGAGAGGTGGAGAAGGTACTGTAATACCAGACCCACCAGGCAGGAGAATGGGTCAGTCCCGTGCTTGGCACACCAGATCGAAAGCCTGTGCCATTTGAGGGCATAAGCTTTTCTAGTTGAGGCTTTGCAAGAGGCAAGCAGGATCTCCTCTACCTCACACGAGAGGTTGAAAGGGGCAAGGGTCACCCTTTCAGCAACTATGCTGTCAGAGACAGGGACCCCTCTTGGGGTGCAGAAGAAAGCCCCTTCCTGAGACAGGAGTCCCAGAGATTTCTCCAACGGGATGGGGGTCTCCACTGTTAATCAGAGGAGCAGAGGGAACCACGGTTGCCTGGGCCACTGAGAGGCTATCAGGATGAGCAAGGCTCTATCGTGGAGGGTCCTGAACAAGGTTGAGACAATCAGCGGCCTCGGAGTGAAGGAGTACATGAGGCCCACGGATCATGAGATGAGGCATGCATCCGCTGCCACCCTGGAGGGGTGGGTGTGCCAGGAACAGAAGCGGGGCAACTAGAAGTTGTCTGGTCTGGTGAACAGATCCATCACGTGTTTCCCCCAGATCTGGAAGAGCCTGTCGGCCACATTGGGGTCTAGCTGCCACTCGTGTGGCTGGAGGACTCTGCTCAGCCTGTCAGCCAACAGATTGTTCTGGCCTGGTAGGTATACTACCCATAGGAGGATACCCTGTTGGATTGTGTATGAGCAGAGGACCACCGCCTCCTGGCAGAGGGCACGAGACCCCATGCCCCCTGTTTGTTCACATAGAACATCCCACCTGGTTGTCCATCTGGACCAGCACTGGCTGGTGACACCAGTGATGGCAAAAAGTTCACAGGGCTAAGTATATCGCCTGCAGCTCCATAAGGTTGATCTGCTGGGTGCTCTCATCTGATGACCAGCTACCCTGGGTGATGAGCTCCTCGCACACCCAGCTGAGCAGGGAAGAGTCCGTGGTAAGGACCTTTGAGGAGCTCAGGGCCTGAAAAGGCATACCCGCCTCGAGATACTGGGGAGACTGCCAACAGACCAGAGAGTCCACCAGTTGATGGGTTATGGAGACTCTGTCTCAGAGGTGCCCCGTGGCCTGAGTCCACTGGTCCCAGAGATACCACTGCACTGCCCTCATATGGAGGCAAGCACCTGGGGTGACGTGGACTGTGGAGGCCATGTGCCCAAAAAGGCGCAGAAGGAACCAAGCGGGCACAGAGGGACGATGCTGTATATCCCAAGTCAGAGTCCTGAGGCGGTTGGCTCGGTCCCTGGGCAAGAAGGCCTTTGACTGGAGAGTATCCAGTTTTGCCCCGATGAACTCCAGACATTGTGTCAGGAGGAGGTGAGACTTGGGGTAGTTTATGACAAAGCCCAAGTGCTGCAGAACCTCGATGGTACGTGCGGTAGCCTGCTGCACCTCTGAGGCTGTGCCTCCCTTTATGAGCCAGTCATCCAGGTATGAAAAGACAAAGACCCCCTGGAGGCGGAGGAAGGCAGCTATAACTGCCAGGCATTTTGTGAAGACCCTTGGTGCAGAAGCCAAGCCGAAAGGGAGCACCCTGTACTGATAGTGCCTGCCCCCCACTATGAACCGCAGCTACTGCCTGTGGTTGGGGTGAATGAGGATATGGGTATAGGCATCCTTCAGGTCTAAGATGCATAGCCAATCTCCCTGCTGGAGGTAGGGCAGCAATGTTCCAAGGGAGAGCATCTTGAACTTCTCCCTCACCAGGAATTTGTTAAGGTTGCGCAGGTTGAGGATGGGCCTTAGGCCCCCTGTCCATTCTGGCACAAGGAAGTACCTGGAGTAAAACCCCTTGCCCTTGAGATGGTGTGGCACCAGTTCCACCGCTTTGTTCTCAAGAAGACCTGCCAACTGCTTCAGTAGAAGGTCCCAGTGGAAGGGAGACTTGAGGGGTTCTCCTGGAAAGTAAGGGGGAGGTGTCTGAGACAGGTGGAGGAGGCAACTCTCCCTGACCACCCAAAGTGCCTAGGAGTCAGTGGTGATGGTTAACCACCTCTGGGCATAGTGGGTCAGACGTCCCCCTGTGGGCTGCTGATCTCCTTGGGGTAGAGAGGCTATGCTCAAGGAGTCAAAAATACCCCCTGGCTGGGTTGGAGACTGTGCCTGGGGTTTTGGAGCCTTCTGATTATGAGGGCCATGCCCATGTCCCTTGGCCTGCTGACCCTGTTGGGAAGCCAGGGAGGCCTGAAAAGGTAGGTAGTTTCTGTAAGCAGCCCCTTTCCACGGGCAGAAGGACCTTTTACCCGAGTCCTTCCGTCAGGGAAGGGCAGCGGTCTTTTTAGAGAGCCTGGTCCTCGTCATGAAATCAGTCTCCAGCTCACCAGCCTTGTCGGTCATGGGTTTGCCAAAGAGGTTCTTTCCTTGGCATGGCACATTGACCAATTTGTCCTGAACCCACTGCTCGAGGTCGGATGACTGTAGCCAAGCTTGGCATCGTGCATCAATGCCTGCCACCGCTACTCGAGCCGCTGATTAGAACCTGTCATAGGCTGTCCGAGACATGAACTTGGAGCACTCATGGATGGCTTTGGCAAGGTTCTTGAATGCTGCAGGGGTTCTTCGGAGAAACCAGCTGAGAATCCAGCGAGTTCCTTTGCCAGGTTTCTCAGGTACATGCCCATGTACAGCTGGTAGGCCTGGATGCGGCCGATGAGCATCGAGTCCTGGTAACACTTTCTGAAAAGAGCATCCACAGTGCAGGCCTCCCTGCCATGGGACACCGAGGAGTTACGTCTTCTGGCTTTTCAGCCAATGCATGGCCAACTCCACCACCATGGAGTTATACGGCAGCTGTGATTTCCAGAAGCCTGGGCTCTGGCAGACTTGATACATCAAGTCGAGCCACTTGCTCACCATCGGCACCAATGCCGGTGTCTCCCACAAACGGAGCATTGGCCATTCCAGGATGGGAGGGATGAGCACCGTGAACGATTCCCTCAGAGGAGCCTCGAACTGGAGGATTTCCAACTCATCTGCCCGAGGGTCCTCCTCCAACTTCGTAGGGAACACCAGGGCCTTAGACATATCCTTGACAAAATCAAGGAGGCCCATATCCTCCATCTCCCACTCCGAGTAATCCGTCAAGGTCTCATTGGAGGGATGTTCCGTGGGACTCGGGGCTCCCGATGCTCCGGGGCTGGCACTGGACACACTTTCAGGGATGATCGCGGTCCCATCGAGCGGGAATCAGATCGAGACCTCCGCCGAGGATTGAATCGAGGCTGAAGGACCACGAGGATCGGCTCGGCCTCCAGAGACGTCTTCGACGTTGAGGGTCCGGTGGTCAGGGCGGATGAACCGGTTGTACCAGACAACAGCACCTGCTGCTAGTCCATGAAGGCAGACAAACTGCGCTCCAGGGCCGCCATTCTGGACTCCAGGCCAGAAGGCTCCGCAGCCTTCGGCGTGGGCATTGAGGGACTCAGGCCCGGCGCCGGCTCCCCCAAAGGGGAATCCTCAATGAGGATGGTGTCTGGGGAGCGAGGCTGGTCCGAGGTCAAATCCTTTCAGGGGACCTTTGCAGGCCACTCCTTCTCCGATGCCTCGGACTGCGGGACCTGGCCTGGGGGGCACCCAGCTGGTCGGAACCTTCCAAGGACGCCACCTTCAGAGCCCTCCCTGCATCAGTCCCTCTCCGTGCTGGCTTTCAGAGCCACAAAGGGAGAGTTTCCCTCTCGCAGCTCTGTTAAGCCCGCCGGGGCTGGTGGGAAACAGGAAATGCATGTTTCCCATCAGCGCCGGCGGGCTTAACAGAGCCGCGAGGGAGAAACTCTCCCTTCGCGGCTCTGAAAGCCGGCGCAGAGAGGGACTGATGCAGGGAGGGAGGGCTCTGCTGGGCAGGCAAGGGGGGGGCCCGCAGGACACTTGATTCTGTTGCTGCCGCCGCGGCAGCAGCCAGTTTTTTAATTTTTATTTTAAATTTATCTGGGCTAATGGGGGGGAGGGGGGATAGGACTGGTAATGGGCTATGGGATGATGGGGGGGTTAGGACTAGTAATGGGCTATGGGGGGGCTAAGACTGAAAATGGGGTGATGGGGGGTTAGGACTGGAAGTGGGCTGATGGGGGGCTTAGGACTGGTAATGGACTATAGGGGGGCTAGGATTGGAAATGGGCTGATGGAGGGGCTAGGATTGGACTGGAAATGGGCTGATGGGGGGGTTAGGACTGGAAGTGGGCTGATGGGAGAATAGGACTGGTAATGGGCTATGGGGGGACTAGGACTGGAAATGCGCTGATGGGGGACCTAGGACTGGTAATGGGCTATGGGGGGGATAGGACTGGTAATGGGCTGGGGGGATTGCTAGGACTGGAAATGGGCTGAGTAGAAGGGGGGCTTGAACTGCAAATAGCTAATGGGGAAGGGGGCATGGAATGGAAATGGGCTGAGTGGAAGGGGGCTTGAACTGCAAATAGCTGATGGGGAGGGGGCGTGGAATGGAAATGGGCTGAGTGGAAGGGGGGCTTGAACTGCAAATAGCTGATGGGGAGGGGGCATGGAATGGAAATGGGCTGAGTGGAAGGGGGGCTTGAACTGCAAATAGCTGATGGGGAGGGGGGCTTGGAATGGAAATGGGCTGTGAGGGGAGGGAGCTAGGACTGGAAATGGGCTGAGTGGTGGGGGGAAGCTAGGACAGGAAATGGGCTGATGGAGGGGCTAGGATAGGACTGGAAATGGGTTGTTGGGGGTGCTAAGATTTGAAATGGGCTTTGGTGGGGGCTTGGATTGAAATGGACTCATGGAGGGGCTAGAACTGGAAGTAGGCTCATGGGGGGCTTGGATTGGAAATGTGCTGAGTGTAGGGGAGCTAGGATTTGACATGGGCTGATGGGGCTAGGAAAGGACTAGAAATGGGCTGATGGGGGGCTGGGATTGGAAATGAGCTGATGGAGGGACTCAGATATGACTGGAAATGGATGGGGGAGCTAGGACTGGAAATGGGCTGATGGTGGGGCTAGGATAGGATTGGAAATGGGCTGATGGTGGGGCTAGGATAGGACTGGAAATAGGTTGATGGGGGGCTAGGACTGGAAATGGGCTGATGCGGGGACTAGAAGGGAGCGGATGCTGGGTGGGGCTGGAACTAGAAGGGAGCTGATGTTGGGGGAGGATTAGAATGGGATGGGGCTGGGAGAGTGAAATGGAGAGGGGAAAAATATTTTGTGTGGGAGGGAAGAAAAATCTACAATTGGCCAGGTATTGGGAGAGTAAGTGGGGATTGAGGATGGAGGGGTAAAATTTGAGTGGATGAAATAGGAATGAGGAAAGAGCAAAAGGAGAAAGATTAGTATGTTAAAGCAGATGTAGGAAAAGAATGGAAAAAAAACTAGAGAGAAGAAAGGACAAATGGACAGCAGGCGATGGAGAGTTAGCAGAAGACACAAAGAACCCAGAAGAAAGTGGCTGGAGCAATTGCAACTGAAAAAAATGCACAAAAGGTAGAAAAATATCTCTTTGTTTTGAATTTATTAACTGGAATATGTCAGCTCTGGGAAATGTGCATCATTAATGTCTGCGCTTTGTTTAGTACAAGAGGAAATTAATTTATAGTTTTATTTCTACAGTGTTGTTGTACATTCCAAGTTTGGCTTCTGGGGTTCCCAGTTTAATCATTGTCTTCTTGTTTCTAAATTGTGATTCCTTGTTTGGTGATGGTCTATGTTCTGCATGTGTAACTGAGCTGAGGTATTCTGTTTATGTAATTCCTATTTGACATTGCCACTTGTTCTCTTTCCCCAGTAGGTCATGTATTTTTATTCTCTGAAATGTATTGGTTTAATATTTGCAGTGTTGCCTTTTGATAGGTAGAGTATGGTGCTTTGTGAGTCCTGGTAGTGCTGTTACGATACGGCAGCCGGTTTGCTATGGGTTCTAAATGGGCAGTGTTTGTAGTAGTTCCTAATGTGCCTAGCGATTGGCACTGGATTTTAGTAATGTAGAAATCTTTTAGTCTTTCTTTATCCATTCACTCATTAAGAGGCATGTTTACTAAAACATTATGCAAATATTTATGCAAATGATGCCCCTTATGCAAATTAGGCCCCGCACCCCCCTTGGGCCGCCCCTGGCTGCCACCACCACTGCCAACCTGCAGGTTATAGTCTGTTTCTTCTTAAACGGTTAACTCCAGGTAATATAAAACACACGCCGTTTAATGACTCACATCGCAACATGAGAGCATTATTACTTTCACACTAACATTGGTCTCAGAAAAACTAGCGGCACTCAACCATGAGCTAATAGCTCTTTAACGGTGCAGGTTTTTACATCAATGACCCAATGCCAACAAGTATTATATATGTATATTTTTTTGTATTTTAAAGTCTTTCTTTCATTCTGAATATCTTGTCTTCCTCCGAGTAGAATACTTCAACAAAATATCGCAACTGCTTATATGAGGAAATACAAAAATGATTCAAACTTAGCTTTTGCCAAATGATCGTGAAGGGGCAATTCCAACGCTCACAGTAAGGCACCCCAAGCGTTTCACACGAGAAGTTTCCTCAGGGAATCGTCCAGTCTTGGCTAAAGAAACATGAAAATGTATATCCATGGCAGAATCCGAAGCGTAAGCAACAAAGTAAGAAACGTGTTATGTTTGAGGACACATCTGAAGGCAGTACTGAGTCCTTGAGGTCAACTGGTGATGATTTTTTAACAGGGGACGCCGACGAGAAAAAGAAGAAGAAAAATGTAGAAGAGAAGGATCATCAACAAGAGCGTCGCAATCCACGACGGAAGGAACAGCGTTAGTCCATCGACACGCTGAACGGTCTTTGGTAGTTAATATTTCTAGTGTACAATTATCCTCCATAGAGATTTCTGTATTAAGTAGAGGATTGTCTTTTGTTCCATTTTTGACACATGATTCCTTCCAGTTCAATTTAGACCTAGAGGGTCTAATGCGGAAATTGGCTTTAAAAGATTTTTTTGCTTCACGTGTCGCCCCCTTTTCTTCATCACAGTTGCCTTCGGAAGATCAACAGCTTCAACAGTCTGCATTGGATGGGCTTCCTTCACAATCTATTGGGCGTATTAAGTTACCTTTACGTTCTAAGTGGATTCCCCCGGATCCTCCTCATGCAGCATTAGCAATGTTTAAGAAATTGGTGACACAAGATATTCAAGCTTTGGAAAGTTCCAAACGTTCACAACATGCTAGGTTATCCTATGGCGAACGCCAGGCCTTGAATGCTTTAAAGAGACGTGTTGATATTGTCATCCGTCGTGCTGATAAGGGTGGAGCTGTGGTAGTGATGAATCGGTCTGATTATGTTCAAGAAGCTCAACGCCAATTGCGAGATTTGTCTACATATAAGAGGCTGGTTCAAGATCCTACTCAGTCCATACAAACTGAAATTAACACCATTACTTCGTTAGCGCTTACAGATCATTTTTTGAGTAAAAAGGAATATCAATTTTTGAATCCTCAGGCACCCAATTTAGCTACTTTTTATCTAGTACCTAAAATCCATAAGGATATAATACATCCACCAGGTCGCCCTATCGTATCTACACGAGGATCTATTTTGGAGCCTGTTTCAATATTCTTGGACACATATTTAAGACCTTTAATAAGATTAATCCCGTCTTTTGTGCAGGACTATACACATTTTTTGACACTTCTACAAGGTTTGTCTCAGTGGGCCAGTCAACCTGATACATTACTGGCCACTTTTGATGTGGTATCATTATATACTAGTATACCACAACCAGCAGCTTTTACCTTGGTGGAGCGTTCATTAAAGAAACGAGGAAATGTGAGTGATTCTCAATTACAGTTTTTACTACGCTTGGCGGAACTGGCTATTTTTCATACTTTTTAAATTTTTGATGGCGTTATTTACCTGCAGACCTCAGGTGTCGCGATGGGCGCTACGTGCGCCCCATCTATCGCGAACCTATATATGGGAGATTTTGAAGATACTTGGCTCAGTGCATCTCCGTTTCAACATCAGCTTAAAACGTGGAATAGATATATAGATGATATCTTTCTCATATGGCAAGGTTCAGCAGTTGAGCTGCAGAGTTTTTTCCAGTGGTTGAACACATGTGATCCGTTTATTCAGTTTACCTACCAGTACCATCATAGTCAGATCACTTACCTTGATATTCTCATCACGAGGGGCATTCAGACTTGGGAAACGTCGGTATATAAAAAGCCAACGGACCGTAACACATTCTTACATTATACGAGCGCACATCCTCGGAATTTGAAAGAAAGCCTCCCATTGTCGCAATTTTTACATTACCGGAGGAATTGTTCTACGAGAGCAGAATTTAAGACAAAATCAAGAGCTTTAATGCAGGATTTTAAAGAACGGGGTTATCCTTCAACAGTAATAAAACGAGCCTATCATAGAGCCTTATATAGGGACCGTAGTACTTTGTTAATGTATCGATCATCCCATGTTAACACTGCTCCGGAAGTAGATGAGAATGTTAATAATTTTATAACCACATTTTCTCCTTTTAGTAGAGATATCAAAAAAATGATAAAAAAACATAGTAATATATTACAAGTAGTCCCAGGATTACGAGGTCGGAAGATTCGCTGTGTATGGCGGCGTAATAAGAACCTCAAGGAGCAATTATGTCCAGCGATTCTGCCTATTGATTTTACCGCTATTCCTTCTACTCCAACATTAAAGGGTCACTATAAATGTGGGAGCTGTAATGTTTGTGACATCACCATGGAGATCACAAAATATAAACATAATGATATTTCTTACAGTTTCAGATATAGAACAACGTGTGGTTCTTCTAATGTGGTCTACATCATTGTTTGCCCATGTGGTTTGTTGTACGTGGGCAAGACAGTTCGGCCATTTTGCACACGGATGCGGGAACATAGTAGCCGTTTGAACTGTAAAATACTAGAGGCACCGCTTGTGCAACATTGTTTACGTCAACATCATATTTTTGAACAATTGCGGTGTTTCTGTATAGATCAAGTTAGCTACGGTATGCGTGGCAGAACCATCGCTGACACGCTCCTCTGGAAAGAACAGAAGTGGATTTTTACCTTAAATACTGTGAGCCCCAAAGGACTGAATGTTCGATTGGATCTAGCGCTTTGTCTTTAATTTTGGTGTTAATTATCATCTACATCACTTCTAAGGTTTTTCATCAACATGAGTGGATATATCTAGCTTTCAATGGATAGAGAATTCAAAAGGATCGAATACCTGGTTGGACCCAGCGCTTTGTATTTTAGTTCTGGAGTTCATTACCAGTTTTATGGTTTCCAGCTTTATGGTTTCCATTGATATATGCTGCCACATTTAGCTTTAATTGTGCACACAGTTTTAAAAGTAGTTATAGTAGCGTTCAAACACGTGTTCAGTAGTACCTTTAAAAATGGTGGTCGCATCCAGATCCCGCATGCGCGGCGTTCTTCGCATCAGGACTTAGTCCTTATTGAGAGTTTCCAACAGATGCTATTATGGTGTGAGTAGATACGCAGGCAGCATCAACTATACAGGTTTGATTCATATTTATGTTTTAAGAAGCAGTGGAGCAACTAGCTACAATATTAATTTCACATTTTCATGTTTCTTTAGCCAAGACTGGACGATTCCCTGAGGAAACGTCTCGTGTGAAACGCTTGGGGTGCCTTACTGTGAGCATTGGAATTGCCCCTTCACGATCATTTGGCAAAAGCTAAGTTTGAATCATTTTTGTATTTCCTCATATAAGCAGTTGCGATATTTTGTTGAAGTATTCTACTCGGAGGAAGACAAGATATTCAGAATGAAAGAAAGACTTTAAAATACAAAAAAATATACATATATAATACTTGTTGGCATTGGGTCATTGATGTAAAAACTGGCACCGTTAAAGAGCTATTAGCTCATGGTTGAGTGCCGCTAGTTTTTCTGAGACCAATGTCAGTGTGAAAGTAATAATGCTCTCATGTTGCGATGTGAGTCATTAAACCACCACTGCCAAGGCAACACTAACACGTTGGCAGCAGGGAAGGGCAGGCAGCATGGGGGAGAGCTGAGGCCAGCAATCCCAAATGTGTCCCTATTTCTTTGCGCCCTTTGTGGCTGCACTGTTCGCAGAGGGCTAGGTATGGCGCTGACATCTATCATATCTCGCTCAGCCATCTTTTCTCCATGTAGCTCTTCATTTACTTTTTACATTTTTTTTTATTTATATTTAGCTTACACCTTTTCAGTGGACATCAAGGCAAATTACATTCAGGTACTATAGGCATTTCCCTGTTCCCAGAGAGCTTACAATCTAAGTTTGTACCTGAGGCAGTGAAGGGCTAAATGACTTGCCCAAGGCCACAAGTAGTACCAGTGGGATTTGAACGCTGGTCTTTCTGGTTCCAGGCTGCTGCCCTAACTACTAGGCTACTTAATTCAGTTTCTGCCACTACTAACTTTTTAACCCTTTTGAACAGTAAACTGCAATTTTTGGCTTCTTTCTCTGCAGCCCAATTCCTTTATTTTTCCAGCCCAATGGAATGTTGAAAATTAATTATACACAGGGATATGTCTACTAAACTGTGTTAGTTTTGGTTGCCATCTAGCCTCTTGCTACAGTCAGCACCACCAAATCGTGGCCATCTTTTTTCGGGGCTATGCAAAAGACAGGAGAGAAGAGCTCCTGCCTGTCTCATAGGCCCGAACAAAGATAGCCATGGTGGGATCAGGGGGATGCAGTAATCTGCCTTTGCTGGCTGGCTAGCTGGGATGTTTCTTTTGTAATGGGAGGTGAGAGATGGGCCACGGGCTCTTCCACTCTTTCACTGCTGCATCAGGAGAGGAAGAGAGGGGTGCTTAGCCAACTGGCTAGCCAAATACCTTTGAGCCTTGGGCGTGCACTGACTGCCCTCCAGACAGCTCCCAGTGGGGATCAGGACCTGTCCAGGGAGGGACTGGTGCTGCGGGAAGGACCATGACTTTTATTTTTTATATTGTTGGTGCTGCGGATCACAGCACCGATAATATTGTGGAGGGGAAGGAGGCCCGATCGCAAGCACAGCAGAGTCCTTGTTATTGGAGTTTCTGGCAGATAACACCACCTCTTGAGGTGACATTATCTGCTGCTGCAATTGTCCTCGATTTTGGCAATCATCGTGCAAAATGCTTTTTGCGTGGTGGCTGCTAACCATGGCCACCTCCACTCCCTATCCTGATCCACCCTGATCCCGCCCCAAGGGCCAGCCACCGCACAAAAATCAGATATTGCGGAAAATTGCCTGTGGTATCTGATTTTTTTCATGGGTTAGCTGTTACCACATGATGTTAATCCTGCATTGGCCCCGCAGTAGCTGCTAATGCCCTTTAGTAGACATACCCCATAGATACAAAGGAGTTCAAAAAACTGTCTCTCCATCTGTCTGTCTGAGGTCAAAACACCTCTCCAAAACGGAATGAAACAGACCCAAATTTGTTATCAGATATGAACTAGACAAAGACATATTGAGTTTGAAAATGGGCCAAATCAGTTCAGAGGTTCCGGAGAAAGCACAGTTACTTACCTGTAACAGGTGATCTCTGGGAACAGCAGGAATAAGTCTTCACATATGGGTACGTCGGTACCGACGGAGTCTGCGCGGGAACGCTCCCCAGCATGCAATTAGAACGCTTTTGGGAGCATCCCACCACGCCTGCGTGCTGCCTTCCCGCCTTTCCCAACTGCCTCTCCTCAGTTAAGTTTTAAAGCTGAGACAAAGAGAGAGAGAGAGGGGAAAGATATATAGAGAGAAATACAACTCCTAGGGGAGGTGGGTGGATTGTGAAGACTTATTCCTGCTGTTCCCAGAGATCACCTGTTACAGGTAAGTAACTGTGCTATCTCCAGGAACAAGCAGGAATGAGTCTTCACATATGGGGACTCCCAAGCTAAGATGCCTGGAGGAGTCCCAGCATGCTGCAAATCTGAAAAAGGCCATGCTATTCGACAGAACCTCAGGCATCCTGGGGATGGAGGATAGGAGTTGGAAGAAAAAGATGTGCTATGGACAGCTGGACCAAAGAGGACACCTAGATAGGAGACCCTGTGTGGATAATATCCAGTAGTAAATATTGAACTGCAATATACCCATATGGACCTCACCTGGTGGTATTGAAAAAGGTTTAAGAAGGTTCATATGGATCTGCTAATATGAACCAGCAGAATATTCTCAAGGAGTACCTCAATGTGGAGCAAAGGTAACTAAACTGTGCAAAAGACAGGTTGAGGTCTGAACCCTTAGGGCAAGAAAAGTCCCAGGGGGAACTGGGGTAGTTCAATGAGGCAGGACTTTTGCGGGAAAACACAGAAGTCCCTATTAGATAAGCCTGAAGCTCTTTTGACCTTAAAGAGACATAGTTCTTATAGGAGAAGAGGGGCTTTGAAGATCCCTATATCCGATAACAAAGAAGGACAGAAGTATGAGGCATTATAGCCTCCGATTTTCTGAAGATTCAGAATGTCCTTCCTAATTGAAGTCACTTAGGAAAAAAGATGGTACATGGAGGGCTTCAGATGTACCTAAACTGAAGGTCATGGTGGAAACCCTTTAACTACCACAGGGAAGTGGTTGTTTATGTAGAACCCTAAACATGCTGGATCAACATTGAAAGGGATAGAGACTATCTGTCGGGGCCGTATAGGATATATATATATATGAACCTAGGCAGACAGATAGAAAAAAATATATATAGACACATATCCACCTACTATCATATATTGCAATATATGTTGTTGTTAAGTGCCGTCGAGTCGGAGTCGACTCCGGATAGCTATCCTAAATTGTGTTCGGTCTTCAGTCAGGCGGCTTATTGTTGACAGACTGGTACCCGTAGCTGCTGTTATTGTATCGATCCATCTCATTGCTGGCCTTCCTCTTTTGCGTTGACCTTCTATCTTGCCAAGCATGATGTCTTTCTCTAATGATCTCTCTCCGTATGATGTGTCCAAAGTATGAAAGTCGAAGTCTTGTCATCTGAGCTTCTAAAGAAAGCTTAGGTTTGATCTCCTCTAGTACAGACTGGTTTGTTCTTCGGGCAGTCCATGGTATACACAATATTCGCCGCCAGCACCATAATGCAGAGGCATCAATTTTCTTCCTGTCTATCTTTTTAACTGTCCAGCTTTCACATCCATATGATGTTATTGAAAATACCATGGCTTGAACAAGTCAAATTTTTGTATGGAGAGAGACATCTCTGCTCTTGAGAATCTTATCTAGGTCTTTCATAGCCATTCTGCCAAGAGCAATGCGTCGTCTGATTTCTTGACTGCTTGTTGCTTCTTTATTGATAGTTGATCCAAGTAGGTTAAAGTAATTCACAATTTCAATTTCTTCACCTTCGACAATGAACCTGTTGATTATGCCAGTTGTCATGATCTTTGTCTTCTTTACATTAAGGTGCAGGCCCATTTTGAGACTATGTTCTTTGATTGTGAGAAGCAAATGTTTCAGATCATCTTCACTTTCCGCCAGTAATGTGGTATCATCAGCATAGCGAAGGTTGTTGATGAGTCTTCCACCAATCTTCACATCTCTGTTGTCTTCATACAATCCTGCTTCTCTGATGATTTGTTCTGCATATAAATTAAACAGGTAGGGGGAAAGTATGCAGCCTTGTCTTACACCTTTGCTTATTTTAAACCATTCTGTTTCTCCTTGTTCTGTTCGAACTGTTGCTTCTTGATCAATGTACAGATTGTGCAAGAGAACGATCAGGTGTTCTGGTATACCCATGCTTCTTAATGTGGCCCAGAGTTTCTCATGGTTTACACAGTCAAAAGCTTTGCTATAGTCGATAAAGCACAAATAGATATCCTTTTGGTATTCTTTAGTCTTTTCAAGGATCCATCTCACATCCGCAATGATGTCTCTCGTTCCTCGCCCTTTTCTGAACCCTGCTTGCACTTCAGGTAGTTCTTGTTCCAGGTATGATTGTAGTCTCTTTTGAATAATCTTCAGTAGAATCTTGCTGGCATGTGGGATCAGAGCGATTGTGCGATAATTTCCACAGTCAGTTGGATCACCTTTCTTTAGTATTGGTATAAACACAGATCTTTTCCAGTCAGTTGGCCATGATGCTGTCTTCCATATTTCTTGGCAGAGCCTTGTAAGTATGGTAACAGCTGCATCAGATTGCTGTAATACTTCTATGGGAATGCAATCAATGCCTGGTGCTTTGTTCTTTGATAAGGCTTTCAATGCTGCTTCAACTTCTTCTTTCATCACCAATGGTTCCCGATCATAAGGTACAGGTTGAAACGGCTGTTGGTCCACTTGATCTTTATCATATAAAAACTCTGTATATTCCTTCCATCTTTTCTTGATCTTCTCAGCATCATTCAACATAGAACCTTGAGCATCTTGTAACATTCCAATTCGAGGCTGGAACTTTTTCTTTAACTCTCGTAGCTTTAGGAAAGCTGATCTTGTTCTTCCTCTAATAGTTTCTGCTTCTATTTCCTTGCATGCGTCATTGTAGTACTTTTCCTTGTCCTGTCTTGCTGCAAGTTGGAAATCTCTGTTGAGTTCTGTGATTGTCTTTCTTTCTCCTCTTCTCTGCGTTTCTGGGCAATTTTCAGAGTTTCTTCCGTCATCCATTTTGGCCGTTTTTTCTTTTTTACCTTTTGTAGAGACTTCTCGCTTTCTTCCAACACAATCTTCTTGATGTCATTCCATAACTCTTCTGGAACTCTATCATTTGTATCTAAAGCAGCAAATCGATTTTGCAGGCAGTTTTTTAAATTCCAGTGGTATATTCTCAAGGTCATATTTTGCTGCATTCATGAGTGGTTTGCTCTTTTTCAGCTTTAGCTTGAGTTTGCATACTAGTAGTTGATGATCAGTACCACAGTCAGCTCCAGGTTTTGTCTTTGTTGATGTTATAGAGCTTTTCCATCGTTGACTTCCACAGATGTAGTCAATTTGATTTTTATACAATCCATTGGGTGAAGTCCATGTATACAGTCGCCGCTTGTGTTGCTGGAAGAAGGTGTTCGAGATGAATAGATCATTGGTCTTGCAGAATTCTATCAGTCTTTCTCCAGCTTCATTTCTGTTGCCAAGTCCATATTTTCCAACTACTTTGTCTTCTTCTTTGTTGCCAACCTTTGCGTTCCAATCACCCATGACTATCAGGATATCCTATTTGCATGTTCTGTCAATTTCAGCTTGTACTTGTTCATAGAACTCTTCAATTTCATTCTCTTCTGCAGCTGTTGTTGGGGCATATACTTGAATTATAGTTGTGTTGATAGGCATTCCTCGTAGACGAATAGAGATTAAGCGTTCGCTGACTGCATTGTATTTCATTACAGTTCTTGCAAGTTTCTTCTTTATTATAAATGCAACACCATTTCTTCTTTGTCTTTCATTTCCAGCATAGTAGATCATGTGATCATCTGATGCAAAGTGCCCGATGCCAGTCCATTTCAGTTCGCTGACACCCAACAGATCAAGTTGTACACGTTCCATTTCATTCTTGACCACCTCCAACTTCCCTTGGTTCATGCTTCGCACGTTCCATGTTCCAATGTGTAAGACATCTTTACAGTTTCTGACTCTCATTTCATGCGCAGCTACATCAGCAGTCAGACGTCCCGAGGGCTTTGATCCAACCACATCATAAATGCTGGCTTTACTCTGAAAAGTCTTCAGCTCTTCCCCAGTAGCTAGTTGAGTGCCTTCCAACCTGGGGATCTCATCTTCCAGCACTACAGCACAATTTGTTTTGTTGTAACTATCCATTGGGTTTTCATGGCAAGATACAGAAGTAGATTGCCGGGCCTTTCTTCCGCGCAGTTTAAGTTTGGTGTTGTTGCCGTTGTCACAGAAATGTGATCCTCCGCCGTCAACACTATCCCATTCTGCTGCTGCCCAGATGGGTGGTTTGTCTTGGTCTGACATCTCAGCTGAGACCTGTCCATCTTGGGAGACCCTGCCAGTAGTTAAACTACCGATAGTTTAGCTCTCAGCATCACTGATGCACACAAGCCCTCACAGCACGACAAGCTGCAAACCAAGTGAGGGTTTGCAATATATATAGATAGATAAATACAGATATATCTATTTATATGAATATATAGATATATATATGGGTACAGACATGCATGTCTATATACAAGCATACATATATATATATACCCATGTCCCCACATAGGGATATGTGGAGAGAGAAAGATTCATCTAATAACAAGAAGGGAATACCTGCTTGAGGAGATGTTTAGAGAATCCATTCTCCCTGGTTATGGTTGGGAGAGCTAAGGGAGTGCTCTCACTGACAGGAGAATTCTAGAATGTTCTAAGAACTCTAGCCCTTAAATAACCAGGAATGGAGAATGTTTTTAATCCGCAGACAGTAAGTCTGGATCCTTCCATAACTCCAGCATGGCAGCTGGAGAAGAAGATGCAATGGAATGAGATACCATATTTACCCTTCTATGAGGGCAAAATGTGTATGATGCATACTTGCGCTCAATATGAATTACCCCATGAAGAAATGAGGGTGGAAGGAAATACAAGACAAGGACTGGCTGTTACTAAAAGAAAACCATCCCTGGTGAAGGGTCCACTGGGGATGTGAACCAACCCAGGGGATTGGATAATTCTTTAGGTCTTCACTTAATTAAAGGCCTGTGTCCTTTATTGAAGAAGGAGACTTTAATGGAAATGGTAAGGGTAGGGAAGAACCCAGTAAAGCCCTTCCTAACCATCTGGAATTATTTGCTCTCTAGCAAGGGCCCCTAGTGTAGAGCTGCTCTGTAGAGATGCAGAGAGCATGTTGCAGGTTGGTTAGAAGAATAAACTAATAACAGGGGTATTATATCCTAGAGTGTGTAAAATAAATAGTCCAACAATCTACACTCCAAATATATCTCCGGTCTTGTTTAAGAAATTAATCTTCCACTTCGAATTAGTGCTACAGCATGTATCTATGCACTCTTATACCAAATATACAGGTCTCAGCTCAGGGGGAAGCATGGCCAAAAAATGACCAATAGTATTCCCGTAGTAACATCAATGACCTGATTCATACATTTAAAGTGACTTAGTGCATAGATCCCATTTCTTTTGCCCACACGAAGCTACTTCTCCAGCTTCACTTCTTAATGTCCAAAATTTATAGTTAAATCGGTATGGTTAAATCAGAGTGGCTTAAACTCTCATGTAATACAAGTTTGCAACTCTTTCAAACAACAACTTCCAATTTTATATGGTGCAAACTTGTTGATCACCCAACGCAGT
Source organism: Ichthyophis bannanicus (assembly GCA_033557465.1). Taxonomy (NCBI): domain Eukaryota; kingdom Metazoa; phylum Chordata; class Amphibia; order Gymnophiona; family Ichthyophiidae; genus Ichthyophis; species Ichthyophis bannanicus. The sequence continues at coordinate 344,133,387 of CM066032.1, forward strand.
TCATAGACACTGTCATCGCATTTCTCCTCTCGGTTCTTCAGGGGTAATATTTCACTAGCCAAACTCCCACGTTAACTTCTCTTGTCTGAAACATCCTATAAAAAGACAAACATATAACCCTTCTAATACAAGACGCTACACTCACTATATTCAAACTACAAAATAGTATAACCGTACTCACAAAATGCTGCCCACGTTCACTATCCGATATTTCCACTCTTACTTCACAATCAAACATAACTGGTGAAAAACGCCGCGCATGCGGACTCACTCTCTTCGCTGCCTTTTAAACCAGATCCTTCTCCCTTAAGGGTTCCTCTCTAAATAAATCCTATTCAAAAACGATCGACTTCTCAATGATCCCTCTTGTATTTCCTTAGACCAATCCATTTTATTAACTCATATGGTAACCATGCCTGTATTCTCCTGGTTAACAATCATTCCAAAAGAAACGGTTCCACATCATCACAAACAATTATGCCACTCGATGCGTTCATTTAATCCTGCGGGAACCACCGAATCTAACTCAAAAATCCAGCGCTGCTCTTGCAGGGAGAGCCATTGTTCACGAGTTTTGCCTCGCCGACCGGAACTGACTTGCTCTATACAAAAACACCTCATATCGGTGAAGGAATGTCCTGTCGATAAAAAATGATTTACCATAGGGGCTTCCACCACACCATTTTTCAATCGACTTTTGTGTTCAAGCATGCGGGTTTTAAACTTCCTGATAGTTTTACCAACATAAACTAACTGACAGGGACACTGTACGATGTATACTACATAAGTAGACTCACAATCAAGATGACAATTTAACCTATATGTTTTACCGCGATAATGAAACATTTGTGTCTCAAAAGTAATATCGCAAATGGTACAGTGGCCACATTTATAGTGGCCTTTGATCTTGTCTGTTGTGTCCCCTGTAGGTGCCCTCTTCCACAGGCGTGCTGGACTAAGGAATTCTTTAAGGTTTCTCCCGCGCTGCCACACACAACGAATTTTTACTTCAGTGAAACCTGGAACCACACGTAACACTGGTTCATGTTTCCTTAATATTTTTTGTATCGAATAGCTCAGTGGAGAATACGGAGTGATCAAATTGATATGCTGATCTGTTCGGTCCTGATTTATCTTAGGGACCGAATGTAACAGCAGGTCGCGATTATTACATAAAGCCCTTTGGTACGCTCGTTTAACTATTAAAGGCGGATAACCTCTTTCCTGAAAATTCAAAGAAAGCTGCTTAGACTGGATCTTATAATCCGACCGTTTAGAACAATTGCGCCTATATCTCAAAAATTGAGAAAAAGGCAACCCCGTTTTCAGCCGAGGGGGATGAACACTCTGGAAATGTAAAAAGGTGTTCCTATCGACCGGCTTACGAAACACCGTGGTAACCCAGCCTTCACTGCTCTTATTGACCCAAACATCAAGGTAAGTGATCATTTCCATACTACATTCGTAGGTGAATTGTATATGTGATTCACAGTTATTTAACCAAAGGTGAAATTCACCTAACTCAGTTCGTGTGCCCTGCCATATCATAAAGATGTCATCTATAAAACGCTTCCACAGTTTAATGTGACCTTTATAAGGGGAGGATTCCAACCACTTCTCTTCATATCTGGCCATGTAGAGGGTGGCTATGGAGGGAGCACAAGTGGCCCCCATAGCCACCCCCGACAGTTGATGATAAATTACATCCTGAAACCAAAAATCATTTTGGAAGATGGCTAACTTCGCCAGTTTAAGCACAAAAGTCAACTGGTCCCCGCTAAGGTCTCCTCTAGTCCTTAAGTAAAACTCAACGGTTTCATAAGCTAATGTTTGTGGGATGCTAGTATACAGGGAGCAGACGTCAAAGGTTACTAACCAAATGTCAACTTGATCTACCCAATGATTGTGCAACTGTAGCTGACATAAGAAAGCTGTAGTGTCCTTAAGATGAGAAGGTACAGATAATAATAGAGGCCGTAGATAAGAATCGACATAAGTCGATAATGGTTCTAAAATGGAACCTCTAGTCGAGACGATCGGACGTCCCGGAGGCCGTTCCAAATTTTTATGGACTTTTGGCACCGTGTAGAAAGTGGCCACTTGTGTTGGGTTTATTTAAATAATTCCATTCTTTTTTGGAAATCAAATGATCTATCATTGCCTGATCTGTTACCTCACGAATAATGACTTTCAGATCCCCGGAGGGATCTACAGACAAAACTTCATAAGTAAGGGGATCATTCAGTTGATGTAAGGCCTCAGAAAGATAATATGATCTATCTAAAACCACTATAGCCCCTCCCTTGTCTGCCCTCCTGATAACTATGTCATCCCGATGCTTGAGTTCCTGTAAGACCTCTCGCTCCCTTTTGGATAAAATTGTATGATAATGCCAAACTTCTTTTTCTAATTTAGTTATGTCTTTCAAGACTAACTCCCTAAAAATAGTAACCGCCGGATGTAGGGGTCCCGGAGGCACCCAAGATGACCGTAATGGAAGAGGAACTCTCTGGGGGCAAATAGTGCCTCCCAGGGAGACCTCTTCATTAGGTTGTTGAACATCTGGAATAAATTCCATGGGTCTATCCTCTCCTTGTGTAGAAAAAAAGATCTTTAACTGTAATTTTCTAATTAAGCTCTCAAGATCCACTCGAAACATGAAAGGATCATGAGACATTTCAGGTACAAATGACAAACCTCTATTTAACAGGGCAATCTGATCTACAGTTAAATCAGAACCAGAAATATTGATCACTAAAGAAGTTCTTTCTGTTGTTGGAGATCTCATTGATTGCGTCGCCGTAGTGTACGATCTGATTTGGGTCCCGCTGTGGTCACTTTTTTCTTCCTCGTTGTTTCGCGATCGCTGTCGTCCTCTAAAAAATCACTTTCTCCTGTAGTGCGACTTGAATCACTTTCATCAAAGTTCTTTTCAAAATTTACTCTCCGACCGACCCGTTTAGATTTCCGATTTATGTCCATCCAAGGATAAACATATCCTACTGTGTAATCCTCATTGTCTCGCCGCAATTTACGAGATTTTTGCTTATGTACTTCCTGGCGTAAAGTGGCTAGCTGCCTCTCAGTTTCCTGTTGTTTCTTCTGGAAATTCTCAGCTGTATCACTCTCTTTCAAAGCAGCGAGTGCTGTGCTGATGTCTTTATTCATGGTTTCCAAATTATTCTTGATAGTATCAATCAATAGGACCATTAAGTCCAAAGAACATTTGTTCAATATGCAATTCCACTTAGTGAGAAATTCGTTGGTCATGTTATGTACGCGGGGTTCTTTGTAGACCCGGAGTCCTCGGGGAATCTGCTGTCTGGTGACATATTCTAGTAGAGACAATCGATGTAGTTCTGTTCTCACTACTCGTTTCTGCAATTTGAGTAAATCTTCCCATGTTGTACTTTAATGCAGTTCTTCTGTTGAATCCTGTGCAAAAGGCGTTTTTTCTTTACTTAAAGATGAAATATAATCATTAGAGAAACTCAAGGTTTCCTTCCAGATCCTCTGCCCCTCCATGTTTCTGTCTTAACAACACTAATAACAGGGGTATTATATCCTAGAGTGTGTAAAATAAATAGTCCAACAATCTACACTCCAAATATATCTCCGGTCTTGTTTAAGAAATTAATCTTCCACTTCGAATTAGTGCTACAGCATGTATCTATGCACTCTTATACCAAATATACGGGTCTCAGCTCAGGGGGAAGCATGGCCAAAAAATGACCAATAGTATTCCCGTAGTAACATCAATGACCTGATTCATACATTTAAAGTGACTTAGTGCATAGATCCCATTTCTTTTGCCCACACGAAGCTACTTCTCCAGCTTCACTTCTTAATGTCCAAAATTTATAGTTAAATCGGTATGGTTAAATCAGAGTGGCTTAAACTCTCATGTAATACAAGTTTGCAACTCTTTCAAACAACAACTTCCAATTTTATATGGTGCAAACTTGTTGATTACCCAACGCAGTTCATAGACACTGTCATCGCGTTTCTCCTCTCGGTTCTTCAGGGGTAATATTTCACTAGCCAAACTCCCACGTTAACTTCTCTTGTCTGAAACATCCTATAAAAAGACTAACATATAACCCTTCTAATACAAGACGCTACACTCACTATATTCAAACTACAAAATAGTATAACCGTACTCACAAAATGCTGCCCACGTTCACTATCCGATATTTCCACTCTTACTTCACAATCAAACATAACTGGTGAAAAACGCCGCGCATGCGGACTCACTCTCTTCGCTGCCTTTTAAACCAGATCCTTCTCCCTTAAGGGTTCCTCTCTAAATAAATCCTATTCAAAAACGATCGACTTCTCAATGATCCCTCTTGTATTTCCTTAGACCAATCCATTTTATTAACTCATATGGTAACCATGCCTGTATTCTCCTGGTTAACAATCATTTTTGAATAGGATTTATTTAGAGAGGAACCCTTAAGGGAGAAGGATCTGGTTTAAAAGGCAGTGAAGAGAGTGAGTCCGCATGCGCGGCGTTTTTCACCAGTTATGTTTGATTGTGAAGTAAGAGTGGAAATATCGGATAGTGAACGTGGGCAGCATTTTGTGAGTACGGTTATACTATTTTGTAGTTTGAATATAGTGAGTGTAGCGTCTTGTATTAGAAGGGTTATATGTTTGTCTTTTTATAGGATGTTTCAGACAAGAGAAGTTAACGTGGGAGTTTGGCTAGTGAAATATTACCCCTGAAGAACCGAGAGGAGAAACGCGATGACAGTGTCTATGAACTGCGTTGGGTGATCAACAAGTTTGCACCATATAAAATTGGAAGTTGTTGTTTGAAAGAGTTGCAAACTTGTATTACATGAGAGTTTAAGCCACTCTGATTTAACCATACCGATTTAACTATAAATTTTGGACATTAAGAAGTGAAGCTGGAGAAGTAGCTTCGTGTGGGCAAAAGAAATGGGATCTATGCACTAAGTCACTTTAAATGTATGAATCAGGTCATTGATGTTACTACGGGAATACTATTGGTCATTTTTTGGCCATGCTTCCCCCTGAGCTGAGACCTGTATATTTGGTATAAGAGTGCATAGATACATGCTGTAGCACTAATTCGAAGTGGAAGATTAATTTCTTAAACAAGACCGGAGATATATTTGGAGTGTAGATTAGAAGAATAAACTGGCAGTTTAAGAGCCAGTATGTAACCTGAACTACTCCGCCAAAGCCCAAGGATTGGGGAAGGCTAAGGATAGAAGGTATGCCGATGTGTCTGCAACAAGAAAACCAAAAAAGGTTCTTAGTCTGTCTGGGACTTAGTATTAAGGCCAGAAAGATTGATATTGGAGATCAAGCCCTGGTTGCTTGGTCAGCAAGTCAGTGGTCTAACCACTAAGAGCCCCTGCATTCTAAGTATTGTTAGGGCAGCAGAACAAATCTTAGGTCTGAAGATTGGAAAAAGACCCACAGACATAAGTAGGAGTGGTAAAACTCCGTCATTGTCTGAGAAGCTGCCACAAAACAAGAATGCAAGGAGAAGACAACTCTGAAAAGAAACTTAGGGGCTTAGGGATAAGCCTTCAGTTAAGTGGTATCACTCTTACAGACCAAAATGCCTTAGTAAGAGGGACAGAGTTGAAAAAGACTTACGATGGAGAAAACCTCTGAAAAGAATAGTATGAGACATGCTGATACAGGAGAAACTGTCAAAGGTAAAGGCATAGATGACTTTATTGATAGTTGTTACTCCTCTATCTACTTAGAAGAAAGAGGAGTAACTTTACTACCTGTAAAGCATAATTATGCTAAGAAGCTCCATGAGCTAAAAGTCAGGATGTCTCTTTAATGTAAAATTTTGGATGGAACCGATGTAGATGCTTGTAACGAGAAGAAGCAAACTATAGGTTCTAAACCTCAAAAGAGGAAGAAGGATTCTGTGAAAAGTCTATCAGCAACCCTGCGGCTGTTGGGTTTGCTGAAGCGGTTGAGGTTGTGGTTTCTTTAGTCTGGTTTGATGTTTCCCTTGTTTAGAAACAGCTGTATGATGGGTAGAGAAAGGATAAAACTTTTTCCCCTTGGGGGAATAAAGTTTGGTAGAAGATTTCCTACCACCTGGGATAGAGGAAGGTGTAGACAATCCTTTGAAAGCAACAGTGCCAGTGGTTAACTGAGCAACTTGGCGTAAAGTCTCTTTGTTAAAGAGATTCTCCCCAGTACAAGGAGTATTTCCCAGCTTTTATTGTACCCATTTATCCAAGTCAGAAGCTTGGAGCCAGGCCATGCGTCGTGCCCCTATGGCTATAGCAGAAGTTCTGCTAACAGACTCAAAACAGTCCAGGGTAACACAAGTAAGAAACCTAGAGATATTTTGAACATGATTAACCAGTAAAGAGTAGTCTGCTCTTTTGTGATCCTGAAGAAAAGGAGTCAAAAACAGCAAACTGTTTGTGAGCTCTTCAAGAGATAGTCCCATATAGAAAATATATGAGAGAATTCTTGTTGAAAACATGGATGCCTGGAAGCTTTTACGTCCAAAGGCATCTAAAGTTCTAGACTCACGACCTGGCGGATAAGAAGAGTGCCTTTTGGCACTTTTCACACGCCTCATTGCTGATTCCACAACAAGAGAATGATGTGGAAGTTGAGTCTTTTGAAAACCTGGAGAAGGGGGCACTCTGTACAGAGAGTCAGTGGTCCTTGAAGGTGGGGATACCTTTAAAGGAGTTTCCCACATTCTAAATAAAAAATCCTGTAAGGTTTGATGCAAAGGGAGCATGATAACCTCCTTGGAGTCTCAGGGAGACTGTGAATTCCCTGGTGCAGGATCTTGATCAGGTATAGAAATGGCAAGTAACCTTGCCATATCAAGCAGGAATGCTTGAAAAGAAATTTCCCCAGGAGGGGATCCTCTATTATGAGGAGTGAAGGTCAGATCTGTTGAAGATCTAGCCTTAGCACTAATGGATTGATCCATTGGAGTACCAGACCCAAAAAGGTGGAGCATCGGGATGTCCTGAAAGGGTAGTCGACGGTACCGCTCGAGGTCGGTACCGCGACGAATCGGTGAAAAACTATCCATGCCAGGGATGGACTCCAAACTCGGTACCGAAGGAAGCGAGCTTGTGGAAGTAAGCCTGGAAGGCACCGGTACCGATGCAAAGGTAGAAAACGGTACCGGCAGTGGTATCGCAGCCGGTACCAACACCGGAAGATCAGTCTGAGGTGACTCTAATGGTACCGAAGATACCAAGAGCGGTAGACTTTGATCTCCGGGACAATGTCTTCGGCACCGTGCGAGGTCGATACTGAGACGAGTCGGTACCCAATCGTCCAGGCTAGAGATCGATTCTAGACTCGGCATCAAAAGTAGCGAATCAATCGAAACAGATCTGGAGGGTACCGACATGGATGCCAGAATCGGTACCGGGATCAATTTCGATGCTGGAAGATCAGTCTGTAGCGGCTCTGGCGGCACTAAAGATACCGAGAGCGCTAGACTGCGATCATCGGTGTGGAGTGTTTCATCCAACACCGTTGCCGATGCCGGGGTACCGGCACCGCTCCCAGCAGATATCACCACCGAGCATGGCTCAGGTATTTTCACAGAGGTAAAAACCTTGGAAACAACCTGAAACCCCGTTAGTGCTTTGGAGGCCGAAGACTCCCGCCGGGGTTTTAAAGCCAAATTGTCCTCGAGGGCAAGGCTAGAGCCATCTCAATGTTGAACATGAGATCTACTACCCGAGGACTGTCTAGTCTTTACAGACTTTTGTTGGGTTACCTGATCCTGTGAAAAAGAAGTTGTAGCTGGTACCCTCAGGTCTGACGGGAACCGCGTATCGAGTTGAGCTCGATGCTGAAAACTTCTTTTAGAAAAAGTGCTGCAGGAGGGACACTCCAGCGGATAGTGGTCAGGACCCAAACATGGAAGGCACCAGTTATGGGTGTCTAAGACTAAGTTCCGCCACAGTTGAAACATGTTTTAGGGATAGTGGCTGGCGTTTCCATGAGGGAAGTGGAGAGGCCTAGTAGGCCGAAAAACCGTCAGGCACTAAAGAGGGAAAAAAATTCCCTACCAAGGTAAATAATTTTTAAGAAAAAGAAAAAGAAAAACACCGGCGGTACCGGTGCGTCGAGGGAAGGCAGACACGACCACAAGAAAAAACAAATTTAGCATAGTTACTCACCTGTAACAGGTGATCTCCGGGAACAGCAGGAATTTAGTCCTCACAACCCACCCACCTCCCCTAGGAGTTGTATCTCTCTATCTCTTTCCTTTCCCTCTCTCTCTCTTTGTCTCAGCTTTAAAACTCAACTGGAGAGAGGCAGTTGGGAAAGGCGGGAAGGCAGCACGCAGGCGCTGTGGGATGCTCCCAAAAGCTTTCTGATTGGACACTGGGGAGCGTTACCGCGCAGGCTCCATCAGTACCGACGATACCCATATGTGATGACTAGATTCCTGCTTGTTCCTGGAGATATAATTTTCCCCCAAAATGCCTAATGCATTTCTATAGATGAGACAACTGCAGCAGCTAAAGAATATGTTGACAGTGGCATCTAATGGCTAGAAAAATGATTACACTTGATTTCATTTTTCTTTCCAACCCCATAGAATATTGGGAAGACATTATACATAAGGGTTCAAAAATCTTTCAGAAACACACACACCCATGAAAGTTAGATACTGACCCCCCTTCCCCCACACACACAGGCAATATAAATACACATACATACTAGCAACAGAGATGCACGCACACAAACCCAAATCTGCCCTTTCCCACAGATAAACAGAAACATACACCAGTGTTCTCCCTAGGATCTTTTGAGTGTTCTACCTGGCTGATTTTACTGACTGCCGGCTAACTTAATCTGATGAACTGACATGGCAAAATAATGAATAGGAATGGACAAATAATTAAAAATTTTAAGTAATTAATACTTAAAAAAATGTAATAGCAAATGTAAATATAATATGAATGAATTAGACACTTAAATTAATTTGAAACAGTGACAAATAAATGCATCATATATAGAACTTCCCGAAAAACGATTAGTTAAGTTGTCTGCTGCCGGCCGGCTTATAGTGTGACCCACTTTGTTGCAGCAAAGTGCAGTCAATGAATAAATCCAGGAGTCAATTGACAGGGTCCAAGCCAGTTTAATGTGCACAGGCCCAGTCAGTCAAAGCTTCAAAGTAACCGAGCCAAAGTTTATACAGAGACATAACTTTTTATACCTCTCTTTCAGTTTGATACATGAATACTTTCTATTGGTTCTAACTCGATACATGCATACTTCTCATTGGTTGTACATTCTCTGCACCTATCCAATCAGAAATCCCTCCGGAGCCTAGCAACCAGCCTCCTCCTTTAGGATTGCTTGAACAATGGTATAGTCTTAACTTGGTAACTTTTCTACTGCAAGGTTAACTTCGGCTCCAGGAATGCATTTTCTGTAACATTTCTGTTCTTTCACACACAAGAGAATAATAGAAGACTTATGGATTCATAAAAACTCCTTATTAAGCAGTTTAAAACAGCTTTCTCATTTTCCACAGATTTTTTGGTTCTTTTCTAGTTATAATAGGAGTTAGGATCCAGGCCTAACTTACAGGCCTTTCATAGTAGCAGGCCATGCTAGTGTAGCAGCAGAGCACATACAAACCAATAATACCAGGAGTCTGTTCAGAAGGTCCAAATCATTTATTTGTGCACAAGACTCAAGCAGAATCACATTCAAAATGGCTGAGCCCCGGTTTCTAGCAAAAATAGTAATTACACTTACCTGGTAATTGTAGTTCCTTGAGAGACGACAGCTTAGCCCTCACAGATGGGTTGTGCACCTCCTCCTGCAGCATGAAGACTGGACCAATCAAATTTCAGCTCCGCTGGAATCAGCCTACCAGGCATCCCCGAAGCTCCAGTGATCTATTGTCAAAGCAAACTCAAAGAAATAGCTAACCTTTAAAAAGTCCTGTTTGGTTATGTTCTTTTGTTTTTGTTTTTGTTTTGTTTTTTAAGCAGTTAAAGGAACCAAATCCACAGACACAGAATGTCCCGCTCCTGCCACAGCATAAGCCGATAGCGAGAGAAAGAGAGAAAAAAATGGAAACGAAACCAAATAACCAAAGAAAGACACTCACCTGGGAGTACGGACTTCTGAACCCAAGGCGTGCCGCGCTAAAAAGAAAGAATATAGGGAGGGCAGGAGGACTAAGCTGTCGTCTCTCAAGGAACTACAATTACCAGGTAAGTGTAATTACTATTTCCTTATCGTTCCTCCAGCTTAGTCCTCACAGATGGGATGTAACAAAGCAGTCTAACGGGCGGGATTCTTCCAGCCGGCACGCAGAACCGATGATCCGAAACGTGCATCGCCCGCCGCCAAGACATCAAGTCTATAGTGCTTACTGAAGGTGTGCAGAGAAGACCACGTTGCCGCCCTACATATCTCCACCGGAGATACTAAACTAAACTCCGCCCAGGACGCAGCCTGCGCCCTGGTTGAATGGGCGCGCAAACCGACAGGCGGTAGCCGACCGTGCAACAGATAAGCCGAGCCAATCGCCTCCTTAATCCACCGAGCAATGGAGGCTTTCGCCGCTGCCTCACCTTTGCGAGGCCCGCCAAACAGCACAAACAACCGATCCGACTTACGAAAATCACTGGTAACTTTCAAATATCGCCGGAGAACCCTCTTAAGATCTAAACGACTAAGCCCGCGATCAGAGGCGTGCTCCCCTGATGCAGGAAATACCGGGAGCGAAACCACTTGATTCACGTGGAAAGGAGAGGACACCTTAGGCAAGAAGAAAGGCACCGGCCGCAGAACGACTTTCTGGGCCGAGAAAGACAAGAAAGGGTCCCTGCAAGAAAGCGCCTGGAGTTCGGAGATACGCCGCGCCGAACAAATCGCTACTAAGAACACCGTTTTAAGAGTCAAATCCTTTACCGAAGAATGAGAGAGAGGCTCAAAGGGAGCCTCAGTGAGGGACCGCAGAACCAAGTTGAGATCCCAGGAAGGCACAGAAATTCTGCGGACCGGACGAAGCCGAGATACGGCCCTCAAGAAGCGAACGACATCGGCATGGGCACCCAGCGACACGCCGTGAACCTTACCCCGGTAGCATGAAAGTGCTGCCAACTGCACTCGCAAGGAACTGGCCGCCAAACCTTTAGCAAAGCCGTCTTGTAAAAAATCGAGTACCACGGGAATTGAAGCCGTAGCGGCTCGAACCTGGCGTCGAGAGCACCAATCCTCAAAGACGCGCCACACCCGGACATAGGCCAGAGAAGTGGATCTCTTCCGCGCTTGTAACAGAGTCGCCACGACAGACTTGGAATAACCTCGTTTTCTTAGCCTCGCCCTTTCAATAGCCAGGCCGTAAGAGAGAATCTCCCCACTTGTGGCATGCGAAGAGGACCCTGACACAACAGATCCGGATCCAGCGGAAGCCGCCACGGAGAGCCGTCTACCAACCTCATCAGATCGGCATACCAAGGACGTCGAGGCCAATCCGGGGCTATCAAGAGTACTCGACCCCGGTGGGCCTCGATACGCTGAATCACGCGCCCCAGCAGAGGCCACGGGGGAAACACGTAAAGAAGACCCGTGGAGGGCCAAGTCTGCAACAGGGCATCCAGGCCTTCTGACATCGGCTCCCGTCGATGACTGTAGAACCGAGCCGCTTTCGCTGAGCGTAACGTGGCCATCAGGTCCATGACCGGCTGGCCCCAACGCTGAACCAGCTGCGCGAAGACCTTTGGGTTGAGTTCCCATTCGCCGGGATCCACCTGAACCCTGCTGAGAAAGTCGGCCGTCACGTTGTCTTTCCCGGCAATGTGTGCTGCAGAGATGGCTTGGAGCCGAGGCTCGATCCACTCGAACAATACCCGAGCCTCCGCCTCCAAGCCGACGCTTCCGGTGCCGCCCTGCCTGTTTATGTATGCCACTGTCGCCGCATTGTCGGAGAGTACCCGTACTGCCCGAGATGATATCATGGTCTCGAAGCTTTGTAAGGCCAACCTCACTGCTCGAAGTTCCAGGCGATTGATGGACCAACCGCTCTCCTCCGGAGACCAGAGACCTTGGGCGAACTGGTCGGCGCAGTGGGCCCCCCAGCCCGTCAGACAAGCATCCGTCAGCAGCGGAATCCAATCCAGTTGCTCCAGAGGCATTCCCGCCCGGAGCGAGGACCGTCGCAGCCACCACTGAAGATCTCGCCGTACTGTCAGCGGGCAAGGAAGCCGTTTGTTCAGAGAATCCAACTGGTTGGACCAGCGACGGAGCAAGGCTCTCTGAAGGGAACGCATGTGAAAGCGAGCCCAAGGCACTACCTCCAGGGAAGCCGCCATCGTCCCCAGCAATTGAAGGTAGAGCCACGCCGTCGGAGCGGGGTTTTGCCGAAACCGACGGACGAGAGACTGAAGCGCCAAAACCCGGCGGTCGGGAAGGAAAACCGCTCCACCGCAAGTATCGAACCGTACGCCTAAATACTCGAGATGCTGCGTCGGAACCAGATGGCTCTTGCGCGGGTTGACGACCCAGCCAAGAGATTGCAAGAGCGCCACGACCTTGGAAGTCGCTGCCATACTCTCCTCGCGAGACTTCCCCCGAATCAACCAATCGTCTAGGTAAGGATGGACTAGCACTCCTTCCTTGCGTAAGGCCGCCGCGACTACCACCATGATTTTGGTGAACACCCTCGGCGCGGTCGCGAGACCGAAGGGCAATGCCTGGAACTGGAAGTGACCCCACGGCAGAGCGAATCGGAGGTACTTTTGTTGGTCCTCCCGAATCGGGATATGGAGATAAGCCTCCGTGAGGTCGAGGGAAGTGAGGAACTCGCCCTTGCGGACAGCGACCAGCACTGATCGAAGGTTTCCATGCGAAAGTGAGGTACTCGCAGACAGCGGTTTACCCCTTTGAGATCCAAAATGGGGCGAAGGTCGCCACCCTTCTTTGGCACCACGAAATAAATGGAGTACCTCCCGAGACCATACTCCGCCTGCGGCACGGGAACTACCGCTCCCAGCTGGACAAGGCGATCGAGAGTTTGGCGAACTTGAGCTGTCTTGCGAGCCCCCCGGCAGGGAGACGCCACGAAGGAATCGAGGACGGGCCTGGCCAAGTCCAGGACATACCCGTCCCGGACGATGTCCAAAACCCACTGATCAGAGGTGATCTGGGCCCAAGCGGAGAGAAAGCGTCGAAGACGACCTCCGATCACTGGAATCTCCGCCGAGGCCCGCTGCCCTTCATTGGGGCTTGCGAGAAGATGCAGGGGTTGCAGTCGCAAATCCTCTACTGGCTCCGCGAAACCCTCGAAAGCTCGAAGTCCTCGAGATATATCTGCCACGCTGAAAACCTCCAGAACGGGGCGATCGAAACCTACGAAAGTCCCGAAACTGCCCTCGGACCGCTGGCAGCGGCCGCCCTCGCTTGGGGCGATCCTCTGGCAGGCGACCGCCCTTGGACTCACCCAAATCCTTGACCAACCTATCCAAATCCTCACCAAAAAGGAGCCGACCTTTAAAGGGCAATCTGCCCAGCCGCGACTTGGACGACCCATCCGCCGCCCAATTCTTCAACCAAAGAGCTCGGCGTGCCACTACCACTGACGCCATGCTATTAGAGAGAGCTCTGATGAGATCATAATGAACATCCGCCAAATAGGCCGAACCCGATTCCAAGCGGTGAAGCTCACCTAACATGTCGGCCTCCACGGAGGACGATTGTTGAAGCCATTGAACCCAGCGCAAGCAGGCACGAGCTACCCAAGCCCCACAAACAGAGGCCTGTAACGCAATCGCATCTGCCTCAAACGACTGCTTCAATAGACCGTCCATCTTCCGGTCCTGCGGCTCGCGCAATGCCGCACTACCTTCCACCGGAATCGTGGTTTTCTTAGTCACCGCCGAGACTGCCGCATCCACCTTGGGAGAGCGAAAACGCTCCAGATCGGTGTCCGACATAGGGTAGAGCCGACGCATTACCTTTACCCCTTTGAGACCTGATTCAGGAGTATCCCACTCTGACTGGATCATCTGATCAATAACTTTGTGAATGGGAAAAACCATGCTAGTTTGCCGAACCGCCTGAATAATGGGGTCCGCTCCGTCCGCCTCCTCCACCGGAGGAGTCGGAGCCAAACCCAGAGTCTGGAGCGCCTCCGAAACAAGAGCGGGCAACTCCTCTTGTCTGAACACCCTAATAATCTTTGCCTGATCCTCCAGTTCAGGGAGCTCGCCCTCTTCCAAGGCCTCTCCCTCCGCTTCATGGTCGAAATCAGGATCATCACCCTCAGGCCACTCAGTCTCCGCCTGGAAGGAGTCGTGCAGACGTTGTCGCTTGGGAGCCTTGATCCCGGGACACTGATTCTCCGCCGACGAGGCAGGGGCAAACCCCCCTGGCACCGACGGTGTAGCAGCGCCCACGCTCTGGCGCCTACGGCAAAACGCCTGATGCATCAGCAAGATGAAATCGGGAGAAAAATCCTCCAAGGGCAAGGCACCCCCGAGGTCCAACTGCCCCCCAGACGCCAAGGATACCGCAGGAGAAAGACCCGAGGGCCCCTCCAGCGGCGACTCCAAGACCTCCGTCGCGGAACCGGGCTGCGCCCCAGCCGGCAATGAACTCTCTAGATGTTGCTTCATGCTGAGCGACACCGAAGCACAGCGCTGACAGACGCCTGTGTCAGAAGCTGTACTCCTCCGAGATCCACAAATCACACAAATGGACCCCGCGGGCATGGAAACGCCCTGACCCCGAGTAGGAAGTGGTAAAAATGCTCCTCAGCACTGAGAGTGACAAAGGGCTTACAAACCCAGCAGAACCAGCACAGAAAGTGGGAACTGGGCAGCCGCGAGAAACAGAATACCAGAGAGAGAACCCAAGGCACAGTTTTCTCACCCCTGGCAAATGTGCTCTTTTTTTTTTTTTTTACAATTTATGTCCCACGAAAAACTAAAGTAAAAATTCACACACTGCTAATGGACAAATCGAGGGACCCGCAACGAATAAGGAAGAAGAGAGAGAGAGAAATCGCAAACGCTCCCCCTCCCTCCTAGCCGCGGGACCAAAATACCCCGAAGGAAAGGGAGCAAAAATAAGGAACAGCTGATATTAAACGCAAGAAATAAAGGAAATTAAAGGAAAACCAAAGAAAGAAACAATCGCAAGCAGTAGAAAGTAGAAAAAAAAATAGCGCCGCGTGTAAAACACGCTGACAAGACCGGGCAAGGTAAAATGGCCGCGATAGTAAGGGGACCTTGGCGCGCTTTTACTTCCCGCCGGAGAAAACCGCCCGAGGTCAAAAAACCCTTGCAGCCGACCGATCCCCTAAGCCCCGCCGGCGCGGAGGCTGCCTGGACAAAACAAAAACACCGCAAAAGGGAAAAAAATAAACTCTAGCAGTGCCGGGCAGAGGCGCGGTGACCTGAACAGGACCGGCTCTGACCGCCGTCAGCTGCCAACACTTACCGGCACTGAATTAGCTGCCCCCCAATCCCACGGAGAGGAGCCGCTGTACCGGCACTAGAGGAGCTCTGCCCCGAACAGTCCTGGGGCAGAGATCCCAATGGAGAAATGCAAACAGTCAAGCAGCGAAAGGCGGCAGATGCTGTGCAGGAGAGAGACCTTCCTCAGATCCTCCCCCCCCCCCCCCCCGCACAGAGTGCTCAAATTAAAATCGGGAATTTAAAGAAACAGGAACCCCTGAAAAGAAGAAAGAAAAATAAGTCCTAATAGGACAAAAATTAAGGATTCAAAAGGTTAGCTAGGTATACTAAACTATGAAACTAGTGAGCCCAGCTAGACTCACTACGTCCTCCTGCTGCATGAAGACTGGACACACTGGAGCTTCGGGGATGCCTGGTAGGCTGATTCCAGCGGAGCTGAAATTTGATTGGTCCAGTCTTCATGCTGCAGGAGGAGGTGCACAACCCATCTGTGAGGACTAAGCTGGAGGAACGATAAGGAACAACAACTTTTATACCGTTCTTTTCCATTCTAGACATAGGCAAACTTCTCATTGGTCCCGGTAACCCCTTTCACCCCATCTATTGGTCCCGGTACCAATACATAGCTCCAATGAGGACCTTGGTCTGGGTTCAGCACCTGCTTACCCCCCTTACAGTCCTCATTACAATGATCATTTCTTAGGCTCTTGTTACAATTCTCCTCCTGTGGCAGGTGAAGGCCCGTGATCCACAGTGTCTGACATAAGCAAGCAAGCCTAACTAGCTTGACCTGTAAATGAAGCTTGTGAAGAGGCCCATAGGAATTGCACATCCCCCAATATGCTGCTGTAGAATTAGAACTCAGTAAAAGTATTGAATTAAGCTTAGACAAGCAGAACAGATGGAAAAATACAGAAATTTATGTTTAAAACTGCTGACAAAGAAGTTACAGAGCCCTGCTTCCCTACACGTACAAACTAGCTGAGTGGCCTTGGAAGTAGGAAAGTAACAAGTTGGTGAACTGGCCATTGTAATTGAGACTAGAAGGGGGGTAAGCAGGTGCTGAGCCCACTGAAAGAACATAATTGGATAATCATATCAGTACCGGGACCAATAGAAGGGGTACGGGAGGTACGGGAGGTTACCGGGACCAATGAAATGTTTTTCTATACCTAGAATGAAGCTAAAGTCTATAAAAGTTGTTGTATTGCCAGAGAACATCGCTCAGCCATTTTGAAATTGACTTTGCTTGAGACTTGTGCACAAATAAATGATTTGGACCTTCTGAACAGACTCCTGGTATCATTGGTTTGTCTGCGCTCTGCTGCTACATATTCTTGGTGCATTGGCAGGGAAGTTGTGGAATCAGAGTGTATATAGGGCAATATACCACGACTTTCCGCCTCTATAGGTTTGGTCCTGCCGGGATCGCGCCCTTCCGACGGGGGCTGCTCTCTGGCGCCGCCGGTCCCTTGCATCGGAGGGAGCTGGTCGGACCTCGGCGGGTGCCGAGCCAACACCTCGAACCCGAGTGAGGGGAGTCCGAGGTCCAACTCATGCGCCTGCTTGGGAAGTTTGAGGACCGGATCCGGTGAGTAGAGTTTCGATTTGTTATGTCTAGACAGATAAGAAAGAGCAGTGCTGCCATTTGAACTTGGAACTTGGTAATTGGTAAGAGAGCTTGATCACCTCTCAAAGACGGGCCGAGTAACCCCGCATGAGTATTCGCAGGGCGAAACCCCCATCTTCTTGTATTTTGGAAATTGAATAAGACTAGTCAGAATAGATAGAAACGAATGCATTCTGGGATATGTTGCTAGCATGATTGTGTGAATGAAGTGTGAATGAGAGGTCTGGCAGCACGGACCAAGCGAAGGCGGACCCCTGAGTAGCGCATTTCCTGACCGGGCGACCGCGTTCAGGTCGCGAAAAGGGGGAAGCGATTGTCGTCTTGTCTTGTTATTTGTTCTCCTTATACGTTTCCAGGGCCGTGAGGACCCCTTACCCACGGTCCGCCCTCCTTTTCCCTTTTGTCTGTTGTTGCACGCACACATCGAAATGGGAGGGGCGGGGTCTACTAGGAACACTCCATTAGAATGTATGATCGCACATTTTAAAGAAGGATATTCCGGAGACTATGGTATTAAAATGACTGCAGCCCGGTTACAGATTTTGTGTACTAGGGAGTGGCCCGATCTAGACCCTACCTGGCCCCGAGAGGGAACCTTTAATGTAGGAACTATTCAGTTAGTGCACCGTAGAGTGCGAATAGCGCACCCCGATCAGTACCCCTATATAGATTCCTGGTTAAGTATTTGTGAAGATCCGCCCCCTTGGGCGCAGCACTGTTATGAAGAACAGTGCAGAATAATGTTAGCAAAGACAGATTATAGTCAGAAAATAGAACAGCCTAGAAAGAAAGGGAAAGATAAGAAGTCCAGGAAGAAGCCCATCCTGGTAGATCCTGATTCCCCAGAAGTGGTTCCCCGACAGCCTCAAACCCCGTGCCCAGTAAGAGCAGTCCGGCGTCCTGCCCCAGAACCCCCGAGACAGCGGGAACGGGACCCAACCCCTGAGCTATTACCCAGAGAGCAGGTAGATGAGCTCCCTTTAATTGAAGAAGATGACTCTACCGAGACAGAAAAAGGAGAGTCAGATACAGAAACAGAGAAGGAAGAGACTGAGAATTCCCTAAGCGATACTGACAGTGTAAAAGTGGTTGCCAGTACTAGCTTGCCAGTAAAATGTACATCTAAAGTAAAGCACGTAGAGAAGAAGAAAATAACCCCTGATAGGACAGTTACGAAAATATCTCTCAGATCCCAAAAGACATCTACTGCCAAGATGATGCCCTTACAGCAAGTCCCGGGAGTGCCCGTAAGGAATGAAGATAATGAGGTGGTAGTGGGACCCCTAAGCTATGTGTATGTCCCTTTCTCTACAACTGATTTGTTAAATTGGAGGACACATTATGCCTCCTATACCAATTAACCCCAAGAGCTTACAGAATTAGTGAATACTATTATGGAAACCCACCAACCAACATGGGCAGATTGCCGCCAGCTCCTGTCCACTCTATTTACGACAGAGGAGCGGACACGAATTAGAAAAGCAGCTATTGATTGGCTGGCGGATAACCCTGTAGCTCCAGAACAAGGGGTGGAAAGAATAGATAATCGGGAAGCGGCCCAGAGAGAATTCCCGAATGAAGACCCCCGATGGGATCCAAATACAGAAAGAGGATCCAGAGCCCTAGCCCGTTTTCGCCAAGGCTTTCTACAAGGCCTGAAAAGGGGGGGCCAGAAAGCTATGAACCTTTCCAAAGTTGCAGGAGTTATCCAAGGTATAGATGAGAGCCCAGCAGAATTTCATGAAAGATTAACTGAAGCATATAGAATGTATACTCCCTATGATCCCGATGCACCAGGAAGCTTATGTATGGTGAATTCTGCTTTTGTAAATCAGTCTCAACCAGACATTAGACGTAAATTACAAAAACTAGATGGGTTTGCGGGCATGAATACAACTCAGTTATTGGAAGTCGCTCATAAAGTGTATGTGAATCGTGATAATGAAAGGCAGAGAGAATGTGATCGAAAGATGAAGAAGAAAGCTGATTTTTTGGCTGCGGCCATAGTTGAACAGAAAAGGGGAGGTACCCCTAGTCGACGGAGCAGAGGAAGGGGGCGGGGCCGAAGTGGAAGCCGGCCCCAACTAGGCGTAAACCAATGTGCCTACCGCAGGGAGGAAGGACATTGGAGAGATGCATGCCCGCAACTCGAAGACGCCCAGCAAGATGACGAAAACAATCATCAGTGGAGAGAAGAAAGACGAGGCCGTCCCCGAAACCGCGGAGGAGCCAATCGAGAACAATTCCAGCGAGAAAGAGGAGGAGCCATACAAGCATTGGCTACGACGGCCCATGATGAAGATGACGTGGATTAGGACAGACCGGGCTCCGAGTTTGCTTTAGGTCTCCAGGAGCCTATGGTCGGAATACAAATAGGAGACCAAGTTATGAACTTTATGGTTGATACTGGAGCAGAACATTCAGTAGTAGATAAAAAGATAGCCCCATTTTCTACAAAAGCAGTCACCATTGTAGGAGCAACTGGTGCCAAAGCTACAAAATCTTTTCTTCAGAATCGTATATGCAGTCTAGGAGGACAGCAAATAACTCATCAATTCCTTTACATGCCTGAATGTCCAGTGCCACTACTGGGACGAGATATGTTAGCCAAGCTACAAGCCCAAATATCCTTCTCCGAAAGAGGAGAAATACAAATGACAGTAAATTCCCAAGCCAAACCAGCAGGAATAATGCTGCTTACAGTTCCCCGAGAAGAAGAATGGAGATATTACATTGATGATTCTGTCCAAGACACCTATTTTGAACAAACTTTGAAAAGCATTGATGCACCACCTGGAGTATGGGCAGAAGGCAGTCCTCCAGGCCTAGCCAAACATATAGCTCCAGTAATTGTAACCCTTAAGCCTAGTGCTACACCAGTACATGTCAAACAATACCCTCTCCCAAGAGCTGCAATTGAAGGCATCCATCGCCACTTGCAAAGATTACTGGAACATGGCCTACTAAAAGTATGTCAATCCCCATGGAACACTCCACTTCTGCCAGTAAAAAAACCTGGAAGAGATGACTACCGCCCAGTGCAAGATCTAAGGAGAGTGAATGAGGCAGTTGAAACCATACATCCAGTTGTACCCAATCCTTACACTCTTCTAGGACTGATACCTGCTGAAGCTACCCACTTTACTGTACTAGATCTAAAAGATGCATTCTTTTGCATAAGATTAGCCCCTGTAAGTCAGATATTGTTTGCATTTGAATGGCAGGACCCCATCTCTAGAAGAGGGGGCCAACTCACTTGGACACGATTACCCCAAGGATTCAAGAACTCGCCTACCATCTTTAGTGCTGCACTGAATCAAGACCTTTCAAGCTATCCAGTGGCCCCGGGGAAGAGAGTGCTTCTCCAATACGTGGACGATCTGCTGATAGCTGCCGTATCAGAAAGTGAATGCATACAAGCCACTAAAGATCTCTTGCAGTTACTAAATGAAGCTGGATACAAAGTTTCCAAAGCAAAAGCACAACTATGCCAAAAAGAAGTGAAATACTTGGGCTTTCGTATAACCCAAGGAAGCCGAAAATTAGGCAGAGAAAGAAAAGAAGCAGTATGCAGAATTCCAACCCCAACAACCAGAAAGCAAGTCAGAGCCTTTCTGGGAGCGGCAGGATATTGCCGAATCTGGATTTCCAACTTTGCCCAAATTGCCAAACCACTGTATGAAGCCACAAAAGGAGAAGAAAAGTCGCCACTGGAGTGGGGACCTGAGCAGGATACAGCCTTCAAGACGTTAAAGGAAGAATTAATGTCATCACCAGCCCTTGGACTACCGGATGTTCACAAGCCTTTCCACTTGTTTGAACATGAAGCACAGGGAAATGCCTTAGGCATGTTGACTCAGAAATTGGGAAATTGCGAGCGACCTGTAGCATACCTATCGAAACAATTGGACACTGTGGCCAAGGGATGGCCACCTTGCCTGAGAGCAGTCGCAGCTACAGCATTGTTAGTGAGTGAAGCAGACAAGCTCACACTAGGACAGAATCTACGAGTCACTGTGCCACATGCAGTCCTTGCCCTCATGGAACAGAAAGCAAATCATTGGCTCACCAATTCCCGAATGTTAAAATATCAGAGCATGTTATGTGAAAACCCACAGATACAACTGGAAGTGAGTCATGCCTTGAATCCAGCCACATTGATACCCGTTAGTGAAGAACTCCCAGAACATGATTGTATCGAAGTCATGGACACTGTATTCTCCAGCTGACCTGACCTGACAGATGTGCCCATAGACAATCCTGACCAAATCTATTATGTAGATGGAAGCAGTCTCATTCTCAATGGACGACGCTGTGCCGGATATGCAGTTGTTACTCAATATGAAGTCGTTGAGTCATCAGCTCTAGCCTCAGGCACATCAGCCCAGAAAGCAGAATTGATAGCACTTACTCGAGCACTATTACTTGTGTTGAATGTATATACAGATTCCAAATATGCCTTCACTACCCTACATGCCCATGGAGCTCTCTATAAGGAACGAGGGCTCATCACATCCGGAGGAAAATCAGTCAAGTATGGCCCCGAGATACTGATGTTACTTGATGCAGTTTGGGCCCCAACTCGTGTAGCTGTCATGCATTGCAGAGGACATCAAGCAGGAAAAGGAGAAGTTGCCAGAGGAAATAGGTTTGCAGATGCCTCAGCACGACAAGCAGCTATGACAGGACAAATTACACCACAAGCCATGCCAATGCAAGCAGCATTGTTTCCAGTACCTTTAAACTTATGGACACCACGATATACCACCAAAGAATTAGATTACTACTGTAACAAGGAAGATGGAGTACTGAAAGATGGATGGATTGAGCTGCCACCAGCAGAGGGCAGTCAACCCCCAGGACGAATAGTAATTCCCGAATTGTTAGGACCATCCTTTGTCAAAGCCTTTCATGAGGCCACCCACTATGGGAAAAGTGCTATGGAAAAAGCACTCAGACCACATTTCTACATTACCATGTTGACGACCATATCAGCTTCAGTAGCACGCCAATGTCTAATTTGTGCCAAAAATAATGCCAAGCAAGGTCTCACACCAGCACCCCGAGTTCAGTCAGGAGGTGTAACCCCCATGCACCACCTGCAAATTGATTTTACTGAAATGCCAAAAGCCAATGGATATCACTACCTATTAGTATTAGTCTGTACTTTCTCTGGGTGGGTAGAAGCCTTCCCAACCAGAACTGAAAAAGCTCGAGAAGTCACCAAAGTTTTACTGAGAGAGATTGTCCCTAGGTTTGGAATTCCAGCAGTAATAGGGTCAGACAATGGGCCCTCATTTGTCTCCCAGATTACTCAACAGCTAGCAAAAGCTTTGCAGATACAATGGAAGCTTCACACTGCGTACAGACCCCAGAGTTCAGGGAAAGTTGAGCGAATGAATCGTACCCTAAAAGCCCAAATGTCTAAGCTTTGCCAGGAGACACACCTGAAGTGGCCCCAAGTGCTCCCAATAGCTTTACTCAGAATACGCTCAGCTCCTGTGAAGTCAACAGGTTTTTCCCCTTTCGAAGTTCTGTATGGTGAGCCCCCACCAATAGTGCAGGGAATTACAGGAAGTCTAGCCCAAATTGGTTCAGAAATAACCAGGCAAGAGCTCCTAGCTCTTAGTTTTGTTCTGCAGACTCTCCATGCGTGGATCCAAGACCAGTTGCCTATCAACTTGACGGAACCTTTGCATCCCTACCAGCCTGGTACCTCGGTGTGGATCAAAGATTGGAAGAAGATACCGTTAGAACCCCATTGGAAAGGACCATACACCGTCATCCTGTCTACCCCAACTGCAGTAAAGGTAGCAGAAATCGATTCCTGGATCCACCACAGCAGAGTCAAGCCTGCAGCTGATCCCGAACCTGAGCAGTGGACAGCAGAACAGCATCCTGATGTCCCTTTGCGAGTTACTCTGAGACGGCAACCAGCAGCTTAAATACTCTGTCACAGTGCCTTGCAGTAGCCAAGTCTTTCAAAGAGGATTGCTGTTTTCCATACAGCAAGAGTTTGTTTTAACGAACCTCATGTGTGTGATTTTACACACTACTTTGATGCTACATTGATTGACCATACTTCAAAAGCCAACTGAAATTGCTAAGTTGGTTAATGTGTGATGGACAACTTGAGGATCTTCAATCAACACTCAGCACCCGTTGAATTGCTTTATTAGCGAACGGGACGAAGAAAAGAACGTCGTGGTCAAGATCTGCAAGCTGAGGATTCAGGAGAACTCCAATCAACATGTATCTTTACTTTTGCTTTGCCCTGGTTGCCTGTTTTGGAGGCTTTGAACTGACTCATGCCTTACCTCCATGCACTGCTTGCATTACTTCTACTCAAACTGGACTGAAAGTAACTCAGACTTTGATTTACCATTCTTACTATACCTGCACTGGTAAAGTGACTCGGTGTATTTATAACACCACTGAACTAAATGTTTGCACTAAAGGTAAATCTAGAGTATGCTATAATCCGCATCAGAATCCATCCTATTATACGTTGGAAATACGATGGAATGATGCAGATGGATCTATAATTAATGCCACACAACCACTTAGAGATCCTAGTAGACCTGCTGTTTTGAATTTTGATGCATGTGATGTTATAAACAGAGATAGTCGCTCCAAATGTGGTACCTGGGAAAAAGCATATCGTAATGACCATAAGTATATGTGCCCAGAAGGTGCCACAGGATGGGGAAAGTGTACAGGTAAAAAGGATTCATATAGTACTGCCACAGCAGCAGCTTACTATTGCCCAAATTGGGAATGTGTTTTTTATGCTACATGGAATGATGGTATAGTAGAAGAAAAGATAGATAATCGAGTGGCCACTCTAAGTCAAAAAGAGATGACAAATGTAAGAAAGGTGCTTGTAACCCTTTACAATTATGGATACGTAATCCTAATGTATGGAAACAAGGATACAAGTTTGGTTTACGTATCGCCGGTTCCGGATCAGATCCAGGAACCATTGTGTATATAAGATTGAACACCCAAGCCCACAAGTCATCTAAATATCACATCCATAACACTTTCTATGAGGCCATGCATGTAAATAAGTTTGAGATCCCTCATCCTTCTCAGAATTTATTCTTAGAATTAGCTGGAGCAGTAGTATCTAGTCTTAAAATCTCAGATTGTTACTTCTGTGGCGGAACCCAGATGGGTGACCAGTGGCCATGGGAAGCTCAAGAATTAAATTATTCTCTGACTTACAATCAGACTGAATTACACAAGACTACTAGCGAATGGGTGTTAGCGCACTCAATTGTTGGACGTCTTTGCTATACCAGAACTGGACCCCAGTTCACCCAACAGGTAGGACAGCTGGTCTGTCTTAGCCAGAAATTCTATAATGACACTACCAAAAAGACGTCATGGTGGTCAGGAATCAAAAACCCTGAACCTCCTAATCCATTAGCCAGATTTCCTGAACTTGCTGATTTATGGACTAATCTTGCCAAAACCCATGCTTGGCAAGCCCCACCTGGCCTGTATTGGATCTGTGGAAACCGAGCGTATGCTCGACTCCCGCCACATTGGGGAGGAGCATGTGTCTTAGGGACCATCAGACCTTCTTTCTTCCTCCTACCCACAGAACATGGAGAACAATTAGGATACCCAGTATACACTACCCACAGACACAAAAGAGCACTGAGACAGAAGAGAGCACCCCTCCAAGTAGGCAAGTGGGAAAAGTGGAAGGGTGATGATTGGCCGCCAGAAAGAATCATTGAATATTATGGGCCTGCCACTTGGAATGATGATGGTATGTGGGGCTATCGAACCCCAATCTATATGATTAATCGTATTATTCGCTTACAAGCAGTAGTTGAAATAATAACCAATGAAACTAGCCAAGCTCTTACACTTTTAGCTAGACAAAGTACTCAGATGCGCACTGCTATATATCAGAATCGCTTAGCACTTGATTATTTGTTAGCAGCTGAAGGAGGAGTATGTGGTAAGCTGAATTTAACCAATTGTTGTTTAAAAATAGATGATAAGGGTCAAGTAGTTGAAGAACTTGCTAAGGATATGCAAAAACATGCTTATGTGCCAGTACAGACTTGGCATTCACTGAAGTTTCCTAACTGGTTTGCTAACCTTTTCTCATGGCTGGGAGGACTTAAAACTTTCCTTATATTAGTACTAATAATTATTGCTGTTATTTTGCTGTTACCATGTATAATCCCATGTTGTATGCGTTCTATTCATAGTGCTATTGAAAGCACAGTAGAGCGGAAGACCGCAACTAAGATTATGGCCTTATACCAACCAAAACCTCCTGCATATAGTCAGAATCCCATGACCATAGTATAACTATTTTGAAGTGATTTAATTCTCACACCTTATTAAGTAATAGGGTGAGATTAATCAAAGGGGGGAATGTGGCAGCCTCCCTGCTCATTTCAGACATCATGGATCACAGGCCTTCGCCTACCACATTCCCCCCTTTGATTAATCTCACCCGAATGTCAATAAGGTGTGAGATATAAATCACTAAATTACACTGGAGTTGGGTTTTTACCAATGGTTCCAGGAGTAGGGTGCCATAAGGCCAAAATCTTAGTAGCAGTTTTGCATTCTACAGTATTTTCAATAACACTATTAATAGAGCTCATACAACATGGGATTATACATGGTAAGAGTAGAAACAATGCTAGAAAAACCAATATCAACATAGCAAAGGTAGTAAGTCCTCCCAAACCAGAGAAGATAGATTTGAACCAATTGGGCATCTGAAGACCATGCCAAGTCTGCACTGGCACATAAGCTTGCTTACGCATGTTTTCAGCAATGTTTTCAACTACTTGACCTTTATCATCTATCTTCAAGCAACAATTTGTGAGATTTAGCTTACCACAGACTCCTCCTTCAGCAGCTAATAAGTAATCTAATGCTAAACGATTTTGATAGATTGCAGTACGCATTTGTGTGCTCTGTCTAGCTAAAAGTGTGAGCGCTTGGCTAGTTTCATTGGTGATAATTTCAACTACTGCTTGCAAGCGTATAATTCTATTCAACATATAAATCGGGGTACGATATCCCCACATGCCATCTTGCTCCCAAGTGGCAGGTCCATAATAGGCAATGATTCGCTTGGGTGGCCAATCATCCCCATCCCATTTCTGCCACTTGCCTATCTGTAAAGCTGCTCTCTTTTGTCTCTTTGAATAGACTGGATAGCCTAATTGTTCTCCATGTTCTGTGGGCAATAGAAAGAAAGAAGGTCGTATAGTTCCTAAGACACATGCCCCTCCCCAATGAATAGGGAGTCGAGCATATGCTCGGGTTCCACAAATCCAATACAGACCAGGTGGGGCTTGCCAGACATGGGGCTGGGCAAGATTATTCCATAAATCGGCAAGTTCAGGAAATTGTGCTAATGGGTTAGCAGGTTCAGGCATATTAGTTCCTGACCACCAGGACGTCTGTTTCGTGGTGTCATTATAGAATTTCTGGCTGAGACAGATAAGCTGTCCCACTTTCAAATTGAACTGTGGTCCAGTTCGGGCATAACAGAGACGTCCGACTATTGGGTGTGCCAATACCCATTCACTTGTGGTCTTATGCAATTCAGTGTGGTTATAGGTTACTGAGTAATTCAATTCTTGGGCCTCCCAGGGCCACTGATCACCCATTCTAGTTCCACCACAAAAGTAACAATCTGAAATATGAAGGCTGGAGACCACTGCTCCAGCTAACTCTAAGAACAGATTCTGAGAAGGGTGAGGGATATCAAACTTATTTACATGCATAGTCTCATAAAAAGTGTTATGTATATGGTACTTAGATGATCGATGGGCTTGGGTATTTAGTTTAATGTACACAATAGTTCCTGGATCTGATCTGGAACCTGCAATACGTAGGCCAAACTTATATCCTTGTTTCCATGCGCTAGGATTGCGTATGAATAACTCTAGTGGGTTACAGGCACCTTTCTTACAATTTTCTAAATTCTTTACATATGGCTTAGTTAAGGCAGCCATTCGACTGTCTCTGGTATTTTCTATCATACCAGTTTTCCATGTGGCATAGAAAACACATTCCCACTTTGGGCAATAGTAATCCTTAATCGGGGCTGTACTATATTCATTGGCCAAAGTTCGTTTACCTGTACATGCTCCCCATCCAGTGGTTCCTTCTGGACACATATATTTATCATTATGAGCATACGTTTTCTCCCAATTGGCACATTTAGAGCGACTATCTCTATTTATGGCATCACAAGCATCAAAATACAAAATAGCATACTCTGTGGGATCAGTAAGTGGGGGTGTAGCATTAAGTAAAGCTCCATCTGCATCATTCCATCTTATTTCTAGGGTATAATAAGATGGGTTCTGATGTGGGTTAAAACAAACTTTAGTAGTTCCCTTGGTACAAACATTCAGTTCAGTGGTGTTATAAATACACCGGCTTATCGTACCAGTACGAATGATAAAGCATGATAAAGCAATGATAAAGCATGATAAAGAATGATAAAGCAAAGTCTGTGTTACTTTCATTCCAGTACGAGTGGAAGTAATGCAGGCAGTACATGGGGGTAAAGCACAAGTAAGTTCAAGGCTCCCCAGGCAGGCAATCAAAGCAAAATAGAAACAAAGATGCATGTTGATTGTAGTTCTTCTGAATCCTCGCTGGAAAATCTTGACCTCGACGTCCTCTTCTTCTTGGCACAATGCTGACCTGTTTGCTAATGAAGCAATTCAACGGGTGTCGATGTTGATTGAAGATTCTCAAATGTCCCGCTGCGATGCCAACTTACCAACTGTAGTTGGCTCGACGTAAGTTTATAGAAGCACAGTTATCCGATGAAGAAAAACAAATGTCTTTGCTGTATTAGGAACAGCAATCCCTCTTCGAAAGACTTGTCTACTGTAGAAAAGAAGTTCTAGGTCGCTGGTTGCCGCCTCAGGGTGAGTCGCAAAGGGATATCAGGATGTGGCTCTGCGGTCCACTAGTCCGGATCTGAAACTGATGCTGGCTTGACTCTGCTGTGATGGATCCAGGATTCGATCTCTGCTACCTTTACTGCAGTTGGGGTAGACAGGATGACGGTATATGGTCCCTTCCAATGAGGTTCCAGCGGTGTCTTCTTCCAATCTTTGATCCACACCGAGGTACTCGGCTTGTAGGGATGCAGGGGTTCTGTCAAATTGATAGGCAACTGGTCCTGTATCCACGTGTGAAGAGTCTGCAGAACAGAACTAAGAGCTAGAAGTTCTTGTCTCGTTATTTCTGAACCAATCTGTGGCAAACTACCCTTAACACCCTGCACAATTGGTGGGGGTTTGCCATATACAACTTCAAAAGGGGATAATCCTGATGATTTCACAGGAGATGAGCGTATTCTAAGTAATGCTATTGGGAGAACCTGGGGCCACTTTAGGTGGGTCTCCTGACATAGCTTGGACATCTGAGATTTCAAAGTCCTATTCATTCGCTCAACTTTCCCTGAACTTTGGGGTCTGTATGCAGTGTGTAACTTCCAGTGTATCTGTAAGGCACTTGCTAACTGCTGGGTAATTTGAGATACAAAGGAGGGTCCATTGTCTGACCCTATTACTGCTGGAATTCCAAATCTGGAGATAATTTCTCTTAACAAAACTTTAGTAACTTCTCGGGCTTTTTCAGTCCTGGTGGGGAAAGCTTCCACCCACCCAGAGAAGGTACAGACTAATACTAACAAGTAACGGTATCCATTGGCCTTTGGCATTTCAGTAAAGTCTATTTGCAGGTGGTGCATGGGGGTAACACCTCCTGACTGAACTCGGGGTGGTGGCGTGGGACCCTGTTTGGCATTATTCTTGGCACAAATTAGACACTGACGGGCTGTTGAAGCTGACAGGGCTCCCAATAAAGCGATACAAAAATGTGGTTTGAGTGCTTTCTCCACAGCACTCTTCCCATAATGTGTGGCTTGATGAAAGGCCTTGACAAAGGCTGGTCCCAACAATTCAGGGATCACTATTCGTCCTGGGGGTTGACTGCCCTCAGGTGGTGGCAGCTCAATCCATCCATCTTTCAGCACTCCCTCTTCTTTATTACAGTAGTAATCCAATTCTTTGGTGGTATATCGTGGTGTCCATAAATTAAGGGGTACTGGAAACAATGCTGCTTGTATTGGCGTTGCTTGTGGTGAAATTTGGCCTGTCATGGCTGCTTTACGTGCTGAGGCATCAGCGAATCTGTTTCCTTGGGCAACTTCTCCTTTTCCTGCTTGGTGTCCTCGACAGTGCATGACAGCAACACGTGTAGGGGCCCATACTGCATCTAATAGCATCAATATTTCGGGGCCGTATTTGACTGATTTGCCTCCTGAGGTGATGAGCCCTCGTTCTTTGTAGAGAGCTCCATGTGCATGCAAAGTAGTGAAGGCATACTTTGAATCGGTGTATACATTCAACAAAAGTCCTGCACCCAACACTAGTGCTCTGGTGAGTGCTATCAATTCTGCTTTCTGGGCTGATGTGCCTGATGCAAGAGCTGATGATTCGACAACTTTCTCCCGGGTGACTACTGCATACCCGGCACAGCGTCGTCCATTGATGATGAGGCTGCTTCCATCCACAAAATACGTCTGATCAGGGTTCTCTAAGGGCACATCTGTCAGATCAGGTCGACTTGAGAATATAGTATCCATGACTTCTATGCAGTCATGCTCTGGAGGGTCTTCACTGACTGGTATCAATGTGGCTGGGTTCAAGGTATGGCTCACTTCTAGTTGTATTTGTGGATTTTCACATAGCATGCTCTGGTATTTCAGCATTCGAGAATTGGTGAGCCAATGATTTGCTTTTTGTTCCATAAGGGCAAGTACCGCATGTGGTACTGTGACGCGCAAGTTCTGTCCTAGAGTGAGTTTGTCTGCTTCACTCACTAATAATGCCGTAGCTGCAACTGCTCTCAAACATGGTGGCCATCCTTTGGCCACAGTGTCCAATTGTTTCGATAGGTATGCCACGGGTCGTTCCCAATATCCCAATTTCTGGGTCAACATGCCAAGGGCATTCCCTTGTATCTCATGTACGAATAAGTGGAAGGGCTTATGAACGTCTGGTAATCCAAGTGCTGGTGATGACATTAATTCTTCCTTCAGGGTCTTGAAAGCTGCATCTTGCTCAGGTCCCCACTCTAGTGGCGACTTCTCTTCTCCCTTGGTAGCTTCATATAGTGGTTTAGCAATCTGAGCAAAGTTGGGTATCCATATCCGGCAGTACCCTGCTGCTCCCAGAAAGGCTCTGACTTGCTTTCTGGTAGTTGGGGTTGGGATACTGCACACGGCTTCTTTTCTCTCTCGTCCCAATTGTCGGCTTCCTTTAGTCAGGCGAAAGCCTAAGTATTTTACTTCTTTTTGGCATAGCTGCGCTTTTGCTCTGGAAACTTTGTATCCAGCTTCATCCAATAGTTGCAAGAGGTCAGTAGTGGCTTGTATACATTCACTTTCCGATGTAGCAGCTACCAGTAGGTCATCCACATACTGGAGGAGTACTCTTTTCTCAGGGGCCACAGGGTAACTGGAGAGATCTTGGTTTAGCGCGGCACTGAAAATGGTGGGTGAATTCTTGAATCCTTGAGGCAATCGTGTCCAAGTGAGCTGGCCCCGTCCTCCTGAGACAGGGTCCTCCCATTCAAAGGCAAACAGTAATTGACTAATTGGGGCTAATCTTATGCAAAAGAACACATCTTTCAAATCCAAAACAGTAAAGTGGGTAGCTTCAGCAGGGATCAGTCCTAGAAGTGTGTAGGGATTTGGTACAACTGGATGTATAGTTTCAATTGCTTCATTCACTCTCCTTAGGTCTTGCACTGGGCGGTAGTCACCTGTCCCAGGCTTCTTTACTGGCAAAAGAGGAGTGTTCCATGGTGACTGACATACTTTGAGTAGGCCATACTCCAGTAATCTCAACAAATGGCGATGGATGCCTTCAATTGCTGCTCTTGGAAGGGGGTATTGCTTGACATGTACTGGTTCTGCACTAGGCTTGAGATTCACAATTACTGGGGCTATATGTTTGGCTAGGCCTGGTGGATTGCCTTCGGCCCATACTCCAGGAGGGGCATCGATGCTTTTCAGAGTAGGTTCAAAATAGGTATCAACGACTGGCTCGGTACTATAATATCTCCATTCTTCTTCTCGGGGAACAGTAAGCACCATTAGACCAGAGGGTTTTGGATTTACTGTCATTTGCATTTCTCCTTTCTCAGTAAAGGATATTTGGGCCTGCAGTTTGGCTAGCATATCTCGTCCCAGTAGTGGCACTGGGCACTCGGGCATGTAAAGGAATTGGTGCGTTATTTGCTGTCCCCCTAAATTACATATACGGTTCTGAAGAAAAGACTTAGTGGCTTTAGTGCCAGTTGCTCCCACAATGGTGACTGCTTTTGTAGAAAAAGGGGCTATTTGCTTATCCACTACAGAATGTTCTGCTCCATTATCAACCATAAAGTCCATAAACTGGTCTCCTATTTTTATACTGACCATAGGCTTCTGGAGACCCAAAGCGAATTCGGAGCCCGGTCTGTCCAATCTGCTTCATCTAAATCATAGGCTGTTGCGGCGGCCACTCCCTGTATGGCCTCCGTTCGTTCTTGTTGAAATTGTTCTCGATTGGTTCCTCTGCTTGGGGATTATCTGCTAGCCAATTAACAGCTGCTCGCATAATTCTGGTCCGCTCCTCAGTAGTAAATAAAGTAGACAGGAGCTGACGGCAATCTGACCAAGTGGGTTGATGGGTCTGCATAATTGTACTCATTAGTTCTGTTAACTCTTGGGGCTTGTCAGTATAGGAGGCATAATGTAATTTCCAGTTCAGCAAGTCAGTAGTGGAGAAAGGCACATAAACTAAACTTAGGGGTCCCGGTACTATCTGGTCATCTGCATCTCTCACGGGGATTCCCGGAACTTGCCGCAGGGGGCTAATACTTTCGGGTGGACCTTCTGCTTCTTAGTAGTGACTTTCGATACCTTAAAGGGGGCTTTCAGCTTCGAGACTCGCTTAGTCTGGGGAGTCTCGCTTGCAACTGATGAACTAGCACTAAGAACGGATTTTTCACTTCCTGTCTCAGTCAGGGAGGATGCGTCTTCATCTTCCTGCTCTGATTCTTGCTTTTCCTCAGTCTCAGTCTCTGTCCCAGACTGATCAGCCTCCTCATGAGACGGCTCATCTAGCTGGTCTTCTGGCTGGTGAGGGGGTGGACCCTCCCGGTCCCGAGGGGCTGCCGCGGGACGCGGTGGTACTCTAGCGGGGCACTGAGCTTGGGGCTGTCTAATTATAACTTCTGGTGAATCGGGATCAACATAGACAGGTTTCTGATCAGGTTTCTTGACTGTCCCTGTTTTCTGGGTCGGGTCTGTTAATGCTAACATTATTCTGCACTGTTCTTCATAACAGTGCTGCGCCCAAGGGGGCGGTGTCTCACAAATACTTAACCAAGAATCTATATAGGGGTACTGATCGGGGTGCGCTACTCGCACCTTCCGATGAACTGACTGAACAATTCCTATGTTAAACGTTCCATCTTTGGGCCACATGGGGTCTATAACGGGCCACTCCCTAGTACACAAAAGCTGTAATCGTGAGGCTGTCATTTTTACTCCATAATCCCCTGTATATCCTTTATTGAAATGCTTGATCATACGTTCTAACGGAGTGTGCCTAGTAGACCCCGCCCCTCCCATATCGATGTGTGCGCGCAACGACAAACAGAAGGGAAAAGGAGGGCGGACCGTGGGTAAGGGGTCCTCACGGCCCTAGAAACATTTAAGGGAAACAAATAACAAGACAAGACGACGGTCGCTTCCTCCTTTTTACGACCTGGACGCGGTCGCCCGGCCAGGAAATGCGTTACTCAGGAGTCCGCCTTTGCTTGGTCTGTGTTGCAAGACCTCTCACTCACACTTCATTCACACAATCATGCTAGCAACGTATCCAAAAATGCCCAGTCCTGTCTCTTCTGACTAGGCTATCAAATTCAAAATCAAAAAGACGGTGGTTTCGCCCCGCGCATACTCATGCAGGGTTAATCGGATCGCCTTGAGAGCTCTCTTACCAAATGCAAATTCAAATTCCAAATTTCAAAAAGGCAGCGGGTTCACCTCGCGCATACTCATGCAAGGTTACTTAGACCGCCTGCGAGAGGTGATCAGGCTCTCTTACCAAAGTTCCAAAGTTCTAAAATTCAAACAGCAGTTCTGCTCTGACTCATCTGTCTAGACATACCAAATCAAAACTATACTCACCG
Organism: Ichthyophis bannanicus; assembly: GCA_033557465.1. NCBI lineage: Eukaryota > Metazoa > Chordata > Amphibia > Gymnophiona > Ichthyophiidae > Ichthyophis > Ichthyophis bannanicus. Next base: position 344,166,723 of record CM066032.1, read on the forward strand.
GATCCGGTCCCCACTCCCGGGCAAGCGCATGAGTTGGACCTCGGACTCCCCTCACGGGTTCGAGGTGTTGGCTCCGACCGGGTCCGGCACCCGCCGAGGCCTGGCCAGCTCCCTCCGATGCAAGGGACCGGTGGCGCCAGGGAGCGAGCCCACGTCGGGAGGGCACGATCCCGGCAGGACCAAACCTGTAGAGGCGGAAAGTCGTGGTATATCAGATTATATACCCTCTGACCGACCACACCTTCCCGGCCAACGCACCAAGAATATGTAGCAGCAGAGCACATACAAACCAATAATACCAGGAGTCTGTTCAGAAGGTCCAAATCATTTATTTGTGCACAAGACTCAAGCAGAATCACATTCAAAATGGCTGAGCCCCGGTTTCTAGCAAAACAACAACTTTTATACCGTTCTTTTCCATTCTAGACATAGGCAAACTTCTCATTGGTCCCGGTAACCCCTTTCACCCCATCTATTGGTCCCGGTACCAATACGTAGCTCCAATGAGGACCTTGGTCTGGGCTCAGCACCTGCTTACCCCCCTTACAGTCCTCATTACAATGATCATTTCTTAGGCTCTTGTTACAATTCTCCTCCAAGGTCACTTAGCTAACTAGAACATGTGGGAAAGCAGGGCACTGTAACTTTTCTGTCAGCAGAGTTAATTAATTCCATAGAAGCTTCACTCTCTTATCAATACCAATTAAACTTGTTTTTCTATATTCTCTAAGTTTCGATTCTGCTTAGCTGTACATAATTGTGCTCAGTTAAGTTTCGATTCTATGGTAGCAGCATTTAGGGAAATGTGTAATTCCTATGGGCCTCTCCACAGGCTTCATTTACAGGTCAAGCTGTTTAGGCCTCCCTGCTCATTTCAGACATCATGGATCACAGGCCTTCGCCTACCACACTAGGCCATAGCCTACCTCATTCCCCCCTTTGATTATTCTCACCCGCAAGTGAGAAATGGTGAGAATTAAATCACTCATTAGTCAATTAACACATTATACAGGTGTAATAGCATCATCGTGTGGTATAGGGTAATATTGCCACATAGCTAATATCTTTGTAGCTGCCTCCCTTTCTACCTTGCTATCAATGGCTGCTGACTTTATTAAACTGTGATGAATCCAGGGTTCGAGTTTTGCAACTTTAACTGCTGTTTGGGTTAACAAGATGACAACATAAGGTCCCTTCCAATGCGGTGTCAACGGTGTCTTTCTCCACTCTTTGATCCACACCAAGACTCCAGGCTTGAGAGGATGCAGGGGTTCTGTTAGATGGATGAGCAGCTGGTCTTGTACCCACGTATGAAGACTCTGCAAAACAGAACTTAAAACCAATAGTTCTTGTCTAGTAATTTCAGATCTAATCTTTTCCATATCTCCCTTTATTTCCTATACAATAGGCAGGGGTCGCCCATACAGAATCTAAAAAGGGAAAACTCCTAAAGACTTAGCAGGGGCTAAGTATATCCTAAGAAGGGCTATAGGAAGAACCTGGGGTCACTTCAGGTGAACTTCTTGGCAAAGTTTGGACAACTGAGATTTCAGGGTTCTATTCATACATTCTACTTTTCCTAAATTCTGAAATCTGTAGGCAGTATACATCTGATAATATCAATATCTCAGGGCCATACGTAATGGACTTGCTTCCTGAGGTTATCCTCCCTCATTTTTTGTACAGGGCCCCATGTGCATGCAAGGTTGTAAGGGTATACTTGGAATCTGGGTACACAGTTAGACAGAGCCCCTTTTCCTATTGGCAGTGCTCTAGTAAGAGCTATCAGTTCAGCTTTCTGTGCTGAAGTTCCTGGGGCCAGGGCTGAGGACTTAACTACCAGATCAAAGGTCACTACTGCATATCTGGCACAACAATGTCCATTAATGATGACAAGACTGCTTCCATCTACAAAGAAAGTCCGTCCAGGGTTCTCCAAAGGAACATCAGTCGAATCAGGGTGACTTGAGAATATAGTGTCCATAGTTTCTAAACAGTCATGATCAGGGGGGTCAAGACCAACTGGTAACAACATAGCAGGATTCAGAGCTTGACTGACCTTCAATTGTATCTGGGGGTTTTCACACAACATGCTTTGATACTTTAACATTCGTGCATTGGTTAGCCAGAAGTTTCCTTTGTGTTCCATGAGAGTCTTGACTGGGAGAAGGGGGGTGTTCCAAGGTGACTGACATTCCTTGAGAAGTCCATACTTCAGCAGTTTCATTAAATGGCAGTGGATTCTTTCAATGGCTGGTCGAGGGAGAGGACTGCTTCACATGCACTGGTTCCACTCCCAGCTTGAGGGTGACAATGACAGGGGCTATGTTCTTCACTAGGCCAGGTGGATTATCTTCTGCCCATACTTCAGGTGGGGCTATGAGGTTGGTAGGTATACAGGAATTAGCTGGCTTGATTGGAGATGCACTATAGAACCGCTACTCTTCTTCTCGGGGAACAGTCAGCACCATCAATCCAGCAGGCTTTGGGTTCACAGTCATTTGCATTTCTCCCCTTTCAGCAAAAGATATTTGTGCCTAGAGCTTTGCAAGCAGATCTAGGCCCAGAAGTGGAATAGGGCATTCAGGCATATACAAGAACTGGTGCGTTATTTTCTGTCCCCCTAGTTCACACATGCGGTTCTGCAGGAGAGGCTTTGTGGCCTTAGCCCCAGTAGCTCTGACAATGGTGATGCATCGAGAAAACGAAGGGGCTACTGGCTTTAGTATTCTGCTTCTGTATCCCCCATAAAGTCCATATATTGGTCCCCTATTTTCAGACTGACCAGAGGTCTGGCCTAGTCTTCATCCATGCTGTAGCCCTCTTCGGCTGCCACTCACTCTATAGCTGCTTCCTTCTCTTGCTGGAACACTGTGCTCGGTTTATTTATTTATTTTTTTCTAAAATCAAGTACTCCCTCCTCCCCTCCTGGGGGTGGAGTCAAGATACGGGCATTCACTTCTCTAATGTCCTTCTTCTCTGCAATGGGCGCACTGATTCACACCCAGTTGAGGCGCCTTTCACTTCCGTGGCCTCTCTGAGTACTTTTAACTGTGCCGGGGCTGCGGAGGTGGCTGGTGACATTTGCAGGGAGGTATCCCCCCCCCCCCTGCCCCAGGCTCTGCTTGGGGTGGTGGAAGAGCTGAGGGAACTGGCCTATAAAGATAATAAACGGGCAGGTTTTGTTTTTTTTGTTTTTTTAAAGATTTAACCAGGAAAGCGTAGTTACTCACCTGTAACAGGTGTTCTCCAGGAGCAGCAGGAATCAGTCCTCACTTATGGGTGACGTCGGCGCCGACGGAGCCCTCGCGGAGCAATTTTCCCCAGCTTTCAAAGAAAGCCTTTGGGAATTGCAGCGCGCATGCGCGGTCGTCTTCCCGCCCGAGGGTGCCATCTTAGCCAGTCAGATGACATAGCTAAAAAAGACAGCATAAAAATTTGCAAAAGAACATAAGCAGACGATTGCAACTCCAAGGGGAGGAGGGAGGGTAGTGAGGACTGATTCCTGCTGCTCCTGGAGAACACCTGTTACAGGTGAGTAACTACGCTTTCTCCAGGACCAAGCAGGAAGTCAGTCCTCACTTATGGGACTCCCAAGCTCAAGGCTACCGGAGACCCTAAGCACAAAAATGAGCTCCCTCTAGCTCAGCAGCACAGAAGGATAGAATCTTCGCTGAATTATCACCCACCGGTAGCCCACATCCGGGATGGAGGGTAGGAGTTGCTCAGACCTCAAAGAGATTACGGAGGACTGCCTGTCCGAAAGCACTGTCCCTACGGGACTCCCTCTCGAGACAGTAATGGACCGCAAAAGTCTGGCTCGAAGACCAAGTAGCGGCCCGGCAGATGTCTGCCAGCGGAACAGAGCGGAGGTAAGCCACTGACGTAGCCTTTGCCCGAACGCAATGAGCCGTGACTCGGGTTTCTAAGGAGAGTCCGGCTGCCCCATAAGCCCAAGAGATACAGTCCGCAACCCAGATGGACAGAGTACGCTTGGAGACCGGGAGCCCCAATTTATTGGGGTCAAAAGAGACAAAAAGCTGAGCAGCTTTACGGTGCTCCCGCGTACGGTCAAGGTAGAAGTTCAAAGCCCTTCTACAGTCCAGGGTATGGAGGACCGTTTCAGCTCGGCTGGAGTGTGGTCTGGGAAAGAAGGTTGGAAGTACCACCTCCTGATTGATGTGAAAAGGGGAGACCACTTTAGGCAGAAATTTTGGGTGAGTCCGTAGGACTGCCCTATTTTTGTAGAACCTAGTGTAAGGGGGATCAGACACGAGGGCCTGCAATTCACTTACGCGTCTAGCGGAAGTGAGGGCTATCAAGAACAGTGTTTTCCAAGACAGAAAACGGAGAGAACAGGTAGCCATAGGTTCAAAAGGCGGACAGGTGATCCGCTGCAAAACCACATTCAGGTCCCAGTCAGGCGCTGGCGGCCGCAGAGGTGGTTTAAGTAGAAGGAGACCTCGGAGAAACCTCGCTACGAGAGGGTCGCTTGAGAGAGGTCTACCGTCCACCGGCACATGATGTGCCGAAAGAGCACTGAGGTGAACTTTGACGGAGTTGGACTTAAGTCCCAGATTAGAGAGGTGTAGCAAGTACTGCAAAATCACCGACACCGGGCAGGAGAAGGGATCCTGAGACTGTTGGGTACACCAGACTGCAAAGCGACGCCATTTAAGGGCGTAGCATTTGCGGGTAGAAGACCGTCGCGAAGCTAAGACGACCTCCTCCACCTCCGCCGGCAGGAGAAGGGGAGCAAGGACTACCCTCTCAGCAGCCAGGCCATGAGGTTGAGAGACCTGAGGTTGGGGTGCAGTAGGGACCCCTGATCCTGAGTGAGGAGATCCGGTTGTACCCCCAGAGGGATTGGATCCTCCACCGCCAGTTGCAGGAGGAGCGGAAACCACGGCTGCCTGGGCCAGCGAGGGGCCACCAGGATCATGAAGGCTTTGTCTCGGAGAACCTTGAAAAGAGTCCGAGAGACTAGCGGGATGGGAGGGAAAGCGTACAGAAGGCTCCCCGACCATGAGATCAGAAAAGCGTCCGCCGCAACCCGAAGGGGGTGTGGCTGACGAGAGCAGAAGCGAGGAAGCTGCCGGTTGTGAGGACTGGCAAAGAGATCCACCGTGGGGAGGCCCCACTTGAGGAAGAGCTTCTGAACTACCAAGGGATCCAGACGCCACTCGTGCGGCTGGAGGACCCTGCTGAGTTTGTCCGCAAGGCAATTTTCTTGGCCCGGGAGATAAACTGCCTTGAGGAGAATGCCGTGACTGACGGCCCAAGAGCAGAGCTTCTGTGCCTCCCGGCAGAGGAGGAAGGAGCCCGTGCCCCCCTGCTTGTTCACGTAGAACATGGCAACTTGATTGTCCGTCTGGACAAGGACGGACTGGTGGGAAGTCAGGTGGGAGAAGGCCTTGAGAGCTAGGCGGATCGCCCTGAGCTCCAGGAAGTTGATCTGCTGAGCAGACTCCCACGTGGTCCAGAGGCCCTGAGTACGTGCCCCTTGGCAATGTGCTCCCCAGCCCAGGAGGGATGCATCTGTGGTCAGCACCCGGGTCGGCTGAGGTGACTGGAAAGGCATTCCGAATATCAAGTTCGGCTGCCGGAGCCACCACCGGAGAGACGAGATCAGCGGCTCGGAGACGCGCACTAGGTCTGCTAGGCCGCCTGTGGCTTGTCGCCACTGCTGGCGGAGACACCATTGAGCAGACCGCATATTCAGGCGGGCATTGGGGGTCACATGGACGGTGGAAGCCATATGGCCGAGTAGTCTCAGGAAGCGCCTGGCGGAGACCAGGGGCTGGCTGCGAAAGCGGTCGGCTAGGTCCATGAGCCGCTGAGCCCTGTCGAGCGGTAGGTATGCTCGCGCCTGAGGAGTGTGCAGTCTTGCGCCGATGAACTCGAGATCCTGTGAGGGGAGCAAAGTGGACTTTGCGAAGTTTATAACAAAGCCCAAGTGCTGCAGAAGAGTCACCGTGCGGCGCGTGGCGTCGGTGACCTCCCGAGCGGACGCTGCTCTGATGAGCCAGTCGTCGAGGTACGGAAAGACATAGAGGCCGTGAAGCCGGAGATGGGCCGCCACCACCGCGAGACATTTTGTGAAGACTCGCGGTGCGGAGGACAGGCCAAAGGGCAGTACTCTGTACTGGTAATGATTTCCTGCCACCACAAACCGTAGGTATTGGCGGTGGCTTGGGTGGATGAGGATGTGCGTGTAGGCATCCTTTAGATCCAAGGAGCATAGCCAATCTCCCTGCTGGAGGTAGGGCAGAAGGATTCCAAGGGTAAGCATTTTGAACTTCTCCCGCACAAGGAACTTGTTGAGGTTGCGCAAGTCCAGGATGGGTCTGAGGCCCCCTGTTCTCTTTGGTATCAGAAAATACCTGGAATAAAAGCCTTGACCTCTCAGGTGGTGTGGCACCGGTTCCACCGCCTGTTCCTGCAGAAGACCTGCTAACTCCTGAAGGAGTAATTCCCTGTGCAGAGGGGGTCGCGGAGGTTCTCCCGGAAAATAGGAGGGAGGAACCTGGTGGAAGTGGAGAAGATAGCCTTCTCGCACGACTTGAAGCACCCAGGCATCTGCGGTGACGCTGGACCACCTGTGGGCGAAGTGAAGCAGCCGGCCACCGGTGCTGGGAGGAACCAGCGGGGGGGGAAAGGCTATGCTGTGTGAGTCAAAAAACCCCACCCTGCTGAGCAGGGGCTGGTGGTGCAGGCTTGGGGGCTTGCTGCCTACGGGACCCGTTACCCCGTCCCTTGGCCTGCTGGCCCTGTTGGGGAGCTGCAGGGGCCTGATAATGGGGGTATTGTTTGTAGGCAGCCGCCTTCCTCGGGTAAAAGGACTTTTTCCCCGAGCCCTTCTTTTTCTGGGAAGGGGCGGAGGTCTTCCTAGAAAGCCTGGTCCTGGTGAGAGTCTCAGTCTCAATTTGCGCAGCCTTTTCCGCCATGGGCTTGCCAAAGAGGTTCTCGCCTCGGCAGGGGACATCGACCAACTTGTCCTGCACCCAGGGCTCAAGGTCTGACGACTGAAGCCAAGCCTGTCGGCGGGCACCGATGCCGGCTGCGGCCACTCGAGCCGATGCTTCAAAGCCATCATAGGCTGCTCGGGACATGAACTTTGAGCATTCCCGAATGCCAGTGGACAAGGCTAGGAACCTCCGCAAGGGTTCCTCGGACAGACCAGCGGAGAAGCCGGCTAGCTCTTTAGCCAGATCCCGGAGATACATGCCCATGTATAGCTGGTAAGTCTGGACACGACATGCGAGCATAGAGCCCTGGAAACACTTCTTGCCAAGGCCATCCAGGTTACGGGCCTCCCTTCCAGGAGGCACCGAGGAGTGCATCTTCTGGCTCTTAAGACGATGCATGGCCGATTCCACTACCATGGAATGGTGTGGCAGCTGTGCCTTTTGAAAGCCAGGGCTCTTGCGGACTCGATAGATAGAATCGACCCGCTTGCTCAGGACCGGCGAGGAGGCCGGACTCTCCCACATGCGGAAGAGTAGTCGTTCCAGCATAGGAGGAACCGGTACAGTAAAGTGTTCCCTCGCGGGAGAGTCATACTGGAGGGCGTCGAGCTCTTCGGCTCGAGGCTCCTCCTTGGGATCCGCAGGGAAGGCCAAAGCCTTGGCCATATCCCTAACGAAGTCCGAGAACCGGGCATCCTCCGGGGGGGACTGTTTCCGAGGCTCGGACTCCGGTGAGTCCGATGGGACACACCGAGTCCTGAAAGAATCAGGCGACTCTTCCTCCTCAGACTCCCAGACCGACTCCGACGAGGACGCGGTGGGGTCGGCCCGGGCAGGGTGCGGCGCCAGCCGCCCCGACGCCGAGGGAGTCGGCGTCGGCGACCTCGGTCCCGAACGGGAGGCCGAGGGTGACCTCGACCGAGGATCGACTCGAGTTCTCATCGACTCGAGGATCGGCTCGGTCTCCGGGGTCGACTTGGACGTTGACGTCCCGGCGGTCGGGGCAGCGGCGCCAGCGAAGCCAGCGAGCAGTGCCCTCTGCTGGTCCATGAAGGCAGACAGTCTGCTCTCCAAGGCCGTCAACCTGAGTCCGAGCTCAGGTGACCCAGCAGCCCCCGACTCGGGCCCCGACGGCGTCGGGCCCGACGTCGGCTGTCGCGGAGGCGAGTCCAGAAGGACCACAGGACTTACCCGGGCAGGCATCTCCGACTCCAGGCGAGGCCGCTTCGGGATGTGTTCCTTCTCCAAGGACCCGGGGCGGCTGTCGGGGCTATGCGACCTGGCCCTCGCGGAACCAGGAGCGTCCACCGACGCCGCCCTCGCGGGTTTCACCTTCCGACGATGGTCCCCGGAGGGAGAACCCCGGTCGGAGGAACTCCGGCGACGGTCCGAGCTGGAGCCTTTCGACGCGGAGGCCTCCGACGAGGTCCGGGTACGGCTGGGGTCAGCGAAGATTCTCTCACGCTGATGCCGCCGACTTCTCAACGCCTTCGAGGACATTTTGCTGCAGGGCCCACAGATCAGTTCCTCATGATCCGGGCCCAGGCAGCGGAGGCAAAAGTCGTGTGGGTCGGTTAGTGACATATTTCGGTCACACCGACCACACCGCTTAAACCCACTGGCAGCCATCGGGGGAAAAAGGGCCCCTGCGAGGTCAAAGGACCGGGCTGCCAGGGAAAAACCGAAAACGAAAGCTGACTAAGTCAGAAAAACCGAAAAAAGTAAGAGGACTCGTGACCGGCGTCGCGAGTCCGGGCGGGAAAAGGATCGGCGTCGAACCGAAGGAAAAAAGGATAAAATAAAGAAGAAAATCGACTTTTTCGCGGGGACAAGACGGGGACGTCTGTAGGGCTCCGCGGAAAAAAGAAGACTGGCTAAGATGGCACCCTCGGGCGGGAAGACGACCGCGCATGCGCGCTGCAATTCCCAAAGGCTTTCTTTGAAAGCTGGGGAAAATTGCTCCGCGAGGGCTCCGTCGGCGCCGACGTCACCCATAAGTGAGGACTGACTTCCTGCTTGGTCCTGGAGAATCCTATGTAGGGGAACTGATCAGGGAACATTCTCTGTACAATCTAATAAACACGGGAAACTACGGGGCCATGAAGTAACTAACACTAGCCACCCCCCTTTCACAGAGCATTTCTAATAGGGACAGAGACAGCTTATGTCTGTAGTCTTCAGCAAAGTCCTAATTGGCCCCCTCCCCCCCATGTGCTTGTCTACAGACAGAGGGGGCGGGCTGCATTTCCCTGTGCACTGAGCATAATAGATGTGTGTGCTCATTCTAAATAAGAACAATTTAAATAAAGTCCTTAAAATATAAAACTATTATTTTGCAACATGTTATAACAACAATCCCAACAGAAAGAACTAAAGCTCCTAACATGACGGCCACATATCTGTTACGTATGACTGGAATAAAATTACTTGGCATGAAAACTAACTGCCAGCCGTAATCAGCATGTCTCTGCAAAAGAAATTACTTTAAATCTTACAGTTTTAGGAAGCAGATATTCAAAAGACATTCCGAATACTTTTTCCATAAAGTGGGTGGATATCTAGAATACATATACATTTATATTTTTATTTACAATAAGTATGTCTTCTATGAGGTGCTTGCTGCAGTATATCATGAACTAGAATTCAAACACGATGAACTCCTTATCCACTCAGGATTTAAATCACTTTCAAGTCGCGATCTGGTACTACTGGCTCGGAATGGTTCTTAACCTCTACTTCGTAGGACAAAGGGAAAACAAAAGTAGTTTCCTGAATTTTTCTATTATTTCTGTTTGGACCATAAAATCTGCCTATCTGATCGGAATAAAGTATTTATTTTAAGGTAACACGGGATTCAAAATTCTGACTAAACATTCCTATTAAATGATATATAATACATGACCATAGCAGAAGGAACATCACTATTAAAACATATTGAATAAAACAGGTACAATTTTCCTAAAATAAGCACAAATTAACCCAGCTACAAAGTGTTGAGATTAAGCCTTCACAGGGTTAAAAAGACACTGCACATTCCTATCTTCAAACACGCCCCGTCTCTCTCGCTAGCTAATTTCATGCTGTGCTGAAGGAAAGCACAGTTACTTACCTGTAACAGGTGATCTCTGGGAACAGCAGGATTAAGTCTTCACATATGGGTACGTCGGTACCGACGGAGCCTGCGCGGGAACGCTCCCCAGCGTCCAATCAGAAAGCTTTTGGGAGCATCCCTCAGCGCCTGCATGCTGTCTTCCCGCCTTTCCAACTGTCTCTCCTCAGTTGAGTTTCATAGCTGAGACAAAGAGAGAGAAAGAGGAAAGGAAGATAGATAGAGAGATACAACTCCTAGGGGAGGTGGGTGGGCTGTGAAGACTTATTCCTGCTGTTCCCAGAGATCACCTGTTACAGGTAAGTAACTGTGCTATCTCCAGGAACAAGCAGGAATGAGTCTTCACATATGGGGACTCCCTAGCTGTGGATGCCAGGGGGAGATCCCATAAAATGCGTGTCCCTGGGACAGGACTGCACTTCCCACACATGGATCTCTGGCATCCCATGAGGGATGGTGGGTAGGAGTTGAAAAGAGAGGAGCTGTAGGAAAAAACAGCTAATGTAAGGACTACAGGAGAGGAGTCCTTGGTATGTATGATAATTACCATTAAAAATATTGAATGAGCAATCACAATATGGATCTTACCTACTGGATTGCAGGAAGTAGAGAGGCTGATGGAGTCTACTGGAGATTCAGTAGAGGAATCCTCAAGGTGACCTCACGGCAGTGAAGGTGAAGGTCCAAATCAGGAATTGGCAGGTGACCCAGGTGTCAACTGGGGCAGTATAAAAATGGCAGGTCTTCAGTGGAAAGCTTTATGGGAAAAAGCTGAAAACTCTTTTAGCTACAAAGTCATTAACATTTAGGAGTAAAAGAGGAAGACTGACCGATTTGGACAACTAGCCCAGTCCTGGAGGGAAGAAGGGGTATGGGAAAAAGCCCGTATTCCCAAGGAGGACAGATGTGTGAAGGGCTGAAACCTCAGAGCTACTGAAGATCCACCCTGTCTTTCCTAGCCGGTGAGAGATAGGAAAAATATTGAAGCATGGTGCTTCAGGGATAGCTAGACCTAGAGGTAAAGTGGGAGCTGTCAGTACCACAGTGGTGGTTGTGTGCATAATATCCCCGAATACTGAGGGACAGTATGAACATATGCAAGCCCACTGTCTGGAACCTCTAGGAAGGTAAAAACCTTTATAGCATAGACAGTTAGGAAGACAAGTATGTAATACATATCTACTATAAGGAAGCATCTCGACAGGTACACATATATATATATATATATATATGTATATATATAGGGCATAACATATGCACACAGTTTACAGACATATGTATCTATAGAAGTATATAGAGATATATACATACATGAATGTATGAAGATACATGTCTGCAACTAGCAGATAGAGATATGCCCATAAGAACATTCACCTGAGAGATGTGAAGGAGAAAGATCCATCTAATAACAAGAAGGTGGAACCTACTTGAGAAGATATATAGAGAATCTACTCCTCCTGGCTAAGATGGTGCAGGTATGCTATCCAGTGAAATAACCAGGATGGTTGCGTGAAAAAACAGAGGATAATATCAGTCTGTAAACAGCAAGTCCTATGTCTTGCAGAACTCTGACATGGTAAATGGACAGAAAATGCATAGGAGGAGATACCAGGTTGACCCACTGGAGGGACACAAGGGGTATCATGCGTTACTAGTAGAATATGTGCTGTCCATAAGGAGTAGGATACCATGAGGACAAGCTGCAAGGAAAAAAGGACATATTCCTGCAGGATTGGAAAATTCTTTGGACATTCACGCAGAAAAGGCTTATATCCTGTATTATAACAGGAGAGAACAGGGTGTGGAGAACCCTCACAGTCATGGAAAATGACTGAGGAGCCTTTCCCAACCATATAGAATAGTCATCAGAGACAAAACCCCATGCTCTCTAGCAAGGGCCCATAGTAGAAAGCTTCTCTGAAGATTGCAGAGAGCATTATGCAGGAGAATTGAGAAATAAAACTGGTTGTAGGTCAACTCTGCTGCCAAATCCAGAAAGTGGAGATGGCAAGAAAAGAAGATAGTGTGATAAGCCTGAAGTGATTAGGATTATCCAAGATAGATGAAAGCACTATCTTGGAATCACTACTAAGGCTAGACAGAAAGTAGTGGAAGACAGACTGGAAACTTGTGGAAAAGTACCAGTAGTCCAATCACTGGAACTCCTGCATGGGCAGCTGCTGAATGAGACAGCAGAGAGAATCTTCCTGTGTAAAACAGAGAGAACAGACAAAAGGAGAGGAGAAATTCCTGTCCCTGTCTGATGAGCTGCCCAGAAAAAAGAAGGGAATTTATTCAAGGGAAAAAAACTCTACACTGGAATGAAAGGGTAGAGAAGCCCTGCAGTGATATGGTACCACTCATTCAGGGGGAACCCTGGGTGAGAGGGTAGAGAAACATGAGCTGAAGGGTGACGTACCATATGGTAAGTCTGCGGAAGGAAAAACAAATTCATGTTGGAACAGAAAACTATCATGGATAGTTGTTAACTTCTCTTCTTGGTAGGAAGAAGAGGAGAAACCTGCGACCCATAGACATGAATATCCTGACAGCTCAGCATATCTAGGAGGAAAAGGATGTCCTAAAGAAAGGAATCCATGTGTAGAGTTTTGAAGGAAAAAACAGTGAAAAAACTTCTGTTAAGAAGAAGTTAACTGTGGGTTGTAACCTTCAGGAACCTATGGTTGCTGGGTTTGTTTAGCCTGGCTAGAGTTTGGATTCTTCAGACCAGGGCGAGGTTTCCCTTGCTTGGGAACATCTGTATAATGGGCAGGAGAAGAGTAAAACCTTCTTTTCCTAGGGAAAGAGGGTTTGGTAGGGCATTTCCTACCTACTGGGGAAGGAGAAGGCTTAGGATAGCCCCCAGAAACAGGGAAGTCAGTGGAGCAATGAGCAACCTGATGTAAAGACTCCTTATTGAAGAGATTTTCTCCAGTACAAGGAGTATTACCCAGTCTTTGTTGTGCCCATCTGTTTAAGTCTGAAGCTTGGAGCCAGGCTCTACGTCGTGCTCCTATGGCTATAGCAGAGGTTCTGCTAACAGACTCAAAAGAGTCTAGAGAAGCACGAGAAAGAAACCAAGAGATATTTTGGCTATGACTAAGAAGTAAGGAATAGTCTGCAGCCTTGGGCTCTGTTAGAAAAGGAGTCAAAAGAGATAATTTCTTTGTGACCTCCTGAAGAGATAGACTCATATAAAAAATATAAGAGATAATCCTAGTTGCCAGCATAGATGTTTGGAAGGTTTGTCGTCCAAAGTCATCAAGTGTTCTAGATTCACGACCTGGCGGATAAGAAGAATGCTTCTTCTTGCTTTTTACCTTCCTCATTGCTGATTCCATTACAATGGAATGATGGGGAAGTTGAGTCTTTTGAAACCCTGGAGAGGGGGGCACCTGATACAGATCATCAGTTGCTGTAGGAGGTGAGGAAACCCTTAAAGGTGTTTCCCATATCCTCAGAAGAAGTTCCTGCAAAGAATGATGTAAAGGAAGCATTATATTTTCCTTTTCCGCAGAAGAGCCTTGAGTAGGATCACAGCCAGGGATAGGAATAGCAAGGAATGTTGCCATGTCAAGGAGAAATTTCTGAAAAGAAGGATCTCCAATGGGAACCATCCCTGGATAGGTTAAAGTTGAAGCAGTAGCCTGGGCACCGGAAGATGTACTGGTCCGGTGCAGAAAAAGAGCCCCACTAGATGGATACTGGTACTGGCAGTTACGACTTGAAACAGTCAGTACTGCATCGTCCATGCCAGGTATCGACTCCAAACTAGGTATAGAAAGGAGCGATCCTGGTCCCGATGTTACTGCAGGAACCGGCATCGATACCGATACCGGTAGCTGTGCCGGAATCGGAGACGATACCGCCATCAAAGCAGTCATCGGAGGCTGCTCAAGCGGTACCGAGGCAACCAAAAACCCTTGGTGAGTATCCCTCAGTACCGCGAATCCGGAATCGATAAGCGTCGGTTCCGAGACGCGTCGGTACCCAGTCTTCCAGACTAGATATCGATTCCAGACTCGGCATCGAAGGAAGCGAGTCTATCGATGCATGTCTAGAGGGTACCAATGTCAGTGGGCGTATCGGCGATGCTGCCGATACTGGAAAGTCAATCTGGGACGTATCGATCGGTCCTGAAGGCACCGAGAATGCCAGATGACGATCCCTGGCGAAGAGTGGATCACTCAACACCAGTGCCGATGCCGGGGTATCGATACCGCTCGAAGCGGATGCCACCACCGAGCATGGCTCAGGTATGTTCTGTGAGGGGTGAGCCCCAGGAACAACCTGAAACCCCTGAAAGGCTTTGGAGACCGAAGACTCCCGCCGGGGTTTTAAAGCCAATAGGGTCTTGAGGGCAAGGCCGGAGCCGTCATCATGCTTGGCATGAGACCTACCACTCAAGGATTGGCTAGTCTTAACAGACTGTTTGTGGGTTACCTGATCCTGTAGAGAAGAAATGGTCGGTTCCCTGACACTGGAAGGGAACGCGGTATCGAGGGAAACTCGAAATGGAAAATCTCTTCTCATAAAATTGTAGCCTAATGGCTCCGGAGGAAAAGGGTCAGGACCCAAACAGGTTAGACACCAGTTATTGGAGTCTAAGAAGAAAACTGTATTTCCACAGTTAAGGCACTTCTTAGGAGAAGAAGGCTCCATGATGGAGAGGCCTTACAGGCCCAAAAATTTAAGACAGAAACTGAGGGAAAACTCTCCCTGAGTTTGAGAAAAAGAAAAGAAAAAACCCACCGGCGGTACCGGTGGAGGTGGGGAAACAGCCGCGACCACAAGAAAAAGAAAAATAAAGAATTTAAGAAAAAATTTTCTGCGGTGACAGGAGGACGTCCTGCCGGCTCCGCGGAAAAACGAAAACTGAGGAGAGACAGTTGGAAAGGTGGGAAGACAGCACGCAGGCGCTGAGGGATGATCCCAAAAGCTTTCTGATTGGACGCTGGGGAGCGTTCCCGCGCAGGCTCCGTCGGTACCGACGTACCCATATGTGAAGACTCATTCCTGCTTGTTCCTGGAGATAAAAAAAAAAACTTAAACATGGAAGAAGTTCCCTTAATTTTCCCTCTCTTGTTTGTGTCGATCAGCTTCAGGAATGAACTCTAGGCAGGGCAGTTTCAGGGACCATAAAGACTAAATTTTAAAAAAACATAAATTGTGCAAGTGTTATGCAGAGCTAAACCAGGCACTTCCAGAAAGGAAAAGGCAGCAATGGTACACTTCAAAAACAAAGGAACTCCTGAATCACTGCAGTTATCACAGCTGTTAACGTTCTTCTGTCTCTAATAGTTTTATGAAATAATTCACTTGTTTGAATGTAATTGTATCATTTACGTTCTTCCAAAACTTACTGGACTTAACATGGCAAGCAATTCAATTTTGTTTTGTGTCGTTAAAACATGGAAGATCTTCCCATTCATAAGAATTTGGACATCACTCCTAGAATGAATCCTTTATTTTAAACAAACAAGAGACTTCTCAATCGGGAGTTTCTTCTCGGCAATGCCTCCATCCCCAAAAGAAATCCCTTTGCAGCCTCTCTCTGACTGTCTCTCTGACTGTCTCTCAAGACATTCCTTTTGCAGGCTGTGTGAAAGCCACACCCCCTTCTGCTTGCTAGAGCCTCATGCCGTGCTGGGGAAATCTGAAACAGCTCAAAAGCTGCACTTAAAAGAGACTCCCAAATTACCCAACAGAATATTCTTACATTATACAGAAGGGAAACCGATAACAGATAACAAAAATCAGACAAACAACAAACAGTAAGAACAGACAAACAGGAACTGCGCTTCTCAGACGTCCCTCTCACTCACACAAGCAATCATATTTTAACAAGAAATCATTTTTCAATATTTCAAGTGCCCAGGTTTTCTGACTAACTGACTATTCCAAACAAACAAGAAGGGTCGATAGTTTCAGCTTCCGCTTTCTCTTACGCGGAGCTTACTAGGACCGCCCTTATAGGAGGTGATCAGGCTCCTTTGTCTCGCCCATACTTATGCGAGATTTTTCCCAGTTAGTCTATACCAAATATACCAAAGTAGTCCTGCGCATACTCATGCAAGACTGTTTCCCCCGGCTGCACTGACTTTTAAACAAGAAAATATCTACTCACCGGATCCAGTTCCTGATACCAAACCAGTTTGTGGGTTGGACCCTGGACTCCCCCGGGTCGGAGGTGTTAGCCAGCTGGACCCAATGGCCTGCCGAGGCAGGCAGAACCCTCTCCGATACAAAGTGATCAGCGGCGCCTGAGAAGTTCCCCTGCGGTCGGACAGACATGGTTCCAACCGGACCAAACCTCAAGGCGAATTACGTGGATTATTCACTTGAATACCATTTACCACTCGCACTTCCCGGCCAACGCACCAAGAATATGTTGCAGCAAAGTGCAGTCAATGAATAAATCCAGGAGTCAATTGACAGGGTCCAAGCCAGTTTAATGTGCACAGGCCCAGTCAGTCAAAGCTTCAAAGTAACTGAGCCAACGTTTATACAGAGACATAACTTTTTATACCTCTCTTTCAGTTTGATACATGAATACTTTCTATTGGTTCTAACTCGATACATGCATACTTCTCATTGGTTGTACATTCTCTGCACCTATCCAATCAGAAATCCCTCCGGAGCCTAGCAACCGGCCCCCTCCTTTAGGATTGCTTGAACAATGGTATAGTCTTAACTTGGTAACTTTTCTACTGCAAGGTTAACTTCAGCTCCAGGAATGCATCTTCTGTAACATTTCTGATCTTTCACACACAAGAGAATAATAGAAGACTTATGGATTCATAAAAACTCCTTATTAAGCAGTTTAAAACAGCTTTCTCATTTTCCACAGATTTTTTGGTTCTTTTCTAGTTATAATAGGAGTTAGGATCCAGGCCTAATTTACAGGCCTTTCATAGTAGCAGGCCATGCTAGGCCATAGCCTACCTCAACTTGGCTACTCCTTAATGCCACTCAACCGGCAAAAATTTCTGGGGAGAACCCTGATATACCCATACTCACATACACACACAGAGAACCCCCACAGGTAAAATACCCCCCCCCCCGACACAAACACACAGACTTACACATAGAGATGCACTCCGAAAGGCAACACATCCACACAGGTAGAGCAGTTAAAAGAATTCCATGGACCATGCTTTCCCCACTTATTTTTCTATTCAGCCTTTTCTCTGCTTCCTCTGGGAAGTCTTCTTGTACTTATCCTCCTTTCTTTATGGCGCCCTCAAAAGCATAAAAATATCTCAATTTACGTCAGGAAAAACCAGCAAGTAATCAGCAAAAATAGCCATCTTAATAATAAATATTCTGAAAATTCTATAAAGAAATCTTTTATTTCATAAGAATAGGCTCCCATATCATATCAGCAAATATGACTACAAAGCAGGGCCACTTTTATCTATAGGTAAAAGGGACAGCTGTCCTAAGCCCCTACACAGAGGTGGCCCAGCTGCCCTGCTGCCTATAGGTAACAGTAACTCCACTCCTGCCCCGTGCCTACTGTCGCAACTGCCACCCCTCTTCGAGACATGCAGCAGCGGCAATACATTAAATAGGCACCATGGTGCCGGAACTACCTTAATTTCCAGTGACACAGTGCCATTCACACTTCTGCTTCTGCCCCCTCCCTCTGACAATGCACATCCTGGAGAGGGGCAGCAACTGTGACGGGAGGAGGAGGCCTGCAAATGGAGGGGAGCCAAAAAGGGGGGGCCTACAGATGGGGAGGACACCACCGGAAACCTTCGCCTCGGGCCCCATAAGGGGTTGAAGTGGCCCTGTACACGTGAAGGTGCATTTTAGAAAAGCTGACCAGGTGGCGGTGGGGCATGCAAGTCAAAACATGTGGAAAGCACTGACGATTTCAGAAAAGGCCGCGCACATGCATGTACTTTCTAAAATTGGCAGTTCCTTGTTTCCGAATATACATGTGCCCCTGGCTGTAGGGTTTGCACGTGCATGCGATGGAACATGAAGCATCGTGCACATGTAGAATACCCATAGAGAACAGTGACCATAGAGATGTGTAATCATGAAGTAAAATAAAGATACATGTTTAGTGCTAAAAAATGCATGTGCATGCAGGACTATATGTGGGCACCCCCATACAGAACCTCTACAGGGGCCTATGATCTGTGCACAAAGCATACCAGGATAGCCACCAGGCAGCCAGACGTTTCCAGGGCCAAAACCCTAATGTTGTGCTGCCTGGTTCTGGAGGAGGAGAAGCAGGCCCTCCCATGCTGCAGCAAGATGAGTCATCGAAAGACACAGCAGCATGTAGCTTCTGGCAATCAGTGTACAGGCAGGGAGTCTGCTTTTCTCTGATCAGAGAAGAGCAGTGCTTTTTACAGTGCTCTGCTAGAGAAGTGGATATTTGTCTCCTGTGACACCTTGCTGTGAGTTCTAGCTGTTTATTAATTATTTATTGTTTGTCTTAGTGGTGTGCTAGTTCAGCCTTCTCAGCTATAACTTACCTTGCCTCTCTCAACTAACTGTGCTTTGTGTGGAACCCCCTTCCCCCCTGCTGAGGGTTCAGGACAGGGTACCTTGTAACTGCCCTCTTTAATAGGACTTATCTCCCTCCCTCCCTTCCCAGCACCCACCCACCCCTGGGGTAATTGTAGTTTTATAGGTACTTGCACATCTTAGAGGAAAGGGGCTGCTCTCAGGTGCAGCTCGTTATCCAAATCAGTCATACACAGAGGACCTGAGATTAATTACTTAAGCTTCAGGTACACAAGGTGTATTAGGGGTATTAGATACACTTTTATTGGTATAAGCATCCACACCAATCCTTATTATATACAGAATTTAAAAGACCTAAACACAAGCTTTAAACTAAGATGCAGACAGAAGTCCAGCAACGAGATGGGGGTTCTCCGGTCTTTTGCATTGAGTGTCACATGTATGATTTTCTCCCAGTTGGTGAGAGGTCTTACGTATGCACTAAGTGCAAAGAACTCTTTGCTCTCAGGGAACGAGTTCGTTCTCTAGAGGCTACAGTAGCAGACCTGGAAGACATAAGAAAGACAGAGAAGTACATGGACGAGACCTACAGGGATATAGTCCTGAAGTCCCACCTCCAGTCTGGCAGCATCCCTGTTGCCATGGAGGAGAGAGGTCACGTGACAGGAGAGCATCACCCTGGTGTGGCAGGAAGTGATCCTGCAACTAGGACCTGTCCTCCAGGTGATGTAAAACCCTCTCGCACCGAGGACGTTTCTCCAGGGCCATGTCCCCATGAGGGGAGGGTCAGGACAGCTGTTATAGTTGGTGATTCAATCATTAGGAATGTAGATAGCTGGGTGGCTGGTGGACGTGAGGATCGCCTGGTAACATGCCTGCCTGGTGCGAAGGTAGCGGACCTCACGCACCGCCTAGATAGGATCATAGATAGTGCTGGGGAGGAGTCTGCTGTCTGGTACATGTTGGTACCAATGACATAGGAAAATGTGGTAGGGAAGTTCTGGAGGCTAAATTTAAGCTTTTAGGTAGGAAGTTGAAATCCAGAACTTCCAGGGTAGTGTTCTCCGAAATGCTTCCTGTTCCACGTGCAGGACCCAAAGACAGGCAGAGCTCCGGAGTCTCAATGCGTGGATGAGACAATGGTGCAAGGATGAGGGTTTTGGATTTGTTAGGAACTGGGGAACATTCTGGGGAAAGGGGGGGCTCTTCCGAAGGGATGGGCTTCACCTTAATCAGGATGGGACCAGACTGCTGGCATTAACCTTTAAAAAAGAGATAGAGAAGCTTTTAAACTAGAAATTAGGGGAAAGCCGACAGTCACCCAGGAGTGCATGGTTCGGACAAACGTATCCTTGAAGGATACTACCAAAAGCAGTGAGGTTCCAAAAGGGAGTATAGTAGCCCAAATGCCCTTGAGTAAGGAGCAGACAGAGCATAAAGATTCCAAATTACCCCTGCCTACCAATAGCCAGATTAATATGAATAAAATACAGTCTCTAAAATGCTTGTATGCCAATGCTAGAAGTCTAAACAATAAGATGGGAGAGTTAGAATATATAGCACTAAATGAGAGGTTAGATATGATTGCACTCTCAGAGACATGGTGGAAGGAGGATAACCAGTGGGACACTGTGATACCTGGATACACACTATATCGTAATGATAGAGCTGATCAAATTGGTGAAGGGGTTACGCTCTATGTTAGAGAGGGCATTGAGTCAGAAAGGATTAAAGTTTTGCAGGGAACAAAATTTGCTGTAGAATCTCTATGGATTGAAATTCCATTTATGAAGGGGAAGGTGATGGCAGTTGGAGTATACTATCGACCGCCTGGCCAGAATGAACAAATGGATGATGAAATGCTCAAAGAAATCAAGGAAGCTAACAAAAGTCACAACAGAGTAGTAATAATGGGTGATTTCAATTACCCCGGTATCGACTGGGTCAGTGTCACAGCAGGACAAGCTAAAGAGATGAAGTTTCTAGATGGAATAAATGACTGCTTCTTGGAGCAGCTGGTTCATGAACTGACCAGAGGGGAAGCCATACTGGACCTAGTCCTTAGTGGAATGCCATATCTGGTGCAAGAAATAAGGGTGTTGGGACCACTTGGCAATAGTGATCATAGTATGATCATGTTTGATTTAATTAGTGGAGGACAGAGAGTAAAGGCATCCACAGTACTACCTTTTAACTTTCAAAAGAGAGACTATGATAGAATGAGGAATATAGTTAGGAAAAAACTAAAAGGAGCGGTTCCAAAGGTTAAAGACTTACAGCAAGCTTGGGTGTTATTTAAAAATACTATCCTCGAAGCCCAGACCAGCTGTATTCCACGCATTAGGAAAAGTGGAAGAAAGTCCAAAAAACTGCCAGCATGGTTTAAAGGTGAGGTCAGAGAGACTGTTGCTGCCAAAAAAGCAACCTTCAGGAAATGGAAAAAAGAGCCAAATGATGAAAACTGGAAACAGCACAAGCACTGGCAAGTTAAATTGAAAGCATTGATAAGGCAGGCAAAGCGGGAATTTGAGAAGAAACTTGCTACGGAAGCAAAAACACGAAATAAAGACTTTTTCAAGTACATTCGTAGCAAAAGGCCTGTGAGAGAGTCAATTGGACCATTAGATGATAGAGGGGTAAAAGGGGCAGTAAGAGGAAACAAGGCTATAGCAGAGAGACTGAATGAATTCTTTGCTTCGGTCTTTACTGAGGAAGATGTAGGGATGTTACCCAAGACTGAAGTGGTATTTAAAGGTGATACTGCAGAGGAATTGAGAGAAATATCGCTACACCGGGAAGATATATTACAACTATTTGATAAACTGAATAGTAGCAATTCACCTGGACCGGATGGTATACATCCCAGAGTGTTGAAAGAACTGAAATATGAGATTGC
Organism: Ichthyophis bannanicus; assembly: GCA_033557465.1. Lineage (NCBI taxonomy): Eukaryota > Metazoa > Chordata > Amphibia > Gymnophiona > Ichthyophiidae > Ichthyophis > Ichthyophis bannanicus. Next base: position 344,188,183 of record CM066032.1, read on the forward strand.
AGACCTGCTATTGGTAATCTGTGAACTTTCATTAAAATCATCTGTAATACCTGAAGATTGGAGGGTCGCCAGCGTAACACCAATTTTTAAAAAGGGTTCCAGGGGTGACCCAGGAAATTACAGACCGGTGAGCCTGACGTCAGTACCAGGGAAAATGGTAGAAACCATCATAAAGAACAAAATTACACAGCATGTAGATAGTCATGGCCTAATGGGAGACAGCCAACATGGCTTTAGACAAGGAAGATCTTGTCTTACTAATCTGATATGTTTTTTTGAAGGTGTGCATAAACAGGTAGACAAAGGTGAGTCGGTTGATATAGTGTATCTGGACTTTCAGAAAGCTTTTGACAAAGTCCCCCATCAGAGATTTTTGGCGAAGCTAAAAAGTCATGGGATAGGAGGCAGTGTACTATTGTGGATCGGGAACTGGTTAAAAGATAGGAAGCAGAGGGTAGGGCTAAATGGCCAATATTCCCAATGGAAAAAGGTGAATAGTGGAGTACCCCAGGGATCTGTACTGGGTCTGCTGCTTTTTGACATATTCATAAATGACCTGGAAAAGGGAATAACTAGTGAGGTTATCAAATTTGCAGATGATATATATTTTTATGTGTGTATACACATCTATATATATATATATCTGTAAATAGTTTATTCTGTTATGTTCTGTTCACATTGTTAGAATTATATTATGACGTTCCTTGTAAATTTATATTCGGTTAATTATACTAACATTGACGTTCCTTGTAAAACAACTTGCGTTGTCAAGTGTTAAGTTTTGTTCTCTGTAAACCGCAACTGATCTGTGGAAGATGCGGTATATAAATGTTTATAAAATAAAATAAATAAATAAATAAAATGACACAAAACTGTTTAAAGTTGTTAAAACCCAAGAGGATTGTGGAAAACTGCAGGAGGATCTGGATAAATTGGAAGACTGGGCATCCAAATGGCAGATGAAATTTAATGTGGACAAGTGCAAAGTTATGCACCTAGGAAAGAACAACCCACACTATAGTTACACGATGCAAGGCTCCACATTAGAAACCACCACCCAGGAAAAAGATTTAGGAGCCATCGTGGATAACATGTTAAAACCCTCTGCCCAGTGTGCAGCGGCGGCCAAGAAAGCAAATAGAATGCTAGGTATCATAAGGAAAGGGATGGAGAATAAAACAAAGGATGTTATAATGCCTCTGTATCGCTCCATGGTACGACCGCACCTTGAATATTGTGTGCAATTCTGGTCACCGTATCTTAAAAAGGACATAGCGTTATTAGAAAAAGTACAGAGAAGAGCCACCAAATTGGTGAAGGGGATGGAAGGCTACTCCTATGAAGAGAGGCTAAGAAGGTTAGGGCTCTTTAGCCTGGAGAAGAGACGGCTGAGGGGAGATATGATAGAGGTCTATAAATTAATGAATGGAGTGGAACGAATAAACGTGGATCAATTGTTTACGCTATCAGAGTATAGAAAGACTAGGGGACATGTAATGAAGCTACAGGGTAAACTATTTAAGACAAATAAGAGAAAATATTTTTTCACTCAACGTGTAATCAAACTCTGGAATCTGTTACCGGAGGATGTAGTAAGGGCTGTTAGTATAGCTGGGTTTAAAAAAGGTTTGGACAAGTTCCTGGAGGAAAGGTCCATAAACCACTATTAAAAAGGGACCCAGGATATCAATGCTTGACCCAGTACAAGCATTGTGGAACCTGTGTCTTTTGGGGATATTGCTAGGTACGTATGACCTAGATTGGCCACTGTTGGAAACAGGATACTGGGCTTGATGGACCTCGGTCTGACCCAGTATGGCATGTCTTATGTTCTTATGTTCTTATGAAGTAAGGTAGTCAGAGCTGGATGTAAAGGTAGCCAAGACAGGCCAGTCCCCCTAGGGGTCACCCTCTGAGGGGCATGAAAGAGTAGCATCAGTCTGAGCAAACAAATAGATGAGTGTAGCCACAGATACACAGACAACCAGAAGCAAAAGTGGAATATGGCAGGGAGAAATAGGTATATACATACTAGCAGAGCAATGGCAAGGGAATAGGAAGCAAGAGGCAGGCAGGAAATGACTGATCCACTGTCAGCGCGCTGGGATGTATGGGTGTGGGCACATGGGCAGGTCTGGAAATATCATGGCCCATGGCCATAGAGAGGCAAGGTCACATGTGCAGGGATGCAAGAGGCCCTGCAAGGATCCAACCCTCAGGTCAGGGCATATGCAGCGCATATGGATGCAGGCAATGTACACAGAGGCAGAAACAAAAGAAAGCAGCCACACTGTGGCTAGATAGCAGTCATCTAGAGTATGCACCATCAGGGAACCAGGATGGCTGAAGGAAGGATGGAAGATGTAACTAGCACCCAGGACCAGAGCACACCATATGACCACCTGTCACAGCCTCTGTACACCTGGACCAACACCTGAACCAAAGGCATCAGTGAGAGAGTCAGGTGGATGACAGGGGAATAACTGCTGAAAGGAGTGTATGGCTAAGCATGATGATGCCACTTATCTCCAACAGCTGCTTCCACATCCTAAGGAACCTGAGATCATTGAAAGTCAGTTTCAGAGCTAGACAGAGGACCCATTCCCAATTAAATGAAAGGTTAGATATGATTGGAATATCAGAGACATGGTGGAAGGAGGACAACCAGTGAGACACAGTGATACCTGGGTACAAACTATATCGTAATGATAGAGCTGATCAAATTGGTGGAGGGGTTGCTCTCTATGTTAGAGAGAGCATTGAGTCAGAAAGGATTAAAGTTTTGCAGGAAACAAAATCTGCTGTAGAATCTATATGGATTGAAATTCCATGTAAAAGGGGGAAGGTGATGGCAGTGGGGGTGTACTATCGACCGCCTGGCCAGAATGACCAAATGGATGATGAAATGTTCAAAGAAATCAAGGAAGCTAACAAAAGTTACAGCGCAGTAATAATAATGGGTGATTTCAACTACCCCGGTATCGACTGGGTCAGTGTCACATCAGGACATGCTAGGGAGATAAAGTTCCTAGATGAAATAAATGACTGCTTCTTGGAGCAGCTGGTTCATGAACCGACCAGAGAGGAAGCCATATTAGACCTAGTCCTTAGTGGAACACCAGATCTACTGCAAGAGATAAGGTTGTTGGGGCCACTTGGCAATAGTGATCATAGCATGATTGCCTTTGATTTAATTAGTGGAGGAGGGATTGTAAGGAAATACACAGTACTACCTTTTAACTTTCGAAAGGGAGACTATGATAAAATGAGGAAAACAGTTACGAAAAAACTAAAAGGAGCAGTTGCAAAGGTTAAAGACGTACATCAGGCTTGGCTGTTGTTGAAAAATACTATCTTGGAAGCCCAGACCAGCTGTATTCCACGCTTTAAGAAAAGTGGAAGGAAGTCAAAAAAACTGCCAGCATGGTTTAAAGGTGAGGTCAGAGAAGCTGTTGTTGCCAAAAAAGCATCTTTCAGGAAATGGAAAAAAGAGCCAAATGACGAAACCTGGAAACAGCACAAGCACTGGCAAGTCAAATACAAGGCATTGATAAGGCAGGCAAAGGGAGAATTTGAGAAGAAGCTTGCTGCGGAAGCAAAAACGCGAAGTAAAGACCTTTTCAAGTACATTCGTAGCAAAAAACCTGTGAGAGAGTCAGTTGGTCCATTAGATGATAAAGGGGTTAAAGGAGCACTAAGAGGCGACAAGGAGATAGCGGAGAGACTGAATGAATTCTTTGCTTCGGTCTTTACTGAGGAAGATGTAGGGATGTTACCCATGACTGAAGTGGTATTTAAAGGTGCGGAAGAATTGAAGGAAATATCGATACATCGGGAAGATGTATTACAACTATTAGATAAACTGAAGAGTAACAAATCACCTGGGCTGGATGGTATACATCCAAGGGTGTTGAAAGAACTGAAATATGAGATTGCAGACCTGCTATTAGTAATCTGTGAACTATCATTAAAATCATCTCTAATACCTGAAGATTGGAGGATCGCCAATGTAACACCAATTTTTAAAAAGGGTTCAAGGGGTGATCCAGGAAACTACAGACCGGTGAGCCTGACGTCAGTACAGGGAAAAATGGTAGAAACCATCATAAAAAATAAAATTACTCAGCATGTAGATAGTCATGACCTAATGGGAGACAGCCAACATGGCTTTAGACAAGGAAGATCTTGTCTTACTAATCTGTTATGTTTTTTTGAAGGAGTGAATAATCAAGTGGACAAAGGTGAGTCGGTTGATATTGTGTATCTGGACTTTCAGAAAGTCTTTGACAAGGTCCCTCATGAGAGACTTTTGGCAAAACTAAAGAGTCATGGGATAGGAGGCAGTGTACTATTGTGGATCAGGAACTGGTTAAAAGATAGAAAGCAGAGGGTAGGGCTAAATGGCCAATTTTCCCAATGGAGAAAGGTGAATAGTGGTGTACCCCAGGGATCTGTGCTGGGTCCGCTGCTTTTTGACATATTCATAAATGACCTGGAAAGTGGAATAACGAGTGAGGTTATCAAATTTTCAGATGACACAAAACTATTTAAAGTTATTAAAACCCAAGAGGATTGTGGAAAATTGCAAGAGGATCTTGATAAATTGGAAGACTGGGCATCAAAATGGCAGATGAAATTTAATGTGGACAAGTGCAAGGTTATGCACCTAGGGAAGAACAACCCAAACTATGGTTACACGATGCAAGGTTCCACATTAGGAACTACCACCCAGGAAAAAGATTTAGGCGTCATTGTGGATACCATGTTAAAACCCTCGGCCCAGTGTGCAGCAGCGGCCAAAAGAGCAAATAGAATGCTAGGTATGATAAGGAAAGGAATGGAAAATAAAACAAAAGATATTATAATGCCTCTATATCGTTCCATGGTGAGACCGCACCTTGAATATTGTGTGCAATTCTGGTCGCCGTATCTTAAAAAGGATATAGCGATTTTAGAAAAGGTTCAGAGAAGAGCCACCAAAATGGTAAAGGGGATGGAAGGATACTCCTATGAAGAAAGGCTAAAAAGGTTAGGGCTCTTTAACCTGGAAAAGAGACGGCTGAGGGGAGATATGATAGAAGTCTATAAATTAATGAACGGAGTGGAATGGGTAAACGTAAATCGATTGTTTACCTTATCAGAATATAGAAAGACTAGGGGACATGCAATGAAGCTACAGGGTAAACTATTTAAGACTAATAAAAGAAAATATTTTTTCACTCAACGTGTAATCAAACTCTGGAATTTGTTACCGGAGGATGTAGAAAGGCTGTTAGTGTAGCTGGGTTTAAAAAAGGTTTGGACAAGTTCCTGGAGGAAAGGTCCATAAACCATTATTAAGAAGGGACCCAGGATATCAATGCTTGAACCAATACAAGCATTGTGGAACCTGTGTCCCTTGGGGAAACTGCTAGGTACATATGACCTAGATTGGCCACTGTTGGAAACAGAATACTGGGCTTGATGGACCTTCGTCTGACCCAGTATGGCATATCTTAATTGCTGCAGTGCCTTGGGTGGGAGCTACAGCAGAAGCAAGCTAAGTCATGGCACATATGTGAAATGTATGAATGGACTCCAGATCACCACCTGCAATGTGCAAGGGCAGGAGATGTATGTTAGCACCATGCAACCACAACATGGATTGCCGTACTAGGTCACCATAGGCCAGAATGGTGGTATGCAGCAGACAGCCTTGCAAAGTTGCTGGTACATTTTATTTTATTTAACAGTTTTTTATACTGCTTTATCATTTCAATCAAAGCAGTTTACATTGAAACTTCAACTTAGTAAACATACATTGATAACTTGGAGTTTATTTTTTTGAGCAATGGAGGGTTAAGTGACTTGCCCAAAGTCACAAGGAGTGCTAGTGGGAATTGAACCCTGGTCTCTTTGTTCCCAAGCCAGTGCTCTAACCACTAGGCTACTCCTCCACTTCATGTTGTAGAAAGGGCCCAAGGTGTCCAAGTAGGACACAATATCTGCAACCATATGGAGTGGCAGTGGGGGAAATCAAAAGCAAGGATCTGTGAGCCACAGGATGGGCCACATGGACAGAGAGGCAGTGTAGGGGATCAAACCATATCAAGCTGCCCATAAGTTCCAGATGGTTGTGGGACACAAGAGCAATGTGCAGGTGCTACTGTCAGCACCCAGGCACATGTATAGGCCAGAACTGTGAGCAGGATAGTGATGGCAGTCAGTGAAGTGCACCAAGGGGTGTGACACGTAATAGCCTCCCAGACACAAAGATAGCAAATGTTGTGAGGGATGCAGGTGAAGTGCCCTCTCCCAGGCACATAGTAACATGGGTCAGGAGGGTGTACAATGTCCAGAGAAGAATCATAGTCCCAGCAGGGGGATTCCATGATGCCAGGATGTCCATGGATCTGGCATGGTAGGAAAGCACAGCAGCAACTGGGTATTGATGTTGTATACAGAGGAACAGCAGACCAACATGGGAACATAGCACTTGAGTAACAGAAGAATGGCACTGCTGCAACATGCCTTATCTGCAATGGTCGACACCTGGACAGATCCACTGAGGAGGTACATATAGCAGTTTAGCACAAGGAGATAGCGAAGACTTATCTATTATGTGTCAATGCCTGTGACACATTAATACAGTAATGCACTAAATATGACCAAACTGTTTCACACAGCAGCAGCATGTGGTGCTGCAACCATCATGCTACCACCATCTCTACTGCTGCCACCAGTATAATAGCTGCCAGGATCCCTGCCACAAGCACCATCACCAGACCCAGTCAGAAACGTGGATGGCAAGGAAGGAACTATTTATTAACCACTCTTATACCTTAAAGCCAGGCCCGACACAGGCCGTGTTTCGCTTATGCCTTCATCAGGGGCTTTGGCTACAACAATATATAAAAACAACGTTAAAAACATTCATAATCTGTAAAACAAATCATAAACGTGAACATAACAAAGTCATAAAAGCACCTATTAACTACATAATACATCAATAAATAATTAATTAAAACATCAATAAATAAATAAATACTAAAGTACAGCTAAACATCTTCTTTAAAAACATAAATAGATGATTGTACACACCTAAAACATAACGGCAATTCATAATTATAAATAAATACGAAATCATATATATATAAAAAACTAAAACGTGACATTATGATGCTCAAACATAGAAAAATCACTTGAATGACAAACAATATAACCTATGTTCATTCAAAATTCCAATGTGATGAAAGATACTCTCATTGCCCTTACCTGTATGATTTTTGTACCTTGCCACACTGTAATTACTACAATGGAAGAAAAGAAAAGAGAAAGAGACCATTCTAATGGGTACACCCAAAGGAGTCCACTACTATACAACAGGTAAATACTAAATAAAAACCAAAATGGGATAAAATTAAATTAAACACTTGGACAAAAAAGCTACACAGAAAAAACCCAAGGAAAGCGCAACAGGATCATCTTGAGACCCTACCAACCATCTTCACCACCCTACTATCCAGGGCCGGCCCGTCCATTGAGCGAGAATGTTTTTTGCACAGGGCCCCGCGTTTCAAGGGGCCCCGCGCAAAAAACATTCTGATCCTAAAGTTAAAATTTAAAAAAAAAAAAGCTGTCTTCTCCCGCTGCCGGGGCCGCCGCAGCAGAATCGAGTGTGCCGCGGGGCCCCCCCTGCCCAGCAGAGCCTGCCCTCCCCTGTATCCGCTCTCTATTCGCAGCTTCAGTCACACGCGCCGGCTTTCAGAGCGCGAGGGGAGAGTTTCTCCCTCGCTGCTCTGTTAAGCCCGCGGGGGCTGATGGGAAGTTCCGGCAGCGGGAGAAGACAGCTTTTTTAAAAAAAACTTTTCCCTAGGCTGGGCTGGGCTGGGCTGGGGATTAGGAGTGGTGATGGGCTGGGGGGGATTAGGTGTGGTTATGGGCTGGGGGGGTTTAGGAGTGGTGATGGGCTATGGGGGGCTGGGGGGGTTAGGAGTGGTGATGGGCTATGGGGGGGCTGGGGGGTTAGGAGTGGTGATGGGCTATGGGGGAGCTTAATCTGTATATGGGCTTATGGGATTAGGACTGGAAGTGGGTTGATGGGGGGTTAGGACTGGTAATGGGCTATGGGGGGGCTTAAACTAAAAATTGGGTGATGGGGGATTAGGACTGGGAGTGGGCTGATGGGGAGGTTAGGACTGGTAATGGGGATGGGGGGCTTAAACTGAAAATTGGGTGATGGGGGGGTTAACACTGGAGGTGGGCTGATGGGATTAGGACTGGTAATGGGCTGTGGGCTGATGGGGTGTTAGGACTGGTAATGGGCTAAGGGGGGGTTAGGACTGATAATGGGCTAAGGGGGGGCTAGGACAGGAAATGGGCTGATGGGGAAGGGTTAGGACTTGAGGTGGGCTGATGGGGTTAGGACTGGTAATGGGCTGTGGGCTGTTGGGGGGGTTAGAACTGGTAATGGTCTATGGGGGGGTTAAGACTAGTAATGGGCTGTTGGCTGATGGGGGCTGTCTGGTAATGGGCTATGGGGGGGGGTAGGACTGATAATGGGCTATGGGGGGGCTAGGACAGGAAATGGGCTGATGGGGAGGGGTTAGGACTTGAGGTGGGCTGATGGGGTTAGGACTGGTAATGGGCTGTAGGGGGGCTAGGACAGGAAATGGGCTGATGGGGAGGGGTTAGGACTTGAGGTGGGATGATGGGGTTAGGACTGGTAATGGGCTGTGGGATGATGGGGGGTTTAGGACTGGCAATGGGCTATGGGGGGCTGACTGGAAATGGGTTGATGGGGTTAGGACTGGAAGTGGGCTGATGGGGGGTTAGGACTGGAAGTGGGTTGATGGGGGGGGCTAGGACTGGTATTGGGTTGGGGGGTTGCTAGGACTGGAAATGGGCTGATGGGGGGCTAGGACTGGAAATGGGCTGATGCAGGGACTAGAAGGGAGCGGATGCTGGGTGAGGCTGGAACTAGAAGGGAGCTGATGTTGGGGGAGGATTAGAATGGGATGGGGCTGGGAGAGTAAAATGGAGAGGGGAAAAATATTTTGTGTGGGAGGGATAAAAAATCTACAATTGGCCGGGTATTGGGAGAGTAAGTGGGAATTGAGGATGGAGGGGTAAAATTTGAGTGGATGAAATAGGAATGAGGAAAGAGCAAAAGGAGAAAGATTAGTATGTTAAAGTAGATGTAGAGAGAGAGAATGGAAAAAAAACTAGAAGAGAGAAGAAAGGACAAATGGACAGATGATGGAGAGTTAGCAGAAAACATGAAGAAACCAGAAGAAAGTGGCTGGAGCAATTGCAACTGAAAAAAAATGCACAAAAGGTAGAAAGATCTCTCTTTATTTTGAATTTATTAACTGGAATATGAAAGCTCTGGGAAATGTGCATCATTAACGTCTGCGCTTTGTTTGGTACAAGAGGAAATTAATTTATAGTTTTATTTCTACAGTGTTGTTGTACATTCCAAGTTTGGCTTTTGGGGTTCCCAGTTTAATTATTGCCTTCCTATTTCTAAATTGTGATTCCTTGTTTGGTGATGGTCTATGTTCTGCATGTGTAACTGAGCTGAGGTATTCTATTTATGTAATTCCTATTTGACATTGCCACTTGTTCTCTTTCCCCAGTAGGTCATATATTGTTGTTCTCTGAAATGTATTGGTTTAATATTTGCAGTGTTGCCTTTTGATAGGTAGGGTATGGTGCTTTGTGAGTCCTGGTAGTGCTGTTAGGATACGGCGGGTTTGCAATGGATTCTAAATGGGCAGTGTTTGTAGTAGTTCCTAATGTGCCTGGCGGTTGGCACTGGATTATAGTAATGTAGAAATCTTTTAGTCTGTCTTTATCCATACACTCATTAAGAGACATGTTTACTAAAAGTTAGTGTATGTTAGTATTATGCAAATATTTATGCAAATATCACAAGTACACTGCCAAAAAACTGCCTCCAGTTTTGCAACTGATTCCTATAGATTTTGGGGTGCTGAATCCAGGAAAAATAGCCAAAATGTTCCATCACGTCACGTTTTCTTGCAAAATTAGATTTCTTACCCATATAAGGAATGTTCACATAATTTCTTTTTAGCCGACTGCAGTTTATTTTCTTGGCCCAAAATAGAGGTTGTAATGGTTAACTAACTAGAAACACTCCCTCGTGATATTTTAGAGTGTTTTGTATTCATTTTATACATTAACAGGACAATTGGGAGGCGGGGGGCTAAATCCAGTACTCGCGCTGGCGCATGTTCTTTCCTGTTCGCCTCGCCTCGTTCGCTCGCTCGCTCAAACACGGTGGTTGCGACATGAACGTTCCTGTCAAATTTCAGTTTCTTGCAAGTTCATTATTACCTTTTGTTTGCTCAGTCGTAATCCAGCTTTATTCCGAAGTGGTTCACTACAGTTGTAGTTTGCAGTGCTGTGTATTTGTGATGGCTCACAGAGCCAGAGGTTGCGTCAACTCTCCGGACAGTTTTTGTTTTATTTGTGGGGAATATACCGTAAAAAAGCGGCAGAGGAACATTTCTGCATTTATTAAAAAAGTATATTTCGCCTATTTCGGTTTGAAGTTAGGCGATCAAGACAAACCGTGGGCTCCTCACAAAGTGTGCAAGACATGTGAGGAAGATCTACGCTTATGGATGAAAGGTAAAAAACAAGCATTTCGTTTCGGAATACCTATGATGTGGCGTGAACAAAGAGACCACAGCAGTGACTGCTATTTTTGCTCTTGCATTGTGAAGGGATACAACTTAAAAAATAAGAACGTAATAAGTTACCCCAACCTTCCCTCAGCAATTAGGCCTATGCCTCATAGCAACGAAGTACCTGTGCCTGAACCACCAAAATCTTTGGATCATATTTGTGTGGACGGTTCTGATCATGATGAGACTCATCAGATGTCTTTTCCCGATGAGTCCAGTACTTCCGAGTTTGAAACGGAACCAGATCCGAAACCTGAACTTTTCTCTCAAGCTGAATTGAATGATTTAGTCCGGGATTTAGGACTCCCAAAAGATGCTGCCCAACTGCTAGGTTCTCGGCTTAAACAGAAAAATCTATTGTCACCAGGAACAACTTTTTATTAGTACCGCAACTGTGAGACACAATTTTTGAAGTATTTCAGCAAAGAGGAAGATTTGGTATTTTGCAACGATATATACGGAGTGATGGAAAAGTTTAAACTCAAGTATGATCCTGCTGAATGGCGGCTGTTCATTGATTCGTCAAAAGACAGCATAAAAGGTGTTCTTCTTCATAATGGCAACACATTCGCTTCAGTTCCTATTGCTCACTCTGTTATTCTCTAAGAAAAATGCGAGAATTTGGCCCTGATTCTTCAGAAGATTCGTTATGATGAGCATAAGTGGACGATTTGTGGAGACTTTAAAATTCTATCCATGCTATTAGGGCAGCAATCCGGTTTCACCAAATATCCCTGCTTCCTTTGCTTGTGGGATAGCCGGGCCCGCGACCTACACTGGGGGAAAAAAGACTGGCCAATTCGGGAGTATGAGAGACCCGGTGAGAAAAATGTTCTTCATGAGAGCTTGGTACCTCGTGATAAAATTCTATTACCACCTCTCCACATTAAGTTGGGTCTCATTAAGCAATTCATCAAGTCCCTTCCAAAAGATGGTGAGTGCTTTCGGTACCTTTGCTCAAAGTTCCCCCGACTTTCTGAAGCAAAGCTAAAGGAAGGAGTGTTTGTTGGCCCTGATATAAGGAAACTCATTTCAGATGGAGCATTCGCTGAAACGATGTCTGAGAAGGAAAAAGAAGCCTGGGATTCCTTCAAGGATGTTGTTCTCAAATTCTTGGGGAACAGGCGGGATGAGAACTATAAGGATATTGTTGCCAGGATGCTCAATGCCTTCAAAGAACAAGGCTGTAACATGAGCCTGAAAGTCCATTTCTTGCACTCCCATGTGAACTACTTTCCCGAAAACTTGGGGGCGTACAGTGAAGAACAAGGTGAAAGGTTTCACCAGGACATCAAGGACGCAGAGAGAAGGTACCAAGGAAGATGGAATACCACTATGATGGCTGATTTCTGCTGGTTGCTGCTGCGGGAAACCCCAGATGAAAAATACGCCAAGCAGCGCACCAAGAGAAGCATTCGGGGGAAGAAGAAACGGGCCCACCAGGAGATTGATTGACCCAAGAATGACTTTAAAATCTAAACTGTGTTGACAAATATCGTGTTTTTACTAAACTTTGAAATAAAAATTTGCTAGTTATTACCACAGTGTCGGATCTCATTTATTAGAATTTTATTTTCACACCATCGGGTGTTTGTCTTCATGTATTGCAATGGTGCGGTTTGCGTTTTCTATTCTTACATACATACCTGTACAACATTTTTTGCACATTTCTTTGCTTTGCTTTGTGTCTAACCTCGCTCTTATATGCTCAATGTTTGTGCACATGTATGTGGCTGTTTTAAGTGCAGACAATTTTGCTACCATCACAGTGTGTTTTGTTGACATTACTCTATTCTTATGTGCTGCCTTGTTACAATTTTCTTTATTCTTATTTGAATAACTACTAAACAATTAGTATAAAGAATTCATCCAAGAAACTTTTATCTCGATCGCACTCAATCTGAAACGTTCACCTCAAACTGCTAACCCAATGTAGCAAAAAATCTGTACGTGATGGAGCAAATTGGTTACCAGATTTGGATTCAGCGCACCAAAAAACGTAAAAATCAATCGAAACATTAGAGGCAGTTTAAAAAAAAATTTTTTTAGTGTACCTGTGTATTTATGCAAATAAGGCCACTTATGCAAATGAGGCCCCGCACCGAGTCTCCGCACATGGCCCCGCACCCCCCTTGGGCCGCCCCTGCTACTATCCTACTGTGATCTTTAGGTATGCATACTCTTACCTCTGCAACTGATCTCTCAACGAGTATTATTGTCAGTATTCCAGCACTACACCACTCATAACACTCTTGAACCACTGCCAGCTGCAATATAAACAACATACCTCCATTAATACCACCAGACGCCCTAATTTTTAAAAATTAATCTCCCAATTCAGAATCCAAGAGGACTAATTCTGACTATTACTTACATGTAGTCACTCACTACCGAGAGACCCATATCATCCTTTAAAACCAACAACTAAAAACAATTATTAGAACCCTTCTTTTAATACATTACGATCCTTATACAAACAACCCTTAAAACTCTCCTTTTAATACACTGTGATTCTTATACATATAGTAAATACAGACCACCTTCCAGATGACTATATCATTCAGTTAAATACTCTTGCAAGATTCAGACAATCACTATCCCGAGCATTGCTTCTAATGTATGATCACTCTTTTTATTATTTCATATTCGGAGCTTTGATACCACTCAAGCACATACATCAAAAATTAGAACCATTACAGCTCATCAAAACCACTCTCCGTGCCACAAATTTTATAATTCGTCAAAAACAGAGAAAACTTACTGGCCACTATTCTCTTCCTGCAGATCATTCATTCCATTATTTTATACTCGGAACCCTAAATAACACTCAAGCACATGCATCAAAATTTATTAAAACCGTTACGGCTTACCAAAATCACTATCCGTTCTACAGATTCTGTAATTCTTTAAAGGCGGAGAGAACTTGCTGGCCGCTACTCTCTTCCTTCAGACTTCTAAAACCGCCCGCGGCTGCGCATTGATTAAAAACTACTGAAGCGCGGGAGAAAGCAGTGACGTCATAGCATACATTCGTCAGCACTCTTCAACCCTTTCCAAAAACGCTTCCGATACCTTAAAGCTCATAAATTATACTTCATAGGGGGCGGAAGGCCTAAATTCTTTTCTTACAGATTTGTGAACCGTCCACTACTGCATATTACTCAAACCCTCATTGCCGCGGGGGAGGGGGTTACGGGGGTAAGGTTGACGTCACAGGTTATGCTCAGTACTCTCATACTTACGTCAATGGCCATCAGACTATGTGATTTCCAAAACCGTCCATTCAAATTATCACCATGAAACATGAATATAGACCAATGGCTAAATCATAAATCTATATTGATCTATTCTTGCCATTCTTAGCTCAAAAATTGGGGAATGCCATACATCTCCATAAGGACTCGTTTCCCACTAATATAGCCATACACAGATCCACCAATATGACAGGGCACAGACCTATCTAATCAATTATGGCATCAGGCCATCATAATAGAACGTATGACCACTCATTCTATTATTTCATATTCGAAGCTCTGATATCACTCAACCATATACATCAGAAGACTTGCTACTCTCTTCCTGCAGATATCTAAAACCGCCCGTGGCTGCACGTTGATTAAAACCCCAAAGGCGCGGAAGAAAGCAGTAACATCATTAACATACATTCGTCAATAATATTCAACCCTTGTCAAACACCCTTCCGATACTTTAAACCTTGTGAATTCTACTTTATTGGGAATAGAATTCCTAGCTCCTTCTTCTTACTCGAACCCTCATAGCCGCGAGGGGAGGGGAAAGGGGGGAAAGGAAGGAGGGAAAAGGGGGGGAAGGGAGGGAGGGGAAGGGGGGAAGGGGAGGGGAAGGGGAAGGGGAGAGGGAGGGGAAGGGGGAGAAGAGGAAGAAAAGGGAAAGAATAAACTGATTAATTCTGGCACCAAGCCATCATTCTACTAGAGAAGCAATAACACCTCTTCCACCCTATACAACCATACCTCGTCATATCCAACCATTCAGGTAAGAAACCACTAACAAAACTTCCTCCATATCCAACCCATCATTCAAAAAAACCTTTGACAGATCTTCCTCCATATACAACAAATCCACCATTCACTTAAAGAAATACCCACAAATCTTCCTCCATGTTTAACCCATCTGGGTGCAAACTGTTGAGCTGGAAAATATACCGCTGTTCTAAACGTGCTATGGTTTTCTCCATATCTGCCCCTCTCCAATTTAACTTAACCTTTTTTATAATGAAGAATTTGAGATCTGATACCTTATGATTATGTTCCATCCAATGAGTTACCAGTGGCTTGTCCTCTAGCTTCCTATTGATGCAAATCCTATGCTCTATTATTCTCTTACGAATAGGTCGTGTAGTCATACCCACATACACCTTCTGACATGGGCATCGGATCATGTAGATAACATGACTTGTCACACAGTTGGTAAAGTCATCCAGATAAAAAACTTTATTATTACTTGGGTGTATGTTTATTTATGTTTATTTCAAATTTGATATACCGCTCAGGCCAGAGGCATTAGAGCGGTTTACAATACTATATCATTTGAGGAAAAACAGAAAAGAACGCCATTTATATGATAGGACAGAGAAGAGGACAGAGACAGTCAAACAGATAGGAGAAGAAGAGGAACAAGGAACAGCAAGTTACCACAAAATAGCAGCACATCAATCTAGTCCACAATATGCCACCCATAGCAACGGACGCCACGGACCAACGCCTAAGGGCCACGCCAAAGGGCCTTCTGGCGAGGCCCTCAGACGCGGGCCCGCAAGGCGCGGGCGCGCTCCGAAGCGGCAGGTTTTATGCCGTTGGTGAGGCAGGCAGGGGAGAGGAGGAGGAGCTCCCGCTCACTCCCTCGATGATGGCCGCTGCTCCCGATTCTGGCGGGCGCGCTCCGAAGCGGCAGGTTTTATGCCGTTGGTGAGGCAGGCAGGGGAGAGGAGGAGGAGCTCCCGCTCACTCCCTCGATGATGGCCGCTGCTCCCGATTCTGGCGGGCGCGCTCCGAAGCGGCAGGTTTTATGCCGTTGGTGAGGCAGGCAGGGGAGAGGAGGAGGAGCTCCCGCTCACTCCCTCGATGATGGCCGCTGCTCCCGATTCTGGCGGGCGCGCTCCGAAGCGGCAGGTTTAATGCCGTTGGTGAGGCAGGCAGGGGAGAGGAGGAGGAGCTCCCGCTCACTCCCTCGATGATGGCCGCTGCTCCCGATTCTGGCGGGCGCGCTCCGAAGCGGCAGGTTTTATGCCGTTGGTGAGGCAGGCAGGGGAGAGGAGGAGGAGCTCCCGCTCACTCCCTCGATGATGGCCGCTGCTCCCGATTCTGGCGGGCGCGCTCCGAAGCGGCAGGTTTTATGCCGTTGGTGAGGCAGGCAGGGGAGAGGAGGAGGAGCTCCCGCTCACTCCCTCGATGATGGCCGCTGCTCCCGATTCTGGCGGGCTCGCGCTCCGAAGCGGCAGGTTTTATGCCTTTGGTGAGGCAGGCAGGGGAGAGGAGGAGGAGCTCCCGCTCACTCCCTCCCTCGATGATGGCCGCTGCTCCCGATTCTGGCGGGCGCGCTCCGAAGCGGCAGGTTTAATGCCGTTGGTGAGGCAGGCAGGGGAGAGGAGGAGGAGCTCCCGCTCACTCCCTCGATGATGGCCGCTGCTCCCGATTCTGGCGGGCGCGCTCCGAAGCGGCAGGTTTTATGCCGTTGGTGAGGCAGGCAGGGGAGAGGAGGAGGAGCTCCCGCTCACTCCCTCGATGATGGCCGCTGCTCCCGATTCTGGCGGGCGCGCTCCGAAGCGGCAGGTTTTATGCCGTTGGTGAGGCAGGCAGGGGAGAGGAGGAGGAGCTCCCGCTCACTCCCTCGATGATGGCCGCTGCTCCCGATTCTGGCGGGCGCGCTCCGAAGCGGCAGGTTTTATGCCGTTGGTGAGGCAGGCAGGGGAGAGGAGGAGGAGCTCCCGCTCACTCCCTCGATGATGGCCGCTGCTCCCGATTATTGATATATTATTGATATATTGATATATTATATATATTATATATTATATATTATATATGATATATATATTATATATGATATATTATATTATATATAATAATATTATATATTATTGATATATTGATATATATATTATATATTGATCCCTAATTGGGAGGGCATGAGGAAGGGGAGAGGGAGGGGAATGAAGTCCCCTGCACCTTGGTGAGCCCTGAGATCCTGCAGCACTTCATGTCTCTGCAACAGGAAGCACATTAAGGCTTTGCAGCACTCAACAGGTCCCAGGACCTCATGGTCATGCACCTGTAAGACCTGATAGTGGAGCTACATGCCATAGTATTAGCCATACACCAGCTTATGATATGTATCTGCTTTAGCCAATCCAGACAGGAGAAGGGAGGATGGGGAGAAGGGCAGCACCATGTGTCTTATAATATGTGTACATACTTGCCTAAAAGGCCATGTTAGTCAGAAAAATCTAAACTATTTTCTTGGCAAGATGTTTCCTGAGTTGTGCTTTTTAGTGTACCTAGCCACTACTGCTGCTCACCACCATCTCATGGCACCACCCAGGAATACACAGTCACCTGTATGGCTGATATTGGGACCCAGTCTACAATAATATTTCTGGCCACCAATGGTACCTGAAGACACCTGGCCTGGCACATGATCAATACAAGAGACTTGGACTCCATCCCTAGCAGCACAGCCTCACACAGAGCTATATAGCTCCAAACTGGCCTCCAAGAGTACAGGCCATGCACTCCTCACCCCTTACCCAGGACACCCCCTCCACATGGCAACAGCTACCATCCATAGGATGATGCAGGGGAAGAGGTGGCCAGGAGGAAATGGCACAGGTACACAGACACATGTCTGGTGGGGGCCCATCTATATCCATGCCAGCATGCATACAAGTCTAGAGATACATATTATGCCTCCAGACCTGACCACTATACCAGCTCACAGTACACACCAGGACAAGGCTTCTGTGGCAAGGGTTGTCCATGCTCAACCATGGCTATCAACAGCTTGAGTCGGGGCTCCAATGACTACACAGGTGTCACCATTTCCATGGATTGCCATCGACTGTGCACCCATCCACCCTGAAGCAGGCCACAGCTCATGCACTTAAATTGGGAAGCCTATACACCCACTGCATGTGCAGAGGGAGTCATCACCACATCAGGTCAGCAGCATGGCAACATACCAGGTACCGCCCATACACACATGTAGAAGTGAGGCAGAAGACAGGTACTCAGTGTAGATCAGATCTTTATTAAAGGTCTGCACACAGTGGAAGCACACTATACAGAGGTCCAGATGACAATGGATGCCATGTATGCACTGCAGATATGGCAAGTACCAGGTACGTATGGTGGGTATCAAGCCCCCTGCCACTATGTGAAGGTTAAAACATGCTGCAGGGGGGCCCTGCAGAGTACATATCTACAAAGATAAAACATACATAAAAACTCTTTCCCCCACCACCCTCCACCCCTCCCTTGTGTTCCTCTCTACTCTGTGTCTGGACATCACCTACAAGTAAGAAGAAAAACATTCTTAGCAATTAGCATCTGGTATTACACCATACTGAGCCATTTCATCTACCATCTATCCCTTCCCCCCAACACCCAGCCACACATTGGAGGAGGCAGACTCCTGTGGATAGATGCAAGTGTGGTATTTGATGACATACAAGACAATGGCAGGTATATCCCTCACACATATGATCCCTTAGAAGGACCTGTGCACCACCCCATATTCCGTAGCTGGTTTGGAGGCAGCTGTGTTTGAGGTTGCATTTCACTTGCTGTCAATGAGCTGGTTATTTTGCATTGGAAAATGTGCAGCTTACTTACATGACTCCCCCCCCCCCCCCAAATTTCTAAAATAGTCAACTCACACATTTATATCCCATACACATGCCCACCTGTAGCCCATTTCAGAATGACATACATGCAATTTGGAGGCATGGAAGCACTACTCTTATGCATGTTTATATAATGGGAAGACAGATATGTGCAAACCCATTTTAGAAACCCTGTGATCAGTATTGTCTCTGGCATAGTCATGGCTCCAAAGCAAAGGTTGTTCACCAAAAAAGACAACTTCTGCCAGGTGGAGATGGAATTCCTCTTGATGGAGGTGCTCAAGCACCAGAAAGTGTTCCTAGGCCATGAAGGGGTCCGTGTAAGTACTTACCAAAACAAAAGCTCTGGCTGGACATCTGTCAGGGACTGAATGCCATCTTATGAGATCTCAAAGACCTAAAACACAAATGGAAGGAGGTTAAAAGAAAGACAAATCCCAAAGTCCAGGAGAGAGAACCAGAAGGCCAGCTGCAGACATTCACCTACCTGAAGCAACAGTTGCTCCAAATAATTGATGAGGAGACTGTGAGGTGGATGGGAGACCTGGATACATCAAGAGACTTCCAGTAACAGAGTGACTTCAGCTGTTAGAATCCATTCCAAGGTGAGGATCTTAGACTTTAGGAAGACTAACTTTGCGAAGATGGGCCAATACCTCAGGGAGTCGTTAGTGGGATGGGAACAGCTGGGGGATGTAGAAAAACAGTGGGCAAAACTGAAAGGGGATATTTTAAGGGCAACCAACCTTTTTGTTAAAATGGTAAATAAAGGCAAAAGGAAAAGGAGACCGCTATGGTTTTCTAAGGAAGTAGCTGAAAAAGTGAAGAAAAAGAGGGAGACCTTCATGAAATACAAGAGATCACAGAGAGAGGAAGACAGGCATCTGTATTTGGAAAAACTTAGAGAAGCTAGCAAAGTAGTCAAGAAGGCAAAGATTCAAAAGGAGGAGGAAATAGCCAATGCAATAAAATGGGGGGATAAGACATTTTTCGGATATATTAGTGAGAAGAGGAAGGGCAAGAGTGGTATTGTCAGACTCAAGGGTGCAGGGGGGGAATATGTAGAAGCTGATTAGGATAAAGCGGAATTGCTTAACAAATATATTTGTTCTGTGTTCACAGATGAAGAACCAGGAGCAGGACCTCAGAAAACACCCACAAATAGGAACAGAAGCGAGGGACATCTTGAACAATTTTCAGAAGACTGTGTTCGTGAGAAACTAGCTCAACTTAAAGTAGACAAAGCGATGGGACCGGATGGGATACACCCTAGAATACTGAGGGAACATGGGGACATTCTAGCAACTCCACTGACTGACCTTTTCAATGCCTCGTTGGAGTCGGGAGTGGTGCCAATGGACTGGAGAGAGGCTCATGTGGTGCCTTTACACAAAAGCGGAAGTAAGGATGTGGTTGAAAACTACAGGCTGGTTAGTTTAACGTCGGTGGTGAGTAAATTATTGGAAACACTGCTGAAAGAGAAAATAGTGAGGTTTCTGGAGTTCAGTGGATTACAGGATCCGAGGCAGCATGGATTCACCAGAGGCAGGTCTTGTCAGACAAATCTGATTGATTTCTTTGACTGGGTGACCAGGGAGTTGGACCGAGGGAGAGCTCTAGAAGTGGTGTATTTAGATTTCAGCAAAGCCTTTGACACTGTTCCTCACAGGCGACTTATAAACAAACTGAGCACCCTAGGGATGGACCCTAAAGTTACTGCTTGGGTTAGAAATTGGTTGGGTGGGAGGCGACAAAGAGTACAAGTAAATGGAGCTCACTCTGAGGAGAAGGATGTTACCAGTGGTGTGCCCCAGGGATCTGTCCTTGGTCCCATTCTTTTTAACACCTTTGTTAGTGATATAGCGGAAGGGCTGTCGGGTAAGGTTTTCCTCTTTGCAGATGATACCAAAATCTGCAATAGAGTAGACACCCAGGAAGGTGTAGATAACATGAGGAGGAATCTAGCTAAGCTTGAAGAATGGTCTAGAATTTGGCAGCTGGGATTTAATGTTAAAAAATGTAAGGTCATGCATTTGGGCTGCAGCAATCCAAGGGAGCAATACAGTATAGGAGGTGAAGTACTTTTGTCCACTAAAGAAGAGCGGGACCTAGGCGTGGTTGTGTCTGATGATCTTAAAGTAGCTAAACAGGTAGAAAAGGCGACGGCAAAAGCTAGAAGGATGCTTGGGTGCATACGGAGCGGAATGGCTAGCAGAAAAAAGGAGGTGATAATGCCTCTGTATAAGTCTTTGGTGCGACCTCATTTGGAGTATAGTGTGCAATTCTGGAGACCGCACCTTCAAAAGGATGTGAACAGGATGGAGTCGGTGCAGAAGGTGGCTACTAAAATGATTAGTGGACTTCATTATAAAGCATATGAGGACAGACTTAAGGATCTTAATATGTACACCTTAGAGGAAAGGCGGGATAGAGGTGATATGATTGAGATGTTTAAATACCTCCGTGGCATAAATGTTCAGGGAGAGAGCCTCTTTCAATTTAAAGCAAGTTCTGCTACAAGGGGACATGTGGGATAAGGGTGAAGGGAGATAGATTCAGGAGTGATATGCGGAAATATTTCTTTACGGAAAGAGTAGTGGATCCATGGAATAGTCTCCCAGTGGAGGTGGTAGAGATGAGGACAGTAACTGAATTCAAAAAAGCATGGGACCAACACAGAGGATCTCTAAAGGTAAAAAGTGGACTGTTGTAGTTGTTGATATGGAAGGACAAACTAGATAGGCCATGTGGTCTTTTTCTGTCATCATGTTTCTATGTTTCTATATCTGTTGCACACCACCCAACATTGCTCCTCTCCCTCCCTGCATGCCTTGCCACCTCATGTCACTACCTCCCCTCTACCTAGGTGCTCTGGTCAAGGATGGAAACACCTCTCACCCAAACTCATGTGGGACAAACATTTAGAGGATGTGTGGCTGATGCCTTGATAGGGGTGCATGCAGTGGGTGAGGCCTGAGTCCTAGTCACTGATAGTGTCTGACAGGCATGTGCTTTGGTTGTCCCCACTCCCTGAGACAGCAGTAGTCAGGCACCTCACCTCACAGACCCCACCACTAATGGTCTATGAGAGCATCTGAAAGGGGCCTCCAAGGGACACCTAGGCCACTTCCAAGACCTCTTGCCATGGAGGTACATGAGCAGGTTCCTCCTCAATCCTTTGGGTTTTGTACCCTAGCACAGCACTAGGCTCATAGCCATCCTCTTTCTCAACTGCCATGTCTTCACTTGCCAGTCCTTGTACAGGTTGGTACTTCTGCTTAGGATTTTGGCCAGCACATATCTCTGGGCATGTGGGCTTTTAATGCATGTGCCTCACTGTGGATATGGTTATGGGAGGCATGCAAGCAGTACCTCCAGACACAGACCCCCGTCAACACCTGCTCACAATGTGCAATGCTGAATACATAGGTGCTGTGAGCATGCAGAGTGTGTGGCATTGGAACGAACAGCATTTCAACTCTTACCATTTTGCTTCTGCTCACGGCCCTGGTCCTCTCATTTATATGCTGCAGCTCACCTTAGCCAGGGCTTAAGCAAAGGGTCCATGGGCTACCACTATGCCATCCACTGCCACAATGCAGATGCTATGTATATGTGGAAAGGGCATGAACCACTAACATGACATGGTGTAGGTAGACAGCTGCAACATAATGAATGATAGCATTTCATCTACTACTTAGAGGAGATGAGGAGTCTGAACATGCCCTGGAGAGCAACAGTGCAGACCCCAGCAGCCATCCCCTGGAGAGGGTCCCATATGATAGCTGATTACAAACCAGAATGACCGCAGCAGGCCAGCTAAGGTGCAGGTGCAGGAGCAGGGAGGAGTATCAGCATGCCAAGGATGTTAACATTGCTGTTGTCCAAGTGGAGGAGGAGGAAGATATCATCAAGGGGGCCAATCTACAGCTTCCACCTCCCTCTCCCTTTGATGATAGGCAAACAGCTATGGAGGGTGCAGGGGCAGATGATATCCAGAGCAACCCAAGTGCTCACCGCTGGTCTCAGCAACTTCTACACTGCTCTGAACAGCTCCTGCAGCATAATGTCCAATATCAGGTACAGAACCATAGAAACATGACAGCAGAAAAAGACCATATGGCCTATCTAGTCTGCCCTTCCATATCAACTACTATAGTCCCTTTTTTTTTTCCTTTAGAGATCTTCTGTGTTTGTCCCATGCTTTCTTGATTTCAGATACTGTCCTTGTCTCTACTACCTCCACTGGGAGACTATTTCACGCATCTACCACTCTTTCCATAAAGAAATATTCCCTTTCTCCTTTCACCCTCATCCTATGGCCCTTCGTTACAGAGCTTACTTTCAAATGAAAGAGGCTCTCCTCCTGTGCATATATGTCATGGAGCTATTTAAATGTCTCTATCCTATCTCCTCTCTCCCACCTTTCTCCCAATGAATACATACTGAGATGTTTAAGTCTGTCCCAATATGCCTTATCAAGAAGCCTACTGACCATTTTAATAGCCACACTATGCACCGACTTCATCCTTATATCCTTTTGAAGGTGTGGTCTCCAGATTTGCACACACTACTCCAAATGAGATCTCAGCAAAGACTTATACAAAGGCATTATCACCTCCTTGACAGTGAAAAAGATAGGAAGAAAATCAATGCCTTCAAATTGTGGTACTGGTGAAGAATACTTTGTATAACATGGACTGCCCGAAGAACAAACCAGTCAATAATAGAGGAGATCAAACCAAAGCCTTCTTTAGAAACTCAGATGGCAAACTTTAACTTTCATACTTTGAACACATCATGCAAAGAGAGAGATAATTAAAGACATCAAGCTTGGTAAGGTGGAAGGTCAACACAAAAGAGAAAGGCCTTCAATAGATGGATTGATACAATAACAGCAGCTATGGATGCCACTCTATCAACAATGAGCTGCCTGACTGAAGACCAACTATGGTGTAGGACAGCTATCCAGAGGGTCGCCATGAGTCAACACTGACTCAATGTCACTTAACAACAACAACATTACCTCCTTTTTCTGCTGGCCATTCCTCTCCCTATGCACCCAAGCATCCTTCTGTATTTTGCCATCGCCTTTTCTACCTGTTTAGCCACTTTAAGATCACCAGAAACTATCAAGCCCAGGTCCCGCTCTTCTTTTGTGGAAGAAGTACTTCACCCCCTATACTGTATCACTCCCTTGGATTTTTGCAGCCCAAATGCATGACCCAACATTTTTTCACTGCCAAATTCTCCACCATTCTTCAAGCTTAGCTAGATCCCTCCTCATGTTATCTATTCCTTCCTCGATATCTACTTTATTGCAGATTTTGGTATCATCCACAAAAAGGCAAACATTACCCGACAGCTCTTCTGCAGTATCACTAACAAAAATGTTA
Organism: Ichthyophis bannanicus; assembly: GCA_033557465.1. NCBI lineage: Eukaryota > Metazoa > Chordata > Amphibia > Gymnophiona > Ichthyophiidae > Ichthyophis > Ichthyophis bannanicus. The sequence goes on from CM066032.1 coordinate 344,212,146, forward strand.
AAAAGAATGAGACCAAGAACAGATCCCTGCAGCACACCATTGGTAATATCCTTCTCCTCGGAATGAGCTCCATTTACCTGTACACTTTGTCACCTCCCACTCAACCAGTTTCTAACGAGTCACTCACTTTAGGGTCCATCCCTAGGGTGCTCAATTTATTCATAAGATACCTGTGTGGAATGGTGTCAAAGGCTTTACTGAAATCTAAGTAAACCACATCTAGGGCTCTCCCTCAGTCCAACTCTCTGGTCACCCACTCAAAGAAATGAATGATATTTGTCTGACAAGACCTGCCTCTAGTAAACCCATGTTGCCTCAGACACTGCAAATCATTGGATTCCAGAAACCTCAATATACTGTTTTAGCAACATTTCCATTAATTTGCTCACCACAAAGGTCAGACTAACTAGCCTGTAGTTCTCAACCTGATACTTACTTCCGCTTTTGTGTAAAGGGACATCATATGCCTTTCTCCAGTTCTCTGGGACCATTCCCAACTCTAACGAAGCATTGAAAAGGTCAGACAGTGGAGCCGTTATCACATCCCCAAGTTCCTCCAATACTCTTAGATGTATCCCATCCAGCCCCATCACTTTGTCTACTTTTAGTTTAGCTAGCTCTTCACGAACACAGTCTTCTGAAAATTGTTCAAGATCCCCTTCACTTCTGTTCCTATTTGTAGGTGTTTCCTGGCCCTTCATCTGTGAACACAGAAAAAAAATATTTGTTAAGCAATTCCACTTTATCCTCATCAGCTTCTACATATTCCTCCCCTTCACTCTGACAATACTCAACTGCAAATAGCTCAACATACTGTAACACGTGTACTCCTCAAACTGCTAAAAACTGAACACATAACCCCAATACTACAACAATTACACTGGCTCCCTGTGGAGAGCAGAATAAAGTACAAATCCATAATATTAACATTCAAAATATATACAATTTATCCCCCGGGTACCTCAGCTCTCTAATAAGCATCACAGCTAATAGCAGGCAAAGGACCCTAGCCATTCCCCCAGAATTCAGAAAAAACAATCGCAGTACAAGTAACAGAGCATTTATGTTCTACTCACCAATACACTGGAACTCACTTCCAGACAAACTAAGAAATATAAATGGCATCTACATGTTTAGAAAGAAGCTAAAGACATTCTTGTTTATTGAGCACTTTGAATCTATGACTGAAGAAATCAATACCGACCCAACATAAACTGGATACCCAGGCTACTACCATTTAATACCACAATACTATTGTAAATAGTTACATTCCTTTTCGTCCCTCTAGTCCAGTCCCGGATCCATAGAGTTCTGTACCTCCTCCAGCAGCTTTGGAGACTGAAACATGTCATCGCTTTGATGTCACAGGTTTAAATAGGCAAGGACCACCCCTCCACACCAGTTGTTTCAGTCTCCATAGCAGCTGGAGAAGGTGTTAAGCCTAGGGTTCTGGGCTCAGTCAGTGGACAAATAAGGCAGAGCTGGATCTTTTTATTCAGTTTTCAATTGGGGTTTTTGTTTTAATTAGGTCGGTAGTGAGGCTGTAGTGCTGGGCTGCAAAGGTCTGATTACCTCCTCTGCACTACTTCTCTCCTTGTTTCATTCCTTCACTGTGGTTTTCCCTTTACTTTGGTTTCTTTCTCCCTCCTCTCTCCCTCCCCCCCCTGCCTGTCTGTGAGCGCCAGCTTTTTGGGGGTGTAAGATCCGGCTTGAAGGGCCTCCCTGATCCTGATCCCGCGTGAACGGGTGAGGAGCAGGTGGCAGGCGCAGCCGGCAACGAGTCTCTGCAGCGGCGGGAGCCATCAGAGTTTAATCGGAGGAAGTCGCGGTGAAGTGTGCCTCTCTGCCCCAGAGACGAAGCCGCCGATTCAGCTGAGCTCCGGCGGCAGATTGAGGCCCCCGGAGAGCGAGAGAGTGCGGTAAGCACACTCTTCACTTTTAGGAGAAGTTTGTGGTGAGCGGGAAGGTCTGGCGGCCCCGATCACAGCGGTTTGCGAGTTGTCGGGGACTGCAGGCCTGAACACGTGGCATTCACACAGGAAGCCCGGATGTTACATTTTTTTTTGATTTTTGGTGATTTTGTCTGCTCCTCAAGCTCAGAGTATCCGGGGGTTGCAGTTTGTTTCCCTGTGGAGCTTGGTGCTGTGGGTTTGGTTTTCCTGAGGTAATTTACAAAAAAAAAAAAAAACAGAGGCAGCAGGGTTTGAAGCTGTGCTAGCCGGTGCTGGAGTATGCCGGTTAGGCCTTGGTGCTTAGTTTGTGGCTCAAAGCGGGGCTCGCTCCTCGAGTCGGGGGTGTGTGGTAGTTGCACCCACGAAACGATCCTGGAGCAGGTACTGGAGGGAGAATCAGGAGGGCAGGAGCTGGGGCCTCTGAGTCAGGAGGGGGTTCTGCCCTCTTCCCTGGTGCCCTCGGAGTCGGTAGCCGGCCCATCTTCGGCGGGGGTCCTCCTGCACCGCCGGGGCAGGGGCCAGCAGGGGGGCAGCCGGTAGTCCCTCCGGATTTTTTCTTGCTGATGCAACAGGCTTTTGCTTTGTTGCAGCCTGCTATGGCCTCCGGTGCTTCCGCGGAACGGGGGGAGAAGCAACTGAGGGGCCCTCTGGGGTCAGAGGTGGCAGGTACCCCGGCTAAGAGAAAGCAATCGGGATTGGAGCGGCTGGCGCCCATGCCCCTGGAGGATCTCGAAGCGGCAGTAGGCGATCTCGAGGAGGATTCAGGAGAAGAGTTAGAAGAGGGGGAGCTCCCGGAGGCAGAGCAGCAGGCTAGGGTGGTCAGAGTTTTTAGGCGGGAAGAATTGCCAGCTCTGATTGCCGAAACCCTCAAGACTCTTAATATGCCGTCGGCGGCTCCGGCGGCAGATGAGACGTTGGAGAATCCGTTGTTGCAGGCGGTGCGGATGACGCAGCGTATATTTCCTATTCATAGGGTGTTCAGGAACATGATTCAGGAAGAGTGGGATTTGCCAGAGTCGGCCCTCAGGGGGTCCAGGGCTATAGCGCGTCTTTATCCATTATCGGAACAGGACAAGGATCTTTTTCGCTCCCCCAAGATTGATGCGGTTGTATCAGCGGTTACGAAGACGACTACGATCCCGGTAGAGGGATCGTCAGCGCTTAAGGATGTTCAGGATAGGAAGCTTGATACGTTGCTCAAGCAGGTGTTCGACATAAGCGCTCTCTCCATGCAGGCCTCTATAGCAGGGGCGTGGGTGGCGAGAGCCTGTTTGCGTTGGTCGCAACAGCTACAGGTGGACCAGGGGGAGCAGTTGGATGAGGCGGCAAGGCTGGAGTCCGGGTCTGCATATTTGGCGGATATCCATTATGATCTGATCCGGGGACTTGCTAAAAGTATGGCGTCGGTGGTGGCAGCTCGGCTTTATTTGTGGTTCCGCAACTGGGTGGCAGACAGTTCTTCCAAGGCTCGGCTCAGTAAGCTTCCGTTTTGGGGGAAGCTCTTGTTCGGTGAGGATTTGGACAAGTTAGTTAAGGACCTAGGAGAGTCTAAAGGGGGTCGACTGCCGGAAGATAAGCCTCTATAAAAACCTTTACCGAGACAAACTAAACCTATAGTGAAGCAAGCTAATTTTTGTCGGAGCAGCTACCACAGAGAGGGGAAAGGAACCACCCCAATCCGCTGCAGCCAGTCCATTTTAATTAATATAGAAAATAACATATGAAAAGTGTTTAAAATTTACACTTATCTGATTTAAACGGTGAATTCCAACACCATATCCTTTGTAGAAAAGCAGGCAAAAAAGACTAGTATGACAGTCACAGGAACGACGTGTCACGTTTCGGGGTCAAAAAGTAGAGCCCCTGCATCAGGTCCCAGCCTTGTCTAGCCAAAAAAGCCGTAGAGAGTAACTTCAGCAAGCGGTTTTTATCATGAGAAGGTGTAAAATGCCCGAATGAGGGCCCGCCCATCAAAACAAAAGCTGAATCAGAACGAAGGGAAGGAGGAGCACTGCTCAGTGCCTCCCCCCCAGCTGTTCAGAGTATGCTGTCAAACACCCCCATCAGAGGCAATGCAAGGGAAATCAAAGGATCGTGTGCCAGTCTAACTGTTGATTCAAACCTGAGGGAGTCACAGTTGCTAAACGATGAATCCACCGTTGCTCCAATAGCTGTAAAGCTTGAAGGCGATTTCCCCCTCGTGGATTAGGGGGGACATAGTCCAAAATGCGCCAATGAAGGTCAAAAAAGCTGTGAGATGTTGTCACACAGTGATCAACCAATGGTGCTGACAGATTGCGTGTACGTAAACGAGATGCATGTTCACCAAGACGCAATTTAAAAGATCTCGAAGTGCGTCCTATATAGTATAGATGGCAGGGACACACTATCAAATATACAACGAACGATGACAAGCAATCTGTTTGCCACCGAGTAATGTAGAGTTTATCAGTATGTTGATCAGTCCATGACAAGCCAGTTAGTGTATTAGCACAATAAGAACACACCCCACATGCAGAGTGACCAGCTGAAGCATGAAAACGTGCTGGACGATCTTCAGCAGGAACAGTATGCACAATGAAGTCCCGCAGATTTGTAGCCCGAGTATAGGCTATGCGTAGATTACGCCGAAAACAGGGGTGAACAGCCAATACTGGCCAAAAACGATGTAAAATATCAACGACATTCCTTGAGCCACAAATGTAGGGAAGAATTCCAGTAACCTGTGTTAATTGATCTTGTGAAGAAGAAGAGGTTGCAAACAACCATTCGCGATGGATGTTTCTGGCCCGTTTCTTAGCCCGATTAATTAAATTAATGGGATAGCCTCTCGAGAGTAAACGTGAACTCAAATCTGTCGCAGCCCGTTTGTAATCCATGTTGTCAGAGCAAATCTGCCGAAGACGGAGGAATTGCCCAAAAGGTAAACCCCTTTTAAGCGCTGGTGGGTGATAACTATCAAATCTTAGAAGGGTATTCCTCTGAACCACTTTGCGGAACAAAGAGGTACGAAAACCAGCAGCAGTAAGCTCAATTTGAACATCCAAAAATTGAATAGATGTTGAATGTATCTGGGCAGTAAATTGAATGTTTTGTTTAAATGAATTCAATGATGACAAAAAAGTGTCCAGATCCATTGATGTCCCCGTCCACAAAAAGAAGACATCATCCAAAAACCGTCGCCAGAACGGGATGTTCTGGAATAGAGGATGAGAGTAAACAAAAGACTCTTCAAACCACCCCATGTAGATAGTTGCCACCGAAGGGGCCACCGTGGCACCCATAGCTATCCCAAAAATTTGAAGATAGCATTGCTGGCGATATAGGAAGTGATTTCTTTGGAGCACCAAAGAAAGCAAATCCAAAATAAACTCGAGCGGATAAAAGGGGGGGCTACGGTCCTTCTCTCTAACGATCAGTACGAGCGTGAAATTGATCGTCATCTGAGTAACCGCCAACATTATTCTTTGATTTCGGATCCCACAAAGGAGCTTATTAACACAGGTTACTGGAATTCTTCCCTACATTTGTGGCTCAAGGAATGTCGTTGATATTTTACATCGTTTTTGGCCAGTATTGGCTGTTCACCCCTGTTTTCGGCGTAATCTACGCATAGCCTATACTCGGGCTACAAATCTGCGGGACTTCATTGTGCATACTGTTCCTGCTGAAGATCGTCCAGCACGTTTTCATGCTTCAGCTGGTCACTCTGCATGTGGGGCGAGTTCTTATTGTGCTAATACACTAACTGGTTTGTCATGGACTGATCAACATACTGATAAACTCTACATTACTCGGTGGCAAACAGATTGCTTGTCATCGTTCGTTGTATATTTGATAGTGTGTCCCTGCCATCTATACTATATAGGACGCACTTCGAGATCTTTTAAATTGCGTCTTGGTGAACATGCATCTCGTTTACGTACACGCAATCTGTCAGCACCATTGGTTGATCACTGTGTGACAACATCTCACAGCTTTTTTGACCTTCATTGGCGCATTTTGGACTATGTCCCCCCTAATCCACGAGGGGGAAATCGCCTTCAAGCTTTACAGCTATTGGAGCAACGGTGGATTCATCGTTTAGCAACTGTGACTCCCTCAGGTTTGAATCAACAGTTAGACTGGCACACGATCCTTTGATTTCCCTTGCATTGCCTCTGATGGGGGTGTTTGACAGCATACTCTGAACAGCTGGGGGGGAGGCGCTGAGCAGTGCTCCTCCTTCCCTTCGTTCTGATTCAGCTTTTGTTTTGATGGGCGGGCCCTCATCCGGGCATTTTACACCTTCTCATGATAAAAACCGCTTGCTGAAGTTACTCTCTACGGCTTTTTTGGCTAGACAAGGCTGGGACCTGATGCAGGGGCTCTACTTTTTGACCCCGAAACGTGACACGTCGTTCCTGTGGCTGTCATACTAGTCTTTTTTGCCTGCTTTTCTACAAAGGATATGGTGTTGGAATTCACCGTTTAAATCAGATAAGTGTAAATTTTAAACACTTTTCATACGTTATTTTCTATATTAATTAAAATGGACTGGCTGCAGCGGATTGGGGTGGTTCCTTTCCCCTCTCTGTGGTAGCTGCTCCGACAAAAATTAGCTTGCTTCACTATAGGTTTAGTTTGTCTCGGTAAAGGTTTTTATAGGTTTTGATTACTGGGTTTGGTATTTGTTTGTTTGTTGGAAGATAAGCCTCAGCAAGGCCAGCCGGGTTCGGCTCCCAAAGGAACGCAGAGAGAATTCCGTAGGTTTTGTTCGCCTCGCTTTAGCCAGTTTCAGCGGGGCAGGTCCCCAGTGCAGGGTCAGGGGTTTTGAGGTTTTCGAGGGGCAGGCAGAGGTTTTGTGCCCTTCTCGTTCTCGACCCCTAAGAAGTCACAAAGAGATGAGGGGGGCTCAGGCAGGGGGCGAGTCGATAGGGGGGCATCTAAGAGACTTTTACCCTGCCTCAGTCCACATAACTTCCGATCAATGGGTGTTGGAGGTTATTCGGGAAGGTTTCGCTCTGGAACTCCAACATCCAGTGGTAGATTTGTTTGTGCAGTCTCCCTGCAGGGCGCGGGACGCTTCAAAGATTATTACAGCTTCAAGCGGTAGTGCCAGTGCCGCCAGAGCAGTGCGGGTGCGGTCGGTACTCCATTTATTTCGTAGTCCCAAAGAAAGAAGGCGTGTTCCGTCCCATTTTAGATTTAAAAGGGGTGAATCGCTGTCTCCGGGTGTCGCATTTCCGTATGGAGACTCTGCGGTTGGTGATTGCGGCAGTCAGGAAGGGAGAGTTCCTCATGTCGTTGGATCTGACAGAAGCCTATTTGCATATTCCCGTTCGGCAAGAGCACCAACAATTTCTGCGCTTTGTTGTACCTATGGGGCACTTCCAGTTCAGGGCTTTGCCGTTTGGCCTGGCAACGGCGCCTCGGACGTTCACCAAGGTTATGGTAGTGGTGGCTGCGGCGCTCCGCAAGGAAGGGGTGCTGGTGCATCCATACCTAGACGATTGGTTGATTCGGGCGCAGTCAGTGGAGGAGAGTGGAAAGGCCACGTCCCGGGTGGTGCAGATGTTGCAGAGTCTGGGTTGGGTGATCAACTTTTCCAAGAGCAGGCTGGGGCCGTCGCAGTCCCTGGAGTATTTGGGAGCGCGGTTCGACACGGCGCTGGGGAAGGTTTTTCTTCCGGCAAAACGGTTGCAGGCCTTAATAGCGCTGGTACAGAGCTTTGTGGCTCTAAGAGCTCCCACAGCGTGGCAGTACTTGCAGGTGCTCGTCACTATGGCGGCTACGATAGAAGTTGTGCCCTGGGCCAGGGCTCACATGAGGCCATTGCAGAGGGCACTTCTCAGGCGTTGGTCTCATCAGGTGGATGCACTCTCTCAGCGGCTGGTTTGTCCTCCGGAGGTGAAACAGGAGCTTCTCTGGTGGACTCACCGAGAGAACTTGGTGAGGGGCATGCCTCTGGAGGTTCCGGTGTGGAGGGTCTTGACGACAGATGCATGTCTCACCAGATGAGGAGCGCATTTCGAAGGAAGGCTAGAGCAAGGGCAGTGGTCGGCACTGGAAAAGGGCTGGTCGATCAACAGGCTGGAAATGAGAGCAGTGTATCTGGCCTTGGAGGAGTTTCAGTCATTTCTAAGGCAGTCGGCGGTTCGTGTGCTCTCTGACAACGCGACCACAGTAGCCTACATCAATCGGCAGGGTGGCACGGGAAGTGTGGCCTTGGAGGCGGAGGCAGGTCAGCTATTGGTCTGGGCCGAGTTAAATCTGCTAGCTCTCTCGGCGCAGCATGTCGCAGGAGTAGAGAATGTGGAGGCGGACTACTTAAGTCGTCGCAGGGTGGACCCAGGGGAGTGGTTGCTTCACCCGGACGTGTTTGCTCTGATAGTGAGGCGCTGGGGGACGCCGATCATGGATCTGATGGCGACGTTCGAGTCGGCAAAGGCGGTCCGGTTTTTCAGCAGAAGGCGGGAAAGGATGTCAGAGGGTCTCGACGCGCTGACACAGAGGTGGCCGGTCGAGGGTCTGTTGTACGTCTTTCCTCCCTGGGCGCTCATCGGTCGGGTGGTGCAGCACATAGAGCGGCACCGGGGCCGAGTGGTTCTGGTGGCACCGGACTGGCCAAGAAGGCCGTGGTATGCAGATATGGTTCGGTTACTGGAAGACAGGCCGTGGCGGCTTCCCCTGTGGGAGGACCTGTTACTGCAGGGGCCGCTCCGCATGCTGCAAGTGGGTCGATTCTCTCTTACGGCTTGGCTCTTGAAAGGGCGAGAATGAAGAACAAAGGGTATTCGGCGGCAGTCATTTCAACGTTACTTAGGGCGAGACGCAGTTCTACGTCCTTGGCCTATGTGCGGGTCTGGCGCATATTGGAGGCCTGGTGCGAGGACAAGCAGGTTCGTCCCTCAGCGGCGTCTATTTCGCAGATTATTTCGTTTTTGCAGGATGGTTTCGAGAAAGGGCTGGCGGCCAGTTCTTTGAGGGTGCAGCTTGCAGCGATCTCGTGCTACCGAAGGAAGGTGCAAGGTGAGGCGTTGGGAACGCATGCGGATGTCAAGTGGTTTTTGCGGGCAGTGGTGCTTCTGCGGCCGCCTCGACAGTGTTCAGTTCCGGCTTGGGATTTGAACCTGGTGTTGGAAGCGCTGGTTGGAGCACCTTTTGAGCCGTTAGGTAAGACATCTTTAAAGGATTTGACGTTAAAGACAGTGTTTTTAGTGGCCATTTGTTCAGCCCGCAGGATTTCGGAGTTACAAGCCTTATCTTGCAGGGAACCGTTTCTATCTTTTTCAGATCAGAAGGTGGTGTTGCGGCCGGTTCCCTCGTTTTTACCCAAGGTGGTCTCGGTTTTTCATGTCAACCAGACGGTTTCATTGCCGGTGCTTTTGGCTCAGAAGAAGGAGTCTATGGGAGGTAGATTACGTCTTCTGGATGTTCGTCGGTCGCTCAAGAGGTACCTGCGCGAGACTGCAGTTTTTCGTAAGTCGGATAGGTTGTTTGTGCTGTTTGGAGGTCCACGGAAGGGTGAAGCAGCATTTAAGGCTTCCATTTCTAGGTGGTTGAAAGAAGCTATTGCAGCTGCATACATTCTGAGAGGTAAGGTGGTTCCGGACGGTCTCCGGGCTCATTCAACCAGGGTGCAGGCGGCCTCCTGGGCAGAATTCAGTTTGGTGCCGGTGGCGGAGATTTGTAGGGCGGCTACCTGGTTGTCCTTGCATTCCTTCGTCAAGCATTATTGGCTGGACGTGAAGGCAGCAGGTGACGTGCGTTTTGGTTCTGCAGTGCTTCAGGCTGCTCTCTCAGGGCCCTCCCGTTGATATGTACTGCTCTGTTACATCCTCTATGGTTCCGGGACTGGACTAGAGGGACGAAAAGGAAGGTGAAATTAGACTTACCAGCTAATTGTTGTTCCTTAAGGAACTCTAGTCCAGTCCCGGATCCCACCCGGGGATTCTTTGCCTGTTGCCATATCAGCCTGAAGTCCTGGGGCATCAGAAAAGGATTAGGAGGATTCTCATCAGTTTCTTTCCTTTCTAGCAGAGAGAGGAAATCCTGCCTATGCAGTATTTCGTTGCAATCTGGTTGCGGCAGGGGTTGAGAGTTAACAGTGTGTTAAAAAAAAAAAAATTAAATTAGTAGGATGAAGATAGGGTAAGGTTTGTTGAATAAATTAACTACTTATTTGTTGCTCTGCTGAGTCTGCTTTGTCAATAGGTACTGGTGTGGAGGGGCGGTCCTTGCCTATTTATACCTGTGACATCAAAGCGATGACATGTTTCAGTCTCCAAAGCTGCTGGAGGAGGTACAGAACTCTATGGATCCGGGACTGGACTAGAGTTCCTTAAGGAACAACAATTAGCAGGTAAGTCTAATTTCACCTTCCTAAAGCTTTGATATAATGACCTATTGTAAATAGTTATTTACTAAATTATAATGTAATACCTTATCTAACTTGAGTTCAATGTTCATGATTAATGATTCAATTGCACCTAATGTTATATGTATATTGTTCCATTATTCTGTAAACCACTTTAATTCATTGATAAGGCAGTATATAAAACACAAAAATAAATAATACAGCTTTTGCACTTCCTCCTCTCGCTAACATATCTGAAAAATGTCTTGTCCCCCCATTTTATTGCATTGGCTATTTCTTCTTCTTTTTGTATCTTTGCTTTCCTGACTACTTTCCTAGCTTCTCTAAGTTTTTCCAAATATTGATGCTTGTCTTCCTCTTTTTGTGATCTCTTGTATTTTATGCAGGCCACCATCTTTTACTTCACGTTTTCAGCCTACTGCTTTTGAGAAACATAGTGGCCTCCTTTTTCTTTTACATTTATTTAACTTTCTAACAAAAGGTTTGTTGCCCTTAAAATATCCCCTTTTAGTTTTGCCCATTGCTTTTCTACATTCCCCAGCTGTTCTCATCCCATTAACAACTCCTTGAGGAATTGGCCTATCTTGGCAAAGTTAGTTTTCCTAGAGTCTAAGGGCTTGATATTCAACTGGGCAGGGCTAAGCACCTTAGCCACTTAGCTCTGCACGCCGACCCCCAAACCCCGAATATTCAGTTCTGCAGCAACGGAAGTGAATATCCGGGTCTGGCCGCACTGCCCAGAAGCTGCCGAGGCTAACCATGCAACATCGATATCACATGTTGCACGGTTAGCCTCGGCACCTATAAGATATACATGGGTTTTCCTCGCCTATCTTATAAGTGCCAAGCACTAACCATGCAGTTTCCAATATCGGTGCTGCACGGTTCGCACCAGTCCCCGTCTCTGCTCAACCCGGAACACCCCGATGCTAGCTGGTTAGCATCGAGGTGCATAGGAGACTTAGTCGAGGATATTCGATGGCACTACCCCTGTATGTGCCATCAAATATCCAGTTAGCAGGTATTTACAGTTAACCGTGTAAATGCCTTTTGATTATTGGGCCCTAAGACCCTTGTTTTTGAATGGACTTTATCATCCTAGTCCTAATACTGAACCACACCATCTGGTGATGAATGGATGTGAGATGATCTCCCACTATGACATCAGAAACACTTTCCCCATTGGTAAGCATCAGGTCCAGTATGGCCCCTTCACATGTGGGTTCTGTTACCAATTGCCGGAATAATTCTCCTGTAGAGAATCCAGGATCTCCTCACTTCTAAATGACACCACAGCAGGATTGTGCCAATCAACATCTGGCATATTGAAATCACCTATCAGTAGCACTTCTCCTTTCATGGCAATACCGTGTATGTCTTCTATTAAATCTCTATCCACTTCTCCCTGTGAAAGAGATCGGTATATCACATCAATGCAAATGAATTTCCTATTCCCTCTTTCTAGTTTAACCCACAATGCCTCTTCACTCCTTTTTAAGCTCTGTAATTCTATAGCTTTAATGTTGGTGTGTGCCTTCCCTTTTTCCTACCCTGTTCTTCTTGAATAAATTATAGCCTGTTATATTTACATCCTAGTCATGGTTGTCTGTGAACCATGTCTCCGTAATCGCCACTAAATCCATGTCAGCTTCTTCCATTAAAGCCTCAACATCGGGGATCTTATTTCACATACAGGCATTTATGCACACCGCTTTCCAGATGTTGCTCCTTTTACTCATTTCTACAAAAGTATTTAATGTTTTACTTACCTGAGGGCTTTTATTTACCTGTGGGATTTCTTCACCCATCCCCAATGAATCTAGTTTAAAGCCCTTTTCAGTAAGTTAGCCAGTCTGCTGCAGAAGACACTTTGACCCTTCTTGGATAGGTGGATGCCAACTCTGCTCTGCAGCCCTTAGAAAATCATCCTATGATCCAGGAAACCAAACATTCTCAATGACACCATCCACACAGCCATGCATTCATCTCCAGGATGCAAGCTTCTCTGCCTTGGCCTGAAGAGAATACCACCTGCACACCTATCTGCTTCACCCTCTGTCCCAGAGCCATGAAGTCACTCTTGATACGCAGGGTGCTAAGACAGAGTTGCTTAAATGGTCTCTCTTCCCTCAGAAACATCACATCCAACATCAGAAGAGACAACTACAGGCAACAGAAAAGCTGAATGAGTCCATCATCCCCTGCAAGGCAGGATAGGGCAACCAACAGCATGTCAGGCAGAGCACTCCCAGAGCTGAAGTAGTCAGTGGGTGAAACAAAGAGTGTATGAGAGGAATGACAGGGCATGCCAGAGTTGCTAGATGGCTGCACTTAGCATTTCTTTTATTTCCCATTCCCCACAGGAGATATTGGATAAGGCATGAAATCAAAGCCATGCTTCAGGGGCCATAAGATAGCAGTGGCTGTGTCACCTCCAGTGGCTTTGAAGGGAGCATCCCGACCATGAAAGTATGTGGCATGTCTGCAAGCTCAGCTGTGGCAGCATGTGCAAGAGCCCTTTGTGATAAAGGTCCCTGGTGGGCTATATGTTGCCAGGAGCAGGTGGCAGGCACACCACAGCAAGGAGAAGGGTATCCAAGACTTGCACAGACACAGCGAGAACAGCACATGCAGTAGCAGAGTAAGTAGGAACCCAAAGCAAGGTGGCTGCTGCATAGATTAGAAGGAAAGGGCATTGGCATTCAAAGGCATATGAAGGGGATGCATGCAGCATAGAAGAGGCATAGACTACAGGAAGAGTCCACAGATGAATAGCATGCTTCTCAGGGCAAAGGCTGCAGCAGCACAGGTGATCACTGCTGGTGGGAATGGCAGGGATACTGATGTGAGTGGCAGAGAGATGTGAGAACACTATTTGGATGACACTGTGAAAATGCAAACAGGAGAGGTTGTGCATGTGCAGTGGATGGCAGCTAAAGATAAAAAGTTGTACAGTTGTACAATATGGTAGTGGCACCATGGGAACTGTACACATGCAGCACAATAGCACTCTGGGAAATGTGCTGGGACAACAGTGCACCTGGTCAGAGAGGTCACAGCTGTTGGATGATGCAATGGAGGAGTGTCAGGCCACACGGTCCTCATAATGTAGGGTGCAGCACAGCACATGCCCCAGTCGGTTGGTCCTCAGCTCCATGTGGGTGCAGCCAATAGCTTGATGGGGTGGGTTGCATGGACCAGCAAATGTGGAGAGGTCAACAGAGTGAATCTGTCACTGGTTCGATATCTGCCAAATTCCACAGTTAACCTCAAATCTCTCACTCAAAGTAGCAGCAGTGGAGGCAGAGGAGGGAGACGGTAAGGAAGCAGAGGATGGAAATGAGGAAGCAGAGAAGCAACCTGCAGAAGGTAATCAGGAGACCACTAGCAACCGCCCGATCCTCCAGCATGAGCAGCCACCTCCTCTTAATAGATACCTCTGTGGAGGTGGAGGATGAGGAAGTGGTGGAGGAGGATGTGGTCACCATAGTGGATATGGGGGAGCATTTGGTGGTGGGACTCTCTACCTACACTACTATGTGAAAACCCCAGAGCTGACCGAGGGACATGAAAGGCTGCCACCCATCTGGGATGGAAGAAGACACTAGAGAGTGTGATGTGGTGGGTAGGTAGAGAGGGAGAGGGGTTGGGAGGGGGGGATCGCATAGAGGGCCTTGCTGCATCACCGCACGCTGTATCAGTGGTGCAGCATGATTCTCTGTGCCTGTGCAGCAGGTGCCACAGCATGAGGCCCACCTGGGTCTGGATGAGCCAAAGGTCTTGCTGCATCGTCAGGCCATCCGGCAGGAGATGCAGCAGACCTCATCTTGGGCCATCTTCAGGAAATAAGGGCAGAGATGCATGGCCTGGCAGAGGCTGTACAGCAGCTGCTGCCATGTGTCTCTGCCCTCGTTCCCTCAGCACACAGGGGGGAGGGCTCTGGGTAGGGGAAGAGTAATTGTACATATGCTCACACTGTTGTTTTTGAATAAATAAGAACATAAGAACATAAGATATGCCATACTGGGTCAGACCAAGGTCCATCAAGCCCAGTATCCTGTTTCCAACAGTGGCCAATCTAGGTCATACGTACCTAGCAGTATCCCCAAAAGACACAGGTTCCACAATGCTTGTACTGGGTCAAGCATTGATATCCTGGGTCCCTTTTTAATAATGGTTTATGGACTTTTCCTCCAGGAACTTGTCCAAACCTTTTTTAAACCCAGCTACACTAACAGCTCTTACTACATCCTCCGGTAACAAATTCCAGAGTTTGATTACATGTTAATGAAAAAATATTTTCTCATATTTGTCTTAAATAGTTTACCCTGTAGCTTCATTACATGTCCCCTAGTCTTTCTATATTCTGATAGCTTAAACAATCGATCTACGTTTACCCGTTCCACTCCATTCATTAATTTATAGACCTCTATCATATTTCACCTCAGCCGTCTGTTTTCCAGGTTGAAGAGCCCTAACCTATGTAGCCTCTCTTCATAGGAGTAGCCTTCCATCCCCTTTACCATTTTGGTGGCTCTTCTCTGTACCTTTTCTAATAACACTATATCCTTTTTAAGATACGGCGACCAGAATTGCACACAATATTCAAGGTGCGGTCGTACCATGGAACGATACAGAGGCATTATAATATCCTTTGTTTTATTTTCCATTCCTTTCCTTATGATACCTAGCATTCTATTTGCTTTCTTGGCCGCCGCTGCACACTGGGTGGAGGGTTTTAACATGTTATCCACGATGACTCCTAAATCTTTTTCCTGGGTGGTGGTTCCCAATGTGGAACCTTGCATCATGTAACCATAGTGTGGGTTGTTCTTTCCTAGGTGCATAACTTTGCACTTGTCCACATTAAATTTCATCTGCCATTTGGATGCCCAGTCTTCCAATTTATCCAGATCCTCCTGCAGTTTTCTACAGTCCTCTTGGGTTTTAACAACTTTAAACAATTTTGTGTCATCTGCAAATTTGATAACCTCACTAGTTATTTCCTTTTCCGGGTCATTTATGAATATGTCAAAAAGTAGCGGACCCAGTACAGTTGCCAACGCGATGTACCAACCTTAACAGAAGGAAGAGGTTTATTAAGGACATGTGTACCCCAATCAGAGAGAATAAAACTATGTGAATAGGAATCAAGTGGTCATGAATTAAAGAACTGAATAATTAGAACAAATTAATTGATATAAGAAGTATAATTGTCTTAAAAGGATAAAAAGAATATACAGACTAATTATAAAACTGAAAGATAAAAGAAATGCCATTTATAAAAACAATTAAAAAAAGACATGTTAACTAAGATCTATGATAAAATACATATGGATAATAGTCAATCATAAAAATAAAACCAGCCATAAAAATAGGGGGTTAACTAAGGAAGAAGGAAAAGGGGGGGAAGGGTGAGAGAGGGAATGGAGAAAGGGGGAGGGGAAGGAGGGGGAGTGGGAAGAAGGATGAAGAAGTGGAGGGGTAAGGGAGGGACGGAAAGGTGGGAGGGGGGTTGGGAAGGGAGAGAGGAGATGGAAAACAGTAAAAAAAAAAACAAAAAGGTAAAAAATTATATAAAAAGGACATTAGACATTTAAAAAAAGGGAACACTAATATTACAAAGACTGTAAACAGGGAAGGAGGGAGGGGGAAGAAAAGGGGAGGGGGCAGGGGAAAGGGGAGGGGGAGAGGAAGAGGGGGAAAGGGAGGAAAAGAAAGAGGGAGGGAGGTTGGAAAGGGAGAGAGGAGATGAAAAGCAGTAAAAACAACAAAGAAAAGCAAAAGATATATAAAAAGGACACTAGACATTTAAAAAAAGGGGACACTAGACATATTAAAAAGGCTGTAAACCAGAAAAGGGGGGGGGGAGGAGGGGGAAGGAAAGGGGGCAGGGAAATGGGAGGGGGAGGAGGAAGGGGGGAGAAAGAAACCACCTCAGGACTAGGTAGCTCAACCGTTGATTCAGGGACCAGGAGCACACCATGCCATGAAGTGATAAACCATAAAAGAACTGTCTATTCATAAAAACACAGAAAAGGAGTGCTATATTGATCATGTGTGCATGGAGGACAGCTTGTCAGCTGCCCAATGGCTTTCCTACCTAGAGGTTATTGCCACGCCTGGTTTGATCGGAACAGGCGCTGGGAGGACAGCTAGTGCCACGGGAGGACCCATCCAGGTTGAATAAAAGCAGTGGCTGTCTTGCGGAGTAAGTGGGTGCTGTATTGAAGGTGTATGTATAGAGGACTGCGCTTGTCAACTGTCCCATCGGCTTCCCTACCTGTAGCTACTGCCGTACCTAGTTTAATCGGAACAGGCTCTGGGAGGACAGCTAGCACCACGGGAGAACCCTTCCAGACTGAAAAAGCAGTGGCTGTCTTATGGCCGTGGGTCACGCTCTGAAGGGGCATAACCAAAGGGGAAGGTCACACCCCTTTAGTGCCCCTTCGATGCATCAGTGTACCAGTAACCAGCATTGAGGTCCCGAGTTAGGTGTATATTCCGCTAGTATGGGCAAGTGGAAAAATCAGGGTGCCTTAAGGTCCGACAGTGTTCCTTTTACATTGGGGAAAATTGTTGGTCCTCCTGACAGACACCTGGTTCCTCTGCAGGGTGGGCAATTTATGCTCGAAGGTGCTTCCCTTAGCTCCACGGGTCCGCCACTGCCACCACTTCCATTGCCTCCGCTGTCTTCAACAATATTTGACGGTGAGGCCTTGGTTGTTGCCGATGATGACACCCAGGTACAGATACCAAAACCTGTGATATGTTGGACTTATTTGTGACTCCTCCGGATGGTGAAGTCACACTTAAGAACCTATGGGGGGCAATTAGAGCTATTGATTGTAGATTTTTCTACAGCTGTTACTTCTCTATGTAATTTCACCCAAAGTACTGTAGAGCAATAGTCTGATCTAGATAACAAATATGTTGGTTTGAATTCCGGTAAGAACGTCAGGCAGAGCAGACACATATAGGAGAGCTCCATTGGCCCTTCCCCTCAAAAGACCATAAAATAAGGAATTTAAACACCATGCACCCCCGCAAAGAGATCTGGGATGCCGAAAACGGTGCGCCTCAAAACCATGAAAACAATCGCTGAAATTTGTGCAACCAAAAGCAAAATGGGAGCGGCAAAGCCAGGAGCACAGGGCCCGATCTCACCAGTGTCCTCCACAGCCAGTGCCGGAGACTCCAACAAAGGGCAGAATGAGACAGACTTATTAACAATATTAAGAGATACGAGAATCGAAAACGGAAATAGTGGAAAAGATCCTCAATAAAATTGAAGAAAAATTTGCTGTGGTGGGAGCGCAACTAGAGGTGGCAGAAGCACGAATCAACAGTACAGAGGACACTCAAAGGCAGATGCATAAAGAGGCATTCTGCCTGCAGCAACAAATGGGGTGGCTCCAGGAGAAAGCAGAAGACATGGAGAACCGAGATAGAAGGTCAAATGTGTGCATTTTTGGGGTCCCAGAGGGGGAGAAAGGAAGGTACCCAATTTCTTTTGTGAAAGCTCTTCTGGATCAGTTATTCCCATACTGTCCTTCAGATGAGGCCTATGAGATTGAAAGAGCCCACTGGGAACTCTGTCCTCGACCCGAGAGCACAGCCCACCCCAGAGTACTAATAGTGAAACTGCTGCGATACCTGAACAGAGAGCACATCATTCGGCTGGCCAGGAGAATGGCGTATGTCATATTTAAGACTTGGCGAGTTTCAGGTTTTTCGGATCTTGCAGCGGAGACTGTCCGAAGGCGTAGAGATCTAATGCACTTAAAAGGAAACCTGGCCCAAAAGGGGGTTCAGATTGCAATCTGGTATCCAACACGCATAGTGCTAATGGACAATGGGGTAAGGAGATTTTTCAACAATGCAGAGACTTTGGAAAAATTCTTAAAAAACAAGAGATCTGAGGTGGGTAATCACCGGGTACAGAAGCAGGGAGAGGCGGCTGGTATAACCTGGCAGAGGACGGCGGGGGAGATGGTGAAGCAGGAGGAAGACTATGGAGAGACAGCATCATCACCGAGAGCACAGGACCAGTGGAGAAGCAGGGCATCACAGCCAAGCCCCTGGAGGTTCTGGAGACTGAGCACCTTAGGACACTGAACTGCACTGGATTGCCCTGGTTCGCAGAGGAGAGACTTTGGTGGGAGTTGAAATTTTGGGGTAGCCTTACGAAACAGAACTCTTAGGCAATAGTCAATGATGAATGGGATGATAAGATGGGAGGGGGTTCGGTTGGGGGGGAGGGCAGACATGATGGGATAAGGAATATGGTAGATATCAGGGAAGTTGAAAAGGAGAAAAGTGTAATAATGAGATTAATAGCAGGGGGGAGGAGGGGAGGGGAGGGAAAGGTAAGTTAAAGATTGATGGTTATAAACGTTTTTAAGTTTACATTGTGGCTCGGTGTGACTCTGCAAACCGGAAGGAAGGGGGGGGGGAGGGATAGCGACATCTGATACTGCAGGTAGCTATGTAATCACCTCCTTAAACATTAGGGGAATACATAGCTCCATTAAAAGGAAGAGAATCATAGCAACCCTTGCAAGGGTCAGGGAGGATTTTTCCCTCTTGCAGGAAATGCATCTCACTAAGGAAGAACATGATAAGTTGAAAGGGTCTGGATATACTCAGGTATATTGCTCTGCTTATAATTTTAAAAAAGAGTAGCTGTGCTTATCCATAGGAGGGTTCCCTTCATCCTGGGCGAGGTGGGAGGCGACACCCAAGGGTGGGCGGTCTGGGTTACTGGTAGGATAGGGCAAGTAGAGGTCTTAGTTTTAAATATGTATGCCCCCAATGGCCCAAAGGATAACTTTTCCCAGCAGACGTTGCAGGGATTTGCAAAAGTGGCCCAGGGGGACTGGATAGGAGGGGATCTGAATTGTGCATTGGGGAAGGAGGCTAGATCAAATTTCTCTAGTAGACTCCATGGGAGGGAGGGCAGAGAGTTAAGGTGATGTATTAAAAGATGGGATCTAATATATATATGGCGGGTGGAGAATGGGATACAAAGCACAGTTACTTACCTATAACAGGTGATCTCTGGGAACAGCAGGAATTAGTCTTCACATATGGGTACGTCGGTACCGACGGAGCCTGCACGGGAACGCTGCCCAGCTTCCAATCAGAAAGCTTTTGGCAGCATCCCTCGCGCCTGCGCGCTGACTTCCCGCCTTCTCCAGAGCCTCTCTTCAGTTGAGTTTCAAAGCTGAGACAAAGGCGAGAGAGAAAAGGAAGAAGAAGATAAAGAGATGCAACTCCTAGGGGAGGTGGGAGGGTTGTGAAGACTAATTCCTGCTGTTCCCAGAGATCACCTGTTACAGGTAAGTAACTGTGCTATCTCCAGGAACAAGCAGGAATGAGTCTTCACATATGGGGACTCCCTAGCTGGAGATGCCAGGGGGAGATCCCATAAAAAATGCAGGAGCCTGGACCAGGGGTGCATTTTGTTTCCAGGAATCCCCGGCATCCAATGTGGGATGGAGGGTAGGAGTTGACAATAAAGGAGCTGTGAGGAAAGAAACAGCATAGCCAAGGACTAGAGGGTCCTACAGACTACAGGAGTCCTTGGTATATATGATGAGTAGCATTAAAACACATTTAATGTACACTCAAAATATGCAGCTTACCTACTGTATTGTAGGAAGTAGAAAGCATGATGGAGTCTACTGGATAAGCAGTGGCGGAATCTTCAAGGTGACCTCCCAGCAGTGAGGATGAAGGTCCAGACCTGGAGGTAGTAGACGATCCAGGTGTCAACTGGGTAGGATTAGATGTCAGGTCTTCAATGGAAAGCTTTATGGGAAAAAGCTGAAAATTCCTTTAGGCATAAGGTCATTAACATTGAGGACTAAAGGAAGAAGACTGACAGAGTTGGAGAACTAGCCCAGTCCTGGCGGGAAGAGGGGAACTGGAAAAAACCCCTATTCCTAAGGAGAACAGCTGTGTACTCAAAGATAAAGATGTACACTGTTTTTCCTAGCTGGTGAGAGATAGGAAAAATATTGAAGCTTGATGCTTCAAGGACTTAAAGAAAAAATGGAAGATGTTAGCACCACAGTGGTTATTGGTGCCTAACGGTTTCTGCATGGTAATATGGTATGCGAAGTAGGGCAATAAACTGTCTAAAACCTGTAGGAGGTAACACATTTAGTATAGACAGTAAGGGTGATAGTGTGTAAGACATATCAACCCTTAAGAAGCCCCCCAACAGACACATATATATACAGATATATATATATGTGGATGGAATATATATATATATATATATATATATGTCCTGAAGTGTATATTAGGATATGGGTGGAGAAATGTATCAAAATATATATATATATATATAGATATGATATATCTAAATATAGATACATTTGTGGGGCATGGTTTTGCACCACCAGAGTAATGATATAGGTATGTAGACATATATGGAGATGCTGCATACCAGACAACAGGTTGAAGATACATGTCTACCACCCAGCCCCATAATTGTACATGGGGAATATAAAAGAAAAAGATTCTGCGCTCTACAAGGGGGTGAACCCACTTGGGATATGTATAGAGAATCTATTTCCATGGATTGAGGGATGCAGGAAGGCAATCCAACAAGATAACCGTGATGTTCGCGTGAGAACAGATGATTATATGAATCTGTAAGGAACAAGGCGGGAGTTCTACAGAACACTGACATGGCAGATGTGCAGAAACGCAGAAGAAGATACCAGAGGGACCTACTGGAGGGACCCATGCGTAAACATCAGCCTTGGATTTTCACGCAAAAGAACTGATATCTCGTGTTAACACCCCAGGCTAGAGGGTGTGGAGAACCCTCACAGGCATGGGAAGGGTTTATAAGCTTTTCCCTACTAATAGAGAAGCTTCAGAGACAAGGTCAATGCTCTATAGCAAGGCCCTCATAGTAGAAAGCTTCTCTGAAGACTGCAGAGAGCATTGAGCAGGAGAGATATGAGATAAACTGACTGAAGTCAGGTGTGTTGCCATATCCTAGGAGAGGAGATGGTTAGAATAATGTGAGAAAGCCTAGACGAGTAGGAGGATCCAAGATAGATGACGAATAGCTTGGAATCACTACTGAGGGCTAGACAAAATTTTGAACAAGGGACTGGAACTTGGAAAAAGTACCAGTCATACAATTACTGTAACTCCTGCAGGCACAGCTGCTGACGGAAACAGCAGAGAGATTGTCCTGTGCCCAATAAAGAAAAACAGACGAGAAAAAAGAGGAGATATCCCTTCTCCCTGTCTGAGGAACGAGCTTGCTAGAGAAGCTTTTCAGTATGGTACCCCTCAGTCAGGGAAAAAAACCCGGTTGAGAGGGTAGAGTAAGTAATTGGAGGGTGACGTACCCATAGGGTAAGTCAACTGAAGGAAAAAATGTTCAGTTGGGACAGAACTAACAGGAGATAGTTGCAACTGCTCTTCTAGAGAGTAAGAAGAGGAGAAGTCTGTAGTCCCTGAACAAAAATTTTCCGACAGGTTAGTACACTGAAAAAGAAAAGCACAGTGAATAAACTTCTAATGGGTAGAAGTGAACTGTAGATGACAATTCCCGGCCCCTATGGTTGCTGGGAATGCTGAGACTGGCCAGAGCTGGAGGACTTCAGGCTAGGCTGAGGCGTCCCTTGTTTAGGTACAGCCGAATGATGGGCAGGAGATGAATGAAACTTTCTTTTCTTAGGGAAAGAAGGTTTGGTAGGACATTTCCTACCCCTTGAAGAAGGAGGTGGCTTAGAATGGTCTTTAGTGGAAGGAGAGTCAGTGGAGCATTGAGCAACCTGACGTAAAGCCTCCTTATTGAAGAGACCTTCTCCTGTACAAGGAGAATGAGCCAGTATAGTTTGTGCCCATCTGCTCAAGTTTGAAGCTTCAAGCCAGGCTCTGCGACGTGCTGCAATGGCAATAGCAGAGGATCTGCTAAGGGACTCAAAAGAGTCTATAGAAGCACGAGACAGGAACCAGGATATATTCCGGCTGTGATTGACGAGCAAGGAATAATCAGTAGCCTTGGGCTCTGGTAGAAAAGGGGTCAAAAGAGACAATTTCTCTGTGACTTCCTGGAGTGTTAGACTCATGTGAAAAATACATGAAAGAATTCTGGAGGCCAGCATAGAGGTTTGGAAGGCCTGACGACCAAAAGCATCGAGTGTTCTTGAAGAACGACCTGGCGGATAAGAAGAATGCTTCTTCTTGCTCTTAACTTTCCTTAGTGCTGATTCCACTACAAGGGAACGATGAGAAAGTTGAGGCTTTTGAAACCCTGGAGAGGGTGGCACCCGGTACCGAACCTCAGTGGCTGTAGAAACTAGAGGAAGTCGTAAGGGCGTTCTCCAGACCCTCAGAAGGAGATCCTGCAGAGCAGGATGTAAAGGAAGCATCATATTTTCCATTTGTGCCGGTGAGCCATGAGTAGCATCACAACCAGGGATAGAGATATTAAGAAAGGTTGCCATATCCAGGAGAAAAGCCTGAAAAGACTGATCTCCTATGGGAACCATCCCTGGTAAGGCTAAAGAAAGAGGCTGAGCACCAGAGGACGTACAGTGGTGTGAAGAGAGAACCCTAGTAGATGGACAGGGATACTGGCATGTTAACGTAGAGGCAGTGGGTACTGCATCAATGCCAGGTATCGGCTCCAAACTAGGCATCGGTGGAATCGGTGCAAGAACAGGCATCGACATCGATACTGATACAGGACCAGCAGTTGAAGTTGCCATCGGGGACTGCTGCAGTGGTACCGAGAGCATGAGAGAGTTATGGCTAGGATCTTCGGAACTGCCTATCTGGAAACAACAGGAGTCGGTTCCGGGACGCGTCGGTACCCAGTCCTCAAGACTAGATATCGGTTCAAGACTCGGCATCGAAGAAAGCGAGGCTATCGATGTATGTCGCAAGGGTTCCGACGCCGGTGGCAGTATCAGCGATGCCGATACCACTAAGGCAGCCTGGGTTACATCGATCGGTACCGACGGTACCGAGGATACCCGATGACCACCCCTTGCAAAGGGTAAGGCGGTCCACCTCGATGCCGATGCTAGGGTATCGGAACCGATCGACGCCGGTACCGTCCCGGAGCATGGCTGAGATATGGAAATGTCCATCGGTATCGTATCGACCGGCCCCAAAGGCGCCGAGGATGCTAGAGGACGATTCCTGGTGAAGAGTGGAACACTCGACACCGAAGCCGATGCTGGGGTATCGGTACCGCTCGAAGCGGATATCCGCACCGTACACGGCTGGGATCGAGGGAAGTCAATCCGGTGCGTATCGATCGGTCCCGAAGGTACCGAGGATGCCCGATGACGATCCCTGGTGAAGAGTGGAACACTCGACACCGGTGCCGATGCCGGAGGCTCGGTACCGCTCGAAGCGAATATCACCCTCAAGCATGGCTCAGGTATGTTCTGTGAGGGGTGAGCCCCAGGAACAACCTGAAACCCCTTTAACGCTTTGGAGCCCGAAGACTCCCGCAGGGGTAATGCCAGTGAATTCTTGAGGGTAAGGCCGGAGCCGTCACCATGCTGGGCATGGGACATACCACTCAAGCATTGACTAGTCTTAACAGACTGTTTGTGGGTTACCTGATCCTGTGAAGTGGAGAAACCGGGTACCCTCACTGCCGAGGAAAAAACGGTATCGAGGGAAACTCTAAAAACTGAAGGTTTCCTCACAAAATTATCCCCTGACAAGTCAGGGGAAAAAGGGTCAGGACCCACACAGTTGAGACACCAACTATTGGTGTCTAAAAAGAAACAGGTGTTTCTACATCGAATGCACTTCTTAGGAAAAGAAGGCTCCATAATTTATTTATTTATTTATTTATATTTCTTATATACCGCGCTCTATTAATCAGTGCGGTTTACATATGAACAAATATAAACACAATGATACATACAGCATTGGTTTTTTACAAAGAACAGGGTACATAAACTTGGCGGTAAACAGGGTTAACTATATACAAAAAACATGGCTAAAAAATATACATGGTATTTTTGGTTAATTAGATGGGGTAGTAAATAAGTTAAACTACAAGTATGGAGAAAAAGTTATTACAAGTACAGTATAAATACGGAATGGATAGAGTGAGCAAGTGAGAACCATCAAGATTAACCATTTTCTACCGGGGTCAAGTATGAAAGACCAGCATGAGGGCTATGTTCAGTTGGAGTAGCTTCAGGGTAGTATATTAGGAACAAATAATGTTTTAATGCCTTTCTGAACGTCATTAGACTTGAGATGGCTCTGATTTCGGGTGGAAGGGCATTCCAGGCTCTGGGTGAAAACAGTGAGAAGGCTCTAGAGGCTGTTGATTTAGAGCATTTTGTGAGGAGTTTCGGGAGGTCAATGTAACAGATCTCCTGGATCTGTTATTTGGAGTGATATGTATCATATTGCTGATAGGTGATAGAGATGGGCACTTTGAGGCTTTAAAAGTCATGACCAGGGTCTTGTATAGGGTTCTGGCCTGGAGGGGTAACCAGTGTAAACTCATCAGTATTGGAGTTATGTGCTCTGAACGTGGAGCACCTACGAGAATTCTCGCGGCAGCATTCATGGCCAGACGGAGGGGATTTAGAGTGGATTGCGGGAGACCGTGTAGAATGATATTGGCGAAATCCAAGTGTGGTAATACCAAGGCTTGGAAGATAGTGCGGAAGTCGGAGTAGTTAAGTAGAGGTCGGAGATTACGTAAGGATCGGATCTTGTGGTAAATTGCACTCGTTTTCTTAATGTGTGCTGACATATCAAGCTGCTGATCTAATATGATCCCTAAGTATCGGATTGTAGGTTGTGCTTTCAACTCAATGTTGTTTACCTGTAATGAGGCAGGGGGTATGAATGTTGGGTTCCGTGTAACGAATAGAACATCTGTTTTGTTGTGATTTATCCGTAAATTCTGTTTGAGGAGCCAGTTTGATACAGCTTCAAAGCAGTGAACTATTGGTGCAAAATCTGGTTGTTTTATGTTGAATGGAGCAAACATCAGGATGTCATCAGCATATGCAAGACTATTATTTCAGCGTACGGTCCGTTTTCTTTGAACGCTAATGAATCCTCAAAAAAAATTGATACGTCCAAAAGATAACTTATGTAAGAAATAGCTTTATTAGATTTTCTCTTAATTCTAAAATTTCATCAATGTGTGTTGAAACCACAGTATATCCCAGGTTTTTCTTCAAAGGAACTTATCATTCAATATTCAATGTGCAACTCTTTCTAATCTTCAAAGTGATTCCCAGGTAAGCTGTAGTATACTAAGAAGTATTAATTTATAACTTTAATCTCCAGGGTCTCGGGTCTCGACGCTCAACTCTGGCGCCTCTATGGCGTTTCAAAACATATTTTCATCAGGAGACCTTTATCCTACAAATTAATTATAAAACAATATTTAAACTGTGACTCTCATAAATACACACTAAAATCACCTACATTATCTCTCTAAAAATATCCACTACTTACATTCTAAGATGCTGCCCACGTTTATCCTCCTTCTTTCAACTGTGGAGGAACGCCGCGCATGTGTGATGGTAATCCTCTCTCCGTCTATAGCCAAATTTTATACAGTCCCAAAAATACATAAGAACAGACAAATTCCCCCAGGTAGGCCTATAGTGTCTACCAGGGGAAGTATACAGGAACCATTATCTATGTATTTAGACTCGTTTTTACGTCCTTTACTTCCCCGTATTCGATCATATCTTAAGGATACCACACATTTTTTAAATGTGATGGAAGGATTAGCGAGCTGGGCAGGCCATGAAGATATTTGGTTGGTGACGTTAGACGTTTCTTCATTGTATACAAATATACCGCAAGAGGGTGCAATACGAGTCATTGAAAAAACATTACTCTCACGGGGGGATTTATCAGCTCCACACATTGAATTTCTATTGGAACTAGCTAAGTTAGCCATTTATCAGAATTTTTTTACCTTTGAAGGAAAAATTTACCAACAGACTTCAGGGGTGGCTATGGGGGCAACATGTGCCCCCTCGGTGGCAAACTTTTATATGGACGATTTTGAAACCTATCATATGTCCCAATCCTCATATATATCGAGCATAATAATCTGGAAAAGATATATAGACGACATTTTTATGTTATGGCAAGGGACTGCTGATGCTCTTACACAATTCTTACAGTGGTTGAATACCCGTGAGAGTAATATAACATTTACATCAGTTAGTCATCAAGAATGTATTACCTATTTGGATGTTCAGGTCACTAGAGGTATCTATAGATGGAACACATCTATTTTCAGAAAAATTACTGATCGGAATACATTTTTGGATTTTTCCAGTAAACATCCCCACAATCTAAAACAATCTTTGCCATTTTCGCAGTTCTTACGATACCGCCGGAACTGCTCGAGCACAGATGACTATAAACAGCAGGCTAAAATCTTGAAAAGAGATTTCCTCAGTAGGGGTTACCCACCTGTGGTTGTACGACAGGCCTACCGTAGAGCCTTGTTTAATCACAGAGCTAGCCTATTACATCATTCATCTAGTTCAGGATATAAGAGGGAGGATCATGAGAATGTTAATTTTATTACAGCATACACTCCGTTGAGTCTGAGTTTACAAAAGATAATCAACAAGCATAAGGCCGTCTTGAATGTAGTTCCTGGTCTAGAAATGAAAAAGATAAGATGTGTTTGGAAACGAGGGCGAAATTTAAAGGAATATCTGAGTCCGGCGGTACTTCCCTCTACCATGATTAATCAAATAGTTGAAAAACAAGGAGGCCATAGTAGCTGTGGTAACTGTGATATGTGTAGCATTATGGTAGAACAAACACAGTTTTCCCATCGGGGTATAATGTTCTACCTTAAAACAAGGACCGCATGTGACACTACAGCGGTGATTTATGCTATTATATGCCCATGTGGGCTATATTACATCGGTAAGACGATCCGATCCCTGAGAGTAAGGTTGCGAGAGCATAGGAGTAGACTAAAATGCCGCCGGCTAGAAGCCCCGATTGTTGCACACTGCCTCTCCTTAGGACACACTTTTGATCAGCTTCGCAGTTTTGTGATAGAACAAATACAAACATCAAGGCCAGGCAGGACGCTGGATGAAACCCTGCTATTACGAGAGCAATGGTGGATACATAAATTACAGACAGTTATTCCGAAGGGTTTAAATGTATCAATAGAGTGGTCGACTTGTTTCTAAATAAGTTTAATGCACTGTTTGAGACAAGGTAACATGGATCGCGAAACACTAATAATGCTTTAATGAAAATATTCTTGTAATGGGGTATATTAAGTATTAACCCAGAACTGCATGTTAGTAGCTGTTAGCAATCCTTGCACTTTAAAAATCATGAGAATCAGGTGGGACCGAAATTCTTCGTTGAGCCCTTCCGGGATATTCAGGGGTTTAAAAGCAGAGAGAGGATTACCATCACACATGCGCGGCGTTCCTCCACAGTTGAAAGAAGGAGGATAAACGTGGGCAGCATCTTAGAATGTAAGTAGTGGATATTTTTAGAGAGATAATGTAGGTGATTTTAGTGTGTATTTATGAGAGTCACAGTTTAAATATTGTTTTATAATTAATTTGTAGGATAAAGGTCTCCTGATGAAAATATGTTTTGAAACGCCATAGAGGCGCCAGAGTTGAGCGTCGAGACCCGAGACCCTGGAGATTAAAGTTATAAATTAATACTTCTTAGTATACTACAGCTTACCTGGGAATCACTTTGAAGATTAGAAAGAGTTGCACATTGAATATTGAATGATAAGTTCCTTTGAAGAAAAACCTGGGATATACTGTGGTTTCAACACACGTTGATGAAATTTTAGAATTAAGAGAAAATCTAATAAAGCTATTTCTTACATAAGTTATCTTTTGGACGTATCAATTTTTTTTGAGGAATCAGCATATGCAAGGCATTGTATGTTGAAGGTGCGTATCAGATCGCAGATTGGCTGCATATAGATATTGAACATTAGTGCGGACAAGGAGGAACCCTGAGGGACACCTTGTTTAAGGGGGAATGAATCAGACGTTGCTTCTCCTGTTCTGACTTGCTGCTGTCTATCAGATAGGTAGGATTTACACCAGCTCAGGGCTAGCCCTTGAATGCCCTTGTCTTGGAGACGCTGTAGGAGAGTATTGTGGTTTACTGAATCGAATGCTGCAGCTATGTCGAGAAAGATGAGAATGAACCCTTGGTGGATATTGTCAATGCCTATGATTAGGATATTGAAAAGTGTTGTGAGAAGGGTGTCAACACCATGTTCTTCTCTAAAACCATGTTGTGAGGGGTCCAGAGGAGATTCGGAGTCAACATGGTGTTGTATTTGTCGCTGGACTACTTTTTCCATGATTTTTGCTAAGAGAGGGATGCTGGAGATGGGTCTGAAAGATTCAACTTTTGTTGGGTCAAGCTTACTGTTCTTTAGGAGCGGATGGATGGATGAATGCTTCAGGCTCTGTGGGAAGGATCCAGTTGAGAAGGAATAGTTGACAATCTTGCTAATAGTTGGGCTAAGTTCATGTCGTATTTCTTTGATCCACCTGGCTGGGCAGGGGTCATTAGGTAAGGTAGTTAAATTAATAGCTGCTATGATATCTTCGATCTCTTTGTTGGATACCTGGGAGAATTTATCAAGCGATGCTAGTTGGAGCACAGTCTGTGGGGTGGAAGGTGCTGAAGTTGTGAGGATAGACTTAGTCTGTATCATTTTTGACTGTAGGTATATGGCATAGTCTTGAGGGTGTGGCATAGGTGGTTGGGTTGTGGTTGGATCACCTGTTAAGGATTTAACAATATTGAAGAGGTCGTGTGGCTTGTTTAAGGACCGCATTAGTGTATCTGAGTGGTATTTCTTTCTTCTCTCCATTGTCATCCTCCGGTGAGTTTGTAGGTATGAATTGTATGAGCAGAGTGCATCGGGAGACCGAGAGGAGCGCCATCGTCTCTCAAGTCTGCGCAGGTGTAGGAGAGATTCTTGTAGTTCAGCGGAGAACCATGGTTTATGTTTGTCCTTGGTCTTGATCCTGTCGGTAGCAGAGATGCAGGCAGCAGCTTTCAATGTATTGTCCCAGTTAGTTACTAAGTCATCTTGAGAAGGTAAGTCTTTGTGGAGAGCAGGTAGGATTTTCTCCAGGACTTCGATCTTATTGAAAGGACGGAAGCGTGTTTCAAGGGCACTTGGGGGGCGACCTGATTTGTTGCTGTCAGTGGTGAAGTGTTCAGTGGGGATGTTAAAGAGGAGTAAATTGTGATCAGACCAGGGTACAGGGGTTATGGAAATCAGGAAGCTTCTGGGATGTGTTGGTTATCACTTGAGGAGCGAATATTAAATCCAATGTGCTTCCTCTGATATGGGTGGGAGCGTCGATAAGTTGTTCATATCCTAGATGGCACATGGCTTCAAGGAATGCTGAGGAGTGTGAGGTTTGTAACGAAGGTAGGTTAAAATCACCTACTAGCCAGTTAGGAGATTGTGGGTTTGGGAAGTTACATGCCATGTTGATTATTGATGTAAGGTCATCTGAGGAAGGTGACGGTGCTCGATAGAGTAGATTGATTGTACAGGACCTATTAGATATGGATAGGGCATCAAGGTGTGATGTGACTTTGATCATAATGAAGAGGCCTGGTAGGCCCAAGAAGTTAAGGCAAAAACTGAAGAAAATGTTTCTCAGAATGTAGTCAAAAATCCACCGGCGATACCGGTGGCAGCGGGGAATACAGCCGCGACCACAAGAAAACAAAAACTAAAGTAATTAAAGTAAGTAAAAAGAAAAGTTTCTGCGGTGACAGGAGGACGTCCTGCCGGCTCCGCGGAAAAACGAAAACTGAAGAGAGGCTCTGGAGAAGGCGGGAAGTCAGCGCACAGGCGCGAGGGATGCTGCCAAAAGCTTTCTGATTGGAAGCTGGGCAGCGTTCCCGTGCAGGCTCCGTCGGTACCGACGTACCCATATGTGAAGACTCATTCCTGCTTGTTCCTGGAGATAGGGGGTATACATGCTTCTTCTCAAGATCTGGAGTTTATTCCCGGTTGGACTATGTCTTAGGGCGAAGGTAGCAAGCAGGGGTTTTGAGGAATGTTCAGTTTTTCCCGCTTATGCTCTCAGACCATGGGATGGTGACATGTGAGTGGTTGCCAACAGATAAGGGCAGGGGGGGTGGGCATAAGACGTGGAGAGCTAATGCATCCCTACTACAGGAGGAGGTGGTTCGGGAACAGCTAAGAGTAGCGTGGAAATATTTTCTTCTGCATAATGACACATGAGAGGTGGGTGGAGAAGTTTTATGGGATGCAGGGAAAGCCTTTTTGAGAGGCATACTCATAGAAATTGGAGCCAGAAGAAAGAAAGAGGAGAAAGAGCAGGAAAGGCTTGCGACTTTGATCAGGGACTTTCAGACAGAACATAGCTTGAAAGGAGGACAAAAGATTTACTGGGAACTCTGCTGTGCGAGGGTGCAGTTCAATGTGTTAGATACGGAAAGTGTCATGGGTAGGTGATTGTGGCAACAGAGTCAGCGGAGGGGATGTAGCAGCAGGGAGTGCTGTGACAGGCGTGCAGTCCTAGATGCTCCTGAAAGCATACACCATGCTGTAAGTTATATTATAGTGTCTGTGAGGTGTGGATATGTATCCAGATGTACTGTTAGTGTGTGGCATGCCATAGGTCAGGACAGTGTCTGGGTGGAGACAGCATGTTCCTGATGTTGGCAGCAAAGAGAGGATTGTCCATGAGTGCTCATGTGGAACAGTCATAGGAAAGGTATGCATGATATGGCTAACTGCTGCAAATGACCCCTGATGGCCATGGTGGGGCAGCTTACTGTCAGTAAGCTGCCCCACAATGAATCTCCCTGACGGTCAGATGGTAGGTGCAGGGCTGTGCCATGGATCTTCCAAGCAGAGAGTTTGAAATTATGTGGTGAGTGGATGTATGAGATCATACAGGCCAAAAGCATTTTATGTGTGTGAACCAAAAGTAGCAGTGCCATGGGGTACATGAAATACCATTTGCGAGGGCGGGACTGGTGCCTCAGTCTATGTAATTGCCAGACAATACACCCAACAGAGCAGCATGATAGAAAGGGACAAGTTGAACCCAAGTAATGATGGCAGAACAGTGAAGGATGGCTATGCAATGAGTGTTAGGTGCCTGAATGTACGAGATATATCCTCTTTACGTAAAGCTGGGAGGTCACAATGTTGGCAAAACAGAACCTCATCTATACCAGTTGACCCAGACATCTGCTGCTTATACATCACTGACCCACTTCAATGCGCCATAGCAGAGCCACTAAAGCCATGCTCACAGATGTCCATGATGGGGAATGCTATGCTGGGCTACCAAACGTGTCACCATAATGCACAGAAACGTAGAAGAATGATTGTCTGTATGTCACAGTAGAGCCAGGACTATGCAAGGTGGGCAAGCACACCCAGGTACAAAATGAACAAGTGGGAATCAAACTCTGGACCTTTGCCCATGGAGACATTGCATCAACTAGTAGGCTACACCTCCATTCAACTCTATACAGCCTGCAGATCTCTGATCAAACTGTTTGCTGTCTATGCAGGTATAGGTTGGGCCCTCCACTACCCATGAGGCACTGCACATGCAAAACAGCAGTCTGCTGCTGAAAACTTAATGGAGAAGGCACTGATCCAGCATATCAGCTCAGTAAGATGCACTGGCTGCGTGTGCTGCATGCACATAACAACAAGCCATGCTGCAGAGTGGTTTCAGCTGTCACCCTGAGGGGAGGAGGGGTGCCCAGTACCTGGTCCACTGACCCTGTACTGTTAGAGATGGTCTCTGCTGCTGGCCCACATCACTGCTAGTGTATGGCAGATATAGTTTGCAGTGTTTTGTGCTTTTTCTCCATGCTGTAGGTGATGGTGACAGCAGCAGCTTGGCCCTATATTCTGCCCATGTTAGACATCACTCTCTGATAACAGTGTAGACTAGTAGATAGTATTAATATACTGCTGCTATGTATAGCCACTGCAGTGGGGGGGGGGATATATAGGCTGGTGTGAGTGTGGGGATGGGGATGGGGATGGGGATATAGCTACCACTACTGTCCTGCCAGGACCCCAGTGAGTAGGCCATGAACCACTCCTGCCCCAACCATTGAGGACTAACAATTAACTACAGCAGGGCAGAACGACTGCCCCGCTGCCCTTCACTGGGCTGTGTCAGTCAAGCACAAAGCAACTACAGTAGGTCTGCTAGCCAGCATGCATGGCACGTGCCTAGTGTGACCACGAACACTTCGGCTTGAGATACTCAGCATTGACAGACAGCCATTTACTCAGTGAGTAGCATCCACATCGCTGGAGCCAAACATTATAATAGAGCTATGTGGATACATAGAAGTGCCATGGTCACTTTTTGGTCATTGTGAGAATGCCATCTCAGCATAACATACAGTGGCCACCCAGGCAATGCACATGGCAGATGGGCACAATGGCATTTCAGTCAGTGACCCTACCATTATGGCAGACACATCCAGGCCAATCTATGCTGTTTCAGGTGATACCCACAATCCTCTGCTTCACCTTATTCACATTTTCCAAACAGGCTGGGAAAAACTCAGACAATGTGAGCCAAAATGCGGTGCAGAAAGCCAAGGACAAAGGGGAGCCATACACACATGCATACACTTTCATTGGTGTAGAGAGCAAAAGTGGAGATAGTTGACATTCCTGCTTGACACTCCTGTCTCAATGTCAGCTCAAGGATTAATAACATGTGCTCTGTTTGCATGTGCTATATTACAGTGTCTTGTCCTCATCACAGATTGATAACGTGTGCACTGTTTGCACGTGCTATATTGTTGTTGTTGTTAAGTGCCGTCAAGTCGGAGTCGACTCATGGTGACCCTCTGGATAGCTATCCTAAATTGTGTTCGGTCTCCAGTCAGGCGGCTCATTGTTGACAGACTGGTACCTGTAGCTGCTGTTATTGTATCGATCCATCTCATTGCTGGCCCTCCTCTTTTGCGTTGACCTTCTATCTTGCCAAGCATAATGTCTTTCTCTAATGATCTCTCTCTTCGCATGATGTGTCCAAAGTATGAAAGTCGAAGTCTTGTCATCTGAGCTTCTAAAGAAAGCTTAGGTTTGATCTCCTCTAGTACCGACTGGTTTGTTCTTCGAGCAGTCCATGGTATACACAGTATTCGCCGCCAGCACCATATTTCAAAGGCATCAATTTTCTTCCTGTCTGTCTTTTTCACTGTCCAGCTTTCACATCCATGTGATGTTATTGAAAAAACCATGGCTTGAACAAGTCGAATCTTTGTATGGAGAGAGACATCTCTGCTCTTGAGAATCTTATCTAGGTCTTTCATAGCCATTCTGCCAAGAGCAATGCGTCGTCTGATTTCTTGACTGCTTGTTGCTTCTTTATTGATAGTTGATCCAAGTAGGTTAAAGCTGTTCACAATTTCAATTTCTTCTCCTTCAACGATGAACCTGTTGATTATGCCAGTTGTCATGATCTTTGTCTTCTTTACATTAAGGTGCAGGCCCATTTTGAGACTATGTTCTTTGATTGTGAGAAGCAAATGTTTCAGATCATCTTCACTTTCAGCCAGTAATGTGGTATCATCAGCATAGCGAAGGTTGTTGATGAGTCTTCCACCAATCTTCACACCTCTGTTGTCTTCATACAATCCTGCTTCTCTGATGATTTGTTCTGCATATAAATTAAACAGGTAGGGGGAAAGTATGCAGCCTTGTCTTACACCTTTGCTTATTTTAAACCATTCTGTTTCTCCTTGTTGCGTTTGAACTGTTGCTTCTTGACCAATGTACAGATTGCGCAAGAGAACGATCAGGTGTTCTGGTATACCCATGCTTTTTAATGTGGCCCAGAGTTTCTCATGGTTTACACAGTCAAAAGCCTTGCTATAGTCGATAAAGCACAAATAGATATCCTTTTGGTATTCTTTAGTCTTTTCAAGGATCCATCTCACATCCGCAATGATGTCTCTCGTTCCTCGCCCTTTCCTGAACCCTGCTTGCACTTTAGCTAGTTCTTGTTCCAGGTATGGTTGTAATCTCTTTTGAATAATCTTCAGTAGAATCTTGCTGGCATGTGGGATCAGAGCGATTGTGCGATAATTTCCACAGTCAGTTGGATCACCTTTCTTTAGTATTGGTATAAACACAGATCTTTTCCAGTCAGTTGGCCATGATGTTGTCTTCCATATTTCTTGGCAGAGTCTTGTGAGTACGGTAACAGCTGCATCAGATTGCTGCAATACCTCTACGGGAATGCTATCAATGCCTGGTGCTTTGTTCTTTGATAAGGCTTTCAATGCTGCTTCAACTTCTTCTTTCATCACCAATGGTTCCCGATCATAAGGTACAGGTTGAAACGGCTGTTGGTCCACTTGATCTTTATCATATAAAAACTCTGTATATTCCTTCCACCTTTTCTTGATCTTCTCAGCATCATTCAACATAGAACCTTGAGCATCTTGTAACATTCCAATTCGAGGCTGGAACTTTTTCTTTAACTCTCGTAGCTTTAAGAAAGCCGATCTTGTTCTTCCTCTAATAGTTTCTGCTTCTATTTCCTTGCAAGTGTCATTGTAGTACTTTTCCTAGTCCTGTCTTGCAGCACGTTGGAAATCTCTGTTGAGTTCTGTGATTGTCTTTCTTTCTCCTCTGGCTTTAGCTTCTCTGCGTTTCTGGGCAATTTTCAGAGTTTCTTCCGTCATCCATTTTGGCCGTTTTTGCTTTTTCACCTTTTGTAGAGACTTCTCGCTTTCTTCCAACACAACCTTCTTGATGTCATTCCATAACTCTTCCGGAGCTCTGTCATTTGTATCTAAAGCAGCAAATCTATTTTGCAGGCAGTCTTTAAATTCCAGTGGTATATTCTCAAGGTCATATTTTGCTGCATTCATGAGTGGTTTGCTCTTTTTCAACTTTAGCTTGAGTTTGCATACTAGTAGTTGATGATCTGTACCACAGTCAGCTCCAGGTTTTGTCTTTGTTGATGTTACAGAGCTTATCCATCGTTGACTTCCACATATGTAGTCAATTTGATTTTTATATAATCCATTCGGTGAAGTCCATGTGTACAGTCGCTGCTTGTGTTGCTGGAAGAAGGTGTTTGAGATGAATAGATCATTGGTCTTGCAGAATTCTATCAGTCTTTCTCCAGCTTCATTTCTGTTGCCAAGTCCATATTTTCCAACTACTTTGCCGCCTTCTTTGTTGCCAACTTTTGCGTTCCAGTCACCCATGACTATCAGGATATCTTGTTTGCATGTTCTGTCAATTTCAGCTTGTACTTGTTCATAGAACTCTTCAATTTCATTCTCTTCTGCAGCTGTTGTTGGGGCATATACTTGAATTATAGTTGTGTTGATAGGCAATCCTCGTAGACGAATAGAGATTAAGCGTTCGCTGACTGCATTGTATTTCATTACAGTTCTTGCAAGTTTCTTCTTTATTATAAATGCAACACCATTTCTTCTTTGTCTTTCATTTCCAGCATAGTAGACCATGTGATCATCTGATGCAAAGTGCCCCATGCCAGTCCATTTCAGTTCGCTGACACCCAACAGATCAAGTTGTACACGTTCCATTTCATTCTTGACCACCTCCAACTTCCCTTGGTTCATGCTTCATACGTTCCATGTTCCAATGTGTAAGACATCTTTACAGCTTCTGACTCTCATTTCAAGCGCAGCTACATCAGCAGTCAGACTTCCCGAGGGCTTTGATCCAACCACATCATAAATGCTGGCTTTACTCTGAAAAGTCTTCAGCTCTTCCCCAGTAGCTAGTTGAGTGCCTTCTGACCTGGGGGTCTCATCTTCCAGCACCATAGCACAATTTGTTTTGTTGTAACTATCCATTGGGTTTTCATGGCAAGATACAGAAGTAGATTGCCGGGCCTTTCTTCCGCGCAGTTTAAGTTTGGTGTTGTTGCTGTTGTCACAAAAATGTGATCCTCCGCCGTCAACACTGTCCCATTCTGCTGCTGCCCAGATGGGTGGTTTGTCTTGGTCTGGCACCTCAGCTGAGACCTGACCATCTTGGGAGACCCTGCCAGTAGTTAAACTACCGATAGTTTAGCTCTCAGCATCACTGATGCACGCAAGCCCTCACAGCACGACAAGCTGCAAAACCAAGTGCTATATTACCGTGTGCTATTAGCCTCCAACTAGATGTGGATAGTGGAGCCTATCAGTGCTGCTGGTGGGTGTTTCCACCCTTGCTGGCCATCTCTTTGAGGGTTGCACATGCTGGAGCTGTTCTTGCATTATCAGCTAAACTTACACCACAGGAATATGTAATACACAAACCCCAGCAAGGACCTGAACCTGTGGCTCTCCACACATAAACACACCAACTGTGTGTGTTGCACCACAGTGCTGCCTTATGGGAACAGTAGCTTCTGTTGCTGACATGCTTCTCTTCAGCTGACCTTTAGCACATGCAGCAATGCAAATGGTGCACACTACCAGGACAAGGCTTCTGTCTGCTGAAGACTGGTGCCAATTCCCAAGCCACCACCAACACTCCAACATGTCCATGCACTGTCAGTGGTAGTGGTTGCAGTCCCAGTATGTTAAACATGCAGGTTTGGCGGTCACCTTGGGCAAATGGTCCGGATGGGGGGAGGGGAGAGCAGGGGCACACATGGACAGCCATGCAGCCAGGGCCGGCCCGTCCATTGAGTGAGAATGTTTTTTGCACAGGGCCCCGCATTTCAGGGGGCCCCGCACCAACATTCTGCTTTAAAAGTAAATTTTAAAAAAGCTGGCTGCTGCCATGGCAGTGGCAGAATCGAGTGTCCCACGGGGCCCCCCCCCCCTTCCACTGGGACCTCTCTCCCTGCATCAGTCCCTTTGGCACGGCTTTCAGAGCTGCAAAGGGAGAGTTTCCCTTTCGCGGCTCTGTTAAGCCTGCCGGGGCTGACGGAAAACAGGAAATGCCCGTTTTCCATCAGCCCCGGCAGGCTTAACAGAGCTGCGAGGGAGAAACTCTCCCTTCGTGGCTCTGAAAGCCGCGCCGAAGGGACTGATGCAGGGAGGGAGGACCGGGGGTGGGGGGCGGGACACTCGATTGTGCCGCTGCCACAGCCAGCTTTTTTTTATATTTTAAACTTTCCTTGGGCTGATGGGGGGAAGGGGGGTTAGGACTGGTAATGGGCTATGGGGGGAGCTAAGACTGAAAATGGGGTGATGGGGGGTTAGGACTGGAAGTGGGCTGATGGGGGGATAGGATAGGTAATGGGCAATGGGGGCTAAGACTGGAAAAGGGCTGATGGGGGGGTTAGGACTTGAGGTGGGCTGATGGGATTAGGACGTAATGGACTGTGGGCTGATGGGGGGTAGGACTGGTAATGGGCTATGGGGGGAGCTAAGACTGAAAATGGGGTGATAGGGGGTTAGCACTGGAAGTGGGCTGATGGGGGTTAGGACTGGTAATGGGCTATGGGGGGCTAAGACTGAAAATGGGGTGATGGGTGGTTAGGACTGGAAGTGGGCTGATGGGGGTCTTATGACTGGTAATGGGCTATGGGGGGGCTAGGACTGGTAATGGGCTGAGTGGAAGGGGAGGCTTGAACTGCAAATAGCTGATGTGGATGGGGGCTTGGAATGGAAATGGGCTGTGAGGGGAGGGAGCTAGGACTGGAAATGGGATGAGTGGGGGGAGCTAGGACAGGAAATGGGCTGATGGAGGGGCTAGGATAGGACTGGAAATGGGCTGTTGGGGGGAGCTAAGATTGGAAATGGGCTGTGGTGGGGGCTGGGATTGAAATGGACTCATGGAGGGGCTAGAACTGGAAGTAGGCTCATTGGGGGGCTTGGATTGGAAATGGGCTGAGTGGAGGGGAGCTAGGATTTGACATGGGCTGATGGTGGAGCTAGGAAAGGACTAGAAATGGGCTGATGGGAGGCTGGGATTGGAAGTGAGCTGATGGAGGGATTTGGATAGGACTGGAAATGGATGGGGGAGCTAGGACTGGAAATGGGCTGATGGGGGGCTAAGACTGGAAATGGGCTGATGCGGGGTTAGAAGGGAATGGATGCTGGGTGGGGCTGGAACTAGAAGGGAGCTGATGTTGGGGGAGGATTAGAATGGGATGGGGCTGGGAGAGTGAAATGGAGAGGAGAAAAATATTTTGTGTGGGAGGGTAGAAAAATTTACAATTGGCCGGGTATTGGGAGAGTAAGTGGGGATTGAGGATGGAGGGGTAAAATTAGAGTGGATGAAATAGGAATGAGGAAAGAGCAAAAGGAAAAATATTAGTATGTTAAAGCAGATGTAAAGAGAGAATGGAAAAATACTAGAAGAGAGAAGAAAGGACAAATGGACAGCAGACGATGGCGAGTTAGCAGAAGACACGAAGAAACCAGAAGAAAGTAGCTGGAGCAATTGCAACTGAAAAAAAATGCACAAAAGGTAGAAAAATATCTCTTTATTTTGAATTTATTAACTGGAATATGTCAGCTCTGGGAAATGTGCATCATTAACGTCTGCGCTTTGTTAAGTACAAGAGGAAATTAATGTTTAGTTTTATTTCTACAGTGTTGTTGTACATTCCAAGTTTGGCTTCTGGGGCTCCCAGTTTAATTATTGTCTTCCTGTTTCTAAATTGTCATTCCTTGTTTGGTGATGGTCTATGTTCTGCATGTGTAACTGAGCTGAGGTATTCTCTTTATGTAATTCCTATTTGACATTGTCACTTGTTCTCTTTCTCCAGTAGGTCATGTATTGTTATTCTCTGAAATGTATTGGTTTAATATTTGCAGTGTTGCCTTTTGATAGGTAGGGTCTGGTGCTTTGTGAGTCCTGGTAGTGCTGTTACGATACAGCGGATTTGCTATGGGTTCTAAATGGGCAGTGTTTGTAGTAGTTCCTAATGTGCCTGGCGGTTGGCACTGGATTATAGTAATGTAGAAATCTTTTAGTGTTTCTTTATCCATACACTCATAAAGGGGCATGTTTACTAAAAGTTAGTGTATGGTAACATTATGCAAATATTTATGCAAATGAGGCCCCATATGCAAATGAGGCCCCACACTGAGTCTCCGCACATGGCCCCGCACCCCCTTTGGGCCGCCCCTGCATGCAGTCCCCCACCAGCTACCCATGTAGGGGCCCCATCACCACCTGCCGCTGATACATCTCGGAGGGGGGAGGATGGCAGCCGCTGCTGTAGTATTTCCTCATGCACCTGCAATTTCCAGCTACCTGGAGGGCTACAGCATCTGGCACTATCGGCCTCTTCCACCATAGCTGGGGTCTGCGGCAGCGGGGTGGGGGGTGGAAAGGCAGCCTAGATCTCTGCCTGGGGTGCCAGGACCCTTGGACCACCCTATGTGGCACATTGCCATTCCACAGCGGTAGCCGGATTGTGTGTTGCCACTGTCACTGTGGGATCATGATGAATATCACAGATGGTTGTGCGGATGGAAGAATACCCCTTTTTGCCTTTTTGGAGAGGCTAAAAAGGTTGGAGCTCATCAATCTGGGGATGAGACGGCTGAGGGGAGATATGATAGAGATCTATAGATTATTGACTGGAGTGGAACAGGCAGGCGTAGGTCACTTTTTTATTGTGCACTGTTGAACCCAAGATACTGGGCATGATGGACCTTGGTCTGACACAGTTTGGCATATTTTGTAGTCTTATGTTCCTATGTGCCATCTAGACAGCTGCCTGATCCCCCCTGTGCACCAGCAGCTCCCATTGCATGACCCATGTGCCACCTCCTTTGCCCCCATTTGCACCATCAACATAGTGCCCTTTCATACTTGGGCACTATGCTGTTGCTGCTAATGGAGCACTACTATCACTCTTTTGGGCTCCCCACTCTGTGAATCACATTGCAGACATAAAATGGCCCTCTCTCCTCAAAAAAATACCCTTTCCACCAGGTTTTGAATTGCATTAAGGTTCCTGCCGTTAAGGTGCCTGCGTTAAGGGAGCAAGCCTTGTTCCTGCCCACTCCCCGCCCATTGACCCCCCACTCTCCATCCTGTGCACGCCTTCTCTCCACCCACAGGGCACTTTACGCTGCTGGTGCCGATAGCGCCCGCTAAAGTGCCTTTTTGCATGCAGTAAGTGTGCACATGCACAGTTAGCACCCGCTAATGGAACACTTGCTCCTTTACTGCCGTTTAGTAAACATACCCCTAAGGGTTATTGGGAACAGGTTATTATGGAAATCAGGGCCATATTGGGGGAACAGGGGCCCTAAGATCCAATGGTGGTGTTGCTGGGTACCCCAGGGGTTGCAAAGCCATTAACAATGGTAGTGCAGAAAATGCTCTTGGCTGCCAGGGTGGTGGTAGCATGGAGGTGGGGTACAACAAAAGGCCCTGGGGTAGAGGAGTGGTGGTCCAAAGTGGGCAAGGCTATGAGATTTGTTTTCGATTAGCGCCAAGGATACCAGTTGTGGCCTTTTAATTGATCATTTTTTAGGCAATGTAACAAAGAGAAAATGAAAGCATTCTAGAAGGCATCAAGGTGGAAGGTGCTGTACCACATTCATTTGTTCCAAAATTTGTTCAGTGAAGTTGAAGTTTCTTACCACTCCCCTCAATGAGGAGTGGAGTGTTGTAGAAGTGTAGACAGTGAGTGTTTAATTGCCTAGGGCCTCAGAGCCTGAATCTACCCCCCCCCCCTCCCATTATCTTGGGATCCATCAAAATCCAAAAATATTGTTTATGTAACTAATGGGGAGTCACTGTGTGTCCCTTACAATGGGTACAAAATACATTGACAAGGCTGCTGATTGACTGTGGTCCTTGGGAACATATCACACCATCTTTGAAAGCATTGTTCTGGGTGCCATTAACATGGCAGATAATTTTCAAGTTATTGTCCTTAATCTTTAAAGTTTTAAGCAGTAATGAAGTCTCCTGTGGAGCCTTACCAGACCTCATGACCTTTGAGATTATCAAACACTGAGTTGCTGTTTGTTTAGGCTTTGAAGCAAGCATATTTCTCCCCCTACCCAATCTGCTGTCCTACACTAATCTATTCCCCCTACCCTCTGTTTTTGTTGTTGTTAACCCCTTTTGTTCTCCAAGTTACTTCTCCCTATTCATTGTAAAACAATTCCACTAAAATTGTTATATTGTTCGATGTAAACCGCTTTGGACAAAAGCGGTAGCGGTATAGAAAAAGTGTTAAATAAAAAATTGAGCCCTAGCTGTAGCAGGCCCTGTTTTGCGAAGTCCTTGCTGGTGAGTCTACTGTCTGAAATTGATTTTCTCACTTCTCAAAAGAAGCTGAAAATGTATTTTTTCAAGTTGGCATATGATGGATGATGATGAACTGCTGTAATGTACGGTACTGCACATTACAGTAATATACAGTACCGCAAATGTACTGTACTGTATGGTACTGTACATTAATGTACGGTTTTGCTATGCATATTTTATTGTGACCCACCCTGAACAATTTATTGGATTGGTGGGATATAATCTTGATTGAATAAACAAACCAACACACAGATGAATAAAGTTAATTTCTTTTGTACTCCCTTGGAAGGAGAAGATGGTTCAAGAAAAAAGGAAAGCCAGAAGTCATAGTCAGTGAGAAAGGAAGAGATGGACTTATCAGAGGGTTGATAAATGACAGCTACCTGGAGAGGTAGTGGAGTGAATAGGTGGATGGAGTGAACTTCAAAGGAAGAAAAAGAGTGAGTCTGAGAAGAAAGAAGAGTTTGAAACCCACGGAAAGGGGACATTAGCAGCCCAATATCACTGCCATAGCCAACAGGGCTAAGTGTATGAAAGAAAAGGTAACCTCCATGACAGAGGGCATCAACTGAAGAAGAGTCTTCAGGACACAGCCAAGTCTCATAGCAAGAAAATGCAAAGTATGAGAGAGAAAGTGGTCATGAAGGTAGGCAAGTTTGTTGGAGACTACACAAAAATGGAAGTAAGGATGAGATTTAGAACTACAGGCTGGTTAGTCTGACCTCTGTGGTGAGTAAATTACTGGAAACACTGCTAAAACAGAGGATAGTGAGGTTTCTGGAGTTCAATGGGATTGCAGGATCTGAGGTAGCATGGTTTTACTAGGGGCAGGACCTGTCAGACAAATCTAATTAATTTATTAGACTGGGTAACCAGAGTTGGACAGAGGGAGAGCCCTAGATGTGGTGTACTTAGATTTCAGTAAAGCACAGTTACTTACCTGTAACAGGTGATCTCTGGGAACAGCAGGAATTAGTCCTCACATATGGGTACGTCGGAACCGACGGAGCCTGCGCGGGAAAGCTCCCCAGCTTCCTAGAATGGAAGCTTTTGGGACCTCCCACTGCACATGCGCGCTGCCTTCCCGCCTTCCTGAACAGCTCTCCTCAGTTTCGAGTTTATAGCTGAGACAATAGAGAGAGGACAGGAAGACAGATAGATAGAAGATACAACTCCTAGGGGAGGTGGGTGGGTTGTGAGGACTAATTCCTGCTGTTCCCAGAGATCACCTGTTACAGGTAAGTAACTGTGCTATCTCCAGGAACAAGCAGGAATAAGTCCTCACATATGGGGACTCCCTAGCTGAGATGCCTGGGAGATCCCCCTCCAAGG
Organism: Ichthyophis bannanicus; assembly: GCA_033557465.1. Classification (NCBI taxonomy): domain Eukaryota; kingdom Metazoa; phylum Chordata; class Amphibia; order Gymnophiona; family Ichthyophiidae; genus Ichthyophis; species Ichthyophis bannanicus. The sequence continues at coordinate 344,255,053 of CM066032.1, forward strand.
GTTCGCCATCTTCGTATGGATCTCAGGCATCCATCCTGGGAAGGTGGGCAGGAGTTGTCTAAGAATGGAACAGGTGTTTGAGGACAGCCTGGCCAAACAAGGCATCCCGGCGGGAGTCCTTGTCCAAACAGTAATGGGCTGTAGGTATGAACCGAGGCCCAGGTAGCGGCTCGACAGATCTGATCAATGGAAACAGAGTGCAGATGAGCCATAGAAGTTGCCATGGCTCTCACATTGTGAGCTGTGACATGGCCTTCCAGAGAAATGTTTTTACTCTGGTAAGCAAAGGAAATACACTGAGCAATGCAATTGGAAAGTGTACGCTTGGAGACTGGAAGTCCCAAATGTGAAGGATCAAAAGCCACGAAAAGTTGAGAAGACTTTCGATGTGGCTGAGTCCTATTAAGGTAAAAGGCTAGAGCTCTTTTACAATCCAGAGTATGAAGGTTCCTCTCTGCACTGGAGGCATGAGGAGCCGGAAAAAAACCCGGTAGATATACCTCTTGATTAAGATGAAAAGGCGAGACCACTTTGGGCATAAAGTGGGGATTCGTCCTAAGGACCACCTTGTCATGATGAAATCTTGTATAAGGTGGATTAGCCACTAGAGCCTGCAGTTCGCTGATGCGGCGAGCGGAAGTGACTGCAATTAGGAATAGTACCTTCCAGGAAAGAAATTTCAAGGAGGTAGAAAATAACGGCTCAAAAGGTGGCTTCATAAGCTGACCAAGCACTAGATTCAAATCCCATGCGACCGGGGGGGGTCTGATGGGAGGTTTAGTGAGAGTCAGGCCTCTCATGAATCTTGCAACAAGAGGATGAGAGGAGATAGGTTGTCCATTTATAGGTTTCAGGGATGCTGAAATAGCACTTAAATGGACTCTTACAGAATTCGTCTTAAGGCCTGCATTGGAAAGATGCAGGAGATAGTCTAAGAGGGAATTCAAAGGAAGTGCCAGAGGGTCAAGGCCCTGCTGAGCACACCAAATGGAAAAACGTTTCCATTTGAAAGCATAAGACCGCCTCGTGGAAGGTTTCCTAGAGGCATGAAGGATATCTTTCACAGGTTGAGAAAGATTAAAGTCTTGAAGACTTAAGCCTTCAGTAACCAAGCTCGGAGATGTAGGGATTTGGGGTTTGGGTGCCACAAAGTCCCCTCCTCCTGAGACAGAAGGTCTGGTGCAGCTCCTAAGTCCAGGGAGGATCCCTGGGAGAGCTGTAGAAGCAGAGGGAACCACACTTGGCGTGGCCATCGTGGAGCTATGAGGATCATAGAGCCGTGATCTCTCTGGAGTTTGAACAGAGTCTTGGGAATCAGCGGAATGGGTGGAAAGGCATATAGGAACGCCTGACCCCAATGGAGGAGAAAGGCGTCCGTGGCCTGAGCTTCCTGACACGGAGTCCTGGAACAGAACCGGGGAAGTTTGGCATTCCACGGACTTGCAAAGAGGTCTATGTCCGGGGTCCCCCATTCCTGAAAGATTCTGCTTATTTGGTCCACGTGTAGGGACCACTCGTGTGGCAGCAGAACTCGACTGAGCCTGTCTGCTCGAGAGTTTTGAACTCCTGGAAGATACACTGCTAGCAGATGAATTTGGTGCTCTCTGGCGAAGGCCCATAATCTGAGAGCTTCGTTGCAAAGCGACAGAGAGCCCGTCCCTCCTTGTTTGTTTATGTAAAACATGGCCACCTGATTGTCTGTCTGAACCAGGACAGTCAGGTTGGCAAGGAGGGTATAGAAGACCTTGAGGGCAAGGTAAATTGCTCGCAGTTCCAGGAGGTTGATATGAAGGGTGGCCTCCTGTGGAGACCAAGTGCCCTGAGTGGAGAGAGTTAGCAGATGGGCTCCCCACCCCAATTGGGAGGCATCTGTCGTGAGGGTTGCTTGGGGTAGCAAGGGCTGAAAGGGAGCCCCCAACAACAGATTCTTGGTGGATATCCACCAATGGAGGGACCAAGACAGACGGTTTGAGGTTTGTATTTGGTCTGAGAGTGCTCCCGACGCCTGAGTCCACTGGGTGGCCAGGGTCCATTGAGCTGCTCTCATATGAAGACGAGCATAGGGCACCACATGTACTGTGGAGGCCATATGGCCCAGGAGGCGTAGCATTTCCCTGGCTGTCAAGTGAGTACTGGACTGGGCTTGGGAGGCCAAGCTCAGCAGACGCTGACCCCGAACCAGTGGAAGGTAGGCTCTTGCAGTGGTGGTGTCCAACTGGGCCCCTATGAATTCTAGAGACTGAGTAGGGCTGAGTTGAGACTTGGGAAGGTTTATCACCAGTCCCAGATACTGCAGAAGGCTCCTTGTGCGGTCTAGGGAAATCTGGGCCTGCGACTGAGTTGGAGCTCGAATGAGCCAGTCGTCCAGATATGGGAATACGAAAATCCCCATGCTTCTGAGAAATGCGGCTACGACTGCCATGCATTTGGTAAAGACTCTTGGGGCAGAGGCGAGACCGAAGGGAAGTACTCTGTATTGGTAATGACTTCCCCTGAACAGAAAGCGAAGATATTTTCTGTGGGATGGATGGATGAGTAGATGTGTATACGCATCCTGCAGGTCTAGAGAACAAAGCCAGTCCTGACTCTGAAGGTATGGAAGGAGAATGCCCAAAGAGAGCATTTTGAATTTCTCCTTGTACAGAAATTTGTTCAATTCTCTCAGATCTAGGATTGGTCTGAATCCCCCTGTCTTCTTTGGAATGAGAAAATAGGGGGAGTAGAAACCTGACCCTTGTTGATGAAGAGGAACCTCTTCTATGGCCCCTTGGGCAAGCAGAGAAGAGATCTCCCGACCCAACAGGGCTAGGAGAGGAGATGGAGAATTGAAGGGTCTCACCATGTGATGAGGAGGAAGGTTGGAGAAATGAAGTTTGTAACCCTCTCGGATGATAGAGAGGGTCCATTGCTCTGTTGTGATTTGTTCCCATCTGGGAGCAAAGTGAGCTAACCTTCCAGGTATGGTGAGAGGTTCTGGTTTGTCCAGAACCAGGAATGGCAAGTTCTCTAGGGGCAAGTCAAAACCCCTGAGGGGGTGGAGCCTGTTGAGCTGCAGTAGCTGCTGCAGGCTTTGCTCTTGCTTGTTTCGTTTGCTGACGTTTAGCCGCAAAACGAGGTTGAGAAGATTGCTGGCCAGTATTGGAAGCATATCTGGCCTTCTTATAATAAGGCCTCTTGAAAGACTTCTTCTTAGTGGGAGTAGAAGTGGACTTAGAAAGTCTCTCTAAGGTGGCATTTTCAGCGTCCATTTGAGTGGCTTTAACTTGCCACTCTGCACCGAATAAGTTCTCACCTGTACAGGGCAGATTCCGTAAGCCATCTAGAACCCAGGGTTCCAGATCAGAAGCCTGGAGCCAAGCCAGACGTCTGGCTGCAATAGCAATGCCAGAAGCTCTGCTGGCTCCCTCGAAGGAATCAAAGGCAGCTCTGTTGGAGAACTTAGAAACATCTGAAAGTTGTTTCACAACAGAAAGGAAGTCCTCCTGTTTATCCTCAGGGATAAAGGGGGCAAAATGCCGCACTTTCTTGGCAAGTTCCCCTAGGAACATGCCCATATAGAGGCTGTAGGAATTAATCCTGGCTATAAGCATACTAGCCTGGAAGATTTTCCTACCAAAAGAGTCCAGTGTCTTACATTCCCTTCCTGGAGGTGTAGAAGAGTGCCTTTTAGTACTCTTGATCTTTTTCATTGCAGACTTTACCACAATGGAGTGGTGAGGCAATTGAGTTTTCTGAAAACCAGGAGAAGGAGGGACCCGATACATGGTGTCCAACCTACGGGAATAAGGAGACAGAGTTAAAGGGTTCTCCCAGAAATCCATCAATTGTTCCTGAAGGATTTCATGGATAGGCAGGGTAACTGCTTCTTTAGGAGACTTAGAGTATCCTAAAATATCCAATCTTTTTGACCTTGGTTCCCTTTCAGAGGAGGTAGTGATAGAAAGGCCTTTAGCCATTTCTAAAATAAAGTCCTGAAAGGACAAATCCTCTGGAGGAGACATTCTCCTTTTTGGAGAAGAAGGTTCCTCAGGAAGGTCAAGGGAGAGCTCTGCAGACTCATCAGAGGAGCCAAAATCCTCAGAGGAATCGGTGTATTCTCTAGTTTCCTCCAACGCACGATACGCATACCGATCGGTATCGACATCGGGCGTACCGGGTATGGAAGCGGTATGGAGCGAAAGCCCATACGGTACCGATTTGCGTTTAGAAGAGGAAGGCCTGGGTTCCGGCATGGCGGACGATACCGGAACCGGGCCCGGAACCGCTGGAAGCGGTACCGATGGCGTTGCAGCTTTAATGAAAGCCATGACGGCCTGCTGCATGGATTGGACAGTATTGCCCATAGACGCCACGGCTGCCTGGATGTCGGTACCGGTATGGGCCGGTACCCCAGAGCAGTCCAACAGGTGATCTGTCGAGGCCGTGCCATCGATGTCAACCTGTAGCCCCTGAATTGGCGTTTTGGAAGGCAGAGCTTCCCGCCGGGGCTGTTTGGCTGGGGCAGGGTCCTCAAAACTAAGAGCCTCTCGATGCTTTGAAGGAGATTTGCTCTTTGAGGACTTGCCCACAGAAGGTTTGGTTACCTGAGATCCATCCGGAGATGATGACCTGGATGACTGTGATGTTGGATTCTCTGAAGCAAACAGCACATGGAATTTGTTGGCCCGGTTCTGCAGCCCACGCTTAGACATTTGGGAGCAGGAAGGGCAGTCCGGAATGGAGTGGTCAGGCCCCAAACATTTAAGACACCATTCATGGGTGTCTGTGACTGATATTACAGCAGTACACTTGGTACACTTCTTAAATCCAGGGGCTGGCTTCTCCATGTGGAGAATTCAAGTAGGCCTGAAGGCCTAACTGAAGTGACCAAGTGCTGAAAAATAATAAAGAAAAGAAAATAATTTTTCAAGAAAGAAAAAGGAAGACCGGCGATACCGGTATCGGTATGGGAAGGCAGGTACGCGGTCTAAAGAAACAAAACAAAAAACTACAATTTCTTCAGCGGTGACAGGATACACGACCTGCTGGCTCCGCGGAAAAAGAGAAACTGAGGAGAGCTGTTCAGGAAGGCGGGAAGGCAGCGCGCATGTGCAGTGGGAGGTCCCAAAAGCTTCCATTCTAGGAAGCTGGGGAGCTTTCCCGCGCAGGCTCCGTCGGTTCCGACGTACCCATATGTGAGGACTTATTCCTGCTTGTTCCTGGAGATAGCTTTTGACACTGTTCTACACAGATGACTTATACTGTAAATAAACTGAGCATCCTAGGAATGGACCCTAAAGTGACTGACTGGTTTAGAAATTTGTTGAGTGGGGGGTGACAAAGGGTACAGATAAATGGATTTTGCTCTGAGGAGAAGGATGTAACCAGTGCTGTACCACAAGGATCTGTGCTTGGATCAATTCTTTTTAACATTTTTGTTAGTGATATTGCTGAAGGGCTGTTGGGTATGGTTTGTCTCTTTGCAGATCAAACCAAAATCTGCAATAGAGTGGACATGCAGGAATAAGTAGATGACATGAGGAGGGATCTAGCTAAGCTTGAAGAATGGTTGAAAATTTGGCAGCTGAGATTTAATGCTAAAAAAATGCATGATCATGCATTTGGGCTGCAAAAATCCAAGGGAGCAGTACTTCTGTCTATGAAAGAAGAGCAGGATCTGGGTGTGATTGTTTCTGAAGATCTTAAGGTGGCTAAAGAGGTAGAAAATGTGATGGCAAAAGTCAGAAGGATGCTTGGGTGCATAGGGAAAGGAATGGCCAGCAGGAAGGAGGTGATAGTGCCTCTGTATAAGTCTTTGATAAGACCTCATTTGAAGTATTGTGTGCAATTCTGGAGACCACATTGTCAAAAGGATATAAACAGGATGGAGTCTGTGCAGACGATGGCTACCAAAATGGGAGTGGACTTTGTCATAAGGCATATAGGGACAGACTTAAAGATCTCAATATGTATACTTTGGAGAAAAGTGGGATAGAGGAGATATGATAGAAACATTTAAATACCTCCATGGCATAAATGCACAGGAGAGCCTCTTCCGATTGCAAGCAAACTCTGCACCGAGGGAACATAGGATGAAGAAGAAAGGGGATAGACTCTGGAGTAATATGCAGAAATATTTCTTCACGGAAAAAGTGGTAGATGGGCGGAATAGTCTTTCAGTGGGGGTAGTAGAGACAGCATCTGAATTCAAGAAAGCATGGGACCAACACAGAAGATCTCTAAAGGAAAAAAAAAGGATTATAGTAGTTGGTATGGAAAGGCAGACTGGATAGGTCATATGGTCTTTTTCTGCCATCCTGTTTCTATAGCTCTATTCCTCATGGGATAAGAGAAGGGGAGGGAAGAAGGAAGAAGCAAAGAGATACAAATAAGATAGGAGGGGTTGTGACTTGATCTGCACAGGAGATGAGAGCTGCTTTGGAAGCCATCAGACAATCTAGGCAGCCACCTAGAGAAATAGCTTCTGGGGGCAGTAAAGAGCAAGGTATTCAAAGCAAAACAATAGATTCTGACAGCCAGGGGGCATAAGGTTTTCCTAGGGCACCAATACTTTGAACCAACTCTGGGGTTAACCCTATCTAGGACTGGGATTTCTTTCCCCAGCTGAGTGGAATAGAAGGTACAGGAAAGTATAGCGAAGAGAAGAGGAAGCATGATAGTGACGATGAATCAAAAGGAAGAAAATGTTGAATCTCAAGAACAGAAGATAGAGTGGAAGACAAAATGGCTGGTGAGATGAAGAAAGTAGAGAATGGATAGTGTGGTCTTGAGGTTTGAAGCAGTGAAAATGATTGGAGAGAGTAAGCATCAGGAAGAAATTGAAGTATAGGAAGTAAAATGACCCGAGAGTCACCCAGAGGATGCTCAGAGGAACATGTAGATAAGCTGCAAACCTCCCCAACATCTGGCAAGTGGCTGGATGAAGTGCTGAATAGCAGGAGCAAAGCCAAAAGGCATTCTGGTGGTCCTGGGAATAACCCTGGAGGATGCTAGGAAGAATATGCAGATCGGCTGTAAACGTCTCCAATGCTACATTCAGATATTGCAGTGGTCCCTTACCGGAATGTTTCTCTGTCCCACCAAACCAAACAGATATCTGGAGATTCTGTACAGACTAGAGCAAATCTTGCTAATATGCAGTATCTAAGAAGATGGACACCATATAAGACCAGTGCAGAAGGTTTTCAAATGATTGTGACATGCTTCTGAAAGATAATCTGATTCTTCATCCTACAGTTGAGATTTTAGAAAATACTAATAGGAAGAGGAACTTGTGCTTACTTAATTTTCCTAGGATGGCTTAAGTTCCTGCTTATAATTTATTTAAGCACCATTTGCTGGAAGTTCTCAAAGTGCTTGAGACCTCTTTCCCCATCCCCTCTATTGAAGATATATTATCTGCCACAGGGCAGACTCCAAGGTGCCTCTGAAATCAGACAAAGTAAATTATCCTTTGATTTAAATGAAAAGTCTGATGAGGAGGCTTAAAGTCCCGCTATCCTGATTATTCCATTTGCTTTAGAAACTGACTGTTTCTGGATTTGGCTTGCATTACCCAGAGCAGAAGAAAACAGTTTCTTTTGTTGAAACCCTTGCCTTTTACAATTAAGTGACACTGTTTAGTTGGGATATCCTTTCAAATGTGTGGTTTTGTATCAAGGGGTCAAATATGTCTTTTTTGAGCCCTTAAAGTTGTCCTTATTTCTTTCAGATAAAATTATAGTTTCTTCTAAGTTGCCCACTTAGACAACTCTTATTCATCTTGAATAATGTACCAATCATACTAGCTAGTGCTGCCTTAATTACCTTGAATGTATTGCCTGTTACTTCCTTTGATTCATAGTCCTTCCCCCTACTATTTGTGAACTTATTTTTTATTTATTTAACAGCTTTTCTATACCGTCTTTATCCAAAGTGGTTTACATCAAACAACATAACAATTACAAGGAATTGCTAGGGTCAGTAATATTGTTTTGTAAAAATCCTGTTTTGTTTTGTTCTTGCTGGATCCAAGTACCCCTGCATTTCCTTCACAATTTTTTATTGCTGTAATATTTGCTTTAATAATAAAAAAAGTAAAAAAAGACAAAAGACATTTACATCCTTCAACAAACAGAACATGAAAGGCAATTGCTGCAGGATAATGGCTTTATTTTTTTCATTTTCCTTCCACCTCATTTCTTTTGCTTACCAAATAATCCCCATTTTGCTACATAATATGCTATATGCTTTTGCAGTCCTTTGGCATGAAGACCCCTGGGGGCACAACCACTCCCTCTAATGGAAACTTGGGAGGAGGAAGGAAGAACTAGAAGCATAGAGAAAGGAGCCATAGCTCCTGCTTGTGTGTGGACCCCGGCCACAGTCCCAGTCCCATGCATATGCACAGGGAAGTGAGCAATGGTTGCTGCAGAATAAGAATATACAGAGTACAAGAGGCTGCACCAAGCTCTGGTAGCTTGAAGACACCGCTTCTACCTCAGCCTCAGCTGGTGCCTGTTGTAGGAATCTCCACGCTATCCTCTCTCTCACAACACGAAGACATACAGGCTGAGTGACAGGGACAATAAGTACATATTGGCAGCTGATACAGGCTGATGTATAAGATTGCTAACTTTTTGCACAGATTAAAACTGGACACCTGAAGACCAGCAGTGGGGTTAGGGAAATGGGGGGGGGGGGGGGGGGAGAGCAGAGTGGGTGAGAGCTGAGGGAGAAGGACTGACTGGGCCTTTTGAGCTTGAAGACTGAGGGTGGGGGTACGGGGTTAGACTAATAACACATTGATGTCCCACTGCCAGACACTTTGTGAAGAACACACCACCCTGCAAAAACATCCTTAACACTCAGAACCTATATAGCAAACATCACATCAAAACAGTACTAACTGCTAGGACACAAAGTGTAATAACACTACCTATCAAAAGACAAATGTACTACAAATATTACACCAGGTCCTTTTAAACATCCATAATCCTCCTATTGGGGGAAAAAAGAACAAATTGGACTGCTCTATGCTAGCAGAATCCTTCATCTTGGTACACAAGCAGAACATGGACAGAGCCTCACCTAATGCAGAATAAGGAACCACAAATTAGAAACGGTAAATAAAAGTAACTAAAAACGAGGAAAAGGAGACCTAGTTCGTTTTCTAAAGGAGTGGCTGCACAAATAAAGGCAAAATACACAACTTTCACAAAATTCAGAAGTTTGCAAACAGAGGAACACCAAAAAGAATACAGAATAAAGCTAAAAGAGATAAAAAGAGAAAGCAAAATCAAAGGCAGAAGAAAAGATGGCTAAAGATCTAAAGCATGGTGATTAAAACTTTTTTCAGGTATATTTGGGAGAAGAGGAATATCAGAGGTGAAATTGCAAGACTCAAAAGTGCTGAGAACAGATTCGTGGAAAGTGACATTGAAAAAGCAAAAATGCTAATCAAATACTTCTGTTCTATTTTTACTAAAGAAATATACAACTGGAAAAGGAGTAGATACCACACCTTTCACAGAAGATGATGTGTTTGAACAGTTTGAAAAACTGAAAGTGGACAAAGCCATGGGTCTGGATGGGATACATCCCAGAATACTGAAAGAATTCAGAGAGGTTCTTGCGGGGGCCTTTAAAGGATGTTTATAATAGATCCTTGGAGACAGGAGAGGTTCTTCAGGACTGGAAAAGGGTCAATGTGGTACCTCTTCACAAAAGTGGTAATAGGGAAGAAGTGGCAAATTACAGGCCAGTAAGCTTTACCTCTGTGCTGGGAAAAGTAATGGAGTGCTCCTGAAAGAGAGATTAGTGGACTTTCTCAAAACCAATAGGTTGCATGATCCGAGGCAACATGGTTTTACCAAAGGACGATCATGCCAAACAAATCTGATTGAGATCTTAGATTGGGTGACCAGCAAACTAGATCAAGGGCATGTGATGGATTTGATCTACCAAGATTTTAGCAAAGCCTTTGATGCTGTTCCTCATAGGATATCAATAAACTGAACAGCCTGGGTATGGGTCCCAAGGTGGTGAACTGGATCAAAAATGGGTTAACTGACAGATAACAGAAGGTGATGGTAAACAGAACTCATTCGGATGAAGAAAGGTGATTAGTGGCATGCCCCAGGGATCGGTCCTGGGACTGGTACTGTTCAATGTATTTGTGAGTGATATTGCTGAAGGACTGAATGGAAACGTCTGTCTTTTTGCAGATGACACAAACATTTGCAATAGCATGGACTCCCGTGAGGGAGTGGATAACATGAGGAAAGATCCGCAAAAGCTGGAAGAATGATCTAATGCTTGGCAGTTAAGATTTAATATGAAGAAGTGCAGTGTCATGCACTTGGGATGCAGAAATCCAAGGGAATTGTATGAGATAGGTAGCACTAGGTTAGTGTGCATAGACCAGGATAAGAACCTCAGAGTGATTGTTTCTGAGGATCTCAAAGTGGCGAAACAGTGTGATAAGGTGGTAGCCAAAGCCAGAAGGATGCTGGGTTGCATACAGAGAGGAATTTTCAGCAGAAAGAAGAAGGTGCTAATGCCACTGTACAAGTCGCTGGTGAGGCCTCACTTAGAATATTGTGTTCAGTTTTGGAGACCATATCTCACTAAGGATATAAAAAGACTGGAAACGGTTCAGAGGAAGAAGACCAAAATGATTTGGAGCCTGTGCCAGAAGACATGTGAGAAGAGACTTGAAGACCTAAATATTTATACACTAGAGGAGAGGAGGGACAGGGGAGAGATATGATAAGACCTTTCAATACTTAAAAAGTATTAATGAACAACAAACCTTTTTCAAAGATGGGGAAGCTGTAAAACTAGAGGGCATAACATGAAGCTGCAAGGGGGTAAACTGAAAGGCAATGTCAGGAAATACTTTTTCACTGAAAGGGTGGTGGAAGCTTCAAATGCCCTGCCGATGGAAGTGGTGGGAGCAAATACAGTGACAGAATTCAAAATGGCATGGGATGGACCACAGTGGATCCCTTTATAGAACAGGATAAAATAAAAATAAACTTAACTATCTCTCATATCTCACAAATAGGGGTGACCTGCATGGAGCGGTGGGACACCCTTAAACAAAGGCATGGGGAGGGGTGACCTGCACGGAGCAGCAGGTGCACCTACTCTTGCCACTTTGCTGGGCAGACTAGATGGACCATGTTGGTCTTTATCTGCCATCATATACTGTGTTACTATGTAAATATCAAACAAATCTTTAATAGAAACACTAAAAAGCTAGACTCTGTGAGCAGTACAATACTTGAAAAAGAGAAACAAAAATGCAATTCATAGTAACATAGTATATGACGGCAGATAAAGACCATCATAGTCCATCTAGTCTGCCCAGAAAGGCAGTAACAGTAGGTGCAACTGCTGCTCCGTGAAAGTCACTCCTCCCCAGGCCTTTGTTTAGGGGTGTACCCACCGCTCCATGCAGGTCACCCCTCCCCATGCCTTTGTTTAGGGGTGTACCCACCGCTCCATGCAAAATAAAAACAAGAGAAGAGATCCACATTTCCCAAAGCTGACACATTCCATTCCTTAAAAATTGAAACTAATTTTTTTTCTTTTATACCTTTGTTTTCTGGACATTTTATTTATCAAATTGGGTTAGTCGCAATCTATCTCTTCCACTTGTCTTGTGCCAGTCTTCTCCTAAGTTCTTTTCCAGGTTTACTTTTCGATTTCTTCCCTCTCCTCTTATCGTCTTTCATCTCTTGATCTCTCACAACCTCAATGGTATGTTCTCTGGTGGGAAGAGGAGGAGAGAAAGCTTAACCTCCAAAACCCAGGCTTGGAATGTATAACTCTTATCTTCCATTATATAACTGACACTCCGAGACCTGAGTGATCCAGCATAACTCTACTGTACAAATGGTGCAATATCATTTTTAAACTGGGTATGAATTCTCCTGATGACAGCCACTCTACCAAGCAGAAACTTAAATATCTGTGTCTATAATCCCTTGAAATTTCTTTTTCCTACGCCCCAGTCTCCTCTATGGTACTTGGATTTCTCCCAAGACTGCGTGACTAGGAAATTCCTACTTCTTAGTGAATTCTTCTTTCATATCTGGGATCCTTTGCTTTTATCTTTTATCTGTTGTATCTTGTTGATCTCTCCTTCACCTTCCTCCTCTGGGTGAGCATCGTTAGTGGTAATTCTTCAGCTCCTTTCTTTTTTAGCCTTTTTGGTAGTTGGGTCTCTTTATGTTGGGAAGCCCTTGAGGATTTTCTCCTTGCCCTCTCTCCTTTGCACAAGAGGGGTGGACTAAAACCTCCTTTCAATATTAACAAAAATAGACGTAAGGGGAAACTCTTCTCTCTGGTTACTCCATTTCTGTTTCACCCTAAATTCATATTTTGAAACTGAAACTCAACTTCAGTAGAGCAAAAGGGAAAAGTTTCTGCAATCATTAATACCAACTAAAAAGTCAATGCTGGAGTGGGGAGGGGAGGGAAGGGATACATGTAGGGTTGCCATCTGGCCAGTTTTAGATGCTAGAGGCTGGCAGAACTATAAAACCAGTCAATGAAGGGCTGGTTTTTGTGCCAACCGCCAGCAGAAATTGCTCCTATGTCTGCCAAAGAGATCTCAACCCCTTTGGTCAAACATGCAGAAATGGCCATGATCGTGGCTGGAAGAGCCCCTGATAGGGTTGCCAACTGACTGGTTTTAGGCCGGCCTGGCCGGTTTTTCATGTTGGAGACCAGCAGCCGGCAGAATGGCAAAACTGGCCAACAAAGGGCTGGTTTTCTGTGAACCGCCAATTGCTCCTGTCTGCCCATGGGATCCTAAGCCCCATGGGCAGCAGAAATGGCTACAATTGAGATGTTTAAATACCTCTGTGGCATAAATGTTCAGGGAGAGAGCCTCTTTCAATTGAAAGCAAGTTCTGCTACGAGGGGACATGGGATGAGGGTGAAGGGAGATAGATTCAGGAGTGATATGCGGAAATATTTCTTTACGGAAAGAGTAGTGGATCCATGGAATAGTCTCCCAGTGGAGGTGGTAGAGATGAGGACAGTAACTGAATTCAAAAAAGCATGGGACCAACACAGAGGATCTCTAAAGGTAAAAAGTGGACTGTTGTAGTTGTTGATATGAAAGGACAGACTAGATAGGTCATGTGGTCTTTTTCTGTCATCATGTTTCTATGTTTCTATGTAATCCCATGGTCAGGAGAGCCAGTGACTGCCCGTGGGGATCCCAAGTCCATGGGCAGAAGGGCAGAAGTGCAGAAGCAGCCACTATTGCGGCCGGGAGAACGGTGACTGCACAGCCTGACAAAAATAAAGGTTTACCAAGATGGCTCAATAAATTAAAGGGGCAGTAGGTTTGGGATCCCCATGGCAGTCACCGGCTGCTGAGGCTGTCAGGCTGTGCAGCAAACTTGGTAACCTTTTTTTTTTTGGCAGGCTGTGCAATCACCGGTTCTCCCAGCTGTCTCAGCACTTCTAGGAATGGAGGGCGGGGGTGAATGCAAGGGGGGGAGGTTGAAGGGGAGAGTCTAGGGGTAGGGGAGGGACAGCAAGAGAGGAGTTGGAGTGGGAAGCGAAGGGATGAATGTATAGGAAGGGCACAATGTGAATGTACAAAGGGACACCCCTCTCCTGCCACTCACACACACAGGAACCCCTACCTCCGATAACACAAACAAGCACTCCCACCTCTACACCACACACACGAGACACCCTATATCCGCACCACACACACGAGACATCCTATATCCGCACCACACACAGGCACCCCATCTCTGCACCACACAAACACAGAGGTGTAGCTTAATGGGCCAGTGGGGGTAGTGGGAGAGAGAGAGAGGGAGGTGTGGGGCCACTGACTTTTCTTGGCACTGTGCAGAGGTCCATTCAGAGCCTGATTTATTAAGCTTTTTACCATGGATAATAGGAAAACAGTCATAATAAATCAGGCCCTAAAACCTAAAAGAATAACTGCAATACACCTTTTTTATGGGGGGGGGGGGGGCATGTACTGTGACCTAGGTTTTGGCAGCTGGCCCCTGGCTTGTTCAGCTTAATAGGTTTATTGATGTTTTAGGGCCCACTGCACTATTTACGGTGCTACCTTTTTCTAGGTAGGGTCCTTGTGTGAACTTTGGAAGTTAGAACTGGCATGATAGATTTGATTATGGTCCCAAATGATTTTTTTTGTATTAATTCCAGGGCTGGCCCAACCTTCAGGCAACCTAGGTGATTGCTTCTGAGGGTCAGCAAAGAGTAGGGCATTCAAAGCTAAACAATAAATTCTGACAGCCAGGGGGGCCATATGGGTTAAGATTTGCTTAGATTGCCAATACTTTGAATCAACTCTGGGATTGGCCCTGATTAACTCACAATATACTTGGTATTGAGAAAGTTTTTTTTCTCTTATGGTGAGTTTTATGGGGAAGGTTCTAGCTCTGCTCTGCACAGATTATTGGGAAAGGGGCCAGAGGACAGGGTTCGGTGGATGCAAAATGTATGTTTGGATTTAATGCCATTCGGGAGAGCATATGTGTTGTACGGGGCGAAGAATGTTTATGTTTATATAATCAGCTGTACCGTGGGCCAAACGGCTACCAAGCAGACACCTTCCTCCGTCCAAAAGGGAAACCACACCCAGAGAAGACATATCACTTCCCAATAAAAGAAACACACAGAGAGGACTTACACTTCCCAATAAAATCTCACCTTATGCAGGACAGCACCTCACCTTATGTAGGACAACACACTCATACATGGTAATAACTATCTTACAGATTTTTCTTCCAAAAGGATCCTTTTATTATTCCCTATCTTACAGAAACAAGAAGTCTAAGAACAAAGGAAAACAGTCTAGTGGAATTACAGATCTTGCCACCTCTCACAGAAAGCAAACAGGATCATTCTGTATTTATCTTGGATGCAGATCTCTGAACAACTACAAACCAGAATGTCTGGTCCTGCCTGCATGATTCTATCTTACTTCTTGACTCAGAAATAGCAAACAAAAGTATATCCCTCTGTCCTGTCCATAACACGAAAGAGAAGATGTGTGACAGGCATTCTGGACAAGAGAGATCAGTGTAACAGGCATACATGACACTAGAACAATTTACACAAGACTAACTGACACACACAAAAAACTCTCAGACATGACAACAGGGATACTGGGAACTTTTTATTTTGTACTCAATTAAGACTGCGTGCCAACGACCCGACACAGGCCGTGTTTCATCACTCCTTCATCAGGGGTATTGGCAAACTATAACAAAGATAATTTAATCACATATAAATAACCATCTAAAAAACTGTGTTAAAAATCATAATAAAATAAACAATGTAAATGTAAATGCAGTACTATAAAAAGTAGAACGATAAAATCATATAAATTAGACATACATGCACACTAAAATTGCATTATAATAAATTAAATAGATATGTACATTCATAACACATCAATAAATATGTTAAAAGCATATATAACTGTGACAACATCTTATAAACCATTAAAATAGTACAAATACCTCTCTTAGCACTATGTTCAATATTCATAATTATCGTTCAGGACATTTGCCGCCTATGCACACTTCTTATGTGCTAAAAACTATAATTAAAATAAAATTAAAAATAATTAATTATTGTCCATACATAACAAATAATTAAAAACAAAAACAAAGACAAAAAGGGCTAAAAAATGAAGCAGGAGTGAACATACCTAAAATCCCCCGGGGAGCACCAAACTAGATTACATTATAAATCCTAATATAAGAAATTGAAACATTGAACTGATACATAATAAATAATTAAAATTAGTTATAACATCTACATTGTTAAGCCAGCTGTATGTTAAATAACTCAATTTATAAAATATATCTCATTGGACTTGTTATATACATACATGAGAACGAAGACTCATTCCTACTCTGAATCGGCATGCATGCATGTCTTCGTTCTCATGTATATAACAAGGCCTCACCAGCGACCTGTACAGTGGCATTAGCACCTCCTTCTTTCTGCTGTAATTCCTCTCTGTATACATCCCAGCATCCTTCTGGCTTTGGCTACCACCTTATCACACTGTTTCGCCACTTTGAGATCCTCAGAAACAATCACTCCGAGGTCCTTCTCCTGGTCCATGCACACTAACCTAGTGCTCTCTATCTCATACAATTCCCTTGGATTTCTGCATCCCATATTCTTCCTTCCTTATATAGCTCACCCCCTGATTCAATTTGCACCCAACTCAAGATATCGGTTTCCTCCCTCCATGCCAGAAGTGCCCTCAATTGTGCCGCTTCATTGTACTTCACCAGACATGGCACCCCTGGGCCCCCTTCCATCCTTTGTCTATACAGGGTGCCTCTCGCCACCTTGGGGGATTTCCTTTCCCAAATAAATTGTAATATCAAATTCTGCAAATTCCCCAACTCTTTTTTTGTCACCCTACACGGCAAGAATGTAAAAAGAAACAATCTGGGCAGTATATTCATCTTAACCACTGCTATTTGGCCCAACCATGACAATCCCAGCCCCCCCCCCCCCCCCAATTAGATAGATCTCTCCGTATACACTCTGTTATTCCTTGGTAGTTCCATTGTTTAACTCGTTCCAAGGGATTCCCCAACTGTATCCCTAAGTATCTAAAGTATTGAGACACTCATTTAAACCGAAAATGCAACTTTAATCTTTCTTCCAAGTTCCCCATAAGATTAAACCCTAATGCCTCTGTCTTATTCTGATTTATTTTATACCCTGCCATACTACTAAACTTTTCTACTGTGCCAAGTAACACTGGCAAAGTAGTAAAAGACTGCTTCAAAGTAAGTATAATGTCATCAGCAAGCAGTGCTATTTTTTCCTCTGTGCCCCCAACTTGCACCCCTTTTATATCCCCATGCTTCCTAATCATTTCCGCTAAGGGCTCTATTGTCAATGCAAATAGTAGTGGTGAGTGCGGACACCCTTGCCTTGTACCCCTTTCCAGTAAAGGTTTCTGTGAATATCCACCATTTATTCTGATCCTTGCACTAGATTGTTTATAGAGTGCTCTAATCCAGGCTATAAACCTTTCCCCAAATCCCATCTGTTCCAGCACCTGAAACATATATCGCCATTCCACCCTATCAAACGCCTTCTCTGCATCTACTGTGACAAAGACCGCCTGATCTCCCAAAGTCTGAAGGTGCAACCCAATATTCATTACCTTCCGTATGTTATCACTTCCTTGCCTCCCCTTTACAAATCCTGTTTGATCCTTATGAATTACTTCGGGTATAATATCTTGAATGCGATTAGCCAATACCTTAGCTAAAATTTTAGCATCCAAATTAATCAACGATATAGGTCTGTAGGATCCACAAACCCCTTTATCCTTCCCAGGTTTTGGCAACACCGTTATCCCTGCCTCCTTCATAGTCGCTGGGATCCCCTCCCCTTCCAAAACCCTATTAAATACCTGAGTTAATATAGGTGCCACCTGTTCGATCATTTTCCTATAAAATTTGCCGTGAACCCATCCAATCCCAGGGATTTGCCTATTTTTAGAGATCTTATAGCTTCTTTTACCTCCTCCTCCCTAATTTCTTCCCCTATCCTTTCCCGTTCCTCCGATGCAACCCGCTACAGATTGCACTCTTTCAGAAATTCCCTAATCTCCTCTGACCTCTTTCTTAACTCACTTGTGTACAGTTTCCTATAATATTCTTGGAAAACCTGACCTATTTCCTTTGTACAGTGCACCATCTTCCCCTTTTCCCTAATGCCATCTATATACGCTGCTTGTCTCTGAGCCTTCAACCTACTCACAAGAATTTTCCCCGCCTTATTACCCCCGGCAAAGAAATTTTGTTTCATTACATTTTACTGGTGAGCTATTTCTGCCTTAACTCGGCTCAACTCCGCTCTGGCCTTCACCAGTCCAGCCTGTATAGCTGGATCTCCCTTCCTCTGCTGCTATATTTGCAACTAGCAAATCTGTTTTAATAAATCATTTTCTACTTTCCTTTTTTCTCGTTGGAGATGCGCCCCCATGCTAATTAATTTTGCTCTAACCACAGCCTTTAACCCATCCCACACAGTTTTCAGCTCCACTTCCCCTGTCTGATTAAAGTATAGGTATTCCTGAATAGCTTTTTTTTTTATTGCCTCCACTTGTTCCTTCTCCTCCAGTAGTGAGTCATTCAACTTCTAGAATTTTATACCCTCGTTCTCTTCACCCATATCAAAAAGTACCATTACTGAGGCATGATCCAACCAGGTAATCTCCTCTTGTTCAATCTCTACTACCCTGGAAGCCCACCTACCCCCTCCCCAGATCATATCCAGCCTACTATAGGAACCATGAACGTGGGAGTAAAAAGTATACTTACGCTCCCCTGAGTGTTTACTCCTCCATAGATCTATTAGCCCCAACCTCTCCTGCATCTTTTTCATTTTTTTGTCTGTCCTTTCTCCCTCCCCTGCTATACCCCCCACTGTTATCTACCCGTAGGTTACTTATTAAGTTAAAATCCCCCCCCCCCATCACTATGGGTACATCTCTCCCAACCCCTCCAACTCCTCCAAAAGTTTCTCAAAGCCCCTCGTTAGGTCCGTAAATGCTAACCACCCACACCTCCTCCTCCCCAATCCTCAGCCTCACCCTTACCCATCTCCCCTCTTTCCCTCTTCTCTCCCCTACTATCTTATGTCTATATGTCTCTCCTACCAAAATACCCACCCCTTCTTTATGAGGATTCTCTGTAGACTCTGCCAACACCACTTTTGGATAGCTTTTGGAGGAGACCATGTATTCCTGTCCCACTCTCAGGTGTGTCTCCTGTACATATATAATGTTGGATTTTGTACGCTTACCCTCTCTTTCCAGCAGTCTTCTCTTATGCCATGTCCTCAATCCCTTCTCATTGATAGTGGTAATCACTAGTTTTCTAAATTTCCAGCTTGGCACCTCTCTCTGCTTCCCTCTTACTCTCCCTTTCCTCTTTCCTTTATTTCTATGAGGTTTTCCTTTTCCCACTTCCCTCTCCTTCAACCCCTCCTTCCACCTCTTATCCCCCTCCTCAAGACCCCTCCCCTTGTCTAATCTTCCCCTCTCCCTCTCCCGTCCCTTCCTCCTCCTCCAGGAGTCTTTTGGAGTAGTGCGTCCCTCTGCCATCCCCACTTCCT
Source organism: Ichthyophis bannanicus (assembly GCA_033557465.1). Lineage (NCBI taxonomy): Eukaryota > Metazoa > Chordata > Amphibia > Gymnophiona > Ichthyophiidae > Ichthyophis > Ichthyophis bannanicus. The sequence goes on from CM066032.1 coordinate 344,274,205, forward strand.
CTTCCCTCTTCCCCTCTCCCCTTCCTGACCCGCACCTCCCACCAGCCTATGCCCTCCCCTTTCCAAATGTCACCTTCCACCTCCTGCTCCCCCTCTCTCCCCTCCCCCTCCCATTCTATGCCCTTCCACATTATGATGTTCAAACAGATAATCAACCAAATTTTAACATTCTAAACATTTCAACATTTTCACAACCCTTGTACCTTAGAGCCAATAACTCATTCCCCATTTATCACCCCATTTACAAACTTTTCTTTACTGTCCCCCCCTACACATCATCTTTTGGTTTTACTCTCTTTATTGTGTCCTTTCTTTAGTTCTTGTTGCTCCATGGTGCCATTCTGTGTATCCCCTCCTCTCCCTTTGATTTCAGACTCCTGCCTGCTCTCTGTCCTTTGGAGCTTGATCCCCGCCTCCTTGAGTGCCACCTGTGCTTCCTTCACTGATTGCACTTTCCAAGTTCTCCCTTTTTGTGTGAAAGATAATGCAAAGGGGTGTAGCCACCTGTATGTGATGTCTGCCACCCATAGCGCCTGTGTCACCGATTGCATCGCTCTCCTCCTTTGCAAAGTTCCCATAGATGAAACCTCATACACAGCATCTTCCACAACTTATTTGCTATCCGCTCTTTCACTTTGTAGCTGGTCAAACATATTATGATATCCTGAGGTTTATTTATTCTGGGTACTCCCAGTGCCCTGTCCATTAATATTTCTTCAGGTGCCACCGTCTCACCTCCTGCTTTGAGAATTTCAGAGCAAATCGACGCTGCCACTTCCTCACTGTCCTGAAATTCCTTGTCCTCCGGTATGCCCCGTATTCTTAGATTGTTTCTTCTAGTTCTGTTTTCTAAGTCCTCCATTTTATACTGCATGGCCTCTTGCTCCTTTTGTAATTCCCCATACCATTGCTGATTATTCTCTCCTTGCACCTCCAAACTCTGCAGTTTTCAAGATCTCCTGCCATGTGTATTAGTTCAGCTATGTCCTCTTTCAAATTACTTAGAAGCACACTTAGTTCTATTTTTACTGCTTGTACCTAGAAACATAGAAACATAGAAACATGACGACAGAAAAAGACCACATGGCCTATCTAGTCTGTCCTTCCATAACAACTACAACAGTCCACTTTTTGCCTTTAGAGATCCTCTGTGTTGGTCCCATGCTTTCTTGAATTCAGTTACTGTCCTCATCTCTACCACCTCCACTGGGAGACTATTCCACGGATCCACTACTCTTTCCGTAAAGAAATATTTCCGCATATCACTCCTGAATCTATCTCCCTTCACCCTCATCCCATGTCCCCTCGTAGCAGAACTTGCTTTCAATTGGAAGAGGCTCTCTCCCTGAACATTTATGCCACGGAGGTATTTAAACATCTCAATCATATCACCTCTATCCCGCCTTTCCTCTAAGGTGTACATATTAAGATCCTTAAGTCTGTCCTCATATGCTTTATAATGAAGCCCATTAATCATTTTGGTAGCAACCCTCTGCACCGACTCCATCCTGTTCACATCCTTTTGAAGGTGCGGTCTCCAGAATTGCACACCATACTCCAAATGAGGTCGCACCAAAGACTTATACAGAGGCATTATCACCTCCTTTTTTCTGCTAGCCATTCCTCTCCGTATGCACCCAAGCATCCTTCTAGCTTTTGCTGTCGCCTTTTCCACCTGTTTAGCTACTTTAAGATCATCAGACACAACCACGCCTAGGTCCCGCTCTTCTTTAGTGGACAAAAGTACTTCACCTCCTATACTGTATTGCTCCCTTGGATTGCTGCAGCCCAAATGCATGACCTTACATTTTTTAACATTAAATCCCAGCTGCCAAATTCTAGACCATTCTTCAAGCTTAGCTAGATCCCTCCTCATGTTATCTACCCCTTCCTGGGTGTCTACTCTATTGCAGATTTTGGTATCATCCGCAAAGAGGCAAACCTTACCCGACAGCCCTTCCGCTATATCACTAACAAAGATGTTAAAAAGAATTGGACCAAGGACAGATCCCTGGGGCACACCACTGGTAACATCCTTCTCCTCAGAGTGAGCTCCATTTACTTGTACTCTTTGTCGCCTCCCACCCAACCAATTTCTAACCCAAGCAGTAACTTTAGGGTCCATTCCTAGGGTGCTCAGTTTGTTTATAAGTCGCCTGTGAGGAACAGTGTCAAAGGCTTTACGGAAATCTAAATACACCACATCTAGAGCTCTCCCTCGGTCCAACTCCCTGGTCACCCAGTCAAAAAAATCAATCAGATTTGTCTGACAAGACCTGCCTCTGGTGAATCCATGCTGCCTCGGATCCTGTAATCCGCTGGACTCCAGAAACCTCACTATTTTCTCTTTCAGCAGCGTTTCCAATAATTTACTCACCACCGAAGTTAAACTAACCGGCCTGTAGTTTTCAACCACATCCTTACTTCCGCTTTTGTGTAAAGGCACCACATGAGCCTCTCTCCAGTCCTTTGGCACCACTCCTGACTCCAACGAGGCATTGAAAAGGTCAGTCAGTGGAGCTGCTAGAACGTCCCCAAGTTCCCTCAGTATTCTAGGGTGTATCCCATCCGGTCCCATCGCTTTGTCTACTTTAAGTTGAGCTAGTTTCTCACGAACACAGTCTTCTGAAAATAGTTCAAGATGTCCCTCGCTTCTGTTCTTATTTGTGGGTGTTTTCTGAGGTCCTGCTCCTGGTTCTTCATCTGTGAACACAGAACAAAAATATTTGTTAAGCAATTCCGCTTTATCCTTATCAGCTTCTACATATTCCCCCCCTGCACCCTTGAGTCTGACAATACCACTTTTGCTCTTCCTCTTCTCACTAATATATCTGAAAAATGTCTTATCCCCCCATTTTATTGCATTGGCTATTTCCTCCTCCTTTTGAATCTTTGCCTTCTTGACTACTTTGCTAGCTTCTCTAAGTTTTTCCAAATACAGATGCCTGTCTTCTGCTCTCTGTGATCTCTTGTATTTCATGAAGGCCTCCCTCTTTTTCTTCACTTTTTCAGCTACTTCCTTCGAAAACCATAGCGGTCTCCTGTTCCTTTTGCCTTTATTTACCATTTTAACAAAAAGGTTGGTTTGCCCTTAAAATACCCCCTTTCAGTTTTGCCCACTGTTTTTCTACATCTCCCAGCTGTTCCCATCCCACTAACGACTCCCTGAGGTATTGGCCCATCTTCGCAAAGTTAGTCTTCCTAAAGTCTAAGATCCTCACCTTGGAATGGATTCTAACAGCCCTAGTCCTAATACTGAACCACACCATCTGGTGATCACTGGATGCAAAATGATCTCCCACTACAACATCAGAAACACTTTCACCATTGGTAAGCACCAAGTCCAGTATGGCCCCTTCACGTGTGGGGTCTGTTACCAATTGCCTGAATAGTTCTCCCTGTAGAGAATCCAGGATCTCCTTACTTCTAGATGATACTGCAGCAGGAATGTGCCAATCAACATCTGGCATATTGAAATCTCCTATCAGTAGCACTTCCCCTTTCCTAGCAATGCTGCGTATGTCTTCAATTAACTCTCTGTCCACCTCTTCCTCTTGTGAGGGAGGTCTGTATATCACTCCAATGCAAATAGATTTCTCTTTCCCTCTTTCTAGTTTAACCCACAATGCCTCCTCTCTCCCTTTTAAGCTCTGTAATTCCAAAGCTTTAATAGTAGTTTTTACATATAGTGCCACTCCTCCTCCTCTTCTTCCTACCCTGTCCTTCCTGAATAAAGTATAGCCAGGTATAGTTACATCCCAGTCATTGTTTTCTGTGAACCATGTTTCTGTAACTGCCACTAAATCCAAGTCAGCCACTCCCACCAAAGCTTCAACCTCAGGGATCTTATTTCCCATGCTACGGGCATTAATACACACTGCTTTCCATATGCTACCCCTGTTACCCCTGTTACCCATTTCCATAAAGGTATTTAATGTATCACCTACCTGGGGGCTTTCACTTACCTGGGGGCTTTCACCCATCCCCAAGGAATCTAGTTTAAAGCCCTTTTCAGTAGATTAGCCAGTCTACTACCAAAGATGCGTTGACCTCTCTTGGACAGATGGATGCCATCTCTGCTTTGCAACCCTTGATCTCTGTGAACCATCCTTTAAATTCTTCTTTATTTATTTCCTTTAAAGTCTCTCCATCCTCCTCCTGGCTATTCCGTCTTTTATTTTCCTCTGTTTGTTCTACTAATTCTTTCTGTTTGTCTTTATGCTCCAGCACTCCATGCACCCCACTGCTTGTCCCGGCCCCAGCAAAAGCATATTCTCTCAGATCCGTTGTTTTCCTTCTTGTGGCCATGTTGCTTCCTCCTTGCTGTGTTCTCCCCTCCTTTATTGTCTGCCACGTGCTTTGGGCACCTTTCCCTTTACTTCTCCTTTCTGTATTCACTTCACTTCCTCTGCTTTTATTCAGTTTATGTTTTGCCAGCATTTTGGGTCACACCACTTCCCCCTCTCTCTTCTCTTTGGTGGCTCTTTTCCCCCGCTGCCGCTCAGAACATGCCCTGCCACACTCGTGCTAGATTTTCCCGCTCTCCTCGAGCTACTTTTACATCACTCTGCCCTGTCCTCTGCTCCTTTTTATGCCCCGCAGCTGTCTCACCTCCTGCTGTTTCTTCAGCGCCCTTTTTTCTACTGCTTGTCCAACTGTCAGGCTCCACTCGGTCCTCCGTGTCTCTTCCGCGGTTCAGGCCTCCCTCCTCGGCTCCACTCCTCTATCCATCACCATCTTTCCTTCTTGCTGCCGCTTCTCCGCCGATCGCCCCCACTGCTCTGCTGATCTCTCTCTGCTCCTGGATTCACCGCGCTGCACTTTTGCTCTTCCCACGGGGCGCTCAGCACCCGATCTCGCTACCTCCCGCTGCTCCTCTATGCATTTTTTTGTTCGTTTAAGGGGAGTTAGCCCCAGAGTGGCTCTCTCATGCTGCCATTGGGGTCAGTGACTTTACTTCCTTCTTTATTAAGATATTAACCAAAATACATACACAATGTATATAAGAAAAGCATAACCTGCTACCATTAGAAATTAGGAAAATATGAAAAAAAACAAAAAAAAAACAATAGCAAGAGATGCTGTAGCCCCCATCATGGGAGAGAAGCAGAAGAGAACAAATGTATTAATACCTAGAAGTACCCCAGTCAAAAAATAGGACAAGAGTCAAGAGTATACAAAAATCCCCAAGTACCCATACTAACCCACTGATTTGTCCCGAAAAACGTTTTCCAAATGGGAAACATCTATGAAAACAAACGTATTTCCAGCATAGGTAACCCCACATACAGGGGAAACGGAGATAGAACTTGGCTCCAATAGCCAAGACTTTAGATCGCAACTGCAAGAAAGCCTTCCTACGCATTTGCATAGGCCTGGCAACATCAGGGAAAATGTTTATCAGCAGGCCACAAAAGGGAAGAGACTTTTTAGAAAAGTATACTTTCAAGACAGCAATCTTATCAACCTCCGATCCAAAAGTGACCAGCAGAGTCGCCCTCTCAGAGACAATGTCCTGAGAGGTCTCAAGAAAAGTGGTCAAATCAAGGCTGTCCCCAGAGGCGATGGAATCCAAACCCTCTCTTTTGGCCACTTCTACCGGAATCCCCTTGGAAACATAAAATAACTTAGAAATAACTAGCGCTTCGATATTACCAAACAACAAAATTTCTTTCAAATACTTTTTCAGCAGCTCGAGGGGGGACAGAAACTGCATCACAGGAAAATTCAGCAATCATAAATTCCTTGCCCTTAATTGATTCTCCATTGCCTTTAATTTGGTATGAATAACCAAATTATCCTTAACTACTGCCCCCACTAGAGACTGCAATGAGGGTTGAGAGCCCTCAAGTTTCATTACATGAGATTCTAAAGAGAAATTAAAGAGTCCTGTTTAAATTTGTCCACAGACTCCTCAGAAAACTTGCACAATTGACCCATAGTCCCAGTCAATATTGATTCCACCTCTCGACAGCTTACCCCAAACATCCCTCAAGGAAACCTTAATGGAGGGGTCCAATGGCACAACCAAACTTGAAGATAGTGATCCAACAGAAATTGCCTTGGGGTACCAAACACCAGCCGGAGGGCCTGAGAAGGAGGGAGATTATGGAGAGTGCTCGCTTGCAGGCAGAGAAGAAGTGACTCTCTGAGAACCACTACTAGCGTCCGGAGCAGACAAGCCTATCATAGAAGGCTGGGGTGGAGGTGTGGGCAACCAGGAGACCTCTAAAGGCAGTCGGATAGCTGCGGGGCTCTTCAGAGGGGGCTAGAATTGGAAATAGCTGATGGGGGAGGCTAGGGCTGGAAATGAGCTGAGTGGGAGGGAAGTTTGGACTGGAAATGGGCTGATGGGGGGGGGCTAGGATAGGACTGGAAATAGCTGATGGGGAAAAGATATTTTGTGCGAGAGGAAAAAAAAAAATCAATGATTGGCCGGGTATTGGGACAGCAAGTGTGGACTGAGGATGGAGGTGTGAAATTTGAGTGGATGCAAAAGGAATAAAGAAAGAAATGGAGGAAAAGCAAAAGGGGAAAGATCAGTATATTAAAACAGATGGAGAGAGAGAATAGAAAAAAACTAGAAGAGAAGAAAGTACAAATGAAGAGCAGACAAAGGAGAGTTAGTAGAAGACACGAAGAAACCAGAAGAAAGTTACTGGAGCAATTGCACCTGAAAAATAAAATGCACAAACAAAAGCAGCTAGAAAAATACTTTTTATTTTGAATTTATTAACTGGAATATGTCAGCTCTGGGAAATGTGCATTGTTAACGTCTTTGCGTTTTGTTTAGTACAAGAGGAAATTAATTTATAGTTTTATTTCTCCAGTGTTGGCTTTTGGAGGTCCCAGTTTAATTATTGTCTTCCTATTTCTAAATTGTGATCCCTTGTTCTTTGTTTGGTGACGGTCTGTGTTCTGCATGTGTAACTGAGCTGAGGTATTTTGTTTATGTAGTTTCTATTTGACAGTGCCACTTGTTCTCTTTCCCCAGTAGGAGATGTATTGGTATTCTCTGAGATGGATTGGTTTAATATTTGCAGTGTTGCCTTTTGATAGGTAGGGTTTGGTGCTTTGTGTGTCCTGGTAGTGATACTATGCTATGGGTTCTAAATGGGCAGTGTTCGTAGTACTTCCTAATGTGCCTGGTGATTGGCACTGGAGTATAGTAGAAATCTGGTAGTCTTTCTTTATCCATACACTCATTAAGATGCATGTTTACTAAAAGTTAGTACATGTTAACATAATGCAAATATTTATGCAAATGAGGCCCCGCAATGAGTCTCCGCTCATGGCCCCGCATTCCCCTTGGGCCACCCCTGCAAGAGGGCAATTGCAAGAGATGGTAAAGCAGCAAAAGCACAAGTCTCTCTCCAAACACACTACAGGAGAACTGAGCTTTTACCTGAACACAGCGGGGAGGAGCAATCTTACAGCTGGTCTCCACAGGGATGCAATTGCTAGAGATGGTAAAACAGCAAAAGCACAAGTCTCTCTCCAAAGAACTCTCCGCCACCCACCTCAGTCTTCTCCTCACTGCCTCCCTATTCCTCCGCTACAACCAATATCTCCCTTCTGACTCTTTGTGCACATCCACGTCCATCTCCCAATGCCCCCTCATGTCTACTCCCCCCTTCAAAGCCCCCCCCATGTCCACCCCTTGTATGTACAAGGGGCAGATCCTGCCCACGGAGCAGTAGCAGTAGCACATCCCATGGCCAAGGGCTGTGCAAGCCGTGGTCCCAGCCCAGAGAGGCAGAGCAAATTTGACCTTGCACAGTCCCTGCCTGCAGGACAGGTTGCTCCTGTGGGCAGGTTCTGCTTCTCTGGGCCACGATTACTGCCTCCCATACCTTTCTGCCTGCAGGAGCAGCATGTCCTGCGGGCAGGGGCTGTGCAAGCCATGACCGCGGCCCAAAGAAACAGAGCCTGTCTGCAGGAACAGACATCAGGAAGGCACCGTCCTGGGCCACCCACTTCCACTCTGCATTCAGGATGACCTGCAGAGCGCCGGCGGCCTAGTAGAGAGCCTGCCCACAGGACACGACTGAGAAGCCACTGCAGCCTCTCACAGCCTTCTGCCCATGGGAGCAGCATGTCCTGTGGGCAGGGGCTGTGCAAGCCATGACTGTGGCCCAGAGAAACAGAGCCTGTCTGCAGGAGCAGATGTCAGAAGGGTGCTGTTGCTGGCCGCCCACCTCCACTCCAACCTGCAGAGCACCGGCGGCCTAGTAGAGAGCCTGCTCATGGGACTCAAGGCTGTGAGAAGCGATTGTGGCCTCTCACAGCCTTCTGCCTGTGGGAGCAGCTTGTCCTGCGAGCAGGCTCTCCACTGGGCCAATACTGCTCCACAGGTCATACTGAATGGGGAATGGGGGAGGCAGGTGGCTAGTGACGGAACCCTCCTTACGTCGGGGTCCCCCTGCATTGTTTACCCAGCCTACCGGGTACTGCCGGCACTGGTCCAGCATTTGTCTTCATGCTTCCCCACTCACCCATTGTCCAGCATTTGTCTTCCTGCTCCCCCCTCTTGTTGTCCAACATTGGTCCTCCTGTCCCTCCCTCCTATTGTCCAACATTTATCCTCCTATCCCCCTCCTGTTGTGCAGCATTTGTCCTCCTGTCTCTCTTCCCTGTTGTCCAGCATTTATCCTCCTGTCTCTCCCCCACTTTGTCCAGCAGTTGCCCTCCTGTCCCTCTTCCCTGTTGTCCAGATTTTGCCCTCCTGTCCCTCCTTCCATTGTTCAGCATTTATCCTCCTGCCCTCCCTTTGTCCAGCATTTGCCCTCCTGTCCTTCCCCCCTGCTGTCCAGCATTTATCCTCTTTCCCCCTCCCGTTTTTCAGCATTTGTCCTTCTATCCCTTCTCCCTGTTGTCCAGCATTTATCCTTCTGTCACCCCCTTGTCCAGCATTTATCCTTCTGTCACCCCCTTGTCCAGCATTTGTCCTCTTATCCCTCCCCCCATTGTCCAGCATTTATCCTCCTGCTCATCCCCTTTGTCCAGCATTTGCCCTCCTGTCCATCCACCCTGTTGTCCAGCATTTATCCTCCTGCCCCCTTTGTCCAGCATTTACCCTCCTGTCCCTCCTCCCTGGTGTCCAGCATTTATCCTCCTCCCCCCTCACTTTGTCCAGCATTTACCCTCCTGTCCCTCCTCCCCATTATGCAGCATTTGCCTTCCTGTCCCTCCCCCCGCCTGTTTAGCATTTATTTTCCTGCCCCCCCCTTTGTCCAGCATTTGCCCTCCTGTCTCGCCCTCCCCCATTGTCTAGCATCCTCCTGCCCCCTTTGTCCAGCATTTGTCCTCCTGTCACTCCTCCCCATTGTCCAGCATTTGCCCTCCTGTCCCTCCCCCCATTGTCCAGCATCTATCCTCCTGCCTACCCCCCACCCCCGCCGTTGTCCAGCATCTGTCAGCCACCTTTTCACTGTCAGAACAACAAGTGTGTGGGGTTTTCAAGACTCCGGCGCTTCTAAGTCCTTGTTGGTTCTGCCCCCCTCTGATGCGAAAATCATCATCAGAGGGGGTGGGACCCATCAGGGTCTTACATGCATTCCGGAGTCTCAAGAGCTGGCGGCGCTTTTGCTTTCCAGGTTTTTTTTCCAAATTGATAGCTCGCTGCACATAACTTTGGAAAAAAATGGAAAACAAAAGTGCCGGCTCTTGTGACTCTGGCATGCTTGTAAGACCCTGATATGTCCTGCCCCCTCTAATGATGCTTTTCACATCAGAGGAGGGCAGAACCAGCGGGGGCTTACCAGCGTGTGGGAGTCTTTAAAAGATTTTGTGGGGTTTTTTTCCTCCACCGCTGCCTCAGTGTCCTCAGATCTGGGGCAGGGGCAGTGGCGGCGGGAGTGGTGGTGTTTGATTCTGCTGCTGCTGCTGACTCGGAGAAGTGGAGGCGGCAGCAGCAGCTGGTCCATTTTATTTATTTATTTATTTATTTATTTTAACCTTAGAAGACTGAGTGAGGCGGCAGCCACTGGGTTGTTTTGGGGGCATTTGCCTGCGCATTTGCTTGGGTTTTTTAAATTTCCTTTTTTAAGCTGGTGCTGCCACTGCTGCAACAGTGGTTTAAAAAAGGAAATTTTAAAAACCCAAACAAAAGCGCAGTGTCCTGATTCCAGCACACTTTTTTCTGCTGGTCCCGCTCCCTTCTGATGTGCCAGTATTCGTCAGAAGGGGGCGTGACTAGCAGAGACCAGCGTGTTGGAATCAGGATTCAGTGCTTTTGTTTGGGATTTTTTAAGCTGCTGCTTGTGCTGCTGGGGGGAGGCTAGATGGTGACAGATGCCGCCAGTGCGCAGACCCGGAAAAGGGGTGAAAGCAAAAGAGTTCCTTCTTTCCATGGGGCACAAGTCTCAATGTGTTGTAAGAGGGGGATGTTGGCTGGGCAGATAATGGAATTTCGGTGGCATAGCTTGAGGTGGTGGTGGCAGACAGTGGTAGCTGCCCTCGCTCCACAGATGGCACTGTGATGGCATCCAGAGGTAAGGGCCAGGCCACAGCCTGTATGGCCATGTATTGCTGCATGTCCTTGTGCAACAAACACCGAGTGGGAGGGGACATGGCCATATCCCTCACCACTCCAGCTCCTCTGAATCCTGTGCAATGCTGGCTCTAAACCTATGTGTGGTGTCTTTTACAGATCTTTCTGTGGATCCATATGAACATAAGAAATGCCTTACTGGGTCAGACTAAGTTCCAACAAGCCCAGTATCTTATTTCCAACAGCGGCCAATCCAAGCCACAAGTACATGGCAGGTTCCCAAAGAGGCACACAGGTTCCACAATGCTTGTCCCGGGGCAAGCAGTGAATTTCCTGGATCCTCTTTAATAATGGTTTATGGACCTTTCCTCCAGGAACTTGTCCAAACCTTTTTTAAGCCCAGCTACATTAACAGCTTTTACTACGAGGGTTGCTCAGAAAGTAATGCCCCACAAGTTTTTTTCTCAGTCCAGAATGAAGATAGAGGTGTGAAATTGAAAGGGTAGTAACTTGGAACTTCAAAGGACACATGTGTTTAATTTTAAAGTCGTCCGACAAATAGCGAGGCAGTAGTGATCCTTCAAATGGCGTCTGTGAGTGATATACGGTACAAACAACGAGCTGTAATTGAATTCTTGGTGGAGGAGAAAGAAAGTGTGAGAAAATAGAAATTACACTTACCTGGTAATTGTTGTTCCTGGAGGAACTCCAGTTTAGTCCTCCACCTCTGGGTTGTGTACCTCCTCTCGCAGCTTGGAGACTGGGCATGTCAAAATCGTGACATCACTGGATGTAGCCTGCTGGTATCTCCCATCAGCCCCAGTGAACTATTGACAAAGCAGACTCAAAGGAGCAACAAACAAGTATCTAAAACTTAATTTCAACTGTATCCATAACCATAAGTGAGAACTAAACTAACACTTCTTCAACAAGAGGGAATTTTTTTTTTTTACGTTCTCATTTTTCTTATTCTTTTACTTTCCCTGTTCCACCCCCTAAAGTGATTAAGAGAGGAGGAAAGTAAAAGAGGTCAGACAGTAATACTCACTGTGATCCAGAAACCAAAAGGACTTTTTCGCTCTTCAAAAAGTGATGCTCCTCCCCATCTGAAAACAAACACTGAATAGTTCACCCCTCGGGTGGGAATGAGGACTAAACTGGAGTTCCTCCAGGAACAACAATTACCAGGTAAGTGTAATTTCTATTTCCTTATCGTTCCTCCAGTTTAGTCCTCCACCTCTGGGATGTATCAGAGCAGTAGTTATTGGGAGGGACCTTTCCACCCGGATCGCAAGACCGCCGACCTGAAACAAGCATAATTTGTTGCCATAACGCCCAGGCGATAGCGTCCACTGAAGATATGGAGAAATGACCAGGTGGCCGCTCTGCCAATTTCCACTGGCGGAATCAAACTGTGTTCCGCCCCTGAATCGCTTGCGCTCTATTGAGTGGCCCGCAACCCACCGGTACTGGGCGACCTTGCAACATGTATGCTGACGCAATTGCCTCTCTAGTCCATCTGGAAATTGATGCTCTCGCTGCTGCTTCCCTGTTACAGGGAACACCGAACAGCAGGAATAGTTGGTCCAACTTGCGGACAATTTCTGATACCTTTTAACTCCTGCCGCAGCACTCTCTGACGTCCAAGCGCTGAAGCTACGATATGAGGCGTTCCCCTCCGCCACACCTAGACCTGGAAAGACCACCGACTGAATTAGGTGAAACGGAGAAACTACCTTCGGCATAAAGAACGGAACAGGTCGCAAAACCACCTTTTCTCTGAAGACAGACAAAAATGATTCTCTACAGGAGAATGCCTGCAACTTCGATATGTGCCTTGCCGAGCAGAGGGCCACCAAAAACACTGCTTTTAAAATTAGATCCTAACCTGACGCTTGTAGGAAGGGCTCAAAAGGTTCCTTAGCTAATGCCCCTAAGACCAAGTTGAGATCCCACGGAGACACCATTATTCTACGAGAGGGCCGTAATTTGGACACCGCTTTAAGAAAACGCAGCCCATCTCTGTGCGAACCCAGGGCTACTTCCTGGACCTAACCTCTAAAGCAAGCCAGGGCTGTTAACTGTACTCTTAAAGGCCTGGCCGCCAGACCCTTTCCAAACCCGCTATGAGGGAAGCTTAACCCTATAGGCACGGGTACCGTAGCCACTTGAATCTGGCGTCGTGAACACCAGTCCTCAAAGATACGCCAAATGCGCACATAAGCCAGGGACGTGGACCTCCTTCTGACCTGAAGTAAGGCTGGGATGACCACTCCAGAATAACCTGTTCTCCTTAAGCTCGCCCTTTCAAGGGCCAAACTGCAAACGAAAACCGATTCACCTGAGACACTCGCAGCAGAGCCTGAAGCAAAGATCCTCCGACACCGGCAATCTCCGAGGATCCCCGTCGAGCAGACGAAATAGACCAGCATAGCACGGGCGCCTTGGCCAGTCCAGAGCCACTAACAGAACTCTTCCTCAAAGAGCTCCTAAGTGCTGCACCACTCGCCCTATGAGCACCCCGGGGGGACAACACAGAGAGAGCCAAGCGACGGCTCTGGTTGCATTAGAACATCGATGCCCTCCGACATCCTTTCTTGTCTTCTGTTGTAAAAATGACTCGCCTTGGCCGAAGAAGGTCGCCATGCGATCCATGATCGGAGGACCCCACCTGATGACTATCTGTGGGAACACTTCTAGCTGACGCTACCACATTGTCTGCTTCTGCAATGGGCGCCGCAATAAGTGCCTGCCGTCGAGGCTCCACCAAAGTGAACAGAGCCTCTGATTCCTCTTGCATGTCTGCCCTATCTGAACCTCCCTGCCGGTTTGGGTAAAGCACTATTGTGGAATCGTCGGAAAGCATTCGCCCTGCCTGATCCTTCAGTGCAGAATCGAACGCTTGACACACCCGAGCAACGCCCTCAGCTCCAACCGGTTGATCCACCAATGTGCCCACCGATCGTTCCAAACCTCACTTGCAAAAAGATCCTCGCAAGACCTACCCCTCCTGCGCAACTCACCACTGTCAACATCGGGAGCATGTCTTCCGCAAGATCTCCTGGACGAACCCCCAGAAAAGGATTGCCTGACCTACGTGGGACATGGGGGACGTTTGCTCGGAGAATCGATCTTGCGCGACCAACGTCATAACAGGGACCTTTGTAGAGGGCGCACGCGAGCCCCGGCCCCCGGAACTACCTCCAGAGCCCTGCCAATATCCCGAGTATACAAAGATAGCCTTAAGCCGACAGCGCCGGATCCAACAGAAACCTGCATAGTAGCTGTTGAAGGGCCTGATCTCTCTGCTCTGGGAGAAACACTGTTCCCAATTGGTAGCCGGACCGTACCCCCAAGTACTACTCTGTTCGTAAAGCGGACATTCTCGGCCCTGGACTTTGGATGAATCCGCTTCTTGTCGAGGCCAGGGTGAACTAAGAGTCCTTCTTTCTGCAGAGCCGCCACAACCACCACCATAACATTGGTGAAGGTGCGCGGAGCAGTTGCCAGACCAAAAGGCAAAACTAGAAACTGAAAATGTACCCAGGGGAAGGCAAACCTTAGAAACTTCTGCTGTGCTGCCCTTATTGAAATGTGTAAGAAAGCTCCTAAAAGGTGGAGGGATGTTAAGAACTCCTCCAGCGTACCTGCCAATACTACTGATCGCAACGTTTTCATGCGAAAGAAAGACGCTCGGAGCCAGCGATTTTACTTCTTTGGGATCTAAAAAAAAGACGGGGAGGCCCGTCTTTCTTTAGAACTATGAAATAACAAGAAGAGCGCCCGACGCCACAACACCCCTGCGAACCCGGGACCAGTGCACCTAACTGTCCGATATGATCCAAGTTCGTCGAACTGCAGACGATCTCCACTGTCCTTTGCAAGATGACAGCACTGACGATACTAGCATCGGGAGATCAAATTCTAGGGCATATCCTTTGTGTATTATCTCTACCACCCAATGCTCTGCCGTATCCGGACCCCGGCAGGAAGAAAACTCCCAAAGAATCCCTCCTGCCGACTGAACCACCACCTGGGCTCACCTTGCTTCATTGTGGTTTTCGGGCAGTCGCGGAAGAGGTAACCGAGGATCTCCTTCCTGCACTTCGAAAGCCCAGACACCCTTGAGCTCTGGAAGCCCATATACCTTGCTGGGCCACTCCCCAAATAAGAGGTCACTCACCGACCATAGACAGATGGGAAAATCTCATTTACTTCCTATCCCCTATCTTTCAAACTATATACCTTTCTTGTAGCAGGCACCTCCTGTCTTCCAAAGAGCTGTAACTGCTACAAACCTCTATTCAGTATGTTTTTTTGTTTTTTTTTTTAAAATACATCCTTATTCCTGTATCAGACTTTTTTGACAGATCCTTCTCAGAAGGGAGTAACCACGTATCAACCTTTTAGCATCCTGACCAGACACCCAGCACTCTGACATTTGCGCAGCCACAAGCATGGGCTAAATGATTAGGCCTTTCCCCACGTCTGCATAAAGTCCTCGTGCACTGAGTACGCTTAGAGCCGTGTAACACAGGGAATGCTTAAGGATCAAGTGGGATTTACACTCCTTGACTCCATCCCATACCAGGCCAGGCCCTATGGTATTAAAGACGACACAATCGTCCCTTAATCATTCTTTCATGCAGCTAGCAGACGCTAACAGCTGTCAGACCTTTCCTGCACTGAACAAAGGTAGAAATTCCCTCTACCACCTGTCACTGGATTTCATGAAATATCTGGCCACAGTCACAACATGCAAGGCAGTAGACGCCACCAAGAACAATCGGACGGTGGTCAGGAAGCAACCTCCTATGATATCATTGCTTGAACCTTGCCTTCATAAAGAAGTTACTCGACGTCTACTCCTGTACCTTCCTGATGTTGCCCGCCAAGGGCGGCATCACCTATTCAGACAGTTAACCCTATTGCTTTCTTCCCCGCAGCAAGTTGTGCTACCCCAAGATAATTATGATGGATGACTATAAGTGGATGAAAATTATGGATGCTGTGTTCTTGTCAATAAAGGTGGCCAGTCCTCCTGAGAGATGGCAATTCTGTGACGCTTACATTTTCCATGAATTTGTCAACTATCAATGTAAAAATTCCCCCTTTCTCAGACATTGACAAAAGAGTTTCTGGGTAGCCCGGAAGATCCTACTCTGAATTAAACCCCTCTGTTCTCTGAATTAAAAAGGTTTCCATTAACAGTGACAAATAAAAGAGTCACCGCTGTAAGAAGGAACAAGCGATCATACTCCTGTCAGGGCAGCAAGACGACCACCCTTCTCTTAAAGGGGAGCAGCATCATACCGGCTAGGTACTGGGTATATAAATATATATTTGGATACCAGTACCAGTACATAATGTCATCATAATGCCGAGAAGTTTTCATACCTGGGGACAGGAACTGAAACGTCCACTTGATTGGGGCTTTGTGCTTTCCAGTTGATGCAATTAGAAATTTTAACTCCTGCACAGAGCTCATCTTCTCTGGTGTTCCACCTTCTGGCTTGCAAGCAAACACAGTGTGCCCAGGTGCTTGTCCTGCATAGCCTTGCCTTAGGTCATGCCTAAGTGACTGCCAAAATGCCCGTTGTTTTTATTTCATTTTTTTTTTTTGTATCTATAGACATAGAGACTGCCTATAACTCCTCAGCCATGTTAACGCGGTTAAACCAATTAATTAAAGGAAAGAACACTGGGAAATAACACCAAAAGAACAAATAAAAGTAACCTTACTGTGATTGACAGCGAGTGTTAATCTACACTAGGCCCCGATAAAAGCCGAGCCATGGGAAGCCGCCATGCGGTAACGCCTGCAGGTACAAAATGTTTGCCACTGCCAGAAGCCCTGAATTGGCGCCAAAGCCGTCTGCCTCACAACAAAATGTACTCGAATCCTCCACGCAATCCGTTGATGGCGCGGCCCCCCTGCTTTGCAGCCCCACTCAACAACTCAAAAAAGAAGAACTCCTTCTCTTACCGCGTATCGCTCCGTTCCGGCTCCCGCGGCCCTGCTGAGCACAGGGGCAAGCGGACAGCTGCAGAGCGAGCTTGTCTTTTTTCTGCCCCTTGCCCCCCTGCAGAGTGGCAGCTCGGGACCGGCAGAGAAGCCCGTTGTGTTCTGCAGGGCTCCCCTCCATACAGGCAAGGAGGGGAGAACTGCCAGGGGAATCTGTACCGTCACACAAAGAGGGAAAGAGGGGCAAGCTGTGACCGGATCAAACCCTGCTACAGGATTTTTTATTTTTTCATTTTTGAGGATTAGCCACTAGAAAAATAAATTAAACCATAGTGATCAAACCAAACTTTAAACTAAAGAGCTACCCTAACTGCTCCTAATCAGTTCTTCAAGTGAGCCCAGCACCTAGGCTCACTACGTCCTCCTGCTGCATGGAGACTGGACACACTGGGGCTGATGGGAGATACCAGCAGGCTACATCCAGTGATGTCACGATTTTGACATGCCCAGTCTCCAAGCTGCAAGAGGAGGTACACAACCTAGAGGTGGAGGACTAAACTGGAGGAACGATAAGGAACATTCACAAATGGTTGTGTGCTGTGTATTGTGATAAGGAAGCTTATCATAGCTCAGGAAGGAGCTATAGTAAAGGTGAAGTGACTCTGAACAAGCAACCTGTCAGTTCTGGTAGAAATAAGAAAACAGAATTTTTCCATAAAAGACTACCAGTCCCAGAATGCACCAGGTTTCCAACAGCCATTAGAGGAGCTGAAGTGGGGAAACGTGTGTTCAATCAGGAGGGCTATGAGGTAATCCCCAAGCACTCATCTCAAAGGGCAGGGCCTGATTCAGCACATCTGTGCTGTGCTAGGGTGGAGCACTCATCAAAGCAGAATAAAGGTAGAGTTTATTCTACAGAGAATTATCCTCAGTTTCATCTGGGAGATCCTCATCTTGGTCCTCAGCTTGATCTTCATGATATTGGACAGCTTCATCATCTGGAGGATCATCAGAAGCAGAATCCAGAGCGGACGGACAGAGGGGGCAAGAAACCCTTTGGAAGAAAGAAGAGAAAAGCATTTGGGAGGTCTAAAGGAGTCCAGAGCAGTACGTATACTGGGAGACATTCAAAAGGCCAGCATACACCATTGGACTGGGGAAAACCAGAGGAGTGGTGCTGCAGAGCTAGGAATCTCCAGACGGTACCTGTGAGGGAGACGGCTGCACTTGGAAGGGACCCTAGGACCCGTGCCAGAAGGTATGTGAAGAGAGATTCAGTGTCCAGGGATCTGGATCGGAAGGCTGGACATAAGAACTGGACTACATACTGGCCAGGCTATTTAGAGAGGAACTCTAATAGCAATGGAAGCTCAGGTATGAACACTGATCTATGCCCTAGCTATACCCTTGAAAGACAGCAGGGAAACAAGTATTCTCCTGAGAGTGCTCCATTGAGAAATTCCTCTGTGCCAATCCATGATATTGAACCCATGATTGTTGAAGAAGGGGGAGAGGTTATAGATACAGGCTGTGAATACATGGATTGCTCTCTGTCTAAACTCCTTTGGTAATTTTCTGTTACAAAGTACAACAACCATCACAAAGAAATACAAACTTATTCTTTAATCTACTCAGAAAAGCTCCTGAGTAGGATTTGAGCCACGCAGTAGAAATTAAGCCAGCTAAGGGGTTTCAGCTGGATAACTGCTAGCAATTGAGCCTTACCTAATTGCTTGTGAGCTCTGAGGGAATCACTTCTGAGTCTATGTGTGAAGATATAAGAAGTTAACCTGAAAAGAACAGTTTTTCCCTTCTTTGTGGGTTTTGCTTGTTGTTTGATGCACTGCTAAGAAAATATTAGCTAGAGCCTACAGAAAAGACCAGTTTTGTTACCAACCAGGTCTTTATTCTTTTGATTTGATTGCCTGACAAGTTCAACGGTTGTTTTCCTGATTTTGTTTTTCTAAGTTTAACACTGAAAGCAAGTATCCTGTTTTATGTGCTACCAAGCATATCTGTGTTGGGAGAAATAACCCCATAAATAAATATCTTATTGGCTTTACATTCAAGCACAACTAATTATTGTGAACGGCTGTGTCTGGTGTGAATGGACTACATTTCCCACAATCCCTTGCAAATCATATTAACATATGCCTTTGCCAAGACTGTGAACATTCTCACCCAGGCACCCATCTGACAGTATGGAAGTTCTGCGGTACATAGGAGCACCATTGGATGATGGGTGAAGGGAGTAAAGGCTTCAGGAAGTGGCAAAATGGAACTGGAAGATCGGCCACGGTCTGGGCGTCCTGCCTCAGCCACCAGTCCAGACAAGTTGCAGCGCGCTGACGACATTATTCGTGCGGATTGGTGCATCATGAGTCGGGAATTGTCCGTACAGCTTTCCGTCAGTAGAGGTAGTGCAATGGCAATTATTGACTCTTTGGGATATTCAAAGGTGTGTGCAAGATGGGTTCCGTGAAGTCTCACAACCGAAAACAAACGTCAAAGGAAAGATATCTGCTCTGATTTGTTGGAGCGTTTTGAACTTGAGGGGGGAGGCCTTTTTGTCCCGGATCGTCACAGGTGACGAAACCTGGGCTCACCACCAAGAACCAGAGACTAAAAGGCAGTCTATGGAATGGCATCATGCTCACTCACCAAAAAAGAAGTTTAAGACCGCTCCTTCCGCTGGAAAAGTGATGATCACTGTCTTTTGGGACATTGATGGCATAATTCTGGTGGATGTGCTTGAGAGAGGTGAATCAATCAATTCAGACAGGTACATCAAAACCCTTCAAAAACTGAAACGGCGTTACTTGCGAGCAATGTTCCCTCTAATTTTCTGTAGGCTGTGTGCGCATAAAATATCAGCTGTGCGGGAGAGGAAGTGACGTCACTGACCGGGATGGCGGCTTGATGCAGCAGCTCCCTCCGAGATCTTAAAAATTGAGCAATAATCTCTTGCATTTAGCCTCCCCACCCCCGGGAACGAACGCAGATTGGTGTTGACGGGTCGGGGCACGAGATGTCGACTAAGAAAAAGCTCGACAAGTTTCGCTCTAGCTATGCCCCCCTCCGTTCTCAAAAGGAGCGGGCCGAGAAGGACGACACCGAAACTGAGGACGAGCTTGAGAATGCTGACGAGGCCTGCACCAAAGGGGACCTTCGGCGCTGGTGCCATGAAATTAAAGCAGAGGTCCTGGGGGTCAAGCGCGAAGTGAAAGATCTTGTTGCAGAATTCCGCCAGGATTTACAGGCTATGGGACACCGCGTGGAGGTCCTCGAGGACCACGTGGATGCAATGGCCGCCGCAGCACAGACGGTGCGCACAATGGCTAGTAGCTGGCAAGAGGACACAGAGGACCTGCGGAGAAAACTTGAGGATCTTGAAAACCGGTCCAGACGCTGCAATATCCGCATTCGTGGGGTACCGGAGGAGGATCGCTATAAACAAGCGGCTAGTGTGGTGCGTGCAATCTGCGAGGCCCTGCTGAAAGGAGCAGCTCGGGAGCCGACAGGCCCCACAACCGGCATCAGTATTGAAAGAGCGCACAGGGCCCTGAGATCTCCTCCGGGGAACCGACCACGGGACCTCATCGCCTGCCTCACTAGCTTTCCACAAAAAGAGGAGATTATGAGAGCGGCAGCTCAGGTGGGCAAGTTGCAATGGCAAGGCTCCGAGATCGAGATTTTCCAGGACTTAGCGCCGCAGACCTTACAACGCCGAAAGCAGATGCGGCCAGTTACGGAATACCTGCGGGGCGTACAAATCAAATATAAATGGCTCTTTCCCTTCGGCATTCAGTTTGAGGCTGGAGGGGTGATTCATCGCGCTAAATCGCTTCCTGAGGCTTGGCGGTGCTTGGATGAGGTCAAGGCCCCGAACTTACCTAAGAGCCGTACGGCCCCTGCCCAGCCTGATCAGATCCGGGAGCAGTCCCTTATCTTGGAAAAGTTGCGATGGCAGCGGATTCCTACGAGGGGACATCGTCTTCATCGAACCTCTGGGGATGCAAACCCCTCTGAGGCCTCGGAGCCGAGCGGGCCTCAGATGCAGCCTGACGCAACAGCAGAGCAGTGAACTTTGGTGGCAGTAAGAAGGACTATACTTCGGGCTCCAGCGGAATGGCACGTTCAGCAATCTGACATTGGCTTATACTTTGCCTTGTGAGACTCTTGTGGCCTAGATTGACTAGCAGTGCCCAGTCTACGAGCTGCCTACATGGACCGTCAGGGCCTGGAGGTTTGGTGGGAGCCGGGTCTGAGAGGGGAGGAGGGGGCCTACTCAGTGGTATCCCTTGGCCTCCCCGATCGGAGCCTGACCTTTATTGGTTTACTGTTGTTTGGGGATAATTGTGTTGGGTTATGTTGGGGTCACTCCAGTTGGTTCGGGGGGATCCACAGTTCTGGGTTTGGGAGGTATGTCTGTATTATTGCCCTTTTTTTTTTTTTTTTTTTTCCTCTTTCTCTGTCTTCTCCCTCTCATTTCTTTGAACAAGTGGGGCATGATAGTGGGCAGGGGGATTGGCGGACGGCTCTGGGCTTGATAGCTGCAGTGTACTTCGTCTGTTCTTTAATAGCAGGGGGGTGGGGGGACTATGGGCTAAGGTATCATCCAAGTCTCGGAAGGTACGTTTCTTCCTTTGGAGAGGAGAGACAGGCATAGGGCCTGTAGGAAGAGATTGGGGGGGTGGGGGGATGGGTGAAAGGGGGGCCAACAGTAGGGGGGAAAGGGGGGGGGTTGGGAGGGGGGGGGCGGGGGAGGGCTGTTAGGGGGAGGGAGAGGGTGAATAGGCTGGCTTATGTGATGGAGTTGCTGGAGCTTGAGAGGTTGACGCCCACTGATGATGGGTCTTAAGGTGGGCTCTATTAATGTTAGAGGTCTTAATACACCCCAAAAGCGGAAAGCATTTTTTCGGGAGGCCACGCAATACCGCTGGCAAGTTATTTTTGTGCAGGAAACGCATTTACTGCCGAAAGATGAGCATTTATTACGCAATGGGGCATATCTTGATGGGTGGTTCAATGCGGAGGGTTCCCATAAAAAGGCTGGAGTGGCTATTCTGGTTCGCAAGGACGTCTCTTTTCAGTTGGGAGGGGTAAGTAGAGGCGTTAAGGGGCGAATCCTGCTAATCTGGGGAGTGTTGCAGGGACAGGAGGTTACTTTTTTGAATGTTTACGGTCCTAATGATTCCCATACAGTATTCTGGAGCTCGCTGTCCAGTTGGCTTTCTGACAAGGTGCATGGGGCATTGTTGATGGGGGGGATTTCAACGAGGTACTGAACCCTCGGCGGGATAGGACTCTGGGGGGCACTAGAGGGGATCCTAAAGGGCGAACCCAATTGAAGAGCTTCATGCAGAGCTATGGGCTGGGAGACCTATGGCGCCAGCTGTACCCGCAGGGCCTTGACTATACGCACTATTCCCAGGTACATCACAGTTATAGCAGAATAGACTATTTTCTTGGGGATGCTGCATGGTTTCCAAAACTTTTGAACGCTGGGATTGAACCCATCACTTGGACGGATCATAGCCCGATTTGGGTGGAGTTTGGTGGGGAGCGGGATACGAGTGGCCGGTCCTTCTGGCGCCTCAATGAAAGTCTACTGCAGGATCCTGCGGTGATCGCTAGCGTCACCGATGAAATTAAGCATTTTTGTGCAGTGAATGACACGGAGGAAGTCTCCTTGGGGATTCAGTGGGATGCCTTGAAGGCGGTCCTCCGAGGGGTGCTGCTACAGAGCGCTGCTCGCAAGAAGAAAGCTAGAGGGGAAAAAGAGGCCCAATTGCTTCACAGGGTCGCTGAGTTGGAGCGACGCCATAAAAGGGGGGGGGAAGCTCGTGTACAGGTACAACTGGCGAAGGCTCGCGCAGACTTAACCTCGTTGCAGATGGAGACGATTAATTTCCAACTTCGTCGTATTAACCAGACGTATTATGAGTTCCACAATAAAGCGGGCCGCCTACTCGCACGGAAGTTGCAAGATAGGGATCGGCGCTCAACCATTTTAAAGGTTAAGGGGCCGGGAGATCGGCTTATCTTCCGGGCCAAAGACATTCGGGAGCAATTTCGTCAATACTATGAGGCCTTATATACTAGTGAGATGGTAGGGACCTCAACGGCGGCGTTTCAATATATTCAAGACGGGGGAGGTCTCCCTGTCATTTCCGACTTAGATCGCGAGCTGTTGAATCAGGAGATTACGCTGGAGGAAATTTATCAGGTGATCAAGGGTCTGCCTCTGAATAAATCCCCAGGCTTAGATGGCTTCCCTGTGGTGTTTTATAAGAAATTCCAGACCACATTAGCTCCATTATTACACCGTTTATTCAACGCGGTTCTCCAGGGCCAACGATTGCCTCCTTCCATGAGTCAGGCGGGAATCACGGTGTTAGCAAAGCCTGGCCGGGATCCTGCTCTTTGTGGTTCTTATCGCCCTATTTCTCTGTTGAATACTGATGGGAAATTATTGGCGAAGATCTTGGCGAATCGCTTGGGGCGCATATTGCCCACACTTATTCATTCGGATCAGGCGGGTTTTATTCAGGGCCGTAACACGGGCGATAACGTTCGGAGAGCCCTCCAGTTGATGTGGGAGGCTCAACATCAACAACAGGAACTTCTTCTCTTGGCCGTGGATGCCGAAAAGGCGTTTGATAGAGTAGAATGGGGGTTCATGTTTGCGGTACTTGATGCAGTGGGGATCGGCCCTAATATGATGTCCTGGATACGGGCGTTATATGCTCATCCGGTAGCGACGGTAAAAATTAATGGTAGGCATTCTGAGTTTCTCTCCTTGGAAGGGGAACGCGGCAGGGGTGCCCCTTATCCCCCTTGTTATTTGCCTTAACGATGGAGCCCTTGGCTCAGCATCTCCGGCGCAATGTGGATGCACTGGGTGTAACTGTCGGATCAACAGTGCATAAATTGGCAATGTTTGCGGATGATCTCCTGCTATTCATTACGCGGCCGTTGCTAGCTTTACCCACGTATATGCTTGAGCTGAAACGCTTTGGGGCGGTCGCCGGGTTTAAGATCAACTGGGACAAAACGGAAGCGCTTGGGGTTACCTTGTCCGGCGCCTTAATTGAGCATCTGCAGAAGTGTTTTCCCTTCCGTTGGGCGACTAGCAAGATCAAATATTTAGGGGTGTATCTTCCACGCCATTTAGATCAATTATACGCTGCCAACTACCCTGAGTTGCTGCATCGGTTAAGTAGTACCCTGGAGCGCTGGCATCGCGAGGGTATATCTTGGTTGGGCCGGATAGCAACCGTCAAGATGATGGTTTTACCTCAGTTGTTGTATCTCTTCCAAGTCCTACCTATTAAGGTTCCCAGGCACGTTCTTTGCAAGCTTCAACGGAAGCTGTTCTTATTTGTATGGAGGCATCGGCCTCCCCGCATTGCACGGACTGTTATGTATCGGGCTAGAAGAAAGGGGGGGCTGGGCATGCCGCTGATCGCCGATTATTACCTCGCCGCACAAATGCGGCAGGTGATGGAATGGCGGGCCCCTGTGCAGTCGAAGGGGTTTCTTCAGGTTGAGCAGCACGCCGTCCCGTCTTTTAAATTACATTGGTTACCCTGGCTGTCGCGAGGCGCTCTGCAGGGGGACTGGACCCGCAATCCCATTATTCGTCACCTTTTGGAGGAGTGGGGCAGGGGGTGGCGACGCATCAATGCTAACTTGGGGACGTCCTTGCTTTCACCAATACGAGCCACTCCAGCCTTCGTGCCGGGTAAGGAGAGGGTTTTTCAGATTTGGGAGGATCAGGGCCTGTCCCGATTTGTGCACCTCTTAGATGATGATGAGATCAAATCCTTTGCTCAATTGAGAGCGGAGTTTCATTTAGATAACCGCGATTTCTTCGCTTACTTGCAGGTTACTCATTACCTGCGTCAAAAGGTGCTCAGGAGCCGTATAGACGAAGGGCTTACTGATCTTGAGAGCTTGTGGGTAAGCCATCATTCCTCCAGAGGGCTGATTCGCCTGCTTTATCTCAGCTTGCGGAGGGCCTCCGAGGGCGAACCCCGATTAAAATATATGGTGGAATGGGAGACTGATCTGGGGAGGCAGTGGGATGCTGACGGCTGGAAGGCCATTTATAAAGCCGCAGCCAGGTCCTCTATTTGCACATTGATTCAAGAGAATACTTATAAAATTTTAATGCGGTGGTATTATACTCCTGAGCGCTATCACAAGATGTTCCCTGCGGTGTCTGACCTCTGTTGGAGGGGCTGTGGGGCTAAGGGAACCTATTTCCATATGTGGTGGGAGTGCCCCCAGGTTAGCTCTTACTGGACGTGTGTCCGGGATAAAATGGCCCATATTTTTGGGGTGCGACTGGAGCTTTGCCCCTCTCTCTTTCTCTTGGGGGTCTGGCCGGATAATTTATCCACTCACTGGTCTCGTCCTATGCGAACATGTATAGTTGCCGCCAGGTGTGAGATCGCCTGGAGGTGGAGACAAGGGGGAGCGCCAGATCTACGCCATTGGACTATCCGCTTGCAGAACGTTTTGCATATGGAACGCTTGACTGCCCTTCGGAGAAATCAGGGGGAGCGGTTCGAGCGTCAATGGCAGCCACTCATTGCATACCTAGCAACTTCAGGTCTGCGCTAGCCTCTTCTCTCGGGTAGGGAATGGGGGGGAATGGGGGTAGCCGGGGGGGGGGGGTTATCAGTTGTATCCCCCTCTCTCTGTTTTGGGCGGGGGGGGAGGGGTGGGTACGGGTCTTTATCTGATATACTGTTGAATGTTCCATTTTGGATATATTGTGGGGGGGGGGGGAGGAGCTTGGGAATCTCCTCCGTATTGTGCTTTATTTTGTATTGTTCTGTTGACTTGCGGAATTCAAATCATAAAAATCAATAAAGATTAAGTTACAAAAAAAAAAAATATCAGCTGTGCAGCTTTTGAAGGAAGGTTAAATTTTTGTGCGCCACATAACGACACTCAGAGTTTTATACTTTAAAATTTGACTACACGTCAGAATACAGTATGTACACCACATTGATTGCACTAGAAAATATTGTAGAACTTGTGAAAACCATAAATACACAACTTTTCAATTTTAAGAACGTCTGTGTTGTTTTCTATCAGAATCAGAACCGTAATTTTTGTGCGCTCTGTTGTAAAGTATGTGCGCTCAGTCGGCGAGGTGTGTGCGCACGCACACGCGCACAGCTTAGAGGGAACAGTGCTTGCGAGTGCGGCCTAACAGTAATCCAGGAGACATGTTGCTTCAACACGATAATGCTCACCCTCACACAAGCCTCCGAACCCAAGAGGCAATCGCCAAATTTGGTTGGACAGTGCTCCCCCACCCACCCTACAGTCCTGATCTAGCACCATCAGATTTTCATCTGTTTGGACCACTAAAGGATAGCCTGCGTGGAACAAGGTTTGAAGATAACGTGAGCGTGATTCGTGCTGTAAAAAAAATGCCTGCATGAACAGGACACGAGCTGGTACAGAGGAGGAATTAATGCCCTTGTTTCTCGCTGGCGTAAGGCCGTAGATGTTGATGGAGATTATGTAGAAAAATAATATGCGTTATGGACACATTAATTTATACTGTGAATGATTTTTATACATTTTGAATGAAAACTCTCCCGAGAAAAATAATGTGGGGCATTACTTTCTGGACAACCCTTGTACATCCTCTGGTAATGAATTCCAGAATTTGATTACGCATTGAGTAAAAAAATATTTTCTCTTATTAGTCTTAAATGGGTTGCATTATAGTTTCATTGTGTGTCCTCTAGTCTTTCTACTTTTTGATGGCATAAACAACCAATCTATGTTTACCCGTTCCACTCTACTCATTAAGTTATATGTGGTTTCTTTCTGTGTTGGGTTCATTTACAGGGTCCCTCCTGATGCACAGTGTGGACGCCACGTGCCCACACTTCTGATTATGACCTAATCCCTACCTGGACCACCTCACCAATTTCTGACATTAGTTGAAACCTTGATGCCTCCCTGGCCCCCACTGGGGCCAGAACACGCCTCTGCTATGTTTAGAGGGCCTGCTGCCATCTTTCCCCTTAACTCCTGAGCTCAGGGTTATATCACATTCAGGGAGGTAATTACTAAAGTGCATTAATGGAATATTGCAGATTTTTGGCTCTTAACATTCATTAAATGGCAAAATTATGCACTATTTTACCTTAACACAGAATTTAAGGCAATGTTCATGTAAATACAGGCTAAATACCTCATTATTATGCAAATCAAATAATGCAGCTTGCATTGCACTTCACAAACTGCATTATTCCAGGAAAAATAACACCAGCATAATAATGAGGTATTTAGCCTGTATTTACATGAACATTGCCTTAAATTCTGTGTTAAGGTAAAATAGTGCATAATTTTGCCATTTAATGAATGTTAAGAGCCAAAAATCTGCAATATTCCATTGATTTTCCTGCCCATAGTATCAAGCCATAAACATGTGGCCCGATGCTCCCGGGGGACCATTTTAAAGGAGCCAGTGCCTGGTAACAGATGTATGGACCACCTCCCAGTTAAGACCCTCCCAGAAGACTCCCTTCAGACCCCAGTCAAGCCCCCCACCAACCAAAGTCATCCCATGGGCCTTCTCCCAGTCTCCAACAAAGACCTCCTCCAATCCTGATCCCTCTATTCCCCATATGCTTACTTGAGTCTAGCTTAAGATATCCATGGTGGTCTAATGTAATGGGCCAGGAGCAAACCCCAGTCATTCCTGACCCTTCTGGCCCCAAGTTTAAAATGGCATTGGTTAACCCCTAGCAATAGTCTTGCTATAGTACGACTAGGGCTCAAGCTGCCATATAAGGGCAGAATGTTCTTGGGGAGGTAGCTTGGAGGATCTTGACTGAGGGTGGGGAGAAGAGGGTTCAGCGCATTTGTTACCAGGAACTGGTTCCTTTAAAATGATGTCCAATGGCACTGGGCTAAATGTTTGCAGTCCAGTGCTTACAGGATGGAAAAGGAATGCCTTGTATGTCAGCTTGACCCCTAGCAGAAGTACCACAAGACTCCTTCTAGGGGTCAACTGGCACCATTTTAAGCCTGGTGCTGGAAGGGGCAAGAGCAACTAGGGATCGCTCCTGTCCCGTTACCCTAGACCATCAGGCATTTATTAAGCTAGGCTTGGAGAGGCCTAAAGAGGGTGGGAGGTCATGGGGGGAGGTCTTCTTTAGGGGGTCAATGTTGGAGAGGGTTTTCATCCAGGGGATCAGGGGTGGAGGAAAGGGACTATGGGGTTTCTTCAGGGGATGAGAGGTTTGGACTGCAGGTCTGGAAGGAATCTTCTGGGGGATGCAGGGTCTTGATTGTGGGGAGGGTGTCCTTGAGAATTTAGACAGGAACCAGATCTTAAAAAAGGCACCTTGGGAGCATCAGGCCACATGTTAGAGGCTTGATGCTCCTTGGGAGCAGAATACTGCAGCTTGTAACATTGGATTACAAGTTGTATTATTAATTTACTGTGGGATTCGCTAACCTGTGGTACTGAATTACTAAAGTTTAGTAAATTCTATGGTAAATTAAGCTGCAATAAAATGCAAAATTTCATCACAGCTTAGTAATTAGCCCCCTCAGAAAGAAAAGAGTGAACACTGAACTCACTAGAGAAGCTTAGTGGGACTAATGCAATAATTCAATCTACATGGGTGGCATGAGACAGATGTAGGAAATGGGCTTTTAAAGATTACATGGTCTTTCGTTAGACCCCCACTGAGATTTAATTCTGGGTTTCCTCCAGATGTGAAAGATAAATTTCTTGTACATTGGGAGTGAGAGGGTTTATGGTGTCTGGGTCAATTTGTAGGGGATGGGAAACTGTTCTTGTGCCAGGGATTGCAAGAGACCTATGGGTGGCATCCCTAAGATTTGTTTCAATATAATCAGGTCAAACATTGATGATGAAATGTGTTAAAGATTTGCTCTACTCAGGGGCTTCTCCACTTAAGAGGGTCTTTGACATTATGGGGGTGGAGTGTTTTTCCAGGTTATATCATGCTTTGGGGGAGTTAGGTGTGGCGAAACATCAGAGTCAGTGGGAAGTAGATTTAGGGGTTAGTTGTGGGAGGGAGGATTGGGAAGTAGTATTTAAAGGGATGTACAAGGGGGTGCTATCCATTAGCTTGTTAGAGAATAATTACAAATTGTATCGTTTGTATTACACTCCAGTGAAAGTGCTTAGGGTCATGGGAGTGTGGGCTGGGAAGTGTTAGAGGCAATGTGGGTTTGATGGCACTTAAAATTTGTTACCTAAGGATGTTAGTGTAGCTGGGTTTAAAAAGGGTTTGGACAAGTTCCTGAAGGAAACGTCCATAAACCACTGTTAAAAAGGACCAGGGAAATCCACTGCTTTCTCTGGGATAAGTAATGTGGAATCTATGCACCTCTTTGGGAACCTGACAGGTACAGTATTTGTGACTTGAATTGGCCGCTGTTAGAAGCAAGATACTAGGCTTGATGGACCCTTGGTCTAATCCAGTATGGCATATCTTGTGTTCTTACTTGTGGTGGACATGGCGAAAAGTGGAGATGCATGGGTCTCAGGTGTATGCCTTTTTAATTCATCTTTTGGGAAAGGAGTTGAAACCACAGATAGCTTTTGCCTTATTACAAAGGGTGCCCCAAGACCTTTCCCAGGGAGAAATTCAATTCCACTCCTTTGGGATCACGGCTGCTAGGCTGGTGCTAGTACAATCATGGAGGCAGGCAAATCTGCTTACGCTGGAGTGGGTTCAAAATAAGCTAGGTTTTATACATAAGATGGCTAGCTAACAGCTTTAAGGCAACACAGAGAGACACAATTTGAAGAGATCTGGTTGCCCTTTTCTAAATGGAAGGAGAACAATGTAAGGTGTTTTCTTTAAAGTGTTCTTTGAAGAGCTCTTATGAGGCAGCCAGGAAGGTAGCTATGAGGGTAACCCCTCCCCCCTTCTGAGTCTGAGTTACAGTGAAACAAAACTAAACACATACCCTTTCGCCCAGAGTCCAGCAGACCGGAGCATACTAGTTTAGACAGGTCATGTAGGCATGCTATATGATAGCTCACAACCCCCAGGGGCTACTGATTGGTGGAGAGGGGATACCTGAGAAAAATGAGAAGGTAGTATGGGTTTGAAAACTTGCTGTATATAAGACAGTGTGTGACGCCACTTCGGGGCTCAGATCTTTTGTCCAGGGTGCCGGCTCTGTCTGAGTCTGTGTACACATTAAAAGATCCTGTTTGCATACTAGTCTGTCTGTGTGTTCCTTCCGGGGGCGCGTGGGAGGCAAGTATCTCCTTGTTTCCTATTACATTTCCTGGTGCATTGGCCAGGAAACCGCCTTTCTCCACGCGCCCGCGGTGGGAACCTTCCTGCAGTTTTCGCAGAACCGGGGCTCGACCGGCCGGGGACCGGCCCCCGAGTAGTCGACGATCCTTGGCGCCACCGGGCCCCTTTGTGCTCTGGAAGGATTCCTTGACGCGTCTGGCTGGTCGGTCCCGGCGGGCTGATTACTCAGTTTGAAATCCGGTGGGATAGACTGGCATCCAAACTTTCTCCGGCTGGAGGTCTGGTGAGTACTACTGCCTTACTGTTTTGGGTAGTTCTGTGATTCTGTGTCTGGTAATTCTGTAAACCGGTAAACCTGTAGCGGCTTGATCACCTGCACGAGCGGTCCGAGTAGGGCCCCGGGGGTTTCTGAAACCACCACTCGTCCAGTCTGTGCTGAGAAAGGGGGGGAAGGGTACCTGGGTACGTATATGTGTATCTGTTGTTAGTGTGTTTCTGTCCCTCCTCCCTTCCTTCCCTCTGTTGTCCTGCGTGTGTTCTGAGCAGCCAGGTTCTGCCTGTTTTGTGAATTTGAATTGGGAATTGTGATTAGAGCATGGGGTCGGGAGGCTCAAAAGGGCAGACGCCCCTGCAGTGCATGCTCCGTTATTTTAGGTCTGGGTTTGGGGGGGGGGATTACAGGGTTTCACTCTCTGCCTCTCGATTGACTGTTTTATGTGAGCGGGAGTGGCCAGCCTTAGTGAAGCTGTGGCCTCCAGAGGGGTCCATTGATCTGCCTACTGTGTTTTTAGTTCATCAGATTGTAGTGAAGGAGCACCCGGATCAGTTTCCTTATATTGATTCATGGCTGGCCATATGCCAGAAGCAGCCAAAATGGTTCCAGCGCTGCCACGAGGATCAGTGTAGAATAATGGTGGCGGCTGCCAGTCGCCGGAAGGTGCAAATGCCCGCCCCTGTCTACAAGGGGCGGGAATCCCCGGGAGGTCCCTACATGCCCCCTCAATTTGCTTTATGCCGCTGTCCCGTCCGCGCCACTACAGGCTTCGCCCCTGATAGATGAAGGGTTAGGAGAGCCTTCCCCCGGGGTGGGTGATGCAAGACTTGGAGAGGATTCTGTAGATACCAGTGCCTCATCAGGTTCCTTTCCTCATACACCCCTGCAGACCCCCCCCCCCCATCATGCTCCTCTCCTCCTACTCCCAGTACTGTCTCCAGTGTCGCAGCCTCACCCTCTGAGAGCGCTTCGGCTGAGCTTAAATCGTCTACCCCGCTGTCCCACCGCCTGCGGTCAGCGACTGCAGAGAAGCAGACGAAGCGGGATTTAGATTTCCAACTGCCTTTACGACAAGTGCAGGGACTCCCGTACCTTAATGCTGCCGGACGGGTGGCAGTAGGACCTTCCAGTCTGATATATGTTCCTTTCTCTACCACTGACTTGCTGAACTGGAAAACCCATTACGCCTCCTATACGGAAAAGCCTCAGGAGTTGACAGACCTTATGACTAGTATTATGCAAACGCACCAGCCTACTTGGTCAGACTGTAGACAACTGCTTTCCACCTTATTCAGCACAGAAGAATGAGCGCGTGTTGTGCGGGCTACCCTCGCATGGCTGGAGGCACATCCTACAGACGCTGGAGTTATAAATCCCCGACAGCAAGCAACTGTGGATTTCCCCAATGAAGACCCTCAGTGGGATCCGAATGATCCCGACGGAGCACGGGCACTCACCCGCTTCCGAACCGCGCTCCTTGAAGGCCTCAAGAAGGGAGGGCAGAGGGCTATGAACATCAGCAAGATTGCAGAAATCCTCCAACTTCCTGATGAAAGCCCGGCAGCATTTTATGAGCGTCTGTCTGAAGCATATCGACTGTACACCCCTTACGATCCAGCAGCTCCTGAGAATCTTCGTATGGTGAATACCGCTTTTGTAGCACAGGCCCAGGGCGATATACGGCGGAAGCTGCAGAAATTGGAAGGATTTGTGGGCATGAACGCTGCACAATTGATGGAAGTGGCGCAGAAGATCTTTGTGAATCGTGACCAGGAGCAGAGGCGAGAATCTGAGCGTAGGATGAAGAAGAAGGCAGATTTCCTAGTGGCTGCCCTAGCCGAACGGCCACCGGTACCGGCCTGGAAGGAAGGGAGCAGGGGACGTGGACGAGGGCAAAGGGGGCCGAGGTTTCTCCTAGGCCCCAATCAGTGTGCATACTGTAAAGAGGAGGGACATTGGAAGAATGAGTGCCCAAATTCCACGAGGGGCGCAAGAGTACCTGCGCACACTACACGAGGGCGAGGCCAACCCATGGTATATCCACATGATACCTTTCCGCCCCCTCCACCAGACTTTGAAGGCCTCGCAGCAGTGGAACAGTATGACTCGGACGAAGACTAGGCCAGACCGGGCTCCAAGTTTCTGCTGGGTCCCCAGGAGCCTATGGTCAAGATGAACTTAGGGGACCAAGAAATGCAATTCATGGTTGATACTGGAGCAACACACTCAGTGGTTACTCAGCAAGTGGCCCCGATCTCCTCCCAGGCAGTAACTGTAGTGGGAGCCACGGGGGAAAGAGTGCAACGATCCTTCCTACAAAACCGCATGTGTCAGTTGGGGGGACGGACTATCACCCACCAGTTCCTGTATATGCCTGATTGTCCTATACTCCTGTTGAGGAGGGATGTCCTGGCGAAACTACAGGCCCAGATATCATTTGGGCCTGGAGGCCAGGCTGAGCTTGAAATACCCAGCCTGGGCCCAGCAGTTTTGATACTGTCTGTCCCCCGGGAAGAAGAGTGGCGGTTGTTCGAGGATAAACCCAGGCCTGATGTAATAGCCCTGGATAAGTGGGACGCAGTACCCCCAGGAGTGTGGGCTGAAGGCAACCCCCCCGGAATGGCCATCAACATCCCTCCTGTTTGTGTCGAATTGAAGCCGGGAGTATCCCCAGTACACATGCGGCAGTATCCGCTGCCGCGGGCGGCGGTGGAAGGAATTCATCATCATCTGGAACGGCTCCTGCTGTACGGTATCCTGCGGCCCTGTCAATCAGCGTGGAACACTCCTTTACTGCCAGTCTAAAAGCCGGGTACCACCGACTATCTTTTATTTATTTATTTATTTTTATTTATTTATTTATTTATTTAACACTTATTTATATACCGCATCTTCCAGCGATCAGTTGCGGTGTACAACTAACAACAGTTAACAAAGCAGCGTTTGTTTTACATAGAACATTTAACATTATAACTTATTACTTAGAACATCTTAACATACATAAGTCAGGAATTCAGCAACTAATCAGGATATTTCAACTATAACAGCGTGTGTAACAATTTAAACAGGAGTACTGTCTGTACTGCATTAGGCAGAACATACCAGTTGTAACTATATACAAGTAGGAGAATCGAGGCATAGTAATGGAGTGTTATTTATTTAAGTTTTGTATATTATCCTTTGTCGTAGGGTGTATAATCGTGATGTGGATAGGTTCGTTTTTAGCCTTTATCTAAGTTGAGTGGAGGGATTTCTATGGTATTATAATGTTTATTGAATAGATACGTTTTCAATTTTTTTCTGAATTCTATTATCTCAGATAGTGAACGTAAGTCCTCTGGCAACGAGTTCCAGATGGTTGGAGCTATATGGGAAAAGGCTCTGTTATTTGTTAATTTATGGGTTTTTATGAATTCTTTTGGAATCTTTAGTTTGTTTGATTGTCCTTTTCTAAGAGTGGGTTTAAGTGGTTCTTTGTCTATAAGATTACATAATGTTGACTTCCGGTTTGGCAAATGAGCTGATCGGACGTGTGCTGATCAGCTCCGGGTAACCTACCCCTCAAATCAGCAATATTCTCCCACTTTTGGTGGAATCTCCTCATATTAATTGTTAATTAATTAATGCGTTGAACCCTCAGCGGCTTGGTGGAAGTGCCCCACTCGCAGCGTAGTAAGTGGCCCGATGGCGACGAAAACTCCGAGGAAGGAGAAGGCTCGGCTCCCGGAGGCTAAAACGGCGGAGAACGTACCTCGTAGCCCCGGCACTAGTGATACTCAGGGGCTGGTGGCGGAGGTTTCCGCGGCAGTGGTGCAAGCCCTCGATGCTCGATTTCAAGAAATATCGGAGCAGATACACAGTGTCGGCCAACATGTAACAGATTTCTCAGGCCGTGTTGAGCATGTGGAGACACGTGTGTCAGATATTGAGGACACGCAGAACTCGTTACAAGCCCGAGTGGAAGCCCTGGAAAAGTTGGTTAAGCAACAAGGTGAAAAGCTTGATGATTTAGAAAACCGAGGGCGGCGTAAAAATCTGCGATTCGTAGGGATCCCAGAGACTGTGGCAGATAGCGCCCTGTATGATTTTATTCTGGCTTGGATTGCTAAACTTATGGGCGACAATGATAACACCAGCACTAAATTGGAACGAGTGCACAGACTGGGTCCACGGAGGGAACAAGCAAGGAGCCCGCGTGCTGTTATAGCGCGCTTCTTGGACTACCGGAGGAAGGAAGATGTGCTCCGAGCAGCCCGGAGCCGCAGCGGGCAGGACTCTAATGCAGAGCGCATATTGGTTTTTCAAGATTATTCGATGCTCGTCAGCCAGCAAAGACGGGCCTACGCAGCTGTGTGCACTCAACTCCGGAGACAAGGGGTGCGTTTTTCCCTCCTGTATCCAGCTCGATTAAGAGTGGACTACCAGGGTCGGCCTCGGTTCCTGCTCTCACCCGAAGAGGCGGCTTCCTTCTTGGACACTCTCAACACTGCTGGTGGTTCCAGCCCATGACTCTGCCGACTGATGTCTTACTGACACACTGACATTGTGGGGGGAACCCCAGTGGTCGAAGGACCATTCCGACGGCCTGGGACTGCTCCTTGCCCTTGGGGGCTGTGTAAGCGCTGTCTTTCCCCGCTCCCCTCCCTCCCTCCCTCCCCCAACGACTTGTTGTGATGCTATTTAGATAATTGCTTAGTGAGGCTGGGAGGTCGGGTGGCATTAGTGGGCTTGATGATGAGTGTTGCATTTGTTTTCGATCCCTGCTACACTGTTCCGCACCAATGTAACGTTCTAGCACTCGAGCAGTAACATTGTTACCGTTGAGGTTTTACCTTGTCTTTTAGAATCCAAGATGGCTGCCGCCACGTGCTGAGGGTGAGGGAGCGCGGGGAGCAGCGGGGGTTGGATTGACTGTGCATGTGTTGGTTTGAGTGATGTGTACTTGGTCGCGGGGGGGGGGGGAGGGATAGGGAGGGCTCGGGGGTCCCTGGTTAGCGGCCCCGCTACTAGACTGGTTATTAGGTTATATTATACTGCACCAGTGCTGCATAGTGGCACTTCAGTGAGGACCTTGTTATCACTGTAGTATATTTTGTTTATCAGACATTAAGTGTTGAGAGTGGGGGAGAAGGGGGCCGGGGAACTCGGGTCGGGACGGGGTGCATGTGGATGTGTGAGTTGAGCGGCGTGCACTTGCTGGGGGGGGGGGGGGGCGTGCGAGTGACTGGGATGGTTTTGGGTGGCTGTTGACCGGTCCCTTCCTGCCCCATAGTGGTTATTGTGGCGCGCAGTTAGTTGTGCTTTGGGGAGAGAGAACTGTCGGCTTCCGACAGGAATGCAGCCTGACGGCGGCACTCCCGCGGGGACCCGTAGAGGAGATTATGCGTGGGGGGGGGGGAAGGGAGGGAGGAGTTGCATGCTCTGCTGGAGGGCGGTCTAGTTATGGCCCTCTAAGAATAGTTGGCCTTTACTCCCTTCAGGTGTATCCCCCCCGAGCCTGGTAAGTGAGCGGGGGGAGGCTGTCACACTGGCCGTTAGACTCCCGACTTGCGTTAGGGGTTGTGGGTGGAGAATATGGGGTCCCCAGGATGTGTATTGGGTCCCGGGGAGCTCCCCGGGACTCATTGGGCTCTGACGGTGTGCTAGGTGTGATGGAGCGCAGAGGGGCACTATGGATCTCGGAGAGTGGGAAGGCATAGAGGGCTATGGGGTGCTGGGCAAAGATATAGGTAGCTGCTGATTGAACCCTAGGGAGGAGGCTATGAAGGGTATAGAAGGGGTAGCCCGTTTTGTCATGGGAAGTTTGTCCGACCACGCGGACGGACTGATAGAGGAGGGTTGGGGAGAGGAGGGAAGGGGAGGGGGGAGTGTGGGGGAGGGGGGGGACTGGGGGGGTGGGGGGGGGATTGTGGGGGAAGGGGAGGGGGGGATATTTGTTACTCTGGGATTTTCCAATCGGCAGCAGGGTTCTAGCTGGAGGGCTGGTTTGGGAGGGCTCCAGGCTGGGGGGGTCCTCTCTTCACGCATAGGAAGGTACTCATGCCAGAACCTTGACACTGCCCCGTTGCTCTGAAGATTATTTCCTGGAATGTTTGTGGCCTGGGGAGCCCTATTAAGAGATATAAAATCCTACAGGCTTTGGCCAGACATCACTGCGATATTGCCATGCTCCAAGAGACTCACCAGTCAGCGGAGGAACATGCCAAACTCTGTAGGAACTGGGTGGGGCAGGTGTGGGGATCACCAGCTAAAGGGGTTAAGGGGGGTGTGGTCATTTTAGTCCACAAACGTCTTCGCTTTGTGGCGGGCACCATCCGCTCGGATACAGATGGGAGGTCCCTTTTGGTCTCAGGCCACCTCGAGGGGAGACAGGTAATTCTTGGAAATTTGTATGGCCCCAATATATGTGACTCGGGTTTTTATAGTGGCTTGGCGTCGGTGGTTGAACAAATGCCTGATTGCCCCTTGATCCTTGGGGGGGACTTCAACGGGGTCCTAGATGCCGACCTTGATACATCTAGGGGGGGGAGGTGCGGGAGAGAGTCTTGTCGTCTCGAGTGCTGCAACAATTTTGTCGGCGCCTGGGCTTAATTGACCCCTGGCGACTGCTCCACCCCTTAGAAAAGGACTATACCCACCAATCTAGGGCCCATGGCACTAGCGCGCGTATCGATTATCTTCTCCTCTCCGCCGCGTTATTCGCCCCTACGGGCGATGCCCAGATTGGCCCTTTGGAGGTCTCTGACCACGCCTTGGTTTGGGTGGACTTGCACTGGGGGGAAGAAGTCCCATATACACGGCTTTGGCGATTCCCTCTGGGACTTTATCACGACCCGCAGTTCCATCAGTTTATCCGGCAGAGGTGGAAGGAATTTATTAGTGACCATCAAGGCCATATCGACGACCCTGAATTGATATGGGAGACAGCAAAGGTGGTCCTTAGGGGGGATATTATAGGGTTTGCTGCTCGGAAGCGTCGAACTTTGGCTGCACGCATCATTATGCTTGAAAGACGGGTGACTAGACTTCGTCGCAGCTGTGCTCATGCTCCCTCCCCCGCTCTTAAGAAACAGCTCTGGGAAGCCCAAGTGGACCTTAATGAGTTACTGCATCAACGGGCCAAGAAGTCAGTTCTTTATTATCGGTATCGGTTACACTGCTATGGGGAGAAACCTGGGAAGCTGCTGGCGCGCTGTCTACAGGGTCGCCGAGGCTCTTCCTTGGTGGCGGCACTTCGAGACGATAGTGGTAGGGTGCATAAAAGGAGGGAGGACATTGCTAAGGTTTTCCGAGGTTTTTTTCAATCTTTGTATAGAGCGGAGCCCGGGCCAGCTGAGACAATGTCTACCTATTTGAGTGGATTGGACTTGCCCCGGCTCTCTGAGGAGCAGAGAGCGGAGTTAGATCAGCCTATTACCCCGCAGGAGATACAATCTGCTATCTCGGTGGCCAGTTGTTGTAAAACGCCAGGACCGGATGGGCTCGGTGTAGAATTCTACAAAATCCTTAGTGACTGTGTAAGCCCGCTCCTCCGAGAAGTCTTCAGTGAGAGGGCGGAGCGTGGGGCCTTTCGCTGGGGGCAGAATCACGCCCACATTACTCTGATCCCAAAACCGGGCAAAGACCCATTATCGGCTGCTTCGTATCGCCCTATCTCCCTCCTTAATTTTGATCTAAAATTGCTAGCAAAAGTTTGGCTGTTCGACTGGCGGGTGTGTTGGGACACTTAGTTCACGAAGCACAAGTAGGTTTTGTGAAAGGACGTTACGCGGTTCGGAATCTCCGGAAAATTCTGGCCTCCTTGGAATGGGTTCATGCCCGGCAACAGGCCTCACTTCTGGTTAGCTTCGATGCAGAGAAGGCCTTTGACAGGGGTCAATTGGCATTATCTCTGGAACCTCCTGCCGCGTTATGGTCTGGGCACTGCTTTTTGCCAACTGGTGCAGAGTTTATATCTCTCTCCAACAGCGGGTATTTTGTGCAATGGGGTGCTCTCCGACGCCTTTGCGTTGGAGCGGGGCACGCGACAGGGCTGTCCTCTCTCCCCCTTGCTGTTTGTCCTCTCCTTGGACCCCTTGATCCGTGTTATTGAGGGCTCGGGGGAGATAAAGGGGGTGAGGGTGGGCCAACAGGAGTTTACCGTCTCGGCCTTTGCAGATGATTTATTGGTTCACCTATCCAGCCCCGGTGCTTCTTTGCAGGCCCTCTTAGGTGAATTCACGCGCTTTGGGGCCTTTGCCGGACTCCGCATTAATCGGGACAAGTCGGAGGCCCTGGATGTTTTGGGGCTTCTCCGTGACAAGTGGGGGGGAGAGTTCCCCCTTCGGTGGGCGGATGATGATTTTGTGTATCTGGGTATTGTATTGTCTCGACGACCTCGGGCGCTATATGCCTGTAACTTTGATCGTTTCTCAAAACGCTTGTCCGCACAATTAAAGGCATGGGAATCGTTACCCCTATCGCTCTGGGAGAATAGCGGCCATCCAAATGATTATCTTGCCACGGCTTCTGTATTGGTTGCAGACTCTACCAGTCTGGCTGCTGGGTCGGGATCTTCGTCGACTGGAGGCCTCTATTAAAACGTTTCTATGGAAAGGGAAAAGGGCGCGTATCCCCTGGGTCCGGCTGGTGGGGCCGTGGCGTCATGGGGGTATGGGATTGCCGGATTTGAAGTTGTACAGTCTGGCCTGTCAGGCTCGACATCTGGGGGACTGGCTGGGGGATACCGAAGTATATACACCTAGGGCGTTTGAGGAGAACTTGGTACACCCGTTTACCTTGTTGGGGGTCCTCCATGACCCGAAATGTAAGCTACCCGGGGGTATACTGCGGAGTGCATTGGTAGATTCTGTTAAACGAACCTGGCAACAACTCAATAAATATTGGAATGAAACGTGGAGGGTCTCCAGCTGGTTGCCTCTACAAGGGAACATCAATTTTCCTCCCGGTTCGGAGACGGGGACCTTTCGGGATTGGGGGTTGCGAGGCATACGGAATGTGGGGCATTTGGTGGATTCTGTGGGAGGCTGTAAATCCTTTCGGACGCTGAGCCGGGAGTATGACCTGCCACCTCGACACTGCTTTGCATACATGCAGGCCTCTCACTATGTAGCATCTTTACCGCGGGGAGCACTGCAAATTGAACGCTCCGCCGTAATCTTGGAGTTTTTTTAGTTTGGGGGAGGATCACCCGCCCTCGATCTCTACTTTGAAACACCGCCTGGACAGCTTCCGAGCACCTCCTGACTACAGGGGGGTTGAGGTGGCATGGGAGGCGGAGTTAGGAGGGGAGGTTGCCCCGGGATCGGTTGCGACGGCTCTGAGACGGATAGTATATGTGGCACAGGGGTCTCGTTGGAGGGAGGTTCAGTTTAAATGCGTGACCCGAGCTAATTTCTCTCCGCGGAGGGCATTTCGTAGCCGCCTACCGACGGATGGTAGCTGTCCTCGTTGTTCCGAGCCTCTGGCCACTCTCCTGCATATGTGGTGGGGATGTCGGAGATTACGTTCCTATTGGGCTAAAATAGGCGCTTTTCTGAGCAGGTTACTGCAGCAACATCTGAGATGGACTGGTCTCTTTGTAGTATTGGACCTGATGGGACCTCCCGCCCCAGCGAAGAGAGGAGAAAGGCTATTAATGAGGAAGGCTTGTCTGGTGGGAAAGGGGCCGCTACTCCGCCTGTGGAGGGACCCCCAGCCACCTACCTTTGCTGAATGGCGGAATAGTTTCCACCATTTGATGCTAACGGAGCGCTGGATGGCGCGGGGCAGTGTCAAGCGTTGGGCCATGTTTATGTCAATTTGGGAACCCTATATCCAACAACTCGGGGTTCGTAGTCGCAATGAGATCCTCCAGTTGGGGACTTGAGATACTGGACACTGGAATAGAGTTGCTGCCGATTGTGTTTGTATGATTTTCACATTGGTTGTGGGGTGGGTGGGGGGTGAGGAGGTGGGGGATGGGTGGGTGGGAGGCAATGGGTTGGGATAAAATGATATAATCCATCTGTTGTGTTTCTTTATATTGCGCCCCGGTGGGGATAAGAGTGCACTCCCCGGGCTGCTATTGTTTGATGTTTTATTGTTGTTCATTGATGGAATTTAAATAAAGTTTATAAAAAAAAGATTACATAATGTTTTTGGGGCCATGTCATTTATGGCTTTGAATGTGGTTATTATTGTTTTGTATATTATTCTGCTTTGTATTGGTAACCAATGAAGGGAAGCTAGTATCGGTGTTATGTGTTGAAGGGAGTTTATTTGTAAAATAACTCTGGCTGTTGCATTTTGAGCAAGTTGGATTCTTCTGATGTTTTGTTTTGAGATGCCCATAAGTATTAAGTTTGCGAAATCGAAGTGGGGAGTTATGGTAGCCTGAGTTATATTAATGAAATCTTGTGTAAATACAAGGGGGCGTAATTGTTTGAGGATTTTGAGTTTGAAGTAGATTTTCTTAATAGTATTTCTGATGTGTGTTTCCATTGTGAGGTGTTTGTCTAAAATGACACCTAGATATCTTATTTCATTTTTTATTTTAATTTCTTGGTTTTGCAGAGTTATGTGGGTTGGAGGCATATATGATTGGTTTTTTGTTACAATTAATACTTCAGTTTTAGCATGGTTTATGTGGAGGTTTTGGGATTTTAGCCAGATTGTGATTTCATTGTAACACTCTGATAGTAGTTGGATCGGTAGGTTGGGAATTGTGAAAGGTATGTACATCATAATATCATCCGCATAAAGGTGATATTGTACTCCAAATTTTTTAAAGATGTTGCAGACCGGCTTTATATAAATGTTGAAAAGTAAAGCTGAAAGTGCTGAACCTTGTGGTAAACCTATTTCTTGTTTGTATGTGTTAGAAGCTTGATTTCCTATTCTTACATTTTGTGTTCTGTTATTTAAATATGAGGTGAACCATTTATGTACGGTGGAGTTTATGCCTATCTGTTTTAGGTTGTTGAGCATTATTGAGTGGTGCACGCTATCAAAAGCTGCTGATATGTCAATGAAAAGGAGGATGAACGCCTGATTATGATTGTCAATTCCTTTTAGGAGTGTATCTATTAATACGGTTAGAAGTGTTTCTACACCGTGGCGGGGCCGGAATCCATATTGTTGATCGTCAAGTGGGTAATATAAGTCTATAAATTCCTGTGTCTGTAATTGTACTACTTTTTCAATTATTTTGGCCAGGAATGGTATGCTAGAGATGGGTCTGTATGAAGTTGGAGATGTTTTGTCTAGTTTACAGTTCTTTAGAATTGGGCGAATTTGTGCGTGTTTGAGGGGAGGTGGAAGGTATCCTTGGGTTAGTGATAAGTTTACTATTGGGAGAATAAATGATAGTAGAGTTGGTAGTGTGTTTTTTATCCATGATACTGGGCATGGATCTAAATATGAAGTTGTAGTATTTAGGCCTGTGATGATAGTTTTTAATGATACTTTTGACATGGGGTAAAATTCTGACCATTCATCTATAGATTGATTAGGGATGTTGATATTTTCTGAGGGCATAGTAGGTTTTTTTGATTTGTTTTGATAGTAATTAGCTAAGGTTTGTACTGAGATGTCTGTGATTTCGTTGCTAGAAGTTTGATCGTTATTGGTTAAGTTTCTAACGATAGAGAATAGCTCTCTAGGTCTGTTAAATGATTTTGCTAAGGTTGCTGCGTAATAATTTTTCTTCGTGCTGTTTATTGTTTCCTTATATTTTGTTAGATGGGTATTATATATTTCCTTGTGTACAGATAACTTAGATTTCCGCCATTTCGTTTCAAGTTTTCTTAATTCTCTTTTCATTTGTCTTAGAGTGTTATTAAACCATGGTGAACTGTTAGTTTTGGTATGTGTGGTCTTTTTATTTGGATGATTATTTTTGGCTGCGATATTGATAGTCTCATTCCAGTTGTTAACAGCATCATCCAAATCAGATGTGGATAAGAGGTAGGGGGTTGTTGAATCAAGGAAGTCTGTTTCATTAAATTTTCTGAATTTTGGAGTAGGGCCATTTCTTATGTAGTTTTTGACGCTAGGGATGGGATATGTGAGGTTTATTTTTATAATAAAATGATCGGACCATGGGATCTCTATACATTCAATAGAGTTTGAGTTAATTAGCTTGAAGAGTATCTCAGGTAGAAGAACCAAGTCTAGTGTTCCTCCTTTGATATGTGTTGCTGTTTGAATTATTTGATAGTACTCTATGTCTGCTATGGTGTCTAGAAATAGTTTAGAGTCTAGTGTTGGAAGTGACGGAAGGTTAAAATCGCCTAGCATAATTACAGGATTTTGTTCTGTGGAAGAGTTGAGGAGTTCAATAAGAGAATCCAGGCCATCTGTTTTTTGATCTGGTGGTCTATAGATTAGGCAGATTTTTATGAGACCGATTTTTATTAATAATGTGTCCATATTATTAGTGATGTTTGATTGGATTAATTTGGCGTTTAAAATCTTTTTTGTCATCATTAGCACTCCACCACCTTTTTTATTGGATCTGTGTTTGTAAAATGTGTCATAGTTTTCTTTATCAAGTTGATTTAGATAGACCGTATCTGTTTCAGAAAGCCATGTCTCTGTGACACATAAGATGTCTGGTTTTAAGTCAGTTATCAGATCGTTAAATATGGGTAGTTTATTTTTCATTGATCGTGCATTAATAAGGATGCATGATAGAGAGGAAGGGTTGATAGATTCAATTTTCTTGTATATTTGTTGTGGATTTGTTTGTTGAATGTGTATAAGTCTGTGAAGATTAATTTTTGGGTAGTTTATATGGGTGTGTCCAATATGGCAGTCATTACGGGTGTGTGTGTGTATTATAGGTATAGTCATGTGATTATTGCTGTTTAAAGTTAGTGATAGGTCAATAATTATTATTGCCAAAAGTAAACTGGTGTATGATATTCGTGTGAGCATGTTGTTTGGGTGCGACATTTTCTATGATTGGCTCGGTGGGCTGTGGAATAGAGTTGTGATAAATTGATTTTAAGTTAATTAGCTAGAAGAGTATCTCAGAGACAGTATGTGAGATAGATTCTGATAGTAATGTAGGTGTCTGGTAGCAGTAAATAAACTCTGAAAGAGTTAAATTGCAGTAGTGATAATTGTAAATCCAAGTGAGTTACTGACGACAGTAAGTTCAGAGCAGGTTACTGATGACGGTAAATCCAATGTAATATACTGACAACAGTAAAGCCAAGTTGATTCAATAACACTATATTAAAGGTGAGTTATTGACAGCAGTAAATTCAAAGTAATCCAATGTAAAAAACTGGCAACAGTAAAGCTAGATTGTATCAATAATACTATATAGGAGGTGAGTTACTGACAACAGTATATTCAAAGTAAATTACTAGCAGCATATATTCAAGGTGAGATTATTGGTAACAGTAGCAAGTTTGTGAGTAATAGTAACACGCCTTTGGGGAACGATAAGGTGAAAGTGATTTACTGACAACAGTGATGTGAAATAGAATCACTGATAAGAGTAGAGTAAGAGTGAATTACTGACAACAGTAAGTTCAGGTACAATACTGACAACAGTAAGTCAAAGCAAGTTAGTTATTGAAAACAGTTATGGATTTGCAGTGGATTAAAGTCAATAGAGAGTCTGAGTCATTATATTATACTTGCGGTTTAGGCTAGAAGTCCAATTATATGTGGCAGTCCTTGTTTCTTTTGCGTTGATGGCTATGTAAGGGCCACTGCCTAAGGGCCACGCCAAAGGGCCCTCTGGCGAGGCCCTCAGGCGCGGGCCCGCAAGGCGCGGGTGCGCCCTGACGGTGGTGCTTTTTGTGTGCAGCTC
This sequence comes from Ichthyophis bannanicus, assembly GCA_033557465.1. Taxonomy (NCBI): domain Eukaryota; kingdom Metazoa; phylum Chordata; class Amphibia; order Gymnophiona; family Ichthyophiidae; genus Ichthyophis; species Ichthyophis bannanicus. Next base: position 344,318,032 of record CM066032.1, read on the forward strand.
CTCACGTCCCGATTGGACGGGGTAATCAGGTGGGTTGCTCCGGCCTGCTCTTGCCGCGCCGGGAGAGCTCTTCACGAGGCCGGAGTGGTGAAGGAAAGGGCCGCACTCGCTGACGGTGGTGCTTTTTGTGTGCAGCTCCTCACGTCCCGATTGGACGGGGTAATCAGGTGGGTTGCTCCGGCCTGCTCTTGCCGCGCCGGGAGAGCTCTTCACGAGGGGGGAGGGGTGAAGACAGGGCTGCACTCGCTGACGGTGGTGCTTTTTGTGTGCAGCTCCTCACGTCCCGATTGGACGGGGTAATCAGGTGGGTTGCTCCGGCCTGCTCTTGCCGCGCCGGGAGAGCTCTTCACGAGGCCGGAGTGGTGAAGGAAAGGGCCGCACTCGCTGACGGTGGTGCTGTCCAGGATCTCCGCCGCGTCAATGAAGCTGCTGTAACTCTGCATCCAGTGGTACCCAACCCCTATACACTGTTGGGTCTCATCCCAGCGGCGGCTTCCCATTTCTCCATGCTAGATCTGAAGGATGCCTTTTTTTGCATACGCTTGTCTGCAGAGAGCCAACACCTCTTTGCCTTCGAGAGAGAGGACCCTGCCACTGGCAGTAAGACTCAAGTAACCTGGACTCGCTTACCACAGGGGTTCAAGAACTCCCCCACCCTTTTCAGTACCGCCCTGGCTCAAGATCTTGCTGGTTACCCCCCAGGAGTGCCGGGTAGATGAGTCCTCCTGCAGTATGTTGACGACCTGTTAGTTGCTGCCGACTCTGAGGCTGAATGTATTCTGTCAACCACAGAACTGCTACAGTTATTGTATAATGCAGGCTACCGCGCATCAAAGAAGAAGGCTCAATTATGCCAGTTGGAAGTGAAGTATCTGGGATTTCATCTTTCTAAGGGAAGTCGACGGTTGGGGAAAGAATGGAAGGAGGCAGTATACCGGATCCCTGTGTCAACAACTCGCAAGCAGGTACGCGCTTTTCTCGGGGCTGCGGGATACTGTCGCATCTGGATTCCCAACTTCGCCAGGATTGCAAAACCCCTCTATGAATCCACGAAAGGCCCAGAGACGAGTCCCCTTACATGGGGACCAGATCAACGGGGAGCCTTCGAACAGTTAAAGAAGGCGTTGCTATCGTCACTAAGCCCTTCACTCTCTACATACACGAAATGGCGGGTACAGCTCTAGGGGTCTTGACTCAACAGCTGGGATCTTGGCCACGTCCAGTCGCCTACCTGTCTAAACAGCTGGATCCGGTAGCCAAGGGATAGCCACCCTGTTTAAGAGCAATAGCAGCAACATCCTTATTGGTGGAAGAATCTGATAAACTATCCATGGGCCAAGACCTCTTAGTCACCGTCCCACATTCTGTTCAAACTTTACTGGAACACAAAGGAAGCCACTGGTTCATCACCTCCCGAATGTTGAAATACCAGAGTATGTTATGTGGAAATCCCAGAGTGTGGATAACAACCAGTCAAGCTTTAAATCCTGCCATGTTTTTGCCGGTCGGCCCAGGACCACCTGATCATGATTGTCTGGAAGTAATGGACACCATCTTTTCCAGTCGCCCTGACTTGACAGATGTACAACTAAACAACCCGGATGAGACCTACTTTGTGGATGGAAGCAGTCTAGTATTGGAAGGCCGCAGGTGTGCGGGGTACGCGGTGGTGACGATGGAAGTGATAGTCGAAGCTCAGCCACTGCCCCCAGGCACTTCCGCACAGAAGGCGGAACTCATTGCCCTCACCCGTGCTCTAACCCTTGGAACAAACCTTCATGTAAATATATACACACATTCCTGATATGCCTTTGCCACTCTCCATGCCCATGGTGCCCTATACAAAGAAAGGGGGTTGATCACTGCAGCTGGGTCCGAAATTAAGAATGGCCCCCAGGTAGTGGCCCTGTTAGAAGCAGTCTGGTACCCCAAAGCCGTAGCAGTCATGCACTGTAGAGGTCATCAGAAGGGGTACAGCGAGATAGCCAAGGGTAATAGGCGGGCTGATGCAGAAGCCCGGCGGGTTGCGATTATCTCCTTGTCTCAGCCTTACTCTGAGAGCCCTGAAGAGTTGCAAGCCCCTTTGTTCCCGGTCCCGTTAAGCCAATGGGCCAAAAGATACACTAGACGAGAGATGGATTTCTTCTGTCAGGAGGAGGATGGGGTATTACACGCTGATGGTTGGATAAGACTACCTAGAAAAGGGACAGCCCCAGTAATAGTTATCCCAGACAGCCTTGCCCCAGCTTTCCTGTCTTCCTTCCATCAGACCACTCATTTCGGCAAGACAGCCCTGGAAGCCACCCTCCGCCCCTATTTCTTTATTTCCTGTTTATGCTCCTTGGCAGCCGCAACTGTTAAGCAGTGTACCATATGTGCTAAAAACAATGCCCGTCAGGGCCCTCGCCAACCCCCAGGAGTGCAGTCCTATGGGATCACCCCTATGGGGAACATCCAAGTTGATTTTTCAGAAATGCCCCGAGCAAATGGATACCGGTATCTGTTAGTCATGGTTTGCACCTTCACGGGGTGGGTGGAGGCATTCCCAGTCCATACAGAAAAAGCCAGAGAAGTGACAAAGGTGCTACTACATGAAATCATTCCCCGTTTTGGGCTTCCAGAAGTAATAGGTTCAGATAATGGACCTGCATTTGTGGCCCAAGTAGTACAGCAGATAGCCAAAGCCTTGCAGATTGACTGGAAGCTACACACAGCTTACTGACCGCAGAGTTCAGGAAAGGTGGAACGTATGAACCGTACCATTAAAATGCATTTAGCAAAACTGTGTCAGGAAACCTCATTGAAGTGGCCCCAAGTACTCCCCATAACCCTGCTTCGCATACGCTCAGCCCCACGAAAGGGTATCGGTGTTTCCTCCTTTGAAGCTGTGTATGGCCGCCCTGCAACTCTTATACAGGGCGTCCATGGAAACTTGATCCAGATAGGTTCCGAAATAACCCGACAGGAACTGTCGGCTCTCAGTTCTGTTTTGCAGGAATTACACCAGTGGGTTCAGGAGCGGCTCCCCATCAACCTGACAGAACCACTCCATGCCCATCAACCTGGCTCACGAGTGTGGGTTAAGGAGTGGAAGAAAGATCCGCTGACCCCCCAGTGGCGAGGCCCATATACCGTTCTGCTGGCTACCCCTACTGCTATCAAGGTGGCAGAGATTGCTCCATGGATTCATCATACCCGTGTCAAGGCTGCAGCGCCAGAACCCGTTCCAGCCTGGACTTCTGTCACGGTCCCAAACCAGCCTCTGCGTTTGACACTAAAACGGGATACATCAGCCTAGTGACGAACCCACCCCAAGATACACAGCAGAGCCTTAGTTTTACTGCGACTCCTGATATGTGCCTGCTTCCAGCCGAGCATGGGGACCACCAATACAGCAATATTGCTTGCCCAAACTGCCCTAAACATGACTGACTTTTGCATACTTAACTCTCTACAAGCTGGGTTTTTTCTGTCAACCTGTCTTATAGCTCTACCCTCTAGTTTATGTGAAATGCAGAATTTTACTATACTTGCTAGTCTGGACTGTAAACAACCTGGAGTGTACTTTTCTACCTTTTTCTATAGCATTGGAACCACTCAGCCCACCTCAGCCTTTAACCGAATTCCTTTTTCTTTGCAGGTAGTTTCCACCCTTAATGCTACTGATTGTTTTGTTTTTGTAAATGCCAAAACGGGAGGGTTTAATGTGTCTAACACTGTCTTATCATGCAATTCTGTTACAAAGGTATCATATGCGTATTCTGAAGTGTATCTTCCCTTAGGCTGGTTTTTGATATGTGGGAGGGTGACCTATACTTATGTCCCTGTAAATGCCACAGGTGGCTCATGCACCTTCGGCCGACAGACGACCGCCGCTTTCTTTCACACGACCAATATAGCTAAAGCCCGCCCAGACCACCCCGCTCTATCCCTATGTCCTCGACCTGTAACTCAAACGTAGAACCCTACAGTGATGGGACAGCCCTTGGGCTGTCGTTATCGATCGTTGGAACACCTGGATTAGCCCTACACAACTCTATGGAGATAAGCCGACTGGCTTGTTCTCTAGCCAAATCCCTCAATCTGATCTCAACAATACTGGCCACCATGAATCATGAAATGTCCGGCCTATGCACAGCGGTACTGCAAAATAGAATGACCATTGATTTCCTGCTCTTACGCCTTAACCATGGCTGTGAAGAGTTCGAGGGTATGTGTTGTTTTAACCTCACTGAGGAAAGTGTCTCTATTGAACACTCTATCCAAGACCTGCGTGAACTAGCGAAACATATCTCAGACTCATCCATGGGACTGGGAACGGGATGGTTTGTGAAGTTGTTTAGTTGGTTGGGGGGCCTTAAGACCTTAGTTATAGGAGTTTTCCTTCTTTTCCTGCTATGCGCCCTCTTACCATGCAGTATCCAGATCCTCCACCGTTTTATCACCTCCACCCTCGACGCCCTGGTGGAACACAAGACGGCTACCTCTGTCATGGCCCTGACCCAATATACCCCCCTGCGGCCTGCCTCTAGTACTGCTGCCCTCTACCGCCCTAGCGGTTGAGGTCCCACTAAAAAAGGGGGGAGTGAGGCAGCCAGGAAGGTAGCTGTGAGGGTAACCCCTCCCCTTCTGAGTCTGAGTTACAGTGAAACAAAACTAAACACATACCCTTTCGCCCAGAGTCCAGCAGACCGGAGCATACCAGTTTAGACAGGTCATTTAGGCATGCTATATGATAGCCCACAAACCCCAGGGGCTACTGATTGGTGGAGAGGGGATACCTGAGACAAATGAGAAGGTAGTATGGGTTTGAAAACTTGCTGTATATAAGACAGTGTGTGACGCCACTTCGGGGCTCAGATCCTTTGTCCAGGGTGCCGGCTCTGTCTGAGTCTGTGTACACATTAAAAGATCCTGTTTGCATACTAGTCTGTCTGTGTGTTCCTTCCAGGGGTGCGTGGGAGGCAAGTACCTCCTTGTTTCCTATTACACTTACAGTGTTCCTTTAAAGTTGGGTTACACATTGGGGAAGGGTGTCGTGTTGAAAATGTGTTGGACTTGTGTTTGGTTAAGTTGGACTTGTGTTTGGTGAGTTGTATCTATGATGAGTGAGAAGAGTTGATGGCTTCCGAGAGAGGTGAGGGAGCACAAGGGGGAATGAGAGACACCTCAATTTAATGGGTAAATGTGATCATTGTATGGCTTATTGTGCTCTGGAAAATGCATAATTGCTTGTGCATCTTATGTTGAACTGTTTAGTGACTGTCTCAATAAAAATTGTTAAATAAAAAAAAAAAGCTTTGAACTCATTAGAAGCAGCTGGTGAAGTACTGTATATCCCTTAGGGGCAGTGAATAAAGGTTTCTCCTCAAGTCTTGCCGAGTATCTTCACATGGTGACCCCACTGTATAAAATCTATACAAAATCTCTGCAAGGCAACACTATGACTGAAGTATGACAGAAAAGAAAAGGAAGAATACATGCTAGCTGCACATTAGCCAGGATAAAAAGGTGCCTACCTCTACTACTACTACTTATTATAATTTGTATAGCACTACAAGGCATAAGCAATGCTGTACATATACACATGAGAGTTCTTGCTCAATAAAGCTTACAATCTATGCCCAACAGAGAGAGACAAAAGATAATTTAACACACAGGAGAGTAGAAGTTTATAATCCAAAAGCAGCCTCAAAGAGGTAAGGCTTTTAGCCTGGATTTGAACAGGACCAGAGCTGGGGCCTGACACACCAACTCAGGTCGTCAGTTCCAAGCATATGATGCAGCAAAGTGGAATGAGCAAAGTCTGGAGTTGGCTGCGGAAGAGAAGGGCACAGATAGAAAGGATTTGCCTGATGAGTGGAATTCCATAGGAGGAGTGTAGGGAGAGATAAGAGATGAGAGGTAACAGAGAACAGCAGAGTGAGTTCTTGTAGGTCAGTAGAAGAAGTCTGAACTGGATGTGAAAACAGATAGGAAGTGACTTGAGGAAAGGGGTTATATGAGCATAGTGACACTGGTGGAAGATTAGCCTCATGGCTGAGTTCTGAGTTCCAGATGATAGTAGTAGGGTTGCCAACCGGCCGGTTTTCAGCCGGCCTGGCCGGTTTTTCCATGGCCAGGCCAGCTGCCGGCACAGATGTCAAACCGGCCGTTGAAAGGCCGGTTTTTTGCTCTGGCCGCAAGATCGGGAGCGGCCAGAGCAAAAAACCGGCTTTCCTCCCGAAGTCCGCGGCGCGAATGCGAACGCGATTCCTCATAATAGTGCAGCCGCTGCTTCTGCTTTGTACAGAGCAGCGGCTGCACTACACTTACTTTGAAAAGTAAAGAAACTGTATGAGGAGCCCTCCGGTCATGGCAGAGCCCGAGGAAGTGATGTCATGGGGCGGGTTCCTCACAGGCTGTCTTTCCTTTCAAATTAACTTTATTGCAGCTAAAGTTAATTTGAAAAGGAAAGACAGCCCGTGAGGAGCCCGCCCCATGTCATCACTTCTTCGGGCTCTGCGATGACCGGAGGGCTTCTCACACAGTTTCTTTACTTTTCAAAGTAAGTGTATTGCAGCCGCTGCTCTGTACAAAGCAAAAGCAGCGGCTTGGGCAGGGCAGGGCAGGGGTGTGAGTGAACCAGCAAGGGGGGGGGGGTGATGGTATGATTAAACCAGCAGGAGGGAGGGAGGGAGGGAGGGAGGGGGGGTTTGGTGTGAGTGACCCATCAGGAGGGGGTGAGTGAGTGACAGGGGGGTGGGTGAGTGAACCAGCAGTGGAAGGGGGGTGGTGTGAGTGAACCAGCAGTGGAGGGGGGGGTGTGAGTGAATCAGCATGGGAGGTGGGTTGGTGTGAACCAGCAGGGGATCGGGTATGGTGTGAGTGAACCAGCACGGTAGTGGGGTGATGGTGAGAGAGAACCAGAAAGTGGGGGGTGAGTGAGTGGCACGGGGGTGGGTAAGTGAACCAGCAGGGAGGGGAGGGGAGGGGTGGTGTGAGTGAACCAGCAGGGGAGGGGGTGAGTGAGTGAACCAGCAGGGGGGGGGCGAGTGAGTGAACCAGCACTGAGGGGAGGGGGGTGAGTGAACCAGCAGGGAGGGGGGGGTGTGTGAGTGAATCCTCGGTAATTTTTGTGGGTGGGGCTGGGGGCGGGGCAGGGGCGGGACTGGGGGAGGAGAATGGGTGGAGCATGGCGAGCCACAGGTGTCGGGTTTTTCTCGGTGAAAAAGTTGGCAACCCTAGATAGTAGTGACAGTGCACACACTGCAGGTGAAGATAACATTCCTGTCACAAATAAAGACCATGGTGAACTTGTTCATGGACCCACTGTGGCAGGAAATAAACCACAGAAGTTAATGAAAAGGTTAAGAGGATTAACTAGAAGTAAATGCACTCCTTCGGATAAAGAGGAGATAAGGTACTGCTACCTTTATGATACAGACCCTATAATTTAAATCAAGAGGATATACAAAGAGAATTAACCAAAACTAAAAGAAAGAGGAATATTGCTACAAGATTAAACTGCAAAAAGCAAATGATGCAAATTTAAAATTTCTAATTTCACAGATCAAAATAAAAAAGTACGGGAATGATAACATCTTAAATCAGCTGAGGGCTTCTGTGAAAAAAGAAAGAAAGAGGAGTCTAAGGTAAGAGCACCAGAAGAAAGGTATACACAGAAAAAGAGGAGTCTCAGAAAGGAACAAGAAAAAAGAAAAAAAACTGGGGAAGAGGAAATCTGAAAAAAGCACCAGAAGAAAGGCTGAAGAGAGGAGAATGAGGGGATCCGGAAAGAAACACAAGTAGAAAAACTGAAGTAGAGAAAGAAAGAGGGGCTCTGGAAAGGAACACAAGAAAGAAGGTTGATGAGGAGAGAGAATAAAGAGGCTTGGAAAGAGTACTAGAAGGAAGGTTGAAGTGGAGATGAAGCTAGGAAATCTGGAAGAGCAGGAAAGCAAGAAAAAAGGACAGGCCATGACATCAACTGAAAAGAAGAAAAAAGGGAGCAGTAAGACCCAGAGGTGGAGGAATTATAGGCTGAGCTCCTACTTTATGTGGAAAAAGATGAGTAAGCCCAGTTCCAGGTGAGAGAAAGATTACCCAGGCATAGCCTGCATAAAGGGATCATTTATTGACATTAGAGAAAGCACAGTTACTTACCTGTAACAGGTGATCTCTGGGAACAGCAGGAATAAGTCTTCACATATGGGTACGTCGGTACCGACGGAGCCTGCGCGGGAACTCTCCCCAGCATCCAAAAAGAAAGCTTTTGGGAGCATCCCACACGCATGCGCGCTGCCTTCCCGCCCATTCACTTCCCTCTCATCAGTTGGGTTTGTACCTGAGACCGAAGGAGGGAAGTAGACAAATTAGAGAGAGAGAGAGAGAGAGAAACAACTCCTAGGGGAGATGGGTGGGTTGTGAAGACTTATTCCTGCTGTTCCCAGAGATCACCTGTTACAGGTAAGTAACTGTGCTATCTCCAGGAACAAGCAGGAATAAGTCTTCACATATGGGGACTCCCAAGCTAGAGATGCCTAGAGAAGGTCCCAGCATGTTGCAATTCTAATCGATGGGCCATGCTATTTCCCAGAACCTCAGGCATCCAAGGGATGGAGGGTAGGAGTTGAACTAAAAAGGGTGTGCTGTGGAACAGCTTGACTAAACAAGGCGTCTAGAGGGGAGTCCTTGTGTAGATCATAAATGTTAGTAAATATTGGATTTCAATTTTCTAATGTGGACCTTAGTCAAAAGTATTGCGAACGTATTTGTTGAGGCTAATATGGGTCTGGTGCTGAGAGCCAGTACATTATCCTCAAAGAAAATACCTTACTGTGAAGTAGAGGAAAAATATTTTTGCAATACAGGCAGAGGTCAGAAGCCTAAATGGCTAGAACTAATCCCAGAAGAAAAAACTGGGGGAGTTTAATGGGGTTGGACTTTGGATGAGAAGCTAAAGCTTCTGTAGGCCAAAGTTTGAAGCTCTTTGTCCTTGGAGCAGAAAAAGGCTCTAGGAAAGAGAGGAGATAAATCTGACTGGTTTGCAGAAAAAGGATGGGTTTTTAAGACCTCTCTATCCAAATGAAAGAAAGAAACATTTGTAGTAGGCGGTGTAGCCTCCAATTTCTTGAAGATCAGTAATGTCTTCCCTAAGTGATGTCACTTAGGATGATGACTTTATATGGAGAGCTTCAGATGTAACGTAACCGGAGAGGTTACAGTAAAAAAAAAAGGTAGTTTCTAATTACCATAGAAATTGGTTGTCCATTTAAAACCCTATGGAATGCTGGAACAGCATTAGTATGGACAGTAACAAATCTTTCAGAGTGAGATATGTGTATTTATATAAACATATATATATGTTTATATAAATACATATATCAGAGCTGGGGCCTGACACACCAACTCTCTGGAGTGGAGGAGTGGCCTAGTGGTTGGGGCAAGGTACTTCAGGCCGGAAGGTCGGGGGTTCAAATCCCACTAGAGGACAGCAACCTTGGGCCGGAAGGACTGGGGTTTCTAGTCCCACAGGTGCTCCTTGTGGTCTTGGGCAAGCCACTTAACCCTCCATAGCCCATGTTCCCTGTAAAATAGTTATCTCCAAGTTATAATGCCCTGTTCAATGTAATTTCAGTTTGTTCAATGTAAACCGCACTGATGCAGAATAGCGCGGTCTATAAGAGAATGTAAATATATATATATATATATATATATATATATTTCTATTTATATATATATATATATATATATATATATATATATATATATATTGATATATATATTGTGATGAGGAAGCTCCTCAAGAAGCAATGGAGATAGCTGAAAATCCTGTGGAGAAACGTAGTACTGCACTGAGAAGCAGGATTTTCACTTCAAAAGGAAAAAATCACTCAGCTGATCTAAAACCACACCTCACCTTAGGGGAGGAGACAGGTCTGGTCACTGATTGGGCACGCCCAAGCAGGAGGCGGGCAGTGCAACGTAGTGAGAGCTTGTTAAATACGCAAGCAGTTAGAATTAGCTGAATCAGGAGAATTAGCTGAATCAGGAGAACCTGGAGAGTTACTGGGAGACTCAGAAGCACGGAGAGACTCAGAAGCACAGAGAGACCTGGAACTACAGGAAGAGCTACCGGAGAACCAAGCAGGACCTTTGAGCAGTAATCAGTGGTCTAAGGATCCACCCTGGAGACACTCTCATTATAAGGTACATCCTGGGGTTAAAGGAGCTAGCAGGTTTGATACCTGGACCAAAGAGAGCTGGAAACACAGTACTAAAACCCAAAGCAACAACAGACAGAAGTACGGAGGAATTGTTCAGCCTCATATTCACTTGCAAAGCACAAGGACTAATGATAAGCCAGCGGGAGCACAAATCCTGAAAGCCAGTAGAAGGAAAAGTGCTAATGCTTATTCAGAGGACTTGAGCCAAGGTAAAGCTGACATTTCTTATTATGATTGCTTGTTCAGAAAGTCTCCAGAACGTGTTAAACTTCTAAAGACAAACCCAACACTTGCTCTTAAGGATAAGTGGGGGAGGGGTTTTACCCACACGGAGAACTGTTGCTTTGATAAGAACAGCATAGCCAATTACCAGGGATTGCTCTACATGTATTATTGAAGATAGCCATGATAAAGAGCTTTGAAACTATATGAAAAGAATATAGTAGAAAGATTACTTTACCTGTTTCTCTGGTGAAAAGCTTATGAAGGTAATAAGTGTAATCACCTGCTGGAGCTGAGAAGCCGTGCCGTTGAAAGGACATTGCTTTCTGTTCATTGAAGAGTCACATGATTGCCTAAATGTGAGTCTGAGAAGGAACTGTGAATAAGCTGAATGAAAGCTGCCTCAGCACTGCAACTTCTGTATATTTGGTTTTCCCATCTTTTGTTGAATGTGCATTATTCTTCCTTTGCGTCTGAAAGCACTGAGCTTCAATGCGTTAGAAATAAACCCTCTTAAAATAAATTCTTTGCCTGCTCGAGCTACAACTACAATCTCAATCCTTCAGGAGGCCCAGTAACTAAATTTCCCAGAATCCCTGGGGGCCACATTTTAGTGCTCTACCCCTGAAGGGCATCAAAGGCCCCTCCTACCTGGAAACCCTCAAGGCCCAGGTAGTAAGGGGGTGGCTATATATATATCTATATATATATATATATCTATATATATATATATATATATATATATCTATATATCTATATCTATATATACATATCTATATATCTATATCTATATATATATATCTATCTATATATCTATATCTATATATATATATATATCTATATATCTATATCTATATATACATATCTATCTATATATATCTATCTATATCTATATATCTATATATATATATATATATAGATAGATAGATAGATAGATAGATAAATAAATAAATTTAAAAAAAAAAAAAAATATATATATATATAGCTTGTGTAGTATGCACTTCTGCCGCTAGGCGTGTATAGTGCAACTCATTGTCAGTTCAGTGCCGCCTGTGTTGTCGACCTGGCTTGTTCTGTTCATCTGCAGTGATTGTTTTTGCTAGCGCTGTTTTGTTCTTGTTTCTTTTTTTATGATGACAAGTTTAAGTGAACAATGTGCAGCTGTGAAATTTTGTTTTCTACTCGGTAAAAATGTGCTGAAACTGTTTTAATGTTGAAAACAGCTTATCAAGATGACGCTATGGGAAAAAGTCAAGTGTACCAGTGGTTTGCTCGGTTTAAAAATGGCTTCATGTCGATTGATGACAAACCTCGTTCTGGGCGTCCATCAACTGCCCGAATCGACGAAAATATTGAAAAAATTAGAGAGCTTGTGCTCACAGACCGTCGACAGACAATTGATCAACTGTCAGAGATTAGCGGGTTATCTTGGAGCTCGGTTCAGCGAATTTTAACGGAAGATTTGGGAATGAAAAGGGTTGCTGCCAAGTTTGTTCCTCGGGTTCTGACTGACAATCAAAAGGAACATCGAGTTGAAACATGTCGTGTTTTGAAACAACAGCTTGAAACTGATCCAGATTTTCTGTCAAAGGTCATTACAGGTGATGAGTCATAGTGCTATGGTTACGACCCAGAAACAAAGCAACAGTCAAGCCAATGGAAGACGTCATCGTCACCCCGTCCAAAAAAATGTCATCAATTCAAATCAAACATCAAAACAATGCTGATTTGCTTTTTTGATGCCAAGGGGGTAGTTCATTCAGAGTTTGTTCCCCTAGGTCAGACTGTCAATCAAACCTTTTATTTGGAAGTTTTAAGAAGATTGCGCAACAGTGTTTGTCAAAAAAGACCCGATTTGTGGCAGACAGGAGACTGGTTCTTCCACCACGACAACGCACCTGCACACACAGCCATCTCTGTTAGACAGTTTTTGGCTAAAAATGGCATGGTTCCGCTGCCCCACGCACCTTACTCGCCTGACCTGGCTCCGTGCGACTTTTTCTTATTTCCACGCATGAAAAGGGGCATGAAAGGACACGGATTTGACAACATTGAAGAAGTCAAGAAAAAAACGAGGGAGGAGCTGTCAGCCGTTTCTAAAGATGACTACAAAAAATGTTTCGAACAGTGGAAGCACCGGTGGGACAAATGTATCAGTTGTAATGGAGAGTATGTTGAAGGGGATAAGGTTGTTTTGTAAAGAATTTGAAATAAATAGCTTTTAAAAAATAATTCCTGTTTTTTTTGGGTACCCCCTCATGTATATATATATATATATATATATATATATATATATATATAATATTATATATATAAGAGAGACTCACTTAATAACAAGAAGGGGTAAGACCTGCTTGAGAATATGGATAGAGAACCCCTTACTGGTTACACGTGGAAGAACCATGAAGAAGGTTACATGGAAACCAGTGGAATGTTCCTAGTCAGAAGGATAGGTCTAGATTTCTTTAAAAATTCTAGACTTTGAATAACCAGAAATGGAGATCTACGTGAAGGGGTGCAGAGAAATCCTTAGTCTTAAGACAAGTCTGGATCCTTCTATAACTTCAGTGTGGAGAAAAAGATGCAATAAAAGGGAATACCATATTTGCCCGTCTATGAGGGCAATATGAGTATAATGCGTTCTTTGTTCAGCATAAGCTCCAATGAAGTATTGGGAATTAGAAGGAATGCAGTAGACAAGGACCAACTGCAGTGAAAAGAAATGCATCCCTGTTGGAAGAGTTCAAATGGAGATGTGGAACAACTCAGGGAATTAAGCAATTCTTTTTGCTTTCACGTGATCTAAGCCCTGGTTCATTTTCCCTAAAAGGAAATTTTAAGGAAGATGGTAAGAGTAGGAAAAAAACGGTCATGTGGGAGCATGACTGGGCAAAGCCTTTTAACCATCTGGAAGTTACTCACCAGGAATGGCTCTGACGCTCTCTGGCAAAGGCCCATAGTTGCAGAGCTTTTTGTAGAATTGCAGAGAGTATGTTGTAGGTTGCTTAGGTGAGATCTGGCTGTTTAATTACCAGTGTGCAACCTAATCTATTCTGTGGGAGCCAAAGAACTGAAGATGGCTATGAATAGTAGACAGGCTGGTTGCCTGCAACGATAAATTGTCCAAAGTAGGTTTTGGAACCTCTCTTGGAATTATCTGTTGTTAAGGCAGCAGAAGAGGTTAGGTCCTATAGATTGGAAAAGGACCGACAGACATAATTAGAAGTGATAAAACTCAATTATGGTCTGATAAGCTGTCTTAAAATAAATATTTGAAAAGATTGCAGAGGGGAGAAACTCTGTATGGAAATCACTTAATGGAGTAGGTATTGAAGACAATCCTATGGCTTAAAAGGTAAGCCCTCCAGTCAAATAGTATCACTCTTAGAGTAAAAGTCTCGACTAAGAGGGATAGAAAGTAATACAGAGTTGGGAAGACTTACAATTTGGTAAGTCTCTGAAAAAGGTAAAGCTCCCCTGCAGTCAAAAGTATGAGATATCCTCGTACAGGACAACTGTCAAGGTGAAAGGCATAGCATACCTTGTAATTAGTTGTAACTCCTCTGTTTACTTTAAAAGGAGAGGAGAAACTGTTACCTGTAGGGCATGATTATCCTTACTAGCTCTAAGAGCTAAAAGAATGGATTGCTCTTGGCAAGAGATTCATGCCTAAAGTGGAGGATTGAGCCAGTGTATCACTGACCTCTCAGTAAGGATGAGAAGAACTGTAAATGCTTCTGTTGTTAAGAAGTAGCGGTTCTGAAGCTCAACAGGAAAAAGAGATTTAATGAATAAAATATCAGAAACCCTGCGACTGCTGAGTTTGCTGAGCCTGTTGAGGCTTTAGTTTTCTTAGCCTGGTATGATGTTGCCCTTCTTTGGAAACATCTGCATGATGGGTAGAAGATGAATAAAACTTTTTCCCTTTAGGGGAATAAAGTTTGTTAGGAGATTTTTTACTAGCTGGGATAGAGGAAAGTTTTGACAATCCTCTGAAAGCAACAATATCAGTGTTTAACTGATTAGCTTGGAATAAAGCATCCTTGTTAAAGAGATTTTCACCAGTACAAGGAGTATTTCCAAGCCTTTCTTGTACCCATTTGTCCAAGTCTGAAGCTAGGAGCCAGGCCATGCATCGTGCTCCTATGGCTATAGTAGAAGTTCTGCTAATAGACTGAAAACAGTCCAGGGAAGCACGATTAAGGAATTTGGAGACATTTTGAGCATGACTGACTAATATGAAAAAGTCTGCTCTTTTATGTTCTTGAAGAAAAGGGTTCAAAAGCTTTAAGTTCTTTGTGACCTCTTCAAGAGATAATCCCATATAGAAAATATATGAGAGAATTCTTGCTGAAAGCATGGATGCCTGGAAGCATCAACGTCCAAAGGCATCTAAAGTCCTAGACTCACGACTTGGCGGATAAGAAGAGTGTTTCTTTGCACTCTTAATACGACTCATTGCTGATTCTACAACAATAGAATGATGAGGAAGTTGAGTCTTTTGAAAACCTGGAGAAGGTGGCACCTTGTACATAGTGTCAAGTGTCTTAGAATGTGGGGATACCGTTAAAGGAGTTTCCCACATTCTTAATAGTAGATCTTGTAAGATCTGATGCAAAGGAAGCATGATCACCTCCTTTGGAATCCAGGGGACTTGCAGGGTCTCTGAATCCCCTGGTAGGGATTCTTTACCAGGTATAGAAATGGCAAGTAACTTTGCCATATCAAGCAGAAAAGCTTGAAAAGAAATCTCCGCTGAGGAGGACCCTCTAAAATGAGGGGTAAAGGCTAGACTTGTTGAAAATTCAGCCTTGGTACCGATGGATTCATCCCAGTCATCGGGATTGGAAGACTTGAAAGGATGAAGCATTGGATTTTCCTTAAAGCGATATCTTCGGTACCGCTCGAGGTCGGTACCGAATCCTCCATGCTAGAGATCGATTCCAGGCTCGGCATCGAAGGAAGCGAGTCTGTCGAAGCAAGCATGGACGGTACTGACACCGATGCCGATGTCGATACCGGTACCGAAGCCGATACTGATACTCGAGGAACGGTCTGCAGCAACTTTAGCGGTACCGAAGTTGCCGAGAGCGCTAGACTGCGTTCATCAGTGAGGAGTGTTTCATCCATCACCATAGCCAATGCCGGGGTGTCGGTACCGCTCGAAGTGGCCACAACCACCGAGCATGGCCCAGGTATGTTCATCGAGGTAAGAACCCCGGGAACAACCTGAAGCCCCGTTAATGCTTTGGAGCCCGAAGACTCCCGCCGGGGCTTTATTGCCAAAATGTCCTCGAGGGCAAGGCCAGAGCCATCTCGATGCTGAGAAGGAGATCTACCACTCGAGGACTGGCTAGTTTTTACAGACTTTTGTTTGGTTACCTGATCCTGTGAAAAAGAAGATATTCTAGCTGATGACATCGAGTGCGATGTGAACCGGGTATCCTGAAGACTTCTTCTGTTTGAGCTCCAGCAGGAGAGACACTCCAGTGGGCAATGGTCAGGATCTAAACATTTTAGACACCAAGAATGAGTGTCTGAAAATATATCTGTACCGCCACACTTTGAGCATTTCTTAAGGATAGTGGCTGGCCCATGGAAGCGGTGCAGCAAACCAACTTACACTAAATCTGGGTTGCCACCGCACTGTCTCCATGGGCCTGCTGCTCTCCTCTTCCGGCCAAAGTCTCTAGAATCGTGAGGCTTTGGCCATGAAAAGAGAGCTGCAGGCCCCTGGAGACAGCATGGCAAGCCAACTTTAGGGTAAGTGTGTTTGCCACACTGCCTTCAGGGTGTGGGGAGGGGAGTGGCTGAATCCTGGTGCACAGTGCCGCGGTGTGTGTGTGTGTGGGGGAGGGGCACCAGCCATGCAGGGGAGAGCATCCGTCCTCGGTGGCAAGGGGCCAGGAACATCACTGCTGATCTATTGACAAAGCAGACTCAAAGGAGCAACAAATAAGTAGCTATTATATCAACCGCAACCTCAACTTAACTATAACTATAACTTTGAATATGTATACCTGGGACTCTCCCAGGCCAACCTTTCTTACACCCTTCCCCACTACACACAGAATCAGCAAACAGAAAGAGTGAGAATGATCCATTTCAAAGGCAGACCTACCTGTAGTCTTCCCGTTTTCCCAAACGATCAAACACCATCAATGAAAGCACCCGGGTGGGAAGGAGGACTGAACTGTCGTCACTCAAGGAACTACAATTACCAGGTAAGTGTAATTATCGTTCCTCCAGTTCAGTCCTCCACGTCTGGGATGTAACAGAGCAGTAATCATTGGGAGGAACCTTTCCAGCCGGCTCGTAACACTGCCGACCCAAAGCAGGCATCATTTGCCGCCGCAATATCGAGGTGGTAGTATCTACTGAAAGTATGAAGGGAAGACCATGTGGCCGCCCTACAAATTTCTCCCGGCGGAACCAAACTGTGTTCCGCCCAGGAAGACGCTTGCGCTCTGGTAGAATGAGCTCGTAAGCCCGTCGGCACCGACTGACCTTGAAGCAGATAAGCTGAAGCAATCGCCTCCCTAATCCATCTGGCAATGGAAGCCTTTGCTGCCCCTTCCCCTTTGCGAATACCTCTGAACACCATGAATAGCCGGTCCGACTTGTGAAATACTTCCGAAACCTTCAAATATTGTCGCAATACCCGCTTCACATCCAAACAGCGTAAACTGCGATCCAAGTCGCTATCCTCTGACGACCCTAGTATCAGCAGAGAGAGAGACCGTCTGATTCAGATGAAAAGGGGATACCACCTTAGGCAAAAAGGACGGAACGGGTCGCAGCACCACCTTTTCCCTGGAAAAGGATAAGAACGGTTCCCTACAAGATAACGCTTGCAACTCCGAAATGCGTCTAGCCGAACAGATAGTAACCAAAAATACGGTTTTCAACGTCAAGTCCTTAACCGAAGTCTGGCGCAACGGCTCAAAAGGCGCTTTGGCTAATGCTCCTAACACCAAATTGAGATCCCATGGTGGAACCATCACTCTCCGCGAGGGTCGCAGCCTTGCAATTGCTTTGAGGAAACGCAATACATCAGCATTAGCGCCGAGAGCAACACCTTGTACCTTGCTGTGATAACACGAAAGAGCTGCTAGCAGGACTCGCAAGGAACTTGCTGCAAGGCCCTTATCAAAACCGTCCTGCAGAAAGCTCAAGATCAAGGGAACGGAAACTGTAGCCGCCTGGACTTGCTGCCTCGAGCACCAGTCCTCAAATATACGCCATACACGAACATATGTCAACGATGTGGATTGTTTTCGCGCTCTAAGCAAAGTCGCGATGACTGCCGCCGAATAACCTTTTTTCTTTAGCCTCGCCCTTTCAATGGCCAAACCGCAAGTGAGAACCGATCCACCTGAGGCATGAGAAGCGGCCCTTGCACCAACAGATCTGCCGTCACTGGCAACCGCCAGGGCTCTCCATCGAGGAGGCGAATGAGATCTGCATACCACGGACGCCTTGGCCAATCTGGTGCCACCAAGAGAATTCTCCCCGGATGAGCCTCGATCCGCTGAATCACGCGACTGATTAAACGCCCACGGCGGAAAGGCATAAAGAAGACCCGTCAACAGCCACTGATGCAACAGTGCGTCTATGCCTTCCGACATTCTTTCTCGCCTTCTGCTGAAGAAACGACTTGCATTTGCGGACTGGAAGGTTGCCATTAGATCCATCATCAGCTGATCCCATCAACGAACTATCTGTGCAAAGACGTCTGGATGCAGCTCCCACTCCCCCGCATCTACTCGGACCCTGCTGAGGAAATCGGCCATCACATTGTCCTTCCCTGTGATGTGCACTGCCGAAATCGCTGTCAACCGACTCTCTACCCAAGAGAACAGAGCATCCACTTCCTCCTCCATGGCCGCACTTCCCATGCCGCCCTGTCGATTGATGTAGGCCATTGCTGCTGAGTTGTCCGACAACACGCGCACTGCCTGACCTACCACCGATGCCTCAAATGCCAGCAGCACTCAGAATACTGCTCTCAGCTCCAGCCGGTTGATCAACCAAGAGCTCTCTAGAGGAGACCATACTTCTTGCGCGAACCTGTCTCCGCAATGGGCTCCCCAGCCCGCGAGACTCGCGTCCGTCAACAACGGAAGCCACACTGGTTGCTCCAGTGCCATTCCAGCTGTCAACGAGGTCGGACTCAACCATCAACGAAGAGACTGCCTGACCTCGATTGGACAGGGGAGCCGTTTGTTCAATGAATTGGACTGATGCGACCACCGGCGAAGCAGTGCTCTCTGTAACGGCTGCATGTGAAATTTGACCCAAGGCACTGCCTCCAGGGTCGCCGCCATCGTTCCCAGTATGCATAGATAAGACCACGTCGAGGGAGCCAGAGTGGCCCTGAACTTGCACACCAAATGCCACAGCACTTGGACTTGATGCTCCGGCAAAACACCTGTCCACTCTTCGTGTCGAACCATACCCCCAGATACTCGAGGTCTTGGGAGGGTACTAAGCGACTTTTGGCTGGGCTGACCACCCAGCCGAGACTCTGCAAGAACTTTACCACACTGTCCATTACCTGAATGCTCTCGGCCTCAGACTTGGCTCGAATTAACGAATCGTTGAGGTATGGATGCACTAGAATGCCTTCCTTGCGTAACGCCGCCACTACCACCACCATAATCTTGGTGAAAGTTTGCGGCGCCGTTGCCAGGTCGAAAGGTAATGCCTGGAACTGATAGTGTCCCCAAGGCAACACGACCCTCAGAAATTTTTGATGAGCTGTTATGATGGGAATGTGCAAGTACGCCTCCGTAAGATCGAGGGATGTCAAGTACTCTCCATGACGCACCGCTACAATGACCGACCGTAACGTTTCCATCCGGAAATGCGGTACGCGAAGACATCGATTCACCCCTTTTAGGTCTAATAAAGGACGCATCGCCCCGTCTTTCTTTGGCACCACAAAATAAATGGAGTACCGGCCCATGCCAAACTCTGCCACCGGCACCGGTATGACAGCTCCTATACTCAACAGCCAATCTAACGTACTGTGAATTGCCAGGGTTTTCTGTTGACTCCTGCAAGGAGACATGATGAAGGAATCTCACACAAGCTGTGCCAATTCCAGCGCATACCCCTCGCGAATTATCTCTAACACCCACTGGTCGGACGTGATGTGGGTCCAGGCAGGAAGAAACTCCCGAAGTCGCCCGCCTATGGGTGGACCTCCCGCCGGGACCCGCCTCATTTCATTGCGGCTTCCGAGCCGCTGCTGCGGGGCTTGTTGAGAAACCTCTATTTGCTCCCCAAAATCCCTGGGCTCGTGAAGCAAAGCATCCCCTCTGGGATCCCCCGAAACGAGTCAAAGGAAATCTCCGGAAATCCTGAAACTGGCCCCGAAAGCTCTGCCCGGGCTTCCCCCGTTTCGGCTTATCCTCTGGAAGTCTGCCCCCCTTTGACTCCCGAGGTCCTTTACCAACTTATCGAGGTCTTCCCCAAACAGCAACCTCCCCTTAAAAGGAAGTTTACTGAGACGGGACTTGGACGAACCATCGGCCGCCCAATTTTGCAGCCACAGCGATCTGCGTGAGGACACTACCGAAGCCATGCTGTTAGCGAGAGCTCTGATCAAGTCATAGTGAACTTCAGCTAGATATGCCAAACCAGATTCCAGACGACCCAGCTCTCCGATTTCCTTCTGATCAAAGTGTGTCGACTGGCGTAGCCGCTGAACCCAGCGAAGACACACTTGTGCCACCCAAGCTCCACAAATGGAGGCCTGCAATGACAGAGCGTCTGCTTCAAATGACTGCTTCAGCAATCCATCGACCCTATGGTCCTGTGCATCCTTTAAGGCCGCACTGCCCTCTACCGGTATTGTCGTTTTCTTCGTGACCACCGAAACCGCCGCATCCACTTGCGGGGAACGGAACCTCTCCTTATCTTTATCGGCCAAGGGATAGAGTCTATTCATAGTCCAGATCCCCCTGAGGCCCACTTCCGGCTGATCCCATTCCTCCTGGATCATCCTATCTACCACCCAGTGAACAGGAAACATGACCTGAGTTGGTCTCACTGCCTGAATAATAGGGTCTTCAACCTCTTCCACATCCGCTGTCTGCGCAGCAAGATTTAACGTCTGCAGGGACTCCGTAATCAGCGCCGTCAGTTCATCCCTGCGAAAGACCTGTATAATTTTAGCCTAATCCTCGGGTTCCGGGATCTCTCCTTCTTCCAGATCCTCTTATCCCCTCCTCGTGCTCTAAGTCGGGATCCTCGGCCTCTGGCCAATCGCCCTCAATGGGCGACAGCTCCTGGGTCCTCGCCCTCTTAGGTGTAGGCTGACCCACGCTCTCAGCCTCAGCAACCCCAATCTGCGGTGTAGTAGTTGTAGAGAGAGGCAAGGTCCCCAGCACCTTACCCTGATGCCGCACACAAAATGCCTGGTGCATGATAAGTATGAAGTCTGGGCAAAAATCCCTTAGATTCGTGCTCCATCCTAGGATTGGTAGGGCCCCTGAAGGACCTGCCGAGTCCTCCAAGTCGGGCCCCTGAAAGGGGAGCTTCACTGTCTCGCCTACTGCCTCCCCCCCCCCCAAAGCCGCCTGAGTCTCAGGAGAGCCTTTTTCCTCCATCTGCTGCTCCACACTGGAAGACAGCGTAGCACAGCTGCAGCAGACCCCGGAGTCAGCCACAGTTCCCCTCTGGGTGCCGCAGACTAAACACTGCGGATGTGCCGCCATAAGGTAGCCCCCCCACACAAGGTGGCCCTCACCAACCTTCGAAATAGAAGATGAGCTTCTTCTCTTTTCCTTGATTGTTACTTCTCTTTTTTTTTTTTTAAATATCTACATCACCATGACCAAGAAGACCCAAACACCTCCCCCTCCCAGGAGAGGCCCCCTTTGGGCTACTGGGCTAAACTAAACGGCCCCTAAAACCCCCAGGTACACTAACCTGAAAGCAAACAAAAAATAAACAAACAGATAAATGAATAAATGACTAAATTACAACTAAGCATACAAAGGACCATAAGCCTGTCTCCGCCAGCACAGGGCTTCCCAGTGAGCGCGTTTCCCCCAGCCCGGCAGCCATGCAGCACACACACGCTGTTCAAAATGGCCGCCGACAAGCTCCGGAGGAAAATGGAGCCAGAATACTACTACTGAGAGCACCCCGACTTCTAGCCCACCAACGCAGGCGGCTGAATCCTCTCTCTGGTCCCCCGAGTACTGCCTTGCCCGACGCTGCCTTGCTGATGCCTGGCTGAAGCTCCTGCACCGTGCGGCATTTCCCGACTCAAACGGGAGTGTGCCATCAGCTAGCCGGCACACCGCCATACTGCTCTCCGTGTGATCATCCGCGGCCACAAACACTGCGCGCCCTGCGGGATCGGCAGGGCAAGATTGACTGTCAGAGAGCTCTCCCCCGAACAGTCAGGGAGGAGAGATCCAACCACCCAGAAAATAAGGCAAACACTGACAGCAAGGTAACAGACAGACAGGGACCGGTCAAGAAAGTAAAACCTATTTTCTTTTTTTTTCTTCTTTTTAAAGTGACAGTAACCAATTTGACGTTTTTAAAGAATTGGAACCAAATTAACCTAAGCTACCCTATCCTACAGGCTCCTTATCTGTTCCTCAAGTGAGCCCAGACCTAGGCTCACGACGCCTGGGGCTGATCTGGAGCTGCTGCAAATGCACTAAACTTGAAGAATGAGGCCTTGTAGTCCTCTTGATGGGCAGTGCATGTGTGCTTGTCAGTTTGGGGGCCTCCCTTATACATCTGAAGGCTGTCAGAATTGGCTGGGACATGCTGTATTCTACTACAGGGTGTGTCCAGAAGGAACTCATTTTGGCTTCGCTGCTGGATATGCCCCAACAGGACTTGTGCCAGACATCTCCCACATAACTTTGGGGCGCTGGGGCCTTGAACATTACCTGCATGCTATTGAAAGCCATAAGTCGGGACATTCCGTGGGCAGAACACTGCTAGCCTTGGATTTTGGGACTGGCATTTGCTTGGTGTTTTGGCCTGACCTTTCTGCAAGGTTGTGTGCATACTCTGAGCTCTTGGTGGAATAGCAGCTCCTTGGTCTTCATGAGCCATGGGTTGTTTCATGGACAGGGATCTGACCTACTGGACTATGGGCTATAACCTATTGTAATGTGTGTTTATTACTGCAGATATAATGTTGGAGAATTGTGAGTCTAACTGGGTGGCACTCCCTCTTCTTTCCTTCTCTTTAGTGTCTCTGTGACTGGGAATGAGGGCGGTAGGGCATGCTCTAGATGACAATGTTTATGGGGTAGGCAGAGTTATCATTCTTCTATAGAAGGAGTAGAGGTATTGGGGTTCTTATTGTTTGCTTTGTTTAATTGGTGGGGGGAGGGCAGTGGAGTTCCTGTCGCATCAACAGGGACTGTAGTGGGTGGAAAGACTGCAGGTAAGGGGAGATGGGTGATTATAGTTGGGATAGTGGTTTGGGGGTGGGGAAGGGAATATAGGGGGCTGGGCTTTTAGGATGTATGTCTGGGATGTATGAGAAGTGCCTATTGATTGATATCGCCTGGGGCAGATGTGTGGAATGGGGGAGGTCCTAGGTTGAGGGGACTTGCTCCTTGTCTTATTCAATAAGCATGGTGCGGGAATGCAGTGAATGTGAAGGGATGAGAGTATGTGTTATTTCCTGGAATGTGTGTGGGTTAGGTTGACCCATTAAGTGGGATAAGGTACTGAGGTCCTTGCTGCGTCACGTTGCAGCAGTGGTAATGCTATAGGAGACACTTCAGAATGAGAGTGAACACCAAGCTGTGTAGAGGCTGGGTGGGTCATGTTTTTGGAGAGGCAGCTGTCTACAAAAAAGGGTGTGTGGTTATTCTGGTAGCTAAGGGGACAATTTGATGGTACTTTGGTGAAGGCCAACCCTGGCAGGAGATATTTGATTGTGTCTGGAGTGTTGGAGGGGCACCTAGTTAATTTTTGTAATATTTATGCCACCAACACCTATGATTAGGGGAGTTATGCCCAGCTGGCCAGTGAGTTGGAACAATTGCCAGGGCATCAGATAATTCTTGGGGGAGATTTAAATGGGATCTTGGATGTTATTTTGGATTGTACAGACGGGGCTGAAGGCCACTCAGGAGTGTCCTGAAGCCCGACCAGGTTTCTGTGACACTTAGATTTGGTGGATGTCTGGAGAATACTCCATCCACAGGACAAAGATTACACCCATCTTTCCAGAGCCCACAACACTAGTCCGCAGATTGATTATTTGTTGGTGTCCTCGACCCTTTTTTCATGGGTTGGAGCAGTCGAGATAGGGCCGTATGAAATTTTGGATCATATGTTGATCTGGGTGGAGCTTAAAGGAGGGTCTGGGGCTCCAAGCGTGCGACCATGGTGCTTCCTTCTTAACCTCTATGAGGAGAGGGTTTTGTGGTCTATCTACAGAAGAAATGGGGGAACTATGTAAAACATAATAAAATGCATGTAGACAACTCAATGTTGTTCTCTGAAACTGCCAAGGTGCTCCTTTGTGATGACATCCTGGCTTATTTATTTATTTATTTAATTTTCTTATATACCGCGCTATTTGTCATCAGTGCAGTTTACATTGAAACAATACAACAATTGGTCAGATATAACAGACCTATTACAAGTAACAGGAAAATTAACATGGAAGTAAACAGGGAATTGGATTCTCCCCCTTGAATCCATTGGAAGAGAGAGTTGAATGACCACATTTTGCATCTGGAAAAACAGGTTTGTGTGGCGCAGAAGACCAATGCCCAGTGGCCAGACCCCCAGAATAGAGCTTGATTACTTGAAATCCAGGCAGCCCTAAATAAATTGCTCTAGGGCAAAAAGGGAATAGTGCATTCTGACACCAAGTGCATAGGTGGAGTC
Source organism: Ichthyophis bannanicus (assembly GCA_033557465.1). Lineage (NCBI taxonomy): Eukaryota > Metazoa > Chordata > Amphibia > Gymnophiona > Ichthyophiidae > Ichthyophis > Ichthyophis bannanicus. Next base: position 344,342,352 of record CM066032.1, read on the forward strand.
TAGAGATTATTATCTTGAGCTCTATGTAAGAGTGGGAGAATCAGGATCTGTGATTATTGGCATGATTAGATCTTCCAAAATTGACAGAGGTGCAGCAGAGTAATCTGGGAGAGCAGGTGATGGCAGAGGAGGTAGCTACAGTAATCATGGAGGCACCTAGATGTAAGAGTCCTGGGCCCGACAGGTATTCAGGGGACTTCTACAAGCTTTTACAGGACAAGCTATGCCTCCCCACTCGTTGAGGCATTTAATGCCTTGATAAAGCATGGTGCATTCCGTTATGACACCAATCATGCCTTGATCATGGTTCTTCCTAAGCATGGTCATGATCCTTTGGCCCTGTTTTCCTTTCATCCCATCTCTTTGATAAACCCCGATAGTAAAATTCTGGAAGAAATCATGGCTGATTGTCTTGCCTTGGTTCTCCCAGACTTAGTGCATGGAAGTCAGGTGGATCTTGTTTGTGGACAATATTCGGTAGTCAATGTGAGGTAGATACTGGCTCGTTGGAACTAGTCCATAGAGAACAGCTCCCTTCCCTGCTTGTCAGCTTTGATGCAGAGAAGGCATTTGATAGGGTTTATAGTTTATTAAAAACTTGATATACTGCCCTTCCTAATGTCAGGGCAGTGTACAATAAAAACAATCAATCAAATTAGAAAGGAGATGAAAACGCTATTAAAACTAATAGGAACAGGAAAGAGAGGTAAAATCACAAGACGGTATGGTGGGGTGGGGGGCAAGCAGAATCCAGAGTTGGCTAAGGGGGAAGACTGTGTGCAAACTGTAATAAGTGAGTTCTCAAGGAGGTCTTGAACTTTGGGAAAGAGAGTTCAAAACCGAGATCCTCATGGAGGGAATTCCAGAGACTGGGCTCTAAGAAGAAGAATGCCGAGTGCTGCATGATGATTTGTGTGGATAGAGTGGAGAACCTGAGAAGGTGGGGATAAGATAAGATGACAGATAGGCAGGGGTACCAGAGTGTATGATCCTGTGAACAAGGATGAGTAATTTGTATTGGATGCGATAGGTCAGAGGGAGCCAGACTTGATAAGAGGAGTGATATGGTCATATCTGGTGGCATGCTGGAGTAAGCGAATGGCTGTATTTTGAATGGATTGAAGGCATTTGAGTTGGTAACGAAACAGGGTGGGATGGATGATTTTATTTGATGCGTTAGAGGGGTATGGGTTTGGGTTGGGTGCTCGTTTCTTTGCAGATCATTTGGTTACTCTATTCCTCACCTAAGGCAGCGGTGATAGTAAATGGGGAAGTCACTGCTACTTTTGAAATACAGCAGGGTACTCGGCAGGAGTGTCCCCTTTCGTCATTGTTTTTTTCCAGCTTTGGATCCATTGATATGGAGGATCCACCTGCAGGCTGATGTTGATGGGGTCCCTCTAGGGCAGGGGTGAGCAATTCCGGTCCTGGAGGGCAGCAGACCAGTCAGGTTTTCATGATGTCCCTAATGAATATTCATGAGATCTATTTACATCCACTGCCTTCCATTGTATGGAAATAGGTCCATGAATATTCATTAGGGACATCATGAAAACCTGACTGGTCTGAGGCCCTCCAGGACCGGAATTGCCCACCCCTGCTCTAGGGGGTTGTTCATTCATGTTAGCAACATTCACTGATGATCTTGTGGAGCATCTTACTAATCTGCAGAAATCACTTCCTCATCTTTTGGAGGAAGTTGCTGAATATGGTTCTCTGAAGAACTTGAAGCTAAATATTGATAAATCCGAAGCTCTAGATGGTAGTGGGGGGATTGAAAGGCCACTGGGAGGGACGATTTCCATTAAAGTGGGCGGGCAAACTTAGGGGTGTAGATGCTGGCAGACCCCCATCAGATTTATTTATTGAATGTCTCCTGGTTGTTGGCACATGTCCAGAATAAGTTGAGAGATTAGCGGCCTTTGCCACTCTCGCTGCTAGGTAGGGTGGCAGTTTATATAATTATGATCTTTCCCAAGATCTTGTATGTGTTTCAGACACTGCCACTTTGCCTAATGAAAAAGGTTATTGGACTCATAGAAAAAGAAATTTGCTTGTTCCTGTGGGATGGGCATGCACCTGGATACCATTTTGTATGTTGAAGGGAAAATGGAACAGAGATGGTGTCACCTTACCAGATCTGGAGTTGTATAATCTTGTTTGCAATATGTAGCATCTTAAGGATTGGCTGGCTTCTACTTTGGTTTTTACCCCCTTGGAGATTGAGCAGGGCTTAATGCATCCTTGGAATTTGCAGTGGGCTCTTCATGCAGATACCACTGCCCTTCCTGTGGCTTTGCAGAGCAGTTTGCCTGTTTGTCCACTATGGGCAGCATGGACCTATCTCTGCAAAGTTTGGAAGGTTGACCCTACTGTTTCAGTTCTTTTCCCACTGAGGAGCAATAGTGATTTTCTTCCTGGTATGGGGGCGGCCCATTTAGCATTTGGACAGGGAAAGGTCTTTGGATCTTGGAACAGGTAGTGGATTCTCAAGGTGTAGTTCATTCCTTTTGCGATCTGGAGGCTAACTATCAGCTGGCCCATACGAATTTCTATGCATATCTTCAGTTGTGGCACTATGTATCCTCATTGAACAAGGAATGCTTGGCCCAGGATCATAAGGCAAAGGTAGAGCAATTCTTTGAGTTTGAGAATAGGGAGTCATTCTTGTTTTCCGCCTATTAATCATAAGTTGTGAGATTTAGTGTGAGCTGAGTCATGTGATGGTCTGGCAATGAAGTAGGCAGCGGAATTGGGTATATAGGTTAATGGTGCAATGGTGGCTGGGGCATTGGCTCATATCCCTGAGGTGGTGTTTGGTTCCCATCTTAGGGAACTTCAATATAAACTGCTGAGGAGGAAGTATTCTCCCCCTTGAGGGCTCACAGAGCCAGGCTGGTGCCTCTGGATCATTGTGGATGATATGGGCAGAACCCAGACCATTTAGGTCACATGATTTGGAGGAGGCCTCATCTCCAGGGTTTTTAGAGACAGGTAGCCCAATACCTGGGAAGCCTCGTAAAACAGGATAGGGTTCTCACCCCTGAGGTGGCGGCTTTGAAAGTTAGGGGGGGAGTGGCCAGGTTGTTAGTTCATAAGGCCTGCTTGCTGGCCAAGCATTGTGTCCTATGAAGATGGAGGAATGTTCATACCCCGTCCTTCTGGGAGTGCTATGGCCAGATCCATCATTTCTTTCAAGTGGAAATGTGCACATGGGCCTGCCAGTCGTTATACTTTTATATTCTATTTCTCCATAGGAGTCATCTTTTCTACAGATAAATACAAATATTAAGGCACAAATAATAACATGAAGATCAGATCTCACAATATAAACTTTAATTTCAGGAGAAGCATGGGTTAATATGAACCTGTATGTACAGAGTTGCTAAGTGACCTTGTTTCAGGAGGGAGGCTTTAGACCAATCTTGACTTTGTTTGTAACTTTGTCTTCACTGGCATTTCTGAGTCACTTCATGAACAGCACATAATGTGAAGAACGTAAACTTATCGTAGATCGGACACAGCAATACTGATACAATTCATTAGGTTAATTTTACATTCACATGCAAATACAAGGAACAGATTCTACTAGGCAGACTAATCAAGTTTGAAAGGTTAAACAATAAGGATAAGAAACTAGAGGAAGAAAAAGAAAAAAAAAGGGAAAAACACATTCTACACATCTTATCTTTTTCTTTTTAACTCAAGAAAAAGGAAACAAGCTAGAGAAGTTTATAGATGCAGCAGTGACTGTTAGGAAATAAATCAAAAATTCAAATTTGCTTTCTAAATATGAACTCAAGACAAGTTACAGTAGAATAGGTAGTTCCCCCTCCCAACAGAGGGCTTACAATCCATTTGTACCTGAGATCACAAGGCACATCAGTGGGAGAAACAGGATTTAAACCTCAACTTCCCCAGTAGGCATCCTGCTGCTCTAACCAACAAGCTACTCTGTCTGCTCTCAGGCCAATGGTGATAACCTTGGGTTAGAGCCATTTGCTCTGGCTCAGCACACAGTTTTCTAATGCAAGGTTAATTTAAAAAATGTTGCTCCCAAATGCGGCAAATAAATGATATGCAAACGAGCTGGGCACAAAAAATTTCCCAAAAAAGGCAGACACATGCACATATGGCTCTGCGCTATCTGCATTTGGAAGCAAAAGGGGCATCTGAAATGTAATGCAACACTTCTCTCTGATAATCCAAGGAGACTCAGACTCCCAATCGCCCATCTGATACTCCCGATCCCAAAGTTCCCTACCTCCTCTCGACACCTCCCACATTGACAGCCTGGTGGTATCAAACCTCTTAAAAAAATTCCCTGATGGCCCAGTGGCCCCTACTTTCCAGCCCCCTAACCCCACAAAAAACATTGGTGGCCCAAATGGCTATTAGAACCTCTAACCCTTGTCATGCCTCAAAACTCTGATCCTCCATATACCTTTGTAATCAGTAAGCAGTGGCAATGTGCACACACACCCTGCCTCTGTGTTGCTATCTTGGATAATAGTGAAGCCTGACCCCACTTGAGGCATCCTGGGAAACAATGTGTGAGATCAGTCTGCCAAATACAGCAATAACTGGGAAAGAAAAGGTTTTCCATTAGCATAGTTTACCATACCTTATCATACAAGCTCGAAGCTTGTATGATAAGGTATGGTAGCTTTGATTGAAGGATAAGGCGGTATACAAAAACTGTCTAAATAAATAAATAAATAAATAGAAGTGGTATAAGGTAGCATGTTACTTACCAGATAATATCCTTTCCTTGAGTCCTGCTAGACCAGTCCAGACAAGTGGGTTGTGTTCCCCTACCAGCAGATGTGGAGAAAGAGAAACATTCCAGAGGTTTCTTATTTCATCACTGTGCCATTATGAGCCTGAGCCTCTAGGAGCATGATTCAGTATTAGTGTCTAAACATATGGCAAGGAATCTCTGACTTCACACAACCTCAGTGACAATAACAATGTTCAACAGAACAGGAAGCGTAACTATGTACAGGATCAGCTTCAACAGAAGACTCATCACAAGGTTATGAGCCCGCATGGCCAACGACTGAGAGTACAGCAGCCCAAAACAGGTTCCAGGGGTGGACCTTGGACTGGTCTAGCAAGACTCAAGGAAAGAACATTATCTGGTAAGTAAAATTTCACCTTCCATATCATATTGCTAGATCAGTCCAGATAAGTGGGATGAACCAAAGCTACGCCTTCACTGGCAGAAAGAAGACATGTTAAGACCTCTGAGCCAAGCAGTAATGCTTGACAAAGGTGGAAAGTGATGTTCATGTTGCCGTCTGACAAATATCTGAAGGGGTTACCAAGCTACGCTGCCCACGGAGATGCTTTGCTCAAGTGGAATGTGCATACAAACCCTCTGTAGCAGCTGATGCCATAACAGATACGCTGAGGCGAAGGCCTCCTTGATCCAGCATCCCAAGGTAGACTTAGCCACTGCGTCACCCTTATGTGGACCTGCAAATAGCACAAAAAGATGGTCTTACTTGCGAAAGGAGTTAATAACCTTCAAGTACTGGAGAAACACCCTCCGGACATTCACTAGGTGAAGGTCCTTATCCTTCCCATGGCACTGCTCCTTCGAAAATGAAGGAAGACAAATTATTTGATTCACGTGGAAGGAAGGAAGACACCACCATGGGCAAAAAGGAAGGAACAGGCTGAAGGCAACCGACTTGTTTGAAAAGGATAAGTAAGGATCTCATCTTCGAGCTACAGGCATTCTCATGCAATGTTTCACCGAGCAGATTACAATGAGGAAGACAGACTTAAGAGTTAGGGACCTGATATTGAAAGGCATTTACACAGTTTACTGACCTGTAAACCATGTAAATGCCGCTAATGGGCTATTCAACAGCACTAACACGGTTAGTGCCACTGAATATCCACAACTAATGCCACTATACGTCCCAATGATAACCACTTAGCATCGGGGTGTGTTGTGGGCGCTCCGGGGGCAGTGAAAGTCACTAACCAGGTAGAGGCGATATTGCATCACTACCTGGTTAGTGACCTGGGGGTAAAACTAGGCACAGGAAAAGCGGGCCTAATTTTACCCGCAGGAACTAACAAGGTAGCGGTGCAATATTGCCGCTACCTGGTTAGCTTCTGCGGCATCAGACACTGTGTGGTGACCCCGGATATTCAATGCCAGGGCCACATATGACCCTGACATTTAATATAGGGGGTTAGAGGTTGGTGGCAATGGCTATGCACCGTATCAGTGCATAGCCATTTCAATTGAATATTGGGACCTAGATCTGTAAGCATAGCCCTCTTCAAGGGTTCAAAGGGCTCTGACATCAAGGATATCCTGTTTCCCATCAGAGCCACAGGCTCAGCTTTAACAGAGCCACGGGGAAGGGAAACATACTCTCTTCACGCAGCTCTGCAAAGCTGAGCTGGCGCAGACGGGAAATGCTGGGCTCTTCCAGGGAGGCAGTGGGGGCTGCAGCCACGGGGCAGTTCATTCTGCTGCCGCTGCAGCAGCAGCAGCAGCTTCTGAAGACAGAGTATTTGTTTTTTTATTTTGAAGGCTGAGTGAGGCGGTCTTTTTGGGGGCAATTTTTGTCACCCCCAAAAAGCTACCGCCTCACTCTGCCTCATTATAGAGCCGCCCCTGCTTTTGAGGTTAATTGGTTGGACCAGATTTTATTTAAGGGTTTCAGAAGGGATGAATACATATGCACTCGCAATGTTTCAGTTTTTACTTGTTTTTTTATATATAAAAGGTATTTTATTGTCATTTCACTTCACCAATTTCGACTATATTGTTAGGTCCATTACCTAACATCTAAATGAACCTCCATTTTCATTCCAAGTTGTACATAATGCGACAAAACAGAACAAAAACCGAGGGGATGAATACTTTCGTAAGGCACTGTAAAGACAAAAAATGTAACTCCTCCTTGCCTCCTTGCTAGTCTATAAGAAACAATGCATATACGAAGACCGTGCATCCTTAAAGATAAAGGAGGTATGAGCTCATAAAAATTGATTATACATGATGGCTACTATGGTAGGTTGCAAGCATGCTTAATGGAATGAACAAAGCTAAATGATGAGGTGGTGTGAAAGTATGAAAGTAAAACAGCCATAAAGAAACTTCTCAAAACAAGAGAAATGAATGTGTTCTCATGTGGAGAAAGAAGCAATAGAATTTTCAGAGAAAAAAAAAAAGATACCTAAGTAGCTGAGCCAGAGATAAGGAAAATCAAGTAGCAAGAGCACAAATAAAGCAGGGAAAGCATAGTTACTCACCTGTAACAGGTGATCTCCAGGAACAGCAGGAATTTAGTCTTCACATATGGTATCATCGGCACTGACGGAGCCTGCGTGGGAACGCTCCCCAGCGTCCAATAGGAACGCTTTTGGGAGCATCCCTCAGCACATGCGCGCTGCCTTCCCACCTTTCCAACTGTCCCTCTTCAGTTAAGTTTGTAGCTGAGTGAAAGGATAGAGGGAGAGAGGAAAGAGACAGAGAGATAGAGAGACAACTCCTAGGGGAAGTGGGTGGGTTGTGAAGACTAAATTCCTGCTGCTCCCAGAGATCACCTGTTACAGATCCGTAACTACGCTATCTCCAGGAACAAGCAGGAATGTAGTTTTCACATATGGGGACTCCCTAGCTGAAGATGCCAGGGAGAACGCCCCAGGAAGCTGCCACCTATAGTAAGGTGGGCCATGCTTCCTCCCATGGATCTCTGGCATCCCACATGGGTTGGTGGGTAGGAGTTGAATTAGGTCTGAAAGAGATTTTGAAGAACAGCTTGGCCAAAGAAGGCATCCTGACGGAGGCTTTATCTAGGCAGTAGTGGTCTGTAAAGGTGTGTACCGAAGCCCAGGTGGTTGCTCGACAAATGTCATCAATAGACACAGAGTGAAGGTTAGTCATAGAGGCTGCCATGGCTCTCACATTATGAGCAGTGACATGGCCATGAAGAGGAAGACTCTTACTCTTATAAGCAAAGGATATGCATTGTGTAATCCATTTGGATAGAGTTCTCTTGGAGACTGGAAGTCCCAAATGACTAGAATCAAAAGCAATAAAAAGTTGAGAAGACTTTCTATGTTGCTGTGTTCTTTGTAGATAAAAAGCCAAGGCTCTTTTACAATCCAAAGCATGAAGGTTCCTTTCTGCATTAGAGGCATGAGGCCTCAGAAAGAATACAGGAAGATAAATTGATTGATTTAAATGAAAAGGCGAAACCACCTTTGGCATAAAGTGTGGATGAGTTCTGAGAACTACTTTATCATGGTGAAACCTAGTATAAGGAGAATCAGCCACTAAAGCTTGCAATTCACTAATGCGATCTGCGGAGGTGTTTGCAATTAGGAAGATGACCTTCCAGGATAAAAACTTTAGGGTTGTAGTGGCTAAAGGTTCAAAGGGCGGTTTCATGAGCTGTCCGAGAACTAGATTTAAATCCCATGCCACCGGTGGTGGCCTGATGGGAGGCTTTGTTAATAGAAGACCTCTCATAAATCTTGCTATGAGTGGATGAGAGGAAATTGGCTGTCCATTTAGAGGCTTATAGGAAGCTGCAATTGCACTAAGATGGACTCTTACTGAATTTGTCTTTAGACCAGAATTTGATAAATGAAGTAGGTACTCTAGTACAGATTCCAAAAGGTATCACAAGGGGGTTTAAGCCCTTTTGAGAACACCATATAGTAAAACGATTCCACTTGAAGGCATAGGAACGTCTTGTGGAAGGTTTTCTGGAAGCCTGAAGGACATCCTTTACCTGCTGGGAAAGGTTAAGATCCTGCAGGTCTAGGCTTTCAGCAACCAGGCCCTGAGATGCAGGGACTGGGGATTCGGGTGCCATAGCATCCCATTCTCTTGGGAGAGAAGGTCTGGAGCACACCCTAACTCCAGAGGTACAGCTTGAGAGAGAGATGTAGAAACAGGGGATACCACGTTTGTCGTGGCCACCATGGCGCTATGAGGATCATATGACCTCTGTCTCTCTGAAGCTTGAAGAGTGTTTTGGGGATGAGGGGAATGGGTGGGAAGGCATAGAGGAAGTCCTGACCCCAGTGAAGGAGGAAGGCGTCCCTTGCCTGGCAATTGTGAGCCGGAATTCTGGAACAGAACCGGGGAAGATTGGCATTCAGTAGACTTGCAAAGAGGTCTATGTCTGGGGTTCCCCAGATTTGAAATATCTTTATCACCTGGTCTAGGTGGAGAGACCATTCGTGAGGCCAGCAGTACTAGGCTGAGTTTGTCTGCCTAAAGGTTTTGAATGCCTGGAAGATATACCACGAGAAGGTGAATTTGATGCTCTCTGGCGAGGGCCCATAGTTGTAAAGCTTCGTTGCATAACGACAGAGAGCCTGTTCCGCCCTGCTTGTTCACGTAGAAAATGGCTACTTGATTGTCCGTTTGGACTAGGGCTGTCTTGTAGCTGAGCTGGGCAAGGAATACTCAAAGAGCTAGATAAATTGTTCTGAGTTCTAGGAGGTTTATGTGAAGACAAGCCTCCTGTGGAGTCCAGGTACCTTGGGTGGAGAGATGGTGCAGGTGTGCTCCCTATCCCACCTGTGATGCATCTGTTGTTAGGGTGGCCTGGAATGGGGGTTGTTGGAAAGGAGACCTCCACTAAAAGATTCTCCAGTGATTGCCACCATTGCAGGGACAAGATCAGTCGTCATGAGCTTGATATCTTGTCCGACAGACGTCCTGTGGCCTGTGTCCACTGTGTGGATAGGGTCCACTGGGCTGCTCGCATGTGGAGGTGAGCATAGGGAACTACACGAACTGTGGATGCCATATGTCCCAGTAATTGCAGCAGTTCTCGAGCAGTTAGGGAGGACTTTCCCACTGCTTGAGAAGCTAGTTGCACTATGCGAAGACAGCAGGGCTGTGGGAGGAAAGCCCTTGACTGTCTGGTATCTAAACAAGCTCCTATGAACTCCAGGGTCTGAGAAGGAACACAAGTTGGGATTTTGGGAAGTTTATGACCAATCCCAAGTATTGGAGTTCGCATTTTGTGAGACAGTGCAGAGCTGGCTTCTGGAATCGTGGGGGCTTGAATGAGCCAGTTGTCCAAGTAAGGGAAGACGATTATCCCTAGGGTTCACAGGAATGCAGCTACTACTGCCATGCATTTCGTGAATACTCTTGGTGCCGAAGCCAGACCAAAAGGAAGAACCCTGTATTGGAGGTATTTTCCCTTGAAAAGGAATTGTAAGAATTTTCTGTGATCTGGATGGATCAGAATATGAGTATATGCATCCTTTAGATCTAGAGAGCAAAACCAATCCTGATTTTGAAGGTATGGCAGAAGAGTTCCCAGAGAAATAATTTTGAACTTTTCTCGGAACAGATATTTGTTCAATTCTCTGGAGGTCCAGAATGGGTCTGTGTCCTCCTGTTTTCTTTGGAATAAGAAAATAGGGGGAGTAAAACCCTGTACCCTGTTGGGGAATGGGTACTTCCTTTATTGCTTCCTGAGCAAGGAGTGTTGAGACCTCTTGATCCAGTAGATTGTCTGGAGAGGTTTGGGAATTGAACTGTCTTACGACTGTAAGAGGGGGCATGCTGTGAAAATGAAGCTTGTACCCCTCCCCTACAATGGACAGAGTCCAATTTTCTGCTGTTATTTGGTGCCAGCTGTTGACAAAAATGACACAACCTCCTGAAATGGTTCTGGACCCTTCAGAGGCAGGAAAGCTAAGCTCTCTAGGAAGGAGTCAAAGCCCTTGAGGGGGCTGAGCCTGTGGAGCTGGTTGAGCTCTCGGGCCTTTTGGCTTCTTTTGTTGTCTGGATTGTTGCTGTTGTACCTTTTGGGCAACTTGACCCTGAGCTTGCCCTTGCTGGGTATAGGATGGATAAAACTTCCTATTTTTGCTGAAAAGGGGATTTTTATAGGGTTTCTTTTTGGCTGGAGTGGCTGTAGATTTTGACAATCTGTCTAAAGTGAGATTGGCAGTATCTATCTCATTAGCCTTTTCCTGCCAATTCTTGCCAAAGAGGTTTTCTCCTGTGCAAGGAACGTTTCCTAATTTGTCCTGTACCCAAGTCTCCAAGTCTGATGCCTGAAGCCAGGCAATCCGCCATGCACCAATGGCAATAGCAGAAGTTCTGCTGATGCATTCAAAGCAGTCAAAGGCTGCACAAATTTACAAACTTGGAAACGTCTTGAGCATGCTTAACAAGAGTAAGGAAGTCTTGTCATTTGTCATCAGGGAGCAGGGGGCTCATAAGCTCCAAGTCTCCTGTGACTTCTTTGAGGAACATTCCCATATATAAAATATATGAACTGATCCAAGCTGAAAGCATGGAAGCCTGAAATGTTCGACGCCCAAAGGCGTCAAGAGTCCTGCATTCACGACCTGGAGGATTGGATGCATGTCTTTTTGCACTTTTCATCCTATGCATGGCTGATTCCACTACCATTGAATGATGTGGCAGCTGAGTCTTTTGAAAACCAGGACATGGTGGAACTTGATACATGGTATCGAGTCTCCTAGAATGAGGAGATGTGGTTAGAGGTGTTTCCCACATTCTGAGCATCAAATCATGAAGAATTTCATGAATGGGCAGGGTAGCTGCTTCTTTGGGAGCCTTAGGGTACTGGAGTATTTCCAATTCCTTTGCTCTAGGTTCTTTTTCAGGAGCTACCGTGATTGATAGGCCTCGGGCCACATCACGAATAAAATCCTGAAAAGACATGTCCTCCGGAGGAGACATTCTGCGTTGAGGAGAAGAGGAGTCTTCTGGAAGAAGTACTCTGGTACCGACCGAATTATCCGAGTCATCGGAATTGGAAGATTCGAAGCATTTCTGATCCCGGTGTTCATGCAAAGCACGGTATCGGTATCGATCGAAGTCGGCACCGAGTTGGTCCGGTACCGATCTGTCAATGCCCGAAAAAGTCGGCATGGACAGAATTCCCACCGGGGCCGGTACCAGTGCCTGTTGAACTGTCGGTAGCGGTGTCAACGGTACCGCAGCTGTAAGAAGAGCTGCAAGACTGTGTTCAATAGCAAGGAATCTCTGGTCTATTGACGCTGCCGATGCCTGGGTGTCGGTACCGGTAGAAGCGGCTGGAACCCCTGAGCATGGCACCAGTAGTTCTGCCGAGGTTGAGGCCACGAGAACATCCTGGAGCCCCGTTACTGCTTTGGAGGCCGAAGCCAGGGCTGTTTTGCTGGTATAGTTTTCTCAAGGGCTTCTCGATGCTTAGAAGGAGATCTACCCTTTGAGGACCGGCTCTTATGTTTAGTTACATGAGATCCATGGGAGGAAGACGAGGCTCTGGAAGACGTTGATGCAATGGACATCGCTTCTGAAGAAAAGAGGGTACCGAGCTTTGCAGCCCGGTTCTGTCTTCCTCTTTTAGTCATCCCTATACAAGAGGAACACTCCGATGGAGAATGGTCAGGACCTAAACATTTGAGACACCAGTCATGGGTGTCGCTGACGGAAATGGTACTGCCGCACTTAGTACATTTTTTTAAAACCACTAGCTGTTTTTTCCATTTTTCAGGAAAATGGGGCCTAATGCCCAAAATGGCGCCTAGCACCAAAAAGAAAAAGTTTCTGAAGAGAAACACTTCAGAAGTATTTTTTTTTTTTTTGAAAAGAAGAAGAAAAGAGAACCAGCGGTACCGGTAGATGTCAAGAGGAGGCAGGCACGACCACAAGAAAAACAGTTTAAAGAAGAAAGTTTTCTGCGCTGACAGGGTATGTGACCTGTCGGCTCCACGGAAAATGAAGAGGGACAGTTGGAAAGGCAGGAAGGCAGCACGCATGTGCTGAGGGATGCTCCCAAAAGCGTTCCTATTGGATGCTGGGGAGCGTTCCTGTGCAGGCTCCGTCGGTGCCGGCGATACCCATATGTGAAGACTACATTCCTGCTTGTTCCTGGAGATAAACAAAGAATAAATGGAAATTACACTAACCTGGTAATTGTAGTTCCTGTAGGATCCAGTTTAGTCCTCCACAATCGGGTACTGCCCCTCTCACTGCAGCCTGTAGACTGGACCAATCAAATCTTCTGTAGTACATATCCAGCAGGAGCTCCCAGAAGCCCCCCAGTGTACTAGTAACAAAGCATACTGAACGAAGCAACACATCAGATTATTATCAGATTAACATTAAACCTTGTACTTCCCCCCCTGGAATAACCAACTCCCTCCCCAAACGAGGAAGTCAGAACACTGCACGGCGCCGGAATCGACGCCCCTAAATTGACACAGAGCTCCCCCCAGGTACTAAGGAGCTTACGGAACCCCAAAAGAAAGGGAAGAGCCATAGCTATAAGCACGACTGCCGCTAAGGTCCGAACGGGACGCAAAACTATCTTAGAATCTCCCGCTCGGGATAGCGCGCCGCAAGATCATGCAGATATTCGGGAGGGAAGGAGGACTAAACTGGCTCCTACAGGAACTACAATTACCAGGTTAGTGTAATTTCCATTTCCTGTGCGGATATCCAGTTTAGTCCTCCACAATCGGGATGTAACAGAGCAGTTAAGACCGGGCGGGACCTTGTAGGCCGGCGCGCAAAACCGCCGAACCAAAACAGGAATCCCGAGCCGCTGACACATCCAAGCGATAGTGCCTGCTGAAAGCATGCAGAGACGACCAAGTGGCCGCCCTACAGATCTCCGCTGGTGGAACCAGACCATGCTCCGCCCAAGAGGCCGCCTGAGCCCTAGTAGAATGAGCCCGGAGCCCCTCCGGAACCGGCCGCCGCTGCAACAGATACGCGGAGGCGATCGCTTCTTTAAGCCATCGAGCAATGGAGGCCTTAGCCGCCGCCTCCCCTTTCCGTGCACCCCCAAAGAGCACAAAAAGCCGATCAGTCTTCCGAAATGACTCGGTAGACTGTAAATACCGACGCAGCGTGCGGCCCACATCAAGCCGGTGAAGCCCCTTGTCCACCGACTCGACCGAGGCCGCCGAAATCACTGGTAGAAATACTGCCTGATTCAGGTGAAAAGGAGACACCACCTTTGGCAGGAAGGAGGGAACCGGACGGAGCACAACCCGCTCCGCAGAAAAAGACAAGAAAGGTTCTCGGCATGACAAGGCCTGTAGATCCGAGATGCGCCGTGCCGAGCAAATGGCTACCAGAAAAACCGTCTTCAACGTGAGATCCTTCAAGGATGCCCTCCGCAAGGGCTCAAAGGGTTCCCGAGCCAGGGCCCGCAGAACTAAATTCAAATCCCACGGAGGAATCACCGCTCTGCAGGAAGGCCGCAAATGAAACACGGCGGTCAAGAAACGCCGCACATCCGCATGAGCGCCAAGAAGGCGGCCCAAGACCTTGCCTCTATAGCAAGAGAGCGCGGCCAACTGGACCTTCAGGGAACTGGCCGCGAGACCCTTCTCGAAGCCATCCTGCAGAAAGCTGAGCACGACGGGCACCGAGACCGTCGCCGCCCGAACTCCACGTCGGGAGCACCAGTCCTCAAAAATTCTCCAAAGTCGAACATAAGTAAGAGAAGTGGACGACTTTCTTGCCCGCAGTAAGGTGGAAATCACCGCGGGCGAATAACCCTTCTTTTTCAGCCGAGCCCTCTCAATGGCCAAACCGTAAGCGAGAACCGAGCCACCTGGGGCATCCGCAAGGGGCCCTGAAGAAGAAGATCCGGTAGCGCCGGAAGGCGCCACGGCACGCCGTCTCGAAGCCGAACGAGGTCGGCATACCAGGGCCTCCGGGGCCAATCCGGAGCCACCAGCAGCACCCGGCCCTGATGGCCCTCGATGCGCTGGATGACCCGACCGATCAGGGCCCACGGGGGGAAAACGTACAGCATCCCGGACGTCGGCCACGGCTGAATGAGAGCGTCGAGTCCTTCGGACATCCGCTCCCGCCGTCTGCTGAAGAAGCGACTTGTCTTGGCCGACTGGAAGGTCGCCATGAGATCCATGATGGGCGGACCCCACCGCCGAACTATCTGCGCATATACCTGAGGATTTAACTCCCACTCTCCGGGGTCCACCCGCACTCTGCTGAGAAAGTCGGCCTGGACATTGTCGGCGCCTGCCATGTGCGCCGCCGAGATCGCCGGCAGCCGAGTCTGCACCCAGCTGAACAAGGCCGTCGCTTCTGTTTCCAGGGCCACACTCCCTGTGCCCCCTTGGCGATTGATGTACGCCACCGTGGTCGCATTGTCCGACCAGACTCGGACCGCCCGGCCCAGGAGCAGAGGTTCCAGGGCCATCAGGGCTAGTCGGACCGCCCGAAGCTCGAGGCGGTTGATCGACCAAGACGCTTCCTGCGAGGACCACACCCCCTGCGTGAAGCGGGTCTCGCAGTGTGCTCCCCAGCCGACTAGGCTCGCATCCGTAGTGAGGGGGACCCACAGAGGAGGCTCCAAGGGAATCCCCCGCGTCAGGTTCTCGGAGGAGAGCCACCACCGAAGCGACCGCCGCACTGCCTTCGGGCAGGGCAGTCTCTTGTGCAAGGAATCGCACTGGTTGGACCAGCGACGAAGGAGCGCCCTCTGTAGCGGGCGCATGTGGAACCGCGCCCACGGAACCACCTCTAAGGTCGCCGCCATCGTTCCGAGAAGCCGTAGGTACCACCACGCCGACGGAGCGGGCATCCCCCGAAATAGTCGGACAAGAGCCCGCAACGTCAGGACGCGGCGCTCGGGAAGGCACACCAGCCCCCGAGCAGTGTCGAAGCGCACCCCACGATACTCCAGGTCCTGCGAGGGCCGCAGACAACTCTTTCTTTTGTTCACCACCCAGCCGAGGGATCGCAGCAGAGCTACCACCCTGCTCGTGACCCGCAGGCACTCTCGACCGGATTTTGCTCGTATCAACCAGTCGTCCAGGTAAGGATGGACCAAAATGCCCTCCTTGCGCAAGGCCGCCGCAACCACCACCATCACCTTTGTGAAAGTGCGCGGGGCCGTAGCCAAGCCGAACGGCATGGCCCGGAACTGAAAGTGGCCCCACGGGAACGCGAAGCGGAGAAACCGCTGATGGGCTGGGTGTATCGGAATGTGCAGATAGGCCTCGGTAAGATCGAGGGACGTCAAAACTCCCCCTTTCGCACCGCTACAATGACTGACCGCAGGGTTTCCATGCGGAAATGCGGCACTCTGAGCGCGCGATTCACGCCTTTGAGATCCAAAATCGGACGCAGAGAGTCGCCCTTTTTGGGTACCACAAAATAGATGGAGTAGCGACCAGCGCCTCTTTCCAAGGGAGGCACTGGAACCACCGCTCCCAGCGCTAACAATCGAGCCAGGGTCACGCGGATGTCCCTCGTCTTTTGCTCGCCCCTGCTGGGAGACAGAACAAAGGAATCTGGAAGAGGGAACGCAAATTCCAGAGCGTAACCCTCCTCTATAATTTGTAGCACCCAGCGATCCGACGTTATTTGGGCCCAAGAGGAAAGAAAGTCGCGCAAGCGACCGCCGACAAGCGGTCCTCCCTCCAGAGCCTGCCTGGCGTCATTGTGGCTTGCGTCCAAAGGAAGAACCCGAAGAAGAGCCGGCTGCGGAGAAGCCTCTGCCGGCTCCCCTGAAAGCCCGAAATCCTTGGCTACGGGCTCCAAACCGGCCCCGCTGCGAGGACCACTGGCGGGAGGGCCGAAACCTGCGCTGATCCCGAAGGATCCCCGCGCCGACGAGGTGGACCGGTTGGACCTTGGTTTATCCTCCGGAAGCCGGCCCCCTTTGGACTCACCGAGATCCTTTACCAATTTCTCGAGAGCCTCCCCAAATAATAATCTGCCCTTAAACGGCAGCTTACTGAGGCGGGCCTTAGAAGAACTGTCCGCCGCCCAGCTGCGCAACCAGAGGGACCGGCGCGCTGCTACCGCGGATGCCATACTGTTAGCCAACGCGCGGATCAAATCATAAAACAGATCCGCCAGGTAAGCCGAGCCGGACTCCAGCCGGGTCACCTCCACCAGACCCTGCTGGTCTAGTCCGGGGCTCGAGCGCAGTTGCTGTGACCACCGCAGACACGACCGAGCCACCCAAGCCCCACAGATAGAGGCCTGCAATGACACGGCATCCGTATCGAAGGTTTGCTTGAGCAAGTTATCAACCTTCTTATCCTGCCCGTCCTTGAGGGCCGCCGCCCCCTCAACCGGGATGGTGGTTTTCTTGGTCACTGCGGAGACCGCAGCATCCACCCGGGGGGACCTGAACAAGTCCCTGTCCTTGTCAGCAAGAGGATAAAGCCGATTCATGGTCCGAATCCCCTTCAAACCGGATTCCGGGTGCTCCCACTCCGCCTGGATCATCTGATCCACCACGCGGTGGACGGGAAAAAACCACCTGGGCATCCCTGACTGCTTGAATCAGAGGATCCTCAAGACCCTCCTCCTCCAGGGGCCGCACCGCCGAAAGGTTTAGCGCCTGAAGGGACTCCGTGACCAGAGGAACCAGCTCGTCCCTACGGAACACTCGAATGACCCGAGCCTGATCTTCCGGCCCAGGGATCTCCCCATCCTCCAAATCCTCCGCTTCAGTCTCAGGATCGCCCTCTGCCTCGGAATCCAGGAGACCCAGGGCGTCCTGCTCTTGTCCCCCCAACCGAAGCCGCTTGCCCCCGGGCGATGAGGGACACTGAGCCGCCCCCAAGGACCCCGAGGGGAGGGAGGGGGGCCAGACAGCCGGTAGCCTGTTCCTGAACATTCACAGATTGCTCTAACTCAGAGGGCACTGCAGCACAGCCCCTGCAGATGCCAGAGTCAGTCCCTGCCGTCCTGCGGGACCCACAAATCACACACTGGGGCTTGGAAGCCATTCCAAGGCCACCTCTGCCCAGGGGAATAGAATAAGACAGCCACAGGAAAGCCCACACCACCTGGGCAATCCTATGCAAATCAGCCCCGATTTAAAAGTAACTTAACTTTTTTTTTTTTTTTTTTTTACAAGAAACAAAATATATCCCAGGATCCCTGGGGTGCCCTGAGCAAAATCGCCAGAAAGAGGAACCCCAAAAACGCTAGGGGAACCTGTGCACAGCGATCAAAAATGCCTGGAAAAGCACTTTTAAAATCCAAAATGGCCGCCGCACTTTTTCACCCGCGGTAAAAAACGGCGCGAAAATATAAAAACCACCAAATAATATGGAAAACAAATAAAACGACCCTCTAACACAGGGCACACGAGCAGTTTGAATAAAAACTGCCAAATGGGCTCAGGAGAGCCTACAGAAACGCTGGCATCCCAGACAGAGCATTGCACACAAGAAAGAAAAAAAAATGAAATGCAAACTCCTACCAGCTCAGGAACAGAAGATTCAGCCACAATCTCCCAGTACCAGGCACTGCCTTATAGGTATGGCAATTCCCCGTCCTGTCCAGGGGAAGCTCACCCAGGGCTGATAAAATGTGCTAGGCAGGCAACAACAGCCAGCAGGTCTGACTTTCTCCTAGTCTCCTGTGGCACAGCTCCAGGGAGACAGGCTTCTTTTGTCTTTCTTTTTTAAAGGCACAGCTAGCTACCAAAAACAAAAATAGTAGAGAAATGCCCCAAAACAAACCCTAAAAACAACTAACTAGTTGCTCCTGCAAAGGTCACTAAGTGTGCCCAGAGGACACACTTTTACGTCTACACACTGCAACGAGACTGGACACACTGGGAGGCTTCTGGGAGCTCCTGCTGGATATGTACTACAGAAGATTTGATTGGTCCAGTCTACAGGCTGCAGTGAGAGGGGCAGTACCCGATTGTGGAGGACTAAACTGGATATCCGCACAGGAATTTCAAGTCACTTGCAATCTCATCTTGAATAGGTCCATAGAAAGGCATGTACCAAATAAACTTGACTTGATTGAGCATATAGGATCTATATCTATCTAGTCCAACACCTAAGGGGTAGCTGTGTCAATCTGACACTGCAGAAATCACATGACGACTGGCGACACCTCTTGGACTAATTTATATTTGAGGCATAAGATTTGAGGACATCTGATGAACTGGACTACTAGCCTCAAAAGTTTATGATTTAATACATTTGTAATTTAGATACTACCACTAAACTATGTATCATTTCCTTTCTCCATCACCCAGCAGTCTGCACTGGTGTAGATGTTGCTCCAGCTCCCAAGCCCAGAGACATGGCTGGGGCAGCTTGAGTTTTCACCTTCCTCTTGCCCATTACTTCAGGGCAAGGCAGCTGCACCACATCTGCCTGCAACCACCATCTTGCCATGCCCCCTCCGATATATTTTTAATTTTGTAAACCTCCTTGATGCTATAGTAGAAGGCAGTATATAAAGTTGTAAATAAACAATAAACCTTCAGCACCACCAAGTAGAGGACCCGTTAAACAAAGCTTTTTTTTTTTTATATATCATTTCTAGTCCCATATTTTGGGGCCTATGCAATAAACTTTAGTATGCATGTTAAGGTCCTCTTTTGCATGCTAAAAATAGTGAGCTATGCAAGGACTTAACACGTGCGTTAAAAGGATCCAAAAATGTGAGCTTGCAAAAGTTTGCAAGCCTGTGCATACAAATGAATGCCTATGTAAATTATGCATTACCAGGTTCATGCTAAATAGAATGGTATACTCAGTTTCCATGCTATTTAGTGAAAGCTCTGTAAATGGCCACAATTTAATACCTATAGTAGACTGATGTGATCATGCTAAACTAAACATGCTCAGTTCTCTTTTTCTCTTGACTTCTGCTGGCTTCCGAGGGGTGTAGACTAGGCCTGGCACGTGAGGGTTGTTAGTCAGTACAGAGGGAAAAAGTGAAAGATCCATTGCATTTTACGACAGAAGATCCAAACAGAACAGAAAGTTCCTGAACAGGAAAAACCTCATCAAAAGCATGTCTCAAATGTCTGTCAAGGAGGTAGTGATCACAAAAAAAGAAAAACAACTGAGATGAATCAAAATAAATAATCAGAATCACAGAATCCTTCACTAAAATAATTCTCTGATATTGAAAATATTTTTAACACTGCAATTTTTTTTGGACCATGGGAGAACATGTAACTCAACATGCTTTCTCTACTGCTTTAATCATTGGTCCATATTTTGTCATATAAATAATACCCAGTGTCTTTGTAAAACAGAATCAACTATATTACTTTTCTTCTGCTCCTTGCACATTGCTGATACAGATAACTTTGCTATGCTCCAGCTCTGCCCATGGACCACCCTGCCACTGTCTGGATAGTACCAAGGTTATTTCATCTTTATGTTCTGGCAGCTTACAAATAACTCATCCTTGCGCATTTATACATTTGACATTACACATATAGAATTGTTTGTCTAATAGCTCGCTCGCAAATACATTGTGACTTATTGAGTTTTTGTAAACTGTTGAAAGCTTAATTTTTTTGGCAGGCTTTTAGTTCCACTGTAAATTGATTTTTTTTTATCATTTGCCATTGTTATTTTATTGTACATGTCCACTTTGAATTATGTGATTAGATGATATATACATATTTCAAATAAATAAATAAAGATAGTCAGAATATTCTGCGGCACCATTTATATAGTACCGCAGAATATTTCTCTCACTAGCACATATTGCAAAGGGGATAAATGCTTTTGAAAATTAATCCCTAAATTTTTTACCTTAAATTCACTGTGACCTGATGTAAAGAAAGACAAAGGCCCATAATCATAATGGCAGGGTATGTTTTCTTTAATTCCTGTTGACGGGGGAACTATTCTAGATGTCACAGCATGGTGATGATGACAATTATATGGTGTCTGTTTACAAAGGTGTGTTAGGCTTTTGCAGCTAACATGGTGTATTAGTGCAAATAGCGCCATGTTAGGTGCAAGCGCCATGTGGTATCTGTTGGGGGCTTGCACAGCATTTCCTCAGCAGATGCAAATGCAATGCAATGTGTGCCTTCGAGTCAGTCCTGACTCCTGGCGACCCAGAAGCTCCTGGGTTTTCTTGGCGGTGTCACCGGAAGTAGATTGCCAGGCCTTCCCTTCCGAGGCAATGGAGAAAAAGCATGGTCCGACAGTAGTCTGGATGCAGCTAACAAAACCCATTGAGGTGGTATTAATTGAACCTGTGCTGTTTGCAAATCTGATGGTTACTGTGTGCTGAGAATGCCCATGGTAACCATGCCTTGCAGACATGCCCACTCTCCACCCATATCCCACCCACTCTTGCAGATAACATGGTTTCTCCAAATAGTGCAGTGATTTCCTGCGCTATCTGTACTTTCCCTGTGTTATCCGTTAGATAACATGACAATACACCCACATAGCATGTGCTAACAGCTAACGCAGTTTAGTAGGCAGATCTATGTATGTTGCCTGACCATGTAACATAGTAACATAGTAAATGATGGCAGATAAAGACCAGTATGGTCCATCTAGTCTGCCCAGTAAGATGGCAAGAGTAGTGCACCTACTGCTCCATGCAGGCCACCCCTCCCATGTCTTAGTTTTAGGGGTGAACCCACCGCTCCGTGTAGGACACCCCTGTATGTTGAGAAATTAAATACAGTAGTTAAGTTTATTTTGGTTTTATCCTGTTGCTGTAAAAGGATCCACTGTGCCTGTCCCATGCCATTTTGAATTCTGTTACTGTATTTGCCCCCACCACCTCCATCGGGAGGGCACTCCAAGCATCCACCACCCTTTCAGTGAAAAAGTACTTCCTGACATCGCCTTTCAATTTGCCCCCTTGCAGCTTCATGTTATGCCCTCTAGTTTTACAGCTTCCCCGTCTTTGGAAGAGGTTTGTTTGTTCATTATTTCTCTTTAAGTATTTAAAGGTCTGAATCATATCTCCCCTACCCCTCCTCTCCTCCAGAGTGTACATATTTAGGTCTTCAAGTCTCTTCTCATAAGGCTTCTGACGCAGGCTCCAAATCATTTTGGTCACCTTCCTCTGAACAGTTTCCAGTCTTTTTATATCCTTTGCAAGATATGGCCTCCAAAACTGAACACAGTATTCCAAGTGAGGCCTCACTGGTGACTTATACAGTGGCATTAGTACCTCTTCCTTTCTACTGATAATTCTCTTTGTATGCAATCCAACATCCTCCTGGCTTTTGCCACTGCCTTGTTGCACTGTTTTGCCACCTTGAGATCCTCAGATATAATCACACCAAGGTCCTTCTCCTGGTCCGTGCACACCAACGTCTCGCCCCCTATCGCGTACATTTCCCCTGGATTTCTGCTTCCCAAGTTAATGACACTGCATTTCTTCCCATTAAATCTTAACTGCCAAGCATTAGACCATTCTTCCAGCTTTTGTAGATCTTTCCTCATGTTATCCACTCCCTCAAGGTTGTCCACTCTGTTGCAAATTTTCGTGTCATTTGCAAAAAGACAGACATTTCCGCAATATCACTCACAAATACATTGAACAGTGATGGGCCCAGGACCGAACCTAAGTGTCCCTGGCCAGTAGGCCTTACATGAATGTGGGCACACTCAGAGATCTGATTTAAAGGCTACACAAGGAATGTAGGCAATCCAAATATTCCCAAAATGTAATGTATAACCAACAGTTAAATTCTATATTAGCAACAAAAACAGGCAAAAAAGATAGAAAGCTGAAAGCTTAGCTGTGTGGAGGCTCTGGAAGCTGTGAAGACTAGAGTTGACCAGGTACTTGTTGCAGGCTGTAAGATAATCTAGTTAGCCCTGCCCTTGGAGCAGGGTTTGCAACAGACAATTCAAACAATGTATAGTAGCATTTCATGCTACAGTACACTTCTTTGGAATAAAATAATACCTTTAATAACATAATTTGATATAACATATTTTACAAAATAACAGAAAGGAAATTGAAAAAAAAATTTTGTGTGCCAGGTTAACAGACCCCCTAAAGCCTAGGGCTGGCCCAACCATTAGGCAAACTAAGCAGTCGCCTAGGGTGGTAACTTCTGATGGGTGACAAAGAGCAAGGCATTCAAAGCTAATAACTGTGCAAAGTCCAATCACTAAAATGAAAATAAAATTATTTTTTCTGCCTTTGTTGTCTGACCATTTTATTCTCTGATCATTCTGGTACCGATCTGAGGCTTCTGCTTTCCTGTCTTCTCTTAGCTCTCTTTCTATGGTTTATAGTCTGCTGTTTCTTGTCTCTTCTTTTGTTTTCTTCATTTCCTTCCATCAGCCTATTTCCAGTCCCAGTAACCCTCCCCAGTATTAGCCCCTTTTCCAGTCCTCCCCTCCCAGTACCTTCCAGTGTCAACCCCCTTGCATTCCCAGGATTGCTACTGTTGTCCATTCCCTTTCAGTCCCCCTCCTTCCCCACTGTCCAGCCCCTTCTAGTCCAAATACAATTGTAGGTATCAGCTCACTTCCACTCCTTCCATCAGATCCCTTCCAGTCACCCTATCCTCTGTCCATCCCCCTTCCAGTGCCATCCCCACATGTCAGCTCTCTTCCAGCCCCAGTGGCCCCTCCCTTCTAGTGTCCTCCCCACTACCCAGTCACCTACCAGTCCCATCCCCGTCAGCTCCCTCCAGTCCCCCTCCAATACCATCCCCAGGTGTCAGCTCCCTTCCATTCCCCTACTTCCTTCCTTAGTGTCATCACCTTTTCAGTCCCCCTCCAGTACCATCCTCAGGTATCAGCCCCCTCCTTCACCCTCATATCAGCTCCCTTCCAGCTCCCCCCCCCATGTGTCCTGCCTCCTCCTTCCCCTGGCAGCCCCTCTCAGTGTCTGCTCCCTTCTGGTCCCATTCTCCCACCCCCCTCCCCGCATCAACCCATTTGTAGCCCTAGCCTCCAGTCTTCTTTCAGGGCCAGCAGTTCTCTCCTCTCCCCCATCAGCCCATTTCCATTCCTACCCCCCCCCCATCAGCCCATTTGCAGTCCTAGCCTATTCCCAGTCTTATCCTCCCTCAGTCCATTCAAGTCTTAGCCCCCCCAATAATTCACTTCCAGTCCTAGCCCTCTTCCAGTCCTAGCTCATTTCCAGTGCTAACCCCACCATCAGCCCACTCCAGTCCTAACCCTCCTTGATAAGTCCATTACCAGTCCTAGCCCCCCTAATCAGCCCTTTTACAGTCCTAGCCCCCAATCAGCCCATTTCAAGTGCTAGTCCCCCCATCAGCCCATTACTAGCCCTAACCCGCACAGATCAGCCCATTTCCAGTCCAACACCCCCCCCCCCCACCCGAAAAGCCCTGCACCTGTCTGTCCGGCTTCAGAGGGAGCCAGGACGGCCCGAAGCACAGCACCACAGCCCACCTCTGTAGAGCTGTAAGAAAGAACAGCATTTCCCTTCTTTCCTGTGGCTTTGTTAAAGTTGAGCCCGGCAGCGCACTGTCGGGAGCATTTCCTGTTTCACATGAGACAGGAAATGCCCTCATTTACTCTCAGCATGCCGCTGGGCTCAACTTTAACAGAGCCACGGGAAAGAAGGGAAATGCTGTTCTTTCTCATGGTTCTGTAGAAGTGAGCCGGGGAGCCGGGCTTCGGGCTATTCAGGCAAGTGTGGGGCCTCCCAGGGCAGCAGCTGGGGGGGGGGGGGGGGGTTGAATTTGCTGCTGCTGAGAAGCAGCGTCAGTAGCTTGTCCATCCTTTTTTTTTCTTTTAACTTTGAAGGCGGAGTGAGGTGGCTGTTTTGGGGCATTTTTTGCCACTCCCAAAAGTTTGCCACCTGAAGCGATGACCTCACTCCACCTCATTATAGAGCTACCCCTGGATAGCTTAGCTCTCAGCATCACTGCACAACAAACGGCAAACCAAGCGAGAGTCTGAAAGTATAATGTCCAATTATTCATTTTATAACAAAAACTACAATATCAAATCAGGACAAATTATATCTAAATATATCAAAATGAAACATACACGTGGACTCAATTTTGTGTTACGATCCAGGGAGCCATATCTTCAAAAATCCATACTCTTCAGACAGATGTGTTTACGTGCATACAAAAGAGACATAAAAAAAAACAGAGTGGAGAAATAGCCTAATGGTTACAGCAGTAGACTAGAACCAATGCAAAAAAAAGCACTAAAATGTGGCGTGGAGGAGTAATCTAATAATTACAGCACAAGGTTACTACTACTACGATTCATCATTTGTACAGCGCTACAAGGCATATGCAGCACTGTACAGAGACATAAGAAATGGATTCTGCTTATCAGAGCTTACAATCTATTCAAGACAGACAATATAACAGCTGGAGTCTAGGATATGTCTATAGGAATGGTAAGGAAACACATAGTTGATGAAGAAAACTCCATGATCTGACCACAATACCACGGCTCTTTAGGTCTCTGGTCCATCAGTAGTGAGAGACAAGCAGAGAGTAATACAGAACACAATCACACACACAAGTGTTATTTTCTTTGAGCTCAGAGGGAAGACGGCAACAGACGGTCTATGGACACGCATAGTTTCACGCCTGCCGAATTCAAATTCCTCTTCCTAAAAGCTCCCTTTTTATTAGAGAAAAAGAGGAAGTAACAGTCATTTATTATAACCACGAAATAACACAAGGTGTCACCAAAGTTCTTTTTACAGAGTAAGATCTGATTACAGTATATTAGATGAAATTCACTCAATTATGACAAAATTGTTTATAATTGCAAAAGTTGCAAAAATTATGTTTGTCAGCAGGGACTTCCAGCTGACTGTACAATGAACTTTATGCTTGCACAGTTCATAGCCTATGTTCTTTTTGCTTGCGTTAACACTGTTCCATCTATTTTAAAGACGGTTACAGAGAACTCATGATCATGACATCCTATTCTATTTAAAAGGAAGTAGGTGAAAAGTCAAACTTCTAAACACATTTTGTATCAAGAAATTCATCCATCTTCAATTACATATTGGGGATTCTGGTATCCCTTTATCTGTCCATCCCTACAGTTGAATAACAGGAAACTACACAAATCAGGATCCAAAAGCAGCCCCGAAGAGGTGAGTTTTTAGCCTAGATTTGAAAAGGGCCAGAGATGAAGCCTGATGTACTGACTCGGGTAGTTTATTCTAGGCATAAGGAGCAGCAAGGTGGAAAGACTGAAGTCGAGTTGGCAGTGTAAGAGACGGGCACAGACAGATCTGCCAAAAGAGTAGAGTTCTCGAGGAGGGGTGTAGAGAGAGAAGAGAGGTGCAGCAGAATTAATGTACTTATAGGTCAGTATGAGAAGTTTGAGCTGGGTATGGAAATGGATAGGGAGCCGATGATGCGACTTGAGAAGAGGGGTTGTATGAGCATAAACGTTTGACAGAAAAGAGCAAATAATTCATAATACAGCTTTGCAGAAATAAAATCCCCTCCACTCCCAACTGCTTTTGTGAGGATTTCTCCAACCGAGTCTCCCCGACTCACTCGAGATCCTCCTGCAACCTCAAAAAACAATGAGACTTCCACCATGCCTCTGGATACGAAAATAAAAATATTTCAAAGCTTTCACCATGGCAGCCTTATTTAGCTGCTTTTATATATCGCTTTATCAGAGTGTCAAAGCGGTTTACAGGTTAACAAATTGAACGAAATTTAACATACATGGAACATGAGCACATAAAACATAAGAACATGATAACATGATTCAAGATCATAAGCTTTGAAGCAAACCATGTGAACATAAGAACAAAATGGTGTATTAAGCAGATAACATGTTTGTATGTGGAAAGTGGGAGGGGAGTATAAAATAACAGAGAAAAAAGGGAGGGAGGCAATGACATACAAGGTTTGTGCATGGTTGGACGGAAAGGTATAGGAAAGTATAGTCACATGTGCTAAGTGAGAGAACATTGGTAACTGACTACCCTAAAAGGCTGTGATGATGTCATAACATTGTTTCCCAAAATGTCTGATGAACAGATGAACTTTCAACTTTTTGTGGAATTCATCAAGGTCATGTGGTAGGGAGCCTTATTAGTAGTGGGGAGACTTGGAAGGCCCTCATCACTGCTATATTCACTTAAATGAAGAACAACCACCAATTGTGTGTGGACAAGAAATGATAGATGGATTATAGTTGCATTACAATATGTTGGACACAAGATGGCAATTAAATTCGGCCATTTTGGATATTATGTTGGATATAAAGCACAAGGTTAGAACTGCAGTATTGAGTCAGATCCGCAACACTCATCCCCAGTTGAGATAAGTACTCATTTTGAGTTGTTTTTGAAGCTAGTGTTTAAAAGTTTAAAAGAGAAAAAGAGTGATGATGATAATGAATAAGGAGCTCTGGGATTGAAATGTTCCCCATAGCCCACATTTTTTTTAAATTTCTTTTTATTAAGACTTTTTTATAACTGACATTACAATACCAGATAAAAAAAAGAAAACAACGAAATACAATATGTCATCAATGATATATTAAACAAAAGAACTCATAACAGGTACATTAGCCCACATCTCGGGGATAACTTCAAACGAAAAAACTTAAAAAAAACAAAGCCAGGGAAAACCTTTAAAAAGGAAGCCCTGACTATCACAATTTAACCTAGCCAATCACCCTCATCACCGGAGAAAACAACCAATGCTAGTATATAAAACCAAAGGAACCTCATTGTACCTTCTCTCTTTCTAGGATCCATTTATCCAAATCGGTGGGATACATAAAAATAAACTTATCCTGACCCATAGTAACTAAGCATTTGCAAGGGTAGCGTAGAAAGAATGTAGCACCAAGAGTGACGATTCTTGCTTTGGTGTGACAATAGGGTGAAAATTCCATTCAATCTTTTTTTTTTTTTTATTTAATATCTTTTATACATTTTACAAAGCATAAATCCTTCACATCACATCCTTTCATAACAGTTCCAAAACTTCATTAACAGGAAAGAAGTAAGAAACAGAAACATTTAATTATACTAGCTATTGTCAATCTAATCCAATTTTTGTATCATCCTTTCATTGTAATCAATACTATTTTAATTTAACTGGTTAAGTCGCATAATCAGCGCATTCAAATTGGACAGCTGACACTTAGTTGGTGACCCATTTTTTCTTGGCTCAGGGGAAGGCAGTGAGTACGTGCTTAACTCCATATACTTGTTCATAGCCTCCCATTTGTTAAGCAGCTTGTCAGAGTTAGGAGTTTTAAGTACGTACAGCTCCTCATAGATCTTGTGTTGACACACTAGATTCCACCAGTGGTCACTGTGTACCTTCTCAAAGTTCTTCCAGTGAATTAAGATTACCTTGATAGCTATACTGAGCAGGACATCCAGTAATCGGCTCTCTTGTTTTCTTAATATGAGGCCTTCCATCGTGGACTTATAGATTATTATTTGATATGAGATGGGAAGTGTCACGCCTACAATTCTTGATATTCGTTTTATTACACACTCCCAGTATCTCTGAAGATAGTCGCAGTAATAAAGCATATGATCCAGAGTCCCAATTTCTGTGTTACAGGACCAGCATCTATTTCCCGCGAGCGGCGCCCATTTCATTATCCTCACTGGAGTCAGATATGCTCGATGTGCGAGAAAGTACGACTGTGTAAGGGATGCTGCTCTAGTGATTCGTGTGAGGGACCAGAAGGCGTCCCAGTGCTCCTGTTGTATGTGATCTCCAGCTTCTCTTATCCAAGCTGATTGTACTCCATCACAGAATTTGTTGGACCTTGTCCTGAGCAGATCCAGGAATTTCGACATCACTCGGGTTCCAGATTGTATTTCATGAAATTTCTGGAGTAGGGGCCACCCTGGCCGTAGAATCAATGGAGATACCCCTGCTTTGCTCAGACAGTATCGGAGCTGACACCACTGAAAATAGCAGGAACGGGGTAAACCAAACTCACTTTCCATCATTTCAAAAGTTTTGAATTTGTTCGCATGAACTAAATGTCCTAGGACAGTGATACCACAATTCATCCATTTCTTCCACAGTATGAATTTACCACCTATTGTAAATCTTCGATTCAGCCATAACGGCATCTCCAAAGCAAAGTCATCACCCCATCAATACACGAGGTCACTAGCTGACATGCTTGCTGAGTTGCCAGGATTACGTCGTTTTGCCGTAAATTGGAAGTTCCAAGCATCATACTCATTTCCATAAGATCATTCATAGCTTTTTCTACCAACTGCCACCTGGGAGATTCTGCACAGTCTCCTTCTACCGTCCACTGTGCTCCTTGTTTTAGCAATGAGGACATATGCAGCCATTCAACATCAGGAAAGTGTACTCCCCCTTTCCATTTAGGCAATTTAAGCTTCCACGTCGCTATCCTAGGGACTTTCTTATTCCAGAGAAATGATACAATCTTACTGTTTAATTTTTTACAAAAACCTTGTGGAAAATTTACTGGAATCATACTCAGTATGTAACTAAGCTTGGGGACCAACACCATTTTGATTGTCTCTAGTCTACCCCACCAGGTTAAATTTAGGGGGGACCATTTTGAGGCACAAGCGCTCACTATTTCTTTGCAGATTTCTACATTCAGATTCACAGTCTCCGTCATTGTATGCCCATAAGTGACTCCCAAGTACTTAAAAGACGACTGCGCGTACTGAAATGGGTAATTTGTGAACATGTCTTCCTTCACCCAGGCGTTCAGAGGAATTGTTGTTGTTTTGGCAAGATTGACTTTATAACCAGACACTGCAGAATATTTGTCAAGTATGTTCATGGCTATAGGCAAGGATGTAGGTTGCAAGAATAATATAAGATCGTCAGCATATGCAGACAACTTGCATTGACCATCCGTAAGTGTTACTCCCCTAATCTTTTCTTGTTGTCTAATCGATATCATGAGCGGCTCCAGAGCTAAGTTGAAGAGTAGCAGGGATAGAGGGCATCCTTGCCTAGTGCCTCTTTGAAGCTTGAAGGGCCCTGACACCCCGGAGTTAGCTGCTATCCGAGCAATGGGGTTAGAATACAAGAGTGCTATCCTCTTGAGGAAGACTTCTTCAATTCCAAACCATCTAAGGGCCTGAAACAGGAAGGACCACTCCAATCTGTCAAAGGCCTTTTCGGCATCCAATGACAGCCCCATCAGTGGCTCAGGAATCCTCTGCGCTTTAAGCAGGACATGGGCAAGTAACCTTCCATTGTCAGTAGTGGACCTGCTGGTCATAAAGCCGCATTGATCTGTATGTATTACAGAACTGTATGTATTAAAGAACTCAGTACTTTATTGAGACGATTTGCCAACAGCTTCGCGTATATCTTGTAATCCGCATTGAGCAAAGAAATAGGCCTATAGTTTTCAACTCTCTGCGGGTCCCCGTCCCGGTTTTGGGTGGATAACTATAGTTGCCTCTGCGAAGGCTCCAACTTCCGGATCCTCTGTGCATAATCCACTAAAATAGGTATGTAGCATAGGAGCCAGTTTCGCTTGACATTTATTTATTTATTTATTTATTAACAATTCTTATATACCACACTATTAGACATCAGCGCGGTTTACATTGAACAGAAAAACATCCGACAGTTTACACGTGTCTGGTCGTTACATTTAACAGGAAGTATAACTTGGTGAAGTAGGGGAAACTAAATACAATGCAGGGTTATCTGATAAAGGATATCCTGGTTAACTATATACAACAGTGGTACAATAGTATATGGAACAACTTGCTATTTACATTGTGAAGTTGGTCTGTTGCGGGGTCTATCTGTTTGACCACTTCTGCTATTCACCTGGGGGTTCTGTTCGGAGCTGCCATTGAGATATTTAAGGAAGAGGAAATGCTTTAAAGCCTTTCTGAACTGACTTAGATTAGGTATTGCTCTGATTTGTGCTGGTAAGGTGTTCCATAGAGATGGGGCGCAGAATTGGAAGGCTCTGTTGGCTGTTGATCTAGTGCATCTTGTGGTGTCATTTGGGATAACTAGTGTGTTTAATTCTGCTGTTCTTCGTGGCCTGTTTGGTGCAAGTGGTTGTATAAGGTTGGAGAGAGAGGAAGAGGTGAGCCCCTTAGCCGCTTTGAATGTTAGCAGTAAGATCTTGAAACTGATCCTTGCCTGAATGGGGAGCCAGTGTAGCTGTTTTAGAAGGGGTGTTACGTGATCTCTCCTGGATGCCCCGAGGAGTACCCTCGCAGCACTATTCATGGCTAATTGCAGGGGGTTCAGGGTGGCCCGGGGGAGTCCTTGTAGTATGGATTTTGAGAAGTCGAAATGGGGGAGTATAAGGGCTTGATAAATGGTTCGGAAATCATCCGGTTCAAGTAGTATGCGTAGGTGTCTGAGGGATCTGATTTTAAAGTAGATTGCCTTGACTGTGTTGGCTATGTGATTCTTCATATCAAGGTTTTGGTCCAGCGTTACTCCCAGGTAGCGTATTGCTGGTTTAACTTGGAGTTGGGCATCCTTTACGTTAATACAACTAGGAGGGGTGAAGTTGGTGTTCCTCGAGATGAACAGGACTTCCGTCTTTTTGTGTTGTATTCTCAGGTTTTGTGATAGGAGCCACTCTGATATGGTGTCAAAGCAGTTAGTCAGCGGGGTAAGGTCTAGGCAGTCCAATGATATTGGCATATATAGTAGCACATCGTCTGCATATATCATGTAACTGACATTAAAGGATCTGATGATGTCACAGATGGGTTGGATGTATATATTAAACATCAATGCAGATAAAGAGGATCCTTGTGGTACACCTTGACTTTGTTGGAAAGGTTCAGATGTATCCCCGTCAACTCTGACATGCTGCCATCTGTCGGACAGGTAAGATTTGCACCATTCGAGTGCTGTTCCACAGATGCCTTTTTCCCTTAGCCGGCAGATGAGAATTTCATGGCATACAGAGTCAAAAGCCGCTGCTATGTCTAGGAAGACAAGAGCGAAGCCCTGGTGTATGTTATCCACACCTGAGGTAATGTTGTTGAGGAGTGTTGTGAGTAGTGTTTCTACTCCATGTGACTCTCTGAAACCATGTTGAGCTGGATCCAGTGGGGCTGATGTGTCTATATGATCCTGTAATTGCCTGTGCACTATTTTCTCGATGATTTTTGCTAGCATAGGTATGCTAGATATGGGCCTATAAGATTCTACTTTTTGAGGATCAAGTTTGGTGTTCTTTAGCAGCGGTCTTACAGAGGTCTGCTTGAGCGTAGATGGGAAAGAGCCAGTGGTGAATGAGTAGTTTAAGATTTTTGCTATAGTTGAGGATATGTCACATCGCAGGTCCTTTATCCAGTGCGCAGGGCAAGGGTCTGTGTGTGCAGTGGTTGTGTTTAGAGCTAGGATGGTGTCTTCAATAGCTTTCTTTGAGGGAGAAAACTCTTATGATAAAACTCTAGCGGGATTCCATCCGGTCCTGATGCCTTCCCCTTGGCCAGCTGACCGATAGCCTTTTGTATCTCTTTTATGGTAATTTCTTGTTCGAGCATCTGTGCCTGAGTTGCCGATAACTTGGGACCCATTATATCCGATACAAATTCTCCGAAATCCGTACTACGGCAGACCACTTCAGAACAATACAGCTTCTCATAGAACTCTTTACGTCTCAATATTTGCTCATTTTGCATCAAAAGATCTCCTTCTTCACTGCATAACACTGCGATGTGAGCCATATTTCTTTTTGCCTTCAATAGTTTCGCAAGGAGTGATCCGGCCCGGTTGTTCTCGTGATAGTAAGTGCTTTGCTGCATCCGAACACAAGATTGCGCCTGTGTATGGAGGATGTTATTATATTTGCATCTCAGTTTCTGAAGCCTTAGCAGTATCATTGGGTCACCTCTCTTTGTCAACAGGCACTCCCCTGCTTTTATCTGCTCCTCTAATTCTTCTTGTTCTTTCTTTTTAGCTCTGTTTTTTTGAAATCGAGAAGGTTGTTATGTGCGCCCGAATCGTCGCTTTAAAGCCTTCCCACCAAGCCCATGTCGACGTTTCTGATGGGTCATTGATTTGTCCATACGCCTCAATCTCTTTATTCATACAGGCCACAAAGTCGGCATCAGCTAATAAGGACTTATCAAATGTCCACCGGGGGGCGTCTGATGTTTCTTTCTTGTGTCTAAAACTAAGGAGACTGCTGAGTGATCCGAAACTGTCCCCGCATTAATTTCAGACGCAACAAGTTGTTTAATTAACCCACTCGTTACTAGAAAGTAGTCAATTCTCATCTGAGTATCGTGTAGGAGGGAGTAAAATGTGAATTTTTTGTCTGCAGGATGTAGGAGACGCCATGCATCAATTAGTTGCAGTTCATTCATCATACTCTGCATTACTGCGTACGATTTGACTTTGTGTACTGGCCGGTATGGAGTCCTGTCCAACAGAGGATCTAGAACCAGGTTGAAATCCCCTCCCAGTATTATCTCAGTGTGTAGCATGTCCACTAGCTCCATAGCTATTGTCTTGTAAAAGGAAGAATCGTCTGCATTCGGGGCATATATGTTCATTAGCGTGTAAGACCTCTGTGCAATTTCCAGAGTAACTCTGGCCCACCTCCCCTCAGGATCTACTTTCGTTTCCTTAACTACTGCTGCCAGGGACTTCCGCATTAATGTCAGAACTCCTCCTTTTCTGTTTACTGCAGGTGCAGCAATTATTACTTGATAGAATTTCGAGACTACCTTCCATGACTCTTTTCGGTCAGGTGTGTCTCTTGTAAGTACACTATGTCAGCGCTCTTTTGTTGACAATATGTGAGAATTTTCTTGCGCTTAACTGGGTTTGTGATACCCTTCACATTCAGGGTAAGCAATACCAGTCTATTCACAGCATTTGTTAACTTTGATAAATCTAAGCATGATAATTCTATGATCATTGTCCTTAGTGGATCTCTGTAACATCAGTGCATGATTGGATTGGATTGACCAGCAAGAACACTTAAACTGTACAATTAAACATCTCCTGGTGAAAACCACCCTTCCTTGGCAGAAGATCTTTAACTACCAACATCATTCGTTGCCAATATAGCCTTATGCAGTCTTATGCCAATCCCCAGTTTGAACTAAACACATCCATGCCCTACTCCAATTCCATAGCAACACTAAAATACACACAGTTTTGTAGCGTTACAGTTCTTGTATTGAGAGGGATATCGATAAAACTCTTTCCTATGCTGCTGCACTCTAATTTATATACCATGCTCACCCCACCCATACAGGATATACTTCACTCTTGCTCTGAAACTAACATTTGTATATTTTATCAATCTGACTCCTCTCAGCATTAAGCGTCACACTTATGTTCAAGTCTCCATAGCACTGCTCTCCTGCAGAAAGGCTTTCAGCGATCCAGCATCCACAAAGTTCCTTGTGATGTTATTTAACGTTACCCGCATTGTACCATTACACAACCTCAGCTCATTATGTCTCACCTTCCACATCTCAAGTCCCATGGTCTGACCACTATCTGATTAGGTTCTCTTTCCACCTCCCACAATACACCAAAGCACCCCTTGTCAATCATCATCAAGGTCAAAGATTTCGACCATTCAATAGAGAAGAGTTTCTTGAATCAGTACTCCCTAGATTGGATCCTCATATCTATAACCTTGATGACGCAATATCCAGCTGGAATACCATTATTGGATCTGCATCAGAACCATATTCAACAAAGATTTACCATAAAATGAGAAAGAATGAAAAATGGTATACTATTGAACTTGCAATTCTGAAGAAAGGTCTTAGAAAAATGGAATCTACTTGGAGAAGGAAAAAACTCACGAACTCAGAATACAATACTTCTCACTACTCAAAGATTACAAGGATGCGATTAATAAGGCTAAAAAACAATATCACTCTAAAACTTTATCTAAAGCTATTAATCGACCTAGAGAACTATTTGAGATTGTCAAATCGTTAACCAAATCCCCATCCAACAATTCTCACAAAATCTGTATTAACCCGCAATTACTTGCTGATCATTTTGCAAATAAACTCAAACTAAACAGCCATTTCACCCCACCTAGCCTAACTCTTTCAGATAATAACCACCTGGAATGGAAAACCTTCCACCCTATTACCAACAAACTACTACTTCAGACAATCTCCAACCTAAATACAACAACCTCTCTTCTTGATCCCTGTCCAGTGACTTGGATAAAATCAACAAAAACAGAACTTGCCTCAGACTTACTAAACATAGTCAACCAATCTCTTCAACAAGGACGTATAGCAGATGTCCTCAAAAGGTCAGCAATTCGACCGCTGTTAAAAAACAAAACTCTAGACGACCATGACCCAACTTCATATCGTCCTATTGCAAGTATTCCATTTCTTGCTAAGATTATTGAAAAGATTGTGCAAACACAACTGCAAGATTATATCGACTCATCAGCTCCATTAGATGAGCATCAATATGGATTTCGCCCTTATCATGGTGTAGAAACACTCCTAACAGCACTATTTGATACAATCATCAGAGGTATCGATAATACCAAGCGAGCCTTTATTCTCATATTCATTGATATTTCCTCTGCCTTTGACACTGTAAACCATAACACGCTCATTTCAAGACTCTCTCAAATAGGCATCAAAGATAAAACCCTTGAATGGTTCACATCCTATTTTACTAACCGGACCCAATATGTGCAAATAGATCGAAATGCTTCATCCCCATTTCCACAAGAACAGGGCATCCCTCAAGGCTCTGCCCTTTCGGCACTTTTGTTTAATCTCTATCTTCAACCCATCTGTTCCATATTTAAACGCTTCAAAATCAACTACCACATCTACGCGGACGACATCATGTTATACTCGCCATTTGATGTGTCAAACCCGGATTATAGTAACATATGTCGTTGCCTCTCTGAAGCTGAACTGTGGCTGAAATCAAGGAATATGAATATTAATTTTAAAAAAACAGAAGTTCTATTTATAACAAGAAACACAAGCTTCACTCCCCCACTTGAAATCAAGATTGGAAAAAACTCTCTCCCAGTCAAAGATGAGATCAAATACTTGGGAGTCACTCTGGATAAAACCCTCAGCCTCACCAAACATATAAAACAATCTGTAAGAACAATATATTTCAAATTGAGGACAATCCAACAACTTAGACCACTGATAGATAACACTGATTTCAGAACCATAGTACAAACACTTATTACACCACATTTAGACTACTGTAATGGTATTCTTCAAGGGACCTCTAAGAAAAATATTCACACTCTTCAATTAGCCCAAAATGTCACCGCAAGGATTATCTACAAAGCGAAAATTTCAGATCATATATCTCCGATCCTCTACGCTCTCCATTGGCTACCCGTCTCATGCAGAATCATCTACAAGTCCTTAGTCAATACGTTTAAGATCTTTAATAATATAGCACCATCTTTCTTATCTACGCTGATCACCATCCCACATGATAATAGATCGAGACGAAGAATAAACCTTCACACGATACAAGTTCCTGATTCTATTCGAAAAACAAGTCAGAAGACAAGTAACACAGCTTTCTCATACTTCGCTCCTACGCTATGGAACAACCTCCCGATTGAAATCAGAGAAATCAAAGATCTTCAATTATTTAGAAAAAATCTAAAAACCCATCTATTTACTCTGCACTACAATAACCTCCACATTGAAGATAATCCTAACACAGAAAAAAACACCGTTCATCAATCACTC
Source organism: Ichthyophis bannanicus (assembly GCA_033557465.1). Classification (NCBI taxonomy): domain Eukaryota; kingdom Metazoa; phylum Chordata; class Amphibia; order Gymnophiona; family Ichthyophiidae; genus Ichthyophis; species Ichthyophis bannanicus. Next base: position 344,378,749 of record CM066032.1, read on the forward strand.
ACTGACCCTACTTAGACAAAGCATAAACCTTTCTCACACATTCACATTACTCACCTAGATTAACCTTACCCTTAGAAAGCAATTTGCTTGTCGCTAATGTGAATAACTGTAATTTAATGTAAATATTTGACTTTACTGTTGATGTACTGTTGGTACTATGTTTTGAAACATTATCTAATTAATACCCAGTTCATATGTTCCTACCCCTCCTGTTATCTCATTGTATTTTTAAGTTACACTTAATAGTTGAATGTTCTTTGTTCTAAATCTGTTCTATGTAAAATAGTTCTTTGTTCTAAATCTGTTCTATGTAAAATAATAGTGCTCTATTATTAATGTTTGTTACCTGTAAACCGCCACTGATCTCTGGAAGTGGCGGTATAGAAAAGATGTATAAATAAATAAATAAAATAAATACAGACCATATCTTGCCTGCAGCTTTTGCAAAAGTGGTCTACACGCCAGCAATTCCCTTCTGCGGTCCATTGTTTGCTTGCTCAAGTCAGGGAAAAAGGCAATCTTCTGCCCCTGTATGTTCAAAGATGTCGCTCTCTTCGAAGCTTGTAGTATCTGCAGAACTTGTGGGTAACGCAGCACTCTCATCACAATGGGCCTTGGGTATTTGGTATTCTCAGCCCTATGCACAGGAATGCGGTGCGCCCGCTCCAATTCAAACACCTTCACAAAAGAGATCTGAAGGAGTTCCGGAATCATCTTCTCCAGGTATTCTATCATGTCTGCCCCTTCAGCTCCTTCGGGGACCCCTACTAAGTGAACATTGTTGCGCCTCGCTCTATTATTTTGATCCTCTAGTTGGTTCTCAATCTTCTTGACACGCTTTGATAAAGACCCCATGCACTCTAACATGGCGCCATGCTTTTGCACTAACCCTTCAGTAACAATTAACCATCCATTCATGTCTTGTACTTTACCCTTTACCTCTTTCAAATCCTCCTGTATAGTTTCCAGAGATGTAGTGTTGGAGACTATCAGATCCTTCACACTCCTCAGTTCGGCCAGAATCTCTTTAATACCTTCCCCCGCTGCTTCCTTCTCAGCCGCAGCCATTTTGTGTGGGGATCCGGCCTCTTGCTTCGATCGCTTTGGCACTGAACCGGTACTTTGCTGGAAATCTAATCGCGCAGGTTTTAGTGCTGACATCTTCAATTGCTCTATATTTATCCAGGGGTAAGCTTATAGGAACTATCTTTATAGGCATTAGATCAGGATTCTTGTATGGCAACGGGAGCTCAAACTAACACGTCCATTCTGCTCTGTGGCTGGCTCCGCACCCCATTCCATTCAATCTTAACAGGGCTGACCCAAGGCATGTGCGGGAATGTTGTCCACACATGGCTCCACGTCGCTGAAGGCCTTGTGCCATGCCAACTGCACTGAAACCCCTACCCTCCAGATTCCAGACATCACTGTCGCTATATAATCAATTTAGAGGCAGCAGTGCTGCAGCCCAGGCTGCTTCAACCCATTATAGGGCTCAGAGCAAACTTTACCAGTGGGGGCCCCCTCATCATGACCACACCTCATCAGAGGGCGGAGGATGTAGAAGCACAAATGGCACTGTGGCTCCAGTAAAGAAAGTAACTCCAGTGCTGCGGCACCTTTTTTATATATCGTGGTTGCTGCATGTCCCGGAGAGGAGCAGCAGCGATGGATAAGAGTGATATATGGACCTAGAGGGGGGCGGTCATGGATGAGGGGGCCCCCACCGGAAAAGTTTGTTCCGAGCCCCATAATGTGTTGAAGCAGCATGGGCTGCTGAATCAATCACGTAGCAGCCGCAGTGTCTGGAATCTGGGGGGGGTGGGGGGGGGTGTTTCAGTGCAGTTGGCCCGGACAGAAGCGATAGAAGAAACTGAGGAGAGCAGATATTAGACATGGGAGAGGTCATAGGGATGGGAAGAGAGAGGAAGGGGGATGCTTGACACAGGGAAAGGGGCAATGGGGGTAATATGCAGATGAACAATAGAAAGAATTTGGGAGATAGAGAAGAGAATGATGCTGGACACTGGAGAGGTTGGGATAAGGAGATGGAAAGGGGATTCTGGACATTGGGAGAGGATGGGGTGATCCTGGACACGGGATGGGGCAAAGAGCTACAGAGGGGAAAAACTGGACTTGACAAGCAAGGGATGCTAGATATGAAAGGAAATAGGAAGAAAGACAGGAATGCTGAACACAGAGAGACAGAAGGGAGATTTTGGATATGAATGGGGGATATGGTATAAGAGAGGTGGAAATACTGGATGGGGAGAGAGAGTGAGGAGCAGATACTGGGTGGGGCGATCTGGACAGTGGGGAAAAAAGAGAGGGAAGAGAGGGAATATTAGTGACAGACTAGGGAATAAGAGGCTGCGGAGAGAAATAGATATTGGGGATGGGAGGTTTGGGGTTAAGGATGAAAAGTAGTAGATCAAGGACAAGATGATAAGAAGGAGAGAAATTTGAGACCATAGAGAGCTTAAAAGAAAAATAAATGTAAGAAAGCTGAAACGTAAAAGATCAATGTAAGAGATGGATGTACAGGAGAGAAGTAGCAGATGGACTCGAGACCCTAGAAAGAGTTCAGAGAAGATGCAGAAAAGCAAAAAACAGAGATTGGAACCAACGTAATTAGAAAACTAAAATGTCCGGATGACTATGGTAGAAAAAAGAATGTTATTTTCAGTTTAATTATTGGAATATATATGGGGGAGGGGATGATATTCAAAGGCATTTGCATAGTTTGCAGACCTGCAAACTGTGTAAATGCCACTAAACGGAATATTCAGTGGCACTAACATGGTTAGCATCGGCAAGTATTGTGGCAGCACCTGCAGATATCCAACAGCAGTGACCATGTTCCAGAGTGGAGTGCAGGCAGCACCCATCGCTAATTGGGCAGTGGGGATATTGGGCGGCTGCCCAGTTAGCGACAAACTGGTAAAATAAAGTGCAGCAAATGCTGGGCTAGCTTGACCCATGGAACCTAACCGGGCAGTGGCTCAATATCGCTGCTGCCCGCTTAGCTTCTGAGTTCTGCGATTATCTGGATATTCAATGTTGGCAGCTGGATATGGCCTGGCATTGAAAATCTGGAGTTAGAATTCAGCGGTAAAGGCTATGCGCTTTACAAGCACTAGCCGTCGCCATTGAATATCTCCCCCATTGGTTTTTGTAATTTACATGTGCTTTCTTTATATACGTCTTTTTATTTCTTTGGTGTTGCGCTATATGTCAAGTGTGGCTTCGTGGGATTTCAGTTTAAATTTGCTCAACATATTTCTATTTTTAGTTTGTGGTTCCTTATTTTGTACTTGATGAGGGTCTATGTTCTAAGTGTGTGACTGAAGCCAGGTATTCTGTTAGTATGGAGTTTCTATGTGAGAAATCTGGCTTGTTCAGTTTTCCCAGTAGGTGTGTGGATGTTCCACTGCAATATTTATGGTGCTGTTCTTTTCTGGGCATGCTCCTTGTGTGAGTTTTGGAAGTTAGTGCTGTTATGGAATGGTAGATTTGTTCTATGGGTCCTGTTAGAACATAAGATATGCCATACTGGGTCAGACCAAGGTCCATCAAGCCCAGTATCCTGTCTCTAACATTGGCCAATCTAGGTCACAAGTACCCAGCAGTTTCCCCAAAAGACACAGGTTCCACAATGCTTGTATTGGGGCAAGCAGTGATGTGTAGTCAACTGTAGTTGGTAGTGCAATCTGAAATTTAAAATATTTTGTTAGTTCAGATTCAAGGAAATCTCAACTTTTAAGGGAACATGTCAGTTTAATTTTGCTGAGTAGCCTGATAACTTCACTGCTGCCGATTTCTGGGCTTTTCCAATAATGTATTTATTTAGAGCCCGATTCTGAAAGGAGCATGTCCGGGCCTGTTATGATTCGATTCTGCCCACAGGAGCAAAACATTCCTGTGGCATACAGAATCAGGCCAGAGGACGGCCCAGCGTGCCCCTGCATGCCTGCGGGGACATCCTCCCCACAGGCTACCCAGGCGCTGACCCTCCTCTTCCCCACTGTCCGACCCATGACTGGCCAGCCGGAGCCTGCACCCGGCCCCGATCGCCTGGTTCGTACTGATTATTCCATCTTCGAGGTGGAATAATCAGCATGTTCCTCCTGGTCCCACAGGATGTACAGGGCAGTGACTTAAATCAACTCTGCATGTCCTGCTGCCTCAGCCCTGCACGGCACCTCTCAGAATCCAGCCCTTATTTAACAGGTATTTTTATACCACTTTATCATTTCAGTCAAAACGGTTTTCATTGTAACTTAAACTCGGTAATGTATATTAAAGAGGGACATTGATAACATGGATTTTTCTGAGGCAATGGAGGGTTAAGTGACTTGCCTAAAGCCACAAGGAGTGCTAATGGGAATCAAACACTGGTCTCTTGGTTTCCAAGCTAGTGCTCTAACCATTAGGCTATTCCTCCACGCAGGGGCGGCCCAAGGGGGGTGTGGGGCCATGTGCAGAGACTCGGTGCGGGGCCTCATTTGCATAAGTGGCCTTATTTGCATAAATATTTGCATAATGCTAACATACACTAACTTTTAGTAAACATGTCTCTTAATGAGTGTATGGATAAAGACAGACTAAAAGATTTCTACATTACTATAATCCAGTGCCAACCGCCAGGCACATTAGGAACTACTACAAACACTGCCCATTTAGAACCCATAGCAAACCCGCCGTATCCTAACAGCACTACCAGGACTCACAAAGCACCATATCCTACCTATCAAAAGGCAACACTGCAAATATTAAACCAATACATTTCAGAGAACAATACATGACCTACTGGGGAAAGAGAACAAGTGGCAATGTCTAATAGGAATTACATAAACAGAATACCTCAGCTCAGTTACACATGCAGAACATAGACCATCACCAAACAAGGAATCACAATTTAGAAACAGGAAGGCAATAATTAAACTGGGAACCCCAAAAGCCAAACTTGGAATGTACAACAACACTGTAGAAATAAAACTATAAATTAATTTCCTCTTGTACCAAACAAAGCGCAGACGTTAATGATGCACATTTCCCAGAGCTTTCATATTCCAGGTAATAAATTCAAAATAAAGAGATATCTTTCTACCTTTTGTGCATTTTTTTCAGTTGCAATTGCTCCAGCCACTTTCTTCTGGTTTCTTCATGTTTTCTGCTAACTCTCCATCATCTGCTGTCCATTTGTCCTTTCTTCTCTCTTCTAGTTTTTTTTTCCATTCTCTCTCTCTACATCTGCTTTAACATACTAATCTTTCTCCTTTTGCTCTTTCCTCTTTCCTATTTCATCCACTCAAATTTTACCCCTCCATCCTCAATCCCCACTTACTCTCCCAATACCCGGCCAATTGTAGATTTTTTATCCCTCCCACACAAAATATTTTTCCCCTCTCCATTTTACTCTCCCAGCCCCATCCCATTCTAATCCTCCCCCAACATCAGCTCCCTTCTAGTTCCAGCCTCACCCAGTATCCATTCCCTTCTAGTCCCTGCATCAGCCCATTTCCAGTCCTAGCCCCCCATCAGCCCATTTCCAGTCCTAGCAACCCCCCAACCCAATACCAGTCCTAGCCCCCCCATCAACCCACTTCCAGTCCTAACCCCCCATCAGCCCACTTCCAGTCAGCCCCCCATAGCCCATTGCCAGTCCTAACACCCCCATCAGCCCACAGCCCATTACCAGTCCTAACCCCATCAGCCCACCTCAAGTCCTAACCCCTCCCCATCAGCCCATTTCCTGTCCTAGCCCCCCTATAGCCCATTATCAGTCCTAACCCCCCCATAGCCCATTACCAGTCTTAACCCCATCAGCCCACCTCCAGTGTTAACCCCCCCATCAGCCCATTTCCAGTCCTAGCCCCCCCATAGCCCATTACCAGTCCTAACCCCCCTCCAACAGCCCACAGCCCATTACCAGTCCTAACCCCATCAGCCCACCTCCAGTCTTAATCCCCCCAGCCCATTTCCAGTCCTAGCAACCCCCCCAAACCATTACCAGTCCTAGCCCCCCATAGCCCACTCCCAGTCCTAATCCCCATCACCCAATTTTCAGTTTAAGCCCCCCCATACCCCATTACCAGTCCTAACCTCCCCATCAGCCCACTCCCAGTCCTAATCCCACCAGCCCATTTCGTCCTAATCCCACCAGCCCATTTCCAGTCCTAATCCCCCATCACCCAATTTTTAGTTTAAGCCCCCCCATAGCCCATTACCTGTCCTAACCCCCCATCAACCCACTTCCAGTCCTAATCCCATCAGCCCATATAAAGACTTAGCTCCCCCATAGCCCATCACCACTACTAACCCCCCCAGCCCATCACCACTCCTAACCCCCCCCAGCCCAGCCCAGCCCAGAGAAAAGTTTAAAAAAAAAAGCTGTCTTCTCCTGCTGCCGGGGCCGCCGCGGCAGAATCGAGTGTGCCGCGGGCCCCCCCCTGCCCAGCAGAGCCTGCCCTCCCCCGTATCACCTCTCTTCGTAGCTGCAGTCACACGCGCCGGCTTTCAGAGCGCGAAGGGACTAGTTTCCCTTTCACGGCTCTGTTAAGCCCGCGGGGGAGAAACTCTCCCCTTGCGCTCTGAAAGCCGGCGCGTCTGACTGCAGCTACGAAGAGAGAGGTGATACGGGGGAGGGCAGGCTCTGCTGGGCAGGGGGGGCCCCGCGGCACACTCGATACTGCCGCGGCGGCCCCGGCAGCGGGAGAAGACAGCTTTTTTTTTTTTTTTTAAATTTTACTTTAGGATCAGAATGATTTTTGCGCGGGGCCCCCTGAAATGCGGGGCCCTGTGCAAAAAACATTCTCGCTCAATGGACGGGCCGGCCCTGCCTCCACGCCACTAATATGGTTCAATCTAGCCCGAACACCATGATCTTGAATTCCTGGTTACCAGGATTAGTTTTTCTTATTTTATATCTTCCCTCCTCACCAATAAGCTGGTCATAGCACTGACCAAATAAATACGGAATGCAAATGTTTATAATGGTTTGCTTGTTTTGGGGTCTGTGAAAGTTGTGTTAAGCTAATTTTGATTCACAATTATTATTATGTTTTATTATACTGTATATGTATGTTGGGAAGCCATCTAGGATTTTAAAAGATAGGCGGCATATACATTTTAAATATATTATATTTATGCAAAATGAGGTCCAATAGATATGTAAATATTTATGCAAATGAACCCTGCAACGAGTCTCTGCACATGGCCCTGCAACAATCACCCTTGGGCTGCCCCTGCTTATCAAAAGCCTTTTCAGCATCAAGAGTGACACAAAGAAAGTTTTCCTGTATAATCTTAAAATGACATAGAATATTAACCACTGGCTAGAACCAGTGTGGAACCATGATTCAAAACCCACAGTGGATCTTTGTGGTATTGGCCAGGTTCCTTAGCCCTCCAATGACTCAAGTACAAACTTAGACTGTAAACTCTCCAAGGGCAGAACACCTACTGCACCTGAAAATAACTCACCTTGAACGGAGGAAAAGGCATTAGCTATATCCAATTCCCTTCCCCTAAAAAAATGTGCTGATCTTATTGTAGCCTCTGAGCTTTTATCATTTGTCTCTTTAAATAAGCTGTTTCTTTTGTATATGGACACAAATACATAATCTCTCCAAATAACCACAACCACGTTATTGTGTAAATATGTTGATCAAGTTGTAAATAGTTTCTCCTCCTGTTTACCTCAATTTTAATTATAATGTATCCTGTTCATGTTCTGAGTTTAATGTAAACTGCTTTGAGGATAAGGCGGTATAAAAAAAAACAGGCTAAGTAAATAAATATATATGACAAGCCAAAAGTGGTCCTACTATCCAACAATATCATCCATTACTTGAAGTCTCATCAATCGTTTAGAACCAATAATTCTTATTCACTTTGCTTAAATCAAAGTAATTTAAAGAGCAACCAAGGTGAAAAGTTCGCTCAAGCAATACTTGGCTCACCCTCCCCCCGCCGTCACTTTCCCAGTACCTTCATTATCTGGAAAGTCCAGCCAGGGCAGGGCTGCCGCCACCATCTTTAGATGGCATTTAACAGCGCCAGTAACAGAAGTGAAAGCCATCACCTGGCCCTGCCCCGGGCCACGGGTTTCCTAGGCAGCAGGAAGGCAGAGCGGGACCTATGAGCGCGCGCTGGCTCACAGGCCCCGCGCCGCGTGCTGGATTTTTACGTCATTGCTGCCGCCGTAGGCGGAAAGTCACCGGCACTGATCAACAGCAACTTGTGCTCCGCGGCCTCCCTTCCCCCGTCCCGTGTTGCTTGGGCGGTAATTACGCCACCGATAGAGGAGGTGCAGGAGCCTCCGGCCCTCGCGCATTGTTTTAAGAGGATCGCTGCAGTGCTGGTGCAGGGCACGCGTGCGCCGCAGGGACGGAGAGCCAGGAGCTTGCAGTTAGCACCACCACTAATAGCACTGCCGCTGCTGCTCCACATCCAGCGGGCTCGGGAAGGTGAGCTGAGGGAGATCGCTTGTACCTGCTTCTCGGGAGAGGGGGAGTTGAGGGCAGAGGCAGGGTATGCATGCTCGCCCCGTAAACTCCCGGGGCCTGTGGCGGTGGAGACGATAGAGGCAGTGAGAGGCGGCCTTTAGCCCAGAGCTCAGTGCAGTCGCCGAAGGCGATTTTTTTTTGTCTTGTGCTGCACGCTAGGAAAATGCCTTTTGTTGAAGGATGAGTTGCCGTTTTTCCTTAGCAAATACTGCTGGAGATATTGCCAGTTGCATTAGGCGCCATTCTGCTTTGAGCCAAGTAATTGATCTGCCTGTAAAAGATACATTTGCATTTTTTCATACGATTTGCCATCTGATCTTAAGACTCTCGTTTCTGGTAGCATCAGCTCCTGGTTATTCTTGTATTGTGCAAGTCCTCTAGAACGATTATGGGATCTCATTAAATCCTGAAGGTGGCCCGAGTGTATTTTATTCTAAGCACTAACGTTTACATGAATCATAACTATTAAACTGTTAGTAGGTAGTGTAATCAAAATGTAAATACCGTATAATGAACCTTTTGTCTTGGAAAGGTCTGCATGTAGTTTTCTGTCGGGTTTTAACAGTATTTTGAAATGTGTTGGTGAGAACAAGATGGTTTTTCTAATTTGTTTTTTGAAATGTCAGTTTTAGTTGGTTATTTATGAAGGATCAATTTGGAGCTGTGTGTGTCTATTTTGTACAAATGTCATTTTTATTGCCTTATAGTGAAATAGTGTTAAGAATTATTGTAAACAGATTCTATGCATTAGGCTTTTGCTTCTAATGTGGTGTTTTTGTGCGTATACTGTGGTGTAGGCCGCAAGAGACGTGTGGTATCTGTTGAGGGCATACACAATAATTCCTCAGCAGATACTGCATTGAAAATCAGAGAGCATGGCACAGCAGCATTTTGGATGCAGCTAATGCCACCCATTGAGGTAGTACTATCTGTGACTTTGATGGTTATCATGCGTCACAGATATGCCTATTTCCTGCCCTTTTGTGCAGCTGTTAGTGCAGATAGCACTTGTTATCCGGGCACTTTTAATAGCACAACAAAATGCAGATAGCGCAGAAAATCGTTGCACTATTTGCACAAACAGTGTAGCTGTGTGAAAAGATGGAAAATGGCTAGAGAATGGTTGTGCAGTAAGCATGCATTGTAGACACATGTCTGCACGTGCTGTCAAGTTTGCAGATGGCATGGATACAGATAACATCACCTCAATGAATTAGTTGCATCAATGATGCACTTGCCAGCTTGGGTTTTTCCATATGAACTGCCCAATGCAAAAAGGCCTATAAGTGTCTGAGAAACTATGCTAGAGCTGCTCCGATTCGTAGCTTGAGGAGGGAGACCTTTTGGCTATATCTGACTTTGAAATTAGAGTTATGTTTACTTAACATTAATCCTCGCTAATTGTCACTGCGACCATAGAAATAAAAAAGCTCTGAGAGCTTAATGCGCATTAAATCCTTTAGTAAACATGCCCCTTACTTTTAAAAGCAGTGTAATAATTGTAGTCCATGGTCTTACCCATTGAAATCAGCTGTTGCAGGTTCCCATGGCCAGCCAAACCATTAAGCAAACTAGACAGTCGCCTAGGGCACCAACTTCTTGTGTAGGTGTGGCAAAGAGCAGGGCATTCATTTTTAGTTTGTTTGTTTGAGTCCTTTTAAATTTCATGTTTGTATTGTATTTGTCATATGTTACTTATTTATATGTTCTTATTGTATTTTAGTTTTATACTTGCAATCTGTATGCCCTGAAGGATATGCCCGAAGTTTGGGCAGAACAGTGATGTACAGGTGTAATTTTAAAAATACACAGGTACACGCACACATTTACACATTCTTTTGAGCAGAATACTATACTCATGTCCTGCATAGCATCCTATCAGCTCTTCATACATGCACTGGTGGAACATCGTGTGTGATATGCAAGTACACTTGTGGGTAACATTATTGGCAGCCTTGCATTTTTTGTATATTTATTTATTTTACTTAACATTTCTTTTATACCGCGCTCTTTATCATCAGTGTGGTTTACAATTAACAGAATGACTCGAGGACCACAGGGCACTCTCGAGTTTACATTGAACAGGGAGGACAACTTGGAGAGAGAACAGGGAAAACTATGTACAAATTACATACTGATGTGACAATAATGTTACACAGGTGGAGCAGGGATTGAGATTAAGTGTGCATTCCATTTACGGACCACTTCCTCTTACTTAACTAGTGTATATTGTATATACAGTATGTTTTATGCTTATTAGAAACTTGATATACCACCCTTCGTGGGAGCAGCAGAGCAGTTTACAATATAAAATTAGTTAAGAAATGGAAAAGAAAGCCAATAATAGATACAGGAAACAGTGTTGAGAAATAATTGGAAATATTCCAACTGTATGTCATAATATTTTAATAGTATGTTCAAAGGTATATAACCAAAAAAAGATGTCTGTGCAACTTAGATATGGTAATTTTCTGAGAAAAAAAACAAATATGATGGGGTCAGGATTAATGGCATCCTTCACTAGGTTGCACGAGCCTTGGCAGGGATGTCAGCCTCCTAATGTTTCTTGTAGCCATCTGATAGTTTCTTCCACTCTTCAACTGTGATTTGTTCCAGTTCATGAATGTTTCCAGAATTCCTTTTACCAATGGCAGATTACAGCTCTTTCCAAAGGTTCTCGATTGGACTGAGATCAGGACTCATTGCTGGCCAGTTTATTTGTTCCTTTTCAGCCATTCTCTTGTACTTTTGGATGTTTGCTTTGGATCATTGTCTTGCTGGAGGACCCATGACCTTCAACTCGGACCTAGCTTACTGACACTTGGTAGCACATTTTGCTCCAAAATACCTTCGTAGTCCTCTGACTTCATGATTCCTTTAATAAGTTCCAGGCCTCCAGTTCCTGAGGAGGCAAAACAGTCCCACAACATTATGGAACATCCACCATATTTAACTGTAGGAAGGGTGTTTTGTTTTCCTTATAAGCTTTATTTTTTTCACCTGTAAATGTATCTCTGGTCTGCATTGCCAAAGAGCTCAAGTTTGGTTTCATCTGTCCACAGAACATTTTCCAAGAAGGACTGTAATTTATCAAGGTGGGTTTGGACAAAGATCAGGCATGCCTTTTATGCCTGTCTTTGAGCAGTGGGGCCCTCCTTGGCCTTCGCCCATGAAGTCCTTGTTTAGTGCACGGCATATGGTGCGAGTTGAAACCACCACTCCAGATTACTCCAGGTCAGCCTTAAGCTCTTTGGATGTTGTATGTGGTGGTTTTTTTTCCAACAGTTTGCACTAACCTTTGAAGAATTCTTGGATTAACTTTCCTCTTCCCACTACATCCTGGAAGGTTCTTGACTGTTCTATGAGCAGAAAACTTTTTAATAACATTGCGAACTGTAGACAAAAAAAATCCCAAGATCTTTGGAGATGGTCATATTCATAAATGACCTGGAAAAGGGAATAACTAGTGAGGTTATCAAATTTGCAGTTTACACAAAACTGTTTAAAGTTGTTAAAACCTAAGAGGACTATAGAAAACTGCAGGAGGATCTGGATAAATTGGAAGATTGGGCATCCAAATGGCAGATGAAATTTAATGTGGACAAGTGCAAAGTTATGCACCTAGGAAAGAACAACTCACACTATGGTTACATGATGCGAGGTTCCACATTGGGAACCACCACCCAGGAAAAAGATTTAGGAGTCATCGTGGATAACATGTTAAAACCCTCCGTCCAGTATGCAGCGGTGGCCAAGTAAGCAAATAGAATGCTAGGTATCATAAGGAAAGGAATGGAAAATAAAACAAAGGATATTATAATGCCTCTATATCGTTCCATGGTACGACCGCACCTTGAATATTGTGTGCAATTCTGGTCGCCGTATCTTAAAAAGGATATAGTGTTATTTAGAAAAGGTACAGAGAAGAGCCACCAAAATGGTAAAGGGGATGGGAGGCTACTCCTATGAAGAGAGGCTACAAAGGTTAGGGCTCTTCAACCTGGAAAAGAGACGGCTGAGGGGAGATATGATAGAGGTCTATAAATTAATGAATGGAGTGGAACGGGTAAATGTAAATCGATTGTTTACGCTATCAGAATATAGAAAGACTAGGGGACATGCAATGAAGCTACAGGGTAAACTATTTAAGACAAATAAGAGAAAATATTTTTTCACTCAATGTGTAATCAAACTCTGGAATTTGTTACCGGAGGATGTAGTAAGAGCTGTTAGTGTAGCTGGGTTTAAAAAAGGTTTGGACAAGTTCCTGGAGGAAAGGTCCATAAACCACTATTAAAAAGGGACCCAGGATATCAATGCTTGACCCAATACAAGCATTGTGGAACCTGTGTCTTTTGGGGCTACTGCTAGGTACGTATGACCTAGATTGGCCACTGTTGGAAACAGGATACTGGGCTTGATGGACCCAGTATGGCATATCTTATGTTCTTATGTTCTTGTATCCCTTTGAACATTGATCTTTGGTGATAATGGCTTTTCTGATGGTCTCAGATAGCTCTCTTGTCTTGACCAATGTGAAAATGGAACAGAGAATGAATGTGGCTATTTTAAACATTAGAGCCATCATTCAGTAGTTGTTTCAAGTCATGTGAGTACTGTCGGTTGATCACAGGTGTATCTAATTTTACTGCAGTGGGATTGTGGTTCTTCTTTTCAAACTAATTTAAATTGTTTATAAAGGTACCAATAATCATGTCCTCAAGAAAAATTAGATCAGATTATTACTATCGATAGTCCCAAGAGCAAACTGAGCCAATATTTGGTAAAAAATTATTTTTGTTGGAATCTTTTGTTTTAGAAGGGCCGTACGCCTTTCGAATGACAGTTTCCTGTTTAATTTTTTGTAAGAATGACACCTATTAAAGTATCTAAACATGTGTAAACACCACCACGTGAAACACAAACACAAGCAAAACTTAGCTTTCAGAATCAAAAATCCATGCCTCAAAGGTTTTTGGAAGATGAATGCAGATCCAGTTGCTCAGAAAATAAACCCATTTTAAATCCAGCAGCGACACAGAACTGTGTTTCCAGCTCAAATCTTGTCAATGAGCTTTGCGTCAGGCATTTCAAAGTCAGGGTTACATTCAATTGATGTCCCAGTTTCTATAGTTATTTCCTAGTTCCTTTTTTAATTGGTCCTGTTCTATTCTTTTATGGTGTCCAATATGTGTGCATATATAGTCCAAAGCCATTTCACTGGGCACTTTTTTTTTTTTTTTTAGGAGATATGGGAACTGTAAGGGCACCAATAATGTTGACCATAACTGTATGGCAGACTTTCTCCCTTCAGAGAAAGCCAAGGAACTTAATTCCCTAGTGAGCAAGGGAAAAGAGCACAAAAAATACATGGTCCAAGCAAACTGATTTTTTGGTATAGTATAGAGAGCTTCTTTCATGGGTGTTGTGGTTTTGGGCCTCAAACTTACAATATGATGTTCAGGACAAACTTGCTGAGGTACTGTACCATGGAGAGAATATCTTTGGATATAAGGTATGGGAAGTTGCGGCCTTCATCAAGTAGGCGCACACTTAGGTCCACTTCCAACCTCCTCCTCTACATTTAGGAGGTATCATGGTGGGAAGAGTAGGAGGACCTATCATTCTCATAGGTGTAGCTATGCACCTACCTTTTGTTCCATCCAGACAAAACAGGGTACCTGTCAGCAGAGGTCCCAGAAGTCCCCAGCCTGTGCTGCAGCCAAAACCTGGGGATGAGGTTTTAACTGTCTCCAAGAGGACATAATCAATATCCCAGTATTTGTATCAAACAACTTACCAGTAAAGGCGGGCAGGGGGAACGGCTACATTTTTACTCAGAGTGAATGGTCTCTTATATTTTCCAACAGTTGAGTTCTCAAGATTGTCCGGCTCGGGTACAAATTGCATCTTTTCAGCATCCCACCAAATTTCCCATTGAGAGCTTCTTGCATCAACTCTCGGCAGCAAGAAATGCCAACAAAGGAGCTCTTCTTTTCAACAGGTCAATGTGGTCAAACTCATTCTCAACAAGAGAAGAAGAGAAAAGGATTCTTCTACTACTACTGCTGCTGATCATTTTATATAGCACTGCAAGGCATACCAGTGCTGTACAGACAAATATAAAAGACAGTCCCTGCTCACCAGAGCTTACAGTCTAATCAAGATAGACAATACAATAGATAAGAATAAGGGCATAATAGGGAAAGGTAAGGAGACACAAGGGATCAGGATCCAAAAGGGAGGAGTGGCCTAGTGGTTGGGGCAAGGTACCACAGGCCAGAAGGTTGTTGGTTCAAATCCCACTAGAGGACAGCAATCTTGGGCTGGAAGGACTGGGGTTTCTAGTCCCACAGGTGCTCCTTGTGGTCTTGGGCAAGCTGCTTAACCCTCCGTTGCCCATGTTCCCTGTAAGTATTAGTGTATGTGTCTCATATCCCCTCGTGTTAAATGTATCCCCCAACTGTGTTGTGACCACTTTGATTGAAGGATAAGGTGGTATACAAAACTGTCTAAATAAAATAAAAGCAGCCTCAAAAGGTGAGTCTTTAGCATGGATTTGAAAAGGGGGAGAGATGGAGCCTGACAAAAACTCAGGTAGTTTGCTCCAGGCATAAGGAGCAGCAAGTGAAAGGATTGAAGTCTGGAGTTCTCAATGGAAGAAAAGGGCATAGAGAGGAGAAAACCAGTGGAAGAGCAGAGTTCACGAGTAGGGGGTGTAGAGAGATGAAAGGTAGTGAAGAACAGTAGAATGAATGCACTTTTGCAGAAGGAGAAGTTTGAATTGGATATGGGAACGGAAGGGACTGAGAAGAGGGGTTATATGAGTATATTGGGGCTAGCGAAAGATTAGTTGCGCAGCAGAGTTCTGAATAGATTGAAGGGGAGAGAGGTGACTCGGAGGGAGACCAGCAAGAAGGAGGTTGCAATAGTCGAGACGGGAAGCGATTAAAGAGTGGATAAATGTTTTAGTAGTGTGTTCAGAGAGAAAAGGATGAATATTGCTATAGAAAAAGAAACAGGTTTTAGCTATCTGTTGGCTATGTGTGGAGAAGGAGAGGGAGGAGTCAAAGATGACCATAAGGTTTTGGGCTGAAGAAACGGTGTTATCTACAGAGATAGAGGAAGGGGGGGAAGAGAGTTTAGGGGGAAAAAAAGAAGTTTGGTTTTGGCCATGTTCTAATTTCAAATGGGATTTCGTAGCTACAAAAAAAAAAACCCCCAAAAAAACCCAGGAAGATTCTATCCCATTCTAGACCTGAGCAATCTGAACAAATATATCAGGTACGAAAAAAGTAAAGAATAATTTCCCTCAGCACCCGTATTCCCTGCTTCCAAAAAAGAGGACTCCAGAGTTGGCCCAACCATTAGGCAAAATGGACAGCTTTCTAGGAGCAAAATTGTTCATCTTGATAGCCACACAAGCTCAAGAGCCATCCATGCTTCCTTATTGTCCCTCCAGGCCCATTCCAGCAGCTGAGGACTGATCATGGCAGAGTCTGTGTAGTATAAGAGCTCCTCCCACACTGCCGGGCTCCAGTCTATCAGTCCTCGGCAGCTACTGAAGAGCTCCTACCCAGTTATCAGCTTGGATGGATGAGTAATAGGGGATAACTTTTATTTTTTATTAAGAGATGGGGTTTTAAAATAGATTTAAGAACAAAAGAAAGACTGCTGAATTGCTTTGGCCGAGCTTCCTCTGGCAGAAGCGGCAGAGAGGACTGGGAGCACTCTACCCCCCCTTTTTGTTTTTTCCCCCTTCATTATAATAGAATGGGTTGAAGGCAGCAGAGGCAGGTTTGACGGCGCAGACTACCTAGAGGTGCTTACCTGGGAACCCCAGGTCACTCCCTCCTCCCAGCAGGATAGCCAGCTGACTGTAAGCTACAGCTTCTCTGGCTATCCCCGGGCCCAAACTGGCACATATAAGGTAAGAGGGGGGAGAAGAAAAAGTTTTGGCGGTCACTCAGTTCGCACTCCGAGTCTTAGGAGGAAAGTGTGTCTGTGGGGGGGGGAGACATAGAGGCAGTTCATCGCAGCTCTCTCTTGTTTTTCGGCGGTACTGGTCCCTCCACAAGGCGGTTAACTCGCTTTTGTTGCATGCGGGCCTCTCTTCTTGTGTGCAGTGTGTGGGCAGTTGTGGCTTGAGCTTGGCGGGGCTCTGCCATGGGTGTGTTCGACTGGGGCGCCGATTGCAGCTTGGTTTCGCTGCCGCGAGCATGCACAGGGCTCTAACAGGCTTAGAGAGTGATTTTAAAGGGCCAGAGGTTCCTGTGTTTTCGGCAGGAACCACAGCCATTTTACAACAATCTGTCATTTCCTTAGATAAGCGTGAAAAGAAAGGAAAAGGCAAATCCAAGGACCCATTGGGGCCGAGTCGAACACCCCACACAGAGCAAGGTCTGCATGAGGGGCTTGAAACCATTTCCCCCCCAGATTTTAGCCTCTCTCTACATAGAGCCTAATGTATTAAAAGAAGGCAGATAGACTCTGTAGGTCCCCCAGTGAAACTTAGGTCACTCCAGTGGCAGAGGCCCCCCTGGATGAGGATCCAGGGGAGGGACCTCCTGATTGGATAAAGGAGTAGAACCTGGGGTAGTATGGTCAGCTCAGTGGTCTCTGTGGCCAGGAGATGCCGAGGAGCTTGGAGAAGGCACTTCAGAGGTTTGGGGGGGATCCCTGGACCAAGGAGAGATCTCCCCAGGAGAGGCTTCAAATATGTTCCGGGTCTTCCACAAGGAGGACCTGGGGGCCCTAATTACACATTC
Organism: Ichthyophis bannanicus; assembly: GCA_033557465.1. NCBI lineage: Eukaryota > Metazoa > Chordata > Amphibia > Gymnophiona > Ichthyophiidae > Ichthyophis > Ichthyophis bannanicus. The sequence goes on from CM066032.1 coordinate 344,396,027, forward strand.
TCTGTCCGCATTGAACCCTTGTACAGTCACCTGCGCAGGTGGAAGAGCCGCTTGAGGCAGGATGCTCTGGTATTGGCGATTACCAAGAAAACCACCACCCTGGTGGAAGGTGGTACAGCTCTTCAGGATCTGCAGGACAGGAAATTGGAGTTGCTTCTCAAGCAGGTCTTTGACTCGAGCGCACTGGCACTGCAGGCCTCCATCTGTGGGGCTTGTGACCAGGGCTTCTATTCAATGGCTCCAAGGAACGACGTCGGCAGAAAACAAAATGTAGATGGTGTCGGAAGGAGCTAAACTGGAGTAGGCCGCTACTTATACAGCAGACACTTTTTATGATTTGATTCGGATGGCTTTCAAGACCATGGTATTGTTGATAGCGGCTCGCAGGTTCCTATGGCTGAGGGAACTGGACAGCCAATGCCTCCTCCAAATCTCACCTTAGTAAGCTCCCTTACAAGGGCAAGCTGCTTTTTGGGGAAGTATTGGACAAGATTGTAAAGGATTTGGGTGACTCCAAAGGGGGGGGTGCCTGCCAGAGGATCGCCCTAAGGAGCCTAAGTCGAGAGGTCTGTTGTGAGGGTAGATCAGGGATTTCCGGAAGTTCCAGCCAGCTCGTTTTGCTCCCTACCAGAGAGGTCACTATGCAGCAAGGGGGCAGCCCTTTCAGGGGGCATGAGGGTTCGGTCGGGGATTCTACCCTTCTCTGCAAGCCCTGACCAAAAAGCCCCAATGAAGGCAACTTGGTCTAGCTGGAGATGATCGGAGGTTGGTTACAACAATTTTACTCTGTCTGGACCACCATCACAACCGACCAGTGGGTCCTGGAAATTATCTGCAAAGGTTACGCACTGTAGTTTTCGAGGCCTGTTTCTTTTCCCCCTGCAGAGCGTGAGAGAAGAGGGCGGCAGTCAGCTCCACTCTTCAAAGGCTCCGTGGGCGGTTGTGCTGCTACCCAGCGACCAATGCAGGTGAGGTTGATACTCCATTTATTTTATGGTATCAAAGAAGGATGGCGGTTTCCGACCCATTCTAGACCTCAATTACGTGAATCGGGCCAATGAGTCCTGCACTTTTGAATGGAAACCTTGCATTCAGTTATTCTGGCTGTGCGCCAGGGCAAGTTCCTGACAACTCTCGACCTTACCAAGGCTTATCTTCATATTCTCATCGGGCCGGACCACCAGCGCTTCCTGAGGTTTGCCGTACCCATGGGCCACTTCCAATTCTGGGCATTACTGTGTGACCTCGCAACCACCCCGCGTACCTTCACAAAAATTATGTTGGTGGTAGCAGCGGCCTTGTGACAGGAGGGGATTCTGGGCCATCCCTACCTGAAAGATTGGCTTATTTGAGAAAAATCAGTCATAAGTTTATGTCGCAACGCAGTGGTGATGGACTTCTTGCAACAGCTGGGCTGGGTGATTAACCATACCAAAAGCCAGCTTCGGTTGGTACTGTGGCTAGTATGTCTTGGGGCGTTGTTCGACACCAAAGCCGGGACAGTATCATTGCCTGAGGTAAGAGTGTGGAAGCTGGTAAGGCAGGTGAGAATTTTTCTGCGGATGCCGGCACCGACAGCATGGTACTACATGCAGCTGCTCGGCTCCATGGCGGCAGCCTTGGATCTGGTGCTGTGGACCTGGGCCCATATGCAACTGCTACAACAGGTGCTTCTCTCGAGGTGGTCTCCCCAGAGGGACCCATTGTCTCAGAAACTGCTTTGTCCGCAAAGCGTCAGGCACAGTTTGCGGTAGTGGCTACAGCCCACTCATCTTCTGGTGGGAATGCCATTGGAACAGCCACAGTGGGTCTTAGTCACCACTGATATCAACATCAACATGTCAGGTTGGGGGGGCACACTGTCTCAGGTGGCTCAGGGTCATTAGAAAGTGGAGGAGTCCACGTGGTCTATAAATCGTATGAGATGAGAGTGGTCTTTCTGGCACTGCAGACGTTCCAGAGCATAATAGAGGGGAAGGCCATTCGGGTGTTCTCTGATAGTGTGACCACAGTAGCCTACATCAACTGGCAAGGGGGCATGGGGAGTGCTACGTTTTTGTTGGAGAGTCAAAAGCTACTGCTGTGGGTAGAAGAACATCCGATGGCCTTATCGGCGGCCCGTGTCCCAAAAAATGACGATGTTCAGGCGGACTATCTCAGTTGACATGCGTTGCATTACGGCGAATGAGAGCTCATGGTACGTTGGGGCGTGCCGGACATAGATCTCATGGTGACCCTATCAGACACCAAGGCAGGGTGGTTCTTCAGTAGATGCCGGGAACGCATGTTGAAGGGCCTCAATGCGTTGGTACAACCCTGGCCAATGGAGGGCCTTCTTTATGTCTTACCACCTTGGGCTTTGATTGGTCGTCTGCTGCAGCGCATAGAGGGACACTGCAGTCCAGTGATTCTGATTGCGCCAGATTGGCTGCGGAGACCGTGGTATGCGGATCTCAAACGTCTCCTGATCGACCAGCCTTGGAGACTTCCTGATTGTGTCAACCTTTTGACACAGGGACCAGAACTGGATGAATCGATTCTCGTTTATGGCTTGGCTCTTGGGAGGGCTAGGTTATGCCAGCGAGGGTACTTTGCGGCGGTCATTTCCACCATGTTAAGGTCTAGAAAGTGTTTTACTACGCTAGCCTACATTAGAATGTGGCGCATGTTTGAAGAATGATGTGCGGACAAGGGGGTCTATCCCATATTCTGATGATCCTACAGTGCATTCTTGATAAGGGCTTGGTTCTCAGCTCTCTGAAGGTACAAGTAGTGGCATTAGCCTGTTATCAGGGTCAAGTGCAAGGTCGCTCGTTGGCAAGCACACATAAGAACATAAGATATGCCATACTGGGTCAGACCAAGGTCCATCAAGCCCAGTATCCTGTTTCCAAAAATGGCCAATCTAGGTCATATGTACCTAGCAGTTTCCCCAAAAGACACAGGTTCCACTGCTTGTATTGGGTCAAGCATTGATATCCTGGGTCCCTTTTTAATAATGGTTTATGGACCTTTCCTCCAGGAACTTGTCCAAACCTTTTTTAAACCCAACTACACTAACAGCCTTTACTACATCCTCCGGTAACAAATTCCAGAGTCTGATTACACGTTTGAGTGAAAAAAATATTTTCTCTTATTTGTCTTAAATAGTTTACCCTTTAGCTTCATTGCATGTCCCCTAGTCTTTCTATATTCTGATAACGTAAACAATCGATCTACGGTTACCCATTCCACTCCATTCATTAATTTATAGACTTCTATCATATCTCCCCTCAGCCGTCTCTTTTCCAGGTTAAAGAGCCCTAACCTTTGTAGCCTTTCTTCTTAGGGGTATCCTTCCATCCCCTTTACCATTTTGGTGGCTCTTCTCTGAACCTTTTCTAATAACGCTATATCCTTTTTAAGATACGGCGACCAGAATTGCACACAATATTCAAGGTGCGGTCACACCATGGAACGATACAGAAGCATTATAATATACTGTATTTTATTTTCCATTCCTTTCCTTATGATACCTAGCATTCTATTTGCTCTTTTGGCTGCCACTGCACCCTGGGCGGAGGGTTTTAACATGTTATCCACAGTGACGCCTAAATCTTTTTCCTGGGTGGTGGTTCCTAATGTGGAACCTTGCATCGTGTAACCATAGCTTGGGTTGTTCTTCCCTAGGTGCATAACTTTGCACTTGTCCACATTAAATTTCATCTGCCATTTTGATGCCCAGTCTTCCAATTTATCAAGATCTTCTTGCAATTTTCCACAATCCTCATGGGTTTTAAAAACTTTAAATAGTTTTGTGTCATCTGCAAATTTGATAACCTCACTCATTTATTACCTTTTCCAGGTCATTTATAAATGTGTCAAAAAGCAGCGGACCCAGCACAGATCCCTGGGGTACACCACTATTCACCTTTCTCCATTGGGAAAATTGGCCATCTAGCCCTACCCTCTGCTTTCTGTCTTTTAACCAGTTCCTGATCCACAATAGTACACTGCCTTCTATCCCATGACTCTTTAGTTTTGCCAAAAGTCTCTGATGAGGGACTTTGTCAAAGGCTTTCTGAAAGTCCAAATACACTATATCAACCGACTCACCTTTGACTACCTGTTTATTCACATCTTCAAAAAAACATAACAGATTAGTAAAACAAGATATTCCTTGTCTAAAGCCATGTTGGCTGTCTCCCATTAAGCCATGACTATCTACATGTTCAGCAATTTTGTTCTTTATGATGGTTTCTACCATTTTTCCCAGTACTGACATCAGGCTCACCGGTCTGTAGTTGCCCGAATCACCCCTGGAACCCTTTTTAAAAATTGGCATTATTGGCTATCCTCCAGTCTTCAGGTATTACAGATGATTTTAATGATAGTTCACAGATTACAAATAGCAGGTCTGCAATCTATATTTCAGTTCTTTCAACACCCTTGGATGTATATTATTTTGTTTCAATCTGTTTTTAAATTGCACCCATTTTATTTATATAGTGAAACAGTTAATTAAATTAATAATTTACAATGGATCTGGCAGTCCATTTTGTGTGGTGCTTAATAATTTATTGATTTTTATTTTTTATCCTTTTAGTAATGCTCCCTTGTTTTTACTATTGAGTGCAATTTTTGAATATGGTTTTTACATCAAATGCTCGTGGGTTTTAGTTAATTAGATTGGCTCAACATCAGTGGGACCCTTTGGTCATGACTTGCTCCTTTTCTCTTTATAAATTAAAAAAAAAAAAAAAAGTTACAAATACATATCAAGAGAAACAACATCTTGAATAGAAAAAGGAGTGGATTACCAAAGAAAATGAAAAATTCATACCCCCTAATAACATTATAGGAAATTTACGCAAATAAATCCAATCCACACTAGCCCTCGAAAAATAGAAAGGAGGGATCCTACAATGGGAAAACTTATCAAGCCCCAATATTGTGCAGGAAAATACAGGTGTGTTACACAGAGACACTCTACAAACGCTCATAATGGAACAGGCTGAAAATCAATCCCCCTCTCCGAAAGCCGAGCATTGATGAAACCCAGCAACTGGGAGGGCTCAAAAAATATATAGGAATTGGATTGATATCTAATCAAACACAAGGAAATTTCAAGAAAAAAAGCCCTCCCAGTTGCTGGATCCCTGGTCGCAATAGAAGAAAGTCACGTCGCCTCTTCTGGGTTTCCCTGGACAAGTCCGAAAACATACGTACTTTCAGTCCCTTAAACATCATATTACTTTTCTTAAAAAATATTTTCATAAGCCATTCTTTATCAGACAACAACGCTAAAGTAACCAACAAAGTTGAAGGTATAACCTGTTCTTCCTGTGAGGACTCTAAAAGCTCAGTAACATTTAAGACATCAACTTTAGACAAACCTTCAATTTCCCCCTGCCCAACCCCTTTCTTCCCAGTAGGCAAATAATACATTTTGACCACCGGAGGGTGGGATTCAGGGGGTATATCCAAAATTTCAATCAAATATTTCTTAAACATATCCCTTGCAGATATTAATGCAACTTTAGGAAAATTAACTAAACGAATATTTGCCACACGAGCTGCATTTTCTAACATTTCCAACTTAGATAATATTTATTTATTTATTTATTTATATTCTCTTATATACCGCGCTCTTCTGCATCAGTGCGGTTTACATTGAACAAACTGAAATTACTTTGAACAGGGCATTATAACTTGGCGATAACTTTTTTTTTTTACAGGGAACATGGCCTATGGAGGGTTAAGTGGCTTGCCCAAGACCACAAGGAGGACTAGAAACCCCAGTCCTTCCGGCCCAAGGTTGCTGTCCTCTAGTGGGATTTGAACCCCCGACCTTCCGGCCTGAAGTACCTTGCCCCAACCACTAGGCCACTCCTCCACTCCATATAGATAGATATATGAACTTTTTTAAGAGTCACCACATAGTTTTCCACAGTCCCAAATTTAACCTGGTAATTAGCAACTTGAGACTGCAAAGCGTTTATATTTGACCTTGCATCTTTTAGATCTTCAGTATTAGTAGAAACTTGTAAAGCCAATGATGCCATACGTTCGGTTCGAGCCTCGAAGGTGCCCCGACAGAGCAGTGGTGCTTTGGGATGCGTGGGGGCCAGCGTTGAGTCGGTGAGCTCCGTTGGAAAGGAGAGCCTGGGTACGGGCAGTGCCTTGAGCTCTGTTCTCCTCCACGAGAAACATCACGAAATCGAGGCTGCGTTGGAAATGGCTGAAGATGGAAAGGGCTTGGTTCCTGATCCGTCGGCTCCTATCTATCCGATGGCTGGGGCTATGGTGAGCGGTCCCGTTGCAGAATCCGGTCCCTCTGGGTCTTTGGCTATTCCGGAGGTTATTACATTGGAGGTGATTTGGGCTGCTATAATGCAGCTTCGTGAGGAACTTTCTCCTTTTCTCTTTTTATCAAATTTTAGTGCAAGCTTTTTATCCCGTCTTTGAGGTAACTTTATAATCTTATGGTCTTTTGTAAGTTTATAGATTATTATATTTTTATTTTCACATTTTTGTTATTATAATTTATTATGGGTTTGTATTTTAATGTTTTAATATAACATTACTATTTATGTAATAATGATACTATTTCTTATTTTTATTTGTTCTATTTATTTAGACTATTATACTGTCACCTATGGTCTTTTACGTTTTAGTTTCTTATGTATTTTACTATTCATTTTTTAAGGACACAGTAATATTGATCATACGGGTTATAGTGTTCCAACATTTGTTTTTAGATTATTTATTTACTTACATATATATGTGTGTGTGTGTATGTTTTTTTTTTTCTTTGTTTCTTATGATCCCAGTTTGCCATTTTACCCCTGAGGAAATTTAAACGAAACACGGCCTGTGCCGGGTTATATCAGCAAGTCAAATAAAGTCTACGGTATTTTCATCTGCTTTGGTCTTTCCTACCATGTTCTCAGACTGTGTTGTATATCATCTGGTCCAGGTGCTTTGCTACTCTTCAGTCTATCAAATAGTTGTAATACATCTTCCCGATGTATCAATATTTCCTTCAGTTCTTCCGCACCTTTAAATACCATTTCAGTCATGGGTAACACCCCCACATCTTCCTCAGTAAAGACCGAAGCAAAAAATTCATTCAGTCTCTCCGCTATCGCCTTGTCGCCTCTTAGTGCCTCTTTAACCCCTCTATCATCTAATGGACCGACTGACACTCTCTCACAGGATTTTTGCTACGAATGTAATTGAAAAAGTCTTTATTACGCATTTTTGCTTCCGCAGCAAGCTTCTCAGATTCTCCCTTTACCTGCCTCATCAATGCCTTGCATTTAACTTGCCAGTGCTTGTGCTGTTTCCATTTTTTGTCATTTGGCTCTTTTTTTTTTTTTTCCCATTTCCTGAAAGATACTTTTTTGGCAACAGCAGCCTCTCTGACCTCACCTTTAAACCATGGTGGCAGTTTTTTGGATTTCCTTCCACTTTTCTTAAAGCGTGGAATACAGCCGGTCTGGGCTTCCAAGATAGTATTTTTCAACAACACCCAAGCTTAATGTAAGTCTTTAACCTTTGCAACTGCTCTTTTTAGTTCTTTCTTAACTATTTTCCTCATTTTATCATAGTCTCCCTTTCGAAAGTTAAAAGGTAATACTATGGATTTCTTTACCATCCCTCCTCCACTAATTAAATCAAATGCAATCATGCTATGATCATTATTGCCAAGTGACCCCAAAACCCTTATCTCTTGCACCAGATCTGGTGTTCCAATATGGCTTCCCCTCTAGTCGGTTCATGAACCAGGTGCTCCAAGAAGTAGTCATTTATTTCATCTGGGAACTATCTCCCTAGCATGTCCTGTCGTGACACTGACCCAGTCGATACCGGGGTAATTTAAATCGTCCATTATTATTACTGTGCTGTAACGTTTGTTAGCTTCCTTGATTTCTTTGAGCATTTCATCATCCATTTGTTCATTCTCGTTAGGTGGTCGATAGTACACCCCCACTGCCATCGCCTTCCCCTTTTTACATGGAATTTCAATCCATAGAGATTCTACAGCAAATTTTGTTTCCTGCAAAACGTTAATCCTTTCTGATTCAATGCCCTCTCTAACATAGAGCGCAACCCCTCCACCAATTTGATCAGCTCTGTCATTACGATATAGTTTGTACCCAGGTATCAGTGTCCCACTGGTTGTCCTCCTTCCACCTCTGAGATTCCAATCATATCTAACCTCTCATTTAGTGCTACTTATTCTAACTCTCCCATCTTATTTTTTAGACTTCTAGCATTTGCATACAAGCATTTTAGTGACTGTATTTTATTCATATTAATCTGGCTATTGGTAGGCATGGGTAATTTGGAATCTTTAAGCTCTGTCTGCTCCATACTCGAAGGCATTTGGACTACTTTACTCTTTTTTGGAACTCTCTGCTTTTGGTAGTATCCTTCATGGATACATTCTTCCGAACCATGCGCGCTTGTGTGACTGTTGGCTTTCCCCTGTTATCTAGTTTAACCTTTAAAAAGGAGATAGAGCAGCTTTTAATGTCAGCAGCCTGGTTCCATCCCGGTTAAGGTGAAGCCCATCCATTCGGAAGAGCCCCTCCTTTCCCCAGAATGTTTCCCAGTTCCTAACAAATTCAAAAACCTCATCCTTGCACCATCGTCTCATCCACTCATTGAGACTCCGGAGCTCTGCCTGCCTTTTTGGTCCTGCGCATGGAACGGGAAGTATTTCGGAGAACGCTACCCTGGAAGTTCTGGATTTCAGCTTCCTACCTAAAAGCCTAAATTTAGCCTCCAGAACCTCCCTACCACATTTTCCTATGTCATTGGTACCGACATGTACCAAGACAGCAGACTCCTCCCCAGCACTATCTAAGACCTTATGTAGGTGGCGCGTGAGGTCCGCTACCTTCGCACCAGGCAGGCATGTTACCAGGCGATCCTCAAGTCCACCAGCCACCCAGCTATCTACATGCCTAATGATTGAATCACCAACGGCTGTCTTAACCCTTCCCTCATGGGTACATGGCCCTGGAGAAACTTCCTTAGTGCGAGAGGGTTTTACATCATCTGGAGGACTAGTTACAAGTTCACTTCCTGGCAAAACAGAATGATGCTCTCCTGTCACATGACCTCTTTCCTCCATGGCAACAGGGATGCTCCTAGATTGGAGATGGAACTTCAGGACTATATCCCTGTAGGTCTCGTCTATGTACCTCTCTGTCTTTCTTATGTCTTCCAAGTCTGCTACTCTAGCCTCTAGAGAACGGACTCGTTCCCTGAGAGCAAAGAGCTCCTTGCACCTAGTGCACACGTAAGACCTCTCACCAACTGGGAGAAAATCATACATTTGACACTCAATGCAAAAGACTGGAAAGCCCCCATCTCACTGCTGGACGGCTGTCTGCATCTTAGTTTTAAGCTTGTGTTTAGATCTGTAAGTTCCTTACTTACTAAGTGTTGCTGTGGATACTTATACTAATAAAAGTGTACCTAATACGTTTAATATACCTTGTTCACCTGAAGCTTAATTAATCTCAGGTCCTTAATTGGACTGATTTGGATAAAGAGCTGCACCTGAGAGCAGTTCCTTCCCTTTAAGATGTGTAAATACCTATAAAGCTACGATTATCCCAGGGGAGGGAGATAAATAAGACTTATTAAAAGAGGGCTGCTACACAATACCCTGTCCTGTGTTTCTAAGGTAAGCTGTGACCAACTTCCTGGGTGATTAACAGTCCTTGTTTGGCTAGAACAGGGGTCTCAAACACGCGGCCCGCGGGCCGCATGCGGCCCGCGAGACAACTTTGTGCGGCCCGCGACGGCGGAAAACAAAAAATCCCCCAAAACCCTGGCTTCTGCTGCTGCCGTTGCCGCCGTGGCAGCAGCAGAATCAATTGTTAAATTAAAAAAAAAACCTGACTTCTGCTGCTCAAGCAGCTGTCCTGCGGCCCCTTTCCCTCTGCCCGGAGATCCGACTCTGCTCTCAGCGGCGTGCTTTTCAAGCCGCGAAGAGAGTATTCCCCTCTCGCGCGGCTTGAAAAACCGCGCGAGAGGGGAATACTCTCGTCGCGGCTTGAAAAGCACGCCGCTGAGAGCAGAGTCGGATCTCCGGGCAGAGGGAAAGGGGCCGCAGGACAGCTGCTTGAGCAGCAGAAGTCAGGTTTTTTTTTTAATTTGACAATTGATTCTGCTGCTGCCACGGCGGCAACGGCAGCAGCAGAAGCCAGGGTTTTGGGGGTTTTGTTGTTGGCCGGTAATGAGCTATGGAGGGGCTGACTGAACTGGAAGTGGGCTAGTGGCAGAGGGGTGAGGGGGGGGGGTTATGACTGGTAATGGGCTGGGGGGGGGGGGTTATAACTGGAAATGGGCTGTGGTGGGGGCTAGGACTGGAAATGGGCAGATGGGGGTTAGGACGGGAAGTGGGCTATTGGCAGGGGGGGTTATGACTGGTAATGGGCTGGGGGGGGGTTATAACTAGTAATGGGCTATGGTGGGGGCTAGGACTGGAAATGGGCAGATGGGGGTTAGGACTGGAAGTGGGCTATTGGCAGGGGGGGTTATGACTGGTAATGGGCTATGGTGGGGGCTAGGACTGAAAATGGGGTGATGGGGGATACGACTGCAAGTGGGCTATGGGGGGTCTAGGACTGGTAATGGGCTGGGGGGGTTGCTAGGACTGGAAATGGGCTGAGTGGAAGGGGGGCTTGAACTGCAAATGGCTGATGGGGAGGGGGGCTTGGAATGGAAATGGGCTGTGAGGGGAGGGCCCTATGATTGGAAACGCGCTGATGGGGGGATAGGATTGGAAATGGGCTGATGGTGAGGCTAGGATAGGACTGGAAATGGACTGATGCAGGGACTAGAAAGGAGCAGATGCTGGGTGGGGCTGGAACTAGAAGGGAGCTGATGTTGGGGGAGGATTAGAATGGGATGGAGCTGGGAAAGTGAAATGGAGAGGGGAAAAATATTTTGTCTGGAAGAGAAGACAAATCTACAATTGGCCAGGTATTGGGAGAGTAAGTGGGGATTGAGGATGGAGGGGTAAAATTTGAGTGGATGAAATAGGAATGAGGAAAGAGCAAAAGGAGAAAGATTAGTATGTTAAAGCAGATGTAGAGAGAGAGAATGGAAAAAAACTAGAAGAGAGAAGAAAGGACAAATGGACAGCAGACGATGGAGAGTTAGCAGAAGACACGAAGAAACCAGAAGTGGCTGGAGCAATTGCAACTGAAAAAAAATGCACAAAAGGTAGAAAAATATCTCTTTATTTTGAATTTATTAACTGGAATATGTCAGCTCTGGGAAATGTGCATCATTAATGTCTGTGCTTTGGTACAAGAAATTATTTATAGTTTTATTTCTACAGTGCTGAGGTATTCTGTGTAATTCCTATTTGACATTGCTACTTGTTCTCTTTTCCCAGTAGGTCATGTATTGTTCTCTGAAATGTATTGATTTAATATTTGCAGTGTTGCCTTTTGATAGGTAGGGTCTGGTGCTTTGTGAGTCCTGGTAGTGCTGTTATGATACGGGGGGTTTGCTATGGGTTCCAAATGGGCAGTGTTAGTAGTAGTTCCTAATGTGCCTGGCGGTTGGCACTGGATTATAGTAAGATAGAAATTTTCTAGTCTTTCTTTATCCATGCACTCATTATGCAACATTATGCAAATATTTATGCAAATGAGGCCCCTTATGCAAATGAGGCCCGTGTCTTATGCGGCCCCCGGGTTACTTTACAAGTCCTCATTCGGCCCTCAAAGCAATTTGAGTTTGAGACCCCTGGGCTAGAAGGAGTCTTTCAAAATGGCCTTTTGACCTGCCACCTGGCTTTAACACCTATTTAAAAAGCTTCACAGGTCTCTTGCCCCCTAGGTAGAAGGCCTCTTTGTAAAGGCCTCTAGAAGACTTTATTTATTGCTCAAAGAATACTGACCCTGTTTTGCCTTTTATGCTAATTTAAACTTATACTGCTGCTTCTAGGCCCTGACTGATTTAACAAATACACTGGGTTCACAGATTAATCAGCTTTAATCCAAATAATTCCTTCAGAAAAATTTCCATAAGTATATACTCAGAATTGCAGATCTCTGTCCAGAAGTAGCAGTCCCCTTTTGTAGTCCTTCAAGATGTGATTCAATTTCTGCAGGTGGTGAAGCTGGTTCGTCCTCCCCGGTGATCACTGGTTCCACCGTAGGACTTGAATCTGGTGCTGTAGGCGATGACAGGGGCTCCCTTTGAGCCTTTTGCGAGCGCCTTACTGAAATCTTACTCTGAAGATGGTGTTCTTGGTTGCGCTTTGTTCAGCGTGGAGAATCTTGGATCTACAGTTGCTTTCGTGTCATGAACCATTTCTGCATTTTTCAAAGGAGAAGGTAGTCTTGCGACCAGTGCCATCCTTTTTGCCAAAAGTAATGTTGCGTTTTCACTTGAATCAATCTGTTTCCCTACCCGCCTTTCCAGTTCTTGGAAGCTCCGAGAATGACCCGTGGCTGCATACTTTAAATCTCCATAGGCTGCTACGGAGATACCTCAAGCGAACAGTCATTTCGTAGGACAGATCGGTTGTTCATTCTCTTTGGGGGCCAGCGTAAAGGGGAATCGGCCTCCAAAGCCTCTATCACCCTTTAGATGAAGCAAGCCATTCAAGTGGCCTATGGAGTCTGCGGGAAAGCTCCACTCTTAGGGTTGAGGTCTCATTCAACTCAGGGCCAGGCGGCGTCCTGGGTGGAGAGTGATCTAGTTCCCCCAGTGGACATTTGCAGGGCAGCGTCTTGGTTGTCGTTGCACACATTTTCGCAGTGTTATCAGTTGGACTGTACAGGCGACGGGGGATGCAGAGTTTGGCAGTTCGGTGCTTCAGGCTGGACTTGCGGGACATAGTAACATAGTAAATGACGGCAGATAAAGACCAGCATGGTCCATCTAGTCTGCCCAGCAAGACGGCAAGAGTAGGTGCACCTGTCGCTCTGTGCAGGCCACCCCTCCCCATGTCTTTGTTTAGGGGTAAACACATCACTCCATGTAGGACACCCCTATTTGTTGAGATGTTATATGGTTCAGAAGTTAGATGGTACCGTTTATCTTGTTTTTATCCTATTGCTGTAAAGGGATCCACTGTGTTTGTCCCATGCCTTTTTGAATTCCGTCACCGTGTTTGCCCCCACCACTTCCATCGGGAGGGCATTCCAAGTATCCACCACCCTTTCAGTGAAAAAATATTTCCTGACATTGCCTTTCAATTTACCACCTTGCAGCTTCATGTTATGCCCTCTAGTTTTACAGCTTCCCTGTCTTTGGAAGAGGTTTGTTTGTTCATCATTTCTCTTTAAGTATTTAAAGGTCTGAATCATATCTCCCCTGTCCCTCTTCTCCTCCAAAGTGTACATATTTAGGTCTTCAAGTCTCTCTCTTCTCATAAGGCTTCTGACGCAGGCTCCAAATCATTTTGGTCGCTTTTCTCTGAACAGTTTCCAGTCTTTTTTTACATCTTTTGTAAGATATGGTCTCCAAAACTGAACACAGTATTCCAAGTGAGGCCTCACCAGTGACTTATACAGTGGCATAAGTAGTTCTTCCTTTCTGCTGGTAATCCCTCTTTGTATGCAGCCCAACATCCTCCTGGCTTTTGCCACCGCCTTGTCGCACTGTTTTGCCACCTTGAGATCATCAGAGATAATCACACCAAGGTCTTTCTCCTGAACCGTGCATACCAACCTCTCGCCCCCTATCGTGTACATTTCCATTGGATTTCTGCTACCCAAGTGCATGACACTGCACTTTTCCGCATTAAATCGTAGTTGCCAAGCATTAGACCATTCTTCCAGCTTTTGTAGATCTTTCCTCATGTTAGCCACTCCCTCGGGGGAGTCCACTCTGTTGCAAATTTTTGTGTCTGCAAAAAGACAGACTTTTCTATTCAGTCCTTCAGCAATATCACTCACAAATACATTGAACAGTGCCGGGCCCAGGACCGAACCCTGGGGCACCCCGCTAATCACCTTCCTCTCATCCGAGTGAGCTCCATGTACAATCACCTTCTGTCGTCTGTCAGTCAACCAATTTCTAATCCAGTTTACCATCTTGGGACCCATCCCCAAGCTACTGAGTTTGTTGACAAGCCTCCTATGAAGAACAGTATCAAAGGTTTTGCTGAAATCCAGGTAGATGACATCCATCGCATGCCCCTGATCTAGTTCCTTGGTCACCCAGTCAAAGAACTCAATCAGATTTGTTTGGCAAGACCGTCCTTTGGTAAAACCATGTTGCCTCGGATCTTGCATCCTGTTGGTTTTGAGAAAGTTCACTATTCGCTCTTTCAGGAGCGCCTCCAATACATTTCCCGCCACCGAGGTAAGGCTCACGGGCCTGTAGTTTGACACTTCTTCCCTGTCACCACTTTTGTGTAGAGGTATGACATCAGCCATTCTCCAGTCCTGAGGAACCTCTCCCGTTTCCAAGGATCTGTTGAAGACATCCTTTAACGGTCCTGCAAGAACCTCTCTGAGCTCTTTCAGTATCCTGGGATGTATCCCATCCGGTCCCATGGCTTTGTCCACTTTCAGCTTAGCAAGTTGTTCTAACACCTTGTCTTCTGTGAATGGTGTGGTATCTATTTCATTCCCATTTTTATATTTGGAGTCACTGCTGGTCCATCTCCAGGATCTTCTTTAGTAAAAACAGAGCAGAAGTATTTGTTTAGCAATTTCGCTTTTTCAGTGTCACTTTCCACGAGTCCTTTCCCAGCACTTTTGAGTCCTGCAATTCCAACTCTGATCTTCTTCCTTTCCCGAATATATTCCTGAAGAAAGTTTTGTTGCTACCCTTAACATCTTTAGCCATCCTTTCCTCTGCCTTTGATTTTGCTATCGTTATTACTCTTTTAGACTCTTTGAGTTGGATCCTGTATTCATTTCTGTGTTCTTCTGTTTGCAAGCTTTTTAAATTTTGCGAAAGTTGTGTTTTTTGCCTTTATTTGAGCAGCCACCTCTTTGGAAAACCAAATAGGTTTCCTTCTCCTCTTGTTTTTATTTACTTTTCTTACATATTTATCTGTTGCCCCTTTTATTGCCTTCTTTAGTTTAGCCCATTGCAATTCCACTTCCTTTATCTCCTTCCACCCCGTCATCTCCTCCTTTAAGTACTCTGCCATTTTATTGAAGTCAGTGTATTTGAAGTTTAGGACTTTGAGCTTGCTATGATTGGCCTGTACCATGGCTTTTATCTCAAACCACACCGTGTGATGGTCGCTGTTGCTCACAGGGGCACTCATGTAGACATTCGACAAACTATCACCATTGGTGAGCACTACATCCAGCGTTGAGCTTTCCCTGGTTGGTTCCATCACCATTTGTCTAAATAATGCATCTTGGAGAGCATCCACAATTTTTTTGCTTCTTTCCAGATGTGCAGAAGGAGTAATCCAGTCCACATCAGGTAGATTAAAGTCACCCAATATGATCACTTCCCTCTTTTGTGGCTATCTTGGCAATATCTATAATCAATTCGTTATCTCTCTCTTCAATTTGAATCGGAGGTCTGTAGACTACAGCAATATGGATGACAGTGCCATCTCCTCTTTCCAATGCAATCCAGAGCGCTTCTTCTTTTCCCCATGTCCCCTGCATTTCAGTAGCTTTAATATTGCTTTTGACATACAAGGCTACTCCTCCTCCTTTTCCATTTTCTCTGTCTCTTCTGAATGGGATATAGCCATAGCTGGGTATAATCTAATCGTGCGATTCATTAAACCATGTTTCTGTAATGGCCACAATGTCCAAATTCGTTTCCACAATTAGGGCTTCCAGGTCTGGAATTTTGTTGGCTAAGCTTCGAGCATTGTTGCTCATTGCTTTCCAGCATTTTCCTGGCTTTTGTGTATTTTGCAATGATTTTGTTCTGCCTACTTATTTCCACATGTGTTTGATGTGTGGTTTTAAAAGTGTGGCTGTTTCTGATGGTGTTCTGCTTTTGCTGGGGGTGGCATGCAGATGTTGACCTTCCACATCCGTCACTCCCTCTTCCTAGTTTAAATGCATATCCACATACTGCCTGAATTTTTCACTTAGGATTCTTTTTCCCTGCGACAGAGAGATGTAGTCCATCAGCACAGTATAGTCTCTTGTTGGTCCATCTGTTGTCCCAGTTACCAATAAATCTGAATCCTTCTTGTTTTCACCAGGTCTGGAGCCATGTATTAAAGCTGTTAATGCGATGCAGCCTTGTTGTCCCCTTATCAAGAACAGGTAGAACTTCTGAGAATGCAACAGTGTTAACAACGCGCTTAAGTTTCTCTCCCAGGAAGTCCTTTTGGGCTTTGGAGGCACTGTTCCTAGCCAGGTCGTTTGTGCCTAAGTGGATAATAACATCAAGTTTGGAGTGTTCACTTTTTGCGCTAAGTAATTTAACAACTTGCTTTGTATTCCTGCTGGCTGAAGAGCCTGGTAGGCACCTGACTATCTTCTCTCCTTTGAACTGTGTTCCCAAGTTGGTGCCTCTGATGATGGAATCTCCAAGTAGTAGTAGTTTTCTGTTTGGTGAGGTTTTCTTCATATTTGGTGCTTTAGCAGGGGATTGGGCATTGTCTGACTCATTTAAGGGCCCTTCAGTTTCTTTGGATTGGGCATCCTCATTAGCCAAGGCAGAGAAGGCATTGTGCAGGGATATCTCTTGATGTACTTGATGTCTCTGCGTTACTGGTCGCAATCTACCAGAACCCACTGTGATCCATTTGTTCCTGGGGCGTTTGATTCTTTGTGGGAGCGGTGGTGGACTTTGTTCAGTTTGTATCCTAGAGGAGGTGCGCTTCATTGCAGCCAGTTCCTCCCTCAGTAGAGACACTTCTTTATGCATGGCAGCTAGGTCTTTCCTTAGTAGAGTCAGTTCTTCATGCATGGCAGCTGACTTTAGGCATATAGGACAAGCTCTTAGGCTCCAAATGATTCGTCTTGGAATGAAAGTACCACAGTTGTTGCACTGAATACGCGACATGTTGTTTATGCAGTCCCAGAAGAGGTAGAAGAAGAAGAAGAAAAGATGAAGACGATGTGGCTTTTAACCCAGGTTAGGAACGATAGATGGCACGTATGTGACCACTATATAGGTAATGTAGCCCCTGGGGTGGGTGGGGCGAGGGGTAGGGTGGGCGGGAACCTAAGTGTCTCTGGCCAGTAGGCTGTTCCTGAACTGTGGGCACGGGAGCCCACCACTAAGGACAAATAGACATGTGCAGCACAGGAAATGGAGGTCCACAACACTAACTCAGCAGGGGGGGAGGGGTAGTCCCTCAGGTAGGCTAAGAGAAAGTTTAAAACTCTACAGCAGTGGAGTGGGTAAGGGAACCCACTACTAAGGACAGACAGACAGATAGATAGATAAATTTGTGGAGACAACAGATTCACAGTTATTTGAAGACAAAGACTCACAGTTATGCAGCAAACTCAGCAAAAATCACCTTTTGGGAGAGCTCTGGAAAGCACTCCTTTGCCTTTCTGTTCCTTAAGAAATCTGGGCAAGCCCACGTGCAGCACATGAAATGGAGGTCCACAACACTAACTCAGCAGGGGGGGAGGGGTAGTCCCTCAGGTAGGCTAAGAGGAAGTTTGATGATTAAGTACTGTGCTGGCACATCCCATTCATGGCTGTACTGGCCTGGAGGGATGATAAAGAAGGTGAAATTAGCAGGTAAGACCTAATTGTCATTCCTTGAGTGCCCTCCAGGCCAGTACAGAACCCTCCTGTTTGTTCTGTAAGACCGTGCGTCCGACTTAGGTGGTAATAGTCAAGTTTTTGGTTCTGTCATGGTGTATGCTTTGGGTTAAGGTCCCAGCTGTGGAGTTTGGACCTGTTCTCCAGGCCTAGTTCTTTGGGTTTATAGTGCACATGGGGAGTGGGTTTGTCTTAGGTGGAGGAAGAATGCTCTCCATTCCTTTCTGACTTCTCTTCTGGAGTGGAGGGGGAGGGCCGCAGTAGTTCTGTTTTGTTCTCCAGTTATTGGTTCTGTTTGTAGAAGATGTAGCTGCTTTATCAAGAGTAGACTGGAGCCAGGCAGTGTGGGAGGAGCTCTTATACTACACAGATAAGACTCTGTCATGATCAGTTCTCAGCTGCTGGAGGCTGTACTGGCCTGGAGAAAACACAAGGAAAGACAATTAGAAGATAAGGTCTAATTTTGCCATTCCATTTATCTGCAGCGTACAGACACAGACCCACCCACAGACCCTCTGAGGTGGAAGAAGTTCCCCTTGTCGGGAGAATCGGGCAGACCTGAGGTGGTAGGGGGCAGAGGACGTTCCCTGCAGTTCGACCCTGGCCTTGGGAGGACATATCGTGGGTCGGGCTGCAGGGAATGCAGCATTGTTACCGGCGGCTGGGGATTGTGGCTTTTGAATGAAGCCGCGATGCCATGGCAACCAGGCGCCATGGCTCCATTGTGAAAAGCCCTGACTGAGCTATCTGGGCAAGGCTTGTATGTGCAGGCTAACCTGAATCGGGGTCCCGGCCTGCATGTGTTTCTGATCCCACGGGGCTAGACATGCCCTGCGAGATAAGAATCTCAGCTAACTGTGTGTCCGGTTCTGACCGGGCGCACAGAGGGCCAGGACGTTCAGGTCTGAATCAGCCCCATAGTATATGATGGCAGATAAAGACCAGCATGGTCCATCTGGTCTGCACAGCAAGGTGGCAAGAGTAAGTGCGCCTGCCACTCTGTGCAGATCACCACTCCCCATGCCTTTGTTTAGGGGTGTACCTACGGCTCCGTGCAGGTCACCTATACTTGCTGAGATATCAGAGACAGTTAAGTTTATTTAGATTTTATCCTGTTTCTATAAAGGGATCCACTGTGTCTGTCCCATGCCATTTTGAATTCTGTCACTGTATTTGCTCCCACCACTTCCATCGAGAGGGCATTCCAAATATCCACCACCCTTTCAGTGAAAAAGTATTTCCTGACATTGCCTTTCAGTTTACCCCCTTGCAGCTTCATGTTATGCCCTCTAGTTTTACAGCTTCCCCATCTTTGAATAAGGTTTGTTTGTTCATGAATACTCCTTACGTATGTAAAGATCTGTATCATATCTCCCCTGTCCCTCCTCTCCTCAAGAGTATACATATTTAGATCTTCAAGTCTTTTTTTTTTCATACATCTTCTGATGCAGGCTCCAAATTGTTTTTGTCGCCTCCTCTGAACTGTTTCCAGTCTTTTTATATCCTTTGCGAGATATGCTCTCCAAAACTGAATACAGTATTCCAAGTGAGGCCTCACCAGCAACTTGTACAGTGGCATTAGTACCTCTTCCTTTCTGCTGATAATTCCTCTCTGTATGCAACCCAGCATCCTTCTGGATTTGGCCACCGCCTTGCCACACTGTTACACCACTTTGAGATCCTCAGAAACAGTCACTCAGAAGTCCTCCTTCTGGTCTGTGCATACCAACCTATTGCCCCCTATCTCATCTCATACAATTCCCTTGGATTTCTGCATCCCAAGTGCATGACACTGCATTTCTTCACATTAAATCTTAACTGCCAAGCATTAGATCATTTTTCCAGCTTTTGCAGATCTTTCCTTATGTTATCCACTTCCTCAGGGGAATCTACTCTGTTGCAAATGTTTGTGTCATCTGCAAAAATATAGACTTTTCCATTCAGTCCTTCAGCAGTATCACTCACAAATATATTGAACAGTACCGGTCCCAGGACCGATCCCTTGAGCACGCCACTAATCACCTTCCTTTCATCCGAGTGAGTTCCGTTTACCATCACCTTCTGTCATCTGTCAGTCAACCAATTTCTGATCCAGTTCACCACCTTAGGACCCATCCCTACACTTTTTAGTTTATTGGTAAGTCCCCTATGAGGAACAGTATTAAGGCTTTGCTGAAATCTACATAGATCACATCCATCGCATGCCCTTGATCTAGTTCTCTGGTCACCCAGTCAAAGACTCAATCAGATTTGTTTGACATGATCGTCCTTTGGTAAAATCGTGTTGCCTCGGATCATGCAATCTATTTGTTTCGAGAAAGTCCACTATTCTATCTTTCAGGAACGCCTCCATTACTTTTCCCACCACCGAGGTAAAGCTTACTGGCCTGTAGTTTGCCACTTCTTCCCTTTTACCACTTTTGTGACGAGGTACCACATTGGCCTTTCCCCAGTCCTGTGGAACGTCTCCTGTCTCCAAGGATTTGTTAAAAACATCCTTTAAAGGCCCTGCAAGAACTTCTCTGAGCTCTTTCAGTATCCTAGGATGTATCCCATCTGTTCCCATGACTTTGTCCACTTTACGTTTTGCAAGCTGTTCAAATACATCATCTTCTGTGAATGGTGTAGTATCTACTCTGTTTATTTGTCAATCACAGGTGGTCCTTTTCCAGGATTTTCTTTAGTAAAAACAGCAGAAATATTTGAGTATTTTTGTTTTTTCAACGTCACTTTCCACGAATCCGTTCTCAACATTTTTTGAGTCTTGCAATTTCACCTCTGATCTTTCTTTTCTCCCGAATATATATTTATTTATTTATGGCTAAATAAAATAAATAAAAATTTATCACCACACTTTGATCTTTAGCCATCTTTTTTTCTGCCTTTTGATTTTCCTATCCTTATTTCTTTTTGTCTCTTAGCTTTATCCTTTATTCTTTTCCATGTTCCTCTGTTTGCGAACTTCTGAATTTTGTGAAAGCTGTGTTTTTTGCCTTTATTTGTCAGCCATTTCTTTAGAAAACCAAATAGGTTTCCTTTTCTTATTGGTTTTTATTTACTTTCCTTACATATGTATTTGTTGCCCCTTTTATTGCCCCCTTTAGTTTAACCCACTGCAATTCCACTTCCCTTCCCTTCTCCCACCCTGCCAACTCTTCTTTCAGGCCATCTTCCTGAAGTCAGTGTTTTTGAAGTCTAGGACTTTAAGCTTTGTTGTGAGGGGACTCTGCCTTGGCTTTTATCTCAAACCACACCGTGTGATGATCGCTTGCTGCTTACATGGGTATCCATCTGGACATTCAGTACATTTTCTCTGTTGTTGTTAAGTGCCGTCGAGTCTGAGTCGACTCATGGCGACCCTCTGGATAGCTATCCTAAATTGTGTTCGGTCTTGAGTCAGGTGGCTCATTGTTGACAGACTGGTACCTGTAGCTACTGTTATTGTATCGATCCATCTCATTGTTGGCCTTCCTCTTTTGCGTTGACCTTCTATCTTGCCAAGCATGATGTCTTTCTCTAATGATCTCTCTCTTCGCATGATGTGTCCAAAGTATGATAGTCGAAATCTTGTCATCTGAGCTTCTAAAGAAAGCTTAGGTTTGATCTCCTCTAGTACCGACTGGTTTGTTCTTTGGGCAGTCCATGGTATACACAGTATTCACCGCCAGCACCATAATTCAAAGGAATCAATTTTCTTCCTGTCCTATCTTTTTCACTGTCCAGCTTTCACATCCATATGATGTTATTGAAAATACTATGGCTTGAACAAGTCAAACCTTTGTATGGAGAGAGACATCTCTGCTCTTGAGAATCTTATCTAGGTCTTTCATAGCCATTCTGCCAAGAGCAATGTGTTTTCTGATTTCTTGACTGCTTGTTGCTTCTTAGTTGATAGTTGATCCAAGTAGGTTAAAGTTGTTCACGATTTCAATTTCTTCTCCTTCAACAATGAACCGGTTGATTATGCCAGTTGTCATGATCTTTGTCTTCTTTACATTAAGGTGCAGGCCCGTTTTGAGACTATGGTCTTTGATTGTGAGAAGCAAATGTTTCAGATCATCTTCACTTTCAGCCAATAATGTGGTATCATCAGCATAGCGAAGGTTGTTGAGTCTTCCGCCAATCTTTACACCTCTGTTGTCTTCATACAATCCTGCTTCTCTGATGATTTTTTCTGCATATAAATTAAACAGGTAGGGGGAAAGTATGCAGCCTTGTCGTACACCTTTGCTTGTTTTAAACCATTCTGTTTCTCCTTGTTCTGTTCGAACTGTTGCTTCTTGATCATTGTACAGATTGTGCAAGAGTACGATCAGGTGTTCTGGTATACCCATGCTTCTTAATGTGGCCCAGAGTTTCTCATGGTTTACACAGTCAAAAGCCTTGCTATAGTCGATAAAGCACAAATAGATATCCTTTTGGTATTCTTTAGTCTAGTCTTTTCAAGGATCCATCTCGCATCTGCAATGATGTCTCTCGTTCCTCGCCCTTTCCTGAACCCTGCTTGCACTTCAGGTAGTTCTTGTTCCAGGTATGGTTGTAGTCTCCTTTGAATAATCTTCAGTAGAATCTTGCTGGCATGTGGGATCAGAGCGATTGTGCGATAATTTCCACAGTCAGTTGGATCACCTTTAGTATTGGTATAAACACAGATGTTTTCCAGTCAGTTGGCCATGATGTTGTCTTCCATATTTCTTGGCAGAGCCTTGTAAGTACAGTAGCAGCTGCATCAGATTGCTTTAATACTTCATGGGAATGCTATCAATGCCTGGTGATTTGTTCTTTGATAAGACTTTCAATGCTGCTTTAACTTCTTCTTTCATCACCAATGGTTCCCGATCATAAGGTACAGGTTGAAACGGCTGTTGGTCCACTTGATCTTTATCATATTAAAAACTCTGTATATTCCTTCCACCTCTTCTTGATCTTCTCAGTATCATTCAGCATAGAACCTTGAGCATCTTGTAACATTCCAATTCGAGGCTGGAACTTTTTCTTTAACTCTCGTAGCTTTAGGAAAGCTGATCTTGTTCTTCCTCTAATAGTTTCTGCTTCTATTTCCTTGCATGCGTCGTTGTAGTACTTTTCCTTGTCCTGTCTTGCTGCACGTTGGAAATCTCTGAGTTCTGGTATTGTCTTTCTTTCTCCTCTGGCTTTAGCTTCTCTGCGTTTCTGGGCAATTTTCAGAGTTTCTTCCGTCATCCATTTTGGCCGTTTTTGCTTCTTGCTTTCTTCCAATACAACCTTCTTGATGTCATTCCATAACTCTTCTGGAGCTCTGTCATTTGTATCTAAAGCAGCAAATCGATTTTGCAGGCAGTCTTTAAATTCCAATGGTATATTCTCAAGGTCATATTTTTGCTGCATTCATGAGTGGTTTGCTCTTTTTCAACTTTAGCTTGAGTTTGCATACTAGTAGTTGATGATCTGTACCACAGTCAGCTCCAGGTTTTGTCTTTGTTGATGTTATAGAACTTTTCTATCGTTGACATCCACAGATGTAGTCAATTTGATTTTTATACAATCCATTGGGTGAAGTCCATGTGTACAGTCGCCGCTTGTGTTGATGGAAGAAGGTGTTTGAGGTGAATAGATCGTTGGTCTTGCAGAATTCTATCAGTCTTTCTCCAGCTTCATTTCTGTTGCCAAGTCCATATTTTCCAACTACTTTGCCTTCTTCTTTGTTGCCAACATTTGCGTTCCAGTCACCCATGACTATCAGGATATCCTGTTTTGCATGTTCTGTCAATTCCAGCTTGTACTTGTTCATAGAATTCTTCAATTTCATTCCCTTCTGCAGCTGCTGTTGGGGCATATACTTGAATTATAGTTGTGTTGATAGGCATTCCTCGTAGACGAATAGAGATTAAGCGTTCGCTGACTGCATTGTATTTCATTAGTTCTTGCAAGTTTCTTCTTTATTATAAATGCAAAACCATTTCTTCTTTGTCTTTCATTTCCAGCATAGTAGACCATGTGATCATCTGATGCAAAGTGCCAGATGCCAGTCCATTTCAGTTTGCTGACACCCAACAGATCAAGTTGTACACACTTTCATGCTTCGTACTTTCCATGTTCCAATGCGTAAGACATCTTTACAGCTTCTGACTCTCATGCGCAGCTGCATCAGCAGTCGGATGTCCCGAGGGCTTTGATCCAACCACATCATAAATGCTGGCTTTACTCTGAAAAGTCTTCAGCTCTTCCCCAGTAGCTAGTTGAGTGCCTTCCTACCTGGGGGTCTCATCTTCCAGCACTATAGCACAATTTGTTTTGTTGTAATTATCCATTGGGATTTCATTGCAAGATACAGAAGTAGATTGCCGGGCCTTTCTTCCACGCAGTTTAAGTTTGGTGGTGTTGCCATTGTCACAGAAATGTGATCCTCCGCCGTCAACACTATCCCATTCTGCTGCTGCTGCTGCCCAGATGGGTGGTTTGTCTTGGTCTGGCACCTCAGCTGAGACCTGTCCATCTTGGAAGACCCTGCCAGTAGTTAAACTACCGATAGTTTAGCTCTCAGCATCACTGATGCACACAAGCTCTCACAGCACGACAAGCTGCAAACCAAGTGAGGGCCCATCTGGACATTATTTACACTTTCTCTGTTGGTGAATACTAAATCCAGCATCAAACATTTCCTTGTCGGATCCATCACCTTTGTCTAAGCAATGCATCTTGGAAGGCATCCACAATTTTTTTTTTTTTACTTCTTTCCAGATTTTCAGAAGGGATACTCCAGTCCACTTCGGGTAGATTAAAGTCATCCAATATGATCACTTCCCCCTTCATGGCTACCTTTGCAATATCAGTGATTAAGTCTTTATCCATTTCTTTGGTTTTGAGTTGGAGGCCTGTAGAATACACCAGCATAGATGATAGAAAGAGGAGATGGCACCAACACAATGTGGTCATGGAAAGTAAGTGGATAGAGCGAGAGAGGTAGAGTCTAGGTGTGGTAAACAAGGCAGAGGAGGAAGAGAGCCTGTAAACCATAATACGTACATTTTCTGAGGGTTGAATTTAAGGAGTTGGATACTCAACTAGGATACTCACCTGCGAGAGACAAGTGTTTAATGGAGGAAAGGTCCGGGGAGGATGAGAGTGTGTGCCACAGTAGAATATAGTCAGCATAATAATGGG
The DNA here is from genome assembly GCA_033557465.1 of Ichthyophis bannanicus. NCBI lineage: Eukaryota > Metazoa > Chordata > Amphibia > Gymnophiona > Ichthyophiidae > Ichthyophis > Ichthyophis bannanicus. Next base: position 344,420,855 of record CM066032.1, read on the forward strand.
CTGTTATACCTGCATCTTGAATTAGTATGGCAAAGGGTGCAAGGAAAATGTTAAACAATAGTGGAGCAAGGAGAGACTCCTGTGGAACACCGCAAGTGAGGGGGAAGGAATTGGAGAGTGCTGAGGAGTGAGAGACTTGGAAAGAGCGACCAAAAAGAAAAGAACCAGTGCAAAATAGTGCTGCGTACTCCAATGTTATGGAGACATGTGCAAAGAGTGTGATCAACGAGGTCAAAAGCTGAGGAGAGATACAGAGAGAGTGAAATTGCCCTGATCATGGAAGTGATGAATGTTATTCAGAACAGAAGCCAGAATAGTTTTGGTGTTGTGTGGGGCAAAATCCAGATCGATATGGGTGAAGTGTGATAGTTTTGGAGAGGTAAACAGACAGTTGAGAGAAGATCAGTTTTTCCAGAATCTTAGAAAGAAAGGATGGGTTAGAGTCCGGATGGTAGTTGAGGGTTAGAGTGGGACCCAGTGAGCATTTCTTAAGAATAGGGCAAATAATGGCCTTTTTCCAAGGGGAAGGGACCATTCCAGAAGCTAGGCTATTGTTAAGCTGTAAAGCTGGAGGGAGGAGAGCCAATGAAAGAACAGAGAGTCAAATAGAAGGAAAGGGATCGAGAGAATAGGTTGTCTTCTGAGAAGTGACTGCCCTGGTGAAATCATGTAATGAGCTTGGAGTGAAAGTGTGCCAGAGGTGGGTGAGAGAGCTGGACAGCTCAGGTGGCATGAGAAGGAAATTTAGGATCGGCAAGTTGATCCATGGGATATGCGAGGGATGGAACAACTAGACAGGATGTCCTGTCAAAGGTCAGTGATTTTGGAGCTAATCTGCCATTCCTTATCGTCCCTCCATTCCAGTCCCGCACCTCTGGAGTGTACCTCTTCCAGCAGCTTGGAGACTGAGCATGTCATCTTGTTGATGACATCATTGTACTTATGCAGCTGGCACTATCTACCATCCCCAGTATACTCAGTCTCCAAGCAGCTAGAGGAGGTAATGAGCCAGTGTGCTGGACTCACTGAAGGGACAACTAAGGAGATATGTTTTGTTAGAGTTTCCTTTTTATTTCCCCTGTTAACATGCAGGTTTCTTTGTTTTTTAAGGCAGAAAAGAAATGGACCCCCCCCCCGAGGGACAGATCAGAGAGAACCCGGGAGACAACAGGTCTGAGGGGAGGATATTCCTTCTCCCCCCCCCCCCCCCCCAGGATTTCAGGGGAGAGTTCTATGGAGGCCTGACTTTTGGCAGCTCCTGAACCCTTTATCGGGTGAGGAGCCACTGCAGGGGCAGCAGTGGATTTACGTGAGTGAAAGGCGGCAGCACTGAGTTACTCCCTCAGCGCCGAAGCCAGGAAGGAAGGCTGAGCACAAGGGGTAGAAAAGCAACCGCTGGAACATGAGGAGACAGAGAGCGGCCTGCATCTGCGTGTTTGGGAGCCTGCAGCGGCGAGGGAAACTCTCCCCGTTGTGTTTAGGCGTGATTTCTTCTTCAGACTTGTGTGCATGTTAACCCCCTGCTGTGTTTTGGGTGCCTGGGAGAGGCAGCCATTAGAGAATAAAGCAAGACAGTGCAGCTTTTTTCATAGGGGGCCATTTCAGGATCTGTTAATTCGATTTTGGTAAATTGGTTTTAGTTTAGTTTAGTTCAGGTACTCTAGTGCTCCGTGCCTGAGCCCGTGGAGGTACACTGTGCTAGGGATCCTTCTACCTACTCGAGTGCAGATTGAGGGCATTTCTGGAGAGTACCCGTAGCCCTTCCCACTATGCCGACCAGACCACAATGCCTGGTATGTGATGGTATCAAGGGGGGGGGGGGGTGAACCCACACTTCATAGCACACCCTTAAGCATTCTTAGTGTTATACAGTTCAAAACCTATTCAGTGCACAATGACTTGATAAAGACCTGTGGCAAAAGCCTAACTAAATGTGCCATTGTCTTGTTGCTGGGCAGATTTCAGAGAACTCTTGTGCCTGGTCAGGTGAGTCAGGAGATGTAAGTGAGAGTTTGTTGAGACGACATAGCTTTTTCCTGAGAGGATCAGGCAAAAATGCCAGAAATAAATGAAAGATAAGCAGGAAAAAGTGATGAGTAGCTTGTGTAGCTACTGTGAAACAGAAAGCACCATCATACAAGAAATGTATATAACTAGACAGACAGACAGTGGATAGGAGACAAATGAAATCCTTCCATCTGTCTGTGGTCAGTGAGTAACCTGACATGATCAGCTTTTGTCTCTTAGCCCATACTCTGTACCTACTAAATTTGTGATATTGTTTGTAAGGGAAGCTGTACTCCTTACAGCCATTGGTATTACTTATAATAAAAACGTAAACTTTTACTCGGAGAAAGTGTCAGAGTCTGATTGGATCAGTGCGTGGTCATTTCATAGCTTTGTGGTACAACACGGCAGCGCAGTATAAAAATCCTCAAGATATATGGGACCTGATGAGGAGCAGTCTCGGAGGCAGGTGTCTGCCTAGACTGCACGCAAGATGCTAGGTCATTGGAGCACAGCCTGCAGGATGAGACGAGGCAGGAGAGTCCCTCCCGGTTGCAAGAGACCCTGGAGGCAGGCGGCGCCGTGTTACCTTCAACAGATCCGGGCCCCGGTTCCTGCATGATGGCTGGACCATCCATCCCTCAAGCTCAGAGAGCAATAGGGCTCCCGATGGAGTTCTCATCGGAGTTTCTTACTTTTGCATAAGGCGTTTTTTGCTACATCAATGAGGCTTGGCAAGCAGCTCCTCAATCTCAGAATGCGGGGCTAAGATGGCATCAGACACAAAAGAGCATGAGTCGGGGGCAGTGGTGACTAAGCAGGCTAGAGGCTCAGAGGAGTGGCAGCAATCGCCATTGTCAGAGGGGCTGAATGGGGATGACCTTGACATGGAGCTAGATCTGTTAGGAGTTGGAAAAAGGAGAGATCCCAAAACAGGAGGATAGATCCGGCTTGTTTGGGTGTTCTGCTGGAAGGAGTTGCTGTAAGAAGCTGCTGGCGCTCATTTTTGGAGTTCATCAAGGCTCTGAATATGCCTGCTAAGCTCCCGGCAGAGAAAGAGGCGCTGGAGGATCTTCTGCTCCAGGCGGTACGGAAATTGCAGAAAGTCTTCCCAGTACATAGAGTAGTATGACAGATGATCCAGGATGAGTGTGATCTGCCAGAGGCCAGGGTGCAATCCATGACGTGCCTGTACCCACTACTAGAGCAAAAACGAGAGCTCCTTTGATTGCCCAAAGTGGATGCAGCGGTGTTGGTGGCAGTAGAGGAGACCTTGACTCCTTTTGCATAACTAAGAGCCATGGAACCAGTTCTGCGAGACCAGTACGACAGCAGTCGATACTCCCATTTATTTCGTGGTGCCCAAAAAGGAAGGTTCCTTTTGCCGATTCCCAACCTCAAGGGCATGAACCACTGTTACCGGGCACTGCATTTCCACATGGAAACACTGAGATCAGTAATAGTGGCGGTAAGGAGCGGAGAGTTCTTGACATCTCTCGATCTCCCAAAGGCATATTTGCACATTCCCATCCATCCAGAACATCATCAGTTTCTCCGCTTTGCGGTGCCAAGGGGCCATTTCCAGTTTCGAGCATTGCCCTTCAGTCTGGCAACTGGTCCCCGTACCTTCACCAAGGTCGTGGTGGTGGTGGCGGCAACTCTCCGCAAGGAAGGGGTTTTCGTCCACCCATACCTAGACGATTGGCTGATCCGGGCGAAGTCCAGGGACGACAGCAAAAGAGCAACATCGTAGGTGGTGGAGTTCCTTCAAAGTCTCGGTTGGGTGATTAATCTGGCCAAGAGTCAGTTACGGCCGGCCCAGGAGCTAGAGTATTTGGGAGTGTGCTTTTGATATCCGCGAGGGCAGGGTTCTCCTGCTGGATCGCCAGACGCAGGAGCTACAACAGTTGATACGGCAGTTCCTGATGATGTTGAGACTGTCGATGTGCCATTATCTGTAGTTTCTGGGGACCATGGCGGCCACTCTTGAGCTAGTCCCATGGGCAAGGGTGCACATGCGACCGCTTTAGAGGGCTCTGCACTGCGATGGTCCCATCAGAGTCCACCCCTGTCCCAAATACGCCCCTGCCTGTGGGGCACCATGAGAGCCCTCAGGTGGTGGCTGCATTCGGGGAGCCTGGAACAGGGCATGCCACTCGAGTCCTTGGTGTGGGTTCCGCTGATGACCGATGCCTTTCTGTCAGGTTGAAGAACCCTTTGTGAAGGACACTTTGTTCAGGGAGAGTGGAGTCTGTAGGAGGCCCTGTATCAACATGCTCGAGATGCGAGCGGTGACCTTGGTGTTTAAATGTTTTGAGCCATGGTTGCAGGGGAAGGTGGTCCGAGTCCTCTCGGACAATGCGACCACGGTGGCTTCTATCAACCGGCAAGGAGGCACGGGCAGTACAGTCCTGGAGGAGGAGCCAAAAGGCTGTTTGGATGGGCAGAGACTCGTCTCCAGGCATTATCGGCAGCGCATGTACCGGGAGTTGACAGTGTGATGACAGACTTCCTCAGCTGAGTGCGCGTGGACCCCTGAGAATGGCAGCTCAACCAGCGGGTGTTCGAGCAGGAGGTCCGCCGATGGGTCATACCTGTCATGGACCTAATGGCAACGTTCAAGTCAGCCAAGACCTGCCAGTTTTTCATCAGAAGTTGAGAAAGGATGTCCAAGGGCCTGAATACTCTATTCAGTAGTGGCCCGAAGAGGGTCTTCTCTGTTTTGCCCCCGTGGGCGCTCATAGGCTGTGTAGAGCAATGGATAGAGGTGCACCGGGGATTAGTGATTTTGGTGGCACCTGTGGTATGCTGACTTGATTCAGGTAATGGTGGATCGACCATGGTGGTTTCCGGTTCGGAAGGACCTCTTGACTCAGGGACCGCTTTGCATGCCCAGGTGGCTCCATTCTTGCTTATGGCACGGCTCTGGAAAAGGCAAGGTTGAAGAGGAAAGTATATTTGGGCTCGGTGATATTGATCTTGCTACAGGCCCAGAGGAGGTCTACGAACGTGGTGTTCATCCGCGTATGGTGCATCTTTGGATTGTGGTGCAGAGAAAGGTAGGCGTGCCCTTCCATTGCCTCCGTCCCAGACATCTTGACGTTCTTGCAGTCTGATTTTGATAAGGGCCTAGCTGCAATTTCCTTGAGGAGATGGAGATTTCTTGTTATCGCGGGAAAGTCCACGGGGTCTGTTGGGTACATACCCAGACGTGCTAAGATTTTCTAAGGGTGGTGACCCACTTCCATCCGTCAAGGAGGGCGGTGATACCGCCTTGGTATCTCAATCTGGTGCTGACGGCGCTGTCTGGGGAACCCTTTGAGCCGTTGAGTCAAGCTTCCCTGAAGGATTTGATTCTGAAAACGGTATTCCTGGTGGCAATTTTGCTTAGCACGCAGGATTTCGGAGCTTCAGGCTCTGTTGTGCCAGGAGCTATTCCTTTTCTTCTCCAAGAAGAAAGTGGTCCTGCACCCGGTACTTTCATTTTTGCCCAAGGTGGTATCTGCAATTCATGTAAATTCGGCCATTTCCTTACCGCTCTGGCGAGCACGGAGGTGGGCCCTGCCACTCCGCAACTGCGCCGCCTGGATGTTAAGATCCCTGCAAAGATATGTGAAAAGGACATCGTCCTTTCGGAGATCGGACTGTCTGTATGTTCTGTTTGGCGGGTCGCGCAAAGGTGAGAAGGCAGCTAAGGCCTCCATTTCCAGAGGGATCAGGAAGGTAATTGTGTCGGCGTACATCTTGAAGTGTAAAGCAGTGTCAGCAGGGTTGCTGGCACATTCCATGAGCGCTTGGGCAGCCTTGTGGGCAGACTATAGTTTAGTTCCGCCGATGGAGGTCTGTAGGGCTGCAACATGATCGTCACTGCATACTTTCTCTAAGCATTATCGCCTGGACGCCCAGGCGGCGGGTAACTTGTTTCGGATTGGCAGTGCTTCATGCCAGTTGTGCGTGTCCCTCCCGTTAGTTTAACTGCTCTGATACATCCCAGATGTGCGGGACTGGACTGGAGGGACGATAAGGAAAGATAAATTAGACCTTGTCAGACGGCTGCCTGGGTGAGAATGTTCACAGTCATGGCAAGTGCATATGTCAATATGATTTGCAAGGGATTGTGGGCAATGCAGTCCATTCACACCCGACACAGCTGCTCACAATAATTTAGTTGTGCTCAAGTGTAAATTCAATAAGATATTTATTTATGGGGTTATTTCTCCCAACACAGATATGCTTGGTAGCACATAAATCAGGATACTTGCTTGCAGTGTTAAACTTGGAAAAACAAAATCAGGAAAACAGTTGAACCTATCAGGCAATCAAAGCAAAAGAATAAAGACCTGGTTGGTAACAAACTGGTCTTTTCTGTAGGCTTTAGCTAATATTTTCTTAGCAATGTATCAAACAACAAACAAAAATCCACAAAGAAAGGAAAAACTGTTCTTTTCAGGTTAACTTCTTATATCTTCCCACATAGATTCAGAAGTGATTCCCTCAGAGCTCACAAGCAATTAGGTAAGGCTCAATTGCTAGCAGTTACCCAGCTGAAACCCCTTAGCTGGCTTGCTTTCTACTGCGTGGCTAAAAATCCTACTCAGGAGCTTTTCTGAGTAGATTAAAGAACAAGTTTGTATTTCTTTGTGATGGTTGTATTTTATAACAGAAAATCACCAAAGGAGTTTAGACAGAGAGCAGTCCATGTAAACACATTCTTCATCTGCAATCACTCCCCCTTCTTCAACAAGCATGGGTTCAATATCATGGATTGGCACAGATGAATCTCCCAATGGAGCACTTTAAGGAGAATACTTGTTTCCCTGCTGTCTTTCAAGGTTATAGCTAGGGCATAGATCAGTGTTCATACCTGAGCTTCCATTGCTGTTAGAGTTCCTCTCTATATAGCCTGGCCAGTATGTAGTCCAGTTCTTATGTCCAGCCTTCCAATTCAGATTCCTGGACACTGGATCTCTCTTCACATACCTTCTGGCACGGGTCTTAGGGTCCCTTCCACGTGCAGCCGTCTCCCTCACAGGTACCGTCTGGAGATTCCTAGCTCTGCAGCACCATTCCTCTGGCTTTCCCCAGTCCAATGGTGTATGCTGGCCCTTGGAATGCCTCCCAGTATACGTACTGCTCCAGACTCCTCTAGACCTCCCAAAGGCTTTTCTCTTCTTTCTTCCAAAGGGTTTCTTGCCCTCTCTGTCCGTCCGGTTTGGCTTCTGCTTCTGATGATCCTCCAGATAAAACTGAGGATATCCAAGCTGATCATGAAGATGATGAGGATAATTCTCTGTAGAATAAACTCTACCTTTATTCTGCTTAGATGAGTGCTCCTCCCTAACACAGCGCAGCTGTGCTGAATCAGGCCCTGCCCTTTGAGATGAGTGCTTAGGGATTACCTCATAGCCCTCCTGATTGAACACACGTTTCCCCACTTCAGCTCCTCTAATGGCTGTTGGAAACCTGGTGCATTCTGGGACTGGTAGTCTTTTATGGGAAAATTCTGTTTTCTTATTTCTACCAGAACTGACAGGTTGCTTGTTCAGAGTCACTTCACCTTTCCTATAACTCCTTGCTGAGCTATGATAAGCTTCCTTATCACAACCTACCTGCTAATTGTTGTTCTTTGAGGAACTCCACTCTAGTCCCTGAGTGCTTTCTGTGATAATCTGTGTGCACTCCGGTCCTGAAGCTGGTTCCCTTGATGGAGGAAGTGGCCAGGAGGAGCCGAGGAGTGGGGTTTAATTCGTGTTTGGGGAGGTGGACCGGAAGAGCTGTCGGTCGCTTGCTCTCCACTGGTTGGAGTTGTTCGGGCACTCAACAGGTAGGCCTCTTCATCCTGGAGGGGGTACAGGGTTCCGTTCCCAGGGGTTGGCGGGGGTATTCCATTTATTTAAATGTAGGAGTGGTTGTTGCACGTTTAACTACTTATTTGTTGCTCCTGCGAGTCTGCTTTGTCAATAGGTGCTGGGGCTGGTAGGCGGTACCAGCTGCATAAGTACACTGGTGTCATCAAAAAGATTACATGCTCAGTCTCTGAGCTGCTGGAAGAGGTACACTACCCAGAGGTGTGGGACTAACTGCTCAAGGAACAACAATTAGCAGATAAGTCTAATTTCTCTTTGTTCTGCCGTTGGAGCAAGGGATGAGTTTGATGGCCGAGGGTAACGGATAAGGTCAGAGACTACAGCATAGAGCTGCTTAGTCTGGTTGGGGGCAGACAGGATATGCGAAGAGTAGAAATCTTTCTTTCTTTTTTTTTTTTAGTGGTGGTAATAGCAGCATGGTAGTGGGTCAGGTGCTCATGAAGTGGTGAAAAGTATCCATAAAACGAGAGTGCCGCCATCATCTCTCAGCCCTATGCAACTGGGAGCAGAGTAGACGTAAATTGGCTTGAAACCAGGAGTGTCTTCTGAGAATGGGTGGTAGTCTGGAGACGTAGGAGAGTGACACCATCAAGCTTAAAACCCAGTGTATGATTCCAAACCTGCTCAGTTACTGATAGAGTGGGAAAATCACCTGGAAGAAGAGTGTCCAAAATAGGGAACAGAGATATGGTTGCAGGAGTGATATGGCTGGAATATGATGACGCAGACAAGGTAGTTGTACCCAGGGTAGGGGAAATGGAGAGTAAAAGATGCAGTGGTGATCGGATCATGGAAGGACAAGGGATGAGTATGAGCTGAGGGAGGAAGGAAAGGTCGCTGAAGTGATTAGATCAGGAGTATGGTCCGTGGTATGTGTAAGAAAGGTGATTCACTCTTGTAAAGATAAATCAGCAAGAGTGGAAATGAAAGATCTATCATGGAAGGATGTGAGTGCATGATAACGAACTTTAAAGTCACCAAGAAGCAGTAAATGAGGGTAATGGATAGTTAACTCAGACAGAGCAAGCAGAAACTGATTCCAGGCTGGAGAGGTGGTTGAAGGCGAGCAATAGAAGACAGCAATAAAAATGGGAGGATGAGAAGAGAGCTGAACTAGAATGGACTCATTGGAGCTGACACAATTTTAGTATTGCATCTCAACCGATATTCCTTGAACAATCATGGATTTATAGACAAAGATCTGTTAGCCCCTCTAGTTGAACTTGGAACTTGATTGGTGGAGTCTCCTCTAAGCTGCTATTTAAACTACCATTTGAATTACTGTCTTTTGATTGGCTACCTATTAGAGGGAATTCTTATAGCTACTTATGTATGTCATTTTCATGCCACTATAAAAAGCTCCACCTTCTTAATAGCTTTATCAGCATTTCTAAAGCATAATCATGAAGAATAGGAACCCTCTTTGATTACTCGCTTGAGGTAGAGCTCGTTTGTCCATTCCATGAGCTCGAAACACATTTCTTTGTCTGCATCTTTTCAAGTGGGACGTCCTGGACCATCTTGGCCCACTTTTGGGGTTACTTTTGATTTTGGCATTTTCCAACTAAGCTTCTGGAACAAAATCTTATATGCAGTTGGATTTCCGAGCCATTTGCGTCTGCTACTTCAAAGCCAAGTCTAACATTTTAGCCTCTTTTGTGTTACACTTATTAGTTGGTTTAACACACACTTGGTGATTTATTCACCTTTTAAATAAAATGGAAAGTTTTCTCATAAGAAAGTTGTTTTCCTTTCATGACAAACATTCCAACAAAAATTTTAAATATTTCTAATTTTGATTTTTGGGTTAATTTCTTTTGTTTGATTTTGTAGTATGACCTCAATATAGTGGAACTCAATAGCGGTTATGACTGTTGATTCTTTATTTAAAAATCATGTCCTGGCAATGTCCCAGTTTTTATACTATTTCCTTTTTTGTTTGGTCTTGTTTTATTTTATTCTTTTGTGTGTCAGATATGTATGCATATATAGTCCAAAGCCATTTCACTGGTCCCATTTTCTTTCTTTAGGAGATATTCGACATTATTGGTATTCTTGCAGTTCAACCCCTTAATGTTGACCACAACTGTAAATCTAGATTCATGAGATTTACCCTTGTGCCTTCTTAAAGGCAGAATACAGTCATTCCACTACTGTTTTAGGATAAATCTCTGCCCCATGCAGGTTATCACTGTACTTTGGTTCCATCCTCTTGTCATTAAGAGAAATTATTTAAACATACCAACATGATGGCAGAAAAAGACCACATGGCCTATTTAATCTGACCTTCCATATCAACTACAATTGTCCTCTTAGAGATCCTCTGTGTTTGTCCCATGCTTGTTTGAATTCAGATACTGTCATCGTCTCTACCTCCAATGGGAGACTATTCCATGCATCTACCACACCATAAAGAAATATTTCTGCATATTACTCCTGATTCTATTCCCTTAAACCCTCATCCTATATCCCCTTGTAGCAGAACTTGCTTTCAGTCAAGAGACTCTCCTCTAGCGTCCCCTGTCTGTGCCGTCTTCACCTTCCTGTATTTTAATGGCGTTCTTTTTCTGTTCTTTGTCTGTACTGATTTTATACTTTATTGTGACCTGCATTCTAAAAGCGGTGTATCAAATTTTAATAAATGAAATGAAATTTATGCCATAGAGATATTTAAATATCTCTATCATACCTCCTCTATCCCACCTTTCCTCTAAAGTAAACATATTAAGATCTTTAAATCTGTCATATGCTTTATAACGAAGACCACTAATTATTTTAGTAGCCACCCTTTGCATCGACTCCAACCTGTTTATTTCCTTTTGAAGGTGTGGTCTCCAGAATTGCACACAATACTCCAAATGAGGTCACACCAGAGACTTTATACAGAGGCACTATCACCTCCTTTTTGTTTTCTGCTGGTCATTCTTCTCCCTGTGTACCCAAGCATCCTTATGGCTTTCGTTGTCTCCTTTTCTACCTGTTTATTTATTTAGACAGACTTGTATACCACCTTATCCTTCAATCAAGGTGGTCACGTTGCATCACAATTGGAGGGTTACAATTAACATTATGGTACATGTAAACATTTAGACAGTACAGTTACATACCTTTAATTGTACTGTCTAAATACTGTTCCTTAGCTTCCCTCTAGTCCAGTCCCGGAGCATAGAGTTGTCAACCTCCACCAGCAGCTTTGGAGACTGAAAGATGTCATCGTTCTGATGTCACTGGTACAAATAGGCAAGATCCGCCCCCTTTCACCAGTACTTTCAGTCTCCAAGCAGCTTGGAGGTTCTGAGCCCGGGACTGGGCTCAAAAGGAACAAATAAGCAGAGCTTGATTCTTTTAATTAGCCCTTGGGGGTTTTGAGTTTTTGAGTATTGGTTTTGTGTTGGGTTTTTTCTAGAGTCCCTGTGCTACTGTGGGCATTTTATCTCCTCTCTGGTCAGATTCTCTTTCCCTCTCCCTTCCTCCTCCCCCTCCCTCTGGCAGGCTTTCAGAGTGCCCCAGTCTTATAACGAGCACAGGGCTGTGCCAGAGACTCCCTGCTCCCGAACCCGAGTCAGAAGGGTGAGGAGCAGGTAGTAGGCAGAAGCGACTGGCAGCAGCAAGGCTGTGTTCCTGAGGTGTCAGTCAGTCCCGGGAGCTGATGCCGCGAGAAAGGCTGTGCTCCTGAGGTACTTAGCGCTGTCTTCCCTCTCGCCTCTTCTGACATCGTGTTGAGTACCCCCGATTTCGGGGTTTGGTTGGGGGAGCACTGTTTGGGGCTGTGCAGGGTTTTCTGTGGCTCCGGGGAGTAGCTGTAAGCCTTACCGTGTGTTTTTTGCAGGCGCGAACGTTGCGGCGGCCATTTTGAATGCCGTTTTTTCAACTTGTTTTTCTTTTGCTGTTTTTAGGGCTTGGAAGCTTTGTTTTTGATTTTGATTGCTCCAGGGCAGCTAGTTGGGCATAGCTGAGTGGACTACCTTTAAAAAAAAAAAAAAAAGTGAAGTTTCCTGTCAGTGTCAGCTTCTGGTCTACAGCACTAGGTACGATGCCTGCAAAGCCCCGCTGCCTTGTCTGTGGGGTGCGGCGCGGTGAGCTTCTAGAAGCTGGAGTGTGCAAGGCCTGTTCCTTGGATGCAGGCGGTATGGAAAAGGCCTTGGGGGAAGGCGCTGCAGAGCAGACAGCAGCTTTCTTCGACGGCAGGGGGTCCGGTCCTCCCTCCTTGGAGGATCCGGAGCCAGTGGCCGGACCGTCCTCAGCTTGGAACGCTCCTTTGTCGGGGGAGGGGTCCCAGGGGGACAGTGTGTCTGGGATTCCTGCGGATTTCTTCACGCTGATGCAGAAGGCCTTTGCATTGCTCCAGCCTGGGCTTCGTGCTCAGTCTCAGAGCCCTCCTGACCGGAAAAGGGCAGGTTCAGGGGGTCTTCTGGAGGGGGAGATAGCCCCACCTAAGAGACGTAGAGAGAGTGTCGGTCCCAGCTCAGAGGCTGGGTTAGATGAGGGGCTTGCTCACGATTTAGAGATCGCAGAAGCCTCAGATGAGGAGCTAGAGGAAGGAGAACTGCTGGACGCGGAGCAGCAGAGCAGGGTGGTCCGCGTGTTTAGAAGGGAAGAGCTGCCAGCATTGATTGCTGAGACGCTCAAGACCTTGAACATGCCGGCGGGTTCCACCTCTGCGGAAGAGGCGCTGGAGGATCCGCTGTTGCAGGCCATACGGACTTCTCAGAGGGTGTTCCCCCTACATAGAGTTTTTTTTTGAAATATGATTCAGGAAGAATGGGACTCGCCGGAAGTGGCGCTGTGGGGCACCAGGGCTTTAGCCTGTTTGTACCCGCTTTCTGAACAGGATAAGGAGATTTTTCATTCGCCCAGGGTCGATGCGGCGGTGGCTGCGGTCACAAAGAAGACCTCTATTCCGGTGGAAGGCGCCGCGGCATTGAAGGATGGTCAAGATCGAAAGTTGGATACCTTGCTGAAGCAGGTCTTTGATATGTGTGCCCTGTCTCTACAGGCCTCGATAGCGGGGGCGTGGGTGGCGAGGGGCTGTTTACGTTGGTCCCAGCACCTGCAGGATACCCTCGTGGAGGAGAAGGCTGCTGATGTTACCCGGCTGGAGTTGGGCACGGCTTATTTGTCTGATATTCACTATGATCTCATCCGAGGTATGGCCAAAAGTATGGCCTCGGTGGTAGCGGCTCGCAGGTATTTGTGGCTCCGTAACTGGTCGGCAGATGGGTCTTCCAAAGCGCGGCTCAGTAAGCTCCCCTTTCGGGGAAAGCTCCTCTTTGGGGAAGATCTGGAGAAGTTGGTTAAAGACCTGGGAGAGTCCAAGGGGGGTCGTCTTCCGGAGGATAAGCCGAAGCAGGGTCGTGGGGCTTCGGGGTTCCGGGGTCTCCCGAGGGATTCTCGTAGGTTTCGGTCCTCCCGCTTCACTCAATCACTGAGGGACAGGTTTCCGATGCGTAGTCAGTCATTTCGGGGTTTCAGAGGGGCAGGCAGGGGTTTTGACTCCTTTCAGGCCCCGGCTGCCAAGAAGCCGCAGTGAGATGAGGCGGGCCCTGGTGGGGGTGATTCCCGTCGGAGGAAGGTTGCGGGAGTTCTACCCTGCCTGGGTCCAGTTTACCTCAGACCAGTGGGTGCTGGAGGTCATTCGGGAAGGCTATGCTCTGGAGTTCCAGCGTCCTGTCTTAGATTCCTTTGTTCTTTCCCGGTGCAGAGCTCCTCCGAAGCACCAAGCGGTGGCAGACACTCTGCGGCGTCTGCTGCAGCTTGGTGCGGTGGTGCCGGTCCCGTCCGAGCAGTGCGGTTCAGGTCGATATTCCATTTATTTCGTGGTTCCCAAAAAAGAGGGTACCTTTCGTCCAATTCTCGACCTCAAGCGGGTGAATCGCTGTCTTCGCGTATCCCACTTCCGGATGGAGACCTTACGGTCCGTCATTGTGGCAGTGTGCTCCGGCGAATTTCTGACATCTTTGGATCTTACGGAGGCGTACCTACACATTCCCGTCCGGCAGGAGCATCAACGATTCCTGCGTTTTGCGGTGCCGATGGGACATTTTCAATTCCAGGCGTTGCCTTTCGGTCTCGCGACGGCCCCTCGGACGTTCACCAATGTAATGGTGGTGGTGGCGGCAGCTCTTCGCAAGGAGGGGATACTGGTGCATCCTTACTTGGACGATTGGTTGATTCGGGCGAAGTCGCAGGAGGAAAGCTTGAGGGCCACTGCTCGGGTGGTTGGGTTGTTGGAAAGCCTCGGTTGGGTAGTCAACGTGGCGAAGAGCAGGCTAGCCCCTTCCCAGACGCTAGAATACTTAGGGGCGCGCTTCGAGACACAGCAGGGCCTAGTGTTTCTTCCCAGCAAGAGAGCTCGGGCGCTGAGGGACCTGGTGCAGCGGTTTCTCAAGCGCAGGGCGCCGACAGCCTGGCAGTATTTGCAGCTGCTGGGAACCATGGCTGCTACGATAGATGTAGTGCTATGGGCCCGGGCTCATATGAGGGCATTACAGAGTGCTCTTCTTTGGCGTTGGTCTCATCAGAGGGACGTGCTGTCGCAGCGTCTGCCGTGTCCGCCAGCGGTTCGGCGGGACCTTTTATGGTGGTTGTAGCCCGGCACTCTGGAAAGAGGCATGCCTTTGGAACCTCCCTCTTGGCGGCTGCTCACGACCGATGCGAGTCTGGCAGGCTGGGGGGCGCATCACGACGGATCCTTTGCTCAGGGGACTTGGACGCAGGAGGAGAGTCGTTGGTCCATCAACAGGTTGGAGATGCGAGCGGTGTATCGGGCGCTGCAGGAGTTCCAGGTGGTGTTGCATCGGGAAGCGGTGCGCGTGCTGTCGGACAACGTGACGACGGTGGCTTATATCAATTGACAGGGCGGCACGGAGAGTGTGGCCCTGGAGGAAGAGGCCAGTGTCCTCTTGGCCTGGGCGGAACAAAACTTATCGGCGCTGTCCGCCCAGCACGTCGCCGGCGTACTCAATGTCGAGGCGGATTTTCTCAGCCGCCGCAGGGTGGATCCGGGGGAGTGGGCCCTCCACCCGCAGATTTTCACGCTGATTGTGGGCCGTTGGGGGCTTCCGGTAATGGATCTCATGGCCACCTTGGAGTTGGCGAAGGTGGAGCGGTTCTTCAGCAGGAGACGAGAGTGGATGTCGGAAGGCCTGAATGCCTTGGCGCAGCGGTGGCCGATGGAGGGTCTTCTTTACGTGTTTCTGCCCTGGGCACTTATAGGCAGGGTGGTTCAGCGCATCGAAAGGCACAGGGGTCTGGTGGTGCTGGTGGCACCGGATTGGCCAAGAAGACCGTGGTATGCCGATTTAATTCATCTGTTGGCGGAAGTTCCGTGGCGGCTGCCGCCTCGGGAGGACTTGTTGGGTCAGGGGCCGCTGTGGATGCCTCAGGTGGATCGGTTCTCGCTTACGGCCTGGCTCTTGAAAGGGCTAGGTTGACGGCCAGAGGGTACTCGACGACCGTCATTTCTACCCTTCTTAGGGCGCGTAGGCCTTCTACGTCGCTGGCGTATATCCGAGTATGGCGAGTTTTTGAAAATTGGTGTTCCGAGCGGAAGCTCGATCTCCTACGGTCCTCAGTCTCGGATATTCTTTCCTTTTTGCAGGCTGGCGTGGAGAAGGGTCTCGCGGCCAGTTCCTTGCGGGTGCAGCTGGCGGCTCTTTCCTGTTATCGAGGAAAGGTTCAGGGGCAGGTGTTAGCGGCCCATAGTAGTGATCGACGTTTCCTGCGGGCAGTGTTGTTGCTTCGTCCGCCGAGGCAGCCAGTTCCGTCCTGGGTTCTCAATGTGGTGTTGGCGGCCTTGGTTGGAGAACCGTTCGAGCCCTTAGCTAGGGCGACACTGAAGGACTTGACCCTAAAGACGGTATTCCTTGTAGCTATTTGCTCCGCCAGATGGATTTCGGAGTTACAGGCGTTATCTTGTCAGGAACCTTATTTGTCCTTTTCGGCGGACAGAGTAGTCTTGCGTACGGTTCCAGCCTTCTTGCCAAAGGTGGTTTCGGCCTTTCATGTGAATCAGGTAGTATCGTTGCCAGTGTTTTCCGCGGAACAGAACGTGCAGTCGGGTGGCCGGTTGCATCGCCTGGATGTGCGCAGGGTGCTTAAGAAGTATCTCCGTAGGACAGCGTCTTTCTGGAAATCCGACAGGTTGTTTATCGCCTTTGGAGGTCCGCGCAAAGGGGAGGCGGCAGCGAAGTCCTCTATTTCGAGATGGCTGAAGGAGGCTATTGCTTCTGCCTACCTTTTGAAGGGCAAAGAGGTTCCGGTGGGCCTGCGGGCACATTCCACTAGAGCGCAGGTGGCGTCTTGGGCAGAAGTCAGTTTAGTGCCGGTGGCGGATATTTTGTAGGGCGGCGACCTGGTCCTCGTTGCATTCCTTTGCCAGGCACTATCGTCTGGATGTTCAGGCGCGGGGGATAGCCGTTTTGGTTCAGCGGTTCTTCAGGCTGGGCTTGCGGGTCCCGCCCGTTGATGTTCACTGCTCTGTTACATCCTCTATGTTCCGGGACTGGACTAGAGGGACGCTAAGGAAGAGTAAATTAGACTTACCTGCTAATTGTTCCTTAAGGAACTCTAGTCCAGTCCCGGATCCCTCCCAGTTTTTCTTGGTGCCGCACAGCCTGAAGTGTTGTAAGGAAGAGACCATGCGGAGTAAATCCGGGGTTAACTTTTTTTGTGGTTTTCGGCGGGGTTGGGCACTGAGAGGAGATGAGATGAGCTAGGTCTCAGAGGACCTCTATTTTGGTTGCTGCGGCAGCCCTGGTGGGCGCAGGAGTGCGCAAGATCCATCTTGTTTCAGGCGGTTCTTTGCTGTTTTTTGCAGTTACTTCTTCTAGTTTTTTCCCTGCGGCACTTTTCAGTGCCTATAAGTTGAATATACATTGCTGGTTTTTTCCCTATAACTACTTATTTGTTGCTCTGCTGAGTCTGCTTTGTCAATAGGTGCTGGTGAAAGGGGGCGGATCTTGCCTATTTGTACCAGTGACATCAGAACGATGACATCTTTCAGTCTCCAAAGCTGCTGGTGGAGGTTGACAACTCTATGCTCCGGGACTGGACTAGAGTTCCTTAAGGAACAACAATTAGCAGGTAAGTCTAATTTACTCAACATTTAACATGAGGGTATTTAATAACGTGTGTGATAAGGAAGCTTATCATAGCTCAGGTAGGAGCTATAGAAAAGATGATGTGACTCTGAACAAGCAACCTGTCAGTTCTGGTAGAAGCAAGAAAACAGAGTTTTCACATAAAAGACTACCAGTCCCAGAATGCACCAGGTTTCCAGCAGCCATGAGAGGGGCTGAAGTGAGAAAATGTGTGTGCAATCAAGAGAGCTATGAGGTAATCCCTAAGCACTCATCTCAAAGGGCAGGACCTGATTCAACACAGCTGCGCTGTGTTAGGGAGGGAGCACACATTAGGACAGAATAAGAATAGAGCTTATTCTACAGATAACAGCTTCAGAAAAAGACACAGCAACAGTTTCCAGCTCAAGCACCAGTATCACCTGGAGAAGCAGAAGCCAAGCCAAGCGGATAGAGAGAGAAGGAAACTCTCTGGAAGGAAGAGAAGAAAGGCCATTGGAAGGTCTGGGAGATTCCAAGGCAGTACCTATACTGGGAGGTATTCCAAATGCCAGCAGAGTCCATTGGACTGGAGTCAGCCAGAGGAATGGAATGGCAGAGATAGGAATCACCAGTGGCTACCTGGAAGAGAGAAGACTGCACGTGGAAAGGACTTTCAGACCTATGCCAGAAGGTATGTGAGGAAAGATCCAGTGTCCAGGGATCAAGATTGGAAGGCTGGACATCATAACTGGATTACATACTGGCCAGGCTATACAGAGAGGAATTATGATAGCAGGAGAGGCTCAGATATGAACACTGATCCAGACCCTATCTATAATAGTGAATGGCAGCAAGGGAATAAGCATTCTCATGATACTGCCTTATGGAAAGACTCGTCTGTGCCAATGTATGATAGTGACCCTATGCTGATTGATGAAGGGGGAGATACAGCAGATGAAACTATTGATTACATGGACTGTTCTTTATCCAAGTGCTATTGCTAGCTTTCTGTGAGCAAACACATCAGCCATCACAAAGAAACCTAACTTTGTTCTTTATTTCCACTGCAAACAGCTCTTAAAGCAGGATTTGGGTTCACACAGTAGCAGCCAGCCAGCTAAAGGGTTTCAGCTGGACAATTGATAGTAATTAAAGCTGCCCCTGATTGTGTGTGTGAGCAAGAGAAAATCACTGCAGGATCTGTGTGGAAAATAAGCAGAAGTTAACCTAACAAGCAAAGTTCATTTATTTCTTTGTGCCTTTTTCCTTTGGTAATTATTTGCTAAGAAAACATTAGCTAATTGCCTGACAAGCTGAAGGTGGTTTTCTGATTTGCTTTGTGACTTTATGTTATCCATTTAAACACTGCAAGCAAGTAACCTCATTTATATTGCTATCAAGCATACGTGTGCTGGGTGAATTAAACCCCATCAA
The DNA here is from genome assembly GCA_033557465.1 of Ichthyophis bannanicus. Lineage (NCBI taxonomy): Eukaryota > Metazoa > Chordata > Amphibia > Gymnophiona > Ichthyophiidae > Ichthyophis > Ichthyophis bannanicus. Next base: position 344,439,225 of record CM066032.1, read on the forward strand.
TAAAAGAAGTATTTTATTGGCCTTACCACTGGTATCACAACTCAATTATTGTCTTCAGCTGTGTTTGGGAGTGAATGAACTACATTACCCACAATACCTTGCAAGAATCATATGAATATATGCATCGTCAAGATTGTGTAAGTTCTCACCCTAGGCAGCCGTCTGACACGTGGTATGATAAACTTGTGTGTGTAGATAGGATGGGTGCGTGTTTAGTTGGCAGGGTAGGTGGTATTTCAGTGCGGCTCTCAAGTATGCCCAAGATAGGAGAGTGACATCGAAGGCTTGCTTTAACAAGATGTCCAATGCCCTTTCACTGAAAGCCTCCATTTGCGGAGCCTTGGTGGCAAGAGCTTGCTTTCATTGGTCGCAGCAAGAAGGGGAGGCAGCAAACCAGGCAGGGGAGGTGGTCCGTCTGTTGTCGGGCACTGCTTATTTGGCAGATATCCACTATGAGGTTATTAGAGGGCCGTCAAACACCATGGCGTCGGCCCACTGCAAAACTGAGCAGCGGTCAGTTCCTCGAAGGTTCACCTTAGTAAGCTCCCCTTCAGGTGTAAGCTGCTCTTTGGGGAAGACCTGGATAAGTTGGTCAGAGATCTAGAGGAGTCCAAAGGTGGGTGGCTTCCCAAATTTAAGCAGAAGCAGAGTCGTACTCCAACGGCATCCCAGAATCAGCCGTGGGACTTCAGGCATTTTCGTTCCTCACGTTTCACCCCCTTCCAGAGAGGCAGATTTACCTCCAGGAGTCAAGGGTTGCAAGGGTTCAGGGGAGCGGGCAGAGGTTTTGCCACCCCATCGGCCTCAGGGCTCAAGAAGTCATAATGAAGCGAGGGGTGGTCCAGGCAGTGGTGCAGCCAGTGGGCGGCCGTCTGCGGGAGTTCTACCCGTCCTGGGCCCAGATCACCTCAGACCAGTGGGTGCTGGAGGTCATCCGAGAAGGGTACACCCTTGAATTTGCCCATCCAGTGGGTGAATCCTTCATTCAGTCTCCCTTCAAATCTCAATCTAAAGCGGCAGCAGTTCGGGTAACCTTAACCCGACTACTATAGGTCTCGACCGTGGTGCCAGTTCTCGAGAGCAGTATGGCTGCGGTCGATACTCCAGTTATTTCATTGTGCCAAAAAAGGAAGGCTCCTTCTGTCCGATTCTCAATCTCAAGCAGGTGAAACAATACCTACAAGTTCTGCATTTTCACATAGAGATTCTGCGCTCCGTCATTGTAGCAGTCAGAAAAGGAGAGTTCTTAACGTCCCTAGACTTGATAGAGGCATATCTACACATCCCCATATGGCCTGAACACCAGCGGTTCCTCAGGTTTGCAGTTCCAATGGGGCAATTCCAGTTTTGCGCACTACCGTTCGGTCTTGCAACGGTGCTGTGAACTTTCACCAAGGTCATGGTGGTGGTAGTGGCGGCGCACCACCAAGAAGGTATTGTGGTTCATCCATATCTTGACTGGCTGATTCGAGCAAAGTCCAGGGTCGAGAGTAAGCAAGCGACAGCTCAAGTGGTACAGTTCCTCCGAAGCCTAGGTTGGGTGGTCAACTTGACCAAAAGCCATTTAGTCCCTTCACAAGATCTCGAGTAGCCGGGGGTGTGTTTCGACACACACATGGGGAGAGTGTTTGTTTCTCCCGGCACAGTGCGCTTGAGGCCATCAAGCTGTAGTGCTTCAGTTTCTAAGAGTGCCAGGCTGTCAGCGCTGCTTATTTTCAGCTTCTCAGGAGCATGGAGGCCAGTCTCAAGCTGGTGCCTTGGACAAGGGTGCACATGAGGTCTTTGCAGAGGGCCTTGCTCCGACGATGGTTCCACCAATCCCAGCCATTGTCTCAGCAGCTTCCTTGCCTGAAAATGGCCAAACGGGCTCTCAAGTGGAGAATCTTCGTGTAATCAAACTCTGGAATTTGTTACCGGAGGATGTAGTAAAAGCTGTTAGTGTAGCTGGGTTTAGAAAAGGGTTGGACAAGTTCCTAGAGGAAAGGTCCATAAACCATTATTAAAAGGGACCTGGGATATCACTGCTTGACCCAATACAAGCATTGTGGAACCTGTGTCTTTTGGGGAAACTGCTAGGTACTTGTGACTTAGATTGGCCACTGTTGGAAACGGGATACTGGGCTTGATGGACCTTGGTCTGACCCAGTATGGCATATCTTATGTTCTTAGGGATGCCCCTAAAATCACCGACCTTGGGTCCCTGTGACCACTGACACCAACCTGGCTGATTGGGGAGCCCATTTCGAAGAGCACTTTGCTCAGTGGCTCTGGAGCGAGGAGGAGACTGGTTGGTCAATCAACAGTCAGAAATACGTGCAGTATTCCTGGTGCTCCTGAGTTTCGAGAGGAGGTTTCAGAGAAAGGCGGTGAGGGTCCTTTAGGATAACGCAACCATGGTGGCCTACATAAATCGCCAGAGCGGCACAGGCAGCGCGGCCTGGAAGAGGAGGCCGAGGGATTGCTAAGTTGGGTGGAAAGCCACTTCCAAGCTTTGTTGGCACATGTAGCGGGTACCGACAACTTGACAGCTGATTACCTGAGCCCGGGTATGAGTGGCCCATGGGGGAGTGGGTTTTCAACCATGTTTTTGTCCAGGTAGTATACCGCTGGGGCCCCCGAGTGATGGATTTGATAGCAACCTTTCAGTCGGCCAAAGCAAGCCGCTTCTTCAGCAGGCAGTGGGAGCAAATGTCAGAAGGCCTGAACACGCTGATACAAAAATGGCCTGAACAGGGGCTCCTGTACATGTCCCCCCCCCCCCGCGGGCTCTCATAGGTCAGGTGGTGCAGAGGATTGAGGCACACTGGGGCTTGGTAATATGGATAGCTCCAGATTGGCCAAGACGTCTGTGGTACGCCGATCTGATGCAGCTTCTGGCAGATAGCCCATGGCACCTGCAGGGTTTGGTGTGTATGCCCCAGGTGGATCAATTCTTGCTTACGGCATGGCCCTTGAAGGGCAAGATTGAGAAAGAAAGACTACTCGCCGCATGTAATTTCTACTTTACTAAGAGCCAGGAGGCATTCGACCTCTCTTGCCTATGTGCAGGCCTGGCGAATCTTCGAATCCTGGTGTAGCGAGAGACAGATTCGGCTATCCAAGTCTTCGATTCCTGATAATTCCGGCCTTTCTTCAGGTGGGATTCAACAAGGGGCTAGCAGCTAGCTCCTTAAGGGTGCAGCTGGTGGTAATTTCCTGTTGCCGCGGTAAGGTCCAGGGGGTTTCCCTAAGGTCTCGCCGGGATGTGGAGCATTTCCTGAGAGCAATAATGCTTCTGAGGCCCCCGAGGTGGCCAGTGGTACCCCATTGAGATCTCAGTCTCATCTTAGCGGCGTTATTGGGTGAACCATTTGAGCCTCTCAACAGGGCATCAATGAAAGACTTAACCCTCAAAGCAGTCTTTCTTGTGGCCATCTGCTCAGCGCGCAGGATTTCAGCGCTTCAGGCCTTGTCGTGCGGGATCCCTTTCTCTCCTTGTCAAATGATAAGGTGGTTCTATGGCCGGTGCCGTCCTTTCTCCCCAAGGTACTTTCGACCTTTTGCTTAAATCAGGCTGTCTCCCTGCCAGTCCTGGGTAACCTGGAAGGTCCCTCCGCAGGACCTCAGTTACGTCTGCTGGATGTCTGGCGCCTCCTGAGGCGTTATATCAAGAGAATAGAGGCTTTTCTGCAAGTCGGATCGCTTTATTCATTTTGTTTGGTGGTCCACGCAAAGGGGAGATGGCAGCAAAGGCTTCTTTTTCGAGAGAGATCAAGGAGACGATTGCGTCAACGCTTATCCTGAAAGGGAGACCAGTACTGGCGGGGTTGCATGCACATTCCACAAAGGCACAGGCTGTCTCGTAGGCGGAGTATGTGTTGGTGCCACTGCTGGAGATTTACAAGGCGGCAACCTGGTCAACGTTTCACAGTTTTTTGCTAAGCATTACTGTCTGGATGTTGAGGCGGCGGGCGATGCCTGTTTTGGATCGGTAATTCTTCAGGCCAGTCTGGCAGGTTCCTCCCAGTGAATTAAAACTGCTCTGTTACATTCCAGAGGTGCAGGACTGGACTGGAGGGACGATAAGGAAAGGGAAATTAGACTTACCTGCTAATTGCTGTTCCTTGAGGAACTCCAGTCCAGTCCTGGATCCCTCCCTGAGTGCCTGGGGGCCTGTTTCTTGAGACTGCAGCCTGAAAGAGGTTGCAAGGGGGGAAAGAGTAGTCCGAGGGTGGTCCAGAGGATTGATCGAGGGGCTCGCTCAGAATGGTCAGCCTTATTCTGGGATATCTCAGGCAAGTCTCCATGCCTTCACAGTGGGCGATCCCTTCTCCTGGGAGTGGGGAAGAGTGTTTGCTAGAGTTTTTACAGAGTTTGTACAGTTAAAAGTTGACTTGGTTTCTTTAACCACTTATTTGTTGCTCCTGTGAGTCTGCCTTGTTAATAGGTTACTGGACCTGGTGTGTGGTTCCTGCTGTATTTATACTAGGGTCATCAAAAGATGACATGCTCAGTCTCCAAGCTGCTGGAAGAGGATCACTACCCAGAGGTGCAGGACTGAACTGGAGTTCCTCAAGGAACAGCAATTAGCAGGTAAGTCTAATTTCCCATTGCTGGATAACTAATGAATTTGGCAATGAGTAAAGTGTTTGCAGGAATTAATTGGTGAATAAATTATATATTTGGATTCTTTAGTAGAAAATAAAAATAATTTAATAAAGAGGATTTTTTTAGACCTATGATGGTATTCTGCCGCATAGAGGGAAAACAAGATTACTGAAGTCTCTTCTCTGTTTTAGCTGTTCTTCCAGAAGTTATATATATTTTGAAAGACGTTTTGGAAAATTGATTTGATAGAAATGCGGTACTGAGGGTTTTATTAGAAAGTAAGTGTTTGTTATATCCTCAGTGAGTGTTTCGTTGTGTTAGGTTTTGGTATCATCCACAAAGAGGCAAACTTTACCTCACAGCCCTTCCGCAATATCACTAACAAAGATGTTAAAAAGAATCAGACCCAGGATAGATCCCTATAGCACACCATTGGTAACCTCCTTTGTCGCTTCCCACTCGACCAGTATCTAACCCGATCAGTCACTTTAGGGTCCATCCATAGGGTGTCCAGTTTGTTTATAAGTTACCTCTGCGGAACAGTGTCAAAGGCTTTACTGAAATCTAAGTACACCACATTTAGGGCTCTCTCCTTCAGTCCAACTCCTTGATCACCCAGTCAAAGAAATCAGTCAGATTTGTATGGCAAGACCTGCCTCTGGTAAACCCATGCTGCCTTGGATCCTGTAATCCATTGGCTTTCAAAACCTCACTATTCTGTCTTTTAGCAACATTTCCAATCATTTTACTCATCACAGAGGTTAGACCAACCAGCCCATAGTTTTCAACCTAATCCTTACTTTCGCTTTTGTGTAAAGGGACCACATGTGCCTTTCTCCAGTCTTTTGGGATCATTCCCGACTCCAAAAAAAGCACTGAAAAGGTCAGTCAGCAGAGCCGCTAGAACATCCCCAAATTCCTTCAGTATTCTCGGATGTATCCCATCCAGTCCCATCGTTTTGTCTACTTTTAGTTTGCACTGTCCTCATGAACAGTGTCTTCTGAAAATCGTTCGAGGTCCTCGTCACTTCTGTTCCTATTTGTGAGTGTTTTTTGTGGTCCTGCTCCTGGCTCTTCATCTGTGAATACAGAACAGAAATATTTGTTAAGCAATTCCGTTTCCTTATCGTTCCTCCAGTTCAGTCCTCCACCTCTCGGTTGTGCATCTCCTCCTGCAGCTTGGAGACTGGGCATGTCAAAATCGTGACGTCACTGGATATAGCCTGCTGGTCTCTCCCATCAGCCCCAGTGTGTCCAGTATCCATGCAGCAGGAGGACGTAGTGAGCTTAGGTGCTGGGCTCACTAGAGGAACACATAAGGAGCATATAGTTAGGTTTAGTTTTATAATTTGAGTTGGTCCCTTTAAAATTAATTCTTTTGGTTTCTGGGGAATACATCTTTAAAAAAATAAAAAATAAATACAGAAACAGAGCTAGCAGCCGGCTACAGCCTTTCCTATCCCTCTATTTTTTGCTTCATACAGGGTCAGGAAGAGGTTCAGATCTTTTCCCCTAGGTTGTACGGGGGAGAGCTCTACCTGATTTCCTCACTCACACGCTGTTGGGGTGATTGACAGTCAGTCCCTGCGGGACGTCAAGGAGTCTGTGCGGTGACTCATTCCAGGTCTGCAGATCAGCCCTCGCCACGGACGTCGCTTGCAGCAGTGATGAGTGACCCTGTGGCTTGCAGGGCTGTGCCTCTTAGGTAAGAGAGCGTTTTGTCTGTGATTTGATAGCGCGTCAATGGCAGGGGCTTCGGGGACCGAGCGGCGATCGCTGCAGCGTGCTGTGTCAGTCTCCGGCGTGTTTGGCGCCAAACAGGCTGGAAATTCATTACAGCCATTTTTTTCTTGCTTTCCCGCACACGACTAACTGCGTGGCGGGTCTAAACGGTGGTTCTTGGGCTGGAGCCCGCTGCTGGGAGCGGGCACGATTCAACGGGGTTCCTTAAAGGCTTGTTTGTTAACTTGGGTGATTTAACAGTTTAAATCGCTAGATTTGTCTTTTCATTTCTAGGCCTTTATTTAGGTGACTGAACCCCCCCCCCCCCCAGAAGAATAGATATATTTAAATGGTTTTATTAACATAACAAAGAGGTTAAAAAAAAAAAGAGAGAGAAGGGTATAGTGTTTTTTTATTTTTCTATCAATACTAATGTCATCTCGCCCGCAGTGTGTTGTCTGCGGTACTCGCAGAGGCACAGTATCTGACTCTGGTATCTGCCGTGGTTGCGTTACTGTATCTACAAGCGTAGAATAGCAAATGGAAGATAAATTGATCCGAGAATCGCGTAGTATCTCTACAGCAAGTGAAGGAGAATTTCTTATGGAGGCCCAATCAGTGCCCTGCTCGGATATGCCTTCGGGCCAGACCACTGCGCAAACGGCATCGCTTACGGAATCACTGCTCAAGGATGTTTGCCCTGATTTAGTTTTAATAATGCATCAAGCCTTCTGTTTGAGGCGGCAGGGGAAGGTTACTGAGCCCTTACCGCTTCCAACTGTGAAGCAGCAAGCCAAAGCGGAAGAAGTTGATTATCATTTGCTCGAGACCCTTGAAAATGGCTCGGTCCACTGGCCATTCGTCCTCGGAGTTGGAGTGGCAGGAAACTGAGGAGACAGAGTTAGATCCGGAGTGAGGCCTAGAAGAGCTGGAGGAAGGTGAAATACCGGAGCCTGAAGACCAGGCGAAAATTATTAGAGTATTCTGCAAAGATGAACTGGTGGCTCTTATTACGGAGTCACTTCAGACGCTCAATCTCGCTACGCACAGTCAGCAGAAGAGGATCAGGTCGAAGACCCTCTTATTCAGGCAGTGAGGCAGTTCCAGGTGGCGGATAAGGACAAGGAAAAGTTTTGTTCGCTGTGGATAGATGCGGCAGTGTCAGCGGTTACGAAGAAGATGACTATTCAGGTGGAAGGCAGTGCGGCATTGAAAGATGCGCAGGACAGAAAAGTGGACGGTTTGTTGAAACAAGCCTTCAAGGCTAATGCCTTGTCTTTGCAAGCTTCCATCTGTGGGGCCTGGGTTGCGAGAGCATGTCTTCGATGGTCTCAGCATTTAAGACAGACTACTCAGCTTGAGCAGGACAGCTTGATGAAGGTGACTCGAATTGAGTCTGGTTCAGCATATTTGGCAGATGTACACTATGATTTGATCAGAGCGTTAGCAAATAGTATGGCTTCGTTGGTACCTGCCAGGCGATCCCTGTGGTTGAGGAACTGGGCGGCCGACGGTTCGTCTCAGTAAGCTTTCCTTTAAAGGCAAGCTGTTGTTTGGGGAAGATCTTGACAAGCTGGTTAAGGATTTGGGGGAGTCCAAGGGCGGTAGACTCCCAGAAGATAAAGCTAAGCAGGGGAATCCCATGCCTGTATCTCAGAGTCAGTTTAGGAGATTTTGTAGTTCTCGTTTAGGAGGTTCTCAAAGAGGAAAGTTTGCTTTAAGAGCCCAGGGGTTTCGGGGGTTTCGTGGAGCAAGTAGAGGTTTCGCGGCTGCCTCCGCAGCGACAGGTCAAACAACAATGAAGCGAGGCTGGCTTCCTACCCGGACCCGCCGATAGGAGGGCGGCTTCAGGAGTTTCTTCCTGCCTGGGCCCAAATAACATCCGATCAGTGGGTGCTCGAGATAATTCGGGACGGATATGCTCTAGAATTAGTACGTCCAGTCCTAGATTCCTTCGTACTCTCGCCCTGCAGAGGTCAACAGAAAACGCTAGCGGTACGCAAAACGTTAGCTTGACTCTTACAGATAGGAACGATATCCCCGGTGCCTACAGGGGAGTATGGCGTGGGTCGCTACTCCATATATTTTGTGGTGCCAAAAAAAGATGGGCCCCTTCAGCCTATTTTGGACCTCAAAGGGATAAATCGCTGTCTTCGCGAACCTCATTTTCGGATGGAAACGTTGCGTTCGGTAATCGTGGCGGTCTGACAAGGGGAGTAATTGACTTCCCTTGATCTCACGGAGGCGTATCTTCACATCCCCATCAGGGCAGCTCATCAAAGGTTCCTAAGGTTCACCCTTCCCTGGGGGCATTTCCAATTCCGGGCATTGCCCTTCGGTCTAGCAATGACTCCGCACACTTTCACCAAAATCATGGTGGTGGTGGCCGCGGCGTTGCAAAAGGAAGGCATTCTGGTGCACCCTTATCTTGACGACTGGTTGATTTGGGCAAAATCCGAGGCAGAGAGCGTTCAGGTGATGGACAAAGTGGTGAAGTTTTTGCAGAGTCTAGGTTGGGTGGTCAGTCCCACCAAGAGTCGATTGGTTCCGTCACAGAATCTCGAATACTTGGGGGGTACGCTTTGACACTCAAAAAGGAGCCGTGTTTCTGCCGGCTCTGCGAGCTCAAGCCCTTCGACACATAGTACGCCAGTTCCTAGCCACTCCGGCGCCATCGGCATGGAACTATCTTCGTGTGTTGGGAACAATGGCGGCGACCCTGGAAGTGGTGCCCTGGGCCAGATGTCACATGCGTCCGTTGCAGAGGGCGCTGCTTCACTGGTGTTCGCACCAGAGCAATTCCTTAAACAAGCATCTTCCCTGTCCTCTCCAGGTCAGGAGGTCCCTACAGTGGTGGATTTGTCCGGGTCATCTGGAGGCGGGTCTACCCTTGGAACAGCCGCAGTGGCTCACATTGTTGACAGACATAAGCCTCGCAGGTTGGGGAGCACAGTGCGAACATCTTTATGCGCAAGGCACATGGACGGATCAGCAGAGCCAATGGTCGATTAACCGTCTCAAGCTACGAGCAGTAGTTCTAGCGCTACAGTCGTTCAAGGCCACGGTGCAGCACCGAGCAGTGCGAGTATTGTCGGACAATACTGCGACTGTGGCTTACATCAATCGTCAAGGCGGAAACAGGAAGCATAGCCATGGAAGAGGAAGCAGGGGCATTGTTCGAGTGGGTAGAGCCCCGGCTGCGAGCGATATTGGCAGCACACATTGCAGGAAAAGACAGTGTGACAGCGGACTACCTCAGCAGGGTCAGGGTGGATGCCGGAGAATGGGAGCTCCATCCGGAAGTGTTTGCCCAAATAGTCCGCAGATGGGGACACCCGATTATGGATCTCATGGCGACCTTTCAGTCAGCAAAGACAAATCGTTTCTACAGCAGACGACGGGAGAGGATGTCGGAAGGGATCGATGCTCTGATTCAGCATTGGCCGTCGGCGGGTCTTCTCTATGTGTTTCCTCTGTGGGCGCTCATAGGGCGAGTGGTTCAACGCATCGAGGCCCATCGAGGAAGCGTGCTATTGGTGGCTCTGGATTGGCCGAGACGCTCATGGTATGCGGATCTACTTTGACTATTGGATGGAAATCCATGGAGGTTGCCGCTATCGGAGGATCTATTGCTTCAGGGTCCGCTTCGAATGCCTCAAGTGGATCGGTTCTCGCTTACGGTTTGGCCATTGAAAGGGCGAGGCTAAGGAGAAAAGGTTATTCTGGAGCAGTTATTGCAACCCTGCTTCGAGCCAAAAACAATGCACATCCCTCGCTTATGTCCGCATATGGCGTATAAAAAGGTGTTCAAGACGCCAGATTTGCACGGCGACGGCCTCCGTTCCCGTCGTGTTAAGGTTTTTTTTTTTCTACAAGATGGTTTTGAGAAGGGTCTGACAGCCAGTTCGTTAAGAGTGCAGCTGGCAGCCCTGACTTGCTATAGAGGAAAAGTTCAAGGAATAGCCCTTGGTTCGCACGGCGATGTTCTCCGTTTTTCTAAAAGCGGTGTCTAGGCTGCGGCCTGCTCGCAGGATATTGGTGCCACCGTGGGATCTCAATTTGGTGTTAGGAGCATTAACTAAGAAACCTTTTGAGCCGTTGCATCAAGCTTCGGTGAAGGATCTTACTTTAAAAACACTGTTTTTGGTGGCCATTTGCTCGGCGAGGTGAGTTTCGGAGTTGCAGGCGTTGTCCTGTTGGGAGCCGTTTTTGTCCTTTTCCAGGGAGAAGGTGGTGGTACGACCAGTGCCGTCATTTCTGCCTAAAGTAGTTTCTCCATTTCACTTGAATCAGTCCGTGTATTTACCGGTATTAGGTTCGGCAGAGAAGAGCGTCTCGGACCGTAGTTTGAGGCGCTTAGACATAAAGAGGGTGTGGCGGCAATATTTTAAAGTTTCAGAGTCTTTCGCAAATCTGAACAGCTATTCGTTCTGTTCGGAGGGCCTCTTAAAGGGGAAGCGGCGGCTAAAGCTTCTATTTCCAGATGGGTGCAGGAAGCGATTTGCGTCAGCATATATTTTGCATGGGCGTCAAGTGCCAGCGGGGTTACGAGCTCACTCTACTAGAGCGCAAATGATGTCATGGGCGGAGCATTGTTTGGTTCTGTCGGTGGAGATCGGCGGGGCGGCCACCTGGTCGTCTCTGCACACTCTCAGTAAACACTACCGGCTTGACGTCTTGGTGGCAAATGATGCTTGTTTCGAGTCGGCGGTGTTGCGATCCGCATGGAAAGGTCCCTCCCAATGATTACTGCTCTGTTACATCCCAGAGGTGGAGGTCTGAACTGGAGGAACGATAAGGAAATAGAAATTACACTTACCTGGTAATTGTTGTTCAGTCCTCATTCCCGCCTGGGGGATGGATTGTTGGCAGTGTTTGTTCAGTTGGGAGAAGTGCAAAGATGTCAGGTGAGTATAGTTAAGCATAGGATCATACTTATCCTGATTCTTCCTATTTCTGTATTTCTGTCCTTCCTCTCTCTGGGCTCTAGCTCGGCTTAGGGAGGGAAGGAGAAACTGTGAAAAGCAACCCTTCCTGTTTGGAGGGGGGGTTAGTTATTATACAAGTTATCTCTTAATTGTTAGTTTGAGTATAAGATTGAAGTTAATATCATAGCTACTTATTTGTTGCTCCTTTGAGTCTGCTTTGTCAATAGTTCATTGGGGCTGATGGGAGAGACCAGCAGGCTATATCCAGTGATGTCACGATTTTGACATGTCCAGTTTCCAAGCTGCAGGAGGAGGTGCACAACCCAGAGGTGGAGGACTGAACTGGAGTTCCTCAAGGAACAACAATTACCAGGTAAGTGTAATTTCTATTATCTCCAGGAACAAGCAGGAATAAGTCCTCACATATGGGTACGTCGGTACCGACGGAGCCCGTGCGGGAAAGCTCCCCAGCTTCTTAGAATAGAAGCTTTTGGGACCTCCCACTGCACATGCGCACTGCCTTCCCGCCTTCCTGAACAGCTCTCCTCAGTTTCTCTTTTTCCGCGGAGCCAGCAGGTCGTGTTCCTGTCACCGCTGAAGAAATTGTTATTTTATTTGTTTCTTTAGACCGCGTACCTGCCTTCCCCATACCGATACCGGTATCGCCGGTCTTTTCTTTCTTTCTTTAAAAAATTATAATTCTTTTTTCTTATTTTTTAGCTTTTTGGTCACTTCAGAGAGGCCTCTCGGCCTACTCAATTTTCTCCTCATGGAGAAGCCAGCCCCTGGATTTAAGAAGTGTACCAAATGTAATGCTGTTATTTCAGTCACAGACACCCATGACTGGTGTCTGAAATGTTTGGGGCCTGACCATTCCATACCGGACTGCCCATCTTGCTCCCACATGTCTAAACGTGGGCTGCAGAACCGGGCCAACAAATTCCATGTGCTGTTTGCTTCAGAGAATACAGCATCACAGTCATCCAGGTCTTCTTCTCCGGATGGATCTCAGGTAACCAAACCTTCTGTGGGCAAGTCCTCAAAGAGCAAATCTCCTTCAAAGCATCGAGAGGCTCTTAGCTTAGAACTTGAGGACCCTGCCCCAGCCAAACAACCCCGGCGGGAAGTCCAACTTCCAAAAACGCCAATTCAGGGGTCTCAGGTTGATATCGATGCTACGGCCTCGACAGATCACCTGTTAGCCTGCTCTGGGGTACCGGGTCACTCCGGTACCGACATCCAGGCAGCTATGGCGTCCATGGGCGATACTGTACAGTCCATGCAGCAGGCCGTCATGGCTTTCATTAAAGCTGCAACGCCATCGGTTCCGCTTTCAGCGGTTCCGGGCCCGATACCGGTATCGTCCGCCATGCCGGTATCGAGGCCGTCCACCTCTAAACGCAAGTCGGTACCGTATGGGCTTTCGCTCCATACCGGTTCCATACCCGATACGCCCGATATCGATACCGATCGGTACGCGTATCGTGCGTTAGAGGAAAGCACCGATTCCTCTGAGGATTTTCACTCCTCTGATGATTCTGCTGAGTTTTCACTCAACTTACCTGAGGAGCCCTCTTCTCCTAAAAGGAGAATGTCCCCTCCAGAGGATTTGTCCTTCCAGGACTTTGTTTTAGATATGGCTACAGCCCTTTCTATTACCACATCCTCTGAAAAGGAACCCAGATCCAAAAAACTGGATATTTTGGGATACTCAAAGGCCCCTAAGGAGGCAGTTACCCTGCCTATCCATGAAATCCTTCAAGAACAACTGATGGATTTCTGGGAAAATCCTTTGACTTTGTCTCCTTATTCCCGTAGGTTGGACACCATGTATAGGGTCCCTCCTTCTCCTGGTTTCCAAAAGACTCAATTGCCCCACCACTCTATTGTGGTGAAGTCTGCAATGAAGAAGATTAGGAGTACCAAAAGGCACTCTTCCACCCCTCCAGGACGGGAATGTAAGACTTTGGACTCTTTTGGTAGGAAAATTTTCCAGGCTAGTATGCTTATAGCCAGGATTAATTCCTACAGTCTCTATATGGGCATGTTCCTGGAGGAACTTGCCAAAAAGGTGCGGCATTTTGCCCCCTTTATCCCTGAGGATAAAAAGCAGGGTTTCCTTTCCCTAGTGAAACAACTCTTAGAGGTTTCTAAGTTCTCTAATAGGGCAGCATATGATTCCTTTGAGGGAGCCAGTAGGGCTTCGGGCATTGCTATTGCAGCCCGACGTCTTGCTTGGCTCCAGGCCTCTGATCTGGAACCTTGGGTTCTAGATGGCTTACGTAATCTGCCCTGTACAGGTGAGAACTTATTTGGGGAAGAGTGGCAAATCAAAGCCACCCAGATGGATGCTGAAAATGCCACCTTGGAAAGACTTTCAAAGTCCACTTCAATTCCTACTAAGAAAAAGTCTTTTAAAAGGCCTTACTATAAGAAGGCCAGAGTTGCTTCAAATACTGGCCAGCAGTCTTCTCAACCTCGCTATACTGCTAAGCGTCAGCAATCCAAACAAGCACGAGCTAAGCCTGCAGCAGCTACTGTAGCTCAGCAGGCTCCAACCCCTCAGGGGTTTTGACTTGCTCCTAGGGAACTTGCCACTTCTGGTTCTAACACAACCAGAACCTCTCACCATACCCGGAAGGTTGGTTCACTTTGCTCCCAGATGGGAACAAATCACAACAGAACAATGGACCCTCTCTATCATTCGAGAGGGTTACAAACTTCATTTCTCCAGCCTTCCTCCCCATCATATGGTGAGACCATTCAATTCTCCCCCATCTCTCCTAACCCTGTTGGGTCAAGAGGTTTCCTCTCTTCTTGCCCAAGGGGCCATAGAAGAGGTTCCTCTTCCTCAACAAGGGTCCGGTTTCTACTCCCCTTATTTTCTCATTCCAAAGAAGACGGGGATTCAGACCAATCCTAGATCTGAGAGAATTGAACAAATTTCTCTTCAAGGAGAAATTCAAAATGCTGTCTCTCGGCATTCTCCTTCCTTACCTCCAGGGTCAGGACTGGCTTTGTTCTCTAGACCTACAGGATGCGTATACACATATACTCATCCATCCATCCCACAGAAAGTATCTTCGCTTTCTGTTTCAGGGAAAACATTTCCAATACAGAGTACTCCCCTTCGGTCTAGCCTCTGCTCCAAGAGTATTCACAAAATGCATGGCAGTCGTAGCCGCATTTCTAAGAGGCATGGGAATCTTTGTCTTCCCATATCTGGACGACTGGCTCATCCGAGCTCCAACTCAGTCACAGGCCCAGATTTCCCTGGACCACACAAGGAGCCTTTTGCAGTATCTGGGACTGGTAGTAAACCTTCCCAAGTCCCAACTCATCCCTACTCAATCTCTAGAATTCATAGGGGCCCAGTTGGACACCATCACTGCAAGGGCCTACCTTCCACAGGTTCGAGGCCAGCGCCTCCTGAGTTTGGCCTCCCAAGCTCAGTCCAGCACTCACTTGACAGCCAGGGAAATGCTACGCCTACTGGGTCATATGGCCTCCACAGTGCATGTGGTGCCCTATGCTCGTCTTCATATGAGAGCAGCTCAATGGACCCTGGCCACTCAGTGGACTCAGGCGTCAGGAGCGCTCTCAGACCAAATACAAACCTCCGATCGTCTGTTTTGGTCCCTCCACTGGTGGACTTCCACCAAGAATCTGTTGTTGGGGGCTCCATTTCAACCATTGCTACCCCAAGCAACCCTCACAACAGATGCCTCCCAAACAGGGTGGGGAGCCCATCTGCAAACTCTCTCCACTCAGGGCACTTGGTCTCTACAGGAGACCACCCTTCATATCAATCTTCTGGAACTGCGAGCAATTTACCTTGCCCTCAAGGTCTTCCACTCCCTCCTAGCCAACCTCACTGTCCTAGTTCAGACGGACAATCAGGTGGCCATGTTTTACATAAACAAACAAGGAGGGACGGGCTCTCTGTCGCTTTGCAACGAAGCTCTAAGACTATGGGCCTTCGCCAGAGAGCATCAGATTCACCTGCTAGCAGTGTATCTCCCAGGAGTTCAAAACTCTCGGGCAGACAGGCTCAGTCGAGTTCTGCTCCCACACGAATGGTCCCTACATTTGGACCAAATAAACCGAATCTTTCAGGAATGGGGGACCCCGGACATAGACCTCTTTGCAAGTCCGTGGAATGCCAAACTTCCCCGGTTCTGTTCCAGAACTCCGTGTCAGGGAGCTCAGGCTACGGACGCCTTTCTCCTGAATTGGAATCAGGCATTCCTATATGCCTTTCCACCCATTCCTTTGATTCCCAAGACTCTGTTCAAACTCCAGAGGGATCATGGAACTATGATCCTCATAGCTCCACGCTGGCCACGCCAAGTGTGGTTCCCTCTACTTCTACAGCTCTCCCAGGGATCCTACTTGGATCTGGGAGCTGCGCCAGACCTCCTGTCTCAGGAGGAGGGGACTTTGTGGCACCCAAACCCCAAATCCCTTCACCTCAGTGCTTGGTTACTGAAGGCTTAAGCCTTCAAGACTTTCATCTTTCCCAACCAGTGAAAGATATCCTTTCTGCCTCTAGGAAACCCTCTACCAGGCGTTCCTATGCTTTCAAATGGAAACGTTTTTCCATTTGGTGTGCTCAGCAGGGTCTTGACCCTCTGGCACTTCCTTTGAATTCTCTTCTTGATTATCTCCTGCATCTATCCAATGCAGGCCTCAAGACGAATTCGGTAAGAGTCCATTTAAGCGCTATTGCAGCATCCTTGAAACATATAAATGGACAACCTATCTCCTCTCATCCTCTTGTTGCAAGATTCATGAGAGGCCTGACTCTCACTAAACCTCCCATCAGACCACCCCCGGTCGCATGGGATTTGAATCTAGTGCTCGGTCAACTTATGAAGCCACCTTTTGAGCCAATGTTTTCCACCTCCTTGAAATTTCTTTCCTGGAAGGTCATCTTCCTCATTGCAGTCACTTCGGCTCGCCGCATCAGTGAGCTGCAGGCTTTAGTGGCTAATCCACCTTACACAAGATTTCATCATGATAAGGTGGTCCTTAGGACGAATCCCCACTTTATGCCTAAAGTGGTCTCGCCTTTTCATCTTAATCAAGAGGTATATCTACCTGTCTTTTTTCCAGCTCCTCATGCATCCAATGCAGAGAGGAACCTTCATACTCTGGATTGTAAAAGAGCTCTCGCTTTTTACCTTAATAGGACTCAGCCACATCGAAAGTCTTCTCAACTTTTTGTGGCCTTTGATCCTTCCCATTTGGGACTTCCAGTCTCCAAGCGTACACTTTCCAATTGGATTGCTCAGTGTATTTCTTTTGCTTACCAGAGCAAAAACATTTCTCTGGAAGGCCATGTCACTGCTCACAATGTGAGGGCCATGGCAACTTCTATGGCTCATCTGCACTCTGTTTCCATAGATCAGATCTGTCGAGCCGCTACCTGGGCCTCGGTTCATACCTTCACAGCCCATTACTGTTTGGACAAGGACTCCCGCCGGGATGCCTTGTTTGGCCAGGCTGTCCTCAAGCACCTGTTCCATTCCTAAACAACTCCTGCCCACCTTCCCAGAATGGATGCCTGAGATCCATACGAAGATGGCGAACCTTTACAGGGGATCCCATGCATCTAAGCTAGGGAGTCCCCATATGTGAGGACTTATTCCTGCTTGTTCCTGGAGATAGCACAGTTACTTACCTGTAACAGGTGATCTCTGGGAACAGCAGGAATTAGTCCTCACAACCCACCCACCTCCCCTAGGAGTTGTATCTTTTATCTATCTATCTTCCTGTCCTCTCTCTGTTGACTCAGCTATAAACTCGAAACTGAGGAGAGCTGTTCAGGAAGGCGGGAAGGCAGTGCGCATGTGCAGTGGGAGGTCCCAAAAGCTTCTATTCTAAGAAGCTGGGGAGCTTTCCCGCACGGGCTCCGTCGGTACCGACGTACCCATATGTGAGGACTAATTCCTGCTGTTCCCAGAGATCACCTGTTACAGGTAAGTAACTGTGCTTTATCCTCATCAGCTTCTACATATTCCTCCTCTTCACTCTTGAGTCTGACAATACCACTTTTGTCCTTCCTCCTCTCACTAACATATCTGAAAAATGTCTTATCCCCCCCCCCCCCATTTTATTGCATTGGCTATTTTTCTTCTTTTTGGACCTTTGCTTTCCTGACTACTTTGCTAACTTCTCTAAGTTTTTCCAAATATAGATGCCTGCCTTTGTAATCTCTTATTTCCTGAAGGCCTCCCTCTTTTTCTTCACCTTCAGCTATTTCTTTTGAGAACCATAGCAACCTCCTTTTCCTTTTACATTTACTTACCTATCTTACAAAAAGTTTTGTTGCCCTTAAAATATCCCCTTTTAGGTTTGCCCACTGTTTTTTCTACACCCTCAGCTATTCCCATCTTTCTAATGACTCCTTGAGGTATTGTCTTGTCTTGGCAATGTTGGTTTTCCTAACTTTTTAATGGATTATTTCAGCCCTAATCCTAATACTGAACCATATCATCTGGTGATCACTGGATGCGAGATGATTTCCCACATCAGAAACACTTTCCCCACTGGTAACCACCAAGTCCAGTATGGCCCCTTCACGTGTGGATTCTATTGCCAGTTGCTGGAATAGTTCTCCCTATAGAGAATACAGGATCTCCTTCTAGATGACACCTCAGCAGGGATATGCCAATCAATAGCACTTCTCCTTTCATGGCAATACTGTGTGTGTCTTTTTATTAAATCCCAGACCACTTCTCCCTATGAGGGAGATCTGTTTATCACACCAATGCAAATGGATTTCCCTTTCTCTCTTTCAAGTTTAACCCACATTGGGATTGATTCCGATTTGTGTTTAGTGGATGCTGGACGTCCGGTCCAGACGTCTAGCCCTGCTAAATGCTGGGGTGCCGATTCTGAAGTCGGAGCTCCTGGCACATAGATCCAAGATGTTCGGGGAGCTCTGTTCCTGGGCTGGAGGAGGAGTGTAGAATAGGCGAGAACCTGACCTCGGACATACAGGGCTGATTCCGGGGTCAGCCATTTGGATGGGGGACTTATTTCACCTCAGAGGTGGAATAAGCCTCCTTAGTCGATGGTGAAGGTCGGATCCGAGCCTGGCAAAGGAGGTGAGGGGGTGTAGAGGGTTCCCCGTAGCCTGACCCTCGGCATGGTAGGACCGATTTGGGGGTCAGGCTGCGGGGAAAGCACATTGAGTTTCACGGGGATCGCGGCTCCTGCATGGAGCCATGGTGCCATGGTAACGGGACACCATGGCACCGCAGCCCCATGCAAGAGCCTGGCTGGGCTAGCTGGGGAAGTGCCTGGACGTTCGTGGTGCCTGAATCCTGACCTGTCCTGGATGTCCAGGCCCTATGCCGTGATTCTGCTCCTGTGGGGCCATCTAGCCCTCGTGGGAGCAGAATCGGGTACATCTTCGGGCCATCCAGATTTCTGCATGTCTGGACGACCCGGGCGTGTACCTTCAGAATTGGCCTTATTACTTTCTCGCTTTCCTTTTAAGCCCTGTAATTCTATAGCTTTAATATTCTTTTACATATAGCACCACTCTTCCTCCCCTTCTTCCTACCCTGTCCTTCCTGAATAAAGTATACAGTAGCCCGGTATAATTACATCCCAGTCATGGTTGTCTGTGAACCAAGCACTGTAACCATCAGTAAATCCAAGTCATCCTTTTCCATTAAAGCCTCAACATCTGGGATCTTATTTCCCATGCTATGGGCATTTATACACACCACTTTCCAGATGTTGTCCCTTTTACCCATTTCTACAGAGATATTTAATGTTTCACTTACCTGGGGGCTTTCTTCACCCATCCCGATTGAATCTAGTTTATAGCCATCTTCAGTAGGTTAGTCAGTCTGCTGCTGAAGACACTTTGACACTTCTTGGACATATGGATGCCATTTCTTTCCTGCAGCCCTTGGAACATCATCCCATAGCCAGGAAACCAAAATGCTCTCAATTATACCATCCACACAGCCATGTATTCATCTCTAGGATGTGAGCTTCTCTGCCTCGGTCTTTACCCTCAACAAGGAGGGCAGAAGGGAACACCACCTGTGCACTTATCTGCTTCACCTTCTGTCCCAGAGCCATGAAGTCACTTTTGATACGCTCAGAGGGATACCTAGCAGCATCATTTGTGCTGACATGGATGAGCAACATCGGATAATAGTAGATTTGATGAGTCTCGGCAAACGCTCCATAAGATTTTGGATTTTGGCACCTGGCAGACAGCACACTTCTCTGGACATCAAGTCTGGTTGGCAGATGGATGCAAGAGAGTCACCAAACACAACTGCCCTTTGCTTCCTTGTGGTCACTGATTCTGCAACTTTGGGGAGCTCGAGCTCTGTATTTTCCCTTTCTTGGAATGCTTTCCCCTCCTCCACTTCCAGGGCTGCATACTGGTTCTTCAGTTCAAAGACTGGTGGAGTTGGAGTGTTGATTCTGCAGGCTCTGGTGATTCGTGTCCAGCTTTCTTCATTCTGTAGCCTCCCATCTTCACCTGTTGGAGAGCTTGGATGTTTCAGGAATTCTCATCAATGTACTTCCCTCTGTCTCGAATGCTTCTCAACCTTGCCACCTCTTCTCTGAGCTCCTCCACTTGTTTCCTGAGAGCTCTAGCATGCAGGCATCCTGCACATGGAACTGGTTCTTCAACTGGCATTGGGATCTCTGCCTAGATAGAGGCAGAAACTGTAATGGGGACAACGACTTTGGCAATACAATTTTTCCCAGCCATTGTTTAGTTGGTGGAGCTTAGGGACTCTCTTACTTCAACCGGTACCAATCTGTTCTTCAGCTGACCTTTAAGAGAAAAAGCAGTTGACCTCTTTTATGTACTGTATGTTCTAACAGTGCTTTTCTATGTCCCTATGATTTGAATCCTGGTTTGAATTCTATGCCTGCTGTGAAACCGTACATATGTTTGTAGCTACTGAAGGGAGGGCAATTGTGAACTAGACAAATTTGTTTGAGAACTGCCCTCCTCATATCTAGTTTCGTCACTGTAGGCCTGAATCATTAATGCTTTCCCACCATTCTGTATCTGAGAAAAGAGATTTAACTAACAAATCGAGCCCTGTATCTGCCAATAATAATAAAAAAAATATTCTGTTAGTTCAGTATGTTTGCATAAAATTTATGCTTTGAATAGCAGAGTTACAATTTAATTGTGTTTTAAAGGCAGAATTTTTAGCACCCTTATTTAAGGTGCTACATTAATAAAACAGATGGGAAAGATTGACTTTTAAAATTAGGGCCTTATAATGAGTTAAAAAGGGCAGTACCTTGGGATATTCTTTAATTTTTATCTGAGGTGGAAGGGAATGACTAAATATTCATTCTGCATGACTAGGTTTTACTGGGTTTGGTTGCTTAGGGCTGCAAGGAGTTTGCTCACTCAGAATGTTTGTTTCTAGAACAATCAGATGTCTGTCTCCTAAGCAGTCATAATGGCTGAGCATATGATAAGGATGTGAACTGACAGCTCTATGGGCGTGTAGCCTGCTGAAGCAGAATCGAGCAACAACAAGGGACGTGACTGGCATTTTATTGACCTGAACTTGAAATGTTTTTATTAATATAGAGAAAATAGGGGTATGTTAAGGAGGTAGTTTTAGAAGCCCTATTCATGAGTTGGATGTCTGAAAATGGGCACTTAGATATGCAAATCATGGAAATGTCTCAAGCAGCTTTAGAAAGGGTATATAGCCATCTCCAGTGCAAGAACGTCCATGTATCATGGGGTGTATGGTGGAGCAAGGGAGATGCATGTCACTGTGTGATTTCAGAATGGTACAAGCATGTCTGGCCCTGGCTATTCAGGCATTCGGGCCTATACCTGCTCCTGACCATGAATAATGTGCCAAAAAAGTTCTTGTTTCATGGCTGCACACTTTCATCGCCACAGTTAAAATTTGCTGGTTGAAGAACCTGCGTGTAAATATATACTCCAAACAACTGCCACCACACATCTGAGTATTTTAAATGGCAGGCCATTACGTGCTAGTCTCAGAAATAGTCTCCCCCTCTGTCAGGGTGCTACAGAGTAGGCGTGGTAAGTGCAGCAGTGGGGGGCTGTCGAGCCTATCATCTGCCATTTAAAGTAAAGGAGTACAATTATTGCAGCAGCTACTTACCCAGTATGTCACCGGCTTTAATTGGCAGATGATCGGCTTGACTGGGCCCCACCCCCCCCTGCCCATCGGTGTCCCCTGTTGCAATCATGGCAAAAATCCTCTTCTGTCTGCCACGGAACATCAGATTCCTACAGGCAGAGCAGAAAGCACTGCTGCGATCGTGGCCTCAATTCATGCTGTCTGCCTGTGGGTGCCCACCTTCCGTGGGCAGGAGAGATGAGCACTGCTGCAATTGTGTCAAAGATCCTCTTCTGTCTGCTGTGTGAGATTGGATTCCTGCAAGCAGAAGGAAGGCCCTGCAGCAGCAAAAAAGGTTTTGTGTGGGGGTGAGCATGGGAGAGAGTTGAAGGAAGGAACTAAAGTAGAGAAGGCAGAGAAAATTTTATGGGGCAGTGGGTTTAAAAAAAGAGGAGGATGGGGGATGGGATTTTGAGATAGGGGATGGGAGTGCTAGGGGTTTGGTAAACAGGGGAGAGTCTGGAAGGGGAGTCAACAGGATAGGGGATAGAGAGGGGAGAAAGAGTACAAGATGTTGCTGAAAGGTGCATTCCCCTCCCCCCAGAACACGCGCGCGCGCACACACACACACTCTCACACTCTCACACACACACACTCTCACACTCTCACACACACACACACACACACACACACACTCTCACACCTCACCTTTCTTTACACGGAGCCCAACGGATGCATGTCCTGTTTCCCCGGAAAAAGTCCTCAAAAGATACCCTTAGTTGAGTGTTTTCTGTCCCGGTTTGCGTACTGGTTCCTCTTCCCGCCTCGAGCCTCTGTGTGCACCTATGCAAATGGTGCTGTTCTTGGCTCACTTTCCTTTTTTCATCGACGTCTGCCTCGACCGGCATTTGCGCCCTTTTTCGTCCAGGGGTCATCGATCCCTGTCTAGGTGTGAGACACCATGTCTCCCGGTGGCTTTAAAAAATGTGATCGTTGCAGTCAAAATATGTCTGTCGCAGATATGCACGACTGCTGCTTGCACTACCTTGGCCCAGACCATGAGAGTACCTCTTGTGATTTGTGTCAGGCCATTACCCCTCGGACCAGCAAGAAAAGGTTGGAGTTGCAGGAGAAGATGTTCCAGTTGGGGGATCCCAGTTCCCCGATGCAGGCCTCGCAGTGCGGGAGCTCCAAGTCTCAGACTCCTCAGTGCCCTCGGAATGAGACTGGGAGACCAATGTCGAGGCCTCTCCCGAGATCTCTCGACACCGAGATATCCCCTCAGAGCCATATCCCCTGGAACTCTGATGCCACTCCCCACCTGAGGATGTGGCATTCCATGACTTCGTCTGGGACGGCCTGAGCCCTCTCTGTCCCGACCAAGGCTGAGGAGGACCCATGCACCAAAGAACTGGAGATCCTCCAGTATGAGTCTCTGCCAAAGGAGGATCTGTCGGTGCAACCCATCCTCGAATGGCTGCTCCTACAGATATGGGAGACCCCGGCCTCTGTGCTAGTGGTCAGCCGACACCGCAACGCCATCTATCAGATCACAAGGCGTCCAGGCTTCCAGAAGGCCCAACTTCCCCACAGTTACATTGTGGTGGAGTCTTCGATGCAAAAGCTCAAGAGCCAGAAGACTTATTCTTCTGTTCCCACTGGGTAGAGAGGCCAGAGCCCTCGACGCCCTTGGGCGCAAGTGTTTCCAGGGGTCCATACTGAGCTGCCAGATACAAACCTATGAACTGTACATAGAGATGTATCTTAAGAGCCTCATTCAGGAACTCGCTTGCTTCTCAGCAGGCCTCGCCGGGGAATCCCTGCAACGGTTCCAGACCTTGTTGGCTACCATCCATGACTGCTCTAAGTTCCTGTCCTGGGCCGCCTACAATGGGTTAGAAGCGGCAGCTGGGGCAGCAGCCACAGGCATAAGTGCTGGGCGCCAGGCCTGGCTGCAGACTTCGGACCTCGAGCGGTGGGCCCAGGAAAAGCTCCTGGATGTCCCCTACACCAGGGAGAACCTGTTTGGGAAACCTATGGCAGATAAGGTGGCCGAGATTGAGGCCAAGGTGGTGACCAGGCAGAGGCTGTCAAAGAAGACCTCTACCCTTCCCCATAAGAAAGCCTCGGGGAAAAGGCCACACTCGGGGTTGCTGGTCCAGGGAGGAGTCTCTACTACAGATCAAACTCCTGGAACTCCAAGTGGTGTCCCTCGCCCTGTGTGCATTCTGCTCCCTCTTGCGGAACAGACCTGTGCTGGTCCAGACGGACAACCAAGTCACAATGTTATGTAAACAAGCAGGGGGGCACAGGCCCATACTTCCTCTGCCAGGAGGCTGTAACCCTCCTCTGCTTTGCAGTGCGCATTGGCATGCTTCTGTGAGCAGTCTACCTTCCAGGCCAGGACAACTGTCTGGCCAACAGATTCAGCAGAGTCCTCATGAGTGCAGTCTCGACCCTGCAGTGGTGGAGAAGCTCTTCCGCCTTGGGCTGGCCCAAGATGGACCTCTTTGCCTCTGCCTCTCCGTACAATGCACAACTGGCTCGCTTTCCAGGCAGCTGCACCTGCAGAGGGTGACGGCAGACGCGCTCCTGATCTCGTGGTCCCAGGGACTGCTGTATGCATTCCTACCAACTCTCCTGGTAGCCAAGACTCTGTTCAAAATTCAGAACGAGAGGGCATTGGTGATACTGATCGCCCCCAGATGGCCTAGGCAACCCTGGTTCCCACTACTGCTCTCACTGGCGGCGACACTCCCAGTACCCCTGGGTTGAGCCCCGGACCTCCTGACCCAGGAGGAGGGCTCCCTTCTGCACCCCAATGTGGAGTCATTGACTCTGACTAACAGCCTGGCTGCTGAAGGGTAACCTTGGCCCTGCTCAACCTACACAAGAGGTTGAGGAGATTCTGCTAGTTCCAGGAAGCCCTTCACGAGGAGGGCTTACGCCTTTAAGTGGCACAGGTTCGCCATGTTGTGCGCAGATAGGAAGAAGAACCCATTTTCCTGCCACATCTAGCTAGTACTCCAGTACCTAGTGCCTCTGTCGCATGCAGGGCTGAAATCTAACTTAGTCCAGATGCAGTTGAGCACCATAGGTACTCACCACCACCCAGTAGGGGGGAAGCCCTTATCCAGCCAGCCTCTGGTTTCCTGGTTCCTGCAGGGCCTTCTGCTTTTCTCCCCCTGGCAGCAGAATGGGATCTCAACGTGGTGCTCTCCTAGCTGACTAGAAACATAGAAACATGATGACAGAAAAAGACCACAAGGCCCATCTAGTCTGTCCTTCCATAACAACAACTACAACAGTCCACTTTTTACCTTTAGAGATCCTCTGTGTTGGTCCCATGCTTTTTTGAATTCAGTTACTGTCCTCATCTCTACCACCTCCACTGGGAGACTATTCCATGGATCCACTACTCTTTCCGTAAAGAAATATTTCCGCATATCACTCCTGAATCTATCTCCCTTCACCCTCATCCCATGTCCCCTCGTCGCAGAACTTGCTTTCAATTGAAAGAGGCTCTCTCCCTGAACATTTATGCCACGGAGGTATTTAAACATCTCAATCATATCACCTCTATCCCGCCTTTCCTCTAAGGTGTACATATTAAGATCCTTAAGTCTGTCCTCATATGCTTTATAATGAAGACTACTAATCATCTTAGTAGCAACCCTCTGCACCGACTCCATCCTGTTCACATCCTTTTGAAGGTGCGGTCTCCAGAATTGCACACCATACTCCAAATGAGGTCGCACCAAAGACTTATACAGAGGCATTATCACCTCCTTTTTTCTGCTAGCCATTCCTCTCCGTATGCACCCAAGCATCCTTCTAGCTTTTGCCGTCGCCTTTTCTACCTGTTTAGCCACTGGCCACTTGCCACCTCAGATACCTATCTTGGAAGGTGGCCTTCTTGGTGGCCCTGACTTCAACTCGCAGAGTCAGCGAGTTTCATGCGCTGGTGGTGGACCCCTGTACACCAGGTTCTTCAAGAACAGGGTACATAAGAACATAAGATATGCCATACTGGGTCAGACCAAGGTCCAACAAGCCCAGTATCCTGTTTCTAACAGTGGCCAATCTAGGTCATACGTACCTAGCAGTTTCTCCAAAAGACAGGTTCCACAATGCTTGTATTAGGTCAAGCATTGATATCCTGGGTCCATTCTTAAGTTCCTCCCGAAGGTGGTATCCCCATTTCACCTCAACCAGGTAGTTGTACTCCCCACCTTCTACCCGCGGCCTCATACTGACAGGGAGGAGCTCATACTCCACACTCTGGACTGTAAGTGGATCCTGTCCTTCTGTCTTCAGCAGACCCAGGGCTACCGCAAAGCACTCAGCTTTTGGAGTCCTATGACCCCAGCAGACTGGGGCTCCCCATAACCATGCGTACCCTATCCTGTTGGGAGGCAGACTGCATTGCCCTCACTTGCGAGTGAGCGGGCGGGCCTCTTCCTGGAGCTCTGGATTACAGCGCATCGCGTGAGGGCAATGGCCACATCGGTGGCCCACCTCTGTTCTGTGCAGGTGAAAGAAATTTGCAGTCGTCACTTGGTCATCCATTCACACTTTTGCAGCACACTGCTGCCTGGAAAGCGAATCCCACAGGGACAATGCCTTTGGTCAGGCAGTGCTGAGTAATATTCTTGGAGTGTGGGCAACTCCTGCCCTCCGACCCTACTGTGTTCAGGCTACCAGAGTGTTAGTGTTGCTGGACGCTAGGGTCTTGCAGAGTCTCTCAGCGGGGACTCGCCATCTGGTCGCCGTTGGTACTGTTGTGATTCGGTCCTCAGCATCCTGGAGCTAGGAAGTCCCATATGTGAGGAATGATTTCCTACTTGTTCCAGGAGAAAGTGTAATTACTCGCCTATAACAGGTGTTCTCCGGGAACAGCAGGAATCAGTTCTCACAACCCTCCCTCCTCCACTTGAGTTGCCATCCTTCTGTTTTTGGTTGATTGCCATCTTAGCTATGTCATCAGACTGAGCAAGATGGCACCCTTGGGAGGGAAGGGGACCACACATGAATGGTAATGTTCCCAAAGGCTTTCTTTGAAAGCTGGGGAAACATTCTGCGTGGGCTCCTTTGGTGCCGACACACCTATATGTGAGAACTGATTACTGCTGTTCCTGGAGAATACTTGTTACAGGTGAATAACTACACTTACTCTGCAGATGAGTCGCAGTCAATAAATAGAAAAATCCGAAAAACAATGGGGAATAAATCAGTGTATAGTGAATAAATTGATTTATTAAACATTGCTCTTCAGATTCCTTTCTTTCCTAGCTGCAACTCGTCTGCAGAGTAAATATTAGACATATGTCATCAACAGAAATAGTCTTCTAAAAATGTTTGTGTTATCTGAAAGTGAGAAGAAAACCCACATTCCTATTCGTCCCTCCAGGCCAGTCCAGGTATGCAAGGGTTGTCTCCGTCCAGCATCTTGAGAACTGAGCATGTTGGACTTCTGGCAGCCCAGCTTAAGAGCTCCCCCTTCCGCTCTGTACTCCAGTCTTACTCAGTTCTCAGCAGTTGTGTAGAGCTCTTGCGTGGACTCCTGAATAGGCCTTTGGAAAAAAAACCCAAAAGGAAAATCATTAGGCAAAATCATAGGATAGGAGGAGAAGTAAACCCTTTCTGAAAGGCTGAGGCGTTCGGTTTTATGCTCCATAGGTGACAGAAGAGAGAGGTGCTGAGGTCTCCCATCTGCTGGTGCAGGGGAGCGTGGGGGGGACACGTGGCAGAACCTACTCGGCACCCTGATCCCATACTGAGTGAATACTTGGGAGTCCCAGGACTCTTTCTCACCTCAGCGGGGGGAGGGGGGCTACTGTGATCCTGTTAGCGACAGGACCGGGGTTCCCTCCAGTGTTGGACAACTGTTCTTCTCTTCCAGGGAAGTTCCCGCGGGAGGCAAGCATTTTGTGGCTTCTGAGTCTTGTTGCAACGGAGGTCCCGGTGAGTAGCGAGATGCAGAGAAGGCATGACAGGCAGCTTGTGGCGGCGGTGCACAGGTCAGCCAGGGCGTATCGGGTATGTGCATGCTGTTTGGCCTGGTGAAGTGCGTCCTGTGTTCAGGTAGATGCAGAGTTGTGCCTTTGGGGTTTTGTCGCTCTTTTTTGAGGTAGTGCAAGGTTTTTTTTTTTCGGTGTTTTTTTCCCCCGGCGTACATGGAGGACGAAGTGGGCATTTCCCCTGAGAACCCCCAGGAGCCGTTGGTTCCCACCAAACCTGACCACCTCCTGGCACCAGCAGCCATGTTCCCGGGGGAGTTGTCCAAGCACGGGAAAAGCAGTGACAAGACTAAAAGTAAGAGAAAACAGGCTGGGGGACTCCCGCTGAGCCTTAGAGGGTAGCTGCCTTGCCAGAACCTTTTTTCTCCCCGAAGTTTATACTCTTCCTTCATAAGGCTTACTGCCTTAAGCAACAGCAGGCTGGAGAGAAGGCCTCTGTGAGTGAGGGGTCAGCTCTGTGGAAGGGAGATACCCTACAGGAGGAGTCCTTTGAGGGCCCTCCAGAAAAAAGAAGTAAGGGAGAGACTGACACCTAACTGGGTTAGAACTCTCTGCAGTCTCGGACCTCGGCGGATCTAGGGGAAGGAACCTCAGACCTTTGGGGGGAGCTGATGGCTCCAAAGCTGGAGGAGGGAGAGATTCCGGCAGGAAAAGACCCAAATATGTACCAGGTGTTTCATAGGGAAGAGCTGGGAACTCTAATTGCCCATTCTTTGGCAGCATTGAACATTGTCCCTCCTCTGGCGCAGGTAGACGAGCCCCTGAATGACCCTCTTTTTGCAAGGGTTCAGAGGGGAGCAGGCATGTTTTCCAGTACACAGGGTCATAAAAAATATGATTGAGGCAGAATAGCAATTCCCTAAGGATACCTTGCGGGGCAGTAGGGCAATGGGTCGCCTATATGCCCCCCTTCCCCAGGAGGAACGTGAGCTTTTGCAAATGCCAAAGTTGGATGCTCTCGTATTGGCAGTGACCAAGAAGACCACCATCCCCATGGAAGGCGGAGCTGTGCTAAAAGACCTTCAGGATCGCAAATTGGAGTCCCTGCTCAAGTAGGCTTTTGACTCAAGTGCCCTGGAGCTGCAAGGCCTCCTTGTGTGGGGCTTATATGTTGAGGGAATCTATTCGCTGGCTGCAGAGTTGGAGTCCAACGGACCCCAGTGGTCAGACGTCTCCGGAAAGCTGTCAGTTTGAGTCCGCCGCAGCGTACATGGCGGACACTTTTTACGATCTGGTCTGTGGGGCATTTAAGACCATGGCTTCTATTGTGGCAGCCAGACATTTCCTCTGGTTGAGGAATTGGTTGGCAGACTTGTCCTCCAAATCCAGGCTCAGTAAGCTTCCCTACAAGGGTAAGCTCCTGTTTGGGGGAAGCCTTGGAGAAGGATTTGGAGGATTCTAAGGAAGGCCACATACCAGAGGATAAGCCTAAGGGGGCAAAGCAGGGCATGGCCCAGAGAAGTCACCCAAAGACTTCCACAGATTTAGGGGCCCTTGGTTCGCTCCGTATCAGTGGGGGTATTTTGGGGCAAGAGGGCAGCCCTTTCGAGGTACCTCGGGTACCGGCAGGGGATATTTTTCGACCCCCCCCATGGCTCCAAGTAAAAAGCCCCAATAAAGCCAGGGGAGCTCAGGCGGTGGAAATAGGTGGTCGGCTGCAACAGTTTTGCTCCACCTGAGCTCGCATTACAACCGACGCGTGGGTACTGGAGATTATTCGGAAAGGGTACGCATTAGAGTTTGCCTGGCCCTTTGTGGAGGCCTTCGTTTTCTCCCCCTGCAAGGCAGGGGGAAAGGAGAGGGCAGTATGGGACACCTTGCAACGGTTGTTGCAGCTGCAGGCAGTAGTTCCGGTCCCTCCAGACCAGTATGGAGCCTGTTAGTACTAGTGACAAAAAGGGAGGGCACGTTCTGTCCCATGCTAGATCTCAAGCACATGCATTAGGCTTTGCAGAATGCACACTTCCACGTGGAAACCTTGCAGTCTGTTATCTTGGCGGTATGGCTGGGTGAATTTCTGGCCGCTTTTCTCAAGGAGGCCTACTTACATATCCTCATTCGGCCAGACCACCAAGAATTCCTGCGGTTCACTCTGACTATGGAACATTTTCAGTTCAGGGCCCTTCCATTTGGCCTTGCTACCATGCCGTGTACCTTCATCAAGGTCATGGTAGTGGTGGCAGGAGCAGAATTTGGTGGCCCTGTCTGTGGCCCATGTAGCGGGCAAGGTGATTTTCTCAGTTGGTACCAGTTGGATCCGGGTGAGTGGGAGCTGAATTCAGTGGTGTTTCACAACTTCACAGAGCGTTGAGGAGTTCCCGTCATGAATCACATGGCCATGTAGGATAACGCCAAAGTGAGCCATTTCCACAGCAGGTGCAGGGAGCACATGTCTGAGGACCTCAATGCACTGGCTCAGGAGTGGCCGTCGGAAGGGCTGCTGTATTTGTTCCCTCCATGGCCACTGATCGGACAACTACTGACGCGGATAGAGATGCACAGCGGTCTGGTAGTGCTCATAGTGCGGATTGGCCGTTCAGGCCATGGTATGTGGACCTCAAACGGTTGTTAGTGGCACCTTCTTGGAGGCTCCAGACAGGATCAATCTTCTTTCCCAGGGACCGATTCTCATACCTCAGATGGATCGATTCTTGCTTACGGCTTGGCTCTTGAAAAGGCACGTTTTAAGCAATGGAGATACTCCTTGTCAGTGACTGCTACGTTGCTACGCTCACAAAAGCGTTCCACCATAGTGGTATATATTAGGGTCTGGTGAGTGTTTGAGCACTGGTGTGCGGAGTGGAATGTCAGCCCTCTGAAGAGCTCACTTCCTGATTATTTTGCTTTTCTTACAGCTTGGCCCAGAGAAGGGCTTGGCTCTTGGGATCTTGAAAGTACAGGTCGCAGCTCCCTCTTGTTATCTATGATGGCTTCAAGGTCGTTCTTTGGGGATTCACCCAGATTGTTGTGTGCTTCCTACGGGCGGTACGACTGGTTTGGCCTCCTTGGAGGCCTGCGGTTCCTCCCTGAGATTTCATCCTAGTGCTGTCTGGGTTGACTGGGACGCCTTTTGAGCCTCTGGCTAGAGCATCCTTGAAGGATCTGACCTCGAAGACGGTATGTTTAGTGGCACTATGCTCAGCGTGGTGAATTTCAGAGCTTCAGGCTCTACTCTGCAGGGAGCTGTTTTTGCTTATGACCAAGGAAAAGGTGGTGGTATGGCCAGTCCCTTTCTTTCTCCCGAACGTGGTCTCTCTTTTTCATCTAAATCAGACGGTATCCTTGCCAGCATTTCCGGCATTTGCATCTGTTGGATGTGAGGAGAGTGCTCAGGAGATACCTGAAAGTGATGGAGTCCTTTTGCTGTTTGGATCGATTGTTCGTGTTTCGAGGACCCTGTAAAGGGCAGGCAGTGGCCAAGGCTTCAGCCTGCTTCACTCATCAGGCAGTCTGTACAGCCTATATAGTCTGGGGGAAAGTGACCCCTGAGGGCCCATTCGACCAGAGCACAGGCAACGTCCTGGACGGAGAATGGCTTGGTGTTGCCAGTAGAGATTTGCAG
This sequence comes from Ichthyophis bannanicus, assembly GCA_033557465.1. Taxonomy (NCBI): domain Eukaryota; kingdom Metazoa; phylum Chordata; class Amphibia; order Gymnophiona; family Ichthyophiidae; genus Ichthyophis; species Ichthyophis bannanicus. The sequence continues at coordinate 344,470,153 of CM066032.1, forward strand.
GGTGGCAACTTGGGCTTTGCTTCATACATTTACTCAACCTTATCGGCTCTATATACGCAGCAGAGGATGCGGCTTTTGGGGCTGCCGTCTTACAGGGAGGGCTCGCAGGTTCCTCCCGGTTATTACTGTTTGATACATCCCTTGCATACCTGGACTGGCCCGGAGGGACGAATAGGAAGGAGAAATTCGACCATACCTGCTAATTGTCTTTACTTGAATTCAATCCAGGCCAGTCTAGGGCCCTCCCTTGGGATCTTTGGCAGAGTTGGCAAAGGAGCCGAGGCGAGCCCTGCAAAATTGCAGTCAAAGCGAAGTGGAGTGCTTACGGGAGGAGAAGTGCAGCGTTCGGACACTGGAGAGTTCCTGTTGGCAGGGTTTTTTCCCCTGTAACTAAGCCACTTCCATGTAAATAGTTAACTGTTTTTCTTCAAGTTTGATTTCAGAGTGCCAAGTCTCTCTTGTGCCCTAGGGCACTGCCATGAGTGAATAGATCGGTTTTTCGGAGTGTGACGAGTGGGTTTTTAGAAGCTACTTGGTCAATAGTAGACTGGAGTACAGAGCGGAAGGGGGAGCCAGAAGTCTGACATGCTCAGTTCTCAGCTGCTGGAAGATGGAGACAATCCTTGCATACCTGGACTGGCCTGGAGGGAACTCAAGGAAAGACAACTAACATGTAAGGTCTAATTTCTTCATGTTTCTCAGTGACTACTTTTTTTTTTTTGCCTGCAATAGGGAGGAGGAGGAGGAAGAGATCAGATGTTTGCCAGGTGGGGACTTTGGAAGATGATGGACATAAGACATATGGCTGCACAAAGGGGACACATGGCAAACATCACCTTCTCAAAACATCTCAAGTTTGGTGAGAGGCAGAAGGGTGGGACAGAACCTGTGGAAAACACAAGGCCAAAATAATCACAATTTTTTTCAGAGAAGGAATACATAATGTAGCATTTTTATTTATTTATTTTTTAGTGCAGTCAAGTCAGTGCTGATTGCTAGTGACCCAGCTGCCTCTGGGTTTTTTTTGGCAGTGTATTACTGGACGTAGATTGCCAGGCCTTTTCTTCAGAGGCAATGGAGGGTAAAGTGACTTGCCCCAAGGTCACAGTACCAGTGGGAATCAAACCTTTGATCTTCTGGGTACTAGACAGTTGTTCTAAACACTAGGCTGCTACTCCAGCATTAACAGGGTATTATCAAAACTACACAGATCAGTCTTTTTCTTGTTAGATATATAATTTGCATTCTGAGACGTTTTAGAAAGCAGGAACAGAAGCTTTTTCCTCTAAGTTGTTACAGAATAAGACTAGGGAACATGTTTACTAAAGTGGTTGTAATGGGGCAGTTTCTCCAAATGGGTTTGTTTTGTGCATACCATGACAGGCGTGAACCTCGCTTCTAAGCCAGGGCAGGAGGAGTATGATCTCAGTCTCTCAAATTTACTGCTAAGGCTCAGCGTAATACTTGCATCGTGCCATAGATAGCCTCCTGTTGGAGTTCGTAAGATGAACATGTTTAGGTAGTTTGTCAAGATGTGCTTGGAAATTCTTCTTTATCAAGCCAGTGGCACCCAACACAATGGGAAATATTTCTGTATCTTTCTGTCACATTTTCTTGGTCTCTGTCTGCATTTCCTGGTATCTCAGGATCTTCTGCCTCTCCACGCGATTCACAGAGTAGTTGCTTGGAACTGACACCTCTAATGCCATTCTGGTGTTTTTCTCCTTAACTACTATATCCGGCTTCCTCGCATCCAGCTTTCTATCAGTCAGAATGGGAGTATCCCAGGTGATCATAACCTCCTCATTCTCTGTAATTCTCTTCTGGTCATGATCCCAGTGCTTTTTGGGCACAGTGATGATGTAGTATATCTCCAGGAACAAGCAGGAATGTTGTCTTCACATATGGGTATCGTCGGTACCGATGGAGCCTGCGCGGGAACACTCCCTAGCGTCCAATAGGAAAGCTTTTGGGAGCATCCCACAGCGCCTGCGTGCTGCCTTCCTGCCTTTCCCAACTGTCCCTCTCCAGTTCTTTGTTTTCCGTGGAGCCGACAGGTCGCACATCCTGTCACCGCAGAAAAAAATCTCTTCTATTCTTTTTTGTGGTCACGTCTGCCTTCCCTCAATGCTACACCGGTACCGCCGGTTCTTCTTTCTTTTCTTAAAAAAAAAAAAAAAAACCCACAAAACTTTCTTCTGGAGACTTTCCAGTGATTTTCTCTTCAGGTGCCAGGCGCCATTTTGGGCACTAGGCCCAACTTTTCCTTCAAAATGGAAAAACCCGCTTCAGGTTTTAAAAAGTGCACCAAGTGTGGCGGTACCATCTCCGTCACTGACACCCATGAGTGGGGCCTCAAATGTTTAGGTCCTGACCACTCTATTTCAGAGTGTGTTGCCTGTGGGAAGATGTCGAAAAGGGGCCGCATAACCGAGCTGCTAAACTTAGCACCCTTTTTCCCTCTGATGCAGCCTCCGTGGCATCGACGTCTTCCAGGGCTTCGTCTTCCTACCATGGATCTCAGGTAACTAAACATAAATCTAGCCGGTCCTCAAAGGGTAGATCTCCTAGACAGTGAGATGCCTCTGGCGTTGCCCTTGAGGGACTTTCACTGGCAAAATTGCCCCGGCGGGAGGCTTTGGCTTCCAAAGCACTAACGGGGCTCTAGGATGTTCTCGAGGCTTCAACCTTGGCAGAACTACTGGTGCCATGCTCTGGGGTACCGGCCGCTTCATCCGGTACCATTACCCAAGCATCGGCAGCGTCGATAGACCAAAGATTCTTGGCTATTGAGCGCAGTCTGGCAGCTCTTCTCACGGCCTCGACGCCCCTGAAACCGCTTCAGACAATTCAACCGGCACCGACTCCGGTGCCGGGACCGACTGCATCGACATCGGCAGGTATTCTACTGGGACCGAGTCATGCTTGTCTATCCAGCATTGACAAGTCGGTACCAGACCACTCCAATGCCGACTTCGATTGGTACCAGTACCGTACCTTGCACGATCACCCGGATCGGAGATACTTCGAATCCTCGGATGAGTCTGAAGACTCTGAAAGCTCTGCCGATATCAGAGTACTTCTTCCTGAGGACTCTTCTCCTCAGCGTTGGATGTCTCCACCAGAGGATATGTCCTTTCAGGATTTTATCCGAGATGTGGCCCGAGGTCTTTCCATCACAGTGGCTCCTGAAAAAGAGCCAAGGGCAAAGGAATTAGAAATCCTGCAATACCCTAAAGCTCCCAAGGAGGCAGCTACCTTACCTATTCATGAGATCTTGCATGACCTCATGTTAAGGATGTGGGAAACACCTCTAACCACTTCTCCTCACTCTCGAAGGCTCGACACCATGTATCAAGTTCCTCCTTGTCCTGGGTTTCAGAAGACTCAATTACCACACCATTCCATGGTGGTGGAATCAGCTATGAGAAGGATCAAGAGTGCAAAAAGGCATGCATCTAATCCTCCAGGACGTGAGTGTAGGACTCCTGACGCCTTTGGATGTCGAACCTTCCAGGCTTCCATGCTTTCTGCTAGGATCAGTTCCTATATCTTGTATATGGGAATGTTCCTTAAGGAGGTCACAGGAGATTTAGAGCTTATGAGCCCTCTCCTTCCTGATGATAAGAGGCAAGATTACCTTGCCCTTGTCAAACATGCTCCGGATGTTTCCAAGTTTGTGAATCGTGCAGCCTTTGGCTGCTTAAGCAGAACCTCTGCCTGCTTAAGCAGAACCTCTGCCATTGCCATAGGTGCACGTAGGATTGCCTGGCTCCAGGCCTCTGACTTGGAAATTTGGGTACAGCATAAACTAGGGAATATTCCTTGCACAGGAGAGAATCTCTTTGGCAAGAATTGGCAGGAAAAAGCTAATGAGATAGATGCTGACAATATCACTTTGGATAGGTTGTCTAAATCTACAGCTGATACTACGAGGGAAAAAATACTCCAAGAAACCATTCTTCAGTAAGAAGAAGAAGTTTTATCCCTCCTATACCCAGCAGGGGCATCGTTTAGGTCAGTCTGCCCAAAAGGGACAGCAGCAACAACCTAGGCAAAGAAAGACAAATGCAGCTAAGCCTCAACCGGCTCAGCAAACTCAGCCTCCACAGGGGCTTTGACTCCTATCTAGAGAACTTTGCCTTCCTGGCCCTGAACGGCCCAGAACCCTCCACCATCCCAGGAAGGTTATGTCATTTTGCCCCCAGATGGGGTCAGATAACTGCAAAAAATTGGACTCTGTCTATTGTAAGAGAGGGGTACAAGCTTCATTTCCTCAGCATGCCCCCTCCTACAATGGTAAGACAGTTCAATTCTCAGACCTCTCTCAACGACCAGTTAGGTCAAAGAGGTCACTGTGCTCCTTGCTCAAGGGGCAATAGAAGAGGTACCCATTCCCCAATGGGGTACAGGGTTTTACTCCCCCTATATCTCCAGGAACAAGCAGGAATCTAGTCATCACATATGGGTATCGTCGGTACCGACGGAGTCTGCGCGGGAACGCTCCCCAGCATCCAATCAGAAAGCTTTTGTGAGCATCCCACAGCGCCTGTGTGCTGCCTTCCCGCCTTTCCCAACTGCCTCTCTCCAGTTCTTCTTTTTCCGCGTAGCCAGCAGGTCGTGTTCCAGTCACCGCAGAAGAATTTCCTTATTTCCTTATTTCTTTTTGTGGTCGCGTCTGCCTTCCCCGACACTCTACCGGTACCGCCGGTCTTTCTTTTCTATTTAAAAAATAATTTATCTGTTTTTTCCTTTCTTCAGGTGCACCAGCCTTTTTGGGCCTTAGGCCTCAAAAATTTCCTTAACATGGAAAAACCTGCTTCAGGTTTTAAAAAGTGCACAAAATGTGGCGGTACCATTTCCGTCACCGACACCCATGAATGGTGTTTAGAATGTTTAGGTCCTGACCACTCTATCACAGATTGTGTGTCCTGTGCTATGATGTCTAAAAGAGGTCGACAGAACCAAGCTGATAAGCTCAGTACCCTGTTTCCCTCTGATGCGGCTTCGGTGGCATCGACGTCTTCCAGGGCTGCTTCTTCTTCCCATGGATCTCAGGTAACTAAACATAAATCCAGCCGGTCCTCGAAGGGTAGATCTCCTTCTAAGCATCGAGATGCCTCTGGCGTTGCCCTCGAGGATTCTGCAACGGCAGAATTACCCCGGCGGGAGGCTTCGGCTTCCAAAGCACCATTATCGAGGTTCCAGGATGTTCTCGATGGCTCGGCCTCGACAGATCTCCTGGTGCCATGCTCTGGGGTACCGGCGGTTTCCACTGGTACCGACTTCCAGGCATTGGCAGCGTCTATGGACCAGAGAATTCTGTCCATAGAACACAGTCTAGCGGCTTTCCTTGTGGCATCGACGCCCTTGGTACCGCGACAGACAACTCCACCGGTACCGGCACTGGCACTGGCATTGGTATTGGTATCGGTAGCGCAACCCGTACTGATAGCATCAGCATCGGTGTCTGCTATGCCGGTACCCTGTCCTCCGATGCCCGCCGGTACCAATTCCCCGGTACCGGTTATTTCCGATACCGATTTTGCTCGGTATGGGTATCGGGCTCTGCAGGAGCATCCAGACAGACGATACTTTGATTCCTCAAAAGAATCTGAGGACTCTGAAAGTTCTGTCGATGCAGCGATGATTCTTCCACAGGAGTCCTCCTCCCCTAAACGCAGGATGTCTCCTCCAGAGGACATGTCTTTCCAAGACTTCATCCGAGAGGTGGCTCGGGGCCTGTCCATCACTGTGGCCCCTGAGACAGAGCCAAGGGCCAAGGAGTTGGATATTTTACAATATCCCAAAACTCCTAAGGAGGCAGCTACCCTACCCATTCATGAGATTCTATATGATCTCATGTTGAGGATGTGGGAAACACCTCTTACCAACTCTCCTCATTCTCGTAGGTTAGATACTATGTATCGTGTTCCTCCTTGTCCTGGTTTCCATAAAACTCAGCTTCCTCACCACTCTATTGTGGTGGAATCTGCTATGAGAAGGATTAGAAGTGCAAAAAGACATGCCTCTAATCCTCCAGGACGTGAATACAGAACTCTGGATGCTTTTGGACGTAGAGTCTTTCAAGCTTCCATGCTTGCTGCAAGAATCAGTTCTTATAGTCTCTACATGGGAATGTTCCTAAAGAAAGTTACTGATCATCTACAGACTTTTAAGTCCTTTCATCTCTGACGATAAAAGCATGAGTTTCTCACTTGGCTCAAACATGCCCAAGATGTCTCTAAATTCTCCAACTGTGCAGCCTTCGACTGCTTTGAATGTATAAGCAGAACCTCGGCTATTGCCATAAGTGCACGTAGAATTGCTTGGCTCCAAGCATCTGATTTAGAGCTCTGGGTACAAGATAAATTGGGAAATATCCCTTGTACTGGTGAGAACCTGTTTGGTAAAGATTGGCAGGAAAAGGCCAATGAGATGGATGCTGAAAATTCCACTTTGGATAAACTATCCAAGTCTACTGCTGATCCTGTTAGGAAAAAGTTGTTCAAGAAAACACCTTTTTCTAAAAAGAAAAGATTTTATCCTGCTTATGGTCAGCAGGCTTCTTCTGCAGGTCAGTTTTCAATCAAACGTCAGCAACCACCCAAACAGAAGAAAGCAAAGGCTGCTAGGCCTCAACCGGCCCAGCAGTCTCAGCCTCCTCAGGGCCTTTGACTTTCAACTAGAGAACTTAGCCTTTCTGGCTCTGGAAGGACCAGAACTGTCCACCATTCCAGGAAGGTTATGCCATTTTGTTCCCAGATGGGGGCAAATAACAGCAGAGCATTGGACACTCTGCATCATAAGAGAGGGGTACAAACTTCATTTTTCAAGCATGCCCCCTCCCACAATAGTGAAGCAGTTCAATTCTCCGACCTCTCTCATCGACCTTTTAGGTCAGTAGGTTACCATCCTTCTTGCCCAAGGGGCAATAGAAGAAGTGCCTCTTCATCAACAGGGCACAGGGTTCTATTCCCCTTATTTTCTTATCCCAAAGAAAACAGGGGGATACAGGCCTATATTAGATCTCAGAGAATTGAACAAATTCCTTGTCAAGGAGAAATTCAAAATGATTTCTCTCGGAGCTCTGCTTTCAAATCTTCAGAATCAGGATTGGCGTACACCCATGTTCTCATCCATCCAACCCACAGAAGGTTCCTTCAGTTCCTGTTTCAAGGAAAGCACTACCAATACAGGGTGCTTCCTTTTGGTCTGGCCTCTGCACCAAGGGTGTTCACAAAATGCATGACTGTGGTAGCAGCATTTCTATGCACTCTGGGAATATTCGTCTTCCCTTACTTGGACGACTGGCTCATTCGAGCTCCAACACAGTCAGAGGCCAAGACTTCTCTATCCTGCACAATGCGTATCCTTCAGTATTTAGGGCTGGTAATAAACATCCCAAAATCCAGTCTAACTCCTACTCAGTCTCTAGAGTTCATAGGAGCCCTACTGGATACCACAAAGGCAAGGGCCTACCTTCCCCAAGCCCGTTGCCTTCGCTTGGTGCAATTAGCTTCTCAAGCAGTCCTAAAGCCCTTTTTAACTGCTCGAGAAATGTTAGTTACTAGGCCACATGGCATCCACCGTGCATGTGGTACCATATGCTCGCATTCACATGAGGGCAGCTCAGTGGACTTTATCCACCCAATGGACCCAGGCATCAGGTTGCCTGTCAGACAAAATAGCAAACACAAGTCGCCTCATTTTGTCTCTCCAGTGGTGGAGGTCCACTCAAAACCTGTTGCTGGGGTCCCCCTTTCAGCAACCCCTGTCCTAAGCAACTCTTACAACAGATGCTTCTCCAATGGGTTGGGGAGCTCATCTGCAAGACCTCTCCACCGAAGGCACCTGGACTCCACAAGAGAGTTGTCTACATATCAGTCTCTTCGAGCTCAGAGCAATCTTCCTTGCTCTGTAAGTGTTCCACACCCTGCTCAGCTACAAAACAGTCCTTATTCATATGGACAATCAGGTAGCCATGTTCTACGTGAACAAGCAGGGGGGAACAGGCTCTCTGTCGCTTTGCAACGAAGCTTTGAGACTGTGGGCCCTCGCCAGAGAGCATCACATTCATCTTCTGGCAGTGTATCTTCCAGGCATTCAAAACTCTCTTGGGCAGACAGACTCAGTCGAGTTCTCCTTCCACACGAGTGGTCTCTACATGCAGACCAGGTAGCCAGGATTTTTCAACTTTGGGGAACCCCGGACATAGACCTCTTTGCAAGTGCGTGGAATGCCAAACTTCCCCGGTTCTGTTCCAGAACTCCGGCTCAGGCAAAGGATGCTTTCCTCCTTCACTGGGATCATGACTTCCTGTATGCCTTTCCACCCATTCCCCTAATTCCCAAAACCCTGTCCAAGCTTCAGAGAGACAGAGGCCACATGATTCTCATAGCTCCACATTGGCCACGGCAAGTGTGGTACCCTCTGCTTCTACATCTCTCTCAAGCTTCCTCCCTGGAGTTAGGGTCTGCTCCAGATCTCCTATCTCAGGAGAACGGAATGTTATGGCATCCCAATCCCCAGTCTCTGCATCTCAGGGCTTGGTTGCTGAAGGCTTAGATCTTCAATATCTTCATCTTTCTCAGCAAGTGAAAGATGTTCTTTATGCTTCCAGAAAACCTTCCACTAGACGTTCTTATTCTTTCAAGTGGAAGAGGTTTCCTATTTGGTGTTCTGAAAAGGGTCTTAACCCCCTTGCCATATCTCTGGAATCTTTGCTGGAGTATCTCCTCCATTTCTCTAATGCAGGCCTTAAAACAAATTCAGTAAGAGTCCATTTGAGTGCTATTGCAGCTTCCCTTAAGCCTCTAAATGGACAACCTATTTCCTCTCATCCTCTTATAGCAAGATTCATGAGAGGCCTCCTTCTAACTAAGCCTCCCATTAGACCACCTCCAGTGGCATGGGACTTGAACCTGGTTCTTGGGCAGCTCATGAAGCCACCTTTCGAACCCTTAGCTACCACCTCCTTGAAATTCCTTTCTTGGAAGGTTATCTTTCTCATTGCAATCACATCAGCACGCCGCATTAGTGAATTGCAAGCACTAGTAGCTAATCCACCTTATGCAAGGTTACATCATGACAAGGTAGTTCTTAGGACTCATCCACACTTTATGCCTAAGGTGGTCTCGCCTTTTCATCTCAACCAGGAGGTGTACCTACCTGTCTTTTTTTCCAGGACCTCATGCATCAAATGCAGAGAGGAATCTTCATACCCTGGACTGTAAAAGAGCTCTAGCTTTTTACTTACAAAGGACACAGCAACATAGAAAGTCCTCTCAACTCTTTGTTGCTTTTGATCCTTCTCATTTGAGACTGCCAGTCTCCAAGAGAACACTATCTAACTGGATTGCTCAGTGTATTTCTTTCGCCTATCAGAGTAAGAACCTTTCTCTGGAGGGCCATGTCACAGCTCACAATGTGAGAGCCATGGCAGCCTCAATGGCTCATCTGAACTCTGTGTCTATTGATGACATCTGTCGAGCAACCACTTGGGCCTCTGTTCATACCTTCACAGCTCATTACTGCTTGGACAAGGACTCCCGCCGGGATGCCTTGTTTGGTCAGGCTATTCTCAAACAACTGTTCCATACTTAATCAACTCCTACCCACCATCCCTGATAGGATGCCAGAGATCCATGGGGGGAAGTGGAGCCCTTCTCAGGGACACACAACTTCTGGGGTCTCTCTCTGGCACCTAAAGCTAGGGAGTCCCCATATGTGATGACTAGATTCCTGCTTGTTCCTGGAGATAGCATAGTTACTCACCTGTAACAGGTGATCTCCGGGAACAGCAGGAATTTAGTCCTCACAACCCACCCACCTCCCCTAGGCGTTGTGTGTGTGTCTCTCTCTCTCTCTCTCAGCTTTAAAACTCAACTGGAGAGAGGCAGTTGGAAAAGGCGGGAAGGCAGCACGCAGGCGCTGTGGGATGCTCCCAAAAGCTTTCTGATTGGATGCTGGGGAGCGTTCCCGCGCAGGCTCCGTCGGTACCGACGATACCCATATGTGAGGACTAAATTCCTGCTGTTCCCGGAGATCACCTGTTACAGGTGAGTAACTATGCTTTCCTTATTCCAAAGAAAACAGGAGGACACAGACCCATTTTTGACTTCGGAGAATTGAACAAATTCCTGTTCAGAGAGAAGTTCAAAATGATTTCTCTGGGAACTCTGCTGCCATACCTTCAGAGTCAGGATTGGCTTTGTTCTCTAGATCTCAAGGATGCGTACACTCATGTTCTCATCCACCCAACTCACCGAATGTTCCTTTGCTTTCTGTTTCAAGGGAAGCACTACCAATACAGGGTTCTTCCCTTTGGCCTGGCCTCTGCACCAAGGGTGTTCACAAAATGTATGGCTGTGGTGGCAGCATTTCTCTGCACCCTGGGAATATTCGTCTTCCCTTACTTAGACTACTGGCTCATTCGAGCCCCTTCAGAGCCAGAGGCCAGGGTTGCCCTCTTTCGCACAATGCGCATCCTTCAGTATTTGGGACTTGTCACAAACTTCCCAAAATCCAACCTTGCTCTCACTCAGTCCCTGGAGTTTATAGGAGCTCTGCTGGATGCCAGACAGACAAGGGCCTACCTTCCACAGCCCCTCTGCCTTCGCATTGTGCAGTTAGCTTCCCAAGCAGTGCTAAAACCTCACCTCACTGCTCAGGAAATGTTACAGTTGCTAGGCCACATGGCATCTACCGTGCATGTGGTTCCTTATGCTCACCTCCATATGAGGGCAGCCCAGTGGACTTTATCCACTCATTGGCTCAGGCGTCAGGTTGCATGTCAGACAAAATAGCAAACTCAGATCGCCTTATTTTGTCCCTCCAATGGTGGCAGTCACCCCAAAACCTTTTGGTGGGGTCTCCTTTTCAGCAACCCCCACCCCAAGCCACTCTAACAACATATGCTTCACAGGTGGATTGGGGAGCCCAACTGCAAGGCCTCTCTACCCAGAGTACCTGGACTCCACAGGAGGCCTATCTACACATCAGTCTCCTGCAACTCAGAGCAATCTTCTTTGCTCTTCGAGTATTCCACACCCAGCTAAGCTACAAGACAGTCCTAGTTCAAACGGACAATCAAGTAGCCATCTTCTCTGTGAACAAGCAGGGCGGAACAGGCTCTCTGTCGCTCTGCAACGAAGCTTTGCGACTATGGGCCCTCACCAGAGAGCATCAGATTCATCTCCTTAGGGTATATCTTCCAGGCATTCAAAACTCTTGGGCAAACAGACTCAGTCGAGTTCTGCTTCCACATGAATGGTCTCTCCATGCAGACCAGGTGGCCAAACGTTTTCAAATTTGGGGAACCCCGGACATAGACCTCTTTGCAAGTCCGCTGAATGCGAAACATTCACGGTTCTGTTCCAGAATTCTGGCTCAGGGTTGTCAGGCCAGGGATGCTTTCCTCCTCCATTGGGGTCAGGACTTCCTGTATGCCTTTCCACCCATTCCCCTAATTCCCATAACCCTGTTCAAGCTTCAGAGAGACAGAGGTCAGATGATTCTCATATCTCCACGTTGGCCACGGCAAATGTGGTACCCTCTGCTCCTACACACTCTCAAGCTCCGCCTCTGGAGTTAGGTTCTGCTCCAAATCTCCTCTCTCAAGAGGACGGGATGCTGTGGCATCCCAATCCCCAGTCTCTGCATCTCAGGGCCTGGTTGCTGAAAGCCTAGAACTTCAGGGTCTTAACCTTTCCCAGCAGGTAAAGGATATCCTTCATGCTTCCAGGAAACCCTCCAGAAGACGCTCTTATGCATTTAAGTGGAAGACGTTTACCATATGGTGCTCTCAGAAGAGTCTTAACCCTCTTGCGATACCTCTGGAATCATTATTGGAGTATCTCCTTCATTTATCAAATGCAGGGCTTAAGACCAATTCAGTGAGAGTCCATTTGAGTGCTATTGCAGCTTCCTTCAAGCCTCTAAATCAGGGGTCTCAAACACGCGGCCCGCGGGCCGCATGTGGCCCGCGAGACAACTGTGTGCGGCCCGCGACGGAGGAAAACAAAAAACCCCCAAAACCCTGGCTTCTGCCGTTGCCGCCGTGGCAGCGGCAGAATCACTTGTCAAATTTTAAAAAAACCTGGCTTCTGCTGCTCAAGCAGCAAAATCAGCTGTCCTGCGGCCCCTTCCGCTGTGCCCGGAGATCCGAGTCTGCTCTATCAGTGGCGTGCTTTTCAAGCCGCGAAGAGAGTATTCCCCTCTCGCGCAGTTTCAAGCCGCGCGAGAGGGGAATACTCTCCTCGCGGCTTGAAAAGCACGCCGCTGATAGAGCAGACTCGGATCTCCGGGCACAGGGGAAGGGGCCGCAGGACAGCTGATTTTGCTGCTTGAGCAGCAGAAGCCAGGTTTTTTTTTAATTTACCGGGGGGGGGGGGGGGTGTAGGACTGGTAATGGGGGATTTGCGGGGGGGGGTGGAGGACTGGAAATGGGCTATTGGCAGGGGGGGGGGTTTAGGACTGAAAATGGGCTATTGGGGGGGGGTGTAGAACTGGAAATGGGCTATTGGTAGGGGGGGGGGTGTAGGACTGCAAATGGGCTATTGGCAGGGGGGGGGGTGTAGGACTGGAAATGGGCTATTGGCAGGGGGGGTGTAGGACTGGAAATGGGCTATTGGCAGGGGGGGGTATGACTGGAAATGGGCTATTGGCGGGGGGGGGGTATGACTGGAAATGGGCTATTGGCGGGGGGGGGGTATGACTGGAGATGGGCTATGGTGGGGGCTAGGACTGGAAATGGGCAGGTGGGGGTTAGGAAGGACTGGAGGTGGGCTGATGGGGGGAGTTAGGACTGGTAATGAGCTATGGAAGGGCTGACTGAAATGGGGTAATGGGGGTTAGGGCTGGAAGTGGGCTATTGGCAGGGGGGTTATGACTGGTAATGGGCTATGGGGGGGGGGTAAGACTGAAAATGGGGTGATGGTTAAAACTGGAAGTGCGCTATGGGGAGGTTAGGACTGGTAATGGGCTATGGGGGGTCTAGGACTGGTAATGGGCTGGGGGGGGGGGGTTGCTAGGACAGGTAATGAGCTATGGAAGGGCTGACTGAAATGAGGTAAATGGGGTTATGGCTGGAAGTGGGCTATTGGCAGGGGGGTTATGACTGGTAATGGGCTATGGGGGGGGTAAGACTGAAAATGGGGTGATGGGGGTTAAAACTGGAAGTGCGCTATGGGGAGGTTAGGACTGGTAATGGGCTATGGGGGGTCTAGGACTGGTAATGGGCTGGGGGGGGGGTTGCTAGGACTGGAAATGGGCTGAGTGGAAGGGGGGCTTGAACTGCAAAGGGCTGATGGGGAGGGGGGCTTGGAATGGAAATGGGCTGTGAGGGGAGGGAGCTAGGATTGGAAATGGGCTGATGGGGGGCTAGGATTTGAAATGGGCTGATGGTGAGGCTAGGATAGGACTGGAAATGGACTAATGGGGGGACTAGAAGGGAGCGGATGCTGGGTGGGGCTGGAACTAGAAGGGAGCTGATGTTGGGGGAGGATTAGAATGGGATGGAGCTGGGAAAGTGAAATGGAGAGGGGAAAAATATTTTGTCTGGGAGAGAAGACAAATCTACAATTGGCCAGGTATTGGGGGAGAGTAAGTGGGGATTGAGGATGGAGGGGTAAAATTTGAGTGGATGAAATAGGAATGAGGAAAGAGAAAAAGGAGAAAGATTAGTATGTTAAAGCAGATGTAGAGAGAGAATGGAAAAAAAACTAGGAGAGAAGAAAGGGCAAATAGACAGCAGACGATGGAGAGTTAGCAGAAGACATGAAGAAACCAGAAGAAAGTGGCTGGAACAATTGCAACTGAAAAAAATGCACAAAAGGTAGAAAAATATCTCTTTATTTTGAATTTATTAACTGGAATATGTCAGCTCTGGGAAATGTGCATCATTAATGTTTGCGCTTTGTTTAGTACAAGAGGAAATTAATTTATAGTTTTATTTCTACAGTGTTGTTGTACATTCCAAGTTTGGCTTTTGGGGTTCCCAGTTTAATTATTGTCTTCTTGTTTCTAAATCTTTTAGTCTTTCTTAATCCATACTCATTAAAGAGGCATGTTTACTAAAAGTTAGTGTATGGTAACATTATGCAAATATTTATGCAAATGAGGCCCCGTGTCTTATGCGGCCCCCGGGTTACTTTACAAGTCCTCATTTGGCCCTCAAAGCAATTTGAGTTTGAGACCCCTGCTCTAAATGGACAACCTATTTCCTCTCATCCTCTCATAGTGAGATTTATGAGAGGCCTTCTTTTAACGAAGCCTCCCATTAAGCCACCACCAGTGACATGGGACTTGAATTTGGTATCTTCCTCATTGCAATCACATCAGTACGTCGCATCAGTGAATTGCAAGCGTTGGTGGCTGATCCTCCTTATACAAGGTTCCATCATAAGGTAGTCCTTAGGACTCATCCACACTTTATGCCAAAGGTGGTGTCACCTTTTCATTTAAACCAAGAGGTTTACCTTCCTGTATTCTTCCCAAGGCCTCACGCCTCAAATGCAGAAAGGAATCTTCATACTTTGGACTGTAAAAGGGCTTTGGCCTTTTACTTGCAAAGGACACAGCAACATAGAAAGTCCTCTCAACTCTTTGTTGCTTTTGATCCTAGTCATTTGGGACTGCCAGTCTCCAAAAGAGCACTGTCCAGCTGGATTGCACAGTGTATATCTTTTGTCTATGAGAGTAAAAACCTTCCTCTTGAAGGCCATGTCACAGCTCACAATGTGAGAGCCATGGCAACCTCTATGGCTCATCTTCACTCTGTGTCTATCGACGACATCTGTCGAGGAGCTACTTGGGCTTCGGTTCATATTTTCACAGCCCATTACTGCTTAGACAAGGACTCCCACGGGGATGCCTTGTTTGGTCAGGCTGTTCTTCAACACCTGTTCCATACTTAATCAACTCTTACCCACCATCCCTGGTAGGATGCCAGAGATCCATGGGGGGAAGTGGAGCCCTTTCACAGGGGCACACAACGTCTGGGGCCTTCTCTCTGGCATCTGCATCTAGGGAGTCCCCGTATGTGAAGACTACATTCCTGCTTGTTCCTGGAGATAGCATAGTTGCTCACCTGTAACAGATGATCTCCGGGAACAGCAGGAATTTAGTCTTCACAAACCACCCACCTCCCCTAGGATTGTATCTCTCTATCTCTCTCTCTTTCTCTCTTTCTCTCTTTTTCTCTCTCTTTGTCTCAGCATTAAACTCAACTGGAGAGGGACATGCGGGAAGGCAGCATGCAGGCTCTGTGGAATGCTCCCAAAGGCTTTCCTATTGGATGCTGGGGAGCGTTCCCGTGCAGGATCCGTTGGTAGCGACGATACCCATATGTAAAGACTAAAGTCCTGCTGTTCCCAGAGATCACCTGTTACAGGTGAGTAACTATGCTTTACAGAGTTCCAATGAATGAGGCGTACTACTTTTATTATGTCTTTCTGTATAGAAATTTTCTCACATCAGAACTTCAGAACCAGCTATAAGGTGAGTCACCTTTTCCAGGTCTTTCTTACAGAATCGACATGTCTATATTACCATTTTTTCAATGCTCGCTGTAAACCATATTGTTCATAATCCACTGTCCTGAGCTGCAACTATCAACTTCTCATCCTTCGATTTCAGTTCACCCCTTAAACATTCATTGTTCGTTTTTGATCGACCAAGGGTTCCTGGAGTAACACTGTATTTCCTACTGTATTTGTGCATCTGTTACTTGGCTTTCCTTGTTTGTTTGATCTAATTCCTTGAAGAGTTGTTTTTTTTTCTCTTGTTTTGGTTGTAACCTTTGTAGAACCTACTTCGTTTATTTGCTTAAATAAATTAATTTTGATTGCTGATCACATTAAACTTTAGAATCACAGCCTCTTTATACAATATGAAGTATTTACTGGTCAGTGCTTATTTTTATTCCAGCTATGCATTTGCCCCTTCGCTGCAATTTTCTTACAACATTCAATTTGAAGGAGAAATACTAGTCACCATTAATAGTAGTAATGAGGAAGGGGGAGTGCCGGAAACCCTAGCACCCACCCAACCCTCCAATGCTCCTTCTGAACCACCTCAGGTGGGATATCACAGTACCCTGTTCTGCGGATGTGCAATTTGGGGATGTCCATATTTGTGAAATTGCCTATACCCATGCATGTACCCGGCCTTGCTGTCTGCACGTGGTCCTTCACCAGAACAGGTTACTGGAACATTCATTTTTTTGGGGGGTGGAGATGGAGCGATTTCAGAAGGCACTTACATGTGCCTCCCTTCACTGTCACTCCCCCAGATTTTTGGACGCCCTAGATTATTCCTGGATGCCTTTTCTAAAATGACACTTAAAATGATTAACAAAGGTCAGCCACTGCAAATGATATATGGGTTATCTGCCCCAGAAAGCTTGCATGTGTGAAAGAAGGATGAATGTGGAGATATGGGAGATGGAGGAACCTGCAAATTATTTGAGGCTATGTGAAGTTCCGATTAGTTGAAACCATGTAGTTCTAAATCATGCAAAGCTGTAAAAGCTGTTGGCAAAGGAATTGAAAGGATCGACTTTCTTAGTAAGGATCTGAAAAATAAAATTGTCATCAGTGCTACTTTTGCAATAGGTCATAATACTGCCAAGCCTATGTGGGGTTGAGGTGCATAGCATATTTCTGTGCAGGTGCTGAAAGTTCAGGCTTGTCCTTGGGTGGGGATTGCTGTAGGGGTTGCTGTCATCCATGCAAATAGAGAGCTGCAATGCATATTGTCAATTGACGCCTCCGTTTTTTTCATCTGGGAAGCTTTTAACAAGCTTTTCCTAACTGTTTGAACAGACTTAAGGATTATGAAAGGATTTGAGCAAGGGACTTCCCTGGGAGATACGGTAAAAGACTGTAATTGGAGGTCTGGTAGAGAGATCCTTTAATGAAGTCTTAGGGTAAAGCTGTGAATACCTTATTGCTACAGACCTGGATTAAGGTATTTAACATTAAGAAAAGCCATGCTGAATCAGACCAAAGTCCAGCCTAGCGCCCTGTCTCCAACAGTGGTCAGTTAGTCACAAGTAGCAGGCATATTCCGAAAGCAGATCTGTTTCTCTTAGCTTATTTCAAGGGAGAAACAATAGCACTTCCAAATCTACACGGTTCATAATTGTTGAGATCTAAAGTTTACTCTGCATGAGCTTTTCTACTTATTGAATTAGCTCTTTCAGTAATTTGATACAAACCACCTTCCCCCCCCCCCCTTTCTAAGCTTCAAGGTTTAACAATTGTCTACTTCCTTTGTACTTATATAGAGGCACAGTAAGGAGTCTAGTGTCCTTTAGATCTCAACGGCACTGCGGTGCACAATTCAGTGAGTAGTTTTTTGTCCTCTCTGCCCTGCGTCTGTTTGTCTTATGTTTTTTAATTATGTTTTTGACTGTGTTTAATTATGTTTCTTTACTATTATGGTTTTTAATTGTTTTTTAATTATAATACATGGATCTATTATATTAACCTATGTAATTTATTATACATCTTTTACTTGTTATGTTTTAACTTTTGGTTTCAAATTAAATTTATTTATTTTAAATTAATTTATTATATAAATGTGACCCAGTGGCCTTTCCAAAATTATGTTTATGTATGCATTTAACTGTTTTTATTTGTTTTTTGTAAGCAACTCTCCCCTTGAGAAAGGCGCAAGCCGAAACGCGTCGGGGATCTTCAATAAAGCTTTTTGAAACTAGTATTAAGCAACTGGGTCGTCCATTGCTTCTGCTCCTTGTGTACTCTACTGGTCCTGCAGCAGCCTTGCTCTCCTGTGTGCTGTCCGTGGTTCCCATAAAGGTACATGGGTTCCACAATTCTTGTCCCGGGATAAGCAGTGGATTTCCTGGGTCCTCTTTAATAATGGTTTTATGGATCTTTCCTCCAGGAACTTGTCCAAAACATTTTTAAACCCAGCTATACCAACAGGTTTTACTACATCCTCTGGTAAAGAATTCCAGAGTTTGATTACGTGTTGAGGGAAAAAAATATTTTCTCTTATTAGTCTTAAATGGGTTACATTGTAGCTTCATTGCATGTCCCCTAGTCTTTCTACTTTTTGATGGAGTAAACAACCGATCTACATTTACCTGTTCTACTCTATTCGTTAATTTTTAGGCCTCTATCTTATCTCCCCTCGGCCATCTCTTTTCCAGGTTGAAGAGCCCTAACTTTTTAAGCCTCTCTTCATAGGGGTATCCTTCCATCCCCTTTACCATTTGGTGGAATGATACAGAGGCATTATAATATCCTTTGTTTTATTCTCCATTCCTTTCCTTATGATTCCTAGCATTCTATTTGCTTTCTTGTCCGCTGCCGCACACTGGGCAAAGGGTTTCAAAGTATTATCCATGATGATGCCTAAATCCTTTCCTTGGGTGGTGGTTCCTAATGTGGAACCTTGCATCGTGTAACCGTAGTTTGGGTTGTTGTTTCCTAGGTGCATAACTTTGCATTTGTCTACATTAAATTTAATCTGTCTTTTGGCTATCCAGTTTTCCAATTTTTTAAGGTCCTCTTGGAATTTTTCACAGTTCTCTTGTTTTTAACAACTTTGAATAATTTTTGTGTCATCTGCAAATTTAATCACCTCACTCGTTATTCCTATTTCCAGGTCATTTATGAAGATAGTAAAAAGCAGCGGGCCCAACACAGATCCCTGGGGTACTCCACTCTCTGCTTTCTATTTTTTAACCAGTTCCTGATCCATGATATTACACTGCCTCCTATCCGATGACTTTTTAATTTGGCCAAGAGTATCTCATGAAGGGACCTTGTCAGTCTTTCTGAAAATCCAGATACACTATATCAATTGGCTCACTTTATCTACCTGTTTGTTCACACCAAAAATAATATAACAGATTAGTAAGACAAGATCTTCCTTAGCTAAATCCATGTTGGCTTTTACCCATTAAACCATGACTATCTACATGATCAATAATTTTATTCTTTATAATGGTTTCTACCATTTTGCCCAGTACGGACGTCAGGCTCACTGGTCTGTAGTTTCCCGGATCACCCCTGAAACCATTTTTAAAAATTGGTGCTACATTGGTCATTCTCCAATCTTCAGGTACTACAAATGATTTTAATGAAAGTTCAGGTTACTAATTGTAGGTCTTCAATCTCATATTTCAGTTCTTTCAACACCCTTGGATATATTCCATCCAGTCCAGCTGATTTGCTACTCTTATCAAATAGTTGTAATACATCTTCCCTGTTGATCAAAATTTGTTTCAGTTCTTCTGGATACATCACCTTTAAATACCATTTCAGGCTTGGGTTACTTCCCTACATCATCTTCAGTAAAGAGCGAAGCAAAGAATTCATTCAGTCTCTCTGCTATGACCTTGTCCTCCCTCAACGCCCCTTTTACTCCTCTATTATCTAATAGGCCAACTGACTCAAAGGTTTTTGTTATGAATGTACTTGAAAACATTTTTAATCTCCAGGAACAAGCAGGAATGAGTCTTCACATATGGGTACGTCGGTACCGACGGAGTCTGCGCGGGAACGCTTCCCAGCTTCCAATCAGAAAGCTTTTGGAAGCATCCCACCACGCCTGCGTGCTGCCTTCCCGCCTTTCCCAACTGTCTCTCCTCAGTTTTCGTTTTTCTGCGGAGCCGGCAGGACGTCCTCCTGTCACTGCAGTAAATTCTTCTTTTAATTCTTAGTTTTCTTGTGGTCGCGGCTGTCTTCCCCGACGCCATCGGTACCGCCGGTGTTTCTTTTTTCTTTCTTGTAAAATATTTCCCTTTAAGGGATATATTTTTTCTTCTGAGTGTCTTACGGTTTTTCAGGCCTTCTAGGCCTCTCCATGTCTTTCATGGAACCGCCAGCCACTTTCTCCAAGAAATGCTCCAAACTGTGGCGGTACTACTTTATTTTTAGACTCCCTAAATTGGAGTCTAACTTGTTTGGGTCCTGACCTTTTTCCTCCGGAGCCCTCGGGCAACAGTATTGTGAGAAGAGGTTTTCAACATCGAGTTTCCCTCGATATGAGGTTCCCTTCCAACTTCAGGGCACCGACCAGTTCTTCTTCTACACAGGATCAGGTAACCCACAAACAGTCTGTTAAGACTAGCCATCCCTCGAGTGGTAGGTCTCATGCACAGCATGTAGACGGCTCCGGCCTTGCCCTCGAGGGCCCATTGGCTTCAAAACCCCGGCAGGAGTCTCAGGCCTCCAAAGCCTATGCGGGGTTTCAGGTTGTTCCTGGGGTTCACCCCTCACAGAACATACCTGAGCCATGCCCAGTGGTGGCATCCGCTTCGAGCGGTACCGATACCCCGGCATCGGCACTGGTGTTGGACGAAACACTCCTCACCAAGGATCGTCATCTGGCGTCCTCGGTACCTACGGGACCGGTGGATACGTTCCAGACTGACTTTCCAGTATCGGTACCAGTACCGATACTACCACCGACGTCGGTACCCTCCAGACGTACATCGATAGACTCGCTTCCTTCGATGCCGTCTGGAATCGATCTCTAGTCTGGAAGACTGGGTACCGACACGTCTTGGTACCGACACCTATCGGTACCGGACGCTCGGTACCGAGGGTTACTGCCGAAGGCTTTCGGTTACCTCGGTACCGATTGGGCTGTCACCGCTTGCTGCTCCGATGTCTGTGTCGGCTTCGGTTCCGACAACGGTACCGGTATCGGTATCCACAGTAACATCGTGGCCAGCTCCTTCCATGCTTCTTTCAACAGGATCGCTCCCTTCTATACCAAGTTTGGAGTCGATACCTGGCATGGACTATGGGGTACTGACTGTCGCTGGTCCTGACCTCCAGTACCAGCGTCCATCCGTTAAGGATCCCATACTGCACCGTGCAGGATCTTATATTCCTATATACTCAGATAGATCCTTTGGTGCCCAGTCTAGTTCTTCAGATCTAACCTGTCCAAGGGAGGTTCTCTTTGGAGATCCTTCTTTTCAGAGTTTCCTCCTGGATATGGCAAGATCACTTGCCATTCCTATTCCTGGACATGATCCTACACAAGGCTCTGTTTCTACCGAAGCAAAGGAAAACATAATGCTTCCTTTGCATCATTCCTTGCAGGATCTTCTTCTAGGAATGTGGGAAGCACCTTTAAGGGTACCCCCACCTTCCAGAGCAAATGATCTCCTATATCAGGTGCCCCCCTCTCCAGGGTTTCAAAAGACTCAACTTCCTCATCATTCCATTGTAGTGGAATCAGCAGTGAGGCGGCTGAAGAGTAAGAAAAAGCACTCTTCTTATCCGCCAGGTCGTGAGTCTAAGACACTAGATGCCTTTGGACGTCAAACCTTCCAGACATCCATGCTTTCAGCAAGAATTCTCTCATATATTTTTTATATGAGTCTATCTCTTGAGGAGGTCACAAAGAAATTACATCTTTTGACTCCTTTTCTTTCAGAGCCCAAGAGTGCAGACTATTCCTCACTGCTTAGTCATATTCACAATATTTCTTGGTTTCTTACTCGTGCTTCCCTAGACTCATTTGAGTCTGTTAGCAGGACTTCTGCTATAGCTATAGGGGCACGACGTAGAGCATGGCTCCAAGCTTCAGACTTAGACAAATGGGCACAACAAAGACTGGGTAATACTCCTTGCACTGGAGAAAATCTCTTCAATAAGGAGTCTTTATGTCAGGTTACTCAGTGGTCCACTGACTTACCTGTTTCTAAGGGCTGTTCTACGCCGCCTTCTTTCCCAGTAGGTAGGAAATGTCCTACCAAACTTTCTTCCCCTATGGGGAGAAGGTTTTATCCATCTTCTGCCCATCATACAGATGTTCCCAAACAGGAGAAACATCGCCCTGGTCTGAAGAATCCAAACTCTCACCAGGCTCAGCAAACCCAGCAACCGCAGGGTTTCTGATTAATCATCATATTTCTTATGCCTCTTGGGGTTTAGAACCTGTAGTTTGCTTCTTCTCAGTAGAAGCCTCCCACTGCTTTCATTCTAAACTCTAGGCATGGATCTCTTTTCACGAGACATCCACTTTTTTCTCTGTTATACGAGCTCTTAGGATGTTCATGCCTATAGGTCACAGGTTTCTCCTCTTCTTCCTGCCAGGGAAAGAGGTTTAACAACTATCAAACGATAGCTTTTCTGTACCAGCATGAATTTTTCCTTTCTACAGACTTACCACATTGTAAGTCTCCATTCAGCTCTATCTTCTCTACCCTCTTACCAAGCATTTCCTCTGTAAGAGTGGTACTACTACACGAGGGCTTCTTCTTCAGCCCCTCTAGTTTTGTCACTATTCCAGTGTGGAGGTTTTCCTCTCTGAGTTAACTCCCTTCACTTTTGCTTTAGGGCAGCTTATCAGACAGGTCCAGAGCTTTCTTACTCCTGCTCTGTCTGTTCTTTCTGTTTTTAAACAGAAAGATTCTTCTGCGGTCTTACTAGCAGCTGCCCATGCAGGAGCTCTAGTGATTGGACTACTGGTTCTTTTCCACAAGCATCCAGGGTTGTCCTCCATGGACATTCTTTCTGGCCTTAGTAGTGACTCCAAGACAGTGCATTCATCTGTCTTGGAAAATCTAATCACTACAGGTTTCTTGAATTGTCTTCTATTCTTGCCATCTCCAATTCCCTTGGGTTTGGCAGCATAGTTGATGTAGGTACTGGCTTTTCCAACAGCCAGTTCTATCCCCTAATTCTCCTGCATCATGCTCTCTGCAACTCTACAGAGAAGCTTTCCACTATGGGCCCTTGGTAGAGAGCATTAGGATTTTCTCTAACAGCTGTCTTAGATGGTTGGAAAAGGCTCCCTCAGTCATGCCTTCATGACTGGAAGGGTTCTTCCTACCCTTCTATCTTCTTTTTAAAACAAAGGACATGGGCCTTCTCTTACGTGAAAGATTAAAGAGTTGTTCAATTCCCTGGTTTGGTCCTCTGGATTCCCACCGGGAATATGCTCTTTTTTTCCCTGCAGCTCGTCCTCATGGTATCCTAATCCTTCATGGACAGCGCATATTCAGCTAAAGAACGCATGATACCCTTTTTGCCCCTCAAGTAGGTCAACATGGTATCTCATTCCTATGCGTCTTCTGTCCATTTACCATGCTAGAGTTCTGGAAGACTCGAGACTTGCTGCCTGCAGACTGATATTATCCTCTGCTCTTCATGTAACTTTCCTGGTTATTTCACTGGCTAGCATTCTTGCAGCAATCTAGTCTGTTCCTTGTCAGGGAGATTTTTCCCCTGACTCCCTCCATCATAACCAGGAGGAATAGATTCTCTATATATCTTCTCAAGTAGGTTCCACCTTCTTGTTATTAGATGAATCTTTCCTCTCCACATATCCTATGTGAATATACTTCTATAGGCATATCTCTGTCTGCTTAACTGCAGACACCTATATATAGGCCTATATATTCATATCTATATCTATCTATATATCTATATATATATATATATATATCTGTATACATCTCTATAGATATATATATATCTGTCATTTGTGTGTATATATATTATGCCCTTCTATATCTCACTATAGATATATTCTTATATGTCTATCTATATATCTATATGTATATATATATATATATATATACATATATACATATATATGTGTGTCTGTCGAGATATTTTATTATAGGTAAATATGTATTCACATACTTATCTATCTGATTGTCTATGCTCATATAGCTATACATATCTCTATATGATTCTGTCAATTGGGCTCTACCCATACCATGCTGTCCAGCATGTTTGGGGTTCTACACACACAACCACTTCCCGTAGTAGTTAACAACTTCTACCATAACCTTAAGGTTTAGGTACCCCTGAAGCTCTCCATCTCCAGTATCTTTCCTAGCTACACCAGTTAGGAAAGACATTGCGGATCTTCAGTTAATCAGCGGATCTAATGCCTCAGACATCTGTCCTTCTTTTTGGGATGCAGGGGGTTTTCCATACCCCTTCTTCCCACAAGGACTAGGCCGCTTTGTCCAAATTGGTCAGCCTTTCCTCTTTTTGCTCCTAAGAGTGAGCCACTCTGCAGCCAAAAGAGTCTAGGCTTTTTTCATAAAGCCTTCCGCTGAAGGCCTACTATTTTATACTACCCCAGTTGATCTCTGGGGTTACTTCTCACCTTTCAGGATTCTGACCTCCACTGTTTTTTCTAACAGGTTTATTACGTCCACTTCAAAGTGGGGTCCTCCTTGAGGTTCCTCTCCTGGATCCCCAGTAGATCTCATGAACCTCCATACTTTTCTACAGTCCTGTTAGGGGAGGTCCATATTGCAATATTTCCTTGTCAATATATTGATGATAATTGTCATCCACACAAGGACTCCTTGCCTGCAGTCCTATGCTAGGTTGGCTGTCTCTTACAGCACCTTTCTGTTCTCAACTCCTACCCTCCATCCTGAGGATGCCTGGCGATATGAGGTGTAGCATGTTGCAGTCTATAACATGCTGGGACGCCAGGCATCTTAGCTTGGGAGTCCCCATATGTGAAGACTCATTCCTGCTTGTTCCTGGAGATAGCACAGTTACTTACCTGTAACAGGTGATCTCTGGGAACAGCAGGAATAAGTCTTCACAACCCTCCCCCCACCTCCCCAGGAGTTGTATTTTCTCTATCTCTATCTTTCCCTTCTCTCTCTCTCTCTCTCTCTCTCTCTCTTTGTCTCAGCTTTAAAACTTAACTGAGGAGAGACAGTTGGGGAAGGCAGCACGCAGGCGTGGTGGGATGCTTCCAACAGCTTTCTGATTGGAAGCTGGGAAGCGTTCCCGCCCAGACTCCGTCGGTACCGATGTACCCATATGTGAAGACTTATTCCTGCTGTTCCCAGAGATCACCTGTTACAGGTAAGTAACTGTGCTTTTTGCGTTTTTGCTTACACAGCAAGCTTCTTTTCAAATTCTCTCTGCGCTTGTCTTATCAATGCTTTGCATCTAACTTGCCAGTGCTTATGTTGTTTCCCGTTGTCATCATGTGGCTCCTTTAAATGCTTAATTTTTTTATTCTTTTCCTTTATTGCTTTCTTTCGCGTTCAATAGATACTTTCCAGCACATCTGGTGATATTGTCTCTTTCTTCCACTCATTAATATTCAGAATATGACATGCACTCATAGAAGTACAAACAGAGAATGTCATTTCCATTAACATGTACAGTTTCAATCTCTTTAACTTTATTCGTAACAATACCATTTCCATTAACACTCGGCATAACAGCAACTGTAACAATTAGTGTCATCCTTAGGTTGGGGAAATATCCCGTTCCCTGCCCCCATTCGCATCTCTCCAGAAATGTCTGAGTTGACACTCACCTCCTCAGGGTGGTAAGATGGGTGGATGGGGGGGCGGCCAGGGTGGCTCTCGCTAGGGGAGGAGGAAGGGCCAAACCGCCAGGATGGGGACTGGAAGCCCCCATCCCATTGTCTGTAAATTCCAGGGCTTTGTTTATTTGAAAGATCCCACATGGCGGGCAATCTCCTATCAACCTCTTCTCTCTCCCACCCAGGAATGTACCCTCTTCATCCTTTTACTTTCCCTGTCCGATTATAGGGGAAACTGGTGATCAACCAACCACATCAGCTAACTAATAGATTTTGACTTGCCCAATTCTCTCTCTGTCTCATCCCTTCTGCACTGCCTCCTTTAGAGGAGCCCACAGCCTGCTGAAGCTGTTCAGCTGTCCTTTTATTTTTGCTACTCCTCTCTCCATCAGGGTAAGCAGTTTTTTAACCGATTACTGCATGGTAGGTGGTGGTAATGCTCTTCCCCTGGGCAGCCACACAAAGCCGCGCCACCAAGAAGAGAGATCCTGCGAGATCTGCCTTGTTCAGGTGTATCTCCCCTGGGGAGTCAGTGTAGCCCAGCAGCAACATTGGGTCAGCCTTAACAATGCTGTCCTATCAGTACCGGACTGTGTCTAAGCACTTTCTGCCAGAGGGGCTGCACCCGAGGACAAGACCAAATTGTGTGTATTAGCATATCTACTTCACCACATCCTCTCCAACCCTCCTCTGTAGGGCTAAGTCCCATCCTCAACATCTTTCTCGGAGTGAAATAAGTCTGAAATAGCAATTTGTATTGCAAATCTAAATGGGCCTGTGAGTTGGACATCTTATAAGTGTTAATCCAGGGGCTCCACCCATCCCCTGTGTATCGGAGCAGTGGGGGTCGGCCCCTGGCCAGGAGGCCATACATTTGCACCAGGAGTTCTCTCCCCTTTTTTGGCCTAATGAACAATGCCTCCAGTGAGTGTGGGGGTCCTAGATACTGCTCCTTATTTGTTGCCAGGAAGTGCTCCAACTGCAGTATAGAGAAGATACTTGGCGTTCTTCCTTTGCATTTCTCCATAGTATCTTACCTATTCAAGAATCTTCCTTGCAATATACAATCTACCATTTTAAGGATCCTGTTATGTTCCAGCCACCTAAATCTTAGCTTATCAACTGCTGCTGGAGGAAAGAGCTGCTCATTGGATAGAAAACCTAACCGGGACTCTTGAGGAGCAAATCCCACCCACCTCACAGCTCTGTCCCATATGCACATTTGTTTTGGACCACTGGGTGTTCGCGTACTTGGACCCCACTTCTCCCTCCATCCATAAAAACATAGTATATGATGGCAGATAAAGACCATTTGGTCCATCTAGTTTGCCCAGCAAAGTGGCAAGAGTAGGCGCACCTGCTACTCTGTGCAGTTCACCCCTCCCCATGCCTTTATTTAGGGGTGCACCCACCGCTCCGTGCAAATCACTCCTATTTGTTGAGATAGCAGAGGCAATTAAGTTTACAGTCAAACCTCGGTTTTCATTTGCCCCGGTTTTCATACGCTTCGGTTTTCAACATCTTTTCTGACTGAGATTTTGTCCCGGTTTTCATGCATTGCTTCGGTTTTCAACGTCTTTTGACTGAGATTTTGTCCCGGTAGCAGGGAAGAAAAGCTGTCAACGTAAGCAAGAGATGTTGCATGAATGTGGGAGGCAGTTCTTTCTCTTGCAGGGTACGTCTGAAGCTATATCATTAAGATTTTCTGCCATTCTGAAGCATTGAGCAGATAATGTAAAGGTATTTTAATGGACTGAATTCAATGTGATTCCGAAGAGAGCTGGGCACAGCAGCTTGTCAGGGGTGGCTAAGGCCAGATGTTAACATACTGTACTGTACAGTACTGTACTTAGCTTGCTTTCAGTGATGTTAAATGTTAATTTATCCATTTCATTAGTCATTTATATTTATTTCTCATTGTTTTCTGTATGTAAAAATATAGTTATTCTCTATAAAATGTATTTTTTGTGAATATTTTTGGGTGTCTGGAACGGATTAATTGGATTTACATTATTTCTTATGGGAAATAATGCTTCAGTTTTCATACGTTTCGGTTTTAGTCAGACTTTTTCGAACGGATTAATCATGAAAACCGAGGTTTGACTGTATTTTGATTGTGTCTGTCCTATGCCATTTTGAATTCTGTCACTGTATTTGCCCCCACCACTTCCATTGGAAGGACATTCCAAGCATCCACCACTGTTTCAATGAAAAAGTAGGGTGCTCCCTATAATATTCCCTGTCCCTACTTGATCTGCCTCCAGAGCGATCCAATGCTGATGTGGACTATGAGTCCACTACCAATAAGCCACTCGAACTGAGTGGCCCAGTAATAAAGTTTTAAAGTTAGGTAGCCCTAGACCTCCCAGCTCTCTAGGTCGCATAAGCACCGGCAGCTGAACTCTTGCTTTCATCATATTCCATAGAAACTGACTTATTTGCTTATGTAGATCTCTAAAAAAGGCCCCTGGGATCATACAGGGGAGCATCATAAAAAAGTACAGGAATCTAGGGAGCACATTCATCTTTATAACATTTTTTTCTGGTGAACAAGGAGGAGGGGAGGAAGGTCCAGCTATGCAGGTCTTTTCTCACTTTCATCAACAAGGGGGGACAGTGAAGGGCAAAGATCCTATTCACCTGCCTAGGAATATGAACCCCCAGGTAGGATAGGGATTTTGTTTCCCAATGATAGGGATGTTGCTGTCTTAAAACCTGTTCCCCCTCTTCCACTATGTTAAAAGGGAGAAGGACAGATTTTCCCACATGAAGTTTGTAACCTGAGACCCTCACATACCTCTGGTATTCCTCATTGAATTCTGCCAAGGATCTCCCGGGGTTCCCCATGAACAGTAGTGTATTATCTGCATACAGTGCCACCTTATGTTCTGTATTACCCACCTGGACTCCTTTTACCTCTACATTATCTCTCAGCAATTGTGCAAACGGTTCCAAGGAAAGTGCAAGTAAGAGAGGTGAAAGCGGACATCCTTGCCTCATACCTCTTGCCAGGTGAAAACTGGTTGAGAGGGATTCATTAATCCTGAGTCGGGCCGTGGGTGCACTGTATAGAGCGCATATCACTCGCATAAAACCAGGGCCTACATGGTAGACCTCTAGAACTGCTAACAAGAAGGGCCACTCCACATGAACAGCCTACCTGCATCTGTGCGCCAGGCATCCTCCCTGGCCCTCTTCAAATCCAAATTGAAGACACACCTCTTCACCATCTCATTCAGATCCTGACTCCTTCCTCATCTTACCCTAACCCCCGTCAACTTTTATGACCAAACTGACTAATGCACTGTACTGTTTCTAATTAATGTACTGTTCTAACTAGATTGTAAACTCCGATGAGCATGACTCTGATGGGCAGGGACTGTCTCTTGTATGTTGGCTACCTCCTATAGGTTAGCTGTGCAGCGCTGCGTGCGTGGCGCTTTATAAGTGCTGAATAGTAGTAGTAGAATTCATTCAATTTGTACATATTCCTTTATATAATTATATATTTATGGAACCATATCAAATGGTCTTTATTTTACTTTTGTCCATCTCCTTTCATTAGTCTGCTCTCATTCCAACGCTAGCAGCATTTTGCAAGAAAAACTCATTCAACCAGAATCCATTGGCTGTCGAGGCAGATGATGATAATGCCTTGATGACTAATGAGTTCTGGCTGAATGAGTTTTTCAGGGAACACACTCCCTTACGCAGCTCTTGCGAAATGCCACCAACATTGGAAGGAGTTGTACATTAAAATTATTGTAAGTATTAACTTTCTTTTCTCAGGCCTTCACCTTCTCCAAGGGATGATTTTCAAACATCTTCCTCTTAATACTCAGGGATCCTCACTTGCTGAACTTTTGAATGTGATTTTATATTGGAAACTGCACAGAATGACATGATGAGCAGATCATCCACTGCACCAGTAATTTGTGAAGTAATAAACGCACATATTCCAGAAATTTTACAGGACAAACTGCTAAATCTCCCTCACACCCAAATGCCTGAAATATACAAAAAACTGGACTCTATACCATTCAAAATGTAAATAGTTAGCAGCCCACGGATCAGAAGTAAATAATTAACAGTCTAAGGGTTAAACTGTAAATAGTTAATTTCACAAGGATTCAGACTGCATGTAACTTGTTAGTTGTACCATGTTCTTTATAACTTTGTTTATGTTCAATGTAAACCGCCTTGATACCACTGAAAGGCAGTATATAAGAAACCTAAATAAATAAAATAAATAACTTTAAGTTTTATTGTTCATGTAAGGGGATGGCATTCCCTGTGGATGTACTGGATAACTGCAGCCATGAAGAACTGGAAAATGCTGCTGAAGAATACATGTCTGATCTTCGGTTTGGTGATGCTGAGAATCCAGAGTATTTCCCTCTGCCCGGTAAGGGCGAGGTAAGATAAACTGCATCTTAATCTTTTCCGCCCCTCAGAATTTTCCATCTTAGGTAACAGCCTTGTTTGTGTAGTTGTTGTGCCAGTCGTGGTTGCATGCTGTGTGTACACTAAAATATAGGCAACAAGAGCATCCATGGACTTTCCCTGTATTTTAACATCATGACCTACCTGGACAAGGAAGCTTTGGAGTGACACAATGTTTATAAATACCTGAGCATTAATGTGTAGGTCAAATAGACAATACTTTATACAGGAGAAAATAATTAGGAAAAAATCCAAAAGTGTGGCTTGAGTCTGATGAACTTCAAGTTATAACATTTTCTGGGGCGTAATGACTTTAAATGTCCCATTGACCCCCCCCCCCCGCCCCTCTTTCCAGATTTTCTGTCTTGAGCGAGATTGCGTGCATTACAGCTGAATATATGTAAGGGGAAATGGGAAAACATCCGAACCATAACACTATCGTTTAGGTAACACTAGTGCATGTATATACAAATTACATAAAAGACAATCCTTTCTCTATAAAGAGTACAGTCTAGAGAAGACAAACATACAATAGAAAAGACAATGTATAACAGATATGGTAATTTTGAAATGTATTAGGTAAGATTGGACATAGGCATTTCTTTTGTTTACATTTTTTATTCATTTTATATTTATGCATTTTACAATACAGCCAAGCATCCAACTTGTAAAGAAATAAGGGACCAGAATGAATACAAATGTATACAGGAAATCAAAATATATACTGTTCCTTCTACAGCCCACTGTATCCAAGAAGATCCAAGAAACTAAAGGAAAAATAAAGAATGATACATATAAGGAAACACTGCAGGCCCAAACAACCAACCTTAAACAAAATCAAGGAGAGTTCAAAAGGGAAGACTAGCAGCTGGGAGGCCTATAAAAAAATATAAGTAAATGACTGATATTTTACCATGCACTTGCATGGAAACTTGAGAAAAAAGAGATCCCCCCCCCCCCCAACTGCTTTGCCCCAGGATGGAGTAGAAGAAATTCCCTTCTCCGTTGAGTCTCCCTGGACAGGTCCGGAAAAATTCAAGCTTGTAAGCCCTAAAATAAGACATTCCTCTTTTTTAAAAAATATTTTGAGGAGCCATTCTCTCTCCATTGTTAAAGCAAAGGAAAGCCAGAGTGTTAAGGGAACCATTGAATCTGCCTTAGAACTTTCAAGTGTAGCAGAAACATCTAAAGAGTCCACTTGCTGTAGACCAAGCACGTCTCCAACACCCACAGATTTCTTAACAGAAGGCAAGTAATAAACTTTAGTCATGGCATGACTCATGGGTGTGTGTGACTCTGGGAGGACACTTCTGATAAGTATTTATCTATAGGCTTATATACCGCTTTTCTACCAGTCAAAGCAGTGTACATTCAGGTACTGTGTATATATATATATCTCCAGGAACAAGCAGGAATGTAGTCTTCACATATGGGTATCGTCGGTACCGACGGAGCCCGCACGGGAACGCTCCCCAGAGTCTAATAGGAAAGCTTTTGGGAGCATACCACAGTGCATGCGTGCTGCCTTCCTGCCTCTGTACCTCTCTCGCTTCAGTTCTTCATTTTCCGCGGAGCCGACAGTACATGGTACCCTGTCACCGCAGAAAATGTACCTTTTATTTCTTGTTTTTTGTGGTCGCGTCTGCCTTCATTTGACACCTACCGGTACCGCCCGTTCTCCTCCTCCTTTCCTAAAAAACCCCAAACAAACAAACTTGTATTTCTAAAGGGATCATTCCCTGCTTCTGGTGCTAGGCGCCATTTTGGGCACTAGGCCCATTTTCCTTAAGCATGGAGAAACCAGTGGTTTCAAAAAAATGCTCAAAATGTGGCGGTACCATTTCCGTCACCGACACCCATGATTGGTGTCTAAAATGTTTGGGTCCTGAACATTGTCCAACAGAGTGTCTCTCCTGCATGAGGATGTCCAAAAGGGGCCTGCAGAATAGAGCTGCAAAACTCGGTACCCTTTTTGCCGCTGACACTATGTCAGTTGCATTGATGTCTTCCAGGGCTTCATCTTCCTCCCATGGATCTCAGGTAACCAAATTAAAGTCTTCTAAGACTAGCCGGTCCTCAAAGGGTAAATCTCCTTCAAAGTATCAAGATGCCACTGGTGTTTCCCTCGAGGATACTTCACCGGCAAAACAGCCCCGGTGGGAGTCTTCGGGCTCCAAAGCACTAACGGGGCTCCAGGATGTTCCAGAGGCCTCCACCTCTGCGGAACTACTGGTGCCATGTTCTGGGCTCATAGCCGCTTTCACCGGTACCAGCACCCAGGCATCGGCAGGAGCGATGGATCACAGAATCCTCGCTATCGAACGCAGTCTAGTGGCCCTCTTAGCAGCTTCAGTACTGCTAAGACCGCAACAGACAGTTCAACATGTATTGGTACCAACACCGGTACCGGTACCAACAGTACCTGCTTCGACAGGACTGGTTCCCCCCATGCCGATCTCCGGTATCGGGGATTAGGAATCGAGACATTTCGGTACCGACTTTGAGCGGTACTGATACCATGCGTTACAGGAGCACCCGGTGCTTGAGTCTTCCGATTCCGATGACTCTGACGATTCTACCGGTACCAGAGCAAATCTATTAGAAGATTCAGTTCCTTCTCCTCAACGCAGAATGTCTCCTCCAGAGGATATGTCCTTCCAGGATTTCATACGTGATTTAGCAAAGGGTCTTGCAATCACTGTGATTCCAGAAAAGGAACCCAGGGCAGAAGAATTAAGAATTCTACAATACCCTATGACTCCCAAGGAAGCAGCTATGCTTCCCATTCAGAAGATCTTACATGATCTAATGTTGAGAATGTGGGAAATTCCTTTAACAATACCTTCACATTCCCGATGCCTTGGCACTATGTACCGAGTGCCAAGTTGTCCTGGTTTTCAAAAAACTCAGTTACCACACCATTCAATGGTAGTGGAATCGGCCATGCGAAGGATCAAGAATGCTAAAACACATTCTTCTAATCCTCCAGGCCGTGAATCCAGGACTCTCGATGCCTTTGGCTGTCGATGCTTTCAATCCTCCATGCTAGGAGTCAGGATCAGTTCCTACATTCTTTATATGGGAATGTTCCTGGAAGAAGTCACAAAAGACTTAGAGCTCCTTAGTCCTTGTGTTTCGGAGGAAAAAAGAGCAGACTACCTTATTCTGGTCAAGCATGCCCAGAATGTCTCAAAATTCATGAACCGTGCTACCTTTGATTGCTTTGAAAGTATTAGCAGAACCTCTGCTATATCCATAGGAGCACGTCGTATTGCTTGGCTTCAAGCATCAGACTTAGAACAGGGGGTGCAAGAAAAGCTGGGAAACATTACTTGCACAGGAGAAAATCTCTTTGGCAAGGACTGGCAGGACAAGGCTAATCAGCTGGAATCTGACAATACTACTTAAAACAGATTGTCAAAGTCTACAGCCAACCCAGCAAAGAAGAAAATATTCAAAAAACCCTTTTTCAGTAAGAAAAAGAAGCCTTACCAATCTTACACCCATCAAACTCACTATCCGCTCCATGTTCCCCAGAAGGGGCAACAACAGAACAGACAGCAAAGAAAGCCGCAAGCTCAAAAAGCTCAACTGGCTCAACAGACACAGCCCCCTCAGGGTCTTTGACTTCTATCTAACTGTGTGAGCCACTCTGAGTTCCGAAAGAAGTTAAAAACCCACCTCTTTCTTGAACATTTTTCCCTAATACCCTAGTACCTAACCCTCTACAGCTACCTCCCCACCCATGCTCCCTGAAATCCTATAATACAACTATCTGTAGCTCTATATATATGCATATGTAAATAGTTGATCATTCATCATTGTAATTAGTTCATATTGTTCACTTATGTATCCTTGTTACTTTGTTCTTTGTAAACAGTTGAAACACACTGCCTTGAAACGTTCTATGTAAACCGTCTTGATTTGTAGAAAGACGGTATATAAAAAATGTTAAATAAATAAAATAAATAAATCTAGAGAACTTAGTCATTTTGCCCCTAAAAGGTCCAGAACCCTTGACCATTCCAGGAAGACTATGCTTTTTTACCAAAAGATGGCAACAAATAACATCAGAAAATTGGACTCTGACCATTGTACAAGCCTCATTTTCTCAACTTGCCCCCACCTACAATAATAAAACAGTTCTCCAGGACCAAGCAGGAAGTCAGTCCTCACATATGGGGTGACATTGACGTCGATGGAGCCCTTGCGGAGCATTTCCCCAGCTTTCTATGAAAGCCTTTGGGAATACTGCACGCATGCGCGGTCCCCTTCCCGCCTAAAGGTGCCATCTTGCTCAGTCTTTCTTTTTCCGAGGAGCCCGACGGACGTCCATCCTAGTCACCTGGAGAAAAGTTAGATTTTTCTTGAGATTTTCTTGTGATTTCAGTGCAGTTCTTGTCCGGTTCGACGCCGGTTCCCCTTCCCGCCAGATTCGGTACACCGGTATCGAGCCTGTCCTCATTTTTTTGGATTTTGCCCTTAGTGGCTGGTGTTCGCGCCCTTTTTTCTTTTTCCCTGGAAGGCCAGTCCTTTGACCTCGCAGGGGCTCTTTTTTCCCCGATGGCTTCCAGTGGTTTCAAAAAGTGTGATCGGTGCAAGAAACTGATGTCTCTCACCGACACACACGACTGCTGCCTTCGGTGCCTTGGTCCCGATCATGATCCTAAGATCTGTGGGCCGTGTGGCAAAATGTCCACTAAGGCAATGCGAAGTCGACAGCATCAAAAGGAAAGGCTTTTTTCTGATTCGGCCTCTGGCCGGGCCCGGACCTCGTCTGAGGCCTCGACGTCTCAGGAGTCTGACCCCGAGCATTGTCGGGGTTCCTGGGACAGGGGGTCCCCCGATCGGGAGCGAAAGAGGAATTAGCAGCTCGCGAGGGCGGCGTCAGAGGAGGTCCCTGGCTCCTCGAGGGCTAGGTCTCGGACCCCCAACCGCCGTCCCGGGCCCTTGGAACAGGAGAAGCCATCCAAAATGCCTCGTTTGGAGCCGGAGTCTGCTGGACACGTAAGTCCTGTTGTCCTCGAGGACTCTCCTCCCAGGGAGCCAACGTCGGGCCCGGCGCCGCCGCCGCCGCCGGGGTCTAAGTCGGTGGCTGCTGAGTCTCCTGAGCTTGGACTCAGGCTGACTGCCTTGGAGTGCAGACTGTCTGCCTTCATGGATCAGCAGTGGGTGCTGATGGCCAGCCTTGCTGGCGCATCTGCCCCGACCACCGGGACATCGACGTCGAAGTCGACCCCGGAGACCGAGCCGATACTCGAGAGCATGAAGGTTCGAGGTCGTCCTCGGTCACGGTCACCCTCGACCTCCCGGTCGGGACTGAGGGCGTCGACGCTGGTGCCTTCGGCGTCGGGGCTGGTGCTGCCGGGACCCACGCGGTTTGAGCCCAACTCCTCTTTGGACGAGTCCGCCTGGGAGACGGAGGACGAGGAGTCCCCCGATACCTTCAGGACTCGGTGTGTCCCGTCGGACTCACCGCAGTCCGAGCCCCGGAGTAGATCCCCCCCCCCCCGGAGGATACCCGGTTCTCGGAGTTCGTTCGGGATATGGCCACAGCGTTGGCGATCCCCGCGGAGGAGCCGAAGAGCTTGAGGCCCTCCAGTATGACTCTCCTCCGAAGGAGGCCTTTACTGTGCCGGTTCCTCCGATGCTGGAATGGCTCCTCTTCCGGATGTGGGAGGCACCGGCCTCGGCAAGCGGGTCGATTCCATTTATCGACTCCGTAAGAGCCCTGGCTTTCAAAAGGTGCAGCTACCACACCATTCCATGGTGGTGGAATCGGCCATGCATCATCTGAAAAGCCAGAAGATGCACTCTGCGGTGCCCCCCGACAGGGAGGCCTGGAACCTGGATGCATTTGGTAGAACGTGCTTCCAGGGCTCGATGCTTGCTTGCCGTGTCCAGTCCTACCAGCTGTACATGGGCATGTACTTGCGGGACTTGGCAAAGGAACTTGCCGGGTTCTCTGCTGGTCTCTCTGGGGAACCTTTGCAGAGGTTCAAGCCCTTGTCTTCGGGGATCCGGGAATGCTCTAAGTTCATGTCCTGAGCAGCCTACGATGGCTTCGAGGCCTCGGCCCGTGTTGTGGCAGCCGGCATCGCGGCTCGAAGCCAGGCATGGCTGCAGTCATCGGATCTCGAGCCATGCGTACAAGACAAGTTGGTCGATGTCCCTTGCCGAGGTGAGAACCTTTTTGGCAAGCCCATGGCCGAGAAGGCTGCACAGCTTGAGACCGAGCACCTCACGAGGACAAGGCTGTCCAGAAAGATTTTTGCCACTTCTCATAAAAAGAAGGGCTCGGGTAAGAAGTCCTTTTACCCGAGGAAGGTGTCTGCCTACAAACAGTTCCCACCTTACCAGGCCTCCCCAGCTCCCCCAGCAGGGGCAGCAGGCCAAGGGGCAGGGACATGGGCCCCGTAGGCAGAAGGCCCCCAAGCCTCCGGCTCCTGCTCCCACTCAGCAGGGTGGGGCTTTTGACTCCCAAGGCATAGCCTCTCCGTCTCTGCTGTCCCATCCCTGCACAGGAGGTCGACTAGCCCTGTTTGCCCACAGGTGGCCACCCATTACAGGAGACAGTTGGGTCTTAAGCATAGTCCACAAGGGCTATATGCTTCATTTCCATCAGTTGCCTCCTCCTTACTTCCCAGGAGAGCCTCCAAGGCCTCCTCTTCATACAGACCTCCTCCTTCAAGAGCTTCAGGGTCTGTTGCGAGACAAGGCGGTGGAGCCTGTGCCTCCCCAACTCCAAGGTCACGGTTTCTACTCCAGGTACTTCCTCGTACCAAAGAGAACCGGAGGCCTCAGGCCTATTCTCGACCTCAGAAATTTCAACAAGTTCCTAGAGAAGGAAAAGTTCAAGATGCTTACTCTTGGAACACTTCTGCCCTACCTACAGCAGGGAGATTGGCTATGCTCTTCATCCAGACCACAGAAAGTACCTCAGGTTCATTGTGGGAGGAAACCATTATCAGTACAGAGTGCTGCCTTTCGGCCTCACCTCCGCCCCCAGGGTCTTTACCAAATGCCTGGCAGTGGTGGCGGCCTACTTGAGAAATCAGGGTATCTTTGTCTTCCCCTATCTGGACGACTGGCTCATCAGGGGTCAGACGTGCCAG
The DNA here is from genome assembly GCA_033557465.1 of Ichthyophis bannanicus. Taxonomy (NCBI): domain Eukaryota; kingdom Metazoa; phylum Chordata; class Amphibia; order Gymnophiona; family Ichthyophiidae; genus Ichthyophis; species Ichthyophis bannanicus. The sequence continues at coordinate 344,507,025 of CM066032.1, forward strand.
GAGGCCAGGCAAGCCACCCTCCGAACTATTTCTCTCCTTCAACATCTGGGGTTTGTCATAAACTTCGCAAAATCCACTTTGCTCCCCTCCCAGAACTTGGAGTTCATAGGGGCGAGGCTAAACTCTCTGCAGGCAAAGGCTTTCTTGCCAGGAGACAGAGCCCAAAGACTGATAGACTTGGCAAACCAGTTTCTCAGCAGGCCACTGGTTTCCGCCAGACTCTGGCTGAGGCTTCTGGGCCACATGGCTTTGACAGTACATGTGACTCCCAATGCCCGGCTCCATATGAGGCCTGCACAGTGTTGCCTCATAACTCAGTGGACATAGGCTACAGGAAGCTTCAGAGAAAGAGTACGGGTGTCCAGACCATTCCTGAACTCCCTACGCTGGTGGCTGCACCCCCCCCCCAACTTACTGCAAGGGGTGCCTTTTCAGATACCTGGGTTCACAGTGGTGTTAACCACCGATGCCTCCCTGCAGGACTGGGGGGGCACATTGTCTGGACAAGTGCACCCAGGGCCTGTGGTCTCCCTGGGAGGCCACGCAACAGATCAATCTACTGGAACTGCGGGCTATTCGCTTAGCCCTCAAGACTTTCTCTCAAACCCTGGCTCACCAGTCTGTCTTAGTACAAACAGACAACCAAGTAGCCATGTTTTATGTGAACAAGCAGGGCGGCACTGGGTCCAGGCTCCTTTGTCAGGAGGCACAGGACCTTTGCTTGTTTACGCTCAGGCACAACATGTTTCTGAGGGCTGTTTATCTCCCTGGGCAGGAGAACTGCCTGGCAGACCGGTTGAGCAGGATTCTGCAGCCCCACAAATGGCAGCTCCACCCATTAGTGGTTCAGAAAATTTTCCTGAAATGGGGACCTCCATCCATAGATCTATTTGCCAGTCCCCTGAACAAACAGCTGCCCAGGTTCTGCTCCAGGTAACCGCATCCTCTGCGGTTAGCAGCAGATGCTTTTCTGATTCCCTGGTCTCAGGGCCTCCTGTATGCGTTTCCTCCCACGCCTCTGGTGGCCCGAACCCTGTTCAAGATTCTGCGGGACAAGGCCTCAGTTCTTCTGTTAGCTCCCAGGTGGCCGAGGCAGCCTTGGTTCCCACTTCTGCTTCAACTGGCAGTGGACACCCCACTGCCTCTGGGGTTGCAGCTCGACCTTCTCTCTCAGGATCAAGGTTCTCTTCTGTACCCCAATCTCAAATCTCTCAATTTATTTATTTTATTTTATTTATTTATTTGCAGTCTCTTTTATACCGCGCTATTCGACATCAATGCGGTTTACAATGAACATAAGAGTTGCACATCTCAATTTCGTGATTTGTGCTTACAGTGAAACAGGTATAATAACTTGGGTATACATTAAACAGGAAAATTAAACTTGGGTATGCATTAAGCAGGTATAACAGGTAAAATAGGGTATAAATAACCAGTCCCTTAACAAGGAGACACGATGAATAAATACAGTCTACTTTATGCAACAATATAATGAGTTATGTGGCACTGCATAAGTTTCTCATGGTGGTTGGAGGGGAAGGTGTGATTGCGAGTGATCAGTCTGGGAATGTGACGTGCATGAGTTTGAGGTGCTGCATTGAGATGTGAGAGTGGGTGAGTGTGGGGAGAAGACTGCATCATCGTAGTGATGAAGAAAGAGGTGCCGTTTCAGTGCCTTCCTAAATTGGGAGAGTTCACTGATGGTTCTGATAGTTGCTGGTAGTGCGTTCCAGCAGGATGGAGCAAAGAAGGAGAAGGCTCTGGATCTAGTGAATTGAGAACACTTCGTGCTTGCCTTAGGTAATATGAGAGTATTTGCGGCTTTCGATCTCCTTGCTCGATTGGGAGGTGTGATTGAAATTAGATCAGTAATGGCAGTAGCAGGGTATTTATTGATGGCTTTATGGGTCATAATTAGGATCTTGAATGAGATCCTGGCTTGTATGGGTAGCCAGTGCAATTGTTTTAGTATTGGGGTAATATGAGAACTTCTTGAGGCTCCATGAAGGATTCTTGCAGCTGAATTCATTGCAAGTTGTAAGGGGTTAGTCGTGCACTTAGGTAGACCATACAAGATCGCATTGGCATAGTCAAAGTGAGGCATTATTAGGGCCTGAAAGACAGTTCGGAAGTCATCAGGTTCTAACAGTTGACACAAATTGCGGAGGGTCCGGATTTTATGGTACACCGACTTTGTTATGTGTTTGATATGAGCCTTCATATTAAGTTGCTGATCAAGCGTTACACCTAGGTATCTTACTGTAGTCTTGCATATGATCTCTGCGTCGCGAACCTTGATAGACAGGGGTGGAGTAAAAGCCGGATTCCTGGTTACGAAGAGGGCTTCTGTCTTTTTGAAATTTAACTTAAGCATTTGTGCATTTAGCCAGTCTGTGACAGCGTCAAAGCACCTGATAAGTGGGGATAGTTCAAGATGTTCTGTCGAAATTGGCATGTACATCAAGACGTCGTCAGCATAGACCAGGCAGTTGATATTAAATGATTGGATGAGATCACAAATGGGTTGCATATAGACATTGAATCTAACAAAAAATAATGGTCAAAAAACTTGCACAGAGCATAAACTGTCAAACTCAAGGGAAAGACTCTGTATCAGAACATAGGAAAGTATCTGTGTCAAAAAACAACAATGCAATCACCAGCAAAACAGAGTCCAGGCAAAAGGTATTTTTAAAGCAACAAAAGGTCTCAGACTTATAGCGGGCAAACTATATGCTCAAGGCAGTTTTCACCAACAGAGCACAGTAAAAGCCCTTACTTGCATCAACGACCTTAGATAGTAGCGTTGCTTCATTAAATGGCTCTCACAACCTCCTTTAGCATAAATAATGGCATATTTTGATAAAGCTTGCAAAAATCAATATAGGAGGGTGAATAGCACCAACTTATCTGCAAAAATGCATCGCTTGAACTACTGCATCGCCTCCGTCTCTTCCTCGCTCATACCCCAGGGGGTGGCAGGCAGAGGATATCGAGAGCACTAGATGATAAAGCATACATAGGAGTGCATTAGTTTTGTAACAGACACATACTTTCTTCAAATGTGCATTAAGAAGACGTCCAGAGAGAATGTAGCAGATTGCTTACGGCCAGTCGCAGGAGCAGAAAAGTTACTAACTGCTAACCTAAAGCCACGCATGCGGACTGCATACTTATAGACCCAGCTGATTCATTGGTTAATTGAAGGGCCAACACTAAACACATGCTTCCCATTCAACCCGTGCGTTTAGCCCCAAAGGAGCAACTGAACTCACACGGTGAATCCAACGTTGTTCAGACCAAGATAGCATACAGTCTCTCGTTTTCCCACGTTGCGCAAAATCAATTTTGTCTAGGCAAAAACATTGTAATTCAGAAAATGTATGGTGTAAACTGAGACAGTGATCGACAATGGGAGCTTCACGGCGTTGACACTTAAGTCTGCTCTTGTGCTCATTCATTCTGACTTTAAACATCCGAGTAGTTTTACCAATATAGGCAAGCCCACAAGGACATAGAATGCAATATGCAAAATTTCAATGTACCTTGATTCATTTTTGAGACCTTTGATGATATCCATTCCATCTTTCCTGAAGGACACGACTCATTTCTTGCAAGTCTTGGAAGCCCATTCGTCTTTGGCTACTATCCCTGATGTCATTCTAGCGACGCTTGATGTCACCTCGCTTTATACTGTAATCCCTCAGGCTGATGCGCATGAAGTCATAATGGAAGCGTTGGCTTTACGGGGTGATCTTTCAGCTGGCCAGCTTGACCTTCTGTCTGATCTGGCGACCATTGCCCTATATAATAATTTTTTTGCCTTTGATGGGGTTTTATATCATCAAATAGGTGGGGTGGCGATGGGCGCCACTTGTGCCCCTTCAGTCGCAAATCTGTATATGTATAGATTTGAACAACAATGGATAGATTCTTCTCCATTCTGCCAGTATATTGGCCTATGGCGACGCTACATTGATGACATTTTTCTGATCTGGCAGGGTTCTGCAACGAGTCTGCAAGAATTTTTTGTCTGGCTTAACGGATGCAATGCTCATTTGAAGTTTACTTTACACCATCATATGGTTAGCTTGCCCTTTTTAGATGTTGTGGTCTGTAAAGCTGAGACTGGTTGGCTTACCACAGTGTATCGAAAGGGGACTGATCGCAACACACTTCTCCATTATAAAAGTGCTCACCCGGGTCCTTTGAAGAACAGTCTACCCTTTTCGCAGTTTGCGCGCTTTCGGCGCAACTGCACTCATGTTCAAATGTACAAAACTCAATCCTGTACGTTGAAAAAGAATTTTCTCGAGAGAGGCTACCCCTCGTCTGTTGTCAACCAGGCGTATAAGAGAGCACTATACCTTAATCGAGATCTGCTTATACATCCATGTCGGACCTCAGTTGATCAGTCTGAAGCGGATTCTTCGGTTAATATGATCACTAAATTCTCTCCTTTCAGTGCACAGCTCAAACAGATCATCCATCGACACGCGAATGTGTTGCACAGTATTCCTGGTTTAGAAACCAAGAATGTGCGCTGTGTGTGGCAGCGGAATAGTAATTTCAAAGAACTTCTCAGTCCTGCAGTGATTCGGCCGCTTACATCTCCTCTTCGGGCTATGCAATTGGGCCATGTTAAATGTGGTGAGTGCGATATTTGTGTAATCACTAAAGAGCTGACGGAATTTTGCTACCACGGTAACATCTACCGGCTTAGACATCAGACCTCCTGTACCTCTACCTTCGTGGTATATTGCATTCTATGTCCTTGTGGGCTTGCCTATATTGGTAAAACTACTCGGATGTTTAAAGTCAGAATGAATGAGCACAAGAGCAGACTTAAGTGTCAACGCCGTGAAGCTCCCATTGTCGATCACTGTCTCAGTTTACACCATACATTTTCTGAATTACAATGTTTTTGCCTAGACAAAATTGATTTTGCGCAACGTGGGAAAACGAGAGACTGTATGCTATCTTGGTCTGAACAACGTTGGATTCACCGTGTGAGTTCAGTTGCTCCTTTGGGGCTAAACGCACGGGTTGAATGGGAAGCATGTGTTTAGTGTTGGCCCTTCAATTAACCAATGAATCAGCTGGGTCTATAAGTATGCAGTCCGCATGCGTGGCTTTAGGTTAGCAGTTAGTAACTTTTCTGCTCCTGCGACTGGCCGTAAGCAATCTGCTACGTTCTCTCTGGACGTCTTCTTAATGCACATTTGAAGAAAGTATGTGTCTGTTACAAAACTAATGCACTCCTATGTATGCTTTATCATCTAGTGTTCTCGATATCCTCTGCCTGCCACCCCCTGGGGTATGAGCGAGGAAGAGACGGAGGCGATGCAGTAGTTCAAGCGATGCATTTTTGCAGATAAGTTGGTGCTATTCACCCTCCTACATTGATTTTTGCAAGCTTTATCAAAATATGCCATTATTTATGCTAAAGGAGGTTGTGAGAGCCATTTAATGAAGCAACGCTACTATCTAAGGTCGTTGATGCAAGTAAGGGCTTTTACTGTGCTCTGTTGGTGAAAACTGCCTTGAGCATATAGTTTGCCCGCTATAAGTCTGAGACCTTTTGTTGCTTTAAAAATACCTTTTGCCTGGACTCTGTTTTGCTGGTGATTGCATTGTTGTTTTTTGACACAGATACTTTCCTATGTTCTGATACAGAGTCTTTCCCTTGAGTATAGACATTGAATAGCAAGGCGGATAGAGATGAGCCCTGTGGAACACCTTTAGTTTGGGGGAAGGAATCGGAGTTGGAGGGGCCAGAACGGACATGTTGCCAGCGATCAGTGAGGTATGAAGCGCACCATGACAAAGCTGAAGCTTGAACGCCCTTCTCTCTGAGGCGTAGCAGGAGAACTTCGTGGTCTACGGTGTCGAATGCGGCAGCAATGTCCATGAAGATCAGTGCAAAGCCTTGTCTGATGTTATCGAGACCTAAGGTTATGGTGTTGAATAAGGTTGTGAGTAATGTTTCAACACCATGTGCTTCGCGAAATCCATGCTGGCAGGGATGCAGGGGTGCATTAGTATCTATGTGATCTTGTAATTGGCATTGGGTAATCTTTTCAATGATTTTCGATAGGAGAGGTATGCTGGAGATAGGCCTGTAGGATTCCATCATCGAAGGGTCCAACTTACTGTTTTTTAGGAGTGGTCTGATAGCCGTCTGTTTCAGGCTTCGAGGAAATGTTCCAGTAGAGAACGATACATCAATCAATTTGGATAGGAATGGGCTGAGCTTGGCATGCAGGGCCTTTATCCAGGGAGCTGGACACGGATCGGAGGGTGCTGTTGTAGTGTTTATGTTTAGGATAGTGTCTTGAATGACTCTGTCAGATGGAGTAGAAAATGATGTGATAGTGTGTTGGGACCCACTCAAGAAATGACCAAGAGGAGGTTGTGGGATGGAGAAAGGTAGGCTGGCTGGTATGGGGGGCTTAGCAGTGTGGGCAAGCTGATTACTTTTCTTACGCAAGTAATAAGCATATTCTTGTGAGTCTGGGTAGGGTAAGTTCTATTGAGATGGCTCCTTTGCTAGAGATTTCACAATTTGGAAAAGCTCGTGGGGTTTGTTCAAGGAGCATTGTAGTCTTTTTGCATGATATTGTTTCATACTTGATGCTACAGATAACCGATGTTTTCCTAATTGTGCTGTGAATGCCTCATGGCTCTCAGCTGTTCTTGATCGTCACCAGCGTCTCTCAAGTCGTCTGAGTTGAAGGAGCGAATTACGTAGTTCTTGGGAGTACCATGGGGCATTCTTTTTCTTATGTGGTACTTTGTTCGTGGTAGGTGAGTGGATCACGGCATCTAGGCTTGAGTTCCAAGCGGCGACCATGTCATCGAGGCTTTGAAGAGGAGGGTCAAATAGATTGTGTGTCCTCTTTAGAATATCTTCTCTGTTAAAAGGGTGGAAGCGCTTTTAAATGTTCTGATATGGGTTTATCTCCAGGTATGGATTTGGAGGAGTTGGTGCAAATTGGAATCTGGAATCTTATCAGGAAGTGATCCGACCAGGGAACCGCACTTACGTTTAGGTGAGACTGGTGCAAATGTGTGAGGGCTGTTAGTGGTGCAAAGATAAGATCAAGTGAGTTGCCTTTTATATGGGTAGGGGTATCAACAAGTTGAACATAGCCTAGATCACTGAGAGCATCAATAAAGTCATTGGTGTGGCTGTCCTGAATGACTGGGAGGTTGAGGTCACCTAATATCCAGTTTAGGGTATGCAAATTCGTGGTGTTGCAAGAAAGATCAATTATTGTTGCTAAGTCATCTGGAGATGAAGATGGAGTTCTATAGAGCAAGTTAACAGTGATTTGCTTATTTGTAATGGTAACAGAGTCAAGGGTAGAGGTGCTGCTTGAGGCGGCAAGCCGAAATTTGAGGTCGGCTTTCGTTAGGATAAGTACTCCTCCGCCACGATGGTCAGCTCTGTGACAAGAGTGGACTGAGAAATTAGGCGGGACACACTGGTGAAGGATCACGGCGTCAGCGGCTGAAAGCCATGTCTCGGTGACACATAGGATATCAAGGTTATGAGCTGAGAGCATATCAGTTAGTGCTGGCCATTTTTTCCTTATTGATCGTGCATTTATTAGTGCACATTTAAGGTCAGGGGGATGGTGGGACTGTAATCGTCGAGATAGATTTTGCTGCTGAAGGTCCACATAGATAACATGTGGGCCTGGTGTGCGCCGAAGTGTTTCGTATTGATGGTTGGGGGAGTCAGGAAATCTCCAACAAGATCTATGGAGGACTGGTATAGTGTTCTGAGGTGAAGTAAGGGCTAGGGTGTAAAAGGTCAGGGCTATTAAAATGTAGCACATAGCAAGGGTAAGGGGGTATGGGAATACCCAGTGAGATAACATGATGACTAATGTATATAGTAGATCCAGGAATGTTGTTAGCTAGTGAAATGTGCACAGTGTGGTGGTACTGGAAATCTGTTAAGCATCTGTGTAATGAGGCAATATGTACTGAGAGTAATTCACAATAAGGTAGTGGTATCTGCACAGAGTGGAGGTAAAGGATATCTGTTAAGAACTGTGTGGTTAGGCAATATTCACATCAGAGTAATTCACAATAAGGTAATGAAATATGCACAGTGTGGTATGTACGTATATCTGCTAGGCAACAGTGTGGTAGGTAATATTGATGGCCTGGAGGCTGCAAAGGTAGTTTTGGCTCCCTGGGGCCTACCTCAGGAAGTTGAGGAGGTCGTCTTGGCCTCTAGGAAGCAGTCCACCAGGAAAACCTATGCCTGAAATGGAAGAGGTTTTCTGTGTGGTGTCAGCTGCGTACAGAAGATCCTTTCTCCTGTTCTGTACCAGTGGTGCTTCAGTACCTGCTGCACTTATCCAATCAGGGACTCAAGTCCAATTCTGTTCGGGTCCACCTCTCAGCTCTAGCAGCTCATCACTCACTGGTGGAAGGACACTCTGTCGGTTCACCCCTTGGTGTCCCGGTTCCTCAGAGGTTTGCTCTTGCTCAAGCCTCCTGTCCGTCCTCCAGCCCCTGAGTGGTTGAATGTGGTCTTGCAACAACTGACTCGCCCACCTTTTGAGCCGATGGCTACTTGTCCTCTCCGCTTCCTTTCCTGGAAGACACTCTTCCTGGTAGCCCTAACCTCGGCCAGACGAGTGAGTGAGCTTCAGGCCCTGGTCTGTGACAGGCCTTACACTCGCTTCTATAGGAACAGGGTAGTCCTTAGGACTCATCCGAAGTTCCTCCCAAAGGTTGTCTCCTCTTTCCACCTCAACCAGGAGGTGGTTCTTCCAACATTCTTCCCTAGGCCTCATGCAAGCTAGGCTGAAGCGGTCCTGCATACCCTGGACTGTCGAAGGGCCTTATCCTTCTACCTTGACCGTACGCAGGGGCATAGAAGGGCTACTCAGCTCTTCATATCTTTTGACCCTAATAATTTGGGGTTAGCTGTGTCCAAGTGTACCTTGTCCATCTGGGTGGCTGACTGTATCACCTGGGCTTACAGGGCGGCTGACCTTCCCTTGCAGGGTCGGGTCACGGCCCACCGTGTCAGGGCTATGGCTGCCTCAGTAGCTCATCTCCGCTCTGTACCGTTGGCAGACATCTGCAGAGCTGCAACTTGGTCCTCAAGCCAGACTTTTGCGGCCCATTACTGCCTGGAGAGGGAGTCCCATAGGGACAGTGCTTTTGGCCAGGCAGTACTCCGGAATCTCTTTGAGGTTTAGGCAACTCCTGCCCTCCAGCCTTCCGTTGGGCTACCGATGGAGGTTCTTTCAGTGAAAAGCCTTTCTTTGATGCTGGGATTAGAGGAGTTCTCTTGTTCAGCCTGGGTTCCTGGTAGCCCAGAGCTAGGGAGTCACCCATATGTGAAGCCTGACTTCCTGCTTGGTCCTGGAGAAAGAGTAGTTACTCACCTGTAACAGGTGTTCTCCAGGAGCAGCAGGAATCAGTCTTCACAACCCTCCCTCCTCCCTTGAGAGTTGCAGTTGTACATAGTTCATTTTTTTACATTTTTGTGCTGTCTTTTAGCTATGTCATCAGACTGAGCAAGATGGCACCTTTAGGCGGGAAGGGGACCACGCATGCGTGCAGTATTCCCAAAGGCTTTCATAGATAGCTGGGGAAATGCTCCGCAAGGGCTTCATTGACATCGATGTCACCCCATATGTGAGGACTGATTCCTGCTGCTCCTGGAGAACACCTGTTACAGGTGAGTAACTACTCTTTCAGTTCTCAGGGCCCTGCCACCGACCTCTTGTGGCAGGAGGTCACATCATTTCTAGCTCAAGGAACAATTGAAGAAGTACCAATTCCCCAACGGGACAGGGTGTTACTCCCCCTACTTTCTTATTCCAAAGAAGACAGGGGGACACAGACCTATATTAGACCTCAGAGAATTAAACCAATATTTGTTCCAAGAAAATCTCAAAATGATCTCCCTCTGAACACTTTTACCATACCTCCAAAGTCAGGACTGGCTATGTTCTCTAGATCTAAGAGATGTGTACACGCATATTCTCATCCACTCAGACCACAGGAAGTTCCTTTGATTCCTGGTCCAAGGAAGACACTTCCAGTACAGAGTTCTTCCCTTCGGACTAGCCTCTGCTCCAAAAGTCTTCACAAAATGCATGGCAGTGGTAGCAACATTTATGAAGACTCTGGGAATATTCATCTTCCCTTACTTAGACGATTGGCTCATTCGAGCATCGACAGCTCCAGAGGCCAGCTTCGCTCTTTCTCGAGCAATGATAATTCTTCAATACTTGGGGTTGGTCACAAACCTCCCAAAATCTCTTCTCACCCCCTCTCAATCTCTAGAATTCATAGGGGCTCATCTAGACACATGGCAGTCAAGGGCTTTCCTGCCCCAGCCACGCTGTCTACGTATAATACAACTGGCATCTCAAGCATCAATGAAGGTATTCCTTACTGCTCGGGAGATGCTTCAACTGCTGGGACATATGGCATCCACTGTCCATGTGGTTCCCTATGCTCGGCTCCACATGCGAGCAGCCCAATGGACCCTTTCCTCTCAGTGGTCACAAGCCTCGGTCGACTAACAGACAAACTCAGAACTACCACACATCTGATTTGGTACCGGCAATGGTGGCAATCCCTGGAAAACCTCCTTGTAGGCTCTCCTTTCCAGCAGCCTCTATGCCCAACCACTCTGACGACAGATGCGTCCAAGATGGGTTGGGGGGCCCACTTGCACAATCTCTCCACTCAGGGTCTTTGGACCTCACAGGAGGTTTCCCTTCACATAAACCTCCTAGAGCTGAGAGCCATTTTCAATGCTATTCAAGTCTTTCAGGGCCATCTCAGCAACAAAACAGTTCTAGTCCAAACCGACAATCAGGTAGCTATGTTCTATGTGAACAAGCAAGGTGGAACAGGCTCTCTGTCGCTATGCAACGAAGCTTTGCGAATATGGGCTCTTGCCAGAGAGTTACAAATTCACCTGTTTGCGGTATACCTTCCGGGCATTCAAAACTTGTGGGCAGACAAACTCAAGTCGAATACTGCTGCCACACGAGTGGTCAAAGAGAAATTCAAGATGATTTCTCTGGGAACTCTGCTGCCATACCTTCAGAGTCAGGATTGGCTTTGTTCTCTAGATCTCAAGGATGCATACACTCATGTTCTCATCCATCCAACTCACAGAAAGTTCCTTCGGTTCCTTGTCCAAGGAAAGCACTACCAATACAGGGTACTTCCTTTTGGCCTGGCCTCAGCACCAAGGGTGTTCACGAAATGCATGGCTATGGTAGCAGCATTTCTTCGCACTCTAGGAATATTCGTCTTCCCCTACTTAGACGACTGGCTCATTCGAGCCCCATCAGAGTCAAGAGGCCAGGATTTCTCTATCTTGCACAATGCGTATCCTTCAGTATTTGGGTCTTGTCATAAACATCCCAAAATCCAGTCTAACTCCCACTCAGTCTCTAGAGTTCATAGGAGCTTTGCTGGATACCAGAAAAGCAAGGGCCTATCTTCCCCAGGCCCGTTGCCTTCGCATGGTGCAGTTAGCTTCTCAAGCAGTGCTAAAGCCTCATCTCACTGCTCGAGAAATGTTACAACTACTAGGCCACATGGCATCTACCGTGCATGTGGTTCCTTATGCTCGCCTCCATATGAGAGCAGCCCAGTGGACTTTATCCACTCAATGGACCCAGGCATCAGGGTGCCTGTCAGACAAAAAAGCAAACACAAATCGCCTTATTTTGTCCCTCCAGTGGTGGCAGTCCACTCAGAACCTGTTGCTGGGGTCCCCATTTCAACAACCTTTACCCCAGGGAACTCTCACAACAGATGCTTCACCAATGGGTTGGGGAGCTCATCTGCAAGACCTCTCCACCCAAGGAACTTGGACTCCACAGGAGACTCATCTACACATCAATCTCTTGGAACTCAGAGCAATCTTTCTTGCTCTGCAAGTGTTCCACACCCTGGTCAGCTACAAGACAGTCCTCCTTCCGACGCACAATCAAGTAGCCATGTTCTATGTGAACAAGCAGGGAGGAACAGGCTCTCTGTTGCTTTGCAATGAAGCTTTGCGACTATGGGCCCTCGCCAGAGAGCATCAGATTCATCTCCTGGCAGTGTATCTTCCAGGTATCCAAAACTCTTGGGCCAGACAGACTCAGTCGAGTTCTGCTTCCACACGAATGGTCTATACATGCAGACCAGGTGGCCAAGATTTTTTAAATTTGGGGAACCCCGGACATAGACCTCTTTGCAAGTCTGTTGAATGCCAAACTTCCCCGGTTCTGTTCCAGAATTCTGGCTCAGGGCTCTCAGGCCAGGGATGCTCTCCTCCTTCGTTGGGGTCAAGACTTCCTGTATGCCTTTCCACCCATTCCCCGATTCTTCTCAAAACCCTGTTCAAGCTTCAGAGAGACAGAGGGCGTATGATTTTCATAGCTCCACATTGGCCACGGCAAGTGTGGTACCCTCTGCTTCTACATCTCTCTCAAGCTCCCTCTCTGGAGTTAGGCTCTGCTCCAGATCTCCTGTCTCAGGAGGACGGAATGTTTTGGCATCCCAATACCCAGTCTCTGCATCTCAGGGCTTGTTTGCTGAAGGCCTAGATCTTCAAGATCTTAACCTTCCTCAGCAAGTAAAGGATATCCTTTATGCTTCTAGAAAACCTTCCACAAGACGCTCTTATGCTTTCAAGTGGAAAAGGTTTACCATATGGTGCTCGCAGAAGAGTCTTAACCCCCTTGCGATACCTCTGGAATCATTACTGGAGTATCTCCTTCATTTGTCCAATGCAGGACTTAAAACTAACTCAGTAAGAGTCCATTTAAGTGCTATTGCGGCTTCTTTCAAGCCTTTAAATGGACAACCTATTTCCTCCCATCCTCTCATAGCAAGATTTATGAGAGGCCATCTTCTAACTAAACCTCTCATTAAGCCACCACCGGTGGCATGGGACTTAAATCTGGTTCTTGGCCAGCTCATGAAGCCACCTTTTGAACCCTTAGCTACTATCTCCTTGAAATTCCTTTCTTGGAAAGTTATCTTTCTCATTGCAATCACATCAGCACGTCGCATCAGTGAGTTGCAAGCACTAGTGGCTGATCCACCTTATACAAGGTTCCATCATGACAAGGTAGTCCTTAGGACTTATCCACACTTTATGCCAAAGGTGGTCTCGCCTTTTCATCTTAACCAAGCGGTCTACCTGCCTGTGTTGTTTCCAAGGCCTCATGCATCAAATGCGGAAAGGAATCTTCATACTTTGGACTGTAAAAGAGCTTTGGCCTTTTACTTACAAAGAACACAGCAACATAGAAAGTACTCTCAACTCTTTGTTGCTTTTGATCCTTCTCATTTGGGACTTCCAGTCTCCAAGGGAACACTGTCCAACTGGATTGCATAGTGTATCTCCTTTGCCTATCAGAGTAAGAACCTTCCTCTGGAGGGCCATGTCACAGCTCACAATGTGAGAGCCATGGCAGCTTCAATGGCTCATCTGCACTCTGTGTCTATTGACGACATCTGTCGAGCAGCCACTTGGGCCTCGGTTCATACCTTCCCAGCCCATTACTGCTTGGACAAGGACTCCCGCCGGGATGCCTTGTTTGGTCAGGCTGTTCTCCAACAGCTGTTCCATACCTAATCAACTCCTACCCACCATCCCTGGTTGGATACCAAAGATCCATGGGGGGAAGTGGAGCCCTTTCACAGGGACACACGACTTCTGTGGTTTCTCCCTGGCATCTGCTGCTAGGGAGTCCCCATATGTGAAGACTACATTCCTGCTTGTTCCTGGAGATAGCATAGTTACTCACCTGTAACAGTTGATCTCCGGGAACAGCAGGAATTTAGTCTTCACAACCCACCCACCTCCCCTAGGAGTTGTATCTCTCTATCTCTTTCTCTTTCCCTCTCTCTCTCTTTGTCTCAGCTTTAAAACTCAACTGGAGAGAGGCAGTTGTGAAAGGTGGGAAGGCAGCACGCAGGCGCTGTGGGATGCTCCCAAAAGCTTTCTAATTGTACGCTGGGGAGCGTTCCCGCGCAGGCTCCGTCAGTACCAATGATACCCATATGTGAAGACTAAATTCCTGCTGTTCCTGGAGATCACTTGTTACAGGTGAGTAACTATGCTTCCTCAGACAGTGCCACCCAGTGGCGTACATCATCAAGCATGGCAGTATCTGTAGCACTGTGGTGGTGGAGCTTTGAATGAAGCTACAGGGTAAACTATTTAAGACAAATAAGAGAAAATATTTTTTCACTCAACGTGTAATCAAACTCTGGAATTTGTTACCAGAGGATGTAGTAAAGGCTGTTAGTGTAGCTGGGTTTAAAAAAGGTTTGGACAAGTTCCTGGAGGAAAGGTCCATAAACCATTATTAAAAAGGGACCCAGGATATCAATGCAGGAGGCAGTGTACTATTGTGGATCAGGAACTGGTTAAAAGATAGAAAGCAGAGGATAGGGCTAAATGGCCAATTTTCCCAGTGGAGAAAGGTGAATAGTGGTGCACCCCAGGAATCTGTTCTGGGTCTGCTGCTTTTTGACATATTTATAAATGACCTGGAAAGGGGAATAACAAGTGAGGTTATCAAATTTGTAGATGACACAAAGCTATTTAAAGTTGTTAAAACCCAAGAGGATTGTGGAAAATTGCAAGATGATCTTGATAAATTGGAAGACACGGCATCAAAATGGCAGATGAAATTTAATGTGGACAAGTGCAAAATTATGCACCTAGGGAAGAACAACCCAAACTATGGTTACACGATGCAAGGTTCCACATTAGGAACCACCACCCAGGAAAAAGATTTAGGCGTCATTGTGGATAACATGTTAAAACCCTCGGCCCAGTGTGCAGCGGCGGCCAAGAGAGCAAATAGAATGCTAGGTATGATAAGGAAAGGAATGGAAAATAAAACAAGATATTATAATGCCTCTATATCGTTCCATGGTGAGACCGCACCTTGAATATTGTGTGCCGTTCTGGTTGCCGTATCTTAAAAAGGATATAGCGTTATTAGAAAAGGTTCAGAGAAGAGCCACCAAAATGGTAAAGGGAATGGAAGGATACTCCTATGAAGAAAGGCTAAAAAGGTTAGGGCTCTTTAACCTGGAAAAGAGACGGCTGAGGGGAGATATGATAGAAGTTTATAAATTAATGAACGGAGTGGAACGGGTAAACGTAGATTGATTGTTTACGTTATCAGATTATAGAAAGACATGCAGTGAAGCTACAGGGTAAACTATTTAAGACTAATAAAAGAAAATATTTTTTCACTCAACATGTAATCAAACTCTGAAATTTGTTACCGGAGGATGTAGTAAAGGCTGTTAGTGTAGCTGGGTTTAAAAAAGCTTTGGACACGTTCCTGGAGGAAAGGTCCATAAGCCATTATTAAGAAGGGACCCAGGATATCAATGCTTGACCCCCCAGTATAAACATTGTGGAACCTGTGTCTTTTGGGGAAACTGCTAGGTACGTATGACCTAGATTGGCCACTGTTGGAAACAGGATACTGGGCTTGATGGACCTTGATCTGACCCAATATGGCATATCTTATGTTCTTATGGGTGGAGGTTCATCTGGGAGCTCTGTGCCAGTAGCCCACATAACAGGCATTAACATTGTGTAGGCCAACTTCTTGAGTTGGGGATACCGTGGATCCCAGTGATTGGGAGCAAATCACTCGTGCATTTGATCTTATTATGTGGAGGTGGGCCCTGCCAATGTTTGAGCACCCAGGGGAATTCCAAGATGAAGAACTTTTTCATTTCCAGGAAGGATCGTCGGGCATATTTATCTTTCCTCCACAGCCGTGGTGAGTTTCTTTCTGTGCAGAATTCAGTCTAATCTGGGATTGGTCATTCTAATGGCAACAGACTGCATAAACCATGGTACATAGATCCCTTGAGCTTTTTGATGGGATCCTTTCTGTTGCTGCCTCAAGAAATAGGGGACTTATGCAGTAGGGTCCTCTTGTCATTGGAAAATATCTTTATCGTTATTAAAAACATTTGATAGACTGCCCATCGGGAGCCATCTGGACAGTTTACAATAACAGTAATATATATTAGAAAAGCCATAAACAGAAAAGGAACTGCAATGCCAGATAGGAAAGTGCACACCCATACAGGACCAAAGAGAAAAAGAGCCTAAGTGGAAGGAGAGGAGGAAACAGTGGGGTCAGGGAAAGGGAGTTCATAGGCAGTACAGAAGAGGTGGGTTTGCAGGAGAGACTTGAATTTGAGAAATTATTCTTCTTGACAGATTAGGGGAGGAAGGGAATTCCACAGTGATGGGGCTAGAAAAAAGAAGGCGGAATGCCGGGTTTGCTCCAGGCAGGCACGGGGAGGAGAAAGGAGATCAAGGCAGTTGGTGTGCAGGGACTGGAGGCTACGAGGTACTGTACGAAAGTGAATTGAATCTGCAAGATACTGAGGGGTGTGCTGATGCAGAGCCCTGTGTGTTAGGATTAGGAGTTTGAAGGTAATGCGGTAGGGGACGGGGAGCCAGTGCAGGTTGATGAAGGAGGGAATGATGTGATTGAAGTGAGAAGCATGAGTGAGGAGACAAGCGGCAGTGTTCTAAATTAGCTGTAGACGGTGAAGTTGACGGTGGGGGATGCAGGCAAAAACAATATTAAAATTATTACAACTGCATGGCAAGAGAGAAGAAGAGTTGTGAGGGATGCTGGGGAGAGTATAGGACTGATGGCTCGAATCTGACGAAGAAAAGAGTGGGAGCGGCGCATAAGTGTGGAAGGAGAGGTCAGGATCCAGGTTAACCCCCAGGTACTGGAGTAAGGTTACAAGGGATATTGGGGCATCCAAAAGAAGAGGGGAGAGGGCCAGTTGGTGACCACTCTGAGTGAACCACATTGTAGACATTTTGACTGGGTTGAGGTGGAGTAAATTAGAAGATAACCTGGTGGTGACAAGTGAGAGACAGGCATTGAGGGGGAGAGATTTGGATTCCCAGCGGAAGTGTGGTATAGAAGAATAATATCATCAGCATAGTAGTAAGCTGAGATCCCAGATTGTTGCACCAGGAGGGTGAGGGGAACCAGGAACATGTTAAATGGAAGGGGGACCAGAACAGAGCCCTGCAACTATGTGGTAAAGGAGAGGAGGTGTGGGCATTAGAAACCACAGAGAAGGAGCGGGAATAGAGGAAGGAGTGGAACCATTGGAAAACTGTCCCCCGAAGACCTGCAGTTCTGAGGCGTAAGAGGAGAATGGAGTGGTCAACAAGATCAAAAGCAGCAGAGAGATCCATAGAGACAGGTAGAGAAATGTCACCACGGTCGTGAGAGATGTGGAGTTCGTTGAGGAAGGACAGAAGGATGGTCTCGGTACTATGGCCCGAACGGAAACTGGACTGACAGGAGGTGCAAGAAATGAGTGGAGTCCAGGTGAATGGAAAGTTGTGTAAAGACCACCTTTTCAAGGAGTTTGGAGACGAATGGAAGGTAACTGTACGGTAACGGGCTGGGTCACCAGGGCTGAGGGAAGGATTCTTAGTGATGGGACGCACTAGTGCATGCTTTCAGGACAATGGAACAGCACCAGCAGCGCGACACGAGTTGAGCATGGTAAGCAGGACTGGGAGAAGTGCAAGAGAAGGTTCCAGCAGCCAGTTGAAGGGACCGGATCCAGGGGGCAAGTGGTTTTATGAGAAGAGGTGACCAGTTTGGCAAGTTCAATGGCAAAGACAGGCTGGAAAGCAAATCAGACATGGGAGAGAGATGGGAATGAGGAGGGAGAAGGGGGGGGGAGCTGAAGTAAGTGGCGGAGGATTGATACTAAAGGAGGAACAAAGTCCCTGAACTTTGGGAGAAAAGGAAGTGGCGAGGCGGGAGGGACTGGGCTCTGGGTGGGTCTCCCCACGAGTAGGGGGAGGATGCAAATAGGTGAGGGATCTGAGGGAAGTATACAACTAATGCGTGGAGTTGGATGCAGAGGAGATGACAGAGGAAAAATGAGATTGCTTCGTCTCTAGTATTAGGGACCGATAGTGAGTGTGACAACTTTGGAAATGGTAAAGGGACTCTGAATCTCTCTTTTTTTTTTTTTCTCTAGATGTGTTCTGTGTGGTGGAGTTGCGCCCTTTGCAGGCGAAGGCCTTGGTGATACCATGGGCAGTAAGAGGTGGATTGCGGACGGCATAGACGCAAGAGGGCAAGGTGGTCCAGGGCTGAGGAGAGACTGGAGTGCCAGAGAGGGGCTTGCTCTGGAGCAAGGGTGGAAAAATCTGCAGGAAAAAGTTGATTAGCAGGAGGAAAGTGCTGAACAGTAGCAGGAGTGATATGGTGGGATAAACGGGCAGGCTGAGGGGTCTGCACAGGTACAGCTCCATTCGTTCCGCCGGAGGCTGGAGGTGGGGAAAGGAGAAGGGAAATGAGGGAATAATCAGTCTAAGGCAAAGGGGTCACTGTAATGTCTGTGGGAACAGAGGAGGGGAGTCTGAGGGGGTGATTAGAAGGTCCAGCATGTGTTGGCAGACATGAGTGGCGGTAAGAGCACGTGCTGATGAAGGCCTAGGTCATGGAGCAGGGTGACAAAAGATTTGTCATACGCTTACAGCCTGGCCCTTGAGAGGCATAAGCTGGGAAAGAGAGTAATCAAGTGGTAGTTGACACCACTTAGAGCTTGGAGAGCCTCTTTATTCTTGGTGTATGTAAGGGTCTGGTGAGTCTTCAAGAGGTGGTGTTCCTCTCAGGCCCTGGATGCCAAGAAGATGGATGATGATGCTGTTTTTGTCCTTATAGTGAGGCTTTGACCAGGGGTTAGCTCTGAAGTCTTTCTTTTTTTTTTTTTTTTCCATTTAACGTTTTATTAAATGTTTCAATAGATAGTACAAACAGCTTCATAACTCACCCTTATACATTTTCCACAACACTGGTACATTCAAACTTTCTTTTATCCCCTACTAGCTATTACAACTGTCAGTATTATCTAAACTTCTGCCTCCCCCCCACCCCCTCCCCCCTCACTTTCCCCCTTCGTTTATATGTGCTTCTATGTCCCCTCCCCCCGTGTCTCTCTCTTATACATCCCAAATATTCACCTTTTTCCAGCAGTTATCTTATAACCCCCTCCCCTTTCTCCTTTAGTTCACCCCTTGTACATAACCCTTTGCTGTAACACCGGTGAATGCGCGTGGCCTTAAATGCAATACAACCTTTCACCCCTCTACACACTTTGCATTTTCTAAGTGATATCCAATATTGCTATGTCTTCCCCTTCCATTGCCATGTCAGTCTATGCATCAAACACAGCTCGGCGACCCTGCGTATGAAATCCCTGCTCTTTGGTGATCGTGTTCTAATCCATAATTTAGCAATATCTCCAGGAACAAGCAAGAATGAGTCTTCACATATGGGTACGTCGAATCTCCAGGAACAAGCAGGAATGAGTCTTCACACGTGGGAGACGTCGCCGACGGAGCCCGCACGGGAATGCTCCCCAGCATCCAATCAGAAAGCCTTTGGGAGCATCCCCCGCGCCTGCGCGGTGGCTTCCCGCCCTTCCTACTGCCTCTCCCCAGTTTTTCGTTTTCCGCGGAGCAGGCAGGACGTCCCTCCTGCCACCGCAGAGATTTTTTTCCTTTGTTCTTGTTTCTGTAGTCGCGGCTTTTTCCTGCCGATGGTGGCACCTCCGTGCCCCTTTCTTTCTTTCTTTTCAATTAATTTTTATTTAAATTTCATTTATTTTTGGTCGCCTGGAGGGACCCTCCCCTCTGGGCGCCGAGGCCTACCGGGCTTACAGCATGGAGCCTTCTTCTCCCCAGCAGTGCCCTCACTGCGGGGACCTAATTTTCCAATTGGACTCCAATGCCTGGTGCCTCTCCTGTTTGGGGCCTGACCCTTCTTTCCCGGATCCCCCGGGCTACAGTGTCGGGAGAAGACCCTCCCTTTTTCGGATATCCCTCGATGACGTCTTCGCGCCCAACGCGCGGTCGTCGGGTTGTTCTTCTCTCCAGGATCAGTTATCTACACAACAGTCTGTTAAGACTAGCCGAGTCTTGAGGGGCGAGTCTCATGCGCGGCATGGCGACAGCTCCAGCCGACCCCTCAAGTCCCCCTTGGCTAATATACCCCGGCGGGAGTCCTTGGGCTCCAAAGCATTTACGGGGTTTCGGGATGTTCCTGAGGTTCGCTCCTCACAGAACATTCCCGAGCCATGCCCGAGGGAGGTACCCACTTCGAGCGGTGCCGATTCCCCGGCATCGGCGTCGAGTGTTCCACTCTTCGCCAGGGATCGTCAGCTGGTGTTCTCGGCGCCTTCGGGGCCGATTGACTCGACCGGGTCTGACCTCCCTACATCCCAGCCATGCTCGGATGTGGTACCCGCTTTGGGCGGTACTGAGACCCCGGCGTCGGTGTCGAGCGTTCCGCTCCTCACCGAGGATCGTCGGCTGCTGTCCTCGGAGCCTCCGGGGCCGATTGACTCGGTCCAGCCGGGCGTTCCTCCATCACTGCCATGCGCGGGGGTGGTACGCGCTACGAGCGGTACGACCCCTCGACGTCGGCGCCGGTGTCGAGCGTTCCGCTCCTCACCGGGGATTGGCGGCTGCGGTCCTCGGCAACTCCGGGGCCGACCGACTCGCGCCGGTATGGCGTCCCTACGGGGGTAGTATCCGCTTCGGGTGGTGCCGACCTGTGGGCATCGAGTAACCCGCTCCCCACCGGGGATCGCCAGCCGCTGCCCTCGGCACCTCTGGGGCCAATCGGCTCGACACAGCCTGGCCCTGCGTTCCGGCCATGCGCGGAGGCGGTACACGCTTCGAGCGCGCCGGCGTCGATGGTTCCACCCCTCGCCGGGGATGATCTCCTGGCCTCACTCCCCTCGGAGCCGCTCGCTTCGACCCGAGCTGGGTTGCCGGTACCCCAGCCCTGCGCAAGGGTGGTACCGGTTTTGAGCGGCGCCACTCCGCCGGCGACGGCAGGGGCGTCGAGCTCAAGGAACCGCCATCAACCTTCCCCGGGGACCTCGGGGTGTGTCGACCAGCACACGGGCGACCCCCCCCGGCATCGACGTGGCCGTCAAGGGCCCCGCCCTTTCCTGGAAAAGGGGCCTCGGGGTCTTCGATTGCCTCGATCCCCCCGCCGGGGCCTTGCACTTCCCCCCCCCCCCCCCCCCGCAGGGACTCGTCGTCGGGTGACCTGGCTCCCCTCGGGGACGGGCCGTATGCCCCGGCAGTTTTTCCCTCCGGGTAGGACGGCTTCAAGAGGGGGCCCGGCATCGGGCAGCGCCCGCCGATCGACATCGGCGCCGGCGTCAGATGACCCCCTCTCCACCGAGCACCGTCCTCGGGGGCCCTTGATGCTCGCGGCACCGGTCTGCGCGGTTCCAATCCGCGCTCCGGGATCTCCACCACCGGCGCGGTCGCTCCTGCCGGGGTCCTCGAGGAAGGAGTCGATCTCCTCACTCGGCTCGATGCCCAGCCTGGAGTCGTTGTCCAGCCTTGAAAGCCTGGCCATGGCACGTCTCGGGATCGGCCCCTGTCCCCTCCCGCAGCGCAGAGCAGAGACCGCTGGCCCCTGCCCTCCGGCGGCCGCGGATTCGCTCCAGTCACGGGGGGAAGTGCCGCCCCCGGGTTCGGGGCCGAGGCCGATTCCTGCGGCGCCATCGGTGCCATCGACCCCTTCGATGCCTAGCTTGGAATCAATTCCAGGAGCCGACGATGCCATGTTGACTGCCTCGATCCGGGTCGGTTGGTCCCCTCTGCCCAGCAGGCATCGGCCCGAGCGGCCTCTTAGTGCCCTGGTGGCCTCTCCCGCCATTACTGCCCCGGCAGAGCCGCCTTTTCAGGATTTCCTCCTTGACATGGCGGACTTGCTGGCCATCCCTATCCCGGACCCGAGCCCAGGCCCTGCGGAACAGGCAGCCGTGATGCTTCCTCTGCATCCCTCCCTGCAGGATCTCCTGCTGGGGGCTTGGCGGTCGCCTTTGAGGGTTCCGGCGCCGTCGACTGCGATGCAGGCTCTGTACCGGGTGCCTCCGTCCCCGGGGTTTCGGCAGCACCAGCTTCCACATCGGTCCATTGTGGTGGAATCGGCGCTGAGGAAGGCCGGAAGCAAGGAGAAGCATGCTTCTCGCCCTCCAGGCCGCACCTCGAAGATGCTAGATACTCTAGGACGTCAAGCCTTCCAAACGTCTATGCTGGCGGCCAGAATTATTTCATATATATTTTATATGAGTCTGTCGCTTCGGGAGGTCACCGAGAGGTTATCTCGGTTATCCACCTTCGTATCTGCAACCAAGGCCTTTGAATATTCCCTGCTTTTTTATCACTGCAGGAATATCTCCGGGTTCCTTTCTCGTGCTTCGCTGGACTCCTTCCGGTCGGTCAGCAGAGCCTCTGCTGTTGCCATTAGAGCACGCCGTACAGCATGGTTGCAGGCGTCCGAGTTGTGTAGACGGGCACAGCACAACCTGGGTAATTCTCCCTGCGACGGAGATCACCTCTTCAATAGCGAAGCCTTACGTCAGGTTGCACAGTGCTTCGCTAACCTTCCCAGAGTTAGCAGCCAGCCTAGGGCCTTGCTCCCCCCCCGGCGGTGGTAAACGCCTCTCCAGACCCCCCTTCCCTAGGAAGAGGAAATGTCAGCCCTCCGCCCACCCTCCAGGCACGCCCAAGCAAGGGACCTCTCACCCCGGGTTGATGTCCCCGGGCCCGCGCCCGCGCCAGGACTCTCATACTAAGCATTTTTAGGCTCAGGTGGGCGGCTGCCTGCACTTAACCTCCTTACCAGAAGTTTAGAATCGAGCTCTACTCTGGGGCTCGTTCAGTTGGAAAATGGTTCGGGGACTTATCTAGGGGTTCAGGTATTCTCCTCCGTGGGAAAGGGAGACCACCTTACGCCGTGATAGCTATGGCCCACGGTCACCCTACTTACTCTTCGGTACGTCCCCAAACCCCTCTCAGCCAGTATTCTCTTGCTGATTGCTTCCGTACCGGAATTCCCCTTCCAGCCGCTATAGTCCCCCAATACTCACCAGGGACTATACCCTCATGTCCCCCGATTGTGCGGGGGACAAGTTCTGCTTGCAGGTCCTGGGGACACATATAGGGCCTCCAACCCCTGCGGCGTTCTACCGGACTGATGCTATCCTCCGTCCCCCACGCTACCGCGCTCTTAGCTCGCCGATCTGCCCTTGCCCTCCGGAAAAGATCCCTCCTCTGACGGATCTTGAGGCCACCTCTCCAGGTGGACGTTCTGGGGATCGATGGCAGATCCGCCTTACTTGGGTGCTGCTCATGGAGGTAGGCCCCCTGGCGTACCTGCGTTAGTACCGGAGGGGGCGTCCCCATGTCCACCGGCTTAGATATACTAGATATCACCTGCTTGACAGGCACCTATTGGGGGATGCCCACAGTACCTGTGTCCTACCGCCTTTTTTCCCCCTATGGCCGGTACTCACCCCCCCCCGGGGGTCCGGCCAGTCCGCCTGCCTATTCCCCGATCGGCCCACGGACTGGTGGTACCCTACTGCTGTGAAGTCAACAGCTCCTTTTTTCAGTTAGGTCCTCCTCCCGGAGGTCCGGACCCTTGTCTCCCTATCTCTCGCTAGGGCAGACTGTGTACCCCTTCTGCTCCGGGGTACACCTCTACTCTTCTCTGGGATAGGCTCTCTAGTTCGGCCTGTCTTCCACTGTTAGTCCTCTGAGTTATGGACTCTACTCCTAAGGGAGTGCTCAGCTTGCCGTAAGCCCCCTGGAAGACCTGCCGTCCTTCTCCTGACCCAGCTGATGCCTGGATCTCATGGCCTTCCGGATTTGGAACTTCCTCCTTGCTGCGGTGAAGTTTCCTTGATGACCTCGCTACTGCGTCTACAGTGCCTTCATCACAGGACTACTTCCGACAACCCGGTGGGTAAGCTGTACAGGGTTCTAAACCATTAATTCATTAAAACTTAATGGCCGGTAAGCTCTATATGGTACTAGGTCATTTACTCATTAAATGCTTAATGATTCTCTTCATGCACCCCTCTGACTACTCCCGTAGCCTGGGTTTTTTTTTGCTGTATCTTAATGGTACCTGTTCTGCACTCTATAGACTTTCCTCCGTAGTCTTTAGATTCGCTGTTCCTCTATTCAACTCCTGCCCTCCATCCCTCGGGATGCCGGGGATTCAGGTTACCGTAAATAAATATCCAAGAATTCAATCCCCGGTCTGGTTAAATATTATCAATCATCGTTTAGCGGTGAATTTGAAGACGTATGAACACTTGAAACAGGGCCAAGGGCCCGAAACGTACGTCGTGGGATTGTTACAAACTCCGCAAAGTGGTGAAAATGCTTATGGTTTGGAAAGATTCGGGACACTTCACTGAGATGCTTTTATAAGCTAAGTACAACGTTTTTAGAACAAAAAAATGATTAAAAGGGATAAGGCTGTCTGGTGTGACTGAACTCCATTTCAGTCGCCTCCAGTCTTCTCCGACAAAAAGTGTGTGTTGAATTAGGGGGATATTTATTTTGGGTTTGGTTTTTGGGTTTTGGGGATTCAGGTTGGGCAAATGCCATCCCGTCCTGGGCTGCGCTTATGGGATCTCCCCGGGCATCCTTAGCTAGGGAGTCCCCACGTGTGAAGACTCATTCCTGCTTGTTCCTGGAGATAGCACAGTTACTTACCTGTAACAGGTGATCTCCGGAACAGCAGGAATTAGTCTTCACAATCCGCCCACCTCCCCTAGGAGTTGTATCTCTTTTTTCTCTATTCCTTCCTCTCCTCTCCTTCCGGCTCAGCTATGAAACTCAACTGGGGAGAGGCAGTAGGAAGGGCGGGAAGCCACCGCGCAGGCGCGGGGATGCTCCCAAAGGCTTTCTGATTGGATGCTGGGGAGCATTCCCGTGCGGGCTCCGTCGGCGACGTCTCCCACGTGTGAAGACTAATTCCTGCTGTTCCGGAGATCACCTGTTACAGGTAAGTAACTGTGCTTACCGACGGAGCCTGCATAGGAATGCTCCCCAGCATCCAATCAGAAAGCTTTTGGGAGCATCCCTCGCGCCTGCGCGGTGACTTCCTGCCTTTCCCACTGCCTCTCCTCAGTTTTCATTTTTCCGCGGAGCCAACAGGACGTCCTCCTGTCACCGCAGAAATTTTTTACTTTAAAATCCTTATTTTCTTGTTTTCTTGTGGTCGTGGCTGTATTTCCCGCCGATACCGGTACCGCTGGTGCTTTATTCTTTTCCTTTTTAAACTTAGAGAAATATTTCTCCTCAGTTTTTTGTTTTAACTTTTTTGGGCCTACCAGGCCTTTCCAAGATGGAGCCTTCTTCCCCTAAGAAGTGCCTTCACTGTGGAAACTTAGTTTCCTTTTTAGACTCCAATGCTTGGTGTCTAACCTGTTTTGGTCCTGACCTTTTTTCCCCTGATACTTCAGGCTATATGGTTGGGAGAAGACCTTCCCTTTTTCGAGTTTCCCTCGATACCGTTTTTCCTCCTAACGTGAGGACACCGGTTTATTCTTCTCTCCAGGATCAGGTAACCCACAAACAGTCTGTTAAGACTAGCCAATTTTTGAAGGGTAAGTCTCATGCACAGCATGATGATGGCTCCGGCCTTGCCCTCAAGATCCCATTGGCAATAAAACCCCGGCGGGAGTCTTTGTGCTCCAAAGCGTTCACGGGGTTTCAGGTTGTTCCTGGGGCTCACCCCTCACTGAACATACCTGAGCCGTGCCAGGGGGTGGCATCCGCTTCGAGCGGTACCGATAACCCGGCACCGGCATCGGTGTCGAGTGCTGCACTCTTCACCAGGGATCGTCATCTGGTGTCCTCGGTACCTTCGGGGCCGATCGATACGACCCAGATTGGCTTTCCTGTTTCCCAGCCATGCTCAGGGTTGGTACCGGCTTCGAGCGGTACCGATACCCCGGTATCGGCATCGGTATCGAGTGTTCCACTCTTTACCTGGGATCGTCATCTGGAATCCTCGGTACCTTTGGGACCGATCGATTCGACACAGATTGACTTTCCTATATCTTCACCGTGCTCGGGGTTGGTACCGATTTCGAGCGGTACCGATACCCCGACATCGGTGCCGGTGTCGAGTGTTCCTCTCGTCGCCGAGCATCGTCTTTGAACGTCCTCGGTACCTTCGGTGCCGTTCGATGAGATTCCAATTGACTTTCACGTATCGGCATCGCTGATGCCACCTCCAACGTTGGTACCTTCTAGACATGCATCAATAGACTCGCTAGAATCGATATCCAGTCTAGATGACTTGGTACCGATGCGTTTCGGAACCGATCCATATCGTTTCCGGCTACGCAGTACCGAGGATATTCACCAAGGCTCTCTGGTTACCTCGGTACCGCTTCAGCAGCCCTCAATTACTGCTTCGATGACATTATCTCCGATATCGGTACCGGTGTCGGGATCGATTCCTGCAGTTCCATCGGTGCCATCGATCCTTTCTATGCCTAGTTTGGAATCGATACCAGGCACTGACGATGCAGTACTAACTGCCTCAAATCAGAACTGTCAGTATCACAGTCCATCGAGCAGGATTCTTTTTCTGCACCAGTCCAGTATATCTTCTGGTGCTCAAGCTGCTCCTTCAACCTCAGCTTGCCCAGGATTAGTTCCTATTGGAAATCCTTCTTTTCAGAAGTTTCTCCTTGACATGGCTGCCTTCCTTGCCATTCCTATTCCTGGTTTTTCTCTTGACCAAGATCCTGCAGAAAAGGAAAATATAATGCTTCCTTTACATCATTCTTTACAGGATCTTCTTCTGAGGATATGGGAATCACTCTTAAAGGTTCCTTTGCCTTCTACAGCCATTGACGTTCTGTATCAGGTACCTCCCTCTCCAGGGTTCCAGAAAAAACAACTTCCACATCATTCCATTGTAGTGGAATCAGCAATGAGGAAGGTAAGAAGCAAGAAGAAGCATTCTTCTTATCCGCCAGGTCGTGCATCTAAAGCACTTGATGCTTTTGGACGTCAAACATTCCAAACTTCTATGCTGGCTTCAAGAATTATTTCATATATTTTTTATATGAGTCTGACACTTCAGGAGGTCACAGAGAAATTATCTCTTTTGTCTCCTTTTTCGTCAGAACCTAAGGCCTCTGACTATTCCTTGCTTCTCAATCATAGCAGGAATATCTCTTGGTTCCTTTCTCGTGCTTCTTTAGACTCTTTTGAGTCTGTTAGCAGATCCTCTGCTATTGCCATTGGAGCACGTCGTACAGCCTGGCTGCAGGCTTCAGACTTGAGCAGATGGGCTCAACATACACTGGGTAATTCTCCTTGTACTGGAGAAAATCTCTTCAATAAAGAGGCTTTACGTCAGGTTGCTCATTGCTCCACTGACTTTCCTAGTTCTGGAAACCGTCCTAAGCCTTCTTTTTCCCAAGGACGTAGGAAATGTCCTACCAAACCTTCTTTCCCTAGGAAAAGAAAGTTTCATCCTTCTTCTGCCCATCCTCCAGATGTACCCAAGCAAGGGACATCTCATCCTCGTCTGAAGTCTCCAGACCCTAACCAGGCTAGTCATAGCCAGCAACCATAGGTTTCTGTATGTTGCAATCTACAATTAACTTCTTCTTACCAGAAGTTATTCTTCAAACCCTACACTGGTTTTTCTTTTCAGTATGCTAAGCTGTTAGGATATTTTTGTCCATGGGTTACAGAATTCTCCCTTTCTTTTTATTATAAAGGGAGATTACACTTATCCCAGGATAGTTTCTATCCACACAGGGACATTTTTTCCTTCAGCTGACTTACCATATGGAACGTCACCTTCCAAGCCCCTCTCTTCCAGGGTTTCCCCTGCTCGAGTTGGTACCATACTGAAACACTTCTCTTTCTTTCCAGTGTAGACTTTTTGCTATCCTTCAATGCATGCTCTGAACAACTCATCAGACAGGGACGGGAATATCTCCGCTTCCTCTGTCTGTTTTTCTCCCTGTGTTTTATACAGGGGGATCCCCTCTGCTCTTTTGTTCAGTTGCTGTACAAGCAGAACTTCCAGTGCTTACTTTAATGTTTCTTGCAAGTTACTTTCAACTATCTTGCATGATACTACTCACTGCAGGTTATCTTCTTCTGGCCATATCCTTACCTAGGATGTGGCACCACATCTGACTGCTGTCAGTTTATCTCATAATTTTCCTGCACAATGCTCTCTGCAATCTTCAGAGAAGCTTTCCACTATGGGCCCTTGCTGTAGAGCATTGAACTTGTCTCTGAGGGTTTTCCATATAATAGGAAAAGCTTATATAGTCATCCATGGCTATATAGGTTCTTTATGCCCTCTTGTCTCCTATTGTGATACAGAAGACAAGCTTTTTCTGCGTGAATGTCCAAGGAGTTCCCAATCTGGCAGGACTCTACCCCTTTTTTCCTTACAGCTTGGCATTATCTTTTGTACTCCACTTGGACAACGCATACTCTTTTGCTGTACATGATACCTCTGAGTCCCTTGACTGGGTCCTCCTGGTGTCTTAGTCTATGCGTTTTCTTGTCCTTTGGACATGTCAGAGTCCTAAAGTACTCCTGACGTGCTCTTACCAGACTGCTATTATCCTCTGTTTTTCACGCAACCATACTGGTTATTCCACTGAATTACATTCCTGCACCACAGAATTAGATTCTCTATATATCTTCAGGTGGTTTTCACCCCTTATTATTAGATGAATCTTTTCCCATCACATTCCCCATGTGAATGTCTTTCTGTGGTTCAGTTGCAGGCATGTATTCTCAGAGTCATATTCCTGTATGTATATGTCCTATACATACATATTTTTGTAATCTGTATGGGCATAAGCCATGCCCATCTATATCTATATATCTATATCTATCTATCTATCTATCTATATCTCTCTCTATATATATATATCACACATATATGCACATATATATAGACATGTATGTATCTCCATATATATATATATGTGCCCTTTGGGAGATGTCCATAGGACACTAGGTATTACCTACTATCTCCCTAACTGTCTGTGCTATAAAGATTTTACCTTCTTAAGGGGTCCAGACAGTCAACTTGCCTATTTCCATACGGCTCAGTAAGTGGGAGCGGTTATACACACAATTACTGCTGTGACGTCAACAGCTTCTATTTTTGTTATAGATCTCCCTATCCATGAAGTATCAAACTTCATTGTCTTCCTATCTCTTACCAGCTAGGAATGACAGTGTACATCTTCAGTATTTCTGAGTGCACTTCTGTTCTCCTTGGGAATAGGGGCTTTTTTCCATACCCCCTCTTCCCTTCCGGACTGGGCTAATTCTCCAGATCGGTCAGTCTTCTTCTTTTAGTCCTCAATGTTAATAACTCTGTACCTAAAAGAGTTTTCAGCTTTTTCCTATAAAGCTTTCCATTGAAGACCTGCCGTTCTTCTCCTGCCCCAGTTGACACCTGGGTCACCTGCCCATTCCTAGTTTGGAACTTCATCCTCACTGCTGTGAAGTTACCTTGAAGATTCCGCTACTGCATCTACAGTACACTCCATCACAGTTCTACTTCCTACAATCCAGTAGGTAAGCTCTATATTGTACTAGTTCATTAAATATTTAATGATACTTGACATACTTTCTAAAGACTCCTCTCTCCTGTAGTCTTTAGATTTGCTGCTCCTTGCAGCTCTTCTCTATTCAACTCCTACCCCCCATCCCTCAGGGGATGCCGGGGATCCAGGTTTGGGAAATGCCGTCCTGTCCCAGGAATACGCATTTTATGGGATCTCCCCTGACATCCACAGCTAGGGAGTCCCCATATGTGAAGACTCATTCCTGCTTGTTCCTGGAGATAGCACAGTTACTTACCTGTAACAGGTGATCTCTGGGAACAGCAGGAATTAGTCTTCACAACCCACCCACCTCCCCTACGAGTTGTATCTATCTATCTCCTTTCCTCTTTCTCTCCTTCTGTCTCAGCTATGAAACTCAACTGAGGAGAGGCAGTGGGAAAGGCGGGAAGTCACCGCGCAGGCGCGAGGGATGCTCCCAAAAGCTTTCTGATTGGATGCTGGGGAGCATTCCCGTGCAGGCTCCGTCGGTACCGACGTACCCATATGTGAAGACTAATTCCTGCTGTTCCCAGAGATCACCTGTTACAGGTAAGTAACTGTGCTTTCCCCCCGTGCCGCCACTATACAGTGGTGCAGCACTTCTTTGTCCCTCTCCGGGATCTCCTCCCCCATGTAGTGCAACAAACACACCTCCAGTTTCCTCTCTAACCGATAGCCTGTCATCCCGTTGATTATATCTAGTACCTCCTCCCAGTACTTTATTATTTTCCCACAACTCCAAACCACATGTGTAATAGTGTTCCCCTCTCCTGGCATCCCCTCCAGCACCTGTCGGTCTGTCCCCAGCCCGCCCTCCATTTACGTACCGGTGTCCATTACCACCTGAGCAACACCTTATACGCATTTTCTTTGATTTGGGTGGCTACCGAAATGCCCGCCACCGTTTGTACTATTTTGTCCCAAATCTGCTCCCCCCATTTCACTCCTAAATCCTCCTCCCACTTTTTCATATATTCTAATTTACCTTCCCCTCCTCCAATAATCCTTTATAGATTTTTGACAAAGCTCCTTTACATCCCATAGTCCCCATGCATAAGACCTCAAACCATTGCTTATGGCTCCATAGATCCAGCCACACCTTCCTCTGCTTTAGGAAATGACTCAATTGTAGATAGCTATAGTAGTCCTGTGATGATAGACCGTATAAGTCCCTGATCCCTTCAAAATCCTTGACCCCCCTCTTTCTGTACCACTTGGGCAATGTGCATTAATCCTCGCTTAGCCCACTTCCATAGTACCCTCCTATTCGGTCCCTGTCCCTCCGCAAAGCATGCCTCCAGTGTCATGCCCTGTATGTACCCTTTATTCTGTACTAGTATCTTCCTCATCTATCGCCAGATATTCAGAGTGTGCTCGATGATGGGGTTCAATCCCCTAACCGTACCTCCCCTCCACACTAATCCTTCTAATCCCTCCCCCCTGCTATATCCTCTTCCATATGAACCCACAGTTTCTGTTTCCCCCTATGCCAATCGTATAGTGGTTTAAGCTGCGCTGCTACATAGTACTGCCTGAAATTAGGTACCCCCAGTCCACCACCCTCCTTAGTCCGTTGCAGTATCCGCATAGCTACCCTTGGGCCCTTTTTTTGCCATATAAACCTATTGGCCATCCTTTGTATGTGCTCTAATCTTTTCAGCGGTACCCTTATTGGTAACGTCTGGGCAATAGCATCATTTTTACTATTGCTATATGTCCATGCCAAGATTGATATCCTTGACCCCACCTATCCAACCATCCTTCCATTTGTCCAGACAACTTGGGATAATTTAAATCATATATGGAATTCAACTTATTTCCTATAAAAATCCCCAAATATCTAATTGCACGCTTTGCCCACCTAAAAGGGTTTGTTTGTTTTTTTTGCAATATTCCCTGCGCCTTTTTAGCGAGCGACAAATTTAGTATTTATGACTTTGTCCAATTTATAGTGAATCCCGACAGTTTTCCAAATTCACCAATTTCCCACATTATTATAGGCAGAGAGACCTTTGGTCTGGACACACTCATAAGAATATCATCCTATATTC
Organism: Ichthyophis bannanicus; assembly: GCA_033557465.1. NCBI lineage: Eukaryota > Metazoa > Chordata > Amphibia > Gymnophiona > Ichthyophiidae > Ichthyophis > Ichthyophis bannanicus. The sequence goes on from CM066032.1 coordinate 344,538,611, forward strand.
CCTATCCCCTTCAGATCCGCATGTGCCCTTATCCGTGCTGCAAAGGGCTCTATTGAGAGAGCAAACAACAAGGGCGAGAGGGGGCAGCCCTGCCTCGTTCCCCTCCCCTGTTCAAAAAAAGAAACATAGAAACATGATGACAGGCCATGTGGTCTTTTTCTATCTAGTCTGTCCTTCCATATCAACAACTACAACAGTCCACTTTTTACCTTTAGAGATCCTCTGTGTTGGTCCCATGCTTTTTTGAATTCAGTTACTGTCTTCATCTCTACCACCTCCACTGGGAGACTTCCACGGATCCACTACTCTTTCCGTAAAGAAATATTTCTGCATATCACTCCTGAATCTATCTCCCTTCACCCTCATCCCATGTCCCCTCGTAGCAGAACTTGCTTTCAATTGAAAGAGGCTCTCTCCCTGAACATTTATGCCACGGAGGTATTTAAACATCTCAATCGTATCACCTCTATCCCGCCTTTCCTCTAAGGTGTACATATTAAGATCCTTAAGTCTGTCCTCATATGCTTTATAATGAAGCCCACTAATCATTTTAGTAGCCACCCTCTGCACCGACTCCATCCTGTTCACATCCTTTTGAAGGTGCGGTCTCCAGAATTGCACACTATACTCCAAATGAGGTCGAACCAAAGACTTATACAGAGGCATTATCACCTCCTTTTTTCTGCTAGCCATTCCTCTCCGTATGCACCCAAGCATCCTTCTAGCTTTTGCCGTCGCCTTTTCTACCTGTTTAGCTACTTTAAGATCATCAGACACAACCACGCCTAGGTCCCGCTCTTCTTTAGTGGACAAAAGTCTTTAGTCTCCCTGTTTTTCAGACCACGTTTAGCTATCCTGTTACAATGTAAGCATTATGATCACTTACATAGTAACATAGTAAGTGACGGCAGATAAAGACCAGCATGGTCCATCTAGTCTGCCCAGCAAGATGGCAAGAGTAGATGCACCTGTCGCTCTGTGCAGGCCACCCCTCCCCATGTTTTTGTTTCTGTTTAGGGGTGAACCCACCACTCCATGTAGGACACCCTTATTTGTTCAGACGCTAGATAGTTCAGAAGTTAGATGATACCGTTTATTTTGCTTTTATCCTGTTGCTGTAAAGGGATCCACTGTGTTTGTCCCATGCCGTTTTGAATTCCATCACCGTGTTTGCCCTCACCACTTCCATCGGGAGGGCATTCCAAGCATCCACCACCCTTTCAGTGAAGAAATATTTCCTGACATTGCCTTTCAATTTACCACCTTGCAGCTTCATGTTATGCCCTCTAGTTTTACAGCTTCCCCGTCTTTGGAAGAGGTTTGTTTGTTCATCATTTCTCTTTAAGTATTTAAAGGTCTGAATCATATCTCCCCTGTCCCTCCTCTCCTCCAAAGTGTACATATTTAGGTCTTCAAGTCTCTTCTCATAAGGCTTCTGACGCAGGCTCCAAATCATTTTGGTCGCCTTTCTCTGAACAGTTTCCAGTCTTTTTACATCTTTTGCAAGATATGGCCTCCAAAACTGAACACAGTATTCCAAGTGAGGCCTTACCAGTGACTTGTACAGTGGCATAAGTACCTCTTCCTTTCTGCTGATAATCCCTCTTTGTATGCAGCCCAACATCCTCCTGGCTTTTGCCACCGCCTTGTCGCACTGTTTTGCCACCTTGAGATCATCAGAGATAATCACACCAAGGTCTTTCTCCTGAACCGTGCATACCAACCTCTCACCCCCTATTGTGTACTTTTCCCTAGGATTTCTGCTACCCAAGTGCATGACACTGCACTTTTTCACATTAAATCGTAGTTGCCAAGCATTAGACCAGTCTTCCAGCTTTTGTAGATCTTTCCTCATGTTATCCACTCCCTCGGGGGAGTCCACTCTGTTGCAAATTTTTGTGTCATCTGCAAAAAGACAGACTTTTCCATTCAGTCCTTCAGCAATATCACTCACAAATATATTGAACAGTGCCGGGCCCAGGACCGACCCCTGAGGCACCCCGCTAATCACTTGTTCTGATGCAGAGTTTTTTTGTTATCTGTAAACCGCACTGATACTGAAAAGCGCGGTATATAAGAGTGAATAAATAAATAAATAAAAGTACTTCACCTCCTATACTGTATTGCTCCCTTGGATTGCTGCAGCCCAAATGCATGACCTTACATTTTTTAACATTAAATCCCAGCTGCCAAATTCTAGACCATTCTTCAAGCTTAGCTAGATCCCTCCTCATGTTATCTACACCTTCCTGGGTGTCTACTCTATTGCAGATTTTGGTATCATCTGCAAAGAGGCAAACCTTACCCGACAGCCCTTCCGCTATATCACTAACAAAGATGTTAAAAAGAATCGGACCAAGGACAGATCCCTGGGGCACACCACTGGTAACATCCTTCTCCTCAGAGTGAGCTCCATTTACTTGTACTCTTTGTCGCCTCCCACCCAACCAATTTCTAACCCAAGCAGTAACTTTAGGGTCCATCCCTAGCGTGCTCAGTTTGTTTATAAGTCGCCTGTGAGGAACAGTGTCAAAGGCTTTACTGAAATCTAAATACACCACATCTAGAGCTCTCCCTCGGTCCAACTCCCTGGTCACCCAGTCAAAGAAATCAATCAGATTTGTCTGACAAGACCTGCCTCTGGTGAATCCATGCTGCCTCGGATCCTGTAATCCGCTGGACTCCAGAAACCTCACTATTTTCTCTTTCAGCAGCGTTTCCAATCATTTACTCACCACCGAAGTTAAACTAACCGGCCTGTAGTTTTCAACCACATCCTTACTTCCGCTTTTGTGTAAAGGCACCACATGAGCCTCTCTCCAGTCCTTTGGCACCACTCCCGACTCCAACGAGGCATTGAAAAGGTCAGTCAGTGGAGTTGCTAGAATGTCCCCAAGTTCCCTCAGTATTCTAGGGTGTATCCCATCCGGTCCCATCGCTTTGTCTACTTTAAGTTGAGCTAGTTTCTCACGAACACAGTCTTCTGAAAATTGTTCAAGATGTCCCTCGCTTCTGTTCCTATTTGTGGGTGTTTTCTGAGGTCCTGCTCCTGGTTCTTCTTCTGTGAACACAGAACAAAAATATTTGTTGAGCAATTCCGCTTTATCCTTATCAGCTTCTACATATTCCCCCCCTACACCCTTGAGTCTGACAATACCACTTTTGCCCTTCCTCTTCTCACTAATATATCTGAAAAATGTCTTATCCCCCCATTTTATTGCATTGGCTATTTCCTCCTCCTTTTGAATCTTTGCCCCATTGTCTCGGACACATGCCCTTGGCTGTTGATACAATGCCTGTACCCACCCCAGAAAGTTCCCCCCCAAACCTATTTTTTCCATCACCTGGAACAGGAAGGGCCATAACACTTGGTCAAAGGCCTTTTCCACATCCAAGGACACTAGTAGTGCCTCCTCCCCATTCTGTTCAATAGACCATATTAAGTTTAAAATCTTCCGAATATTATCCGCAACTTATCTACCTGGAATAAACCCCGCTTGATCCTGATGAATTAATAGACCTATTACATTATTTAAGCGTGTGGCCAATATCTTTGCAAACAATTTAGCGTCCAGGTTCAACAATGAGATTGGTCTATATGATGTGCAATTTTGAGGGTCTTTTCCTTCTTTGTGTATTAAAGTTATACCTGCCCAGCCCATTGTAGCTGCCAATACTCCTCCCTCACTTGGCAGATTAAGGAGTCTCATTAGCGGATTGATTAAAATCTCCCCAAATTTTCGATAAAATCTTGCAGACCTAGCTGCCTTATCTACCCTCAGCTGTTTTATTGCTAGCCTAACTTCCTCCTGCTTTATTGCCTTGTTCAGCTCCCTTTGCGCTTCCTCCTCCAACCTCGGCAGGAAGGCTGAGTTCAAGTAACTCTGTACCCTTCCCTCCGGTGGGTCCGCTCTCGCTGCATACAATGTTTGATAAAATTCTTTAAATGCCTCTCTAATGTCTTCCTCCCTCTGGACTAGGTTCCCTCTCGAATCCCGCCCCTCAATATATGCGCTCTTAGTCTCCTTTGTTTCAATATTTGCGCCATATACCGCCCCGCTTTATTCCCTCCCTCAAAAAATTCCTGCCTCAACAATTGCATCTGATACCTTATGGATTTATTTATTTTATTTTATTTATTTGTGTGCTTTTCTATACCGCCCCTTCCAGAGATCAGGGGCGGTTTACAAAGAACGAGTAAAATCAACTAAAACATTGAATTATATAGAACATTTTAGCACAAAAAATAACTATGATACACAGAAACATGTTTAACTATTTACAGAGAACTATTTACAGCAGTGGTTTATAAATTATTAAATATCATATAGGATTCTGCCTGCATGGCATTTAGTTGTGCACGCAAGGCCAAGACTTGGCCTCTGTACCCTCCTTTTCTGTCTTGTGCATTCAGCTCTTCCAACCTCAAGAGCCTCAATCGTAGTTCTCTATCTCTGCCTTCCTTCTCTTTCTTTATACGCACCCCCCATTTTATCAGTACTCCTCTCACTACAGCTTTAAACCCATCCCAAACCCCTCCCCATTGTCATTCCTGCTAAAGTATTTATTTATTTCTCTTTCCACTTCCTCCGTAACTCTCACATCCTCTAATAAAGATTCATTTAGTCTCCAAATTGTATTCCCCTTCTCTTCCACCTCCACTTTCATCACTACCACCACTAGCGCATGGTCCGACCATGATATTGGGTCCATATCAGTCCCTTTAACCCTCCCAACCGCCTCTTTGGTTACCCAAATAGCATCAATCCTTGAATATGATCCGTGTACCTGTGAGAAGTACGAGAATTGTTTTTTCCCGGGGTGCTGAAATCTCCAACTGTCCCCCAGACAATTGTGCTGCACAAATTGATGATACTTTTTCCTATCCGCCCTTCTTCCATCCCTTTTCCCTGTGGCATCCCTTTCCGGATTCCATGTTAAATTAAAATCCCCACCACATATGAGCGTACCTGTCCCCAGTTTTCCCACCTCTTCATTAAGTTCTCTCCAAAATTCCCGTTGTACCCCTGTTGGTGCATACACGTTCACTATACAATACCATTCCACCCCAATTTTAATGAAGCACGTATCGGACCGCTTTATCACGAATAATGTTTTGGATCACCATCTTAATTTTAGAGTCGACCAAAATTGCCACTCCCCCCTTTTTCTTTTCAACTGTGTTTGATGCAAAGACTCCCACGCCATAACCCCTTGGCCTGACCAAGTGCTCAGTTGCCCTGGTCAAGTGCGTTTCCTGTACCAGCACCACTGAGGCACCCTGGCGCTGAAGCTCTTTGTATAACTTCTGCCTTTTTAATGGCAAATTAAGACCCTTCACATTTAGTGTCACTATCTTTAACTCACCGTTTGAGAATACCACCTCTTCCCCTCCCCTGCCCTTCATTACCCCTCTCCCCCTCCTCCCCTCCCTTCCCCTTCCCCCCTCTCCTGAAGAGAGATTCGTCTTCCATTATGGTGACTGATCCGGCCGATGCCTGTCCCTACCTCCCCATTCCACTTACCCCCCTACTGCTCTAACCCCCCCCCCTTCAAAACCCCTCCTACCCTGACCCCTTCCACCTTGCCCTTCTCCTTAATCCTGCCTCCTTCCCCCTTGTCCCACCCCCTCTCCCTTGTTGCCTTAACTTGTCCCTACTCAAACTTTTACTCTTCACCCCCACCCCCATCACCAGCGACAATTGACTCCCCCCTCCCCTTTCCCATGTCTACTACATTTGCAATATATCTACCCGCTCCGCTCTCCACCGCTGACACTCCCGGGCGCTCTCTATTCAACCACGCCAGCCTTCTGCCAACCACTGGAACTCTGTGCCATCGCTGGTTGTCCCTCTTTGAGGTGGAAGATGCTGCGGCTGTAGTCGTTCCCGCCGGTGTTCTCTCCCCCTCTGGCAGATTAGTTAATCCCAATTCTTTAAGTGCTTTCCAGGCATCCTCACAGGTCTGTACTCGTCTCGACCGTCCCTTTACTGTGACCAGAGGGAAACAACCATTTATATCTCATGTCCTCCTTTCTCAGGTATGCCGTCACTTCCTTAAGATTTCTTCTGCGCTGTAATGTTCCGAAGGACAGATCTTGGAAGAGTTCCAGTTTTTGTGCCTCCCAGGTGAAATGTTTCGCTTTCCTTGCTGCACTCAGTAGCTTTTCTTTAGTTTTGAACTAACTTAGACACACAATTATATCGCGTGGTTTGTTTGCTCTGACAGGCCCAAGGCCTCTATGTGTTCTCTCTATTGGCAAAGACTCTTCTACTCCACCTTCTGCAGGGTCTACAGTTGCTAATAGTGATCTGAATATTTTAACAACCACTTTGTCACAGTTTTTGTATTGAGGTTCTTCTGGGAGACCTCGTATTCTTATATTACATCTCTCGGGCCGATTCTCCAGATCTTCCATTTTCATCTGCTGCTCTTCTTGGACGCGCTTTAATTCCTCACATCCTTTTTATAATTCCTCTATTTCTCCCCCCTTGCTGATCCATCTGGCTCTCCGTTACTTCCCCTCGATTGCCCACATCCACTATATCTTGTCTCAGAGATTGTATTGTCTCTCTTAATTAATTTTTTATCCCATTTATTTCCATCTTGATCTCCTCTTTCAGCTCTGTGAGCCAGGCCTTTAGCATGGCTGCTACTCCTAGGCTACAACCCTGCTCCATCTCTTCCCCCTGCACAACAGGGCATTCTAGCTGCGAGCTGCCCTCCTTCTCCCCTTTTCCTCCCTTGGCTGACACATAGGAGGATCTAAACTCAGCCAGTTTCTTCTTTGCTGTTTGTCCGCCCTTAGCTCTGTCCATCCTCACTCTTATGTCCCCCGGACTGAGATGCCCGGTATTCTGGGGATTGTCAGAGAGCACGCTCCACCCCATGCTTCCATTGTCACTCTATTGCTACTTCTCCTTCTTGGAGGGTGATCTGTTCCCTCTGTCTTTGTGATAGTATCTTTCCGTTTCTCTACCGATCACTGGGCTCTTATCCTGTGGTGCGTTTGGGGAGCTGCTTTGATCTAGGCTCACTGTGTTCACTTTACCTTGCCATTCTCTGTGGTTCCGGGTCTGTGATCTTATGGCAGCTCTCTCCCAGCGTTCCTGTTGTCTTCCACTCCTCCTCTGCTCCCCTGCTTGTATGATGCCTGCTCTGCTTCGTCTCCACACTTCCTCCCGCAGGCTCCTGTTTGCTCTGCTATTTCTCCCCATACCGCTTTCTCCCACTCCATTGCACCTCCGCTTCTCACCTCAGCTGCACTGCCCGGCCACGCGGCTCCTCTTTGCCGGCTCTCCTCTTCCCGCTCAACTTTGCGCTGTGCGCGATCTCCGACTCCCCGGTCTGCTAGCCGCTGCCTCCTCAGCTCTCTGTCTTTCACTCGGGGACTCACCGACCCTCTCGCCGTTTGCAGGCCGTCTCCACTCAACTAGCTCAGCACCGGTCCACCACGTGGTCTTCCGATCCGGTGGCCCTTACTTCATCCCTACTTGCCGCGGTGTGTTGGCTTGGGTCGTGTTACCCGTTTTCGCTTCTCCTTATGGGGTCTCCTACTACTTCCTCGCCTCACAATATGCTCATCTGGGGGTTTTCCCCCCCCTTATTGCAGGCATTGGCAGTGGAGCTTAATCGCTACACCGCCATTCGTCCTGATGATGTCACCGCAAGTCCTGAAGTCTTTCTTAAAGTTCAGATGGCGCTTCTATGCTAATCGGGTTGTACTCGGGGAGTATTTTTAGCGGCACATCCTGATGTATTCCGCTTTCTCAAAGGATTGAAGCAGTTCCATCCGTCCAAGCCTCCAATTATACCACCATGGAGTCTGTCTCTGGTGGCCTTTCTCACTGAAGATGGTTTTCCTGGTGGCTGTTGCATCTGCATGACATATGTTGGAGCTACAGGCCTTGTTCTGTTGTGAGTCTTTTCTGGTTATCTCAGTGGTTTCTGTCTCTGAGGATCATGCTACCCTTTTTCTTGACGATGCTGTTTTCCATTCATCTTAATTGGACTGTGAACCTGTCCTCCTCTTCATAGGGGGATCGTTGGATGAACCCCCTCCCTGTGTCTGTTGGATGTGAGGAGAGCATTAGTGAAGTATCTGGGATTTACTAAGTTCTTCCGTCGGTAGTGCATCTTTGTTCTATTCAGTGTCCGAGAAAAGGGTAGGCAGTGGCCATGTCCTCAATTGCCTGCTGGATTATTAGTTCAGCCTACCTTCTGTGTATGGAAATGCATGCCAGATGGAGTAGGAGCTCTCTCACTGGGGCACAAGCCTCCTCCTAAGCAGAGTCTTTGCCTTTGTATTTCCAGAGGACATTTGTAAGGTGAATACCTGATCTTCTCTGAGCACCTTTTGTAGGTAGTGTGTGGGAGCTGGGGCAGATGGCGCATTTGGCAGAGCAATTCTGTCCAGAGCAGTGTTTCTTCCATTCTGGGTCCTGACTGCTTGGGTATGTCCTACTCATCCAGACTGGTCTGGCAGGATAAGGAAGGAGACATTTTCCATATCTGTTTAATTTTCTTTCCTTGAATCCTACTAGACCAGTCCAGGACCCATCCTGAAAAACTGTTTTTACAGGATTGTGAGCCCTGCTGCCCTTTAACTTCATTTTTAGTATCTTTGCCTAATGCAGAGTCAAGTAGGGTAAGAGATCCAAACATTTTGTGCAAAGATATTTTTGATTAATACTCTTGAGTTTTTCTGAATGTTTTAGTCTTGCTTTCTCCTTCTGTAAGTGTCATATTGGCTTCTCTCAATGTTGCACTAAGGCATATACAAAAGATGACATCATTGAAAGTTGCTTTGGTCTGCCTTCACATGCTGGCTAGGGAGCATAACCTATTTGTCTGGACTGGTCTAGCAGTATTCAAGAAAAGAAAATTAACAGACATGGAAAATTGTTCCTTTTTTGTTAAAAACTACTACAGCATTTAAACTTATTTATTGTTTCTCCAGTGATCATGTATTTGTATATGTGTTTGTGTTTGATTGTATTATGATCACTGTGACCAAGGGGCTCAATCACCAGTCTCTTCCATTAGGTCCTGAATTCTGCTAAGATCTAGAGCTAAAGCATTTATCACCCTCATTAATTCTAGGACCAGCTGTTCCCTGAATTAATCATTAATGGCCTTTAGAAATGCAACCTCCCTGGCATTCTTTGTAGAGATATTTACCCAATTGATGATGGGGGTAATTGAAATTGTCCATTATTTCCACTTTTAGCAGTCTGTCTAATCTTGAATAATATTTCAAAGTTTGTTTCACTATCCTGGTCAGGTGGACAGTAATAAACCCTCACTGCTATACCTTTTCCTTTCATACATAGGATTTCTATCCATGGAGATTCCAGAGTGCACTTTGTGCCTTGAACAATTGGTATCCTGCTCGTTCCATGTCATCCTTAATATATAGTGCCTTTCCCCAACAGTTCAGTTTGCTGTATCATTTTGATGTACTCTATTCTCTGTGGGCAAGCAGGAATGAGTACTGGTGACATCCTCAACAGAGCCTTGCGTGGGAACATTCCCCAGTGTTTTGCAACCTCCTTTTTGGGAGGCTCCACTGTGCCTGCATGCCACCTCCCCATCTGCTGCTGCGGTGCCATCATGAATCCAGTCTTTTGTTTTTCACTGAGCCCCACAAACTCTTTCCAGTCATCTTCTGCTTGGTAAACTCTCTTCCCCTGTGGGGTTTTTTTGCGCTTCGAGTTTTTTGCCTGCTTGCCTGCCATCATGGTTTATCTTTTCCCTTTTGGTCTTTTTTTCCTCTTTGAGGATTCCCCTTCAGGGGAGCCGGCATCAGGCCCAAGTCTCTCGGTACCAGTGCCGAAGGCTGCGGAGCTTTCTGGTCTGGAGTCCAGAATGGTGGCCCTGGAGCGCAATTTGTCTGCCTTCATGAACCAGCAGTGGGTGCTGTTGTCCGGCACAACCGGTTCATCCACCCCAACCACCAGGTCCTCGACGTCCAAGATGTCTCCGGAGGCCGAGTCGAGTTGATCCTCGGCCGAGGTTGTGATCTGAGTCCCACTCGATGGACCGCAATCATTCCCGGCACTGGCCGCAGGGCTTCGGGGGCTCCGAGGCCCGCAGAGCAGCTCTCCTATGCGTCCTCCATGGACTACTCTGAATGGGAGATGGAGGACAAGGAGTCCCCTGATACCCATCGCCACCGCGACGTCTCATTAGACTCTCCCATCTTGGAGCCTCGACGGTGGTTCCCACCCGAGGATATTGGCTTCCTTGATTTTGTCAAGGACATGTCTAAGGCCCTGGTGTTCCCGACTGAGTTGGAGGAGGACCTTTGGGTGGATGAGTTGTAAATCCTCCAATATGCGGCCACTCCGTGGGAATCGCTCACGGTGCCCATCCCTCCCATTCTGGAACAGCTGATGCTCTGAATATGGGAGACACAGCTTTGGTGTCGGTGGTGAGCAAACGGCTCAACTTGATGTATCAAGTCTGCCAGAACCCGGGCTTCCAAAAGTCACAGCTGCCGCATAACTCCATGGTGGCCGAGTCAGCCGTGCGTCGGCTGAAAAGTCAAAAGATGCACACCTCGGTGCTCCCCGGCAGGGAGGCCTGCATCCTGGATGCCCTCGGCAGAAAGGGCTACCAGGGCTTAATGTTCATCGGCTGCATCCAGGCCTACCAGCTAAATGGGCATGTACCTGAGAGACCCGGTGAAGGAACGTGCCAGGTTCTCAGATGGTCTCTCAGAGTACCCTTGCAGCGGTTCAAGAACCTAGCCAAAGCAGTCTGTGAATGCTCCAAATTCATGTCTCGAGTGACCTATGACAGGTTCAAGTCGGCGGCTTGAGTAGTGGCGGCTGGCATTGGTGCACACCGCCAAGCTTGGCTACAGTCGTCCGACCTCGAGCAGTGGGTTCAGGACAAATTGGTCAGTGTCCCCTGCCAAGGAGAGAACCTGTTTGGCAAACCCATGACCGACAAGGCTGCCGAGCTGGAGAAAGAGTTCATGACAAGGACCAGGCTCTCCAAAAAGACCGCTGCCCCTCCCCAATGAAAGGGCTCGGGAAAAAGCCCTTTTATCTGAGGAAGGGAGCTGTTTACCGAAACTACCCACCTTATCAGGCCTCCCCAGCTCCCCAACAAGGTCAGCAGCAGGCCAAGGGACATGGGCATGGCCCCCATAAGCAGAAGGCTCCAAAACCCCAGGCACTGGCTCCGGCCCAGCCAGGGGAGAGTTTTTGACTCCTTGAGCATAGCCTATCCTACCTCAAGGAGATCAGCAGCCTACAGGGGGACATCTGACCCTTTATGCCCAGAGGTGGATGTCCATCACCACCAATTCCTGGGTACTTCGGGTAGTCAGGGAGAGTTACCTCCTCCACCTGACTCGGACACCTCCCCCTTATTTCTCGGGAGAGCCCCTCAGGTCTCCCCTCTACTGGGACCTTCTTCTGAAGGAGTTGGCCGGTCTTCTTGGGGACAAAGTGGTGGAACAGGTGCCCCACCATCTCAATGGCAAGGGATTCTACTCCAGGTATTTCCTCGTGCCAGAAAGGACAGGGGGCCTATCCTTAACCTGCGCAATCTTAACAAATTCCTGGTGAGGGAGAAGTTCAAGGTGCTCTCCCTTGAAACATTGCTGCAGTGCCTCCAGCAGGGAGACTGGCTATGCTCCTTAGACTTCAAAGATTCTTATACCCACATCCTCATCCACCCCAACCACAGGCAATACCTGCGTTTTCAGTATAGGGTGCTCCCTTTCGACCTAGCCTCTGCCCCAAGAGTTATCTCCAGGAACAAGCAGGAATGAGTCTTCACATATGGGTACGTCAGTACCGACGGAGCCTGTGCGGGAACGCTCCCCAGCGTCCAAAAAGAAAGCTTTTGGGAGCATCCTACACGCATGCGCGCTGCCTTCCTGCCCATTCACTTCCCTCTCATCAGTTTTCCGTTTTCTGCGGAGCCGGCAGGATGTATTCCTGTCACTGCAGAAAATTCTTCTTTTTATTCTTACTTTCTTGTGGTCGCGTCTGCCTTCCCTCAATGCCACCGGTACCGCCGGTGCTTTTCTTTCTTTTACTAAAATATTTCTTCTTTTCTCTACGAAAATATTTCCTGTTTAGTGCCTGACGGTTTCTAGGCCACTAGGCCTCTATCCTTCCATTATGGAAAAGCCGGCCACTATCCTTAAGAAATGCTCAAAGTGTGGCGGAACAGATATATTTTTAGACACTCATACTTGGTGTCTAAAATGTTTAGGTCCTGACCATTGCCCATTGGAGTGTCTCTCCTGCTGGAGCTCAAACTGAAGAAGTCTTCAGAATCGAGCACAACTCAATACCCGGTTCACATCGGACTCGATGTCACCAGCCAGAATATCTTTTTTTTCACGGGATCAGGTAACCAAACAAAAGTTTGTTAAGACTAGCCAGTCCTCGAGTGGTAGATCTCCTTCTAAGCATCGAGATGCCTCTGGCGTTGCCCTCGAGGACATTTTGGCAATAAAGCCCCGGCGGGAGTCTTCGGGCTCCAAAGCATTAACGGGGCTTCAGGTTGTTCCTGGGGTTCTTACCTCGATGAAATACCTGGGCCATGCTCGGTGGTTGTGGCTGCTTCGAGCGGTACCGACACCCCGGCATCGGCTATGGTGATGGATGAAACACTCCTCACCGATGAACATAGTCTAGCGCTCTCAGCTACTTCAGTACCGCTAGAGTTGCTGCAGACCGTTCCCCGAGTATCGGTATCGTCTTTGGTATCGGTACCGGTATCGACATCGGCACCGGTGTCGGTACCATCCATGCTTGCTTCGACGGACTCGCTTCCTTCGATGCCGAGCCTGGAATCGCTCTCTAGCATGGAGGATTCGGTACCGACTCGTCTCGGTACCGACCACGGCCGGGTACCGAAGACATTGCTTTAAAGAAAATCCGATGCTTCATCCTTTCAAGTCTGCTGATCTCGATGACTGGGATGAATCCATCGATACCAAGGCTGAATTCTCAACAATTCAAGCCTTTACCCCTCATTTTAGGGGGTCCTCCTCAGAGGAGATTTCTTTTCAAGCTTTTTTGCTTGATATGGCAAAGTTACTTGCCATTTCTATACCTGGTGAAGACTCCATACAAGGGGAGTCAGAGACTCTGCAATCCCCCTGGATTCCAAAGGAGGGAATCATGCTTCCTTTGCATCAGATCTTACAGGATCTACTATTAAGATTGTGGGAAACTCCTTTAACGGTATCCCCACATTCTAAGACACTTGACACTATGTACAAAGTGCCACCTACTCCAGGTTTTCAAAAGACTCAACTTCCTCATTATTCTATTGTTGTAGAATCAGCAATGAGGCGTATTAAGAGTGCAAAGAAGCACTCCTTATCTCCAGGAACAAGCAGGAATGAGTCTTCACATATGGGTATCGTTGGTACCGACGGAGCCTGCGCGGGAACGCTCCCCAGCGTCCAAAAGGAAAGCTTTTGGGAGCATCCCACAGTGCCTGCGCGCTGCCTTCCCACCTTTCCTAACCACCTCTCTCCAGTTCTTCTTTTCCACGGAGCCAGCAGGTCGTGTTTCCTGTCACCGCTGAAGAATTTCTTATTTTCTTTTATTTTTCTTTAGTCGCGTGTCTGCCTTCTCGACTCCGGACCGGTACCACCGGTCTTTTTTCTTTCTTTCTTAAAAAAAAAAACAAAAAAAAACCCTACTCTCTTCTTACTTCAGTGCATTTTTTCTTCTGTGGCCTTAGGCCTGCAGATATATTTTTCCTCATGGAAAAACCCGCCTCCGGTTTAAAAAGTGCACGAAGTGCAGTGGCACTATTTCTGTCACTGACACCCATGACTGGTGTCTAAAATGTTTAGGTCCTGACCACTCCATTGTGGATTGTGAGTCCTGTTCCATGATGTCTAAAAGAGGGTTACAAAATCGGGCAGCCAAGCTCAGTACCCTGTTTCCCTCCGATGCAGCTTCTGTGGCATCGACGTCTTCCAGGGCTTCTTCTTCATCCCATGGATCTCAGGTAACCAAACTTAAATCCGGCCGGTCCTCAAAGAGTTCATCTCCCTCTAAGTATCGAGATGCCCCCGGGCTTACTCTTGAGGAATCCACACCGGCAAAATTACCCCGGCGGGAGGCTCCGGCTTCCAAAGCTCTATCTATGGGGTCACAGGTTGACATCGATGGCTCGGCCTCGACCGATCACCTGTTACAATGTTCTGGGGTACCGGCGGTTTCCACCGGTACCGACATCCAGACATTGGTGGCGTCGATGGATCAGAATATTCTGACCATGCAGCGTGCCATCACGGCATTCATACAAGCTGTGACGCCTACGGTACCGCAACAAACTCCGTTGACGGTACCGGTACCGATATCGGTTCCGATAACGGTACCGCTTGCATCTACATCAACGTCGACGGCAGCGGTACACTATCCAGTGATGCCCATTAGTACCGACTCGGTACCGATTACTCCCGATGTCGATACCCCCCAGTACGCGTATCAGGCTCTGCGAGAGCATCCAGACAGTCGATACTTCGATTCCTCTGAAGACTCTGATACATCAGAGGCCTCTATTGAAGCATCGGGGATCCTTCCTCAGGAACCCTCTTCTCCAAAGAGGAGAATGTCTCCTCCTGAAGACTTGTCTTTTCAGGACTTCATCAGGGAGGTGGCCAGAGGCCTGTCCATCTCAGTGGCCTCTGAAACTGAACCTAGAGCCAAAAAAATTAGATATTCTACAATATCCTAAGGCTCCTAAAGAGGCAGCCACCTTACCAATACATGAGATTCTTTATGATCACATGTTGGGCATATGGGAGACTCCTCTTTCCACCTCCCCTCATTCTCGTAGGTTGGACACCATGTATCGTGTTCCTCCTTGTCCTGGTTTTCATAAGACTCAGCTTCCTCACCACTCCATTGTGGTAGTCTGCTATGAAAAAAATCAAGAGTACAAAAAGGCACTCCTCTGCTCCTCCAGGAAGAGAATGTAGAACCTTAGATGCCTTTGGCAGGAAAATCTTCCAGGCCAGTATGCTTGTAGCCAGAATCAACTCCTATAGTCTCTATATGGGGATGTTTCTAAAAGAAGTTACAGATCATCTGCAAACCTTATCTCCTTTTATGTCAGAAGATAAGAGAGAAGAATATATCACCTGGCTCAAACATGCACAGGATGTATCCAAGTTTTCCAACTGTGCAGCCTTTGACTCTTTTGAGGGTGCCAGTAGAGCCTCGGCTATTGCCATAAGTGCACGCAGAATTGCTTGGTTGCAAGCCTCTGATTTGGAATCCTGGGTACAGGATGGTCTAGATAACCTTCCCTGTACAGGGGAAAACCTGTTTGGCAAAGATTGGCAAGCAAAGGCCAACCAAATGGATGCTGAAAATTCTGCTTTAGATAGACTTTCAAAGTCTACTACTGCTCCTTTTAAAAAGAGGTTGTTCAAAAAAGGATCTTTCCCAAAAAAAGGGAAATTTTCTTCTGGTTATGGTCAGGCCTCTTCTCAAGGTCGTTTTGCTACAAAGAGACAGCAACAACCAAAACAGACCAAGCCTCAGGCTGCGAGGACTGCTACGACCCAACAGCCTCAGCCTCCTCAGGGCCTTTGACTTTCCACTAGAGAACTTAGCCTTTTTGGCTCTAGAACATCCAGAGCCTCTCACCATCCCAGGAAGGTTAGCTCACTTTGCTCCCAGATGGGAACAAATCACAGCAGAGTAATGGACCCCCTCCATCATACAGGATGGGTACAAGCTTCATTTCTTAAACCTTCCCCCTCACACCATGGTGAAACAGTTCAATTCTCCAACATCTCTCCTCAACCTTCTAGGTCAAGAGATTGCTACCCTTCTTGCCCAAGGGGCAATAGAAGAAGTACCTCTTCTTCAACAGGGCTCAGGGTTCTACTCCCCCTATTTTCTCATCCCAAAGAAAATGGGGGGGGGGGGGCTACAGACCCATATTAGATCTCAGAGAGTTGAACAAGTTTCTATGCAAGGAGAAATTCAAGATGACTTCTCTCGGAACTCTCCTTCCATACCTCCAGAGTCAGGACTGGCTTTGTTCTCTAGATCTCAAGGATGCGTACACCCATGTCCTCATCCATCCAACACACAGAAGGTTCCTTCGGTTCCTTTACCAAGGAAAACACTACCAATACAAAGTGCTTCCTTTCGGTCTGTCCTCTGCTCCAAGAGTGTTCACAAAATGCATGGCAGTGGTAGCTGCATTTTTACGCACTCTAGGGATATTCGTATTCCCATATCTGGACGACTGGCTCATCCGAGCTCCATCCCAGTCAAAGGCCCAGGCTTCCCTGGCCTGCACAAAGCGTGTTCTTCAATATCTGGGACTAGTAATCAACATTCCAAAATCCCATCTCACCCCTACTCAGTCTCTAGAGTTCATAGGGGCCTTACTGGATACCACAACTGCAAGGGCCTATCTTCCCCAGGCCCGTTGCCTACGCTTGGTGCAGTTAGCCTCCCAGATTCAGTTAAAATCCCATTTAACTGCTCGAGAGATGTTGCAACTCTTAGGCCACATGGCATCCACTGTGCATGTGGTTCCTTATGCTCGCCTTCACATGAGGGCAGCTCAGTGGACTCTATCCACCCAATGGACCCAGGCATCAGGTTGCCTGTCAGACAAAATAGCAACCTCCAGTCGCCTTTTTTGGTCCCTCCATCTGTTGCTGAGGTCCCCCTTTCAACAGATGTTACCCCAAGCAACCCTTACAACAGATGCCTCTCCAAACGGTTGGGGAGCTCATCTACAAGATCTCTCCACCCAAGGCATCTGGTCTCCACAGGAGACATCTCTACATATCAACCTCTTAGAGCTCAGAGCAATCTTTCTAGCTCTGAGTCTTCCACACCCTGCTCAGCTACAAGACAGTCCTCATCCACACGGACAACTAGGTAGCCATGTTCTACGTGAACAAGCAGGGGGGGGGACTGGCTCTCTGTCGCTTTGCAACGAAGCTCTGAGATTGTGGGCCTTTGCCAGAGAGCATCAAATCCATCTCATGGCAGTGTATCTTCCAGGGGTTCAAAACTCTTGGGCAGACAGACTCAGTCGAGTTCTGCTTCCACACGAATGGTCCCTCCATGGGGACCAGATAGCCAGGATTTTTCGGATTTGGGGTACCCCAGACATAGACCTGTTTGCAAGTCCGTGGAATGCCAAACTTCCCCGGTTTTGTTCCAGGATTCCGTGTCAGGGAGTTCAGGCCAGGGATGCCTTCCTCCTTCATTGGGGGCAAGACTTCCTCTATGCCTTTCCACCTATTCCCCTCATCCCCAAGACTCTGTTCAAACTTCAGAGAGACAGGGGGTCTATGATCCTCATAGCACCAAGTTGGCCACGCCAAGTGTGGTACCCTCTACTTCTGCATCTCTCTCAAGCTCCCTCCCTGGACCTGGGGTCTGCTCCAGATCTCCTCTCCCAGGAGGAGGGAACCTTGTGGCACCCAAATCCTCAGTCTCTTCATCTCAGGGCCTGGTTGCTGAAGGCCTAGACCTTCAAGATTTGCACCTTTCTCAGCAAGTGAAGGATATCCTTCATGCTTCCAGAAAGCCTTCCACCAGACGTTCCTATGCTTTTAAATGGAAAAGGTTTTCCATTTGGTGTGCAGAGAAGGGTCTTAACCCTCTTGCAATACCTTTGCATTCTTTACTAGACTATTTGCTGCATTTATCCCATGCAGGCCTTAAAACAAATTCAATCAGAGTCCATTTGAGCGCTATTGCAGCATCCCTTAAGCCTCTCAATGGACAACCTATTTCCTCTCATCCTCTTATAGCAAGATTCATGAGAGGCCTTCTTTTGACTAAACCTCCCATTAGACCACCTCCAGTGGCATGGGACTTGAATCTGGTTCTTGGCCAGCTTATGAAGCCACCCTTTGAACCCTTAGCCACTACCTCCTTGAAATTCCTTTCCTGGAAGGTTATTTTTCTCATTGCAGTCACCTTAGCTCTCCGTATCAGTGAGTTGCAAGCTTTAATGGCTAATCCTCCTTATACAAGGTTCCATCATGACAAGGTAGTCCTCAGAACTAATCCACACTTTATGCCTAATGTGGTCTCACCTTTTCATCTGAACCAGGAGGTATATTTACCTGTCTTTTTTCCAGGACCTCATGCATCAAGTGCAGAGAGGAATCTTCATACCCTGGATTGTAAAAGAGCACTTGCTTTCTACTTACAAAGGACACAGCAACATAGAAAGTCCTCTCAACTTTTTGTTGCTTTTGATCCTTCTCATTTAGGACTTCCAGTCTCTAAGAGAGCTCTGTCCAATTGGATTGCTCAGTGTATTTCCTTCGCCTACCAGAGTAAGAACCTTTCTCTGGAGGGCCATGTCACAGCTCACAATGTGAGGGTCATGGCAGCCTCCATGGCTCATCTAAACTCTGTGTCCATCGACCAAATCTGTCGAGCAGCCACCTGGGCATCAGTTCATACCTTCACAGCCCATTACTGCTTGGACAAGGACTCCCGCCGGGATGCCTTGTTTGGTCAGGCTGTTCTCAAACACCTGTTCCATACCTAATCAACTCCTACCTTCCATCCCTGACTGGTTGCCTGAGATTCATGGGTGGAGGTGGAGCCCTTCCCAGGGACTCACAATCTGGGTGATCTCCCAGGCATCTCTAGCTGGGGAGTCCCCATATGTGAAGACTCATTCCTGCTTGTTCCTGGAGATAGCACAGTTACTTACCTGTAACAGGTGATCTCTGGGAACAGCAGGAATAAGTCTTCACAACCCACCCACCTCCCCTAGGAGTTGTATCTCCCTATCTATCTTTCCTTTCCTCTTTCTCTTTGTCTCAGCTTTAAAACTCGAACTGGAGAGAGGCGGTTAGGAAAGGCGGGAAGGCAGCGCGCAGGCGCTGTGGGATGCTCCCAAAAGCTTTCCTTTTGGACACAGGGGAGCGTTCCCGCGGAGGCTCCGTCGGTACCGACGATACCCATATGTGGAGACTTATTCCTGCTGTTCCCAGAGATCATCTGTTACAGGTATGTAACTGTGCTTTATCCGCTAGGTCGTGAGTCTAGGACTTTAGATGCCTTTGGATGTTGATGCTTCCAGGCATCCATGCTTTCAGCAAGAATTATCTCATATTTTTTCTATATGGGATTATCTCTTGAAGAGGTCACAATGAACTTAAAGCTTTTGAACCCTTTTCTTCAAGAACATAAAAGAGCAGACTATTTCTTATTAGTCAGTCATGCTCAAAATGTCTCTAAGTTCCTTAATCGTGCTTCCCTGGACTGTTTTGAGTCTATTAGCAGAACTTCTGCTATAGCCATAGGGGCACGATGCATGGCCTGGCTCCAAGCCTCAGACTTGGACAAATGGGTACAAGAAAGGCTGGGAAATACTCCTTGTACTGGTGAAAATCTCTTTAACAAGGATGCTTTATTCCAAGCTAATCAGTTAAACACTGATATTGTTGCTTTCAGAGGATTGTCAAAACTTTCCTCTATCCCAGCTACTAAAAAATCTCCTAACAAACTTTATCCCCCCCTAGGGGGAAAAAGTTTTATCCATCTTCTACCCATCATGCAGATGCTTCCAAAGAAGGGCAACATCAAACCAGGCTAAGAAAATCGAAACCTCAACAGGCTCAGCAAACCCAACAGTTGCAGGGTTTCTGATATTTTATTCATTAAAAATCTTTTTCCTGTTTGAGGTTTGGAACCAGTAACTTACTTCTTATCAAAAGAAGCATCTACAGTTCATCTCATCCTTACTGAGATATCAGTGATACACTGACTCAATCCTCGATGCTAGGCATGAATCTCTTGCCACAAGAGAAATCCATTCTTTTAGCTCCAAGAGCTATTGAAGACAATCATGCCCTACAGGTAACAGAAAAAAAAAGAGGAGTAACAACTAACAACAAGGTAGGCTTTGTCCTTCACCTTGACAGTTTTCCTGTATGAGGATATCTCTTAGTTTTGGGCTTCACCTTTTCAGGGACTTACCAAATTGTAAGTCTTCTCAACTCTGGATTACTTCTATCCCTCTTAGTCGGGACATTTAGTCTCTAAGAGTGATACTATTCAACTGGAGGGCTTATTTTTCAGCCATAGGTTTTCTTCAATACCTACTCCAGTAACTGGTTTCCATACAGAGTTTTCTTCTCAAATATTTCTTTTAAGACAGCTTATCAGACAGTAATTGAGTTTTACCACTCCTAATTATGTCTGTCGGTCCTTTTCCAATCTATAGGACCTAACTTTTTCTGCTGCCTTAATAACAGATAATTCCAAGAGAGATTCCACAACCCACTTGGACTATTTATCATTGCAGGCAACCAGCCTGTCTACTATTCTTAGCCATCTTCAATTCTTTTTGGCTCCAACAGAATAGATTAGGTTGCACACTGGCAATTGAACAGCCAGATCTCACCTAAGCAACTTACAGCAATTATACAAAAAGCTCTGCAACTATGGGCCTTTGCTAGAGAGCGTCAGAGCCATTCCTAGTAGGTAGCTTCTAGATGGTTAAAAAGGCTTTGCCAAGTCATGCTCCTATATGACTGGTTTTTTCTTACTCTTACCTTCTTCCTTAAAATTTCCTTTTAAGGAAAAGGAACCAGGGCTTAGACCACGTGAAAACATAAAGAATTGCTCAATTCCCTGGGTTGTTCCACATCTCCAGTGGAACTCTTACAACAGGGATGCATTCTTTTTCACTGCAGTCGGTCCTTGTCTACTGTTTTCCTTCTAATCCCAAAACTTCATTGAAGCTTATGCTGAACAAAGAACGCATGATACTCATATTGCCCTCATAGAGGGGCAAACATGGTATCCCCTTCTACTAATTAGTTTTAGCTTGACCTGTATTTCTGTGGACTCAGTCTGCACACTTCTGCACAGGTCATGGCTTCCCAGACTATAGTAGGCCTCATACCATATACTTTCTCTTTTATAGCCCTCGTGCTGTATTCTTGTGCCATAAACAGGGTGCTTGAGTGCGTTGCAGGCCAGCAAGAGTGTAGACATAGAAGGCAGAGCAGAGCAGAACTATCCCAACAGATGCTCCCAAAAGCTTTCTTTTTGGACGCTGGGGAGCGTTCCCGCACAGGCTCCGTCAGTACCGACGTACCCATATGTGAAGACTTATTCCTGCTGTTCCCAGAGATCACCTGTTACAGGTAAGTAACTGTGCTTTCACAAAATGCCTGGCGGTCATGGCCACCTTTCCCCGGCTCCAGGGAGTCTTCATCTTTCCCTACCTGGACGACTGGCTCATAAAGGGAGGCACGGCCTAAGAGGTGCAGCAGGCCACCGCATGCACCATACAGGTTCTGCAACACTTGGGGTTTGCCATAAAGTATCCCAAGTCTCATCTCCTTCCGACACAGTGTCTGGAGTTCACTGAGGCAAAGATCGATACTCTCCAGTTGAAGGCTTTCTTGCCCAGGGACTGAGCCTTTCATCTCAGGACTCTGGCTCTGGACATACAGTACCATCCCTCAGTGCCCGCTTGGCTTCTCCTGTGCCTCCTCAGTCACATGGCCTTCCACGGTCCACGTCACCCCAGACACTCACCTCCACATGAGGGTGGCGCAGTGGTGTCTCCGGGACCAGTGGTCCCAGGCCACGGGCCGCCTCCGAGACAGAGTTTCTGTGACTCGCCAATTGGTGGACTTTCTGGTCTGGTGGCAGTCTCCCCAGCAACTTGAGGTGGGCATGCCTTTTCAAGCCCTATGCTCCTCAAGGATCCTCACCACGGATGCCTCCCTGCTCGGCTGGGGAGCCCACTGTGGAGATCTCCGCACCCAGGGCAACTGATCACCAGTTGAGAGTACCCAGCAGATCAACGTCTGGAGCTCCAAGCCATACATCTAACCCTGAGGGTCTTCTGTCACTACCTTCATCACCAGCCGGTGCTAGTCCTGATGGTCAACCAGGTGGCGATGTTCTACGTAAGCAAACAGGGGGCACGGGGTCTCATACCCTTTGTCAGGAGGCTCTGTTCCTCTGCTCGTACGCAATCCAACAGGGTATCCTCCTGCGGGCAGTGTATCCGCCAGGCCAGGACAACCTGCTGGCCGACAGGCTCAACAGAGTTCTCCAGCCACACAAATGGCAGCTGGACGCCAGGGTAGCCAGTCGGCTTTTCTGGCTCTAGGGGGAACCCGTGATGGACCTGTTCATCAGCCTGGACAACTTTCAGTTGTCCCACTTCTGCTCCCGGCAGGCCCACCCCTCTAGGGTGGCAGTGGATGCGTTCCTGGTCTCATTGTCGGAAGGCCTCATGTATGCCTTCCCTCCTATGCCACTGATTGCCAAGACTTTGTTCAGAACCTTCCACGACAGGGCCTTGCTATCCTGATAGCTCCTCAGTGGCCCAGGCAACTGTGGTTCCCGCTGCTTCTACAGTTGACAGTGGAGACTCCCATCCTCTTGGGGTCTGCCCCGGGACTCCTGTCTCAGGAGTGGGACTCTCTCCTGCACCCCAACCTGGGGTCCCTGTCGCTCACAGCCTGGCTTCTGAGAGCGTGACTCTGGCCTCTTTCAACTTCTCGGTTGAGGTGGAAGAGATTCTGCTGGCCTCTCACAAGGCCTCTACTAGGAAGGCTTACGCCCTCAAATAGCGTAGGTTCTCTGTTTGGTGCGCCGAACATGGGGCTGACCCTTTCTCTTGCCCGGTGGCTCTGGTGTTACAGTACCTTATACACCTCTCGTAGTCCGGCTCAAGTCTAACTCTGTCAGAGTGCACCTTAGTGTCCTGGTGGCGCACTACCATCCGGTGGACGCTGGATGGTAGGCCCCTCTCGGGTCAGCCGTTGGTGACCTGTTTCCTTCGGGGCCTGATCTTATCAAAGCTCCCAGTTCGCCCTCCGGCAACCGAATTGGACCTCAACGTGGTGTTGGGGCAGCTCCCTCACCCGCCCTTCGAACCTCTGGCTACCTGCACCTTCGTTACCTCTCTTGGAAGGTGGTTTTCCTGGTCGCGCTTACCTCTGCTCACAGAGTTAGCGAACCTCAGGCCCTTGTGGCAGAGGCGCCCTATACTAGGTTCTACAAGAACAAAGTGGTGCTTCGCAAGCACCCCAAAGTCCTGCTGAAGGTAGTGTCGCCCTTCCATCTCAACCACGAAGTGGTGCGCTTCCTACCTTCTTTCCAAGATCTCAATCAGGTCGGGTGGAGACGGTCCCTCACACCTTGGACTGTAAGAGGGCTTTGTCCTTTTATATCCAACACACTCGGGGCACCACAAAGCTTCTCATTTTTTCATCTCCTATGACCCCAGTAGGCTGGGGGAGGTAGTGACCAAGCGTATGCTGTCCACATGGGTGGCCGACTGTATGGCCCTCGCTTATGAGCAGGCGAGGCTCCCGCTGGAAGGCCACGTCATGCCTCACCATGTCAGGGCTATGGCAGTCTCGGTGGCAAACTTGTGTTCTGTCCCGATGGTGAACATCTGCTGGGCTGCCACCTGGTCTTCAGTCCATACCTTCGCAGCCCATTACTGCCTGGAAAGAGAGTCCTGACATGACAGTGCCTTCGGCCAGGCTGTGCTCTGTAACCTTTTCTGTGTTTAGGCTACTAGAGTGCTGGTTTCATCGGACACAGGGGTTCTACTGTGGTCTGTGGGTACAGACTCAATTGCTGCTGCTTGCGGCTCCCCAGGAGGGAGCCTGTTTTTTTTGCTATGGGCTTTCGGTAGCCTATAGCTGGGGAGTCCCATATGTGAGGGCTGACTTCCTGCTTGTTCCCGGAGAAAGCAAAGTTACTCACCTGTAACAGGTATTCTCCAGGGACAGCAGGAATCAGTCCTCACAACCCTCCCTCCTCCCCTTGGTGTTGCTTCTTTACCATCTTTTATTTTTGCTGTCTTTTAGCTATGTCATCTGACTGAGCAAGATGGCACCCTTGGACGGGAAGGAGACCACGCATGCGTGATGGCATTTCCCAGAGGCTTTCTTTGAAAGTTGGTGGGATGCTTCCCTGAGGGCTCCGTCATGCCGATGTCACCCATATGTGAGGACTGATTCCTGCTGTCTCTGGAGAACACCTGTTATAGGTAACTATGCTTACTGCATCCTTTGGTAACAAATTCCAGAGTTTGATTGCATATTGAGTAAACAAGTCTCAAGTTTGTCACTACAAGTTCAAGGAAACTGTGTTTCCATTCAGGGGAATGCTGAAAATGTCCTAGCAGTTCAGAATACACTCTGAGGTCCAATCCAAGGTGGCATTTATAGCAACTGGAGGGCCTGAACCAGTGACTGAGCCTGGATTCTATGCTTGGCTGGTAGTGTCTTTGAAACAGTAACAGAAGACTGCATAAAATCCGTTTCTCTGAGTTGCAGACTGACAGCCTGGTCACACCAGAAACTCGGTAGGAGTGGTTGTAATGGACGGAAAACTAAGACTATTCGCTACAGCTGCTGCTGCCATGCTAATTATCTGCTGTTTTACTGTCCGCGTTCAAGATGGAACCTGCTGACTGTTTCATTGTGCCTGCATTCGGTTCTGAAGCCTATTCGCAGCTTTCTGTGTGGTGGCCAGGCACATAGGAGGCCTACCACATGGTCTGGCATGTGAGACTGGTAGTATTATCTTGATGGTTATCATGCTGAGAGAGTAGAATTCTAGCAGGGCATGAAAATGAACTAAAGGCTGCTAGCTGGTGCATAAACTTGCTTACTGAGGCCCTGTATACAATCTTACCCACCGTTTATATGTACCTGGCAACTATTTGACTCAGGAGCAAAACAGATTGCCCATAAATAGTGCAGAATTTTATTTACCTAATCTCATTATCTTATAAAATAAGTATTCTCTGGGAGCAAGCAGTAAGTCAGTCCTCACATATGGGTGACGTCAGCACTGACTGAGCCCACACAGATCCAATCCCCAGCTTTTAAAGAAAGCCTTTGGGACCTACACCGCGCATGTGCGGCCACCTTCCCGCCCAAAGGTGCCATTTTACCTCATTCTTTTTTTTTCTGCGGAGCCCTGCAGACGTGCTGTCTGTGCACCCCGGCTAAAATGGTTTTTTTCACTGTTTCTCGGTAACGTTTCTTCTTTCTTCAGTATAGATTGCCTTCCGACACCTGAGTCCAACGCCTTGGCGTTGTGCTTTTCGCTCGGGTACTTTTCTATCTCCAGGAACAAGCAGGAATGAGTCTTCACATATGGGTACGTCGGCACCGACGGAGCCTGCGCGGGAACGCTCCCCAGCTTCCCAAAAAAGAAAAGCTTTTGGGAGCATCCCACAGCGCCTGCGCGCTGCCTTCCCGCCTTTCCTAACCAACTCTCCTCAGTTCTTCTTTGCCGCGGAGCCAGCAGGTCGAGCCCTGTCACCGCTGAAGAAGTTCTTTATTTTATTTTATTTCTTTGGTCTCGTGTCTGCCTTCCCCGACTCCGGACCGGTACCGCCGGTCTTTTCTTTCTTTCTTTAAAAAAAAAAATATTGATATTTTTCCTCACTTGGTGTATTTTTCTTCTTAAGGCCTCAGGGCCCACAAGAAAATTTCCCTCATGGAAAAACCAACCTCCGGGTTCAAAAAATGCACTAAGTGTAGCGGTACTATTTCTGTTACAGATACCCATGAATGGTGTCTTAAATGTTTGGGTCCTGAAAACTCCATTCCGGATTGTCCGTCCTGCTCCCTAATGTCTAAACAGGGGTTACAGAACCGAGCAGCTAAGCTCCATGTGCTGTTTCCCGCTGAGGCACCGGCAGTAGCATCGACATCTTCCAGGTCTTCTTCTCCTGAAGGATCTCAGGTAACCAAACATAAACCTAGCAGGTCCTTGAAGGGTAGATCTCCCTCTAAGCATCGAGATGCCTCCAGGCTTGCCCTCGAGGACCCTGCACCAGCCAAACAACCCTGGTGGGAAGCTCCGGCTTCCAAAGCTCCTCCTATGGGGTTACAGGTTGACATCGATGGCACGGCCTCGACCGATCACCTGTTAGAATGCTCTGGGGTACCGGCACAATCTCCCGGTACAGATCTCCAGGCATTCATGGCGTCGATGGATCAGAATGTTCTGTCCATGCAGCAGGCTATTTCAGCCTTCATTCAAGCTGCGACGCCGGCGGTACCGCAACGAGCTCCGTTGTCGGTATCGGCTCCGGTACCGGCACCAGCGCCGATACTGGTTCCGACCGCATCGACATCGACTAGGACAGCGGTTCCTTGTCACCGATCCGGTTCTGAAAACGCCCGATGTCAATACCGCTCGATACGCGTATCGAGCGCTGGAAGAGCACCCTGACAGGCGGTACTTCGATTCCTCTGGTGATTCTGATTCATCAGATGAATCACCTGAAGTATCCATAGCCCTTCCTGAAGAGCCTTCTTCTCCAAAAAGAAGAATGTCTCCTCCGGAGGACTTGTCCTTTCAAGACTTCATAAGAGAAGTAGCTAAAGGACTATCTATCTCAGTAGCCTCTGAATCAGAGCCTAGAGCAAAAAAATTGGATATTTTAGGATACCCTAAGGCTCCTAGAGAGGCAGTCACCTTACCAATTCATGAGATTCTTTATGAACACATGATTGATTTATGGGAGACTCCTCTCACTCTCTCTCCTCATTCTCGCAGGTTGGACACTATGTACCGTGTCCCTCCCTGTCCTGGCTTTCAAAAAACTCAGCTTCCTCACCATTCCATTGTGGTGCAGTCAGCTATGAAGAGGATAAAGAGTACAAAGAGACACTCTTCTGCTCCTCCAGGAAGAGAATGCAGAACCTTGGATGCTTTTGGTAGGAAAATCTTCCAGGCCAGTATGCTTATTTCCAGAATCAACTCATATAGCCTCTACATGGGTATGTTTCTAAAAGAAGTG
This sequence comes from Ichthyophis bannanicus, assembly GCA_033557465.1. Taxonomy (NCBI): domain Eukaryota; kingdom Metazoa; phylum Chordata; class Amphibia; order Gymnophiona; family Ichthyophiidae; genus Ichthyophis; species Ichthyophis bannanicus. The sequence continues at coordinate 344,565,416 of CM066032.1, forward strand.
GCAGAAAAGCTGCACACTTTCCTCCCTTGTATTCCAGAAGATAAAAGGGAAGAATTCCGCATGTGGCTTAAGCATACTCAAGACATCTCCAAGTTTTCAAACAGGGCAGCCTTTGACTCCTTTGAAGGTGCCAGTAGAGCCTCAGGCATTGCCATAGCTGCTCGCAGAATTGCTTGGCTCCAGGCTTCTGATTTAGAACCCTGGGTTCAAGATGGCTTGGGAAATCTGCCCTGTACAGGTGAAAATCTATTTGGCAAAGAGTGACAAATTAAAGCCACTCAAATGGATGCAGAGAATTCTGCTCTGGATAGACTTTCAAAGTCTACCTCCATTCCTGCCAAGAAAAAGACTTTTAAAGAGTCTTTTTTCAAAAAGGGCAGGTTTCCTTCCACTTCTGGCCAACAATCTTCTACAGGTCGCTTTACCGCTAAGCGTCAGCAACCTAAGCAGGCCAGGCCTAAGTCTACAGGGGCTGCTGTAACTCATCAGTCCCAACCCCCTCAGTGTTTTTGACTTGATGCTAGAGAACTTAGCCTTTCTGGCTTTAACACAGCCAGAACCTCTCACCATTCCAGGAAGCTTAGCTCATTTTGCTCCCAGATGGGAGCAAATCACATCAGAGCAGTGGACCCTCTCCATCATAAGAGAGGGCTACAAACTTCATTTCTCAGACCTTCCTCCCCACACCATGGTGAGACACTTCAATTCTCCCACATCTCTTCTTGACCTTTTAGGTCAGGAGATAACTACCCTTCTTGCCCAAGGGGCAATAGAAGAGGTTCCTCTTCTTCAACAAGGGTCAGGGTTCTACTCCCCCTATTTTCTCATTCCAAAGAAGACAGGGGGATACAGACCCATTCTAGATCTCAGAGAATTGAACAAATTTCTATGCAAGGAGAAGTTCAAGATGCTTTCTCTGGGCACTTTCATTCCATACCTTCAAAGTCAGGATTGGCTTTGTTCTCTAGATCTCAAGGATGCGTTCACATGTCCTCATCCATCCATCTCACAGAAAATTCCTACGTTTTCTTTTCCAGGGAAAACATTACCAATACAGAGTGCTTCCTTTTGGTCTGGCCTCTGCTCCGAGAGTGTTCACCAAATGCATGGCAATAGTTGCTGCATTTCTACGCACTCTGGGAATATTTGTCTTCCCATACCTGGACGACTGGCTCATCTGAGCTCCATCTCAGTCAGAGGCCCAGATTTCCCTGGACCGCACAAGGCGCATTCTGCAGTATCTGGGACTGGTGGTAAACCTCCCAAAGTCCCAGCTCATCCCTACTCAGTCCCTGGAATTCATAGGGGCCTGGTTGGATACCACCACTGCAAGGGCCTACCTTCCTCAGGCCCGTTGCCAACGTCTAGTGCAACTAGCCTCCCAGATTCAGTCAAAGAGCCACTTAACTGCCAGGGAGATGCTACAACTGCTAGGCCACATGGCTTCCACAGTACATATGGTACCCTATGCTCTCCTACACATGAGAGCAGCTCAATGGACTTTGTCCATCCAGTGGACTCAAGCTTCAGGAGCTCTCTCAGACCAAATAGCAACCTCCAAACGTCTCTTTTGGTCTCTCCAATGGTGGATGTCCACTCAAAATCTGTTGCTGGGGTCCCCCTTCCAACAGTTGTTGCCCCAAGCAACCCTCACAACAGATGCCTCCCAAACAGGTTGGGGAGCTCATCTACAAGACCTCTCCACCCAAGGCACTTGGTCCCCACAAGAGACCTCTCTTCATATCAACCACTTGGAACTTCGAGCAGTGTTTCTAGCTCTCAAGGTCTTTCATACCCTCCTCAGCTACAAGACAGTCCTTATTCATACGGACAATCAAGTAGCCATGTTTTACGTAAACAAGCAAGGAGGAACTGGCTCTCTGTCGCTTTGCAACGAAGCTCTAAGATTATGGGCCTTCGCCAGAGAGCATCAAATCCATCTCCTGGCAGTATACCTCCCAGGAATCCAGAATTCTTGGGCAGACAGACTCAGTCGCGTTTTGCTTCCACACAAATGGTCCCTGCATATGGATCAGGTACTCAGAATCTTCCAAGAATGGGGAACCCCGGACATAGACCTCTTTGCAAGTCCGTGGAATGCCAAACTTCCCCGGTTCTGTTCCAGAATTCCGTGTCAGGGAGTTCAGGCCAAAGATGCCTTCCTCCTTCATTGGGGTCAGGGCTTCCTGTATGCCTTTCCACCCATTCCCTTGATTCCCAAGACTCTATTCAAACTCCAGAGGGATCAAGGATCTATGATCCTTATAGCTCCACGCTGGCCACGCCAAGTGTGGTACCCTCTACTTCTGCATCTCTCCCAAGCCCCCTCCCTGGACTTGGGAGCTGCTCCAGACCTTCTGTCCCAAGAGGAATGGACTTTGTGGCACCCAAATCCCAAGTCCCTTCACCTCAGAGCTTGGTTACTGAAGGCCTAGACCTTCAAGACTTGAATCTTTCTCAGCAGGTGAAGGATATCCTTCATGCTTCCAGGAAACCTTCCACCAGGCGTTCCTATGCTTTTAAGTGGAAAAGATTTTCCATTTGGTGTGCTGAAAAGGGTCTTGACCCTCTGGCACTACCTTTAACTTCTTTGTTAGACTATCTCCTGCATCTCTCCAATGCAGGACTTAAGACAAATTCAGTAAGAGTCCATTTGAGTGCTATTGCAGCATCCCTTAAGCCCATCAATGGACAACCTATCTCCTCTCATCCTCTTATTTCAAGATTCATGAGAGACCTAACTTTAACTAAACCTCCCATTAGGCCTCCTCCGGTGGCATGGGACTTAAATTTGGTTCTTGGTCAGCTTATGAAGCCACCTTTTGAACCCTTAGCCACTACCTCCTTCAAATTTCTTTCCTGGAAGGTTATTTTCCTCATTGCAGTCACTTCTGCTCGCCGCATCAGTGAACTGCAGGCCTTAGTGGCTAATCCACCTTATACAAGGTTCCATCATGACAAGGTAGTCCTTAGGACAAATCCACACTTTATGCCTAAAGTGGTCTCACCTTTTCATCTTAATCAAGAGGTATATTTACCTTTCTTTTTTCCAGCACCTCATGCATCCAGTGCAGAGAGGAATCTTCATACTCTGGATTGTAAAAGAGCTCTTGCTTTTTACTTACATAGGACACAGCAACATAGAAAGTCATCCCAGCTTTTTGTTGCTTTTGATCTTCTCATTTGGGACTTCCAGTCTCTAAGAGAACACTGTCCAATTGGATTGCTCAGTGTATTTCTTTCGCCTACCAGAGTAAGAACCTTTCTGTGGAGAGCCATGTCTCAGCTCATAATGTGAGGGCCATGGCCACCTCTATGGCTCATCTAAATTCTGTGTCCATCGACCAGATCTGTCGAGCAGCCACCTGGGCCTCTGTTCATACCTTCACAGCACATTACTGCTTGGACAAGGATTCCCGCCTGGATGCCTTGTTTGGTCAGGCTGTCCTCAGACACCTGTTCCATTCTTAAACAACTCCTGCCCTCCTTCCCTGGATGGATGCCTGAGATCCATAGGAGGACGCAGACCCCTTTCAGGGTCTCATATCCTTGGGGATCTCCCAGGCATCTCAGCTAGGGAGTCCCCATATGTGAAGACTCATTCCTGCTTGTTCCTGGAAATAGCACAGTTACTTACCTGTAACAGGTGATCTCTGGGAACAGCAGGAATAAGTCTTCACAACCCACCCACCTCCCCTAGGAGTTGTATCTCTTTTCTATCTTTCCTTTCCTCTCTCTCTCTATTGTCTCAGCTTTAAACTCGAACTGAGGAGAGTTGGTTAGGAAAGGTGGGAAGGCAGCGCGCAGGTGCTGTGGGATGCTCCCAAAAGCTTTCCTTTTTTGGGAAGCTGGGGAGCGTTCCCGCGCAGGCTCCGTCGGTGCCAACGTACCCATATATGAAGACTTATTCCTGCTGTTCCCAGAGATCACCTGTTACAGGAAAGTAACTGTGCTTTATTTTATGGCCTGCAAATTTTTTGCTCGCGGTCTAGCTGGTTGAGACGTCTGAGTTTAACCTTGCGGAGCTCGTTTTTCCCACTATGTCTTTGACCAGAGGATTTAAGCAATGTGGCAAGTGCAACCGCATTATGTCCCGCATGGAATGCCGCAGTACCTGCATAAAAGGCCTCTGGGCGGACCACGCTATGTCTTCCTGCCCGTTTTGCCTTTTGATGTCAGCTAAGACCCAGAAGGAACATGAAAGGTGGCAGGGAGAGCTGTTTAGCAAGTCTGCCTCAGGATTGGGGCGGAATACCTGCCTTCAACGCTGGCGCTGGGTGACTCTGTGTCTCACTCCTGGGCTTGGTCTGAGCTGTGGGACCAGCGTGCATTGGAGTTGTCTTTGGAGGACCTTTCCCGGGCGCCGAAGGCTTCATAATGAAGAAGCCAAAGTCAAGGTCCAACCCCAGCCCGGGGTGGGGGGGGGGGGGGTGGTGGTGGAGGGTAAGATCTCCGGGATCCAGGCACGGAGCCCTCAACTCGATGCCAGTGATGAGGACTGGTAGTGCCCCTCCAAGCAATCCCGGAGGGAGGCATAGTTGAGTCGGATCGAGTCATCGGGAGGCATGCACCATGGATGCTTTTGGCTGGAAGTGTTTCCAGGGCTCCATGCTCACAGCCTGGATCCAGGCATACCAGCTGTACCTCAGAGACCTGGCAAAGGAGCTTGCTGGGTTAGCAGGCGAACCTCTCATGCAGCCTTCGACGGCTTTGAGTCGGTGGCTCGAGTAGCTGCGGGTGGCATTAGTCCCCAACGCCTGTCCTGATTACAGTCCTCTGACTTGGAGCAATGTGATTAGGACAAGTTAATCTATGTCCCTTACTGGGGGAAGAATCTCTTCGGTAAGCCCATGACACAGAATGCGGATGAGATGGAGAAGGAATTCATGACCAGAACCAGGACCTTCCCGTAGGAAGACTTCGTGGGGGGGAGGAGGAAGCCCTTCCACCCAAAAACCGAGAAGGCTTACGGACACTTCCCCAAGTTTCAGGCCTATGACGCACCCCCACAGGGGCAGCAGGCCAAGGGCCAGGGGCATGGCCCCCATAAGCCAAAGGCCCTCAAACTCCAAAGAGCACCCCAGCTGCAGCCTGCGGGGAGCTTTTGCCTTCTTGGGCAGTGTCTCCCTTCCCCAGGAGATACAAGGCCAGAGGTTCACAGGAGGATGGCTGGTTCACTTTGCACACTAGTGACCAAACATCACCACAGATGTCTGGGTGTTGCAGGTGGTCAAGGAAAATTATCTTCTCCACTTTGCCCAGCTAATGCCTCCCTTCTTCTCCAGGGAATTACCCCTGCACTCCTTGCACAGGGAGCTTCTGCAAAAAGAGCTAAAGGTTTTGCTCGAGGATCAAGCGGTGGAGCCCGTCCCCAACCTCTCCAAGGCAGGGGATTCTATTCCTGCTACTTCCTTGTCCCCAAGAAGACTGGGGGCTTCTGGCCCATCCTGGATCTATGGGTCCTCAACAGCTTCCTGGTCAAGGAAACGTTCAGAATGGTATCCCTTGAAACCTTGCTGCCTTATCTCCCACAGAGAGATTGGCTATGCTCCTTGGATCACAGAAGCCTATACCTACATCCTGATCCATCCAAGCTACCATCAGTACCTCTGATTCGTTGTCGACAGACAGCATTATCAGTACAGGGCACTCCCTTTCGGCCTCCTCTCCCCTCCCAGGGTATTCACCAAATGCCTGGAAGTCGTGGCCGCTCACTCACTCCAGGGAGTATTCGTCTTCCCCTAACTGGACAACTGGCTGATATGAGCCAACACACCGGGGGAGGTATGCAACGCAGCACAGTGCATCATAGGACTGCTCCAGAGCCTGGGCTTCATGGTGAATTTCTCGAAGTCTCATCTACGGCCCACCCAGCACTTGGAGTTCATCGGTGCCCTACTGGATTCCATTCAAGCAAGGGTCTTCCTGCCTCTCGATCGGGCACAGTGCTTATCTACCCTGGCCCAAGCCATACAAGGTGGCTCAGCAGTGACGGCCAGACAGATGCTCCACCTCTTGGGGCACATGGGATCCACCTCACCCCGTTTGCCCGCCTCTGCATGAGGCAGGTGCAGTGAATGCTAAGCACTTAGTGGACACAAGGATGCGTCCAAGTTGGGCTGGGGGACCCACTGCAGTCCCCTGCAGTCGCAGGGCCCATGGTCACCAGAGGAGAGTGCCTTGCAGATCAACTTGCTAGAATGCCGAGCAGTCTATCATGCCCTGCGGGTCTTCCAGGATGACCTGGAAGGGCGGATGGTGCAGGTCCAGATCGACAACCAGGTGGTGATATACTACATCAACAAGCAGGGGGGCATGGGTTCGTACCACCTCTGCTGGGAGGCGGTGCGCCTCTGGAACTTTGCGATGGAGAAGAACATCTCCCTCAGAGCAGTGTACTTGCCAGGCCAGGACAACACGCTGGCTGACTGCCTGAGCCACATCCTCCAGCCCCACAAGTGGAGACTGAATCTTACTGTGCTAGCAGAGGTTTGTTAGCGCTGGGGGATCCTGAAGGTCGACCTCTTTGCCAGTCCAGAGAACATCAGTTCTACATCAGCAAGAAGGGAGGAACCTCCTGGGTTGGGAAGCAGTCAGGTTGTGGACGTTTGCCATCTTGCATGGGAGGAACTTGAGAGCCACGTACCTGCCAGGTGAGCAAAACACTCTGGCAGACAGATTGAGTCGAGTCAAGTGGACGCTGGACAGGTAGGTTGTGACTCCCATCTTTCGAGAATGGGGCACCCTCTCCATAGATCTGTTCACCGCCCCGCAGAATGCCCAGGTGGATCAGTTCTGCTCCAGAGTAAGATCACACAGCAGACTAGCATCTGATGCTTTCCGGGTCTTCTGTACGCATATCCTTCAATACTTCTCATTGCAAAGACCCTCTTGCAGCTCAAAACAGATGATGGCACAATGATTCTCATCACTCCCTACTGGGCCCAGACAGCCTTGGTTCCCCCTCTTGCTGCAGTTCTCCAGTCAGGAGCCGGTATGACTCTGCCATGCGCCCGATCTAATAACGCAGGATGGTGGGATGATGTTTCACCACAACATCCAGTCCTTGGACCTCACGGCGTGGATGTTGAGAGGCTAATGTTATCTCCGCTCAACCTGCCAGATGGTGTAACTGAAGTCCTTTTGGCTTGGAAAGAGCTGAAATCTGCCATTGGTAAAAGGAATCCTGGAAACAGTCATGAGCTGGAACAAATTGCAGTTGAAAAGTGGGAGAAATTACCAGCAGATAGATATATGAAACTTATAGATGGCTGCTAGTAATGTTTAGAGGCTGTCATCACTGCCAAGAGTTGAGCAACCCAATGTTAGAGAAGGGTGCCATTAATGCTGTCCAAGTCATATTTTGTTTTTTTTTCTCTCCGAAATTACTATGTCTAACTTGCACAGACATCTCTTTTTTGGTTTTATACTTTCAACATACTATTAAAATATTACGTTAACATACAGTTGGAATATTTCCAATTATTTCTGAAGATACTGTACACAACATACCTAAAATGCAAGGATGCCAATAATGTTTACCACAACTGAATAGCAAAGCACCAGACTGTCATCTTTGGTTACCTTATATGGCTCCCCCCCCCCCCCATGTTGCTTCTGCTCGCTCCACGGGAACCAATTGGGAAGCCCATCACCTTTAAAAACTAAACTCAGCCACCTTTTCTGTTGCCTTATGGAACTCTCTCCCATCTCACATTCGTCTGGAGCCCTCCTTTTAATGGATTCAAATCCTTCCTTTTTCAGATAGCGTTTGAGCTGGAGACGGAGCCTGGGGACTGACCAGACTCCCATACTGTTTGAACCCCTTTTGTTGTCTCTAACCTGTCAGTAATGGAGTTCTTTTAGCGTTCTGTACTGTCTTTGCTTACTTTATTTTATCTTATTTAACTTATATTTTAACCTGAGAGATGTAAACCACTTTGGATGCTTGCAAAAAGTGGTATATCAAAGATAATAAACAATAATGCCTCTATATCGCTTCATGGTGTGGCCGTACCTTGAATACTGTGTGCAGTTCTGGTCTCTGCATATCAAAAAAGATATGGCGGCATTAGAAAAGATGCAGAGAAGGGTGACCAAAATGATAAAGGGGATGGAATGAGTGTCCTATGAGGAAAGGCTAAATAGGTCTGAGTTCTTCAGCCTGAAGAAGAGGCGACTGAGACCAGAAATGATAGAGGTTTATAAAATCCTCAGTGGCGTGGAATGGGTAGAAATAAATTTTTTACTCTCTTAAAAAAAAAAAATACAAGCATTAGGGGATACACCACTTCGTTGTGGCTTAATATATTTAAGATAGATAGATAGGCGAAAGTATTTTTTCTCTTAATATATAATTAGTCTTTGGAACTTGTTGCTGGCGGATATGATAAAAGCAGGTAGTGTAGCTGAGTTTTAAAAGGTTTATGGACTTTTCCTCCAGGAACTTTTACCAAAAACAGTTAAGGCAGTTCAAGAGGTAAGAGAAGTCTCCAGCCTTTCTCCAGCAAACTTTCCTGCCAAAATTCAAATTTCCTGTCTCAATCCCACCAATCCGATTTGAGGGCTAATCTAATCTAACATAGACTTATATACCACTACGGTCCCCAATCAAAGTGGTTCGGTGCGGTTTACATCAAGGAGAATTAAACACAGGAAGGAAAATGCTGAGACACATAAATTAGAGTTGAACAGCTAGGTTTTAAGTTTTTCCAAAAAAATGAAGGATGGAGAGAGGGTGTTTTTTTTTTTTTTTTAAACTTAATTGGTAATTCAGACCAGCATTTTACAGCCATATAGGGAATAGTATGTACAAAACTAACTTTAAATCGAATTCCCTTGCAAGGGGGAAATAACAGAGTACAAGAAGATTGTAAATCTTTTGAATTGTGTGCTAAAAAAAGGAGCAGCAAAGATGAGAACTGTGTAGGAACAAATACATTAAAAAATTTGTATATGAAAATAAAAACTTAAAGCGGATCCTGTTGGAAACTCTAAGCCAATGTAGCTTATGAAATAAAGGGGTAACTACGGTATACTGAGATGTACCATAAATGAAATGTGCTGCCATGTTTTGACGTAGCTGTAGGCACATAATTTGGCACTGTGAACAATTCATAAACAGTATGGGCCCGATATTGAATTGAGCCAGCTACATGCTGCTATGGTGCATAGCTGACCTCTAACCCCGGATATTCAATATCAGGGTCATATGCGGCCCTGGCATTGTATATCCTGGATTGCTGCACATGCCCCGGAGCCCTAGAGGCTAAACAGGTAGTGGCGATATTGCATAGCTGCCCAGTTATCAGGTAAAACTAGGCCAGCTTTTGCAATATCTCCTCTACCTAGTTAGTGACTGTTGCTACCTCTGCTGTCCCCCACCCCGGAATGCCCATGACATGCCCCGTTGCTGAGCAGTTAGCATCAGGATGTAGGGGAGATAATCGGGGATATTCAGCAGCACTAACCGTGTTAGTGTCATTCAGTATCCCATTCAGCGGCATTAACATGGTGTAAATGCCTTTCAAATATTGGGTCCTATGTTTCCAGAATCTAAAAAAGCCAAAATAGAGCTCTGCACAAGAAGATGAAAATGATCAAGAGAAAAATGTGCCTTAATTCCATGCAGTTCTTGTAACTTAAAGAAAGATTACGAAACCACAGAGTTGATGTGAGCCTGAAAAGACAGACTATCATCAATCAGAACGCCGAGAACTCTAAGGACTGGATCAGAACAAAGTCCTAACTGTTCCAAAGCTTGGGTTAATAAATATGGAAATGGTTTAGAATTATTAAAACAAAAAACTTGTTTTTGATGCATTCAATTGTAGCCACATAATTTTTGCCCACCTCTCTAATTGCAATATAGCGTTTCCAATCACTTGATAAAAATCACTAGATGATTGCGAAAAAGTGAACAAAATAGAAATATCATCTGCACAAACAACCTCCTACTTCTCCAAGCAATTCACACCTAACTGTACACGGTACCTCCTATTTTTGAAGAAACCATAAAACCAGTTATACACTGTTCCCAAGACCTCCCAGTAATCTAAAATGGACATCAAAATTTCATAATCAACTAAATCAAAAGCTGTACTAACATCAAAATTGTAAAAGAACTGCATTATGCCCATTAGCTAACAAGGTATTGGTATCTGAAATCAAAATACCCAACATTTCTGCGCTATGGTCCTTTCTAAAACCAAATTGTGATCCTCTCAATTAAAATTTTCTAAGTAAGACCTTAATTATTTTGCAACAATGTCCTCTTGCAATTTAATCAACAGGAGGATATTAGCTATTAGGTGAAAGTTCGCTACATTAGCAAGATTAGATTTTCTATCTTTTGGAAGTGGAGTGACGACAATATCTCCTAGTTCTTTAGGACCAGTGGTTCTCAACCCACTCCTCTGGGACCCTCAGGCCAGTCAGGTTTTCAGAATATCCATAATGAATATGCATGAGAGAGATCTGCATGCACTGCTTCTCATGTGTATTCATTGTGGATGTCCTGAAAACCTGACCGGCCTGGGGATTCCAGAGGACTGGATTGAGAACCACTGGTGCCATAAATTCTATAGTAGTAATCCTATAGAACTGTTATATAAAAGAACAGACATTCACTGCTTAATCACTTCACCCTGAAGAAAGCTACAGTATGGTGGCTGAAATGTCTGTTATGGTTACTAAGACTCAGTATGACCCAGAAAACTCCAAAGATCATCATACTAGCTGCGGAAGCCCATGAGAACAAACAGCAGATTGTTTGGCATTTTGGAACAGCAAGGGTCTAGTGGAGCAGGCTAGCATTGCCTGTCTGGGGATTGTGGCAAGATAATAAAGGCAAATGGGGGAGGGGATGGGGGAAGGTGCTGGAGCACATTGCTACAGAGAAGCAGCAGTTGTGTGGCCTGCGGTAGACGCTGAGCCCGACTTTCAGTCGCAGGTCTCTGCTGCTCTTGTGAGAAGGAAGATTCAGCGGCAGTGGCTTAGTTGACTGGTGGCTCTGGCCAGGAGATGTTTTGTTGGGTGTCTTGGAGTATATCACCAGATCAGCTGCGAGTCTCGTTCGTGAGCTGGATGCACTGGATGGCACCTCTTGTGGGAAGGCTGAGTAATTCCTTGGCCCTCAATTTGAGGGGAGGGGCAGCTAACAAGGATCTCAATTTGGCAGGAGCCAATGGGGCTTCAGCATGAAATGCCCCCTTTTCACCCAAGTTTGTGGTGGTGCTCCACCAGTCCTTTTGTCTGATCAGGACCTGGTGGAGGGCCCAGAGGAGCTCCTGATTGCTCTGGAGCAATGGAGATCATCTAAGGGGGCTATGCTAGGTGGAAAAAGACCATGCAGGAATCCAGAAGAGGACATGGATGACAGAGCCTATGTTTCTTTGGAGGAGTATGTGGACTTACTAGAGGGGCCCTTTATTGGGGAAGGGGCCAGAGGAAAAGCCTGAGGATTGAGAATTCCCTGCAGGAGAGAGGTTTCTATGTGGTCCACATATTCCACAGATGAACTTTCCTCCCTTATCTCCCACATGTTGGTGATGAAGAATATTTCCAAGGAGCACCCTCTGCCTTTGAAGCTGGTGGAGGATCTGCTTCTAGAAGATATCTAGATCAAAACTCGAGTCTTTCCTGCTGCACTGAGCCATTAAAAACATGATTGTGGTGGAGTGGGACTTACTGGTTTCTGGCCTGCAGTTTGGTAGGTCAGTGATGAGGCTCTATCCTATTTCTCAGGAGGAGAAAGATTGTTTGCGCCTGCCTAAGGTGGATGCTTTGGTCATGGCAGTCATTAAGAAGACCACCATCCCAGTTGAAGTCGGCACCACTTTAAAGTATTCTCAGGATAGGAAGCTGGTGGCCTTGTTGAAGTAGTCGTTTGAGGTCTCTGCCCTGGCCTTGACTGCAGTGGCCTGAGGGACATATGTGGCTAGAGCTTGCTTGCGCTGGTTGCAGAAGCTTCCTGAGAATTCCTTTTTCTCCAGGACCAAGCAGGAAGTCAGTCCTCACATATGGGTGTCATCGGCGCCGATGAAGCCCCAGGGGAGCATTTCCCCAGCTTTCCATGAAAGCCTTTGGGAATGCTGGCACGCATGCGCGGTTCCCTTCCCGCCTAAAGGTGCCATCTTACCCCAGTCTCTTTTTTTCCGAGAAGCCCATCGGACGTGTGTCCTGTTCTCCCGGATAAAAGTGATTTTTTTTCTTCGGTGATTTTCGCTATTTTTTCTCTGGTTTGACGCCGGTTCCCCTCCCGCCGGGTTCGGTACACCGGTATTGAGCCCGTTTTCTTCATTTTTCGGTTTTTGCCCTTCGTGGCTGGCGTTCGCGCCCTTTTTTCATTTTTCACTGGAAGGCCGGTCTTTTGACCTCGCTGGGGCTATTTTTTCCCTGATGGCTTCCAGTGGTTTCAAAAAGTGTGATCGGTGTAAGAAAATTATGTCTCTCACCGACACACACGACTGCTGCCTTCGGTGCCTCGACCCTAACCACGACCCAAAGTCGTGTGGGCCATGTGGAAAGATGTCTTCCAAGGCACTCAAGAGTCGACAGCATCAAAAGGAAAGGTTTTTCTCGGACTCTGCCTCCGGCCGGGCCCGGACCTCGTCTGAGGCCTCGACATCTCGGGATTCCGATCCCGAGCGCCGTCGAAGCTCCTCGGACAGGGGGTCCCCCGACCGGGAACGTAAGAGGAAGAAGCGGCTCGCGAGGGCGGCGTCGGAGGAGGTCCCTGGTCCCTCGAGGGCCAGGTCTAAGACCCCCGACCGCCGTCCCGGGCCCGTGGACCAAGAGAAGCCTGCCAAAGTTCCTTGCGTGGAGCCGGAGTCTGCTGGACACGTAAGCCCCGTAGTCCTCGTGGACTCTTCTCCCAGAGAGCCAACGTCGGGCCCGGCGCCACCGGGGCCCGAGTCGGTGGCTGCTGCGTCTCCCGAGCTGAGTCTCAGGATGACAGCCTTGGAGTGCAGACTATCTGCATTCATGGAGCAGCAGCGGGCACTGATGGCCAGCCTGTCTGGTGCATCTGCCCCGACCACCGGAACATCAACTTTGAAGTCAACCCCGGAGACCGAGCCGATACTCGAGACCCTCGTGGCTCGAAGTCGTCCTCGGTCGAGGTCTCCCTCGACCTCCCGTTCGGGACCAAGGGTGTCGATGCCGGTGCCCCTGGCGCCGGGGCGGGTGCCTCGGTGCCCCCGGCATCGGGGCGAGTGCCTCGGGGCCCCGCGGGACTCCTCCTCGGACGAGTCCACCTGGGAGACGGAGGACGATGAGTCTCCCGATACTTTTAAGACTCGGTGCGTCCCGTTGGACTCACCGCAATCTGATCCCCGGAGTAGATCCCCTCCGGAGGACACTAGGTTCTCGGAGTTCGTCCGGGATATGGCCGCTGCCTTGGCTATCCCTGCCGATCCCGAGGAAGAGCCTTGAGCCGAGGAGCTCGATGCTCTACAGTACGACTCTCCTCCGAAGGAGGCCTTTACTGTCCCGATTCCTACGATGCTGGAACGGCTCCTCTTCCGAATGTGGGAGGCCCCGGCCTCGGCGCTGGTTCTAAGTAAGCGAGTCTATTCCATTTATCGACTCCGCAAGAGCCCTGGTTTCCAGAAAGCACAGCTACCACACCATTCCATGGTTGTGGAATCGGCCATGCATCGTCTGAAGAGCCAGAAGATGCACTCTGCGGTGCCCCCCGGCAGGGAGGCCCGCAACCTCGATGGCGTCGGTAGGAAGTGCTTCCAGGGGTCGATGCTTGCTTGCCGTGTCCAGTCTTACCAGCTGTACATGGGCATGTACTTGCGGGACCTGGCCAAAGAACTGGCCGGCTTCTCTGCTGGTCTCTCCGGGGAACCCTTGCAGAAATTTCAGACCTTGTCCTCGGGGATTCGGGAATGCTCGAAGTTCATTTCCCGCGCCGCCTACGATGGCTTCGAGGCTTCGGCCCGAGTAGCGGCTGCCGGCATCGCGGCTCGGCGCCAGGCGTGGCTGCAGTCATCGAACCTCGAGCCATGGGTTCAGGACAAGTTGGTCGATGTCCCCTGCCGAGGTGAGAACCTTTATGGCAAACCCGTGACATGAGAAGGCTGCTCAGCTCGAGACAGAGCACCTTACCAGGACAAGGCTGTCGAGGAAGACCTCTGCCCCTTCACATAAGAAGAAGGGCTCGGCTAAAAAGTCCTTTTACCCGAGGAAGGGCACTGCCTACAAACAGTACCCTCAGTATCAGGCTGCCCAAGCTGCCCCCCAGGGTCAGCAAGCCAAGGGCCAGGGTAATGGGCCCCGTAGGCAGAGGACCCCCAAGCCTCAGGCCCCTGCTCCAACTCAGCAGGGTGGGGGTTTTTGACTCCTTGAGCGTAGCCTCTCCTCCACTGCTCTCCCCACCCTGCACAGGAGGTCACCTCGCCCTCTTTGCCCACCAGTGGCCCCTTATCACCGGGGACAGTTGGGTGCTGGACATAGTCCACAATGGCTATGCCCTCCATTTTCACCAACTGCCGCCTCCATATTTTCCAGGGGAGCCTCCAAGGCCTCCCCTACACACAGACCTCCTTCTAAAAGAGCTTCTTGGTCTGTTGGTGGACAGGGTGGTGGAGCCTGTGCCTCTCCACTTGCAAGGTCACGGATTTTACTCCAGGTATTTCCTGATACCCAAACGAACCAGTGGCCTTCGACCCATTCTGGACCTCAGAAACCTCAACAAGTTCCTAGAGAAAGAAAAGTTCAAGATGCTTACTCTTGGAACACTTCTGCCCTACCTCCAGCAGGGAGATTGGCTATGCTCACATCCTCATTCATCCAGACCACAGAAAGTACCTCAGGTTCATTGTGGGAGGGAACCATTATCAGTACAGAGTACTACCTTTTGGCCTAGCCTCCGCTCCCAGGGTCTTTACCAAGTGCCTGGCAGTGGTTGCGGCCTACCTAAGAAATCAAGGCATCTTTGTCTTTCCCTATCTGGACGACTGGCTCATCAGGGGTCAGACGTCCCTGGAGGCCAGACAAGCCACCCTCAACACCATTGCTCTGCTTCAAAAGGTGGGCTTTGTCATAAACTTTGCAAAGTCCACTTTGCTCCCATCCCAGAACTTGGAGTTCATAGGGGCAAGGTTGGATTCTCAACTGGCAAAGGCATTCTTGCCAGAAGACAGGGCTCAAAGGCTAATGGACGTGGCACAGCAGTTTCTGAACAAGTCCCTGGTCTCCGCCAGACTCTGCCTCAGGCTTCTGGGTCACATGGCTTCGATGGTACATGTGACTCCCAATGCCAGGCTCCATATGAGGCCTGCACAGTGGTGCCTTCGGACTCAGTGGTCTCAAGCCATAGGCCACTTACGAGACAGGATAAGGGTGTCCAAACCCCTTTTGGCCTCCCTCAGCTGGTGGCTACATCCACCCAATCTACTCAAAGGCATGCCCTTCCAAATGCCAGAATACTCAGTGGTCCTCACCACCGACACATCTCTGAAGGGCTGGGGTGCTCATTGTCTGGACAAGTGCACCCAAGGCCTCTGGTCTCCCTGGGAGGCAGCCCAACAGATCATTCTGCTGGAACTTCGAGCTATCCGCTTGGCTCTCAGAGTTGTTTCTCCAGCCCTGGCTCACTGCTCAGTCTTGATTCAAACAGACAACCAGGTGGCCATGTTTTATGTGAACAAGCAGGACGGCACTGGGTCCCAGATCCTTTGTCGAGAGACTCAGGACCTTTGTTCCTTTGCCCTGAAGCACCACATGCTTCTCAAGGCGTTGTACCTCCCAGGCCAGGAGAACTGCCTGGCCGACCGGTTGAGCAGGATTCTGCAGCCCCACGAGT
Source organism: Ichthyophis bannanicus (assembly GCA_033557465.1). Classification (NCBI taxonomy): domain Eukaryota; kingdom Metazoa; phylum Chordata; class Amphibia; order Gymnophiona; family Ichthyophiidae; genus Ichthyophis; species Ichthyophis bannanicus. The sequence continues at coordinate 344,581,230 of CM066032.1, forward strand.
GGCAGCTGCATCCCTTGGTGGTTCAAAAGATCTTCCTGAAGTGGGGTCTCCCTTGGATAGATCTCTTTGCCAGTCCATTAAACAAGCAGCTACTCAAGTTCTGCTTCAGGCAACCACATCCTTTGAGGATCGCACCAGATGTTTTTCTGATGTCCTGGTCTCAGGGCCTCCTGTATGCGTTTCCTCCCACGCCCTTGGTGGCCCGAACTCTGTTCAAGATTCTTCGGGACAAGGCCTCGGTCCTGCTGGTAGCTCCCAGATGGCCGAGACAGCCTTGGTTTCCTCTTCTGCTTCAACTGGCGGTGGATCCCCCACTGCCTCTGGGGTTGCAACCCGACCTTCTCTCTCAGGAGCAGGGTTCCTTACTACACCCCAATCTCAAGACTCTCAATTTGATGGCCTGGAGGCTGCAATGGTAGTCTTGGCTCCCTGGGGCCTGCCTCAGGAAGTTGAGGAGGTTGTCCTAGCCTCTAGGAAACAGTCCACTAGGAAAGCCTATGCTCTCAAATGGAAGAGGTTTTCTGTGTGGTGTCAGCTACGTACAGAGGATCCTTTCTCCTGTACTGTGCCAGTAGTGCTTCAGTACTTACTGCACTTATCAAATCAGGGACTTAAGTCCAATTCTGTTTGGGTCCACCTCTCCGCTTTAGCAGCTCACCACTCACTGGTGGAGGGACATTCTTTGTCAGGTCACCCCTTGGTGTCCCGCTTTCTCAGGGGCTTGCTTTTGCTCAAGCCCCCCATCCGTCGTCCTGCTCCTGAGTGGGAGCTGAATGTGGTCTTGCAGCAACTGACTCGCTCACCCTTTGAGCCGATGGCTACTTGTCCACTGCGCTTCCTCTCCTGGAAGACACTCTTCCTGATAGCCCTTACCTTGGCTAGGCGAGTGAGTGAGCTTCAGGCCCTGGTCTGTGATAGGCCTTACACCAGGATTTATAGGAACAGGGTAGTCCTCAGGACTCATCCCAAGTTCCTCCCTAAGGTTGTCTCCTCTTTCCACCTCAATCAGGAGGTGGTTCTTCCAACATTCTTCCCTAGGCCTCATGCAAGTCAGGCTGAAGCAGTCCTGCATACCCTGGACTGTAGGAGGGCCTTATCCTTCTACCTTGATCGTACGCAGGGGCATAGAAGGGCTACTCAGCTCTTCGTATCCTTTGACCCCAATAAGTTGGGGTTAGCTGTGTCCAAGCGTACCTTGTCCATATGGGTGGCTGACTGTATCACCTGGGCTTACAAGGTGGCTGACCTTCCTTTGCAGGGTAGGGTCATGGCCCATCGTGTCAGGGCAATGGCTGCCTCAGTGGCTCATCTCCGCTCTGTGCCCTTGGTAGACATCTGCAGGGCTGCAACTTGGTCTTCAAGCCAGACATTTGCAGCCCACTACTGTCTGGAAAGGGAGTCCCGTAGGGACAGTGCTTTTGGCCAAGCAGTACTCCGGAATCTCTTTGAGGTTTAGGCAACTCCTGCCCTCCTGCCTTCTGTTGGGCTACCGGTGGAGGTTGTGTCCTTGAAAAGCCTTTCTTTGCTGCTGGGACTAGAGGGAGTTCTCTTGTTCAGCCTGGGTTACTCGGTAGCCCAGAGCTAGGGAGTCACCCATATGTGAGGACTGACTTCCTGCTTGGTCCTGGAGAAAGAGTAGTTACTCACCTGTAACAGGTGTTCTCCAGGAGCAGCAGGAATCAGTCCTCACAACCCTCCCTCCTCCCCTTGGAGTTGCAGTTGTACATAGTTTGTGTTTTTACATTTTTGTGTGCTCTTCTTAGCTATGTCATTTGACTGGGGTAAGATGGTACCTTTAGGCGGGAAGGGAACCGCGCATGCGTGCCAGCATTCCCAAAGGCTTTCATGGAAAGCTGGGGAAATGCTCCGCTGGGGCTTCATCGGCGCCGATGACACCCATATGTGAGGACTGATTCCTGCTGCTCCTGGAGAACACCTGTTACAGGTGAGTAACTACTCTTTAACCCAGGAGGCTCTCAAAAACAGTGAGGCTGGAGTTGGGCTCATCCATTTTGAAAGATGCCCTGTATGATTTAATGAAGATTTTGGCTAAGAACATGGCCTTGGTGGTGGCGGCGCAGTGTCTCCTGTGGTTGTGAAATTGGATGATGGACAAAGTCTCTAAGAGTAGGTTTAGCAAGCTGCCCTTTAAAGGGAAGTTACTCTTTGGCAAAGAGCTGGAGAAACTGGTGAAGGTTCTTGGACACTCAGGTATTGAGGCTCCTGGAGGACAAGCCTTGGGGCTCTGGGTGTTTTTCTTTATCTTTAAGAATTTAACTATATTGATTTGCTTCATGATTTTATTTTCAGCTTTTATCATTTTTTTAATGCTCCTGATGAAGGCATCCACCCAAACATGGCCATGTTGGTTTTTATTTTTGTGTATTGATGTGCTTTCATTTTTTTTCTATATTCATTGAGGAGCTATTAAAAATATTTAATATCTGTCTCTTTTTTTTTCTTTTGTTTCTTCACCTCCCTCCTTTTTGTACATGTTTAGCAAGGTTGCATACATTTACTCAGAGCATGGTAAGAGCAGTCTGGGAAGATACTGTTAAATGAGTTGGACGTGTTCAGCATGGGGTGTCTGTTGCCACATGTGTTTAGTAGTTGGTCATTGAGTAGAATGCTGCTGGGTTGCCGCTTCACTAGTTTTCTAGTTGTTTTAGTTTATTTTGGTCAGGGTATTATACTCTCCTTTTGCTAGTGAGGGTGACCATAAAAATCTGCATAATTGTTGTTAAAGCTGTGGCCATTTCCATCCATTAAATAACAGTAATTCTAGGATTGATGGGTTGGGGAGGGGGGAGAAATAAAAGGTGCAGCATGCCTCAGAAGCAGCAGGAATACATATCTAGACAGATGCAACTGGCAAAGTGGATTCTTGTCCTCGAAAGTTCATGTCTCAGTAAATTGGTTAGTCTCTAAGGTGCCACCTGCCTCTGTCATTTTTCTGATTTAGTTAAATTGTTTTGCCCAATCAATCATGTGCTCCAGACAAATTGCAACAAATGTCAGAATTTCATAGGTAAGAAAAGATATAAACAAAAATCATGATGCCATAAAAACGAAGCAGTCAGCAACCACACCTTAACCGCCTCCATACTTAACTTACTCTGAGAAGCTCGTGCTGTGCACGTAACCATGTATATAGTTACATTAACTTGCCTGTATATAGTTATTGTTCTCCCTGTTAAGAAACTTGTTCATTGTATACCCGAGTTATTTTAAATGTTTATTGTAAGCACAAATCACTAAACTGAGATGTGTAGTTTCAATGTTTATTGTAAACCGCACTGATCTTAAATAGCGCGGTATAAAAGAAAATGTAATAAATAAATAATAAAATAAAAGCACTATGTAAAATACCATGGTCGTTTAAATTAGTACAATAAACCACAGCATCCTTGGTGATTTATATGTGTAAAAGAATAAAGCAAACACATTGATCAATCCTACAGCAAAACTTAAGATCACCACCTCTAATGAACCAAAACTGACTGTAGTTACATTTCAACATGCTTATAGATGTTAATATAGATGTCTTGGACACAAAGGTGGGCCAAAGAGATGAGGGTAAGCAATATGGACTGAATTGAGGAGCTAGGGAACATGAGAGCTAGTGGTCCAGTGGTTAGTATAATGGCTGGGATTCAGGGGTTGTGGGTTGTGTGCTGCTTTGGCTGTTGTGTTTTCACTGTTTGTTTGTTTATTTATATTTGATATATTGCCCTTAATAATTACATCAGAGTGGTGTACTGTGACCTTGGACATGTCTCTTATGTCTCATGATGCCTCAGATATCCATGGAGATGGTGTGGAGGAATAGCCTAATGGTTAGAGCACTGGCTTGGGAACCAAGAGACCAGGGTTTGATTCCCACTAGCACTCCTTGTGGCCATGGACAAGTCACTTAATCCTCCATTGCCTCAGAAAAATCCAAGTTATCATTGTCCTTGTTTAATGTACATTACCAAGTTTAAGTGACAATGTAAACGGCTTTGACTGAAATGATAAAATGGTATAAAAAATAACCTGTTAAATAAATAATGGTGAACTCCTTTGGGCAGAGATTCAGCATCCCTGTTGGTAATTTTGTTATAGGATGCTATTGGTTTATGGCACTGTGTAAATGCAGAAATAAACACAAAGCTTTGAAGCTCTTCGGCAAAAACGGAATCATTTGAGATGAAACCCAGTGATAACTCTTTACGTAGTTTGGCATTGGCAAGTATGTACTAAAACCATGATTCGTTCTTGTTGTAGATTCCTATCAGTCTGACGACTGTCGGCGTTGTTCCAATTTATGGTGGGGACCAGAAGCACAAAGTTCTTGCCTTATTTTCGCCAGAGGACCCTTTCACAGGTTTCTCTTTTTGAACATTTATTGTTGATGTGTGATAAACAGCAGACAACATTTTGCTTTCATGCATTCCAATTTATGGTTATTAAAATTACCCTTTCCACTACTCCTGCTTTTTTAAATTGTTTATACTGAGCTTCATTGGTGTTTTTTAACTTGCAATACAGTTGTGTATATATTACAATAAAAGTGCTTACCAGAATGGAACCTTCTGGGTAGCAGATGGCATAGTGCTGCTAATTGACATAAACTATATATTAATAACTATGTGTGTGTTTACAAAGCATTGCTTCTTTCTAGGGAAAGAGCATGAGTGAAGTAGAAAGACTGAGTTTGTAGTGTCTGCGTATGTGAGACTGATAATTTCCTTCTTACAAAAATATCTCTCTTATTCAAGCTGTTGCCCTCTATCTTGCGGACCAGTGGTGGGCTATTGATGACATTGTGAGGACATCAAACCCTTCTAGAGATGGCCTTCGGCAGGTAAAGATTTCTTTTATATTCTACGTATCTGGTGGAGAGAGCTGTTGACAGATACTTTCATTTGGATGCCACTTGCTAGACCTATAGGGCCCAATATTTGAAAGGCATTTACATGGTTTACAGCCCTCTAAACGGTATAAATGCCGCTCAGCAGGATATTCAATGGCACTAACATGGTTAGTGCCCCTGAATATCCCCAGTCTTTCCCCCTATATACTAACCGTTTGGCATCTGCACATATCGTGGGTGTTCTGGGGAGGAAGAAAGGCAGTGACGGTCGCTTACTGGGCAGTGGTGATACGTCATGCTGCCTAGTTAATGACCTGTGACTAAAAGATAGGCATAGCAAAAGCTCGCCTATTTTTTAGCCACAGGGGCTAATTGGGCAGCATGCATATGACCCCGGCATTCAATGTACAGGGTTAAGGGTCGGCATTAATGGCGCATAGCCGCCATGATTTAATATTGGGCCCATCGTCATTAAAGTATACTCTTTCCCCAGATAGACAGATATGGAACTAAGGAGCAGCTTGTCTATAACCAGCACAGTATAGTAATTTTTATAAGATAACTGGGGTGCATATCTGATGTTTGCAGAATGACATCTGGGTTGCTTCTTGAAAAAAAAAATCAAAGGAACCTGATGGGTAACAGCAGACTATAATGTCTTTATGGGGATGACTGTTCTTAATAATAATAATAATAATAATTTTCTTCATAATATAGGAACAGGACATACTGTGATACTTTAACAAAAAGGTTATTGAATACCAAGATAACCTGTTGGATATGCTAAATAAATTTAAGTGTTGATAGAGCATCTGTCTCTTAAGCCAGTTGCGAATTCAGGATTAAAGGAGAATGGCTCTCTACACAAGCTGTAGCAGTGTAATAAAACAATCGCAGATATTTTTCTATTCTTCAAGATTTTGTGTAACACTAGACTACAGCTAGCATGGAGAGAGCAATTTTCATCGTCATGCAATCAAGCACATCTTAAGCTTGTGGGTAAAAGTTGAGGCAGTCCTTGTCAAATTGTATGTTTCAGTTAATTTCTTTGAACAGAAACTGACACAACCTCTACGTAGTAAAGTTAAACATGGCATATTTCTACAAATGTTAATGCATAATTGCTATTTATTTGCTGTTGCGGTACCAGCAGCGTCGCAGCTTGTATGAATGCCGTAATGGCACGCTGCATGGTCAACCCAGTCCTTGGGGCACACCCAGCCAGTCAGATTTTCAGGATAACCCTAATGAATATGCATGAGAGATTTGCATACAAAGATCTGCATGTACTGCCTCCATTGTATGCAGATTTCTCTCATGCATGTTCATTGTGTGATTGACTAGGTGTGTATGGGAGACTGGGTTCAGAATGCCTGTTTTAACAGATTGAAAATAATTTAAAAAGTGAATATGGCAGGTACAAAAGTTTGGAAACCCAGTTGGTTCATTACTTCTAAAAGGCTATCTTTAGTTAGTAAATAAAGAGTCTTAGAGAGAACAGACTACCAGATAACACTTTTAATTGATGTAGTTTGCAAAGTAAGCCATGGAGTAAAAATTTCCAGCTTTCACCAGATTGATGGATTGATTGATTGATTTAAAACATTTATGGCCCACAGCTATCTAAAGTTCTAGGCGGGGTACATAAAAATTCATAAAAACATACAATACAGATCAATCCATTTTTTTTTTTTAGTACCTAACATATCTACTAACTAAATACCACATCACCTAGAAAAGGCCATAGTAAAAAACCCCAAACGTTTAACTTCTTCCTGAATGCCAGAACATGAGTAAGATTTCTTAATTCAGATGGTAAAGAATTCCATTATCGGGAGGGCAGCAATAGACGTTGTCCTGCTTAAGTCCTTTTTCTGTACAAGTATTTAAAGTAAAATGCATCCACAGCTGAGCAACTGAATTAATCTCAATTACTTATTAGATCCTTAAGAGACTACCAGATCTTTCTTTATGTATGTTCACCAGTTGTTCCTTTCTATCAGCTGCTGTTGCTAATCACATATGCTATTCTTGGTCAAGACACTGACTTTTTTGTTGACCTTTCCTGACCTTTAGGGCAGGTCTTGGCAAATTTGGTGCAGATTCAGGAACCAGACCAAAATTTTAGGAGACAGTGCTTGACATCCTCGTGTCCCCCAAACCCCTTCCCCAGTTGTCTTTCACACTGACTTCATGTTCTCTAGTCTCATAAGACCAGGGCCAGAGTTCCTACATTGGGTGTCACCTTTAGATAACAGTTATAGCTTTGGATTGCAAATGTCTATGTGGGGGTGCGGTGCAACTGTGGTGTGCCTGTCTGTGTGTGAGATGTGGTGGTGGGTGCCTTTTGGGTGAGTGAGGTGCAGGGCTGCTGTGCATGTATGTGTGCTGCAGAGCTGAGGATTCTATGAGTGTGATATGCAGAGGTGGAGTGTCCGAGTGCGCGCGTATGTGTGTGTGTGTGTGTGCGTGCGGTGTGGAGATGAGGTGCTTATGTGTGCATGTGTACATAGTGTGGAGCTATGATGATGTCTACTACTACTACTACTACTACTACTACTGAGCATTTGTATAGCCAATAGACAACACAGTAGGTGTAGACAGGGGATACATCTAGGGGGAATGGTAAGGAAACACAAAGGAGATCAGGTGAGTGAAGATAAGTGGCAGTGAAGAGGTGAGTTTTTAGCCTGGATTTGAAAAGGGCCAGAGAAGGCGCCTGACGTACAGACTCAGGTAGTTTGTTCCAGGCATAAGGAGCAGCAAGGTGAAAGGAGCGAAGTCTGGAGTTAGCAATAGAAGGGCACAACAGAAGCAATTTGCCACAAGAGTGGAGTTCACGAGGAGGGGTGTAAGGAGAGATAAGAGAGGAAAGGTAGTGAGAAGCTGCAGAGTTAATGCACTTATAGGTCAGCAGGAGATGTTTGAATTGGATGCGGAAATGGATAGGAAGCCAATGAAAAGACTTGAGAAGAAGGGTAATATGAGCATGACGAGGCTGGCGGAAGTTTAGCCGTGCAGCAGAGTGTTGAACAGATTGAAGGGGAGAGAGATGGTTCAGCGGGAGACCATCAAGGAGTAGGTTACAATAGTCAAGACGAGAGGTGATTAAGGAGTGGATAAATGTCTTAATAGAGTGTTCAGAAAGGAATGGGTGGAGTTTGTTGATGTTTACTGTTTCTTTCTCTACAGCAGGTCTTATCTATCAGATGGATGTGTGTGGAGAAGGAGAAAGAGGAGTCAAAAGATGACCCCAAGGTTGCGAGCCAAGGAAACAGGGAGGAGTAGAGCGTTATCCACAGAGACGGAGGAAGGGGAGAGGAGGTTTTAGGGGTAAAAATAAGAAGCTCAGTTTTGGCCATGTTCAGTTTCAAGCGGCGGTGAGACATCCAAGCAGCAGTGTCAGAAAGGCAGGCAGAGATCCGTCTGGATTGCTGGAGAGATTTCAGGTGTAGAGAGGTAGATCTGGGGGGAGTCAGCATAAAGATGGTACTGAAAACCACGGGAAGAGATGAGTGCACCAAGGGACTAGGTATAGAGAGAGAAAAGGAGTGGACCCAAATCAGATCCTTGGGGTATATCATCTGAGAGCGGGATAGCAGTAGAGGAGGATCCAACAGAACAAACACTGAAAGAGCAATGGGAGAAATAAGAAGAGAACTAGAATAGTACAGAGCCCTTAAAACCAAGTGAGGACAGGGTATCAAGGAGAATAGTGTGGTCAACGGTGTCAAAAGCAGCAGAGAGGTCAAGAAGGATGAGGACTGAGTAAAGCCCTTTGGATTTTGCCAGGAACAAGTTACTGGCGACTTTGGCAAGAGCCATTTCAATAGAATGTAAATGACAAAAGACAGATTGTAAAGGATCCAGGAGGATTTAGAGGAGAGAAAAGCAACGGCGGTGAACTGCACATTCAAGTAGTTTAGAAACGAAGGGGAGTAGGGAGATGAGTCGATAGTTAGGAGGACAGGTGGGATCAAGTGAGGGTTTCTTGAGGAGAGATGTAACTGCAGCATGCTTGAAGGTTGCAGAAACAGTTGCAGTGGAGAGCGATAGGTTGAGAATATGAGGGATGGAAGGGACAATAGTGGAGGAGATGGGGCTTAGGAGATGGGTCGGAGTAGGATCAGAGAAGATAGTGAGTTTGGAGGAGGAAAGGAAGGTGTGCAGTTTCCTCCTCAGAGATCATAGAAAAGGAAGAAAAGGTAGCAGAGGTAGAGGGGGAAAGTTGGGAGTGAAGAGTGGGAGGAGGGGAAGTAGCTGACTTTGTGGGGAATTGGAGAGTGATCTTGTGGATTTTGTCATGGAAATAGCCAGCCAGGGTTTGGGCAGAAAGGGATGGAGGGATCGGAGGCGGAGGCACCTTTAGGAGACAGTCGAGAGTAGTAAAGAGACGGCAAGGGTCAGAGGCAAGAGAGTTAGTCAGATGGATATGCTAGTCTTGTTTGGCGAGTGCTATGGCAGAATGGAAAGAGACAAGCATGAATATGAAGTGTAGAAAGTCTACAAGGGAGCGGGATTTGAGCCAAGCATGCTCAGCTGAACGGGCACAGAACGAAGATAGCGGGTAGTGGATGAAAACCAGGGCTGAGTTAAAGTGTGTCTCACAGGAAATGGCATGGGTGAGCGAGAGCATCCAGAGCAGAGGAGAGTGCAGCATTATAGGAAGCTACTGCCTCACCCATAGACTTAGATGACATAGTGGAGGAAAGAGGTGATGAAACAGTGGACAAGAGAACCAAAGGGTCAATAGCATGAAGATTTCTAAAGAGGTTTGAGGAGATAGGATGAGGCAGTGGGCGATGAAGAGTGAAGCTTAGCAGGTGATGGTTGGATAAGGGAAGAACTGAGGTCCAGAAGTTTGAGGTTAAGCAATTAGAGAAAATACAAGGTCAAGGCAGTGGCCATGCTGGTGAGTGGGGGTAGTAGAGCAAAGCTGGCGGGTGAATGAGGAGGTAAGGAAAAGGAGCTTTAAAACATAAGGATCAGAGGGGTTATCAACATGAGTGACATTACTGCCCATTGCAGCATTTAAAAGCAGTTGGACTCCAGAGACACAGAAAGAGGGAGATCAGTCCAGCGATCCTCTGTTGAAACTCCTCCCACTTGCTCAGCTGTTATCTGACATCACTGCCCAATGTAGCATTTGAAAGCAGTGGGCTTCAGAGGTGGGCCTGCACCTGAGGGCCCTTTGGCGTGGACCACATCCAAGAAACTGTGTCTGCACACTCATCCCAATGTGAGCAGCCATCTAGTTTCCAAGTTTGTTTCTACCAGTATGCACACAGCACTAATTCTCAATTATACCTTTCACAGCAAAGCTTTGTTTCTCCCATCATGAGTTTTCATAGTATTCACTTAATGTTAATCTTAAGCTTCTTCCTTTTATTAAATACCCATACAATGACTGCAGGAGAGCTATCCTCACTTAAGATAATTCATTCAATCCCAATTATTCATGCCATTATAGATGGCAAAATGGATACCATTCGAGAAACTTGAAGACTCGCAGATTACTTAACATAAATACAGACCCTAACTACAAACCTGATTCAAATATAGATCTATAGGACATATTATTAAAAGTTGTTTTAATCAATGCAAGATCAATATGAAACAAAATTCAGATAATTTTAGACTACATACAGGAGCACAGGATAGATTTAATATGCATTACTGAGACTTGGTAAAATAGAGATAATGTCATTTAAAACCAAATTGCTTCATTACCATATACCTTACACAATTGCCATAGATCTACACACTGATGTGGTGGAGTGCTTATTATTGCAAGAGACATGTTGAAATTTAATACTCTCTCCACATACAGCTCCAAGGGTTGTAATATTAAGACCATCACAAACAAGACTCTTTCAATTTATCTGGCATACGATGCCCCAAACACAGGTGATGATGAGCTCTTAATAATCCTAGACTCAGTATGCACTCAAACTAATGCCCAGAAGCCTCTTATATTTTTAGGTGATATAAACCTCCCTTCTCTTCTAACCAAAGTAGCCAATGCATTTTTACTGGCTCTACATGATCTACATTTTACACAGATTATTAATAAGCCAACTCACATGAAAAGGTCGAGTGTAGAATCTATCTTTGTAAGCAGCTTAGTTTTCAACCAAAATTGTGTTACCAATACTACATTGACAGCTATTCCTTGGTCTGATCATTATACGATCAACTTTGATGTGTTAGTCGCCAAAGCAAGCAAATTAGCAGACCCCTCTCCAAATTTAATTAGAAGATTTAAACAATTTGATAAAGAGGCCTTTCTAGAGCATGTACCTCCTCGATTTAATAAGAACCTAACAAACCTTGACACATCTATTAGAAGCTGGAATGAAGTAATACAAGATGCTGCTGTAGCTCCACATAAGAAATACCCCAAAAAGAGGTGTTCTTATTGCTCCATGGTATTTCTAAGAAACTAATAAGCCAAAAGAGAGCCCTATGGAAGTTGGAGCGTAGATGGCATACGTCTATGGGTCAAGAGCATCTCACTAGATACAACGATATGCAAAAGACATATCAAGACCTAATAAATAATTGCAGGAGGAAATATTATACAAACCTCATAATGGATGCTCTCAATAAGCCAAGGGAACATTTTCATCATCACACGTACCCTAATTAAAGAGCCAATATCTAACTCAGGATCCATTCCATTAAAGCCTCAAGATATTGCTAACTTCTTAGAAGCAAAGTCTAATTTATTCTCAAAACACAGCATAAGACCTGAAGATTTTCTGTTGTCACATAATAGCAGCAATCTATGGAATACCGCCTCGCCAGAATGAACAAATGGATGATGAAATGCTCAAAGAAATCAAGGAAGCTAACGAAAGTTAAAGCACAGTAATAATAATGGGTGATTTCAATTACTCCGGTATTGACTGGGTCAGTGTCATGGCAGGACATGCTAGGGAGATAAAGTTCCTAGATGAAATAAATGACTGCTTCTTGGAGCAGCTGGGTCATGAACCGACCAGAGAGGAAGCCATATTAGACCTAGTCCTTAGTGGAACACCAGATCTAGTGCAAGAGATAAGGGTGTTGGGGCCACTTGGCAATAGTGATCATAGCATGATCGCCTTTGATTTAATTAGTGGAGGAGGGATAGTAAGGAAATCCACAGTACTACCTTTTACCTTTCGAAAGGGAGACTATGATAAAATGAGGAAAATAGTTAAGAAAAAAACTAAAAGGAACAGTTGCAAAGGTTAAAGACTTACATCAAGCTTGGGTGTTGTTGAAAAATACTATCTTGGAAGCCCAGACCAGCTGTATTCCACACTCTAAGAAAAGTGGAAGGAAGTCTAAAAAACTGCCAGCATGGTTTAAAGGGGAGGTCAAAGAGGCTGTTGCCAAAAAAGCATCTTTCAGGAAATGGACAAAAGAGCCAAACGATGAAACCTGGAAACAGCACAAGCACTGGCAAGTTAAATGCAAGGCATTGATAAGGCAGGCAAAGGGAGAATTTGAGAAGAAGCTTGCTGCGGAAGCAAAAACGCGAAATAAAGACTTTTTCAAGTACATTCGTAGCAAAAAACCTATGAGAGAGTCAGTTGGTCCATTAGATGATAGAGGGGTTAAAGGGGCACTAAGAGGCGACAAGGCGATAGCGGAGAGACTGAATGAATTCTTTGCTTCGGTCTTTACTGAGGAAGATGTAGGGATGTTACCCATGACTGAAGTGGTATTTAAAGGTGCGGAAGAATTGAAGGAAATATTGATAAATCGGGAAGATGTATTACAACTATTAGATAAACTGAAGAGTAGCAAATCACCTGGGCCGGATGGTATACATCCAAGAGTGTTGAAAGAACTGAAATATTGAGATTGCAGACCTGCTATTAGTAATCTGTGAACTATCTTTAAAATCATCTCTAATACATGAAGATTGGAAGATCGCCAATGTAACACCAATTTTTAAAAATGGTTCCAGGGGTGATCTGGGAAACTACAGACCGGTGAGCCTGATGTCAGTACCGGGAAAAATGGTAGAAACCATCATAAAGAATAAAATTACTCAGCATGTAGATAGTCATGGCCTAATGGGAGACAGCCAACATGGCTTTAGACAAGGAAGATCTTGTTTTACTAATCTGTTATGTTTTTTTGAAGTTGTGAATAAACAGGTGGACAAAGGTGAGTCAGTTGATTATAGTGTATCTGGACTTTCAGAAAGCCTTTGACAAGGTCCCTCATCAGAGACTTTTGGCAAAACTAAAGAGTCATGGGATAGGAGGCAGTGTACTACTGTGGATCAGGAACTGGTTAAAAGATAGAAAGCAGAGGATAGGGCTAAATGCCAATTTTCCCAATGGAGCAAGGTGAATAGTGGTGTACCTCAGGGATCTTTGCTGGGTCCACGGCTTTTTGACATGTTCATAAATGACCTGGAAAATGGAATAACGAGTGAGGTTATCAAGTTTGCAGATGACACAAAACTATTTAAAGTTGTTAAAACCCAAGAGGATTGTGGAAAATTGCAAGAGGATCTTGATAAATTGGAAGACTGGGCATCAAAATGGCAGATGAGGTTTAATGTGGACAAGTGCAAAGTTATGTACCTAGGGAAGAACAACCCAAACTATGGTTACACGATGCAAGGTTCCACATTAGGAACCACCACCCAGGAAAAAGATTTAGGCGTCATTGTGGATAACATGTTAAAATCCTCGGCCCAGTGTGCAGCGGCGGCCAAGAGAGGAAATAGAATGCTAGGTATCATAAGGAAAGGAATGGAAAATAAAACAAAAGATATTATAATGCCTCTATATCGTTCCATGGTGAGACCATACCTTGAATATTGTGTGCAATTCTGGTCGCCGTATCTTAAAAAGGATATAGCGATATTAGAAAAGGTTCAGAGAAGAGCCACCAAAATGGTAAAGAGGATGGAAGGATACTCCTATGAAGAAAGGCTAAAAAGGTTAGGGCTCTTTAACCTGGAAAAGAGACGGCTGAGGGGAGATATGATAGAAGTCTATAAATTAATGAACGGAGTGGAACGGGTAAACGTAGATCGATTGTTTACATTATCACAATATAGAAAGACTAGGGGACATGCAATGAAGCTACAGGGTAACCTATTTAAGACTAATAAGAGAGAATATTTTTTCACTCAACGTGTAATCAAACTCTGGAATTTGTTACCAGAGGATGTAGTAAAGGCTGTTAGTGTAGCTGGGTTTAAAAAAGGTTTGGACAAGTTCCTGGAGGAAAGATCCATAAACCATTATTAAGAAGGGACCCAGGATATCAATGCTTGACCCAGTACAAGCATTGTGGAACCTGTGTCTTTTGGGGAAACTGCTAGGTACGTATGACCTAGATTGGCCACTGTTGGAAACAGGATACTGGGCTTGATGGACCTTGGTCTGACCCAGTATGGCATATCTTATATTCTTATGTTCTTACCTTTCATGTTCCCTCTGCAGACCAACTTGATAAGATAATAGCTCACAGGTCTGCAAAAAATTTTTTTTCGAGAGCTGTTTTGGTTATTCCACGTAATCTTTGTTTTTTGGTGCGCTGAATTTGAAAATGACCTCCATTTTGTCATAGGACATCACGTTTCCTGACAATTTAGGTAACTATGTTAAATAAGGTAATACCTCAAAATAAATGGAAATAGACATAAAATTAAAGTTTTATTACAATATTTTCATGAAAATCCTTTTTTGAACTGAAATTAGCTCACCTACACACACTAAACTCGATTCTTCTTCCTTGTGAGGCTCCTCTTGGTGCATTTACGCTTGTGAGTAGCATCTGGAATGTCTCTCTGAAGCATCCAACAGTAGTCTGCCATCATTGTAATGCTCCATTTTCCCTGGTATCTCATTTCCATCTCTTTAATGTCTTGGTGGAATCGTTCACCTTGTTCCTCACTCACAGCTCCCAAATTTTCAGGAAAGTAGTCAAGGTGGGACTGGAGGAAATGCACTTTCAAACTCATCAGGCAACCTAAAGCTTGAAATGCTTTCAGCATTCGTCCGACGATCTTTTTGTAGTGAGGATCTTTGTTATTGCCTAAAAATTTCTGTACGACTTCTTTAAATGCAATCCACCCTTCTTTTTGAGGATCCGTCATGGTATTGACAAACTCTTGATCAACTATAAGCCTTCTAATGTCTGGTCCGACGAACATACCTTCCTTCAATTTTGCCTCCGACAGGCCTGGAAACTTGGTGACCAAGTATTTGAAGCTTCCTTATCGTCTCTCCGGGCCAGTCCAGAACAGATGGGTAGTCAAATCCCCCTCCTCTAGCAGCTGAGGACTGAATGCTGATTCTTGTTGCTAGGATACCTATCTCTCCCCTGGCGACAGAAGGCAGTCTTAATGTCCTCAGCAGCTAGACTGGATGTGTAGAGATTTGTCTCCCCATTGCTGTTCTGTTACTTCTGCAACAGGCTCTTCTCTCGCGGTGGTCTCCGCAGCGTCATCCGCTCTCCCGGCGCTTGGGCTGTCCCGATCAGGTGAAAGCCAGTCTCCACTGGTGGATGGTTCCCAATCATCTCCTAGCGGGCGTCCCCTTGTCTCTGCCGGAGTGGGTCTTGGTTACCACGGATGCCAGTCTGTCCGGTTGGGGGGCGCATTGCTTAGCTCGAATAGCACAGGGCTCTCCTGGTCGACGGAGGAGGCTCGATGGTCCATCAATCGTCTGGAGCTCCGCACCGTGTATCTCGCGCTGCTGGCGTTTGTGGAGTTGCTGGAGGGAAAGCCTGTGCGCGTCTTTTCCGACAATCTCGTGACGGTGTCTTACATAAATCGCCAAGGGGGAACAGGCAGTCTCGCTCTCCTGGAGGAGAGTCAGCGCTTGTTTCAATGGGCGGAGGTGCACCTGGTGGCACTTTCGGCGTCCCATGTCGCGGGCAAGCACAATGTGCAGGCCGACTATCTCAGTCGTCACCGCCTGGATCCCGGGGAGTGGGAACTCCATGCGGACGTGTTTCTGGAGGTCACTCGACGCTGGGGTCACCCGGTCATGGATTTGATGGCGACGCTGCACAATGCCAAGACCGAGCGTTTTTTCAGCAGACGCAGGGAACACATGTCGGAGGGTCTCGACGGTCTCGCGCAGCCCTGGCCGTCGGGTCAACTTCTCTATGTGTTTCCGCCGTGGCCCTTGATAGGGCGAGTGATTCAGAAAGCAGCCACTCACGAGGGTCGGGTGATCCTTATTGCTCCAGATTGGCCCAGGCGCCCTTGGTATGCCGATCTGATGCGGCTACTAGTAGCGCCGCCCTGGCGGTTGCCCGCTCGAGCGGACTTGCTGATGCAGGGTCCCGTTCCAATGCCCCAGGCGGATCAGTTCTTGCTTACGGCCTGGCTCTTGAGCGGGATCGCTTGCGACGGAAGGGGTATTCCTCTTCGGTGATTTCCACGTTGCTGCAGTCTCGCCGACGCTCCACGTCGCTAGCGTACATCCGCGTGTGGCGCGTGTTTGAAGCTTGGTGTGGTGATCGATCCCTGCGAGCACGTTTCTCTTCAGTTCCAGATATTCTCGAGTTTCTCCAGTGTGGGCTGGAGAAGGGTCTTGCTCTGAGCACCTTGAGGGTGCAGTTGGCTGCATTGGCGGTGTTTCGGGGTCCGGTTCGCGGGTCTCGACTTTCTTCACATCCGGATATCTTGCGATTCCTCAGGGCGGCCAAGCTTATTCGGCCTCCTGTCCGGCAGGTTTTTCCTCCGTGGGATTTGAACCTTGTGCTGGAGGTTTTGATTTCTGCTCCCTTTGAGCCGCGCTCCTCCAGTTCCATTCGGGAGCTGTCCTGGAAAACGGCCTTCTTGGTCGCCTTGTGTTCGGCTCGCCGCATTTCTGATTTGCAGGCCCTTTCCTGTCGGCCTCCCTTTCTTCAGTTTTCTGCGGAAAAAGTGGTCTTGCGTCCTGTTCCATCTTTTCTGCCCAAGGTGGTATCTGCCTTCCATTTGAATCAGTCGATTTCGCTTCCCACCTTTGGGGCTACCGCAGCAGGATCTTCGGTTGATCGTTCGCTCAGACGGTTAGATATGGGCCGCGTCCTGCGGCGCTACCTTAGGGAGACCGAGTCTTTTCGTAAGTCCGATCGTTTGTTTGTGCTGTTTGGCGGGCCGTCCAAGGGTCAGGCGGCCTCTAAGGCCTCCATTGCGCGTTGGGTGAAGCAAGCCATTCGGGTGGCGTATGAGACCAGAGGCAAACCCGTGCCGGTCGGGCTGCGGGCGCATTCTACCAGGGGACAGGCCACGTCCTGGGCAGAGTCGGCCTTGGTTCCGCCGGTGGACATTTGTCGAGCGGCGGCCTGGTCGTCTCTTCATGCGTTTTCGCGTCATTATCGCTTGGATGTGCTTGCGCGTCAGGATGCTTCGGTGGGGGCTTCCGCCGTGATAGCAGGGCTCACAGGTCCCTCCCTGGGTTAGTTACTGCTTTGGTACTACCCATCTGTTCTGGACTGGCCCGGAGAGACGATAAGGAAGACGAAATTAGACCTTACCTGCTAATTGTCTTTCCTTGAGTACTCTCTGGGCCAGTCCAGATCCCGCCCTGCTGTGTTTTATGCGGTTTCTGTGAGCTCAAGGTCTTGTTCATAGTCAGTTTGGTAAAATATGGTAATCGAGAGACAATATTCATATGCAAAAAAAAAAAAAAAAAGAATGGGGCACTGAGAGGTTCCTTCTGTGGGTGGTTCCTCGGGCGCGGCTCTAGTCCGTGCGTCACCGTGCCTATTATTGAGCAGTGTAGCCGGCTTCCTTAGCAGCGCGCTGCACACGCTCAGAGTCTTTTGGTGTAACTCTTTCTCCATTTTTCCTGTGCCACTTTGTTGTTTTTATCTGCTTGTTACGTTAAGACTGCCTTCTGTCGCCAGGGGAGAGATAGGTATCCTAGCAACAAGAATCAGCATTCAGTCCTCAGCTGCTAGAGGAGGGGGATTTGACTACCCATCTGTTCTGGACTGGCCCGGAGAGTACTCAAGGAAAGACAATTAGCAGGTAAGGTCTAATTTCGTCATTCTCCATCTCTTGGAAGTGATTTTACGAATTGCTTCATCAATCTCAATTTTATGTGGAGAGGTGGTAGAAGAACTTTATGGGAAGGTACCAAAGTTTCTCGGAGGACATTTTTTTCATCGACTGTTAGCACCCTCGGCTGCCAACTCTTCTTGGTCCAGTGATTTTGTCGGTCTCGACTGTCCCATAGACACAGAAAACAAGGATATTTGGTATACCCAGCTTGTTGCCCGATAGCATGCACAAGACCTTCAAGTCCCCACACACTTGCCAACCATGGTCTTCATATTTAAGTTTACGAAGAACCAATTCCAAGTTCTCGTAGGTTTCCTTCAAGTGTACGGAATGACCTACAGGTATGGAAGCGTAAAAACCGTGGTGGAGTAAAACTGCTTTGAGACTTCTTTTTGAAGAATCTATAAAAAGACGCCATTGCTCTGAATCATATTGGATTTTAAATTTTCCCATCAGACCTTCGACATCAATGCAATAAACCAACTTGTCTTCCTGGGCGAAGTAAGGAACAAACTCCTTTTCACGATGTCTGAACCATGAAGATGACACTCCTGGCAACAATAAATTCCTGCTTTTCAGCCTTGATCCGAGTAACTCAGCGGCATCTTTGGGAAGATTCAAGTCTCTTACCAAATCGTTCATCTCCTCCTGAGAAAACAATTTTGGTCTTGTATCATCTTCAAAGTCAGAACTTGATTCGTCATCTGGTTCAGGTATGACTTCACCTTCATCGGAGCTAGGTATCTCTTCCAAGGTAGCAGGGGGCTTGGGTACTGGTATATCTGTGCCATGGGGGATGGGACGAATTGCCAAGTGAAGATTGGGATATGAAATGGAATGCTTCCATTTGGAATTAAACCCTTTCACATCGCATGAACAAAAGTAACAGTCGTCACTATGGTTCTTTTGCTCTCGCCATACCATAGGAATCCCAAAACGGAAAGATTTTTTTCTTACCCTTGAACC
Source organism: Ichthyophis bannanicus (assembly GCA_033557465.1). Lineage (NCBI taxonomy): Eukaryota > Metazoa > Chordata > Amphibia > Gymnophiona > Ichthyophiidae > Ichthyophis > Ichthyophis bannanicus. The sequence continues at coordinate 344,600,072 of CM066032.1, forward strand.
AGTTTTGGAGGTCCTCAACACGCCGTTTGCACACTTTATGAGGCGCCTAGACTTTATCTTGATCTCCAATTTTTAGTCCAAAGTATGCAAAGTATACTTTTTTCACAAAGTCTAATATTCTGCTGTTGCTTCAACACTGTATATTCAGCACAGATGAAACAGAAACTGTCTGGCGAATTAATACACTTTCGCGGAGCCATAACATAACGGTTGAAGAATGACGAGCTAACACGAATTGCGATGAAAAAGTGTGAACAGCCTAGAAGCAAGAACCTGATGATGATTCGTGCACAAGTGTGGCATGCAGGAGAGAGCAGCTCTGTGTCTGTACACGAGACGTCACAGTGCTGGCCACTCCCCCCTGCACTGACCGGAGCTGCTGCTATCTGCCCTGTGTCTCTCTCCCACTGGATTCTTCAGGAAAGATTAACCCCTTCTACCATTAGAAGCATGGACTTAAAACTTGCTTAGCTTATGTATATATTGCTGACCATCAGATTTACAGTGCTATTTTTTTTTTTTTACATAACTCGGACAACCCCTTTAAGGGTTTTTTGGGATTTTATATCTTAAATGCACTTATGTGAAATAATGAATAGTAATTTGAATTAATTAATAGTAATTTGAAAAAATTTGATAAATTTGAAGACAATTTTGCATGTTGTAGCAAATCATGACGTCTAGGAGTTTTTTCAATATTTTATTTGTTTTCAGCACACCAAAATACATGGAAATTAGATGAAAATAATCAAACAGCTTTTTAGTCGCAGACCTGTGTAGTCAATTTAAATGCTTCCACGTCCTCACTGGATCCTTGTCCAGTTTTTTGGAGCAAGCAGGCAAGAAAAAAACTGTGTCCAATATTAACTTAAAATTATATATCAGTCTCTTACTCAAAGTACCCTCTCTATGACTCTTAAGCAGGCATCCATAAGACCTTTATTGAAGAGCCACAACCTAGATAAGAAGGACCCTAATTCATATTGTCCAATATCAAGCTTGCCTTTCTTATCAAAGATAATTGAGAAAGAAGTTCAGATTCAGTTGCAAGATCACATTAATATACATGCTCCAACATGGCTGTAGGCCCAATTACAGTGTTGAGACGCTATTTACATCTTTTCTTGACACCCTCCTATCTGGTATAGACAGTACTGGAGTAGGCTATATCTTAATCTTTATTGACATCAAAACTGCCTTTGACTCAGTAAATCACTATACGTTAATTAAAAGGCTCAAGAACATTGGAATTTCTGGTATGGTCCTGAAATGGTTCATTTCTTATCTAACTGATAGAAAGCAGCAGGTCAGATATGGAAATGATCAATCAAGTCCATTTACTCTACACCAGGGGTTCTCAACCCTGTCCTCGGGACCCACCTAGCCAGTCGGGTTTTCAGGATAACCACAATGAATATGTATGAGAGAGATTTGCATACACTGCCTCCATTATATGCAAATCTCTTCCATAAGAACATAAGATATGCCATACTGGGTCAGACCAAGGTCCATCAAGCCCAGTATCCTGTTTCCAACAGTGGCCAATCTAGGTCATACGTACCTAGCAGTTTCCCCAAAAGACACAGGTTCCGCAATGCTTGTACTGGGTCAAGCATTGATATCCTGGGTCCCTTTTAATAATGCATATTCATTGTGGTTATCCTGAAAACCCGACTGGCTAGGTGGGTCCCGAGGATAGGGTTGAGAACCCCTGCTCTACACCAAGGTGTTCCTCGGGGTTCAGCGCTGTCTTCTCTACTTCTTAACATTTATCTACAACTGCTCTGATCAGTGATAAGCAAGTATAATATCAACTATGAGGTTTACACAGATGATATGATCTTTACCCCATTCAATACTGATCAACCGGATCACTCTAGGATTGCAAATTGTCTAAGAGCAATGATAGTCTGCCTTAATAAGTTAAAACTTGCAATCAATTTCACAAAGTCTGAGGTTCTTTATGTTACAAGAAACACTTCTTTTACACCACCTAAGAATATACATATTCTAGATTGTTAAGCAACACGTAAAGTATCTTGATATAACTCCTGACCAAAATCTCAACTTCCAAGAGCACGTTAAGAGAATAACTTGAAAGGCTTACTATAAGTTATGAACAATCCAGAAATTAAAACCTATACTAAATGAATGTGACTTCAGGACAATTTCTCAGTCTATGACAACACCTACCCTGGATTACTGCAATTTAATCTTCCATGGTCTTCTAATGAAATTGATATACCCACTACAACTTGTTCAGAACACAGCTGCACGTCTGATCATGGGAGCCTCCAAGATGAATCATATAACTCCAGTTCTATTTCAGATACACTGGTGAAGCTCAAGAGCTGATGGACAGGGTAGAGGACAGGATGGAGGGGGAAGTGAGGATTGTAAAGGGGAGATAAGGAGGGAAGGAGTGAAGGTGTTTGTAAGAGCGGAAAAAATTAGGGAGTATGAAGAATAGGAGGACAAAGTGATGAGCCATAGAAAGGAGATGGAGAGGAGAACAGAGGGCGGAAGAAATAAGGATAGGTAGTAGAGAGAGCCCAGGAGATTAGGTGCACCTGTGAATAAGCGAGGTAATGAACAGATGACAGTGGTCCTATGGAGATGGGGTGCCTCTGTGTGTGTGTGTGTGTTCTGGAGGGAGGGGAATGCATCTTTCGGCATATACGGATTGTGCCCTTTTGTCCCCATGATTTCACCCCTTTAACATCCAACACCTTGCACTCCTCCTTCTCCTCTTTAAACCCCTCCCCACTCTCTGTTCCCTTTCCAGACTCTCTTCTCTTCCCCCATAACTCCCAACCTCCTGCCCTACATTCTCCCATCTTCTTTCTTTTTTTAAAATTTATTACTGGCCTTTTAAGTTTTGCAGCTTTACTCCCCCGTCTAACCTTTTTTTCTTTAATTGCTGCCCCGATAAGCTCTCTTCTTCTGCCTTCCAGGCTGCGATCCCAGCTTTCCCCACCTGTTCTGCCTCTTGGGGATCTGATCTCCCGGAAACAGAAGAAAAGGAGAAGGCTGTGATCGTGGCTCACAGGGCCGTACCAAGGGCTATGTAAAAGATGCAGCCGCACAGGGCCCAAGCACAGAAGAGGGCACTGATATCATCACTGAGCCTCCTGGAAGTTCAAAAAGAGCGAGTTACTGATTGTGGCTTGGGTGGAGGGGGCCCCAGATTTGTTAGTCGCACAGGGTGCATTTCTAGCTTGGTACAGTCCTGGTGGCCCAGATGCAAGCCACCTGCCTGCGGGAGATCAGATCCCCATGGTTAGACAGTTTGCATCGGGGCCACAATCATGGCCATTCCTTTCTTTTCTGCCTGTGAGGATCGACCTACCTTGGGCAAACAGGTTCTTAACCCAGTATTGTGGTGATTTTTTTTTTTTTTTTTTAGGGAGAGCAAGTAAATTCCAGGCGTTAGGTGCAAATTTCTGGTCACCATGGCAACCTGGCACTTGGGATTTGTCAAGCTCTGCTTTAGGATCTCAACAAATTCCATGATCCAGGGTGAGACAGTACCTGTTACTTTGGGATGAACCTAGGAGTCTACTTTTAGTTGTTAGCTCCCACAAACGCAGCCTTTTGAAAACTGTTCAAGATCCACTTTGCTTCCATTCCTAGTTTATATGTGTTTTCTGAGGTCCCACTTTTGGCTCTTTTATTGGTTAACACAGAACAGAAATATTTGTTAAGCAATTCTGCTTTCTCCAGGAACAAGCAGGTGACATAAGGGTGACGTCGACGGAGCCCCCATGCGGAGCAAATCCCCAGCTTTCGAAGAAAGCCTTTGGGACTGCATCGCGCATGCGCGGTCCCCTTCCCGCCCAAGGGTGCCATCTTGCTCAGTCTCCTTTTTTCAGCGGCGCCCAATGGACGTCGTCCTAGTTTCCCCTGGAAAAAGTTGATAAAAGATAGAAAATTTTATTTTCTGCTAGCCGGTTCGACGCCGGTTCCCCATCCCGCCTACGGCTCGGTACATCGGTATCGAGTCCAGCCTATTTTTTTGTTTTTGTCCTTAGTGACTAGCATTCGTGCGCTTTTTTTCTTTTAGCTGGCAGCCCGGTCCTTTGACCTTGCAGGGGCCCCTTTTCCCCCCAGTGGCTTCAAGCAGGTTTAAAAAGTGCTCGAAACTAATATCTCTCACCGACACACGACTGCTGCCTCAAATGCCTCGGGCCCGACCATGACCCCATGGTCTGTGGCCCGTGCAAGAAGATGTCTTCCAAGTCATTGAGGAGCAGGCAGCAGCAACATGACAGGATTTTTCCCCGAGTCCGAAACCGCCCGGGCCCAGACCTCGTCAGAGGCCTTGACCTCTCAGGAACTGTCTGGTCCTGAGCAGCGTCAGGTGTCCTCTGAAAGAGGGTCTCCCTCGCGGGAACACCGGAGGAAGAAAAAATCCTTGAGGGCGGTGTCGTCTGAGATCTCTGAACGGCCTGGTCCCTCACGGGCTCGGTCGCGGAGCCCGGCTCACCGTCCCGGATCCTTGGAGTCGGAGAGGCCTGCCAAACTCCCTCGAAAGGACCCGGAGACACCAGGGAAGGTAAGCACTGTCCTCGTTGTTGACTCTCCCCCGGGAGAGCCAGCGTCGGGACCCAAGCCGGGGGTTGCAGAGCCTCCTGAGCTCGGTCTCAGGTTGGCGGCCTTGGAGTGCAGCGTGTCTGCCTTCATGGACCAGCAGTGGACGCTGATGGCCGGTCTTACATGTCTGTCCGCCCCGATCACCGGGGCTTCGACGTCCAAGTCGACCCCGGAGGCCGAGCCGATCCTCGAGTTGATAAGGTCCCGAGTTGATCCTCGGGACCAAGGTCGTCGACGCCGATTCCCTCGGCGTCGGGGCGGTAGAGACCAAAGCCCTCGAGGCTGGAGCCGATCAACTCCTCCTCGGAGTCCGGTTGGGAGATGGAGGATGAGGAGTCCCCGGGCACCCACCGTACCAAGTACATCCCGTCAGACTCACTGGGATCTGAATCTCAGAGACAGTCACCCCCGGAGGACACCCGGTTCTTGGACTTTGTCCGGGACATGTCAAAGGCTTTGTCATTCCCGGCGGATGCTGAGGAGGAACCTTGAGCTGAGGAGCTTGAGGTCCTCCAGTATGACTTTCCTCCAAAGGAAGCCCTTACTGTACGGTGCCCCCCCCATTCTGGAACCGGCTGATGCTCTGAATGTGGGGGACACCGGCCTCGATGCCGGTCCTCAACAGGCGAATCGATTCCATCTATTGAGTTAGCAAGAGCCCTGGGTTCCAAAAGGCAGAGCTGCCTCACAACTCCATGGCTGTGGAATTGGCCATGCGCTGACTCAAGAGCCAGAAGATGCACTCCTTGGTGCCTCCTGGCCGGGAAGCCTGCAACATGGATGCTGTCGGCAGAAGGTGCTACCAGGGTTCGATGCTGTCTTGCCGAATCCAGACGTACCAGCTGTACATGGGCATGTACCTGCGAGACCTGGCAAAGGAGATTGCCGGGTTCTCTGCTGGTCTCTCCGAGGGACCATTGCAGTGCTTCCAGGTTTTGTCCACTGGGGATCCCGAGAGTGCTCAGAGTTTGACTCGAGCAGCCTGTGATAGTTTTGAGGCTTCGGCCCGGATAGCGGGAGCCAGCATCGGTGCACGACGCCAGGCATGGCTACAGTCGTCAGACCTGGAGCCATGGGTTCAGGACAAGTTGGTCGATGTCCCTTGCTGAGGTGAAAACCTCTGGCAAGCCCATGACTGAGAAGGCTGCCGAGATCGAGTCCAAGTACCTGACCCGAACAAGACTCGAGAAGAAGACTTCTGCCCCTTCTAAAAAGAAGGGCTCTGGTAAGAAGCCCTTTTTCCCGAGGAAAGAATCAGCTCACCGAAACTACCCCACGTATCAGGCCTCCCCAGCTCCCCAGCAGGGGCAGCAGGCCAAGGGATGGTGGCAGGGCCCGTGTAAGCAAAAGGCCTCCAAGCGCCAGGCACCGGCTCCGGCCCATCCTGGATGGGGGTTTTGACTCCCAGTGCATAGTCTCTCTCCTGAAGGACGCAAGGCCCTGCACAGGAGGAAGGCTGACCCTGTATGCCCACAGGTGGCCAGCTATTACAACAGACACCTGGGTTCTCCAGATAGTCCAAATGGACTATCAGTTACATCTCACCCAGGTGCCTCCCTCTTACTTTCCAGGGGAGTATCTCAGACCCCCTCTTCACAGGGACCTCCTCTTGCAGGAGTTAACAGGTCTTCTTGAGGATCAGGCGGTAGAACCGGTGCCTCACCACCTACAGGGCACAGGCTTCTACTCCAGGTACTTCCTGATACCAAAGAGAACTGGAGGCCTAAGACCTATCCTCGACCTGCGAAACCTGAACAAGTTCCTGGTGAGGGAAAAGTTCAAGATGCTTTCCTTTGGAATATTGCTGCCTTACCTCCGCCAGGGAGACTGGCTATGCTCCTTAGACCTCAAAGATGCGTATACACATATCTTGATTCATCCAGACCACAGACAATATCTAAGATTTGTAGTGGGAGGAAACCATTTTCAGTACAAAGTGCTGCCCTTTGGCCTAGCCTCGGCACCCAGGGTATTCACAAAGTGCCTTGCAGTGGTGGCAGCCTTTCTAAGGACTCAAGTGGTCTTCGTCTTCCCCTACCTAGACGGGCTTCTAGAATTGACTGGGCTCCGATGAGCCAAACAGGCCACGTCCCGCACTATCCAGTTGCTTCAACACCTGGGCTTTGTGATCAACTACACAAAGTCCACTGTGGTTCCCTCTCAGGGATTGGAGTTCATAGGGGCAAGGTTAGACACCCTTCAAGTGGCTCAAAGACTGGTAGCCCTAGTGCAGCAAGTGAGTCGCAGATCCCGCATCTCAGCAAGACACTTTCTGCGCCTTCTTGGTCACATGGCCTCCACAGTGCATGTGACACCCAATGCTCGACTCCACATGAGAACAGCTCAGTGGTGCCTCAGGGACCAGTGGACACAAGCCACAGGCAGACTCAGAGACAACATCAAGGTGTCCCATCGCCTGATACAGTCTTTGAAGTGGTGGCTTCAACCTCCCAACCTCCTGGAGGAGTGCCTTTTCAGCCTCCCACGCACTCAAGGGTGCTGAATACGGATGCATCCCTGCTGGGATGGGGTGCTCGGTGCCAGCAGGTCTGCACTCAGGGTGTGTGGTCTCCATGGGGGGAGTACACAACAAATCAATCTCCTAGAGCTTCGAGCGATCCGCCTAGCTCTTCGAACCTTCTGCCAAACCCTGACTTATCAATCTGTCTTGATTCAGACAGACAACCAAGTAGCAATGTTCTATGTGAACAAACAGGGGCGCACAGGCTCTCGTATCCTGTGTCAGGAAACCCTGAACCTATGGTCCTTCTCAGTCAGCCGGGGTATGTTCCTCAAGGCGGTTTACTTACCAAGTCAGGAGAACTTCCTAGGGGACAAGCTAAGCATAATTCTCCATCCGCATGAGTGGCAACTGGATCCCACCGTAGCCCAGCAACTCTTCCAGCGTTGGTGGCAACCATCCATAGATTTGTTTGCGAGCCCTCAAAATCACCAGTTGCCCTGCTTCTGTTCCAGACAGCCGCATCCACACAGGGTAGCTGCAGATGCTTTCCTAATATCATGGTCTGTGGGCCTCCTATATGCGTTTCCTCCCATGCCATTGGTAGCTCGGACCTTATTCAAGATCCTTCAGGACAAGGCCTCGGTCATCCTGGTGGCCCTCAGGTGCCCGAGACAGCCTTAGTTTCCACTCCTCCTGCAACTGGCAGAGGAGACTCCAATTCCTTTGGGATTTCCGCCCAATCTCCTGTCGCAGGATGGGGGCTCACTTCTGCATCCCAACCTCAGATCCCTCAACCTGATGGCATGGCTGCTGAAAGGGTAGTCCTTGCACCACTTCTCCTCCCAAAAAAGATAGAGGATGTGTTGCTAGCCTCTAGAAGGCAATCGACAGGAAAACCTACGTTTTAAGTGGCGTAGGTTTGAGATATGGTGTACTCAGCAGAGTGAGAACCCATTCTCTTGCCAGGTGGCTGTGGTGCTGCAGTACCTGCTTCACCTTTCCGATTTAGGCCTCAAGTCAAACTCGGTCCGAGTTCACCTTGGTGCTTTGTCAGCACACCACTCTCCAGTGGAAGGGCAACCTCTCTCTGTACATCCCTTGGTGTCCAGGTTTCTGAGAGGTCTGCTTCTGCTGAATCCCCCGGTTCACCTCCTGGCGGCCGAGTGGGATCTGAATGTGGTCTTGCAGCAGCTTACTCTTCCACCCTTTGAGCCGATGGCTACCTGCCATCTCCGCTTCCTCTCTTGGAAGACACTTTTCTTGGTGGCACTCACATCAGCTAGACGAGTGAGTGAGCTGCAAGCTCTGATGTCCTATAGACCATTCACATGGTTCTATAGGAACAGGGTGGTGCTTCGCATGCATCCCAAGTTCCTGCCGAAAGTGGTCTCCTCTTTCCACCTCAACCAGGAGGTGGTGCTTCCGACTTTCTTTCCCAGGCCCCATGCCAGCCGGGAAGAAGCAGTTCTGCATACCCTGGACTGTAAGAGGGCGTTGGCCTTCTACTTGGAACGTACGTGGGGATATCGAAGGGCTTCTCAGCTCTTCATCTCTTATGACCCCAGTAAGCTGGGGATGCCTGTCTCCAAGCGTACGTTGTCCACCTGGGTGAAGCCAGACTTTTGCAGCCTACTACTGCCTGGATAGGGAGTCCCAACAGGACAGTGCTTTCAGCCAGGCTGTACTCCGTAATCTGTTCGAGGTTTAGGCAGTTCCTACCCTCCGACCCTTTGGTGTCAGGCTACCGGAGTGTTACATTCTCGGTTGAACTCCTATCATGGCTGCTGCAGCTCTTCTAGAGGGAGCCTATTTTTCAGTTATGGGTTCTCGGTAGCATATAGCTAGGAAGTCCCATGTGTGAGGACTGAATTCCTGCTTGTTCCTGGAGAAAGCTTATTTACTCACCTGTAACAGGTGTTCTCCAGGGACAGCAGGAATCAGTCCTCATGACCCTCCCTCCTCCTCTGGAGTTGCAGTCCCTTGATTAATTTTATTTTTTGCCGTCTTTTTAGCTATGTCATTTGACTGAGCAAGATGGCACCCTTGGGCGGGAAGGGGACCGTGCATGCGTGATGCAGTCCCAAAGGCTTTCTTCGAAAGCTGGGGATTTGCTCCGCATGGGGGCTCCATCGACGTCACCCATATGTGAGGACTGATTCCTGCTGTCCCTGGAGAACACCTGTTACAGGTGAGTAACTACGCTTTATCCTCATCAGCTTCTACATATTCCTCCCCTTCACCCTTGAGTCTGCGCTTCCTACTGTCAGTCACATTTACAAGAATAAATTACTAAAAAGTCTTATCCTCCTATTTTATTGCATTGCCTATTTTTCTTCCATTAGTATCTTTGCCTTCCTGACTGATTTCCCAGCTTTACTTAGCTTTTCAAAATATTGTTGCTTGTATCTTTTCCTGCAATCACTTGTATTTAATGACAGCTGACCTCTTTCCTTTCCTTTCAGCTACTTCTTTCAATAAGCATAGCAGCCTCCTTTTTTCTCTTCTGTTTACTTTCCTAACAAAACAGTTTGCTGCTCTCAAATATCCCTTTTCAGTTTAGCCCACTCCTTTTCTATGCCCTCAGATGTTCTCTTCTAGCTAATGACTCCTTGAGGTATTCCTCCACCTTGACAAAGTTAGTTTTCCTAAAGTCTAGGACCCTCACTTTTGAATGAACCATCTCTGCCCTTGTCCTAATACTGAACCACATCATCAGATGATCACTGGATGCAAGATGATCATCCACTACGACATCAGAAACATTTTCTGTATTCATAAGCACCAGGTTCAGTATGGTTCCTTCCCCACATGGTTTTATTTAACAGTTGCCAGAATGGTGGTTCTTTAGAGAATCCAGAATCTCCTGACTTCTAAATGATACCACAGCAGGGATGTCCCAAACAACATTTGATACGTCTCCTTTCTTGGCAATATTCTGAATGTCTTCAATAAAATCTCTGTCCACTTCTGCATGTCAAGAATATCTGTATATCACACAAACCATTTCCTCTTTTTCAGATGAACTATTTTTTTTTTTTTTTTTTTTTTTTTTTTTTTTTTAAATCTTGTATGCACTGCAGTTCTGTTGATTTAATTTTTTTTCTTCCTCCTTTGTCGACACTTCCTGAATAGATTATAGCCTAGTATAACTATATCCCAGTTAAGGTTTTCTGTGAACCATATCGTTGAGATTGCTTCCATTATAGATTCTAGAATCGAGCCAGAACCATATTTCCCATACTATGGGTGTTAGTACCTGATGGTTTTTTTGTTCGATTTCTACAGAAGTATTTGATGATCTATTTACCTGGGGGCTTTGTTAATGCATCCCCGGTGAATCTAGTTTAAAACCCTCTTCGGTAGGTTAGCCAATCTGCTGCAAAGACACTGCTTCTTCTTTGATAGATGGATGTCATCTCTTTTCAGCAACCCTTGGAAAATTAGCCCATGGTCCAGGAAGCCAAAACGTTCCTGGCAATCATGCCGTCATCTCCAGGATATGAGCTTCTCTGCCTTGGCCTTTACCTTCAACAGGGAGGATTGAGGGGAACAGCATATGAGCACCTGTCTTCTTCACCCTCTCTTCCAGGGTTATGAAGTCAATGTTGATACGCTCAGAGGGATACCTACCAGTATCATTTGTGCCAACATGGTTGAGCACCATCACAATAATTAGTAGGCTTGATCAATCTCTGCAAACACTCCATAATGTCTTGGATTTTGACATCTAGCAGACAGTATACCTCCTGGGACATCATGTCTGGTCGGCAGATTAATGCCTGTATACTCCTCAGAAGCGAGACACGAATCACTACTATTCTTCTCTTCTCAGTGGTTGCTGATTTGGCAAATTTGGGTATTTTGGGCTTCGGTTGCTCCTGTTTCTGGTGTACTCACTGCTTCTATTAGCAGAGCTCTGCATAGTGACTCTTTAGTTCCAGGGAAGATAAAGTTGGAGTGTCTGTTCTGTAGGCCCTGGTGATCCATGTCCAGCTGTCTTCTTTTAGTACCTTACCATCTTCCCCTCTGTTGGACATCTTTTGACTCTTCCAGAGGTATGTAGTTTAATGTGCTCCCATTATAGAATTACCTAATCAAATCCTCTGAAATATAACAGATTGTTAACTTTTAATAGGTAACAAAACCTGGGCCTATTTATGTCCTAGTTTTGTATTTCCAGTAAAACCAAGCACTTTTGTCTTAATCAGCTAGCTAATTGGTGAGTATATCTATATAGTAAGATTTTAGTTGGGGCAGGTGAGTGTTGGGGCAGAGAAGGAATCAACACCTCAGAAGTGCTGACTTCAAAAGGTATAAATCAGCTTTACTCCCGTTTGAGCTAGAGGGAAAAAAAAAGAAAGCCCTAGAGCAAACTATTAAACTCCTTTAAAACAAACTTCTATTATAGTAACAAAAATAATCCAGCAGAGAACCCAGCAATATAAAATTGTACTAAAAATTACTTTTTAAAGAAAATACCAAAAGCACCAAAAAACTACCTCCGTTTGTAATTGGTTCTTTTTGGGAACTTATTGCATATCATATCTTTTATGGATTTCATCTTCTGCCTTACCCTGTCTCTACACCAAATGGACACCAAATGGGACTACCTCGTCAGTGGATGGATTCACAGAAAACAGGGCTGTGTCCCCTCCGTCTGGATTTACTACTGGGCATAGGTCAGTATGAGGCAGTCAGTGAAGTTTCCCAGGGCCCCATGACTTCTTGGGTAGACTTCCTATTAGACTGGAAACCAGTGTCTTCACACTGGAAACCCAGTGTGAAGACACACTGACATAGGCCCTGTGCTGACTGCTTCCACTGTTGCCACCACTACTGCTCTGCCTTCTGAATTGGATGAATTGGGGGAGAAGGACAAGTGGGGAAGGTAGGGAAAGTGGAGAAATGCTATTTTGTTTGCATTATCTGTGGTCAAGTGAATTCTCAGTTCTTAACATGGCTTCATATTTAGTAAACGTTTGAGCAGCACTTCCTTAGGATAAGGCAGGATATCAAATAGACATAAATAGTTCAGCAGCCAAGATTTATTGTTAAAAAATGCAGGGCCATGTATATGGGCTGCAAAAACTCAAGAGGTGCAGAAAAAAGGGGTGACGTTCTGTGCATAAAACAAGATTTGGGGGTAATTCATATCTGATGACCTTTAAGGTCCCCAAATAGGAAGATAGGGGAAAGGCAAAAGCCAGAAAGATGCTTGAGGGCATAGGGAGAGGAATGACCATCTGGAAAAAAGAAGGTAATGCTGCCTTTGTACAAGTCTCTGGTGAGAACTCATTTGGCATATCATGTGCTTTTCTGGAAGCTACTTTTTAAAGGAATATACACCTGATGGAGTCTGCTCAGAGGCAGCTACTGAAATAGACCAGCGGTCTTTGTTATAAAGTGTATAGGGACAAATCTATACCCTGAAGGAGAACCAAGAAAAGAGGAATATGATAGAGATGTGGAAGGCAATTTTATAACCGGTTGCCTAGGTTAATTGGGCAGGAAGATACCTACTTTTCATCTATTCTAAATGAAATAGTAACACAAATCCTGTAGAAATTGTGCCTTCTTTGAAGGTGCAGCCTACTCAAGAGCACATCCAGTACCTGTGTATTTAAAATACATGCGTAAATCACAACTGTGCCCAAATTTCTCCTCTGAGCCTGCCTACTCTACAAATAAGTGCATACTGTGCTTACTTCTAGGTGTGCCCTAATTTTATAAAAGGTCTTTGTTGTGCAAAAAAAAGTTTATAAAAATTATCACTTAAATATCCCCAGGAAATGGGCCTCTGTCGTCAGAAAGGAGAATCTAGAATGAGGGGTCCATAGGATGAGGGTGATGAGGGGTACATTTGGGAATAATCTCAGGAAGTGAATCTTTTAAGAACATAAGATATGCCATACTGGGTCAGACCAAGGTCCATCAAGCCCAGTATCCTGTTTCCAACAGTGGCCAATCTAGGTCTCAAGTACCTAGCAGTTTCACGAAAAACACAGGTTCCACAATGGTTGTATTGGGGCACACCATGGATTTCCCGGGTCCCCTTTAATAATGGTTTATGGACCTTTCCTCTCACTTGGTTTGCAGCTTGTCGTGCTGTGAGGGCTTGCGTGCATCAGTGATGCTGAGAGCTAAACTATCGGTAGTTTAACTACTAGCAGGGTCTCCCAAGATGGACAGGTCTCAGCTGAGGTGCCAGACCAAGACAAACTACCTATCAGGGCAGCAGCAGAATGGGATAGTGTTGACAGCGGAGGATCACATTTTTGTGACAACGGCAACAACACCAAACTTAAACTGTGCGGAAGAAAGGCCCGGCAATCTACTTCTGTATCTTGCCATGAAAACCCAATGGATAGTTACAACAAAACAGACAAAACAGAGAAGCAGGATTGTATGAAGACAACAGAGGTGTGAAGATTGGGGGAAGACTCATCAACAACCTTTGCTATGCTGATTGTTTATTGTTTATTGTTTATCAAGCATTTGATATACCGCCCCCCATTACACCGGGGCGGTTTACAATTCAAAAAAAAGAAAGAGAAAGAAAGAAAGGAAATACAAACAATAGAGACAGGAAAGAGAGAGATCAAGAAGAGGGTAATGAGACTCATAAAGCAGAGGGGAAGGAGAGTCAAGGGTATAGGGGGAGGTTGAAAGCAGTGGAGAAAAGGTGGGTCTTTAGTAGGGAACGAAATTTGGGATAAGACTCTTCCAATCTTAAGGCAATGGGCAGGGAGTTCCACAGGGAGGGGCCGACGTAGAAGAAGGCTGACTGTCTGGTGACCTGTAGATGTGCTTGTGAGGGGGAGGGGAGGTGTAAACGGTTGATATGAATAGAGCGAAGACTCCGGGTGGGTGTGTGAAATGTTAACAGGTCGGCTAAATATTGAGGTCTGTGGGAATACATTGCACGATGAACAAGTGTAAGGATCTTGAATTGTGACCGAAATTTTACCGGGAGCCAATGAAGCTGTTGCAGGATGGGAGTGATATGATTGTGGGGGGAAGCATGGGTAATCATCCGGGCCGCTGTGTTCTGTAGAAGTTGTAATCGTTGACGCTGATACTGAGGGATACCAATGAATATAGAATTGCAAAAATCAAGTCTAGTAATGACGAGTGAGAGAAGGAGAGTGATCAGAGCTTGAGAGGATAAGAATGGACGGACAGTACGAATGGTTCGGAGACAAATGAAGGAACGACGAGAAACCTGGGAGATATGATCAGCAAATGTAAGGGTGCTATCAAGCAGAACACCTAAATAACGAAGCTTAGGTACTAAAGAAATAGAGGAGCCAGAAAAGGAAGGAGTAAGAGAGGGACAAGCAGAGGTGTGAGGAAACCAGATAGCAGCAGTCTTGGAGACGTTAAGAACAAGACAGTTGGAAGATAACCAGGAGGATACCAAGGAAAGACAGTTATTTAATGGGGTGATGTCAGGATAGGAAGAGGAAGTGTGATGCAAAAGGAAAATGTCGTCGGCATAGTAGTACCCTGAAATACCCGATTGCTGGATGAGTAGTGCTAATGGGGCCAAGAATACATTAAACAGTAATGGTGCAAGGACAGAACCCTGAGGGACACCACAAGTGAGAGGGAAGCGATCTGTAGTGACTGAAGTAGAATGAACAGCAAAAGTGCGAGCATGCAAGAAAGAGTGGAACCAGCGAAAGACAGTGCCTCTAACACCTGCATTGCGTAATCTAGAGAGGAGAAGAGAATGATCAACCAGATCGAAAGCCGCTGAAAGGTCTAAAGACACCGCCACCGAGATATCACCACGATCATGTGCAGAGTGAATTTCGTTCATGACAGCAGTGATAACAGATTCGACGCTGTGGCCTGGCCGAAAGCCAGACTGACGGGGGTGAAGGAAATGTGTAGTGTCAAGGTGATGCGCAAGTTGTGAGAAAACAGTTTTCTCAAGAAGTTTAGAAGCAAATGGCAGATTTGAAACCGGACGATAATTGGCTGGAACAGATGGATCTAAAGTAGAGTTCTTCAAGAGGGGGCGTACAAGTGCATGCTTCCATAGATGGGGAAAAGCTCCAGAAGCAAGACTGGAATTAATGATAGTGAGAAGCGGAGGGAGAAGGCCAAGGGAAGGTTCAGAAAGCCAAGTAGACGGTATTGGATCTGATGGACAGTTAGACTTGCGAGTTGTAGAAAGGGACTGAAGAAGCTCTGGCGGAGTAAGGGGATGGAATTTGGCCCAGAAGTGAGATAGAGGAGAGGAAGGAGGGGGTGAAGCAGGAAGGGGGGAGGAAAGAGCCTGAGGACATGACGGAAGGGAGATGCGTAGATCATGAACCTTGGAAGAGAAGAAGGAAGCCAGCTGGAGAGCACTGGGAGTAGAATTGGAAGGTTGAACAGTTTGTGCAGAGCGGGATTGTAGTTGTGACAGGGTACGGAGGGTTGAGAACAAGTGCCGAGACCTATTGGGAGCAGATGCAATAGATTCAGAATAGAAGGTACGCTTAGCTTGGAAAAGACTGGTGCGATATTGTGCATGGCAGAGTTTAAAATGGTGGTATGCTGCTGCAGAATGGGCTTTCTTCCAGAGGTGTTCTGCCCTGCGTAAATGGGACCGTTGTAAACGAAGTCCAGGATGGAACCAGGGGTGGCGAGCTGCAGAACGAGGAGGGTGAGATTGCAAAGGTGCAACAAGATCTACATTACTGGCTGAAAGTGAAGATGATCTGAAACATTTGCTTCTCACAATCAAAGAACGTAGCCTCAAAATGGGCCTGCACCTTAATGTAAAGAAGACAAAGATCATGACAACTGGCATAATCAACAGGTTCATCGTTGAAGGAGAAGAAATTGAAATTGTGAACAACTTTAACCTACTTGGATCAACTATCAATAAAGAAGCAACAAGCAGTCAAGAACTCTTGGCAGAATGGCTATGAAAGACCTAGATAAGATTCTCAAGAGCAGAGATGTCTCTCTCCATACAAAGATTCGACTTGTTCAAGCCATGGTATTTTCAATAACATCATATGGATGTGAAAGCTGGACAGTGAAAAAGACAGACAGGAAGAAAATTGATGCCTTTGAATTATGGTGCTGGCGGCGAATACTGTGTATACCAGGGGTCTCAAACTCAAATTGCTTTGAGGGCCAAATGAGGACTTGTAGAGTAACCCGGGGGCCGCACAAGACGCAGGCCTCATTTGCATAAGGGCATCATTTGCATAAATATTTGCATAATGTTACCATACACTAACTTTTAGTAAACATGCCTCTTAATGAGTGTATGGATAAAGAAAGACTAAAAGATTTCTACATTACTATAAACCAGTGCCAACCGCCAGGCACATTAGGAACTACTAGAAACACTGCTCATTTAGAACCCATAGCAAACCTGCCGTGTCCTAACAGCACTACCAGGACTCACAAAGCACCATACCCTAACTATCAAAAGGCAACACTGCAAATATTAAATCAACACATTTCAGAGAATAACAATACATGACCTACTCGGGAAAGAGAACAAGTGGCAATGTCAAATAGGAATTACATCAGGGGTGTCAAACTCAAATACACAGTGTGCCAAAATGTAAAACTTGAACAAAGTCGCGGGCCAGCATTGAACAAATGAACCTTTTAATATGGACCCAAACAAGATTTGCTTTAACATTGAATATGAAGCAACACTTATTACTATACAATTTATAACTTAATAGTTCAGATATGCAAAAACCAATTTCAAATAAAAAAAAACATCAATGACATTCATTTATTAAATAAGATTTAAATAATAATAAATAATAATTTTTAAAATAAAATAACAATAATAAAATTAATCAACCATTCAAGCCCATGTCTTGGAGTAGCAAGAAAAAGTGCATAAAGAAAACGTTAATTATTGCTCAGTTTGCTGCACACTGATCTAATCTGATGTGCCCTAGCCAGATACCTGGCATCTCTTCTTGGATAATAGTTCATCAATGTCTGGGCTCAGGCTTTGAGCTGAGGAAATCCTCAGTATCGAGCGAAGGTGTTCATCAGTCAGACGTCTCCTGTGAGATGTTTTGGTCATCTTCATCGAGGAGAAAAGTTGCTCACATAGATAAGTGCTGCCGAACATGGAGAGCATCTGAGCAGCTTGGGTGCGGAGCTGAGGCATTGTGTCAGGGATGAACTGTGGAAACTGGGCGGCGCCCACAGCATCATACTTTGACTTCAGCGTGTCATTACACTGGAGTTCAATTAGCTCCATTTGGAGGTTGGTTGGTGCGTTTTCCACATTAACTACAAAGGGATTACTGAGCAGTTCAAACCTACATTTCTGGACATCAAAGTCGGCAAATCGCCGGCTAAACTCAGTGCCGAGTACACTGAGTTTTTCAGCAATCTGTGCGCATGGGAACAAGTTGGTAAAGAACTGCGTTTTCATGGTTTGGCAGCAGGGAAAATGGCCAAGGTTTCCTTGCAGCATCTGATTCTCCCACAGGCACAGTTTAGTTTTAAAAGCCCTCACTGCAGCGTACATGTCTGTGATGATGCGCCCCCGCCCCTGAAGCTGCAGGTTCAGCGCATCGAGATGGCTCGAGATGTCACACAGACAGGCCAGCTCACACAGAAACTTTTTCTCCCGAAGCTCTGCTGTGTCCGTCCCTTTGCTTTCCAGAAACTGACATATTTCCTCATGCAGCTCATAACATCTATTCAGTACTTTTCCTCGGCTTAACCATCTCACCTCTGTGTGATACGGCACGTCTGCGTATTCCGAACCACACTCCTCCAGAAAAGACTTAAACTGGCGGTGATTCAGACCTTTGGCTCTTATAAAGTTAACTACTTGTGTTCCTGTGGTCATAACATGTTCCATCTTTAGGGCTTTGCCACACAATGATTCCTGATGTATGATGCAGTGATAAACAGTTAGTTCACCTGCACAGTTCTCTTCCTGCATCTTCTCCCGGACCCTGCCCACCAGTCCACTTGTTTTACCGCACATCGCTGGCGCACCATCTGTCGTTAATCCCACGAGTTTATCCCACGGCAGCTTTATTTCAGTTACGCATTTGGAAACCTCCTCAAAAATTTCCTTTCCTGTGGTTGTGCCATGCATTGATTTGAATCCCAATAGCTCCTCCGTAACACACATATTTGAGTCCACTCCACGGATGAAGACTGACAGCTGAGCAGTATCAGATGCGTCGCTGCTCTCATCCACAGCAAGGAAGAATGCAACGAAATCTTTTCCCTTTTCCAAAAGCTGGTCATACAGATTGGTGGCAAGATCACATGTGCGATCAGCTACTGTGTTTCTGCTCAGGCTCACGTTTGAAAAGGCTTGCTTTTTCTCTGGGCACACGATGTCACAAACTTTCAACATGCACTTTTTCACAAACTCTCCCTCATTAAAGGGCCGGGCTGATTTTGCGATCTCTGCTGCCACAATATAACTAGCCTTTACAGCAGCCTCACTTTGTGATGTGGCTTTTTTGAACATATTCTGTTGTGAAACCAAACTTCTTTTCATCTCCTCCACTTTCTGGTTCCTTTGAGTCATGTCCAGGTCCTTGTACTTGTCATGGTGTTTTGTTTCATAGTGTCGTCGAATGTTATACTCCTTAGTTATAGCCACGTTGACTCCACAAATCAGACAAACAGGTCTGTCTTTTACATATGTAAACAAATATTCTGTCTCCCACCTGTCCAGAAAGTTCCTGTTGTCTGCCTTTCTTTTTGCCATTTTTGGGAAGGGGTTCCACAGTGACAGTTGTAGCTTGAGATCGCTATGACTTCTGTCACACAGGAGAGGGCGTTTCTGGGACCTGTCCTGATTGACGCGCCAAAACAACAGCAAGGCATTATGGGATTTGTAGTATTAGCGATGAATGAATGAGCTGTATAATACCGGCGGGCTAGCTCTAGTAGTCATTTGGTATAGCCTCGCGGGCCAAATATAATTACACTACGGGCCAAATTTGGCCCGCGGGCCAGAGTTTGACACCTATGAATTACATAAACAGAATACCTCAGCTCAGTTACACATGCAGAACATACACCATCACCAAACAAGGAATCACAATTTAGAAACAGGAAGACAATTAAACTGGGAACCCCAAAAGCCAAACTTAGAATGTACAACACTGTAGAAATAAAACTATACATTGATTTCCTCTTGTATTAAATAAAGTGCAGACGTTAAAGATGCACATTTCCAAGAGCTGACATATTTCAGTTAATAAATTCAAAATAAAGAGATATTTTTCTACCTTTTGTGCATTTTTTTTTCAGTTGCAATTGTTCCAGTCACTTTCTTCTGGTTTCTTTGTGTCTTCTGCTAACTCTCCATCGTCTGCTGTCCATTTGTCCTTTCTTCTTTCCTATTTTTTTCCCATTCTCTCTACATCTGCTTTAACATACTAATCATTCTCCTTTTGCTCTTTCCTCATTCCTATTTCATCCACTCAAATTTTACCCCTCCATCCTCAATCCCCACTTACTCTCCCAATACCCGGCCAATTGTAGATTTTTCTTCCCTCCCACACAAAATATATTTCCCCTCTCCCAGCCCCATCCCATTCTAATCGTCCCCCAACATCAACTCCCTTCTAGCTCCTGCCCCACCCAGCATCCGCTCCCTTCTAGTCCCCGCATCATCAGCCCATTTCCAGTCCTAGCTCCCTCCCCTCACAGCCCATTTCCTTTCCAAGCCCCCTTCCACTCAGCCCATTACCATTCCAAGACCCTGTCCCCATCAGCTATTTGCAGTTCAAGCTCCCCCTTCTACTCGGCCCATTTCCAGTCATAGCACCCCCCCCCAGTCCATTACCAGTTCTAGCCCCCCCCCCCATAGCCCATTATCGGTCCTAAGCCCCCCAACAGCCCTCTTCCAGGCCTAACCCTTCCATCGCCCCATCTTCATTCTTAGCCCCCCCATAACCCCATTTTCAGTCTTAGCCCCCCAATCAGACCACCTCCAGTCCTAACCCCCATCTGTCCATTACCAGTCCTACCCCCCAGCAGCCCACAACAAGTCCTGCTCCCCCCCAGCAGCCCACATCGTCCTGCTCCCCCCCCAGCAGCCCACATCAAGTCCTGCTCCCCCCCAGCAGCCCACATCAAGTCCTGCTCCCCCCCCAGCAGCCCACATCAAGTCCTGCTCCCCCCCCAGCAGCCCACATCAAGTCCTGCTCCCCCCCAGCAGCCCACATCAAGTCCTGCTCCCCCCCCCAGCAGCCACATCAAGTCCTGATCCCCCCCCAGCAGCCCACATCAAGTCCTGCTCCCCCCCCCAGCAGCCCACATCAAGTCCTGTTCCCCCCCCCTGCAGCCCACATCAAGTCCTGCTCCCCCCCCCCCCTCCCAAAACCACGCCTTCTCCCCCCCCCCAGCAGCCCACATCAAGTCCTGCTCCACCCCCCCCGGGAAAATTAAACTATAGAAAAAAGCTGGCTGCTGCCGCGGCGGTAGCAGCAATATCGCAAGTCCCGCGGCCCCCTCCTCCCCTCCCGGCAGATCCCTTCCTGCTTGCCTGCCTGCCTGCTTGTGAGTTCTTCTCTGCTTCGGCTTTCAGAGCCTCCTCTGTTAAGCACGCCGGGGCAGATGGGAAATTTCCCATCTGCCCCGGCGAGCTTAACAGTCGCGAGGGAGAAGCTCTCCCTTCGCGGCTCTGAAAACTGAAGCAGAGAAGAACTCACAAGCAGGCAAGCAGGAAGGGATCTGCCGGGAGGGGGGGGGGGGGCCGCGGGACTTGCGATATTGCTGCTACCGCCGCGGCAGCAGCCAGCTTTTTTCTATAGTTTAATTTTCCCGCAGCAGCAGAAGCCGGTTTTTTCCTTTCCTGTGCATCGCGGGCCGCACAAAGGTCTCTCGCGGGCCGCATGTTTGAGACCCCTGGTGTATACCATGGACTGCACGAAGAACAAACCAGTCGGTACTAGATGAGATCAAACCTAAGCTTTCTTTAGAAGCTCAGATGACAAGACTTCGACTTTCATACTTTGGACACATCATGCGACGAGAGAGATCATTAGAGAAAGACATCATGCTTGGCAAGATGGAAGGTCAACGCAAAAGAGGAAGGCCAGCAATGAGATGGATCGATACAATAACAGCAGCTACGGGTACCAGTCTGTCAACAATGAGCCGCCTGACTGAAGACCGAACACAATTTAGGATAGCTATCCAGAGGGTCGCCATGAGTCTACTCCGACTTGACGGCACTTAACAACAGCAACAACAACAACAACAACAACATGGACCTTTCCTCCAGGAACTTGTCCAAACCTTTTTTAAACCCAGCTACACTAGCAGCTTTTACTACATCCTCCGGTAATAAATTCCAGAGTTTGATTACATGTTGAGTGAAAAAAATATTTTCTCTTATTAGTCTTAAATAGGTTACCCTGTAGCTTCATTGCATGTCCCCTAGTCTTTTTATATTCTGATGATGTAAATAATCGATCTACGTTTACCCGTTCCACTCCGTTCATTAATTTATAGACCTCTATCATATCTCCCCTCAGCCGTCTCTTTTCCAGGTAGAAGAGCCCCAACCTTCTTAGTCTTTCATCATAGGAGTATCCTTCCATCCCCTTTACCATTTTGGTGGCTCTTCTCTGCACCTTTTCTAATAACGCTATATCCTTTTTAAGATACGGCGACCAGAACTGCACACAATATTCAAGGTGCGGTCGTACCATGGAACGATACAGAGGCATTATAATATCCTTTTTTTTTTTTTTTTCCATTCCTTTCCTTATGATACCTAGCAATTTATTTGCTCTGTTTGCTACCGCTGCACACTGGGCGGAGGGTTTCAACATGTTATCCACGATGACGCCTAAATCGTTTTCCTGGGTAGTGGTTTCCAATGTGGAACCTTGCATCGTGTAACCATAGTTTGGGTTCTTTCCTAGGGGCATAACTTTGCACTTGTCCACATTAAATTTCATCTGCCATTTTGATGCCCAGTCTTCCAATTTATCAAGATCCTCTTGCAATTTTCCATAATCCTCTTGGGTTTTAACAACTTTAAATAGTTTTATATCATCTGCAAATTTGATAACCTCACTCGTTATTCCCTGTTCTAGGTCATTTATGAATATGTCAAAAAGCAGCGGACCCAGCACAGATCCCTGGGGTACTCCACTATTCACCTTTTTCCATTGGGAAAACTGTCCGTTTAGCCCTACCCTCTGCTTTCTATCTTTTAACCAGTTCCTGATCCACAATAGTACACTGCCTCCTATCCCATGACTTTTTAGTTTTGCCAAAAGTCTCTGATGAGAAAGAGTAGTGGGTATGTGGAACCAGGGGCAGCCGAAGGGGGGTGCGGGGCCATGTGCGGAGACTCGGTGCGGGGCCTCATTTGCATAAGTGGCCTTATTTGCATAAATATTTGCATAATGTTACCATACACTAATTTTTAGTAAACATGTCTCTTAATGAGTGTATGGATAAAGAAAGACTAAAAGATTTCTACATTACTATAATTCAGTGCCAACCGCCAGGCACATTAGGAACTACTACAAACGCTGTCCATTTAGAACCCATAGCAAACCCGCCGTATCCTGACAGCATTACCAGGACTCACAAAACACCATACCCTACCTATCAAAAGGCAACACTGCAAATATTAAACCAGTACATTTCAGAGCTCTCACTTGGTTTGCAGCTTGTCGTGCTGTGAGGGCTTGCGTGCATCAGTGATGCTGAGAGCTAAACTATCGGTAATTTAACTACTGGCAGGGTCTCCCAAGATGGACAGGTCTCAGCTGAGGTGCCAGACCAAGACAAACCACCCATCTGGGCAGCAGCAGAATGGAGAGTGTTGACGGCGGAGGATCACATTTTTGTGACAACGGCAACACCACCAAACTGAAACTGCGCGGAAGAAAGGCCCGGCAATCTACTTCTGTATCTTGCCATGAAAACCCAATGGATAATTACAACAAAACAAATTGTGCTATGGTGCTAGAAGATGAGACCCCCAGGTCGGAAGGCACTCAACTAGCTACTGGGGAAGAGCTGAAGACTTTTCAGAGTAAAGCCAGCATTTATGATGTGGTTGGATCAAAGCCCTCGGGAAGTCTGACTGCTGATGTAGCTGCGCATGAAATGAGAGTAAGAAGCTAGATGTCTTACACATTGGAACATTGGAACGTACGAAGCATGAACCAAGGGAAGTTGGAGGTGGTCAAGAATGAAATGGAACGTGTACAACTTGATCTGATGGTGTCAGCGAACTGAAATGGACTGGCATGGGGCACTTTGCATCAGATGATCACATGGTCTACTATGCTGGAAATGAAGACAAGAAGAAATGGTGTTGCATTTATAATAAAGAAGAAACTTGCAAGAACTGTAATGAAATACAGTGCAGTCAGCGAACGCTTAATCTCTATTCGTCTACGAGGATTGCCTATCATGCCTACCAGTCTGTCAACAATGAGCCGCTTGACTGAAGACCGAACACAATTTAGGATAGCTATCCAGAAGGTCGCCATGAGTCGACTCCGACTCGACGGCACTTAACAACAACAACATTTCAGAGAATACTGGGGAAAGAGAACAAGTGGCAATGTCAAATAGGAATTACATAAACAGACTACCTCAGCTCAGTTACACATGCAGAACATAGACCATCACCAAACAAGGAATCACAATTTAGAAACAGGAAGGCAATAATTAAACTGGGAACCCCAAAAGCCAAAGTTGGAATGTACAACAACAGTGTAGAAATAAAATTATAAATTAATTTTTTCTTGTACCAAACAAAGTGCAGACGTTAATGATGCACATTTCCCAGAGCTTTCATATTCCAGTTAATAAATTCAAAATAAAGAGAGATCTTTCTACCTTTTGTGCATTTTTTTTCAGTTACAATTGCTCCAGCCACTTTCTTCTGGTTTCTTCATGTTTTCTGCTCACTCTCCATCGTCTGCTGTCCATTTGTCCTTTCTTCTCTCTTCTAGTTTTTTTTCCATTCTCTCTCTCTACATCTGCTTTAACATACTAATCTTTCGTTTTTGCTCTTTCCTCATTCCTATTTCATCCACACAGATTTTACCCCTCCATCCTCAATCCCCACTTACTCTCCCAATACCCGGCCAATTGTAGATTTTTCATCCCTCCCACACAAAATATTTTTCCCCTCTCCATTTTACTCTACCAGCCCCATCCCATTCTAATCCTCCCCAAACATCAGCTCCCTTCTAGTTCCAGTCTCACCCAGCATCCATTCCCTTCTAGTCCCTGCATCAGCCCATTTCCAGTCCTAGCTCCCCCATCCATTTCCAGTCCGAGTCCCTTCATCAGCTCATTTCCAATCCTAGCCCCCCATCAGCCCATTTCTAGTCATTTCCTAGCCCCACCATCAGCCCATGTCAAATCCTAGCTCCCCTCCACTCAGCCCAATTCCAGTCCAAGCCCCCCGATGAGCCTACTTCCAGTTCTAGCCCCTCCATGAGTCCATTTCAATTCAAGCCCCCACCACAGCCCATTTCCAATCTTAGCTCCCCCCAACAGCCCATTTCCAGTCCTATCCTAGCTGCTCCATCAGCCCATTTTCAGTCCTAGCTCCCTTCCCTCACAGCCCATTTCCATTCCAAGCCCCCTCCCCATCAGCTATTTGCAGTTCAAGCCTCCCCTTCCACTCAGCCCGTTTCCAGTCCTAGCAACCCCCCAACCCATTACCAGTCCTAGCCCCCCATCAACCCACTGACAGTCCTAACCCCCCATCACCCCATTTTCAGTTTAAGCCCCCCCTATAACCCATTACCAGTCCTAACCCCATCAGCCCATTTCCATTCAGCCCCCCATAACCCATTGCCAGTCCTAACCCCCCCCCATCAGCCCACAGCCCATTACCAGTCCTAACCACATCAGCCCACCTCAAGTCCTAACCCCTCCCCATCAGCCCATTTCCTGTCCTAGCCCCCGCATAGCCCATTACCAGTCCTAACCCCCCCAACAGCCCACAGCCCACCTCAAGTCAAGTCCTAACCCCCCCATAGCCCATTATCAATCCTAACCCCCATCACCCAATTTCCAGACAGCCCCCATCAGCCCACCGCCCACCAGTCTTAACCCCCCCATAGCCCATTACCCTTCCTAACCCCCCCCAACAGCCCACAGTTCATTACCAGTCCTAACCCCATCAGCCCACCTCAAGTCCTAACCCCTCCCCATCAGCCCATTTCCTGTCCTAGCCCCCCATAGCCCATTATCAGTCCTAACCCCACCATAGCCCATTACCAGTCCTAACCCCCCATCACCCCATTTCCAGACAGCCCCCATCAGCCCACAGCCCATTACCAGTCTTAACCCCCCCATAGCCCATTACCAGTCCTAACCCCCCCCAACAGCCCACCTCAAGTCAAGTCCTAACCCCCCCCCCCATAGCCCAGTCTCCAGGAACAAGCAGGAATGAGTCTTCACATATGGGTACGTCGGTACCGACAGAGCCTGCGCGGGAACGCTCCCCAGCTTCCCAAAAAGGAAAGCTTTTGGGAGCATCCCACAGCGCCTGCGCGCTGCCTTCCCGCCTTTCCTAACCGCCTCTCTCCAGTTCTTCTTTTCCTCGGAGCCAGCAGGTCGTGTTCCTGTAACCGCTGAAGAAGTTCTTTATTTTATTTTATTTCTTTGGTCGCGCGTCTGCCTTCTTCGAGGTCGGACCGGTACCGCCAGTCTTTTCTTTCTTTTTCTTAAAAAAAAAAAAAAAAAAAGAATACTTTCCGTTCCACTTCAGTGTATTTTTCTTCGTTGGGCCTTAGGCCTAACAGAAAATTCCTCATGGAAAACCCGCCTCCGGGTTTAAAAAATGCACTAAGTGCAGCGGTACCATCTCTGTTACCGACACCCATGACTGGTGTCTTAAGTGTTTGAGTCCTGACCATTCCATCACGGATTGTCTGTCCTGCTCCATGATGTCTAAAAGAGGTTTACAGAACCGAGCCGCCAAGCTCAGTACACTGTTTCCCTCTGATGCAGCTTCGGTGGCATCAACGTCTTCCAGGGCTGCTTCTTCCTCCTATGGATCTCAGGTAACCAAACATAAGTCCAGCCGGTCCTCGAAGGTTAGATCTCCCTCTAAGCATCAAGATGCCTCCGGGCTTGCCCTCGAGGATCCTGCACCGGCAAAAGTACCGTGGCGGGAAGCTCCGGCTTTCAAAGCTCCTCCTATGGGGTCACAGGTTGACATCGATGGCACGGCCTCGACCGATCACCTGTTGCAATGTTCTGGGGTACCGGTGGAATCCGCCGGTATCGACCTCCAGACATTCATGTCGTCGATGGATCAGAATGTTCTGACCATGCAGCGTGCCATTACGGCATTCATACAAGCTGTGACGCCGCTGGTACCGCAACAGCAAATAAATAGAAATTATGCATTAACATTTGTAGAAATATGCCATGTTTAACTTTACTACGTAGACAGACAGGCGAAGACTCTGATGCATCGGAGGCCTCTGTCGAAGCATCGGTACTTCTTCCTCAGGAGCCTTCTTCTCCAAAAAGAAGAATGTCCCCTCCAGAAGACTTGTCTTTTCAAGACTTCATAAGGGAAGTGGCCAAGGGGCTTTCTATCTCAGTAGCCCCTGAGACAGAGCCTAGAGCCAAAAAATTGGATATTTTGCAATATCCCAAGGCTCCTAAAGAAGCAGCCACTTTGCCAGTTCATGAGATCCTTTATGACCACATGATAGGCATATGGGAGACTCCTCTCACCATCTCTTCTCATTCTCGTAGGTTGGATACCATGTATCGTGTCCCCCCTTGTCCTGGATTTCATAAAACGCAGCTTCCTCACCATTCTATTGTGGTGGAGTCTGCTATGAAAAAGTTAAAGAGTGCAAAGAGGCACTCATCTGCTCCTCCCGGAAGAGAATGTAGAACCTTAGATGCTTTTGGCAGGAAACTTTTTCAAGCCAGTATGCTTGTTGCCAGAATCAACTCCTATAGTCTCTATATGGGGATGTTTCTGAAGGAAGTTACAGATCATCTGCAGACTTTCCTCCCTTTTCTTCCAGAAGATAAAAGGGAAGACTTTCTTACCGGGCTTAAGCATGCCCAGGATGTTTCCAAATTTTCTAACCGTGCAGCCTTTGACTCTTTTGAGGGGGCCAGAAGAGCCTCGGCCATTGCCATAGGTGCACGCAGAATTGCTTGGTTACAAGCTTCTGATTTGGAACCCTGGGTCCAAGATGGATTAGGAAATCTTCCTTGTACAGGTGAAACCTGTTTGGCAAAGATTGGCAAGCAAAGGCCACTCAGATGGATGCAGAAAATTCTGCTTTGGATAGGCTTTCAAAGTCTACCTCTAATCCTGTCCAGAAGAGGTTGTTCAAAAAGACATATTTTCCCAAGAAGGGAAGATATTATCCTGCTTATGGTCAGCAGACATCTTCTGCAGGTCATTTTGCTGCAAAGCGTCAACAACCTAAACAGGCCAAGTCTAAGGCTGCAAGGCCTACTGTAGCCCAACAGCCTCAGCCTCCTCAGGGCCTTTGACTTTGCACCTAGAGAACTTAGCCTTTCTGGCTCTAAAAGAACCAGAGCCTCTCACCATTCCAGGAAGGTTAGCTCACTTTGCTCCCAGATGGGAGCAAATCACAGCAGAGCAGTGGACCCTTTCCATCATAAAGGAAGGGTACAAACTTCATTTCTTAAACCTTCCTCCCCACACCATGGTGAGACAGTTCAATTCTCCAACATCTCTCCTCGACCTTCTGGGTCAAGAGATTTCCACCCTTCTTGCCCAAGGGGCAATAGAAGAAGTACCTCTTCTTCAACAGGGCTCAGGGTTCTACTCCCCCTATTTTCTAATTCCAAAGAAAACAGGGGGTTACAGACCCATATTAGATCTCAGAGAATTGAACAAATTCCTATGCAAGGAGAAATTCAAGATGATTTCTCTTTGTACTCTCCTTCCATTCCTTCAAAGTCAGGATTGGCTTTGTTCTCTAGATCTCAAGGATGCGTATACCCATATACTCATCCATCCAGCACACAGAAGGTTCCTTCGGTTCCTTTATCAGGGAAAGCACTATCAATACAGGGTGCTTCCCTTTTGGTTTGGCCTCTGCTCCAAGAGTGTCCACAAAATGCATGGCAGTAATAGCTGCATTTCTACGCACTCTGGGAATATTCGTATTCCCATATCTGGACGACTGGCTCATCCGAGCTCCATCCCAGTCAGAGGCCCAGACTTCTCTAGCCTGCACAATGCGTGTCCTGCAGTATCTGGGACTGGTTATAAACATTCTAAAGTCCCAACTCACCCCTACTCAGTCTCTAGAGTTCATAGGGGCCTTGCTGGATACCACAACTGCAAGGGCCTATCTTCCCCAGGCCCGTTGCCTACGCTTAGAGCAGTTAGCCTCTCAGATTCAGTTAAAAACCCACCTAACTGCTCGAGAGATGTTAGAACTGCTAGGCCACATGGCATCCACGGCATCCATGGCATCCACGGCATCCATGTGGTCCCTTATGCTTGCCTTCACATGAGGGCAGCTCAATGGACTTTGTCCACCCAGTGGACCCAGGCATCTGGAAGTCTGTCAGACAAAATAGCAACCTCCAGGCGCCTCTTTTGGTCTCTCCAGTGGTGGAAGTCCACTCAAAATTTGTTGCTGGGGTCCCCCTTCCAACAATTGTTACCCCAAGCAATCCTTACTACAGATGCCTCTCCAAAGGGTTGGGGAGCTCATCTTCAAGACCTCTCCACCCAGGGCATTTGGTCTCCAAAGGAGATCTCCCTACATATCAACTTCTTAGAGCTCAGAGCAATCTTCTTGGCTCTCAGAGTCTTCCATACCCTGCTCAGCTACAAGACAGTCCTCATTCACACGGACAACCAAGTAGCCATGTTCTATGTGAACAAGCAGGGAGGAACTGGCTCTCTGTCGCTTTTCAACGAAGCTCTGAGATTGTGGGCCTTCTCCAGAGAGCATCAAATTCATCTTCTGGCAGTATACCCTCCAGGAGTTCAAAACTCTTGGGCAGACAGACTCAGTCGAGTTCTGCTTCCACACGAATGGTCCCTTCATATGGACCAGATAGTCAGAATCTTTCGAATTTGGGGAACTCCGGACATAGACCTCTTTGCAAGTCCGTGGAATGCCAAACTTCCCCGATTCTGTTCCAGAATTCCGTGTCAGGGAGTTCAGGCCAGGGATGCCTTCCTCCTTCATTGGGGTCAAGACTTCCTGTACGCCTTTCCACCCATTCCCCTAATTCCCAAGACTCTGTTCAAGCTTCAGAGAGATTAAGGGACTATGATTCTCATAGCTCCACGTTGGCCACGCCAAGTGTGGTACCCTCTACTTCGGCATCTCTCTCAAGCTCCCCTCCCTGGATTTGGGGTCTGCTCCAGATCTATCTCAGGAGGGGGGAACGTTGTGGCACCCAAACCCCCAATCTCTCCATCTCAGGGCTTGGTTGCTGAAGGCTTAGACCTTCAAGATTGGCATCTTTCTCAGCAAGTAAGGGATATCCTTCATGCTTCCAGAAAGCCTTCTACTAGACGTTCCTATGCTTTTAAATGGAAAAGGTTTACCATTTGGTGTGCTGAGAAGGGTATTAACCCTCTAGCAATACCTTTGAATTCTTTACTAGAGTATCTCCTGCATCTTTCCCATGCAGGCCTCAAGAGGAATTCAGTAAGGGTCCATTTGAGTGCTATTGCAGCATCCCTCAAGCCTCTCAATGGACAACCTGTCTCCTCTCATCCGCTTATTGCAAGATTCATGAGAGGCCTTTTAACTAAACTCCCATTAGACCACCTCCAGTGGCATGGGACTTGAATCTGGTTCTTGGTCAGCTCATGAAGCCACCCTTTGAACCCTTAGCCACTACTTCCTTGAAATTTCTTTCCTGGAAGGTTATCTTTCTTATTGCAGTCACCTCAGCTCGCCGCATCAGTGAACTGCAGGCCTTAGTGGCTAATCCACCTTATACAAGGTTCCATCATGATAAGGTAGTCCTTAGGACCAATCCACACTTTATGCCTAAAGTGGTCTCACCTTTTCATCTTAATCAAGAGGTGTATTTACCTGTCTTTTTTCCAGGTCCTCATGCATCGAGTGCAGAGAGGAATCTTCATACCCTGGATTGTAAGAGAGCTCTTGCTTTTTACTTACAAAGGACACAGCAACATAGAAAGTCTTCTCAACTCTTTGTTGCTTTTGATCCCTCTCATTTGGGATTTCCAGTCTCTTAAGAGGACACTGTCCAATTGGATTGCTCAGTGTATTTCTTTCGCCTACCAGAGTAAGAACCTTTCTCTGGAGGGCCATGTCACAGCTCATAATGTGAGGGCCATGGCCACCTCTATGGCTCATCTAAATTCTGTGTCTATCGACCAGATCTGTCGAGCAGCCACCTGGGCCTCGGTTCATACCTTCACAGCCCATTACTGTTTGGACAAGGACTCCCGCCGGGATGCCTTGTTTGGTCAGGCTGTTCTCAAACACCTGTTCCATGCTTAATCAACTCCTACCCTCCATCCCTGGTTGGATGCCTGAGATCCATGGGAGGAGGTAGAGCCCTTTTCAGGGTCTCACAACCTTGGGGATCTCCCTGGCATCTCTAGCTGGCGAGTCCCCATATGTGAAGACTCATTCCTGCTTGTTCCTGGAGATAGCACAGTTACTTACCTGTAACAGGTGATCTCTGGGAACAGCAGGAATAAGTCTTCACAACCCATCCACCTCCCCTAGGAGTTGTATCTCTCTATCTATCTTTCCTTTCCTCTCTCTCTTTGTCTCAGCTTTAAAACTCAAACTGGAGAGAGGCGGTTAGGAAAGGCGGGAAGGCAGCGCACAGGCGCTGTGGGATGCTCCCAAAAGCTTTCCTTTTTGGGAAGCTGGGGAGCGTTCCCGTGCAGGCTCCGTCGGTACCGACGTACCCATATGTGAAGACTTATTCCTGCTGTTCCCAGAGATCACCTGTTACAGGTAAGTAACTGTGCTTTATCAGTCCTAACCCCCCATCACCCCATTTCCAGACATCCCCCATCAGCCCACAGCCCATTACCAGTGTTAACCCCCCCATAGCCCATTACCAGTCCTAACCCCCCCCAACAGCCCACAGCCCATGACCAGTCCTAACCCCATCAGCCCACCTCAAGTCCTAACCCCTCCCCATCAGCCCATTTCCTGTCCTAGCACCCCCATCACCCCATTTCCAGACAGCCCCCATCAGCCCACAGCCCATTACCAGTCCTAACCCCCCATCACCCCATTTCCAGACAACCCCCATCAGCCCAAAGCCCATTACCAGTCCTAACCCCCCTAACAGCCCACAGCCCACCTCAAGTCAAGTCCTAACCCCCCCTGCCATAGCCCATTATCAGTCCTAACCCCCTCCATAGCCCCTTACCAGTCCTAACCCCCCTCCCCACCTGCTCATGGAAAATTTAAAAAAAAAAGAAAAAGAAAGCTGGTTGCTGCCGCCGAGGCAGCGGGAGAATGGAGTGTCCCGCGGGGCCCCCTCTGCCCGGCTGAGCTCTCCCGGCCCGGCTGAGCCCCTCTGCACCGGCTTTCAGATATGCGAAGGGAGAGTGTCTCCCTCGCGTCTCTGTTAAGCCCGCAGGGGCTGATGGGAAATTTCCATCTGCCCCTGCGGTCTTAACAGAGACGCGAGGGAGACACTCTCCCTTTGCGGATCTGAAAGCCGGCGCAGAGGGGCTCAGCCGGGCCGGGAGAGCTCAGCCGGGCAGAGGGGGCCCTGCGGGACACTCCATTCTGCTGCTGCCGCGGCGGCAGCGGTAGCAGCCAGCTTTTTTTTTTTTTAAATTTAATTTTTAAAAAAGCAGAATGTTCTTTGCGCGGGGCCCCCTGAAACGCGGGGCCCTGTGCAAAAAACATTCTTGCTCAGTGGACGGGCTGGCCCTGTGTGGAACAGCCTCCCAGTGGAATTAAAGAAAACATGGGACAGACATTTAGGATCTCTGAAGGAGAAAAATGGATGTAGACACTGCACTGTTGGTTTGGATAGGCAAACTGCTTTGGCCCCATGGTCTCTTTCTGCCTTCATTTTTGTTTTTAAAATAAGATATGCTATGTTGGCCTTCTAAGAAAAAGGCAGACTAATTTAGTTGGAATTATTAGAAATCATGAGAATTGTGTATTTGGAAGTATCTGATCTGCAGAACCTGGGTGACAACTTCTAAGATAGCTGTTAGTGTGCTATCCTAGCAATTATGCAGATATATTAACTGGTGGAAGTTTATCGGTGTCTGAAAAAGTATTTGGGAAGCATCTAAAGTGGGAAGCATAATGAAGTCAAGTATTTGAGAAGACTGGAAAGAGGAAGAGTGAGCTTGCAATCATTTTAGCAAGGAGTAAAAGAGGGAAAGGATTTGGATGTAGGGGAGATTTTGTGAAATGTCCAAAAGATTCTGAAAAATACTACATGACATGGAAAATATTTTGACTTGCAAGAAACACTTTTGACCTCTGAAACTTTTTCCTGTAAAATTGTTTTCCATTTGTAGTTGGCATTAGACAAAAGCAATGAAAGATGTAGCATACTAAAGGGGGTCTAGTTACTAAAGTGCGCTAATGTTAATGTTAATTCGGTGTTAACACGTGTTATTAGTAACCAGGTCCCCTTGAATAACATGAGACCTATTGCTAAAATAATGCATCTGATTGTTAGTGCACTTTAGTAACTCACCCCTTATATATGCTACAAATTTTTATGGGAGTAATTTTATAACGGTGTTCATTTAAATAGTACAACCACTCTTTGTAGGTGCCAGAAAATTTTCAATACCAATTACCCCAGAGAATTATAGGCTTACACAGCTGCTCCTCAGCCACATACATACTTTCTTAGTTTAATTTATGTGCATATGTGTGTATTTTCAGAAGTATGCACACAAAGGCAAACCCCATCCTTGGCAATACTTCCACTCAGTGAGGGTAAAGTTGTTTTGTGCAGGCTGTACACTTGTAAATTTATGCATATATCAGACACACAATTTTATAAGCTCTTATTTCTGCTTTACGTTAAGGGATGGCTTTTAAAATTGTCCTCCCTATATATAAATATTAATCTGCCTATCCTCGCCTTATGTTCTCTACAGCCTTATGGGCTGATGCAGTAAAGTTCACTAGGCTTTGCTCACAGGTTAGCTTAATTTTTGTGCACAATTTTGTATGCTATCAATGTAGAAAATGTAGTTTTGTGCACTAATTGTGCACAAAGCCTAGAGCAGGCAGCAGTGCACAGTACATTTTAAATCCATGGTAAGGAATAGCTAATACCGTAGCTTCATTATCATTTTGCTAGACCAGTCCAGATGAGTGGATTATTTTCCCTAACCAGCAGGTGGAGGCAGACTAGAGCAACTTTCAGAGATGTCATCGCTTGGTATATCTACTGCTGCAGTACTGAGAGAAGCTAGTATTTGTCTGTCCTCCAGTAGGTGGTAAACAAAGTGCAGATCTGTGTCCCCTGGCTTAGACCATAGTCCTGTAGCCTGTGAGACTGAGACCTGTAGGCCCAATGTTTGCTTGGGGTTTGGTTATGCTCTTGTCTCCTCAGCTCAACTGCTGCCCTGTATCTAGAACCGTTGTTCTTTAACTGGTGGGCCAGAGAGAAACAGGAGGAGTCCATGGGGCTCCTGATGGGGGTGGTAAGTTTGGGCCCAGGCCCCTCTTCCCTCTTGTTGTCCTCTATTTTCTTGCTGATCTTGCTTTTATTTTTTTTTTACTTTTTTTTTTCAATTCCTCTATTTACTGTAATTGGCTGTGTTTTGGCTCTCTTGGCTGCTTGCAATAAAACACCTCCAACGTCTCATACACGACTAACCATCGTGGCGAGTCATGTTAAAAAGATTTTCAATTAACTACTACTAATTATTAAGCCTTCAAGGGATATCGTATATGAGCTAATATATCCATAGAGCACACCAATATACCCCTGAGGAAGATATTACGAAACACGGCCTGTGTTGGGTCCTTGGCATTTGATCCTTTTATATGGTGATATAATAAATTAGTTCCTTTTCCTTGGTACTCCATGTTTCTAGATTGTGTTTCCTTTTTGGGAACCTGCCAGGTACTTGTGACCTGGATTGGACACTGTTGGAAACGGGATACTGGACTTGATGGACCTTAGTCTGACCCAGTATGGCATTTCTTATGTTCTTATGTTCTAAACTTCGCAAGTAGACCCTATTCTGGAGGGTATCCAGTGTCCTACTGGATTCCTCCTTCTCCTGGAACCTATATGGCAGATTGTAGTCTCCCATTGGGAGACCTCCAAGCTAGGCGTTAGGGACTCTAAAGCTATCTGTACCCTCTGCCTCAGAGCGAGCTATATCAGATTTTTAGGCTCCTCGTCATGGCTGTGACGAAATGCAGGACTATCTTGGTGGAAGGGGGTGCCGCACTGAATGTGTCTTGTGATAGGAGGGTAGAGGCCCTCACAAATGCCTTTGTGGCTTCTGCTTTAGGCTTTCAAGCAGCACTGTGTGCAGGTTTCATGGCCTGAGTCCTCTTACACTGGGTCCAGCAGCTGCCAGACAGCCCTAAGGGTGCAAGATTGGAATGTGGAGCTGTGTATACAGCTGATACTCTTTATAATTTGATCAGGATTTCCTCCAAGTCCATGGCAATAGTAGTGTTGACTTGGCAGTGGCTTTGGCTTCATAATTGGTCGGCTGATGCAGCCTCCAAGTTACGGTTGAGCAAGCTCCTCTTTAATGTAATAAACATAAACATAAACATAAGGGCAGGTTGCTCTTTAGGGAGGACTTTGAGAAGTTGGTAAAAGACCTTGGAGAGACTCTCTCACAGACACTCCCATAAGACAGGCCCAGTGGCACTAGGAATGCCTCTTACAGGACCTTGTGGTGTGGAGTATGGAGATTCCCTCAAACTTCTAGGAATCCAGGTACAGCATATTCATCCAATGGGTCTAAGACAAAGAAGAGTTGGCCCTTAGGACTTGGCTGCAGCTCCTCTGGAGTCTGTAAACACACACAATGAAATCTGGTTAGTCCCTTCCAAGGTACAGATGGTTGGGGGATGGATCAGACTGTTTCTTTTGGAGTGGACCCATATCATGTCATACCAATTGGTCCTTGAGGTTCTCAATCAGGATTATGTGCTGGAGTTGGCAGAGCCTCTATGTGGAGTCATCCTATGGCTCTTTGCTCAGGGTGGGTAGCAGTCAAAGAAACTCTACAGTGCCTTCTGCCGTTGCAGGCTATTCTACCAATGACTTATGCAGAGCAGGGCCACAGGTGATATTCCATCTACTTTGTGGGCCCAAGAAGGGGAGGTTCTTTCTAGCCTATTCTAGATCTGAAGGCGGTCAGTACCAAGTTCCACATGCCACACTTCTGCATGGAGACCATCAAGTCAATCAGTGCGTTCGTCTAGCAAGGGGCAGATTCTAAAACCAGTGATTTCTCCAGTTCGGTGACTTGGGCCATCACTTTCAGTTTTGGTTCTACCTTTTTGGCCTGGCCATAATTCCTCGTACCTTCTCAAAGGTCATGGTGATGGTAACAGCGTTCCTGCTATGCAAGTAATCTGGGTTCACTTGTACCTGGATGCCTGCTAATTCAATCAGATTCCATGGAGAAGTCCAGAGATAACACAGCCCTGGTAATCTGCTGATTAGAAAGGCTGGGATTAGTGATCTGCTATCCCAAGAGCAGCCTGATTCCTTCCCAAGACTAGGAATAATTCGGGGCTTGGTTCAGCACTATCCTGATTATCCTCATATTAGAGAAGTCTCTTAAGCTTTAAAGCCAACTCGAGGTGTGTTGTGCTCTGTCAGTTCGTCAGGTCTGAGACTACCTCTAGCTCCTTGGATTCATGGGGTCCCTTCTTGTGTGTCTGGTCTCTGTTCTTAGTTGTTTGACCAGACCATTCCTCTTTGCTGGGAGATCAAGGAGCAGTTAGTGTAGTGGTTGCAGTCTCACTATCTGATGGAATGCCTCTGGAATACCAGATTGGGTGATAGTCACCATGGATGCCAGCTTGAAGGATTTGAAGAGCTTGCTGCTTAGGTCAGTTTGTCCAGGGATGGCAAGCAGCCAGTTGAAGGTCAGAGCAATCCATCTGCCTCTAGAGAGGTTCCTGCTTCTCCGGATGAGGAAAGCAGTCTGTGTTTTCTTGGGCAATATCAAAACTGTGGCATATGTCAACTAGTGAGGCAGGATTTGTAGTGCCAGAGAGGCTTTCAAGGTGGTGGGGCTGCGTCATTGGGTGAAGAAGCACTTTAGTTTCCCTATCCACAGCCCACATGGCGGACATCAACAACTTTCAGGCTGATTTTTTTTTTAGTCTGAACACTGTGGATTCCAGCGAGTGGGAATTTAGTCTTCATGTGTTCAACCTCATAGTACAGAGGTGAGGCTTTCCAGTATTCGACATGATGGCCACTCAAGAGAATGCCAAAGTGGAGAATGTTTTCAATTGCAGGAAGGCTCTGCCGGTGGAGGGCTTGGATGCTCTACTTTAAGAGTAGCTTCCAGAGGGGCATCTATATGTCTGCTTCCCCCCCCCAATGTGGCCCTTGGTGAGCTGCTTTCTGTGCAAATTCAGGCTCACCTGGGCTTGGTGATTCTAGTGGCCCCGGACTGGCCATGCAGTCATGGTGAGAAGATCTCATGAACCTCCTATAAGGTCCCATTTCCTATTACCTCAAGAGAAGGGCCTCCCTTCTCGCTTACTGTCTGGCCCTTGAGAGATGTAGGCCATCTAGGAAGGACCAGTCTGGAGTGATAGTGCACACTCTTCTCAAGGCCCAGAGGGCCTCTACTTCCTTAGCCTATGTGAGAGACTGGAGGGGTTTTTGAGAGGTGTGAAGTAGCTGTCTTGTTCTTTTAACAATCTGATTTTGATCAGGGTTTAACACTGAACTCTCAAGATTCATGAACTGCCCTAGTATGCTACTGGAGGCACCTTCAAAGGACATCCTTGGCAGCACACCCTTACGTCTCCTGTTTCCTCAAGGAAGTAAAGCAGATCCGTCTACTGGTGAATCTGTTTGTTTCTTAGTGGAATCTCTCTCTGGTGCAGAAGGCACTGAAACAGCCTCCTTTTGAGCCTATTTGTTAGGCCTCTCTCAAGGACTTAACCTTTAAGTATTTGTTAGGCCTCTCTCAAGGACTTAACCTTTAAGGTTGTTTTTGTGGTGGCTATTGCAGTTCACCAGGTGGGAGTCAGAGCTTCAGGGAGTGTCTTCTGGTTATCTTGATGGCTTCTGTCTCTTTGCAAACTCTGCCAAGCCTTCTCTTCCTTTCACCTTAACCAGACCATCATCTTGACCTCCTTCTCAGAGAAGGACCTTCGGGCGGACTCTTCCCTGCATTTGGTAGACATGCAGAGGGCATTAGCCAAATACCTAGAGATTACTAATCCCTTTCATCAGTTGAGCCATCTTTGTCCTCTTCAGTGGTCCGAGGAAAAAAGAGGTAGCAGCCAAGTCTTCCATTGCCCACTGGATTAAGGAAGCTGTTGGTTCAGCATTCCTTTTTGGCATGTGTTGGAGGAAGTCTGAGCTCACTCCACTAGGGCACATATGGCCTTGAGGATGGAGTCAATTTTGGTGTTTCGAGAGGATGTCTTTAAGGCAGGTTACCTGGTCATCTCTGAGCACCTTTGTGAAGTACTGCAGGTTGCATGTAGGAGCTGGAGCAGATTGCACCTTTGGCAGGACAGTTCTGTCCAGGGCAACTTCCTCCCACCTTGGCTTCTGCCTGCTTGGGTACATCTGGACTGGTCTAGCAGGATAATAAGGAAGAAGATATTTAGATACCCGATAATTTTTTTCCCTTGAATCCTGCTAG
The DNA here is from genome assembly GCA_033557465.1 of Ichthyophis bannanicus. Taxonomy (NCBI): domain Eukaryota; kingdom Metazoa; phylum Chordata; class Amphibia; order Gymnophiona; family Ichthyophiidae; genus Ichthyophis; species Ichthyophis bannanicus. The sequence continues at coordinate 344,637,925 of CM066032.1, forward strand.
ACCAATCGGGACCCACTCTGGAAGACTCTTCCTTCAGGTTTGAGAGCCCTGCTGCCTCTTGATTGCACTGACAGGGTCAGCACCTCACACAGCGTCATTTGTAGTAGGGAGCCAAATGATGTTTGTTGATTAATAACATTCATAGTTTATTTTTTAATTCTCGCTTACTGTTCAGGAAGTGTCATACCAGTTTCTCCAGGAACAAGCAGGAAGTCAGTCCTCACATATGGGTGATTTCGGCGCCGACGGAGCCCTCGTGCGGAGCAATTCCCCAGCTTTCAAAGAAAGCCTTTGGGATTGCATTGCGCATGCGTGGTCCCCCTTCCCGCCCAATGGTGCCATCTTGCTTAGTCTCCCTTTTTCCGTGGAGCCCAACGAACGTGGTCCTAATTCCCTCGTGGAAAAAGTGCGTCAAATCTCCTGAAGATTCTTTTTTTCGCCCCGGTTCGATGCCGGTTCCCCTTCCCGCCTCAGTTCAGTACACCGGTATCGAGTCCGTTCAGTATTTTTCAGGTTTTGTCCTTAGTGACTAGCATTTGCGCCTTTTTTCCTTTTCACTGGCAGCCCAGTCATTTGACTTCACAGGGGCCCTTTTTCCCCCGATGGCTGCCAGCGGGTTTAAGAAGTGTGATCGGTGTAAAAAGTTAATGTCCCTCACCGACACACATGACTTCTGTCTCCACTGCCTCGGGGCCGACCATGACCCAATGGCCTGTGGCCCGTGCGGCAAGATGTCTTCTAAGGCACTCAGAAGTAGGCAGCAGCAGCGTAAAAGGATTTTCTCCAAGTCCGCATCCACCCGGGTCCGGACCTCGTCAGAAGCCTTGACGTCTTGGGAGCTGTCTGATTCCAAGCATCGTGGGGGTCTTCTGAACGGGGGTCTCCCTCGAGGGAACACAGGAGGAAGAAGAAGCTTGCGAGGGCGGCGTCGTTGGATGCCTCTGATAGGCTTGGGTCCTTGCAGGCCAGGTCACGGAGTCCCGACTGCTGCCCCGGGTCCTCTGAGTCAGAGCGCAAAGGTACCTCGCACGGAGCCGGAGATGCCGAGGAGGGTAACTGCTGTTGTCCTTGTTGACTCTTCTCTGGGAGAACCGGCATTGGGCCTGACAGCATCGGGACCCGAGCCGGAGGCGGCGGAGCCTTCTGAGCTCGGTTTCAGAATGGCGGCCTTGGAGTGCAGCATGTCTGCCTTCATGGAGCAGCAGCGGGCGCTGATGGCCGGTCTCACCTGTCCATCCGCCCCGACCACCGGGATCTTGACGTCCAAGTCGACCCCAGAGGCTGAGCTGATCCTCGAGACTCTTCGGACTCTGGTCGATCCTTGGCCGAGGTCTCTCTCGACCTCTCGTTCAGGACTGAGGCCATCGATGCCGGTGCCATCGGTGTTGGGGCGGTTGAGACCGAAGCCCTCACGGCCGGAGCCCATCGATTCCTCCTCGGGGGACTCAGCATGGGAAACGGAGGATGAAGAGTCCCCGGACACCCACCGGACCTGGTGTGTCCCATCAGACGTGCCGGGGTTCGAGCCTCAGAGAAGGTCCCCCCCGGAGGATACCCGGTTCTCGGAGTTCGTCAGGGACATGGCCAAGGGTTTGGCATTCCTGGCGGACACCGAGGAGGAGCCTCGAGCCAAGGAGCTTGCCCTTCAGTATAATTTTTTTCCCCCTCAGGAAGCCCTTATGGTACCGGTTCCTCCGATGTTGTAACGGCTGATGTTCCGTATGTGGGAGTCACCGACCTCGATGCCGGTTCTCACCAGGCGGGTCGATTCTATTGAGTCCGCAAGAGCCATGGGTTCCAGAAGGCACAGCTGCCGCACAGCTCCATGGTTATGGAATCGGCCATGCACAGGCTCAAGAGCCAAAAAATGCACTCCTCAGTGCCTCCTGGCAGGGAAGCCCGGAACCTGGATGCCCTCGGCAGAAAGTGCTACCAGGGCTCATTGCTGTCCTGCCGTGTCCAAACATACCAGCTGTACATGGGCATGTACTTACGGAACCTGGCAAAGGAGATTGCCGGGTTCTCAGCTGGCCTCTCCGAGGAACCCTTGCAGCGATTCAAGGCCTTGTCCACGGGAATTCGAGAGTGCTCGAAGTTTAGGCAGCCTATGATGGCTTCAAGGCTTCGGCCCGAGTAGCCGCATCTGGCATCGGGGCCCGATGCCAGGCATGGCTAATGTTGTTGGTCCTAGAGCCATGGGTACAGGACAAGTTGGTCGATGTCCCATGCCGAGGTGGCAACCTTTTCGGAAAACCTATGACTGAAAAGGCTGCCGAAATCGAGTCCAAGTACTTGACCCAGACAAGACTCTCCAAAAAGACTTCTGCCCCTTCTAAAAAGAAGGGCTCTGGTAAAAAGCCCTTTTTCCTGAGGAAGGGTGCTGCTTACCACAAGTACCCCACTCACCAGGCCTCTCCGGCTCCCCACCAGGGGCAGCAGGCCAAGGGACAGGGACATGGCCCGCGTAAGCAGAAGACCCCCAAGCCCCAGGCACCAGCTCCTTCCTAGCTGGTAGGGGGTTTTTGACAGCCACAGCATAGTCTCTCTCCAGCTAGGGGTGAGACTTGGCACAGGAGGAAGGCTGGCCCTGTACGCCCACAGGTGGCCAGCAATCACTACAGATACCTGGGTCCTACAAATAGTCCAGAAGGGCTATTTGCTCCACTTCAACCAGGTACCTCCCCAGGGGAGCCTCTCAGACCCCCTCTACACAGGAATCTCCTCTTGCAGGAGTTGGCTGGTCTTCTAGAGGATCAGGCGGTGGAGCCGGTGCTCCACAGCCTACAAGGGCAAGGCTTCTACTCCAGGTATTTTCTGATACCAAAGAGAACAAGAGGCCTCAGGCCCATCCTCTACCTGTGATACTTAAACAAGTTCCTGGTGAGGGAGAAGTTCAAGATGCTTTCCCTTGGAATATTGCTGTCTTACCTCCAACAGGGAGATTGGCTATGTTCCTTAGATCTGAAGGATGCCTACACCCACATCCTTATACATCCAGACCACAGACAATATCTCAGATTTGTAGTGGGAGGAAGCCATTTTCAGTACAAAGTACTTCCATTTGGCCTAGCCTCCGCCCCCCCAGAGTGTTCACCAAGTGTCTGGCGGTGGTGGCGGCTTTTCTCAGGAACCAGGGAATCTTTGTCGTCCCGTACCTCGACGACTGGCTCATCAGGGTCCCGTCGCCTCAAGAGGCCCAACGGGCCACAGCTCGCACTATCAACATACTGCAGCATCTAGGCTTTGTCATAAATCAGGCAAAGTCCACCTTGCTGCCCACACAGAACTTAGAGTTCATAGGGGCGAAGCTGGACACCATTCAAGCAAAGGCTTACCTGCCAGAGGACAGGGCACAGAGGCTTCTGGAGCTAGTATACCAAATCAGCCACAAGTCTCAGATATCAGCAAGGCATTTTCTGCGCCTTCTAGGACACATGGCCTCCACGATGCATGTGACCCCAAACGCCCATCTCAACATGAGAACAGCTCAGTGGTACCTCCAGGATCAGTGGACGCAAGGCACAGGGCGATTCCGAGACAGGATAAGGGTGTCCAAACGACTGCTGAAGTCGGCCTGGTGGCTTCAGCCACCCAACCTGCTGGGTGGGAGTGCCTTTTCAGCCCCCAGCGTACTCAAGAGTCCTGACGACAGATGCATCCCTGCTAGGCTGGGGAGCCCATTGCCAGGACTCCTGCACTCAAGGGTTGTGGTCTCCTCAAGAGAGGACACAACAAATCAACCTCTTACAGCTACGAGCGATACGCCTAGCTCTTTGAGCTTTTTGCCATGTTCTCTCACATCAGTCTGTCTTGGTGCAGACAGACAATCAGGTGGCTATGTTCTACGTGAACAAGCAGGGAGGGACATGGTCCCGTATCCTGTGCCAGGAGACACTGGACCTCTGCTCCTTTTCCATCAGACAGGGTATATCTCTCAAGGCGGTATCTCCAGGAACAAGCAGGAATGAATCCTCACATATGGGTACGTCGGAACCGAAGGAGCCTGCGCGGGAAAGCTCCCCAGCTTCCCAGAAAGGAAAGCTTTTGGGGCCTCCCACAGCGCATGCGCGCTGCCTTCCCGCCTTCCTGACCAACTCTCCACAGTTCTTCTTTTTCCGCGGAGCCAGCAGGTCGTGTTCCTGTCACCGCTGAAGAAGTTGTTATTTTAATTTGTTTCTTTGGCCGCGTGTCTGCCTTCCCCGATTCCGGACCGGTACCGCCGGTCTTTTTTTCTTTATTTCTTAAAAAAACATATCTTATTTTTCCCCACTTGGTGTGTTTGTTCTGTGAGGCCTCTAGGCCTTCACAGAATTCTCCCTCATGGAGAAACAAGCCTCTGGTTTTAAAAAATGCACCAAGTTTAGCGGTACTATATCAGTCACAGACACCCATGAATGGTGTCTTAAATGTTTGGGGCCTGACCACTCCATTCCGGATTGTCCATCCTGCTCTCTGATGTCCAAGCGTGGCTTACAGAACCGAGCAGCCAAGTTTCATATGCTGTTTTCTACAGATACTCCAGCATCAGCATCCTCCAGGTCTTCCTCTCCTGATGGATCTCAGGTAACCAAACATTCTTCCGGCAGGTCCTCAAAGGGCAAATCTCCCTCTAAGCATCGACAGGCCCTTGGGCTTGACCCTGAGGACCCTGCCCCAGCCAAACAACCCCGGCGGGAAGCTCCGGCTTCCAAAGCTCCTCCTATGGGGTTACAGGTTGACATCGATGGCACGGCCTCGACTGATCACCTGTTAGACTGCTCTGGGGTACCGGCCCATACCGGTACCGACATCCAGGCAGTCGTGGCATCTATGGATAATACCGTTCAATCCATGCAGCAGGCCATAATGGCTTTTATTAAAGCTGCAACGCCCTCGGTACCGCACCAAGCGGTTCCGCTTCCGGTTCCGGTACCACAACCGACACCGGTTCCCAGAGCATCCACTTCCACCAGGATACCGGTCCCGGTTCCGGGGTTTATCCCGATACCGATCCGGTTCCGGGTACGCCCGATGTGGATACCGGTCGATACGCGTATCGATCTTTGGAAGCTAATAGACGATACTTCGAGTCTTCTGATGATTCCGATACCTCAGAAGACTCTGCTGAAGTATCTCTTACTCTTCCTGAGGAGCCCTCTTCTCCAAAGAGGAGAATGTCTCCTCCAGAGGATTTGTCCTTTCAAGACTTCATTCTTGAACTAGCCAAGGGGCTCTCAGTTTCAGTAACCTCTGAAAAAGAACCTAGAGCAAAAAAATTAGATATTTTGGGATACTCTAAGGTTCCCAAAGAGGCAGTCACCTTGCCCATCCATGCAATTCTTCAAGAACACATGATGGACTTATGGGAGACTCCTCTCACCTTATCTCCACATTCTCGTCGTTTGGACACCATGTATCGTGTCCCTCCTTCTCCTGGTTTTCAAAAAACTCAGCTTCCTCACCACTCTATTGTGGTACAGTCAGCTATGAAAAGGATAAAGAGTACCAAAAGACACTCTTACACTCCCCAGGAAGAGAATGTAGGACTTTGGATGCTTTTGGTAGGAAAATCTTCCAAGCCAGTATGCTTATTGCCAGAATCAATTCATACAGCCTCTATATGGGCATGTTTCTGAAGGAGATTGCACTGAAGATACGCCATTTTCTCCCCTTTATCCCAGAGGATAGGAAGGAGGAATTCCTTCTTTTGTTAAAGCATACCCAAGATGTTTCAAAGTTCTCCAACAGAGCTGCCTTTGACTCCTTTGAGGGTGCTAGCAGAGCCTCAGGCATTGCCATAGCTGCTCGCAGAATTGCTTGGCTCCAGGCCTCTGACTTAGAACCCTGGGTCCAAGATGGGTTGGGCAATCTGCCCTGTACAGGTGAAAATCTGTTTGGCAAGGAGTGGCAAATCAAAGCCACTCAAATGGATGCAGAGAATGCTGCTTTAGATAGACTTTCTAAGTCTACCTCTACCCCTGCCAAGAAAAAATCTTTTAAGAAGCCTTTCTACAAAAAGACCAGATTTTCCACAAATACTGGCCAACAATCTTCCCAAGTTCACTTTGCTCCTAAGCGTCAGCAATCTAAACAGGCCAGGGCAAAACCTGCAGGGACTGCTACAGTTCATCAGTCCCAACCTCCTCAGGGTTTTTGACTTACTTCTAGAGAACTTATCTTTTCTGGCTCTACAACAGCCAGAGCCTCTCACCATTCCAGGAAGGTTAACTCATTTTGCTCCCAGATGGGAGCAAATCACATCAGAACAGTGGACCCTCTCTATCATCAGAGAGGGCTACAAACTACATTTCTCCAGCCTTCCTCCCCATACCATGGTGAGACATTTCAATTCTCCCCCATCTCTCCTGCACCTGTTGGGTCAGGAGGTGACCACCCTTCTTGCCCAAAGGGCAATAGAAGAGGTTCCTCTTCTTCAACAGGGGTCAGGGTTTTACTCCCCTTATTTTCTCATTCCCAATAAAACAGGGGGATACAGACCCATTCTGGATCTGAGAGAATTGAACAAATTTCTATGCAAGGAGAAATTCAAGATGCTCTCTCTAGGTACTCTCCTTCCATACCTGCAGAGTCAGGATTGGCTTTGTTCTCTAGATCTAAAGGATGCGTACACGCATATACTCACCCATCCATCCCACAGAAAATTCCTACGGTTTCTGTTCCAAGGAAAACATTTCCAGTACAGAGTACTCCCCTTCGGTCTAGCCTCTGCTCCAAGAGTGTTCACCAAATGCATGTCAATAGTGGCTGCATTTCTACGCACCCTGGGAATTTTTGTTTTCCCATACCTGGACGACTGGCTCATCCGAGCTCCATCTCAGTCCGAGGCTCAGACTTCCCTGGACCACACCAGACGCATACTGCAGTATCTGGGACTTGTCATCAATCTGCCAAAGTCTCAACTCACCCCTGCTCAGTCCCTAGAATTCATAGGGGCCTGGCTAGATACCACCACTGCAAGGGCCTATCTTCCTCAAGCCCGTTGCCACCGTCTAGTGCACTTGGCCTCTCAAACCCAGTCCAGAAACCACTTGACTGCCAGGGAGATGCTACAACTGCTAGGCCACATGGCATCCACAGTTCATGTGGTGCCTTATGCTCGCCTGCATATGAGAGCAGCTCAATGGACTTTGTCCACCCAGTGGACTCAAGCATCAGGAGCTCTCTCAAACCAAATAGCAACCTCAAAAGTCTCTTTTGGTCTCTCCAATGGTGGATGTCCACCCAAAATCTGTTGTTGGGGGCCCCCTTCCAACCATTGTTACCCCAAGCAACCCTCACAACAGATGCCTCCCAAATGGGTTGGGGAGCTCATCTCCAAGACCTCTCCACTCAGGGCACTTGGTCTCCACAGGAGACCACCCTTCATATCAACCTTTTGGAACTGCGAGCAATTTTCCTTACTCTCAAGGTCTTTCATACCCTCCTCAACAACATGACAGTCCTTGTTCATACCGACAATCAAGTAGCCATGTTTTACATAAACAAACAAGGAGGGACTGGCTTTCTGTCGCTTTGCAACGAAGCTCTAAGATTGTGGGCCTTCGCCAGAGAGCATCAAATCCATCTCCTGGCAGTATACCTCCCAGGAATCCAAAACTCTTGGGCAGACAGACTCAGTCGAGTTCTGCTTCCACACGAATGGTCCCTGCACATGGATCAGGTACTCAGAATCTTCCAGGAATGGGGAACCCCGGACATAGACCTATTTGCAAGTCCGTGGAATGCCAAACTTCCCCGGTTCTGTTCCAGAATTCCGTGTCAGGGAGCTTAGGCCAAGGATGCCTTCCTCCTTCATTGGGGTCAGGAATTCCTCTATGCCTTTCCACCCATTCCTTTGATTCCCAAGACTCTGTTCAAACTTTAGAGGGACCAAGGATCTATGATCCTCATAGCTCCACGCTGGCCACGCCAAGTGTGGTACCCTCTACTTCTGCATCTCTCCCAAGCCCCCTCCCTGGACTTGGGAGCTGCCCCAGACCTTCTGTCTCAGGAGGAGGGGACTTTGTGGCACCCAAACCCCAAGTCCCTTCACCTCAGAGCTTGGTTACTGAAGGCCTAAACCTTCAAGACTCCAATCTTTCTCAGCAAGTGAAGGATATCCTCCATGCCTCTAGGAAACCTTCCACTAGGCGTTCTTACGCTTTTAAATGGAAAAGATTTTCCATTTGGTGTGCTCAAAAGGGTCTTAACCCTTTAGCACTACCTTTAAATTCTTTACTGGAATATCTCCTGCATCTCTCCAATGCAGGCCTTAAAACGAATTCAGTAAGGGTCCATTTGAGCGCTATTGCAGCATCCCTTAAACCTCTCAATGGACAACCTGTTTCCTCTTATCCTCTTATTGCAGATTTATGAGAGGCCTAACTTAAACTAAGCCTCCCATTCGCCCTCCTCCGGTAGCATGGGACTTAAACTTGGTTCTTGGTCAGCTTATGAAGCCACCCTTTGAACCCTTAGCCACTACCTCCTTGAAATTTCTTTCTTGGAAGGTTATTTTCCTCATTGCAGTCACCTCAGCTCGCCGTATCAGTGAACTGCAAGCCCTAGTGGCTAATCCCCCTTATACAAGGTTTCATCATGATAAGGTGGTGCTTAGGACTAATCCCCACTTTATGCCTAAAGTGGTCTCCCCTTTTCATCTTAATCAAGAGGTATATCTACCTGTCTTTTTTCCGGCTCCTCATGCATCCAGTGCAGAGAGGAACCTTCATACTCTGGATTGTAAAAGAGCTCTTGCCTTTTACCTCCACAGGACACAGCAACATCGAAAGTCTTCTCAGCTTTTTGTTGCTTTTGATCCTTCTCATTTAGGACTTCCAGTCTCTAAAAGAACACTGTCCAATTGGATTGCTCAGTGTATCACTTTTGCTTACCAAAGTAAGAACCTTTCTCTGGAGGGCCATGTCATAGCTCACAATGTGAGAGCCATGGCCACCTCTATGGCTCATCTTCACTCTGTATCCATCGATCAGATCTGTCGAGCAGCCACCTGGGCCTCGGTTCATACCTTTACAGCCCATTACTGTTTGGACAAGGACTCCCGCCGGGATGCCTTGTTAAGTCAGGCTGTCCTCAGACACCTGTTCCATTCTTAATCAACTCCTGCCCACCTTCCCTGTATAGATGCCTGAGATCCATAGGAAGATGAGGACCTGTTAGTGTAGCTGGGTTTAAAAAAGGTTTGGACAAGTTCCTGGAGGAAAGGTCCATAAGCCATTATTAAGAAGGGACCCAGGATATCAATGCTTGAACCAATACAAGCATTGTGGAACCTGTGTCCCTTGGGGAAACTGCTAGGTACATATGACCTAGATTGGCCACTGTTGGAAACAGAATACTGGGCTTGATGGACCTTGGTCTGACCCAGTATGGCATATGTTATGTTCTTATGACCCCTTCTGGGTCTCATACCCTTGGGGGGGGGATCTCCCCGGCATCTTAGCTAGGGAGTCCCCATATGTGAGGACTCATTCCTGCTTGTTCCTGGAGATAGCACAGTTACTTACCTGTAACAGGTGATCTCTGGGAACAGCAGGAATTAGTCCTCACAACCCACCCACCTCCCCTAGGAGTTGTATCTCTCTCTCTCTCTTTCCTTTCCTCTCTCTATTGTCTCAGCTTTAAACTCGAACTGAGGAGAGTTGGTCAGGAAGACGGGAAGGCAGCGCGCATGCGCTGTGGGAGGCCCCAAAAGCTTTCCTTTCTGGGAAGCTGGGGATCTTTCCCGCGCAGGCTCAGTCGGTTCCGACGTACCCATATGTGAGGACTAATTCCTGCTGTTCCCAGAGATCACCTGTTACAGGTAAGTAACTGTGCTTTACCTGCCAGGTCAAGAGAACAGCCTAGCAGACAAACTAAGCAGAATTCTTCAACCTCATGAATGGCAACTGAATCCGGAAGTGGCCCAGCAGATCTTCCTCTGCTGGGGACATCCGTACATAGATCTCTTCGCCAGCTCGCAGAATCATCAGTTCAACTTTTGCTCCAGACAGCCACATCCCGAAAGGATGGCTGCGGATGCTTTTCTGATCTCCTGGTCTGTGGGCCTCCTGTATGTGTTTCCTCCCACGCCTCTGGTGGCCCGAACTCTCTTCAAAATCCTGCGGGACAAGGCCTCGGTCATCCTGGTAGCCCCCAGATGGCCAAGACAACCTTGGTTCCCGCTTCTCCTTCAGCTGGCAGTGGAGCCCCCACTCCCTCTGGGGACGAGCCCCGACCTCCTGTCCCAGGAGCAGGGCTCTATCTTACATCCCAAGCTCAAATCCCTCAATCTGATGGCATGGCTGCTGAAAGGGTAGTGCTGGCTCCTCTCCTCCTACATAAGAACATAGAAGAAGTGTTACTGGCCTTAAGGAGGCAGTCCACTAGGAAAACCTATGCTTTCAAGTGGCGAAGGTTTGAGGTGTGGTGTAACCAATACAATGAAAACCCTTTTTCTTGCCCTGTACCAATGGTGTTGCTGTATCTGCTTTACCTCCCTGACTTAGGCCTCAAATCTAACTCTGTCAGGGTCCAACTGAGTGCTCTGACAGCACATCACTCACCAATGGAAGGACAACCTCTTTCGGTTCACCCCTTGGTGTCCAGGTTCCTCAGAGGTCTACTTCTACTAAAACCCCTGGTTCGTCCTCCGGCGACCGAGTGGGATCTGAATGTGGTCTTGCAACAGCTTACTCGCCCATCTTTTGAGCCGATGTCCGCTTGCCATCTGCGCTTCCTCTCCTGGAAGGTACTCTTCCTGGTGGCACTCACATCTGCCTGGTGAGTGAGTGAGCTACAAGCTCTGCTTTCAGAAAGACCGTACACATGTTTTTATAGGAACAGGGTGGTCCTACGTACCCACCCCAAGTTTCTTCCTAAAGTGGTCTCTCCGTTCCACCTCAACCAAGTGGTGGTTCTTTCGACATTCTTTCCCAGACCACATGCTAGCCGGGCAGAGGCAGTTCTGCATACCCTTGATTGTAAGAGGGCATTAGCCTTCTACTTGGAGCGTATGCAGGGGCATCGAAGGGCTCCTCAGCTCTTTGTCTCTTTTGACCCCAGTAAGCTGGGGCTACCTGTCTCCAAGCGCACGTTGTCCACGTGGGTGGCAGATTGAATTGCCTGGGCGTACAGGGCGGACGACCTCCCGTTGCAGGGTCGAGTCACGGCAAACAGTGTCAGGGCTAAAGCCGCATCAGTGGCTCACTTCCGCTCTGTTCCGCTGGCAGACATCTGCCGGGCCGCCACCTGGTCTTCAAGCCAGACTTTTGCAGCCCATTACTGCTTGGATGGGGAGTCCCAACGAGACAGTGCTTTCGGCCAGACGGTACTCCGCAACTTATTTGAGATTTAGGGAACTCCTACCCTCCGGCCCTCTGGTGTCAGGCTACTGGGGGTGTTGTGTCTCCGCTGGATTCCTATCACAGCTGCTGCGGCTCTTCTAGAGGGAGCCATTTTTCAGCTATGGGTTCTCGGTAGCTTATAGCTAGGGAGTCCCATATGTGAGGACTGACTTCCTGCTTGTTCCTGGAGAAAGCATAGTTACTTACCTGTAACAGGTGTTCTCCACGGACAGCAGGAATCAGTCCTCACGACCCTCCCTCCTCCCCTGGAGTTGCAGTTCTATTATTGATTTTGTTCTTTTGGCCGTCTTTTTAGCTGTCATTAGACTGAGCAAGACTGCATGCTTTGGTGGGAAGGGGGGCACGCATGCGCAATACAGTCCCAAAGGCTTTCTTTGAAAGCTGGGGAATTGCTCCGCACGAGGGCTCAGTCGGCGCCGACGTCACCCATATGTGAGGACTGATTCCTGCTGTCCCTGGAGAACACCTGTTACAGGTGAGTAACTATGTTTTCTCTGTGCTGCGCCTGTGGATATACCAAGTGATGAGATCACTGAAAGTTGCTCTAGTCTGCCTCCACCTACTGGCTGTCTGGGGAGCATAACCCACTCATCTCGACTGGTCTAGAAAGATTCAAGGAAAGGAAAATTTTCAGGTATGCAAATTTCTCCTGCGCAGATGCAGAGACGTGCTCAGAAAACCAGATGGCTGAGCTGACTGCTGGGGTTTTAGCACAATATCTGAGAAGGTGTGAAGAGTTCTCCAGGACCAAGCAGGAAGTCAGTCCTCACATATGGGTGACGTCGGCGCCGACGGAGCCCTCGCGGAGCAATTTTCCCCAGCTTTCAAAGAAAGCCTTTGGGAATTGCAGCGCGCATGCGCAGTCCCCTTCCCGCCCAAAGGTGCCATCTTGGCCAGTCTTCTTTTTTCCGCGGAGCCCTACAGACGCTGTCTACGAGTCACCGCTGAAAAGTTGATTTTCTTTCTTTATTTTTGTATTTTCTTCTGTTCGACGCCGGTCCCTTTTCCGTCCGGCCTCACGACGCCGGTTGCGAGGCCTCCCCTTCTTTTCGGTTTTTTCTGTCCTTCGTGACAAATTCGCGCTTTTTTCACTTTTCCCTGGCGGCACGAACGTTTGACCTCGCAGGGGCCCTTTTTCCCCCGATGGCCGCCAGTGGTTTTAAAAAGTGTGTTAAGTGTAAGAAACTTATGTCTCTTACTGACACACATGATTGCTGCCTCCGTTGCCTGGGCCCAGATCATGAAGAAATGATCTGTGGAGCCTGTGGCAAGATGTCCGCGAAATCTTTGCGGAGTCGGCAGCATCAGCGGGAGAGAATCTTCTCTGACCCCAGCCGTACCCGGACCTCGTCAGAAGCTTCGGTGTCCAGGGAATCTGGCTCTGAACACCGTCGTAGATCCTCTGAGAGGGGGTCTCCTACCCGGGTGCATCATCGGAGGAAGAAACCCGCGAGGACGGCGTCGGTGGACGCTCCTGGCTCCGCGAGGGCCAGGTCGCATAGCCCCGATAGCCGTCCCGGGTCTTTGGAGCTGGAGCGGCCATCCAAACAGCCTCGTCTGGAGATGGACTCGTCTGCTCACGTAAGTCCTGTTGTCCTCTTGGACTCGCCTCCGAGGGGTCCGACGTCGGGCCCGACGCCGTCGGGACCCGAGTCGGGGGCTGCTGGGTCTCCTGAGTTCGGACTCAGGTTGACTGCCTTGGAGAGCAGCCTGGCTGCCTTCATGGACCAGCAGCGGGCATTGATCGCTGGCCTCGCTGGCGCTTCTGCCCTGACCGCCGGGACGTCGACGTCTAAGTCGACCCCGGAGACCGAGCCGATCCTCGAGTCCATGCGGGCTCGAGTCGATCCTCGGTCGAGGTCCCCTTCGGCCTCCCGTTCGGGGCCGAGGTCGTCGACGCCGACTCTCTCGGCGTCGGGGCGGACGGCGTCTGTGCCCGCCCGGCCAGAGCCGCTCGACTCCTCCTCCGAGGAGTCCGCCTGGGAATCTGAGGTGGAAGAGTCACCTGATTCTTTTCGGACTCTGTGTATCCCTTTGGACTCCCCCGAGTCCGAACCTCGGAGACAGTCCCCCCCGGAGGATGCTCGGTTCTCGGACTTCGTGAGGGATATGGCCAAGGCCTTGGCCTTCCCTGCGGATCCCGAGGAGGAGCCTCGAGCCGAAGAGCTCGATGCCCTCCAGTATGACTCTCCTGCAAAGGAGCATTTTACTGTACCGGTTCCTCCGATGCTGGAACGACTTCTTTCCGCATGTGGGAGAGCCCGGCGTCGTCGCCGGTATTAAGCAAGCGGGTCGATGCCATATATCGAGTCCGCAAGAGCCCTGGCTTCCAAAAAGCACAGCTGCCGCACCATTCCATGGTGGTGGAATCGGCCATGCATAGGCTCAAGAGCCAGAAGATGCACTCCTCGGTGCCTCCCGGCAGGGAAGCCCGCAGCCTGGATGGCATCGGTAAGAAGTGTTTCCAGGGCTCTATGCTTGCTTGTCGGGTCCAGACTTACCAGCTCTACATGGGCATGTATCTCAGGGACCTGGCTAAAGAAATAGCCGGATTCTCTGCTGGTCTCTCCGAGGAACCTTTGCGGCGGTTCCTGGCCTTGTCCACCGGTATTCGGGAGTGCTCAAAGTTTATCTCTCGAGCAGCCTATGATGGCTTTGAGGCATCGGCTCGGGTAGCCGCAGCCGGCATCGGGGCCCGCCGACAGGCTTGGCTTCAGTCATCCGACCTCGAGCCCTGGGTGCAGGACAAGTTGGTCGATGTCCCCTGCAGAGGTGAAAACCTCTTTGGCAAACCTATGGACGAGAAGGCTGCGCAACTCGAGACAGAGACTCTCACCAGGACTCGGCTCTCCAGGAAAACCTCTGCCCCTTCCCAGAAAAAGAAGGGCTCGGGGAAAAAACCCTTTTACCCGAGGAAGGCGGCTGCCTATAAACACTACCCTCATTATCAGGCCTCCGCAGCTCCCCAACAGGGTCAGCAGGCCAAGGGACGGGGTAACGGGTCCTGTAGGCAGCAAGCCCCCAAGCCTGCGCCACCGGCCCCTGCTCCGCAGGGTCGGGGTTTTTGACTCTTTCAGCATAGCCTCTCCCCCTCCGCTGGTGTCTCTCAGCACGGGAGGCCGGCTGGTCCACTTTGCCCACAGGTGGTCCAACATCATGTCAGATACCTGGGTGCTCCACATAGTCCGAGAGGGCTATCTTCTACACTTCCACCAGGTACCTCCCTCCTACTTTCCAGGGGAGCCTCTGCGACCCCCTCTTCACCGGGACTTACTCCTTCAAGAGTTGGCAAGTCTTCTTCAGGAACAGGCGGTGGAACCGGTGCCCCACCACCTGAGAGGTCAAGGCTTTTATTCCAGGTACTTCCTGATACCAAAGCGTACTGGAGGCCTCAGACCCATCCTGGACTTGCGGAACCTCAGCAAGTTCCTGGAAAGGGAAAAGTTCAAGATGCTTACCCTTGGAATCCTGCTGCCCTACCTCTGGCAGGGAGATTGGCTATGCTCCTTGGATCTAAAGGATGCCTACACTCACATCCTCATCCACCCAAGCCACCGACAATACCTAAGGTTTGTGGTGGCAGGCAATCATTACCAGTACAGAGTACTGCCCTTTGGCCTATCATCCGCACCACGAGTCTTCACAAAATGTCTCGCAGTGGTGGCGGCTTATCTCCGGCTTCAGGGCCTCTTTGTCTTCCCTTACCTAGACGACTGGCTGATCAGAGCACCGTCCTCCACGGAGGCCACTCACGCCACGCAACGTACTGTGACTCTGCTCCAGTACCTGGGCTTTGTCATAAACTTCGAAAAGTCCACTTTGCTCCCCTCTCAGGATCTCGAGTTCATCGGCGCCAGGTTAAACACGCTTCAAGCGCGAGCCTTTCTGCCGCTCGACAGGGCACAACGGCTCATGGCTCTAGCCAGCCGCTTCCGCAGCCATCCCCGGGTCTCGGCCAGGCACTTTCTGAAACTGCTCAGCCATATGGCTTCCACGGTCCATGTGACCCCCAATGCCCGCCTGAATATGCGGCCTGCTCAATGGTGCCTTCGCTCACAATGGCGTCAGGCCTCGGGGAGACTAGCGGACTCCGTACGAATCTCCAGCCCGCTGGTCTCTTCTCTACAGTGGTGGCTTCATCTACCCAACCTAGTGCTCGGAATGCCCTTTCAGTCTCCTCCGCCTGTTCAGGTACTGACGACCGACACTTCTCTCCTGGGCTGGGGAGCACATTGCCAAGGGACATGTACTCAGGGTCTCTGGACCCCGTGGGAATCTGCCCAGCAGATCAACTTCCTGGAGCTCAGAGCGATCCGCCTGGCTCTACGGGCCTTCTTCCACCTTACCACTCACCAGTCTGTCCTCGTCCAGACGGACAATCAAGTGGCCATGTTCTACGTGAACAAACAGGGGGGCACGGGCTCCTTCCTTCTCTGTTGGGAAGCACAAAAGCTCTGCGCTTGGGCCGTCAGCCGAGGAATCCTCCTCAAAGCTGTCTATCTCCCAGGTCAAGAAAATTACCTGGCGGACAAACTGAGCAGAATCCTCCAACCACACGAGTGGAGATTGGACCCGTTGGTGGTTCAAAGGGTCTTTCTCCAGTGGGGCCTCCCCACTCTGGATCTCTTTGCCAGTCCTCTGAACAGGCAACTTCCTCGGTTCTGCTCTCGGGAACCGCATCCCCTCCGAGTAGCGGCGGATGCTTTTCTGCTCTCATGGTCCACGGGCCTTCTGTATGCCTTTCCTCCCATGCCGCTGGTGTCTCGAACACTTTTCAAGGTTCTCCAAGACAAGGCTTCGGTGATACTGATAGCGCCCCGGTGGCCCCGGCGGCCCCGGCAACCGTGGTTCCCGCTACTGATGCAACTGGCGGTAGACACTCCGTTGCCTCTGGGGTTTCAACCCGATCTCCTGACCCAGGATCAGGGGTCTCTCCTACACCCAATGTTCCCTCTAATTTTCTGTAGGCTGTGTGCGCATAAAATATCAGCTGTGCAGGTTTTGAAGGAAGGTTCAATTTTTGTGTGCCACATATCGACACTCAGAGTTATATACTTTAAAATTTGACTACACGTCAGAATACAGTATGTACACCACATTGATTGCACTAGAAAATATTGTAGAACTTGTGAAAACCATAAATACATAACAACTTTTCAATTTTAAGAACGTCTGTGTTGTTTTCTATCAGAATCAGAACCGTAATTTTTGTGCGCTCTGTTGTAAAGTATGTGCGCTCACTTGGCGAGGTGTGTGCGCGCGCACACGCGCACAGCTTAGAGGGAACAGTGCCTACACCCCAACCTCAGATCTCTTCATCTGATGGCCTGGCTGCTGAAAGGGTAGTCCTTGCTCCCCTCCTGCTGCCTCCAGAGCTGGAAGAGGTCGTGCTGGCTTCCAGGCGGCCCTCTACCCGGAAATCTTACGCCCTTAAATGGCGTCGCTTCTCCACCTGGTGTACTCAGCAGTCTCAAGATCCCTTCTCCTGCTCGGTGTCAGTGGTCTTGCAGTACTTGCTTTCCCTCTCCAATCTTGGACTGAAGTCCAACTCGGTCAAAGTTCACCTCAGTGCTATTTCTGCACATCATGTACCGGTGGAAGGCAGGCCTCTTTCCGGCCACCCTCTCGTGGCACGGTTCTCTCCCGAGGTCTCCTTCTCCTTAAACCACCTTTGCGCCCCCCAGCCCCTGACTGGGACCTGAACGTGGTTTTACAGCGGATCACCTGTCCGCCTTTTGAACCCATGGCTACCTGTCCTCTCCGTTTTCTTTCGTGGAAAACCTTATTCCTGGTAGCCCTCACTTCCGCTAGACGCGTTAGTGAACTGCAGGCCCTAGTGTCTGATCCCCCTTACACTAGGTTCTACAAGAATAGGGTAGTCCTGCGGACTCACCCTAAGTTTCTTCCAAAAGTGGTCTCCCCTTTTCACATCAATCAGGAGGTGGTGCTTCCGACCTTCTTTCCCAGGCCACACTCCAGCCGAGCTGAGAGGGTCTTGCATACCCTGGACTGTAGAAGGGCGCTGAACTTCTACTTTGATCGTACGCGGGAGCACCGTAAGACACTTCAGCTCTTCCTGTCTTACGACCCTAATAAATTGGGGCTCCCTGTCTCCAAGCGTACTCTGTCCATCTGGGTGGCTGACTGTATCGCTTGGACTTATGGGGCGGCAGGCCTCTCGTTGGAAAGTCGAGTCACCGCTCATCGGGTTAGGGCGAAGGCTGCGTCAGTGGCTTACCTCCGCTCTGTTCCATTGGCAGACATCTGCCGGGCCGCTACTTGGTCTTCGAGCCAGACTTTTGCAACCCATTACTGCCTCGAGAGGGAGTCCCGCAGGGACAGTGCTTTCGGACAGGCAGTCCTCCGTAATCTCTTCGAGGTTTAAGCAACTCCTACCCTCCATCCTGGATGTTGGGCTACCGGTTGGAGATTAGTCAGAGAAGATTCCTTCCTTCTGTGCTGCTGAGCTAGAGGGAGCTCATTTTTGTGCTTAGAGTCTCCGGTAGCCTTAAGCTTGGGAGTCCCATATGTGAGGACTGACTTCCTGCTTGGTCCTGGAGAAAGCGTAGTTACTCACCTGTAACAGGTGTTCTCCAGGAGCAGCAGGAATCAGTCCTCACAACCCTCCCTCCTCCCCGTGGAGTTGCAGTCATATGATTTAGTTTTTGCAAATTTTTTTGCTGTCTTTTCGCTATGTCATCAGACTGGCCAAGATGGCACCTTTGGGCGGGAAGGGGACCGCGCATGCGCGCTGCAATTCCCAAAGGCTTTCTTTGAAAGCTGGGGAAAATTGCTCCGCGAGGGCTCCGTCGGCGCCGACGTCACCCATATGTGAGGACTGATTCCTGCTGCTCCTGGAGAACACCTGTTACAGGTGATTAACTACGCTTTAGCTCATTCTGCAGTCAGAGCTAGTGACGAATTTATGCCAGTTTCTTTCCTTTACATCCAGTGCACAAGACATGCAACTTTTTTTGGCTTTGCTGAAGGGGAATGGTCAGAAAAGAGAAGCTGAGGAGGAGGTGTGCTGGAACAAACAGTTATGCACATGTGCTGGAATGCTGTTTCACACATAAGCTTTTTATTCTGCACAGAATAATATCAGCATTTATGACAGAAAGCATTCCAGCATATGCGTATAAGTGTCTGATACAATTTTTTTTTTATCATTTCAAAAACCTTTGTAGCATGCTCATTGTTTGGTGCAGACTTTTTGCATGCTTTTCATTTACAGCATTGGGGAGCAAAACCTTTACTTTATGCTTACATAACGCAAAGGTTCTAAGTAATGCAACTTTTCTGCATCTGCTCTTTGGTGAGCAATTCTTGTCACTGTTGGGAGTTGATTATGGAAGTGGGCAAAAACAGCTGAGAGAGTAGCACTATTAACTGAACACATTTCTGGTTTTATCTAGAGTAAATAAAGGTTAGCAACACTCAGTGTTTTGTATTTGTAAATTCTTAATTTGGCAGACAGGTTCCGTCCTTGTGCTAAGGCTTGCTCCCGTTTGCTCCTTTCAGTGTAAATAATACCTAATGGTACGTTTGAATTAGTCTGGCATATCTTCTGAAATTTTAATTTAAAGGAGTGTTTATTACCAATGAGGCAGTACAAAGCGGCTGACAAGAAAACTGTTGCTTTTACAAACAATTCTGATTTCTTCATTGCACATCAAAATGTTGATTGTTCTTTTGTGTGTCTAGGTGAAGTCTGTTGGAGAGAGAGTGGTTCTATATGTCTTAAATCGAATTATTTATAGGACGCGGGAAATGGAGAGGGATGACGTTCCATTTCTCTGTCACAGTAGCACTGATTACGCCAAGGTCTTCTGGAAGAAAGGGGAGGCCATTGGGTTTTATTCTGTCAAACCAACAGGTAAATATATTATTGAAAACATGTTTCTTATTGTGAATCAGCTTGGATGAAACATCTGATGAAATGCAATTGTTACTGATTAGGAAATGTGCTGATGCTGCTGAAATCGTGTTCATTGTGGTACACTTGCAAACAAGAGTCTGCTACAAGATCACAGCTTGGTTGGTACTGCTTCTAGAGGGATATGTCATGAATATTAGAAGACTCTTTCTAAACATCTGGCTATAACGAGACAGCAAATTATCCAGTATTATTTTGCAAATAATAGACAAACATGTTTTGTGATGTGTCGCCAGGCCTGTGTAGCATTAAATGGTTGTGCAGTCATTCTGAACCATTGCTATCTGTAGAAAAGGCAGAGAAATGACATATTGATATCGAGCTTTCAGTCAGTCAAAAAACAAAACAAAACACTCTAGAACTTGGGGTTTGTTAGGCAGCTGTTTGAGTTCAGTAGCAGCCCTGGAAAAGAAGGGGGGTAGAGCAGGAGGACAAAAGAGTGAAGAGATAAAATAATGAAAGAAGGCTGAGGGATAAATGGGTGATGAAGGGGAAAGTAAGTACTGAGTAGCTAGGAAAACCAAAGGAGGGCCAAGATTAAGGAGATTGAAAAGTGGATGTAAAAGAAGGAAAGTAAGTACAGTTCTCCAGGACCAAGCAGGAAGTCAGTCCTCACTTATGGGTGACGTCGGCGCCGACGGAGCCCTCGCGGAGCAATTTTCCCCAGCTTTCAAAGAAAGCCTTTGGGAATTGCAGCGCGCATGCGCGGTCGTCTTCCCGCCCGAGGGTGCCATCTTAGCCAGTCTTCTTTTTTCCGCGGAGCCCTACAGACGTCCCCGTCTTGTCCCCGCGAAAAAGTTGATTTTCTTCTTTGTTTTATCCTTTTTTCTTTCGGTTCGACGCCGATCGTTTTCCCGCCCGGACTCGCGACGCCGGTCTCGAGTCCGCTTACTTTTTTCGGTTTTTCTGACTTAGTCAGCTTTCGTTTTCGGTTTCCCTGGCAGCCCGGTCCTTTGACCTCGCAGGGGCCCTTTTTCCCCCGATGGCTGCCAGTGGGTTTAAGCGGTGTGGTCGGTGTGACCGAAATATGTCACTAACCGACACACACGACTTTTGCCTCCGCTGCCTGGGCCCGGATCATGAGGAACTGATCTGTGGGCCCTGCAGCAAACTGTCCTCAAAGGCGTTGAGGAGTCGGCGGCATCAGCGTGAGAGAATCTTCGCTGACCCCAGCCGTACCCGGACCTCGTCGGAGGCCTCCGCGTCGAAAGGCTCCAGCTCGGACCGTCGCCGGAGCTCCTCCGACCGGGGTTCTCCCTCCGGGGACCATCGTCGGAAGGAAAAACCCGCGAGGGCGGCGTCGGTGGACGCTCCTGGTTCCGCGAGGGCCAGGTCGCATAGCCCCGACAGCCGCCCCGGGTCCTTGGAGAAGGAACACATCCCGAAGCGACCTCGCCTGGAGTCGGAGATGCCTGCCCGGGTAAGTCCTGTGGTCCTTCTGGACTCGCCTCCGCGACAGCCGACGTCGGGCCCGACGCCGTCGGGGCCCGAGTCGGGGGCTGCTGGGTCACCTGAGCTCGGACTCAGGTTGACGGCCTTGGAGAGCAGACTGTCTGCCTTCATGGACCAGCAGCGGGCACTGCTCGCTGGCCTCGCTGGCGCCGCTGCCCCGACCGCCGGGACGTCGACGTCCAAGTCGACCCCGGAGACCGAGGTCACCCTCGGCCTCCCGTTCGGGACCGAGGTCGCCGACGCCGACTCCCTCGACGTCGGGACGGCTGGCGCCGCACCCTGCCCGGGCCGACCCCACCGAGTCCTCGTCGGAGTCGGTCTGGGAGTCTGAGGAGGAAGAGTCACCTGATTCTTTCCGGACTCGGTGTGTCCCATCGGACTCACCGGGGTCCGAGCCTCGGAAGCAGTCCCCCCCGGAGGATGCCCGGTTCTCGGACTTCGTTAGGGATATGGCCAAGGCTTTGGCCTTCCCTGCGGATCCCGAGGAGGAGCCTCGAGCCGAAGAGCTCGACGCCCTCCAGTATGACTCTCCCGCGAGGGAGCACTTTACTGTGCCGGTTCCTCCTATGCTGGAACGACTACTCTTCCGCATGTGGGAGAGTCCGGCCTCCTCGCCGGTCCTGAGCAAGCGGGTCGATTCTATCTATCGGGTCCGCAAGAGCCCTGGCTTTCAGAAGGCACAGCTGCCACACCATTCCATGGTAGTGGAATCGGCCATGCATCGTCTTAAGAGCCAGAAGATGCACTCCTCGGTGCCTCCTGGAAGGGAGGCCCGTAACCTGGATGGCCTTGGCAAGAAGTGCTTCCAGGGCTCTATGCTCGCATGTCGTGTCCAGACTTACCAGCTCTACATGGGCATGTATCTCCGGGATCTGGCTAACGAGCTAGCCGGATTCTCCGCTGGTCTCTCCGAGGAGCCCTTGCGGAGGTTCCTAGCCTTGTCCACGGGCATTCGGGAATGCTCAAAGTTCATGTCCCGAGCAGCCTATGATGGCTTTGAGGCCTCGGCTAGAGTGGCCGCAGCCGGCATCGGTGCCCGCCGACAGGCTTGGCTTCAGTCGTCGGACCTTGAGCCCTGGGTACAGGACAAGTTGGTCGATGTCCCCTGCCGAGGCGAAAACCTCTTTGGCAAGCCCATGGCGGAAAAGGCTGCACAAATTGAGACTGAGACTCTCACCAGGACCAGGCTTTCTAGGAAGACCTCCGCCCCTTCCCAGAAAATGAAGGGCTCGGGAAAAAAGTCCTTTTACCCGAGGAAGGCGGCTGCCTACAAACAGTACCCCCATTATCAGGCCCCTGCAGCTCCCCAACAGGGCCAGCAGGCCAAGGGACGGGGTAACGGGTCCCGTAGGCAGCAAGCCCCCAAGCCTGCACCACCAGCCCCTGCTCAGCAGGGTGGGGGTTTTTGACTCGCTCAGCATAGCCTCTCCCCCCCCGCTGGTTCCTCCCAGCACCGGAGGCCGGCTGGTTCACTTCGCCCACAGGTGGTCCAGCATCACCGCAGATGCCTGGGTACTTCAGGTCGTGCGAGAAGGCTACCTTCTCCACTTCCATCAGGTCCCTCCCTCCTATTTTCCGGAGAACCTTCGCGCCCCCCTCTGCACAGGGAGTTGCTCCTTCAGGAGTTAGCAGGTCTTCTGCAGGAACAGGCGGTGGAACCGGTGCCCCACCACCTGAGAGGTCAAGGCTTTTATTCAAGGTATTTTCTGATACCAAAGAGAACAGGGGGCCTCAGACCCATCCTGGACTTGCGCAACCTCAACAAGTTCCTTGTGCGGGAGAAGTTCAAAATGCTTACCCTTGGAATCCTTCTGCCCTACCTCCAGCAGGGAGATTGGCTATGCTCCTTGGATCTAAAGGATGCCTACACGCACATCCTCATCCACCCAAGCCACCGCCAATACCTAAGGTTTGTGGTGGCAGGAAATCATTACCAGTACAGAGTACTGCCCTTTGGCCTATCCTCCGCACCGCGAGTCTTCACAAAATGTCTCGCGGTCGTGGCGGCCCATCTCCGGCTTCACGGCCTCTATGTCTTTCCGTACCTCGACGACTGGCTCATCAGAGCAGCGTCCGCTCAGGAGGTCACCAACGCCACGTGCCGCACGGTGACTCTGCTGCAGCACTTGGGCTTTGTTATAAACTTCGCAAAGTCCACTTTGCTCCCCTCACAGGATCTCGAGTTCATCGGCGCAAGGCTGCACACTCCTCGGGCACGAGCGTACCTACCGCTCGACAGGGCTCAACGGCTCATGGACCTAGCCGACCGCTTTCGCAGCCAGCCCCTGGTCTCCGCCAGGCGCTTCCTGAGACTGCTCGGCCATATGGCTTCCACCGTCCATGTGACCCCCAATGCCCGCCTGAATATGCGGTCTGCTCAATGGTGTCTCCGCCAGCAGTGGCGACAAGCCACAGGCGGCCTGGCAGACCTAGTGCGCGTCTCCGAGCCGCTGCTCTCGTCTCTCCGGTGGTGGCTCCGGCAGCCGAACCTGATATTCGGAATGCCTTTCCAGTCACCTCAGCCGACCCGGGTGCTGACCACCGATGCATCCCTCCTGGGCTGGGGAGCACATTGCCAAGAGGCACGTACTCAGGGCCTCTGGACCACGTGGGAGTCTGCTCAGCAGATCAACTTCCTGGAGCTCAGGGCGATCCGCCTAGCTCTCAAGGCCTTCTCCCACCTGACTTCCCAACAGTCCGTCCTTGTCCAGACGGACAATCAAGTTGCCATGTTCTACGTGAACAAGCAGGGGGGCACGGGCTCCTTCCTCCTCTGCCGGGAGGCACAGAAGCTCTGCTCTTGGGCCGTCAGTCACGGCATTCTCCTCAAGGCAGTTTATCTCCCGGGCCAAGAAAATTGCCTTGCAGACAAACTCAGCAGGGTCCTCCAGCCGCACGAGTGGCGTCTGGATCCCTTGGTAGTTCAGAAGCTCTTCCTCAAGTGGGGTCTCCCCACGGTGGATCTCTTTGCCAGTCCTCACAACCGGCAGCTTCCTCGCTTCTGCTCTCGTCAGCCACACCCCCTTCGGGTTGCGGCGGACGCCTTTCTGATCTCGTGGTCGGGGAGCCTTCTGTACGCTTTCCCTCCCATCCCGCTGGTCTCTCGGACTCTTTTCAAGGTTCTCCGAGAAAAAGCCTTCATGATCCTGGTGGCCCCTCGCTGGCCCAGGCAGCCGTGGTTTCCGCTCCTGCTGCAACTGGCGGTGGAGGATCCAATCCCTCTGGGGGTACAACCGGATCTCCTCACTCAGGATCAGGGGTCCCTTCTGCACCCCATCCTCAGGTCTCTCAACCTCATGGCCTGGCTGCTGAGAGGGTAGTCCTTGCTCCCCTTCTCCTGCCGGCGGAGGTGGAGGAGGTCGTCTTGGCTTCGCGACGGCCTTCTACCCGCAAATGCTACGCCCTTAAATGGCGTCGCTTTGCAGTCTGGTGTACCCAACAGTCTCAGGATCCCTTCTCCTGCCCGGTGTCGGTGATCTTGCAGTACTTGCTGCACCTCTCTAATCTGGGACTTAAGTCCAACTCCGTCAAAGTTCACCTCAGTGCTCTTTCAGCACATCATGTGCCAGTGGACGGCAGACCTCTCTCCAATGACCCTCTCGTAGCGAGGTTTCTCCGAGGTCTCCTTCTACTTAAACCACCTCTGCGCCCGCCAGCGCCTGACTGGGACCTGAATGTGGTTTTGCAGCGGATCACCTGTCCGCCTTTTGAACCTATGGCTACCTGTTCTCTCCGTTTTCTGTCTTGGAAAACACTGTTCTTGATAGCCCTCACTTCCGCTAGACGCGTAAGTGAATTGCAGGCCCTCGTGTCTGATCCCCCTTACACTAGGTTCTACAAGAATAGGGTAGTCCTACGGACTCACCCAAAATTTCTGCCTAAAGTGGTCTCCCCTTTTCACATCAATCAGGAGGTGGTACTTCCAACCTTCTTTCCCAGACCACACTCCAGCCGAGCTGAAACGGTCCTCCATACCCTGGACTGTAGAAGGGCATTGAACTTCTACCTTGACCGTACGCGGGAGCACCGTAAAGCTGCTCAGCTTTTTGTGTCTTTTGACCCCAATAGATTGGGGCTCCCGGTCTCCAAGCGTACTCTGTCCATCTGGGTTGCGGACTGTATCTCTTGGGCTTATGGGGCAGCCGGACTCTCCTTAGAAAGTCGAGTCACGGCTCATTGCGTTCGGGCAAAGGCCACGTCAGTGGCTTACCTCCGCTCTGTTCCGCTGGCAGACATCTGCCGGGCCGCTACTTGGTCTTCAAGCCAGACTTTTGCGGTCCATTACTGTCTCGAGAGGGAGTCCCGTAGGGACAGTGCTTTCGGACAGGCAGTCCTCCGTAATCTCTTTGAGGTCTGAGCAACTCCTACCCTCCATCCCGGATGTGGGCTACCGGTGGGTGATAATTCAGCGAAGATTCTATCCTTCTGTGCTGCTGAGCTAGAGGGAGCTCATTTTTGTGCTTAGGGTCTCCGGTAGCCTTGAGCTTGGGAGTCCCATAAGTGAGGACTGACTTCCTGCTTGGTCCTGGAGAAAGCGTAGTTACTCACCTGTAACAGGTGTTCTCCAGGAGCAGCAGGAATCAGTCCTCACTACCCTCCCTCCTCCCCTTGGAGTTGCAATCGTCTGCTTATGTTCTTTTTTGCAAATTTTTATGCTGTCTTTTTTAGCTATGTCATCTGACTGGCTAAGATGGCACCCTCGGGCGGGAAGACGACCGCGCATGCGCGCTGCAATTCCCAAAGGCTTTCTTTGAAAGCTGGGGAAAATTGCTCCGCGAGGGCTCCGTCGGCGCCGACGTCACCCATAAGTGAGGACTGATTCCTGCTGCTCCTGGAGAACACCTGTTACAGGTGAGTAACTACGCTAACTTTGAAAAGGAAGAAAAGACTAAATGGAACAGCCATACTGTAGGTAAGAGTGAAAGGAGGGGAGCCAAAGCCAACATGGAGATAACTGAGAGGGATGGGAGACTGGGAAACTCAGAAAATCTTTTTTTCTGGCAGTTCACCTATGAATTAATGGGTATGTTTGTGCAATGCAGGAGGGAGCTCCATATGGAAGGAAGTTTAGTGCAATAATATCTTTCCTTGTGTCACTGGAGACTTTAAACCTGTGATCCTTAACAGAAAAATCGATGCCAAGATTGCTGTTTCTGATATTCCGTTAAATTGCAAGCAGGGTAAAAGACTGTGTATGATCTCCATATAGAAAAAAAATATCTAAACATTACCAGTACAACATTCAATATTTAGTTTACTATATCAAAGTGGAGCAAATATTGGCATGACTGTGCAGGAAAATGTTAGTATATGGGGAGGGGACAGCCCCGCGCTAATCCATTGACCTTCTACGCTAGTGCTTGCTGTACTGCCAGCTCATGCCACAGCCGCTTCAGGAGCCACGGCCTCTTCCGCCTGGTAGCCTTGAGGTGGCACGCGAGTGCCTCAGTGGAGCACTGGATCCTGTGGTGCCTGTGGTTGGACGTGACACTGTTATTGCTTCCTATCTCCAGGAACAAGCAGGAATGAGTCTTCACATATGGGTATCGTCGGTACCGACGGAGCCTGGGCAGGAACGCTCCCCAGCGTCCAGTAAGAAAGCTTTTGGGAGCATCCCACTGCGCCTGCGTGCTGCCTTCCCGCCTTTCCCAACCGCCTCTCTCCAGTTCTTCTTTTCCGCGGAGCCAGCAGGTCGTGTTCCTGTCACCGCAGAAGAAGTTCTTTATTTTTTTCTTTATTTTTCTGTAGTCGCGTCTGCTTCGACGTCAGACCAGTACCGCCGGTCTTTTCTTTTCTTCTTCTTCTTAAAAAAAAACAAACAACTTTTTTCTTTCAGCTGTGCATTTTCAGTTTGGGCCTTAGGCCTAGATATTTTCTCCTCATGGAGAAGCCCACTTCCAGGTTCAAAAAGTGCACAAAATGTGGCGGTACTATTTCTGTCACCGACACCCATGATTGGTGTCTGAAATGTTTGGGTCCTGACCATTCCATCACGGATTGTGTGTCCTGCACCTTGATGTCTAAAAGGGGTCGGCAGAACCGAGCAGCCAAGCTCAGTACCCTGTTTCCCTCTGATGCAGCCTCGGTGGCATCGACGTCTTCCAGGGCTGCTTCTTCCTCCCATGGATCTCAGGTAACCAAACATAAATCTAGCCGGTCCTCGAAGGGCAAATCTCCCTCCAAGCATCGAGATGCCTCCGGGCTTGCTCTCGAGGACTCCGCTCCAGCAAAATTACCCCGGCGGGAAGTTCCGGCTTCCAAAGCATTATCTATGGGGTTACAGGTTGACATCGATGGCACGGCCTCGACCGATCACCTGTTGCCGTGTTCTGGGGTACCGGTGGCCTCCACTGGTACCGACATCTAGACTCTGGTGGCGTCGATGGATCAGAAAATTCTGTCCATACAGCGCACCCTTACGGCGTTTCTGCAGGCTTCGACGCCTTCGGTACCGCAACAATCTCCGTTGCCGGTACCGACTCCGGCATCGGCACCGTTCCCGGTGCCAGTACCAATTGCATCGACATCGGCTTCGGTGTCTGCTGCAACGGTACCCTGTCCTACGATGCCCATCGGTACCGAACCGGTACCGCTTACTCCCGATGTCGATCCCACTCGGTACGCGTATCGGGCTTTACAGGAGCATCCAGACAGGCGATACTTCGATTCCTCCGAAGACTCTGATGAGTCGGAGGCTTCTGTCGATGTACCGGTGCTTCTTCCTCAGGAGTCTGATTCTCCAAAACGAAGATTGTCTCCTCCAGAGGATTTGTCTTTTCAAGACTTCATTAGGGAAGTGGCTAGAGGCCTGTCCATCACAGTGGCCTCTGAGTCAGAGCCTAGAGCCAAGCAATTAGATATTTTACAATATCCTAAGGCTCCTAAGGAAGCAGCTACTCTACCTATTCATGAGATTCTCTATGATCTCATGTTGGGCATGTGGGAGACTCCTCTCACCACCTCTCCTCATTCTCGCAGGTTAGACACCATGTACAGTGTCCCTCCCTGTCCTGGTTTTCATAAGACTCAGCTTCCTCAATACTCTTTATTTTCTTCATAGCAGACTCAACCACAATAGAGTGCAAAGAGACACTCATCTAACCCTCCAGGACGTGAATGTAGGACTCTAGATGCTTTTGGCCGAAGGATTTTCCAGGCCAATATGCTTGCTGCCAGAATCAACTCCTATAGTCTCTATATGGGGATGTTTCTAAAAGAAGTCACAGATCATCTGCAGACTTTAGCTCCTTTTATTTCAGAAGATAAAAGGCAGGAATTTCTCACTTGGCTCAAACATGCCCAAGATGTTTCCAAATTCTCCAACCGTGCAGCCTTTGACTCTTTCGAGTGTGTAAGCAGAGCCACGGCTATTGCCATAGGTGCACGCAGAATTGCTTGGTTACAAGCCTCTGATTTGGAACTCTGGGTCCAAGATGAGTTGGTAAACCTTCCTTGTACAGGTGAAAACCTGTTTGGCAAGGATTGGCAAGCAAAGGCCACTCAGATGGATGCTGAGAACTCTGCGTTGGATCGACTTTCAAAGTCTACCTCTACCCCTGTTAAGAAAAGCTTGTTCAGAAAGACATCTTTTTCTAAAAAGGGAAGATATTATCCTGCTCATGGGCAGACATCTTCTGCAGGTCGTTTTGCTGCAAAGCATCAGCAACCACCTAAGCAGGCCAAGTCAAAGGCTGCCAGGCCTCCCACGGCCCAGCAGCCTCAACCTCCTCGGGGCCTTTGACTTGCAACTAGAGAACTTGGCCTTTCTAGCCCTGGGAAACCCAGAGCCCCTCTCCATTCCAGGAAGGTTGACTTACTTTGCTCCCAGATGGGAGCAAATCACAGCAGAGCAATGGACCCTCTCCATCATAAAGGAAGGGTACAAGCTTCACTTCTTAAACCTTCCTCCCCACACCATGGTGAAACAGTTCAATTCTCCAACATCTCTCCTCCACCTTCTAGGTCAGGAGATTGCTACCCTTCTTGCCCAAGGGACAATAGAAGAAGTATCTCTTCTTCAACAGGGCTCAGGGTTCTACTCCCCTTATTTTCTTATCCCAAAGAAAACAGGGGGCCACAGACCCATATTAGACCTCAGAGAATTGAACAAGTTTCTATTCAAGGAGAAATTCAAAATGATTTCTCTAGGGGCTCTGCTTCCATACCTTCAGAGTCAGGATTGGCTTTGATCTCTAGATCTCAAGGATGCGTACACCCATGTCCTCATCCATCCTACACACAGAAGGTTCCTTCGGTTCCTTTTTCAAGGAAAGCACTACCAATACAGGGTGCTTCCTTTCGGTCTGGCCTCTGCACCAAGGATGTTCACGAAATGCATGGCAGTAGTAGCTGCATTTCTCCGCACTCTAGGAATATTTGTATTCCCATATCTGGACGACTGGCTCATTCGAGCCCCATCCCAGTCAGAGGCCCAGAATTGTCTAACCTGCACAATGCATATCCTTCAGTATTTGGGACTAGTAATAAACATCCCAAATCCAATCTCACCCCTACTCAGTCCCTGGAGTTCATAGGGGCCTTACTGGATACCACAACTGCAAGGGCCTATCTTCCTCAGGCCCGTTGCCTACATCTGGTGCAGTTAGCCTCCCAGATTCAGTTAAAGTCCCAATTAACTGCTCGAGAGATGTTACAACTATTAGGCCACATGGCATCCACCGTGCATGTGGTTCCATATGCTCGCCTTCATATGAGGGCAGCTCAATGGACTTTGTCCACCCAATGGACTCAGGCATCAGGTTGCCTGTCAGACAAAATAGCAAACTCCAGTCGTCTATTTTGGTCTCTCCAGTGGTGAAACTCCTCTCAAAACCTGTTGCTGGGGTCCCCTTTTCAGCAACCGCTACCCCAAGCAACTCTCACAACAGATGCTTCTCCAAAGGGTTGGGGGAGCTCATCTACAAGATCTGGTCTCCACAGGAAGACTTCTCTGCATATCAATCTATTGGAACTCAGAGCAATATTCATAGATCTCAGAGTGTTCCATTCCCTGCTCAGCTACAGGACAGTCCTTATCCATACGGACAATCAAGTAGCCATGTTCTATGTAAACAAGCAGGGAGGGACTGGCTCTCTGTCACTTTGCAACGAAGCTTTGCAACAAAGCTTTGCGACTGTGGGCTTTCGCCAGAGAACATCACATCCATCTTCCGGCAGTATATCTTCCAGGTATTCAAAACTCTTGGGCTGACAAACTCAGTCGAGTTCTGCTCCCACACGAGTGGTCCCTCCACATGGACCAGGTATCCAGGATTTTTCGAATTTGGGGAATCCCGGACATAGACCTCTTTGCAAGTCCGTGGAATGCCAAACTTCCCCGGTTCTGTTCCAGAATTCCGTGTCCGGGAGTTCAGGCCAAGGATGCCTTCCTCCTTCACTGGGGTCAAGACTTCCTTTATGCCTTTCCACCAATTCCCCTAAATCCCAGAACTCTATTCAAGCTTCAAAGAGATTGAGGGACCATGATCCTCATAGCACCACATTGGCCATGCCAAGTGTGGTACCCTCTACATCTGCATCTCTCTCAAGCTCCTTCCCTGGACTTAGGCTCTGCACCAGACCTTCTGTCCCAGGAAGAGGGAACATTGTGGCACCCAAACCCCCATCACTCCATCTCAGGGCTTGGTTGCTGAGGGCCTAGACCTTCAAGATTTTCATCTCTCTCAACAAGTCAGAGATGTTATTCATGCCTCTAGGAAGCCTTCTACTCGACGTTCCTATGCTTTCAAATGGAAAAGATTCACCATTTGGTGTTCAGAGAAGGGTCTAAACCCTCTTGCAATACCTCTGAATTCTCTACTAGAGTATCTCCTGCATCTATCCCATGCAGGCCTGAAAACAAATTCAGTAAGAGTCCATTTGAGTGCTATTGCAGCGTCCCTCAAGCCTCTCAATGGACAACCTATCTCCTCTCACCCTCTTACAGCAAGATTCATGAGAGGCCTTCTTTTAACTAAACCTCCCATTAGATCACCTCCAGTGGCATGGGACTTAAACCTGGTTCTTGGCCAGCTTATGAAGCCACCCTTTGAACCTTTAGTCACCACTTCCTTGAAATTTCTTTCTTGGAAAGTTGTTTTTCTCATTGCAGTCACCTCAGCATGCCGCATCAGTGAGTTGCAAGCTTTGGTGGCTAATCCACCTTATACAAGGTTCCATCATGATAAGTTAGTCCTCAGGACTAATCCACACTTTATGCCTAAAGTGGTCTCGCCTTTTCATCTGAATCAGGAGATATATTTACCTGTCTTTTTTCCAGGACCTCATGCATCAAATGCAGAGAGGAATCTTCATACCTTGGATTGTAAGAGAGCTCTCGCTTTCTACTTACAAAGAACACAGCAACATAGAAAGTCTTCTCAACTTTTTGTTGCTTTTGATCCTTCTCATTTAGGACTTCCAGTCTCTAAGAGAACACTGTCCAGCTGGATTGCTCAGTGTATTTCTTTCGCCTACCAGAGTAAGAACATTTCTCTGGAGGGCCATGTCACAGCTCACAATGTGAGAGCCATGGCAGCCTCAATGGCTCATCTGAACTCGGTGTCCATCGACCAGATTTGTAGAGCGGCCATCTGGGCCTCGGTTCACACCTTCACAGCCCATTACTATTTGGACAAGGACTCCCGCCGGATGCCTCGTTTGGTCAGGCTTTCCTCAAACACCTGTTCCATTCCTAATCAACTCCTACCCACCTACCCTGGTTGGATGCCAGAGATCCATGGGGGGAAGTGCAGCCCTCTGCAAGGGCACACAACCATGGGGGTCTTTCCCTGGCATCTGCAGCTAGGGAGTCCCCATATGTGAAGACTCATTCCTGCTTGTTCCTGGAGATAGCACAGTTACTTACCTGTAACAGGTGATCTCTGGGAACAGCAGGAATAAGTCTTCACAACCCACCCACCTCCCCTAGGAGTTGTATCTCTCTATCTATCTTTCCTTTCCTCTTTCTCTCTTTGTCTCAGCTTTAAAACTCGAACTGGAGAGAGGCGGTTGGGAAAGGCGGGAAGGCAGCACGCAGGCACTGTGGGATGCTCCCAAAAGCTTTTGTACTGGACGCTGGGGAGCGTTCCCACGCAGGCTCCGTTGGTACCGACGATACCCATATGTGAAGACTTATTCCTGCTGTTCCCAGAGATCACCTGTTACAGGTAAGTAACTGTGCTTTCTTTCTCATCTGCCTGTCACATACACCAGCCCCTTACATCTGTTTTTACCTCTGCCATTCTACTGCTCTGCTAATCCCATGCTAAAGCCAGCTGTAACCTGTCGCCTGTTGTTCTGCCATCAGCTGTATTCCCACTGTGACCTTCCACCCCTTACCACCCAGCTGTTCCTTCTGGACTCCCCACCCCCTCCTTGCCACCCGCTACCTGCTGGTCTGCCACCCTTTTTGCTAGCTTCACTGTGCCCTCCTGCACCTGCTGCTGCCCACACCCCGTCTCCGCTGGCACACTTACTGGTGCAGGATCTGCTGGATCGTTTTCCATATGGCATGCACCTCCCGCTATCTGTCAAGTCTTTCATATAGAGGGTATAGTACATCATCGCTGCAAGCACAAGGCGACTGTGCCTGCTGGCCATCGTGCCACCTTCTGTGCTGGTCCTCATGCTCTGGCTCTTTGTGGCTGTAGCTTCTTGTGTATCATCACTGGCGCCTAGATGTCCATGGGCCCTTATGCCCGGAAGGTGCTCTGGACATCCTTGTTGCTGTATTACACATGGGATGGATGTGCAGCTATCTCGTCTGGCCTGTGTGTCTATTTCACCGCACATCCCCCATTCTGTTTTGCTCCCCTTCCCCCCCAGACGTCCCAGGCCTGATTCCATAATCACTTTTATTTTATTTCATGTCCAGTATCTCATGCCCACTACGTCCCTTCTAAAATTCCCCTCCAAGTCTCTAAATTTAGTCACCTAAGTTCAGTTCCCACATTTGTTCTCTATTTTCAGCCAAACTTAGGACCCTAAGTTTTCAGCTGAAAATTCACCTAAATGTGGGAACTTAAGGGGCTAGTATTCACAACACGGGATATTTAAATGCTATGGCAGTCAGCCACAGTGTGTTTTTTTCCAGTTTTTATTTATAAACCACCAAGAAAGACAGGAAATATACAACATTCAACAACCTCTCCCTGGGGTTGACTCTTATCCCCAGGGCAGAGAACAATGATGGTCACAAATATTTTCAAGTTCCTGTGCGGATATCCAGTTTAGTCCTCCACAATCGGGTACTGCCCCTCTCACTGCAGCCTGTAGACTGGACCAATCAAATCTTCTGTAGTACATATCCAGCAGGAGCTCCCAGAAGCCCCCCAGTGTGTCCAGTCTCGTTGCAGTGTGTAGACGTAAAAGTGTGTCCTCTGGGCACACTTAGTGACCTTTGCAGGAGCAACACTAGTTAGTTGTTTTTAGGGTTTGTTTTGGGGCATTTCTCTACTATTTTTGTTTTTGGTAGCTAGCTGTGCCTTTAAAAAAGAAAGACAAAAGAAGCCTGTCTCCCTGGAGCTGTGCCACAGGAGACTAGGAGAAAGTCAGACCTGCTGGCTGCTGTTGCCTGCCTAGCACATTTTATCAGCCCTGGGTGAGCTTCCCCTAGACAGGACGGGGAATTGCCATACCTATAAGGCAGTGCCTGGTACTGGGAGATTGTGGCTGAATCTTCTGTTCCTGAGCTGGTAGGAGTTTGCATTTCATTTTTTTCTTTCTTGTGTGCAATGCTCTGTCTGGGATGCCAGCGTTTCTGTAGGCTCTCCTGAGCCCATTTGGCAGTTTTTATTCAAACTACTCGTGTGCCCTGTGTTAGATGGTCGTTTTATTTGTTTTCCATATTATTTGGTGGTTTTTATATTTTCGCGCCGTTTTTTACCGCGGGTGAAAAAGTGCGGCGGCCATTTTGGATTTTTAAAAGTGCTTTTCCAGGCATTTTTGATCGCTGTGCACAGGTTCCCCTAGCGTTTTTGGGGTTCCTCTTTCTGGCGATTTTGCTCAGGGCACCCCAGGGATCCTGGGATATATTTTGTTTCTTGTAAAAAAAAAAAAAAAAAAAGTTAAGTTACTTTTAAATCGGGGCTGATTTGCATAGGATTGCCCAGGTGGTGTGGGCTTTCCTGTGGCTGTCTTATTCTATTCCCCTGGGCAGAGGTGGCCTTGGAATGGCTTCCAAGCCCCAGTGTGTGATTTGTGGGTCCCGCAGGACAGCAGGGACTGACTCTGGCATCTGCAGGGGCTGTGCTGCAGTGCCCTCTGAGTTAGAGCAATCTGTGAATGTTCAGGAACAGGCTACCCCTGGGGATGCTTCTACTTCCGGGGACAGCGTTCTTTCTCCAAGCATCCCTCAGTCTGGCTCGGTTCCTCCGGCCAGCGGTTCAGTGGCTGCGCTCCAGCAGGCGTCTGTTGCTGCCTCAACTATGGACTTCTCCCCTGATTTTGTACTCCTCATGCATCAGGCATTTCGCCTGAGCAGGTCCGGACAGTTGCCGGCTGTCTGGCCCCCCTCCCTCCCCTCGGGGTCCTTGGGGGCGGCTCAGTGTCCCTCATCGCCCGGGGGCAAGCGGCTTCGGTTGGGGGGACAAGAGCAGGACGCCCTGGGTCTCATGGATTCCGAGGCAGAGGGCGATCCTGAGACTGAAGCGGAGGATTTGGAGGATGGGGAGATCCCTGGGCCGGAAGATCAGGCTCGGGTCATTCGAGTGTTCCGTAGGGACGAGCTGGTTCCTCTGGTCACGGAGTCCCTTCAGGCGCTAAACCTTTCGGCGGTGCGGCCCCTGGAGGAGGAGGGTCTTGAGGATCCTCTGATTCAAGCAGTCAGGGATGCCCAGGTGGTTTTTCCCGTCCACCGCGTGGTGGATCAGATGATCCAGGCGGAGTGGGAGCACCCGGAATCCGGTTTGAAGGGGATTCGGACCATGAATCGGCTTTATCCTCTTGCTGACAAGGACAGGGACTTGTTCAGGTCCCCCCGGGTGGATGCTGCGGTCTCCGCAGTGACCAAGAAAACCACCATCCCGGTTGAGGGGGCGGCGGCCCTCAAGGACGGGCAGGATAAGAAGGTTGATAACTTGCTCAAGCAAACCTTCGATACGGATGCCGTGTCATTGCAGGCCTCTATCTGTGGGGCTTGGGTGGCTCGGTCGTGTCTGCGGTGGTCACAGCAACTGCGCTCGAGCCCCGGACTAGACCAGCAGGGTCTGGTGGAGGTGACCCGGCTGGAGTCCGGCTCGGCTTACCTGGCGGATCTGTTTTATGATTTGATCCGCGCGTTGGCTAACAGTATGGCATCCGCGGTAGCAGCGCGCCGGTCCCTCTGGTTGCGCAGCTGGGCGGCGGACAGTTCTTCTAAGGCCCGCCTCAGTAAGCTGCCGTTTAAGGGCAGAGTATTATTTGGGGAGGCTCTCGAGAAATTGGTAAAGGATCTCGGTGAGTCCAAAGGGGGCCTGCTTCCGGAGGATAAACCAAGGTCCAACCGGTCCACCTCGTCGGCGCGGGGATCCTTTCGGGATCAGCGCAGGTTTCGGCCCTCCCGCCAGTGGTCCTCGCAGCGGGGCCGGTTTGGAGCCCGTAGCCAAGGATTTCGGGCTTTCAGGGGAGCCGGCAGAGGCTTCTCCGCAGCCGGCTCTTCTTCAGGTTCTTCCTTTGGACGCAAGCCACAATGACGCCAGGCAGGCTCTGGAGGGAGGACCGCTTGTCGGCGGTCGCTTGCGCGACTTTCTTTCCTCTTGGGCCCAAATAACGTCGGATCGCTGGGTGCTACAAATTATAGAGGAGGGTTACGCTCTGGAATTTGCGTTCCCTCTTCCAGATTCCTTTGTTCTGTCTCCCAGCAGGGGCGAGCAAAAGACGAGGGACATCCGCGTGACCCTGGCTCGATTGTTAGCGCTGGGAGCGGTGGTTCCAGTGCCTCCCTTGGAAAGAGGCGCTGGTCGCTACTCCATCTATTTTGTGGTACCCAAAAAGGGCGACTCTCTGCGTCCGATTTTGGATCTCAAAGGCGTGAATCGCGCGCTCAGAGTGCCGCATTTCCGCATGGAAACCCTGCGGTCAGTCATTGTAGCGGTGCGAAAGGGGGAGTTTTTGACGTCCCTCGATCTTACCGAGGCCTATCTGCACATTCCGATACACCCAGCCCATCAGCGGTTTCTCCGCTTCGCGTTCCCGTGGGGCCACTTTCAGTTCCGGGCCATGCCGTTCGGCTTGGCTACGGCCCCGCGCACTTTCACAAAGGTGATGGTGGTGGTTGCGGCGGCCTTGCGCAAGGAGGGCATTTTGGTCCATCCTTACCTGGACGACTGGTTGATACGAGCAAAATCCGGTCGAGAGTGCCTGCGGGTCACGAGCAGGGTGGTAGCTCTGCTGCGATCCCTCGGCTGGGTGGTGAACGAAAGAAAGAGTTGTCTGCGGCCCTCGCAGGACCTGGAGTATCTGGGGGTGCGCTTCGACACTGCTCGGGGGCTGGTGTGCCTTCCCGAGCGCCGCGTCCTGACGTTGCGGGCTCTTGTCCGACTATTTCGGGGGATGCCCGCTCCGTCGGCGTGGTGGTACCTACGGCTTCTCGGAACGATGGCGGCGACCTTAGAGGTGGTTCCGTGGGCGCGGTTCCACATGCGCCCGCTACAGAGGGCGCTCCTTCGTCGCTGGTCCAACCAGTGCGATTCCTTGCACAAGAGACTGCCCTGCCCGAAGGCAGTGCGGCGGTCGCTTCGGTGGTGGCTCTCCTCCGAGAACCTGACGCGGGGGATTCCCTTGGAGCCTCCTCTGTGGGTCCCCCTCACTACGGATGCGAGCCTAGTCGGCTGGGGAGCACACTGCGAGACCCGCTTCACGCAGGGGGTGTGGTCCTCGCAGGAAGCGTCTTGGTCGATCAACCGCCTCGAGCTTCGGGCGGTCCGACTAGCCCTGATGGCCCTGGAACCTCTGCTCCTGGGCCGGGCGGTCCGAGTCTGGTCGGACAATGCGACCACGGTGGCGTACATCAATCGCCAAGGGGGCACAGGGAGTGTGGCCCTGGAAACAGAAGCGACGGCCTTGTTCAGCTGGGTGCAGACTCGGCTGCCGGCGATCTCGGCGGCGCACATTGCAGGCGCCGACAATGTCCAGGCCGACTTTCTCAGCAGAGTGCGGGTGGACCCCGGAGAGTGGGAGTTAAATCCTCAGGTATATGCGCAGATAGTTCGACGGTGGGGTCCGCCCATCATGGATCTCATGGCGACCTTCCAGTCGGCCAAGACAAGTCGCTTCTTCAGCAGACGGCGGGAGCGGATGTCCGAAGGACTCGACGCTCTCATTCAGCCGTGGCCGACGTCCGGGATGCTGTACGTTTTCCCCCCGTGGGCCCTGATCGGTCGGGTCGTCCAGCGCATCGAGGGCCATCAGGGCCGGGTGCTGCTGGTGGCTCCGGATTGGCCCCGGAGGCCCTGGTATGCCGACCTCGTTCGGCTTCGAGACGGCGTGCCGTGGCGCCTTCCGGCGCTACCGGATCTTCTTCTTCAGGGCCCCTTGCGGATGCCCCAGGTGGCTCGGTTCTCGCTTACGGTTTGGCCATTGACAGGGCTCGGCTTAAAAAGAAGGGTTATTCGCCCGCGGTGATTTCCACCTTACTGCGGGCAAGAAAGTCGTCCACTTCTCTTACTTATGTTCGAATTTGGAGAATTTTTGAGGACTGGTGCTCCCGGCATGGAGTTCGGGCGGCGACGGTCTCGGTGCCCGTCGTGCTCAGCTTTCTGCAGGATGGCTTCGAGAAGGGTCTCGCGGCCAGTTCCCTGAAGGTCCAGTTGGCCGCGCTCTCTTGCTATAGAGGCAAGGTCTTGGGCCGCCTTCTTGGCGCTCATGCGGATGTGCGGCGTTTCTTGACCGCCGTGTTTCATTTGCGGCCTTCCCGCAGAGCGGTGATTCCTCCGTGGGATTTGAATTTAGTTCTGCGGGCCCTGGCTCGGGAACCCTTTGAGCCCTTGCGGAGGGCATCCTTGAAGGATCTCACGTTGAAGACGGTTTTTCTGGTAGCCATTTGCTCGGCACGGCGCATCTCGGATCTACAGGCCTTGTCATGCCGAGAACCTTTCTTGTCTTTTTCTGCGGAGCGGGTTGTGCTCCGTCCGGTTCCCTCCTTCCTGCCAAAGGTGGTGTCTCCTTTTCACCTGAATCAGGCAGTATTTCTACCAGTGATTTCGGCGGCCTCGGTCGAGTCGGTGGACAAGGGGCTTCACCGGCTTGATGTGGGCCGCACGCTGCGTCGGTATTTACAGTCTACCGAGTCATTTCGGAAGACTGATCGGCTTTTTGTGCTCTTTGGGGGTGCACGGAAAGGGGAGGCGGCGGCTAAGGCCTCCATTGCTCGATGGCTTAAAGAAGCGATCGCCTCCGCGTATCTGTTGCAGCGGCGGCCGGTTCCGGAGGGGCTCCGGGCTCATTCTACTAGGGCTCAGGCGGCCTCTTGGGCGGAGCATGGTCTGGTTCCACCAGCGGAGATCTGTAGGGCGGCCACTTGGTCGTCTCTGCATGCTTTCAGCAGGCACTATCGCTTGGATGTGTCAGCGGCTCGGGATTCCTGTTTTGGTTCGGCGGTTTTGCGCGCCGGCCTACAAGGTCCCGCCCGGTCTTAACTGCTCTGTTACATCCCGATTGTGGAGGACTAAACTGGATATCCGCACAGGAAATGGAAATTACACTAACCTGGTAATTGTAGTTCCTGTAGGATCCAGTTTAGTCCTCCTTCCCTCCCGAATATCTGCATGATCTTGCGGCGCGCTATCCCGAGCGGGAGATTCTAAGATAGTTTTGCGTCCCGTTCGGACCTTAGCGGCAGTCGTGCTTATAGCTATGGCTCTTCCCTTTCTTTTGGGGTTCCGTAAGCTCCTTAGTACCTGGGGGGAGCTCTGTGTCAATTTAGGGGCGTCGATTCCGGCGCCGTGCAGTGTTCTGACTTCCTCGTTTGGGGAGGGAGTTGGTTATTCCAGGGGGGGAAGTACAAGGTTTAATGTTAATCTGATAATAATCTGATGTGTTGCTTCGTTCAGTATGCTTTGTTACTAGTACACTGGGGGGCTTCTGGGAGCTCCTGCTGGATATGTACTACAGAAGATTTGATTGGTCCAGTCTACAGGCTGCAGTGAGAGGGGCAGTACCCGATTGTGGAGGACTAAACTGGATCCTACAGGAACTACAATTACCAGGTTAGTGTAATTTCCATTTTTTACCCCATCCCCCCTTCCCACCCCACCTAACATACCCACGGCTATTCCACATCAGGACCAGCTCATAAGAACTATTCATATCACCCACTTTGAGCCATGCACAATTAAGGCTACATACTAACAGCCTAGCTGCAGAACTGCGTTGCGAGTCCGGGGACTCAGAATATGGATATATGGGTCCCAGAGTAACAGAAAGGCGGACCAGCGTTTGACATGGCCCCTAGCGCCCTTACACTCCAAGAGCATCAATTGATGGAAGGAATTCCGCCACTCCCAAAAGGAGGGAGGGTTTCTTTCCCGCCATCGATGCAAGAGTGGCCCCTTACCCACCAGACAGGCCTTCCGCACTAACCAGCGTCCCCATTTCCCTTTCGGGGAGTTAAGGCTCAGGAGATCTA
This sequence comes from Ichthyophis bannanicus, assembly GCA_033557465.1. Lineage (NCBI taxonomy): Eukaryota > Metazoa > Chordata > Amphibia > Gymnophiona > Ichthyophiidae > Ichthyophis > Ichthyophis bannanicus. Next base: position 344,677,262 of record CM066032.1, read on the forward strand.
AAGTGACCAGGGCGGCATCCCAATAAACTGGCTGTCCTAGGAGGCTCATCATTAAAGAACAAATTCTCCTCCAGTAGGAGCGGATCCTCCGGCATCCCCACCACATATGCAATAAAGTCGCCATGGGCTCCGCACACCCCGGGCAACTTCCATCCAGGGTCAAGTGACAATGAAGAGCCCGTCTCGGAGAAAAGTGAACCCTAGTTAAACATTTAAATTGCATTTCCCGCCAGCGGACTCCATCCGCCAGGTTCACTATTCTCTGGACGGCTGCCAGGACTGTGTCTTGGGGAATTTCCCACCCCATCTCAGCACCCCAGGCCTGCTCCACATTGCAAAAGTCCGGTCGAGTCCGAAATTGTTCCAGCCTAGTGTTGAAAACATGTATTGACGGTTTCTCCGCCCCGCCCAGACTAAAAAACTCTAAGATCTGTGCTGACCGGTCACTATGCAGCTCCTCACCCAGGAGGGAGGCCACATAGTGGGCGATCTGCATATACGCAAAAAAATGGCGGGACCCCAGTTCATATTCCCGAGATAATGAAAGAAAGGATTTAGATTTCCCAGCGGGATCGACCACATGACCCAAATTCCGTATACCTCTCTCCCCCTAAGTACGGAATAAGGCTGCATCTGTGCCTGGAGTAAAACAGACATTACCCCGAACTGGCAGCCAGCTCGACACCTTCCAATTGCGGCCCCAGTAAACATTAAGCTGCCGCCAAGTTCGGCACACTGGAGCCAGTAACACACTGTCTGCCAGATGGGATGGCATCTGGCGAGTGTCCAAATGTAAGAGAGCCTGTAGAGAGTGGGGGGCCACATACGCCTCCTCCAACGCTTTAGGAGTATACAGTTCTGTATCGCCTAGCCAATCCCTCAAGTGTCGCGCTTGGCAGGCCAGTGCATAGGCACCGAGATCCGGAAGCCCCCATTTCTCCCCTTCCCCACTAGGCGACCATATGGGATACGTGCTCTCGCACCCCTCCACAGAAAACCCCGGAATTCCACTTCAAGACGCCGGACATCACGTCGCAGTAACCAAACTGGGAGGGTCTGCAGCCAATACAATATCCGCGGCAATATCACCATTTTAATCGCTGCTATTCTCCCCGATAAATATAGGGGAAGGGGCCGCCAAGCCTGCAGCTGGGTTCTCACTTTGGTCAGCACCCGATTCAAATTACTCCCATAGAGCTGAGATAGCTGACTGGGTAATACTATCCCCAAGTATACAAATTGATTTTCTGCCCATTTAAGAGGGAACTCCCCCGGCCAGCCACTCCGGAGCTGACCCGAAATATCCAGGGCCTCGGATTTGTCCCTATTAATACTAAAACCCGCAAACTTCCCAAAGGTTTGAAACTCCTGCAACAGACTGGGTAGAGATTCTCTAGGTGAGAGCAAATGTACCAACAGGTCATTGGCAAAGGCAGATATCTTAAACTCATGATCCCCGATACTCACTCCCCTTATCGCTCGCGACAACTCCACCTTACGCAGGAGGGGGTCAAGGGACAGGACAAAGGGGAGAGGGGACATCCCTGACGAGTCCCCCTTCGTAAAGGAAAGGCCTCGGACAACACCCCATTACATAGGATCGCTGCAGTCGGATCTGCATATAAACTAGCGACCATGTTGCAAAAAGAGGGCCCTATACCATAACGCGGGAGTAGATACATCAAATACTGCCAATCTATCCTTTCAAAGGCTTTTTCCGCGTCAAAGCTAATTAATAAGGAGGACATACGTCTATACCGGACCCATTCTAAAGACGTTATTATTTTGTGCAAATTGCGTACTGCGTAACGTTCCTTAACAAATCCCACTTGGGATTCATGGACCAACTGCCCCAAGAATTCCGCCAGGCGATCAGCTAGGATTTTTGCCATTAATTTAAGGTCAAAGTTAAGCAGAGATATAGGTCGATATGAAGCTGCTAATAGAGGGTCTTTAGCCGGTTTCAGAATGAGAACAATATGGGCATGGTTATCTCCCCATCGAAAATACCCCTGCTGCGCCCTCCTGTTGTGTACTGCAGCTAGGGTTGGAGAAATCAGCTCGTTAAGAATCTTATAAAATTCAGCGCCAAGACCGTCAGACCCCGGGGATTTGTAACAGCTGGCTTTGGAAATAGCAGCTTGCAGCTCTGCTACTGTAATCGGCCGATCCAACTGCGCCCTTTGCGCCTCAGATAATTGGGGTAGGTCTAATTCCCCCACATAGTCTGCCATCTGCGAGAAGGAAGGCGACTCCGCTGTATAAAGTTGCTGAAAAAAGGATCAAAATACTCAAGCTATCGCCGGGCTCTCACGATAAAGTGTCCCCAGGTCATCCCGCAGCGCTGGCACCAGTTTTGAGCCCCTGGGGCCATGTAGGCACCTAGCCAGTAATTTCTCCGGCTTGTCCCCATGACGGTATAATTGGTAACGGTAATACAACACAGACTTCTTAGCCCTCTGATGCAAAAGTTCGTTAAGTTCCGTTTGACTTTCCCATAGCCGCCTTTTAAGCCCAGCCGTTGGGTTTTGAGCTCATTGGCGTCTCAGCTTCGTAACCAATTTTTCTAAGCAAATAATACGTTCCGCCCTCAATCTCCTCTTCCTGGCAAGAAGCCCTATAATATCTCCTCGTAGTACAACCTTCGCAGTTTCCCAAATCAACTCTGGGTCGTCCTGGTGGCCACCATGATCAGCCTCAAACTCCCGCCATCTCTTCTGAAGAAAGGAACGGAACTGAGCATCCCTATATAGTTCGAGCAGGAAATGCCAGAGAGATGTCCTAGAGTTACTCCCGCTCCAATAAACGTCCAGCCAAACGAACGCGTGATCGGAAATCTCTACGGGCCCTATCTGCGCTTCCTCAACCTTAGCAAACAGACCAGCGGAAATCAACAGGTAATCTATACGCGCACTAGTGCCGTGTGCCCGTGATTGATGCGTATAATCGCGTTCGGCCGGATGTAACAACCTCCATGGGTCCACCAGCCCCAGCCTGGAACATAAGCAACGTAAAGCACGGGCCGTCTGTAGTCTATCCCTTGGCTCCCCACCTTTAGACGTGTCTAGGACCACATCCATAACACCATTAAAGCCCCCCCCCCCCCCGGATCACAGGGAGCTCCGGCAACGTCTCTATTTTAGAGGCGAGACGAGAATAGAGGTTCAAATCTAATACATTAGGACAATATAAATTGCCCAGAATAACTGGCTTCCCCTCCTGGACAATAGTACAAATCTGCCCGATGGATCCACCAGTTTTCTTACAACCTCCAGCCTTATTCGCTTATTTATCAGGAGCACGACTCCCCCCTTCTTTCCGAGAGCCAGGGCACCCCATACCCGCCCCACCCAATCCCTGCAAAGTTTACGGTGCTCCTCGGCTGTCTGGTGGGTTTCCTGGAGCATAGCTATGTCTGCCTTTTGCCTAGCCAAAGCCTGCAGAATTTTGGAATGCTTGATCGGGCTACCCAGACCACAGACATTCCAAGAAATTATCTTAAGTGGCATTGAATACACTAACAGTCCCGTATAGCACAGTAAACAAGTACCATGAGGGTGCCCCCCCAGCCTGAGGCTCCCCCCTGTGTACAGTCATGTGGCTCATCCTGAACAAGCTCATCATGTCTTGAGTATGATTTTCCCTATTCCCTATCTCCACCCACCCCCCTCCTCCCCCCCGTCCCCCCAGCACCCCCCTCACGCCCCTCCCAGCCACCCTCTTCCCCCTCCCCTCCCTACCCTACTATGTTCCCTGAAAGTACCGCCATATCTTATCCCTCCCGGTTGTTCTCCCCCTCTAATACTACCCCCCCCACACATTGACCCTTCTCCAACCACCCAACCACATCTAATGTGTCCAGACTCCCCAGCCCCTTGAAGAGGTAGCATGGCTCCCCGCCCACCTTCCATATCCTATAACGCATATTGTGAAAACCCCATAGGAGCTAAACAGCCCGTCATAACTTAACAAGTCATACATTGTCAACCTGGAATCGTACACAACTAGGAAAACAGACCAACATGAAAACAGAAGGTAAGATAGACCCCTCTGGAGCAGACCCAAGTCCATCGCCCTCAGCGTCCCGTCTTCCACACTGGACACTCCGGATCACAGGCGGCCAGCAATCTCCCGAAAAAAACACAGGATCCTCTATACGTGGATAAGGCCAACCAATAATATCCGGCCTGTGTGCTGCGAAGTTGCGGGTCTCTGCTGCCCCTGGATAGAGTCCAGAGGTCTCCTTAGGCCTTTTACTTTTAGTGGCCCTACAGCTCCACCAGCTCGATCAGTCTCTTCCCCAACTTTGTCCAAAGCCAACTCAGGGGGTCCCTGGCTGGTCCGCAGCTTGGCTGTTATTCTGGGTACCCAGCTGCGTGACATAGGCCATAGCCTCAGCTGCCGAGTCAAAGACCAGATGCCGCCCGGCATTCATCACATGCAAGCGTGCTGGGTATTGTACGGTAAACCTTATATCCGCTGCAATCAGTTTCTTACAGATAGGCGCATAAGCTTTGCGCCTTTGACTCAGTGCAGCAGAATAGTCTTGTGTAATTCGAAGGCTGACATTCCCTGCTGTCACGGTTCCCTTCCAGCGCGCTTCTCGTAGCGCTGCTTCTTTCTGCCTGAATTGCAGGAACTTGGCCAACACGATTCTGGGACGCAAATCCCTCGACGTCTTAGGGCCTACTCTGTGGGCACGCTCTATAATAACTGGGGCTCACTCACCATCCGTCCCAATCAGTTCACTCACCAGCGATTCCAAGTAGGGCCGCAGCTCTTTATCCCCCACTGACTCAGGGATGCCCAAAAATCGCAAGTTGTTTTGCCTCGAACGGTTCTCGAGATCGAGTTTGCTCTCATATGTTTTCAAGGTATGCAGCACTTGCTCCATCTCCTGCGACAACTGCTGTATGTCCTCCTCTGTTTGCACGATCCTTTCCTCCACGTGCTGCATTCGGGCCCCAAACGCATCCACGGAGCTCTGCACCGCATCCAGCTTAGTTCGGAGCAGCTCAAACTGTACCGAGAGTGCACCCGTGACCGCCGCTGTAATCTCCTCCACTGAGATTCCTGCTGCCCCCGAGGGTACCTGGCCAGGCTTCGGTGGAGAGTCTGCCATTTTGTTCTGCACCAGGGCCCGCTCCTTCTCTCTTCTGCTGGCTTTAACAGCGGAGGCCATACTCCCTCTCCTTCTCTCCTCGGTGGGCTCACCCTCACCGCAGCACCGGGAGACTGCTGAACAAACTTGTGCTGCCGAAAAAACGGCGAATTTGACCGGTAAGGAGCCGAGGAGTCCGGAGCTCAAGTGAAGGCAGCCACCCAAGCTCACCACATCACGTGGTCGTATCCAGCCACAGTGTTTAAGTATCATCCGAATATTCAGCAGCAGTATCCAGATAATAGCTGCCACTGAACATCTGGATGTGCGGCTACTGTACCAGATAATCACTGACATTCGTTTTTAGCTGCTATCCAAATAGCACTGGGTCAGCTTTTCCACTGTCCTAAGTTATTTAGATAACTTATCCAAATAGAGGCTGATAATCACCATTATGCAGATAATGGTGGCAGTTATATGGATAGTTCCGATCCCAGACTGCTCTTAATATCTGTAACGCAGTTTGCGGTGCGGGACGGGACATCCAGGACCTATCATTCACTTGATCTCTTCATACAAACGCTATAGTCCAGGCTCTGAATCCAGTCCCGGTTTTTCAAGAAATACAATGAGCAGCTCTCCTAATTCAACAGCAGTCCAGACAGCAGTCCTGTCGTGGGGAACCTCCCACTAGGAGCTGGTCCTAAAAAACCCCCCACTGTGCTTACTTTAGCAACAGTGCCGGGTGTGGTCTTTCCTTCTCAAAGCACAAAACATCAATAGTTCTCCAAAACTAAAGTAAGCCATCATATGTAGTCCCAGCACACAAAAGGTAACATCCTCTTCATTTCTCTACCTCACAAGTGCACAGCTGGGAAGCATGGGCCCTCTTTCCTCCCTCAAACCACACTGTCTTTCTCAGTGCAATAGCAGTATTGCTGACAATCACAGCTTTGGTAGCTGTGCAGCAGCCCTTCCCCCTCCCTTCAGGTTCTATGTAAGTTTGCTGAACTTGCCCCAGGGCTAAATCATTCACCGCTTCAAGCACAGTACCTCCAAGGGTTCAAGAGAAGTGTCCTCTTCATAGTCCTGTGCTTTCATGGGTTCCCCATGGTCCGTTCCTCTGCTCCTGGAAGCAGTGGGACCTTTTCAAAAGCAGGGGCAGGTTCCTGAAGGCTGCGGTTCCTTCCTTCCTGGGGCCTCCCCTCCAACTGCCCCTGCATGGCTTTTTACACATATACTCTGGCCATACCCTAAGGCTTGTCTCCCCCCACTACCCCATCAAGGTGGCCCTTGCTTAACAGAGCTTCCAAAACTCCAGTTTCCCTTGGCTCTCTGTTGCATTCAGTTGCTGCTCGGTTAGCTTCTGTGGCGAAAGGCCAGCCTTTAAAGAACCTAACTTTCGCCACATTGCGATAACTGGGCAGCGGCTCCATATCGCCCTGATGTTAACTTTCTCTCCTTGCTGCTTGAATAAAACGGATTCAAATTAAAAAAAAAAATAAAAAATAAGCACACACCCTTTTAGGTAGCTAGGCTTTCCCAAGCCCATCAGATATTTATTTATTTATTTATTTACATTCTCTTATATACTGCGCTATTCTGCATCAGTGCGGTTTACATTGAACAAACTGAAATTACATTGAACAGGGCATTATAACTTGGAGATAACTATTTTACAGGGAACATGGGCTATGGAGGGTTAAGTGGCTTGCCCAAGACCACAAGGAGCACCTGTGGGACTAGAAACCCCAGTCCTTCTGGCACAAGGTTGCTGTCCTCTAGTGGGATTTGAACCCCCGACCTTCCGGCCTGAGGTACCTTGCCTCAACCACTAGGCCACTCCTCCACTCATATTAGAAGTTATTCATCAGTCCGGCATCCCTGGCTACTCTGTATCTTGTCACAATAGTCCAAAAGCAGTCTAACCTATAGATTTGTGAGCTCCATCAAGCCACTTGAGCTTTTGGTCCCTTGAGCTTGTGGCCTTACTTTCCCTGTAACTGGATCTTTGTCTGGTCCCCAAATAGAAAAGGGAAAAAGAACCTTCAAAATCAGCACAGTGGACTAGACCTTGCCATTTACAGTTCTTTCCCATAAGATCATCTGGTCTGAGTTCTAATAGTTCGTTCTGTCCCAAACAAGTGAGAGCCCCTGGTAGGCAGTCTCTTCTTATAAAACAACAAATTCAGGAAGTTCCTGAAACATCCAGACGACTCTCTTCATAGCAGTTAATCTTCCCCTGTGATATTTCAATGTGGATCCTCTAAGCTGGGTTCTTAAGCAAGTTTGTTTTCCAAAGCTTCCACAAATTTCCATGCTTCTTTATGTCAGAAATTGTTCTTGTCCCTTCATGGTGCACTTGCAATCAAATGGGGGCATTGTAAGCTAAATTTTACTACTTTAGCAAACAATCTGGAGCAGTATGGGGCCATCTCCCTCCACTTTCCTTTCACCTATACGGAAAAGTCCTGGAACATAAGAATCTTTGCATCCTCCATTTTCAATGCTCTTTTCTTTCTGTTGGCAGCTAAAAGAGCTACTTTGTCAGTATAGTAGAGCACTGACGCAAAGTTATAATCCTAAGCTCTAACACTCTAATTTTTACTAACGGTTAGAGTGTTAGAGTGTAGGATTATAACTTTGCATCAGTGTGAGATTGCTCTGCTACAAGACCACATAGTTTTGTTTTGAGTATAGTAGAGCACACAAAGAATTACTGGCCTTGGCTGACCTTCTGCCCTGACCCCTAATGTGTGCGCCCTTTCCACTTTAGTTGATACTTGAGGTAGTAGCAAAGCAGCTGTTCTGGTAGAGCTTTTTCACAAAGGGGAGAAGGTCTTTTCTTTCTCGCACACTCTCAGGCACCACCTATAAAGTGATTGTTCCTCTAGTACCGTTCTCTTAGTCTATTGTTCTTCTAAGAGTGTGTTTTTCTTCTGGAATTGTTCCAATTGTGACATCATCGTCTCTTTAGACACTTTCTGTGCTGCAGTTCTTTGTGTTTTCTCCAAAATTTGAAACATATGCATGGAGAGGGCTTCTTTCACCTCATTTAAGTTGGACTGAAACTGTGCTAGTTTATGTTCCAGAACAGCTGTTGCACATTTAGTCAGGTGTTTAGCTACTTCATCAGACTTTATTAAAACCGGTTAGGCATCTGCAGTAGCTATTTCACTCTCAGCTGAACTCGTTTTTGTTTTTATTGCTACTGGCACTCTTTTTGGGCATCCCCTGAAGGTATCCCACTCAAATCAATGGTTTTGTCCTTTATCCATTGCAATAGATCAAGGATCCATTGTTGGGTCTGCTGCCATTCCTTTTGCAAATCTATAAACCAGAGTTTCATGTTAGTTATTGACAAGGGAGGGATCCAAGTTTGATTTTTTTCAAAACTGGATGAATTGGAGAGTTTATCCAGATATCTGGAAAAAAACCCTATAGGCCCATTACCAGTTTGCCTTTTATTTCTAAGGTTACTGAGAAAATGGTTCTTTCCACATCTAACTAATTTTGTTCATAAAACAAATGTGCTTCATCCATGCCAATCAGGCTTTAGAACAGGCCACAGCACCAAATTGTACTAGCTGCTTAATGCTAAGTATATTACACAGTATTTTGGAAAGTGAGAGTTGCTCTCATTGTATCACTTGACTATCTGCCTTTGACTTGGTTAATCATGATTTGTACACCAATGTCTCCAGTAGTGTCTTAGGGATGGAGTTTGTCTTTTATCTCTCTGGCCATTGGTTCTCTGTTTCTGTCGACTTTTGCATCTCTGCATTTCATATTTCATGGAGCACCCCAAGGCTCTATCCTGTTTCCATTGCTCTTTAATATCTTTCTTAGTCCTTTGTTCATTCTTCTATAGAACCATAGTATCACCTGCTTTTATTATTTATTTATTTATTTACATTCTCTTATATACCGCGCTATTCTGCATCAGTGCGGTTTACATTGAACAAACTGAAATTACATTGAACAGGGCATTATAACTTGGAGATGACTATTTTACAGGGAACATGGGCTATGGAGGGTTAAGTGGCTTGCCCAAGACCACAAGGAGCACCTGTGGGACTAGAAACCCCAGTCCTTCCGGCACAAGGTTGCTGTCCTCTAGTGGGATTTGAACCCCCGACCTTCCGGCCTGAAGTACCTTGCCCCAACCAATAGGCCACTCCTCCACTCCATTACACAAATGATATTTTGTTAATTCATTACACTGATTCTCTTTGTCCAGATTTACTTTCTATAAATACATGTCAGAATTCACTTGCTATTTAGCTTGATGCACATCAGCTTAAACGCACCTAAATGCCACGCTTAACAGCTGTGGTCACCCTATCCGATTAGTGGGTTCTTAAATATTTGGGGTCACCTTTGATTTTGAGCTGTCTTTTTGAGGCCCATATTTTTCAAATGATCAAGTCTCCCATATTTGACTTTGTGATAGTTTTGCTGTATTCAAAATTTTCTTGAACCTACTGATCAGCATACATTTATCCATGTTTTCATAACAAGTCAACTGGACTTTGGTAGCTTTGTTTATGCTGGTTTCTGCTCCATTGATCTTTAAGCGTCTGCAGTCAATACAAAATACAGCAATTTGCTTACTCATACACATACATTTGACTGCATAACAGCATTGCCCTTTCACCACCACTGGTTACCAATACCCTACCGTATTCAGTTAAAGATACTTATTCTCACCTACAAAGTCTTTAAAGACAAGCTTGTCTTATATTTGCACTCTCTTCTTATTCCTCATATCTCAGTATCTCAGTTCATGCCATCAGAGGAGAATTTCTTGACACTATCCTCGCCCCCCCCCCCTCAGTTTCTAAGGCCCATTAAGAATCAACTCGGCAGTCCGCTGACTCTTTTATTTTTTTAAAAACCCCTAAACTATGGAATTCTCTTCCTCTGATTTTACGTACAGAAAGTTGTTAGAGGTTTAAGTAAAGTTTAAAGACCTAGCTCTTTACACAGGCATTTAATACTTTTCAGTCATTATTATGGAGATATCTTTTCTTAGGGTCACTGTGGTTATTTATTTATTTATTTAACAAGTTTTGTATCCCACCTTTTCCGTCAATCAAAGCGGTCAATACAGCACAAGTTGCACAAAGTTAAGGGAAACATGCATCACATTATCAGTACATCAAAGCATACACAGGGAAATACAGTATATACCTTACAATTAACTACACAAAGCATACCAACAAACAGAACCAACATAGATCAGCCGTTTCCTTGGTCCCCCAAGGTCCTATGCCAAAGGGCCCTTTGGCGTGGCCCTTAGGTGCGAGCCCGCCATTGTAATGGCGGTTTTAGAGTCCGTTGCTGCCTTGGTTTGATTGGCAGGTGCAGGGGATGAGGCGGAGCTCCCACTCTCAGCCTCAATGCCGGCTTCTGCTTCCTCCATGGCCCCGATCGCCGTTGGAATGGCGGTTTTAGAGTCCGTTGCTGCCTTGGTATTATTGGCAGGTGCAGGGGATGAAGCGGCGTTATGACGACCTACGCCTTTTGCTCCTCTTCCTTATATTCATGTTTGGTTTGGTTTATATGTCTTATGATATTTATCTTTGCCCTCATTTTTTTCTTGGTTTATTGTATTGCTCGGTTTTGTTTGCTTTCTGTTTTCTATAGAAAAATAGTTACTTTCTTTTCCAGATTTTTGATTTGTAAAGTGCTTTGGTATCTCTTTTGATTAAAGCAATATATTAAGTATTTAATAAACATAAATGCATTTTTATTGCTGATGGCACTTTTTGGGCATCCCCGGCATTCCCCGAGGATATCCCACTCAAATCAGTGGTTTTTCCCTCTGCTCATAAGAACATAATAAATGCCATACTTGTTTAGACCAAGGTCCATCAAGCCCAGTATCCTGTTTCCAACAGTGGCCAATCCAGGTCACAAGTACCTGGCAGGTTCCCAAAAAGGTACATAAGTTCCACAGTGCTTGTCCCAGAGTAAGCAGTGGATTTTCCGGGTCCTCTTGTTTATGGACCTTCCCTTCAGGAACTTATCCAAACTTTTTTAAACCCAGCTACACAAACAGCTTTTACTACATCCTCCGGTAACGAATTCCAGAGTTTGATTACGCGTTGAGTAAAAAAATATTTTCTCTTATTAGTCTTAAATGGGTTGCATTGTAGTTTCATTGCATGTCCCCTAGTCTTTCTACTTTTTGATGGCGTAAACAACTGATCTACGTTTACCTATTCCACTCCATTCTGTAATTTATAGGTCTCTATCATATCTCCCCTCAGCCGTTTCTTCCATGGTGAAGAGCTCTAACCTTTTAAGCCTTTCCATTTTGGTGGCTCTTCTCTGTACCTTTTCTAATTCTGCTATATCCTTTTTAAGACATGGCGACCAGAATTGCACATAATATTCAAGGTGCGGTCTCACCATGGAATGATACAGAGGCATTATAATATTCTTGGTTTTATTCTCCATTCCTTTCCTTTTGATCCTTGGCTTTATTTGCTTTTTGGCCGCCGCTGCACACAGGGTGGAGGGTTTCAACATATTATCCATGAGGCCTAAATCTTTTTACTGGATGGTGGTTCATAATGTGGAACCTTGCATCATGTAACCATAGTATGGGTTCTTTCCTAGGTGCTTAACTTTGTATTTGTCCACATTAAATTTCATTAGCCAGTTGGACGTCTAGTCTTTCAATTTATTATGATCCTCTTGCAATTTTTCACTATCCTCTTGCGTTTTAACAACTTTGAATAATTTTGTGTCATTTGCAAATTTGATCACCTCACTTGTTATATTCCCATTTCCAGGTCATTTATGAAGATGTTAAAAAGCAGCGGACCAGCACAGATCCCTGGGGCACTCCACTATTCACTTTTCTTCATTGAGAAAATTGACCATTTAGCCTTACTCTCTGCTGTCTACTATGCAGCATATTTAATTCTCTCGTCAACTCCTGGAGGTGTTGTTCACAGCGTTTCCGGTCCGTCCCTATGAACCCCATATTGTGGCTTCGCATCACATCCTTCGCTGTCTCCCAGTAGCAGGAGCTATATGCATTGAGCCCTTATTAAAGTTTTCAAACTCTACCCACGCTTTCCTAACAACTTCCTGAAATTCTCTCTTCGGATAGTAAGATGGGTTCATTTTCCAAATATGGTCCCTACTCCCCGGGATTAAGGTCATCCACATTAGAGCATGATCAGACAGTACCATCTGTTCCACCTCTGCTTCCCTGAGATTTTCCGTCCATGGAGTGGGAATCAGCCAGTAGTCAATTTAGGAATACATTATCTCCAGGAACAAGCAGGAATGTAGTCTTCACATATGGGTGACATCAGCACCGACGGAGCCTGCGCGGGAATGCTCCACAGCGTTCTATAGGAAAACTTTTGGGAGCATCCCACTGCGCCTACACTGCTGCCTTCCCGCCTTTCCAACTCTCCCTTCTCAGTTTTTCGTTTTCCGTGGAGCCGACATGGAACAATTCCTGTCACTGCAGAAAATCTTTTTTTTTTTTGTGGTGCATCTGCCTTCCTGTCTACGCCAGCACCGATATCTTCGGTGTACTTTTCTTCTATTTTCTTGCTAAAAAAAAAAAAAAAAAAAAAGGTTTTCTTGCAGGGTCTTTGCCCTCTAGGTGCTTAGGTGCCATTTTGGGCCTTAAGCCCCTTTATTCCTCAGAATAGAGAAACCAACTAGTAGTTTCAAAAAGTGTTCCAAATGTAGCAGTACCATTTTTGCTACTGACACCCGTGACTGGTGTCTTAAATGTTTGGGACCAGATCATTCACCGTCGGAATGTCTCCTTTGCAGAAAGATGACAAAGAGGGGACTTCAGAATAGAGCTGCGAAACTCGGCACCCTCTTTGTCTCGGATGCAATGACCATGGCATCAACGTCCTCCAGGGTAGCTCTCCTTCTAAGCATAGAGATGCTTTAAGCGTTGCCCTAGAGGAGAATACACTAGCCAAACAGCCCCGGCGGGAGGTCCTTGCCTCCAAAGCATTATCAGGGGTCCCAAGATGTTCCAGAGGCGTCCACCTCTGGAGAGCTCTTGGTGCCGTGTTCTGTGGTCGTGGCCTGCTTTTTGGATACCGATACCCAGGCATCGGCTGACTCCATGGATCAACGTATCCTAGCCATTGAGCGGAGTCTTGCAGCATTGCTGGCGGCCTCGGTACCGCTAAAGCCTCTGCAATCTGTTCCACAGCCATCGGTACTGGCACCAGTACTGGAGGTATCGGCATCGACCATTGAGCCGCTCTCCATGCTACCACCCATGCCGGCCCTGGAGTCAGTCTCCGGCATTGAGAGTCCGGTACCGAGGCATTCCGATGCCGATTTTGATTGGTACTGTTGATACTTCAAGTCGTCCGATTCCTATTCTTCCGATGAATCATTCGGTACCGGAGAGGCTGTTCCAGAAGATCCGACTCCTTCCCCACAAAGCCGGATTTCTCCACTGAAAGACATGTCTTTTCAAGACTTTATATGGGATGTGGCTCGGGGCCTCTCGATTACGGTGACCTCTGAGAAGTAACCGAGAGCTGAAGAACTTGAAATTCTTCATATCCGGTAGCCCCTAAGGAGGCCGCAACCTTACCCGTTCATCGGATATTGCACAACCTCATGCTTAGGATGTGCGCAACACCTCTAACAGTGTCTCCACATTATCGAAGACTTGATACCATGTACCGGGTACCGCAGTGTCCCAGTTCCCTGAAGACGCAGTTACCACACCATTCCATGGTTGTGGAATCGGCATTGCGTCGAATTAAAAGTGCTAAGACACATTCATCTAATCCCCGGGGTTGTGAGGCAAGAACTCTTGATGCCTTTGGCCATCAATGCTTCAGGCCTCCATGTTGTGGGCCAGAATAAGTTTATACATACTCTATATGGGTATGTTTCTTCAGGAGGTTACTAAAGATTTGGAACTAATGGCTCCTCTTCTCCCAGATGACAAGAGGGCTGAGTTCCTGACACTTGTTAAACATGCTCAGAATGTTTCCAAGTTCATGAACAGGGCTACTTTTGATTGTTTCAAGTGTATTAACAGGACTTCTGCTATTTCCATCGGTGCACGTCGGATTGCTTGGTTACAAGTATCTGATTTAGAACAGTGGGTACAAGATAAGCTGGGGAATATTCCTTGCACAGGAGAAAACCTCTTTGGCAAGGATTTGCAAGACAAAGCTGCTCAGCTTGAGTCCGAGAATACCACCCTAAACAGGCTCTCTAGGACCAGCGCCAACCCAGCTAAGAAAAAGACGGTTAAGAAGCCCTTTTTCAACAAGAAAAAAAAGTTTTATCCTTCTTACACCCATGCCGTTCACTGTCTGGTCCATGTTTCCCAGAAGGGACAGCAACAACCGAAGCAACAAAGGAAGGCTCAGGCCCCCAGAGCTCAACCAGCTCAGCAGACCCAGCCTCCACAAGGTCTTTAACTTCCTGCTAGAGAACTTGGCTATCCTACCCCTGGAAATTTCAGAGCCAGTCAACATCCCAGACAGACTGTGTTACTTTGCCAAAAGATGGCACCAGATAACATCAGAACATTGGACTCTCTCCATAGTAACAGAGGGGTACAAACTTCACTTCCAAAGTATGCCCCCTCCCTCTACTCCAAAAGAGTTCAGCTCCCGGCCCCCTCTTACCACTCTCTTGTGCCGGGAGATCACCACCCCTTCTCACTCAGGGTGCGATAGAGGAAGTGCCACTATCTCAACAAGGCCTGTGCTTCTACTCCCCCTACTTCCTTATATCAAAGAAAACAGGAGGATAGAGGCCCATTCTGGACCTCCGAGAATTAAACAAGTATCTGCTCCGAGAGAAATTCAAAATGATCTCTTTCGGAACACTTCTCCCTTACATCCAGAATCAGGATTGGCTATGTTCTCTAGACCTAAAGGATGCATATATACACATCCTTATCCACAAAGAACACAGGAGGTTTCTTCGGTTCCTCTTTCAGGGAAGACATTACCAATACAGGTTTCTACCCTTTGGCCTGGCTTCTGCCCCAAGAGACTTCACAAAATGCATGGCAGTAGTAGCAGCATTTCTAAGAACTCTAGGGATATTTGTCTTCCCCTACTTAGAGGACTGGCTCATCCGAGCGTCGTCAGCTCCAGAGGCCAGCTCTGCCCTCTCCTGCACAATGCAGGTTCTTCAACATTTGGGGTTTGTAATAAATCTTCCAAAATCCCAACTCACCCCTTCTCAAACCTTAAAGTTCATAGGGGCTCTTCTAGACACGCAGCAGTCAAGGGCTTTTCTACCACAGGTACGCTATGCTCGAATAGTTCAACTGGGTTCTCAAGCAGCTATGAAAACTTCCCTGACTGCTTGAGAAATGCTTCAGTTGCTCGGTCATATGGCTTCCACTGTACTTGTGGTTCCCTATGCTCGTCTATACATGCGTGCAGCTCAGTGGACCCTAGCTTAGCAGTGGACTCGGGCATCAGGTCATCTGGGGGACAAAATCAGGAACTCTGCACGTCTCATTTGATATCATGAAAGGCGGCATATAAGAAATGTTAAATAAAATAAAATTTCGTCCCTCCAATGGTGGCAATCACCAAAAAACCTACTTGTAGGGTCACCTTTTCAGAAGCCACTACACCAGTCAACCCTGACGACGGATGCGTCCAAATTGGGTTGGGGAGCTCATCTGGACAATCTCTCCACTCAGGGTCTTTGGACTCAGCAGGAGGCTCAGCCTCACATAAACCTGCTAGAACTCAGAGCCATCTTCAATGCTCTCAGAATGTTCCAGGACTACCTCCGCTCCAAAACAGTTATAGTCCAGATGGACAATCAGGTTGCCATGTTCTATGTGAACAAACAGGATGGAACAGGTTCTCAGGCGTTGTGCAACGAAGCCCTACACCTATGGTCCTTTGCCATACGCCTTCAGATATACCTACTAGCGGTCTATCTCCCTGGCAAGCAGAATCTCCTGGCAGACAAACTCAGTCGAGTACTGCTGCCACACGAATGGTCTCTCCATTCTGAGCGAATTGCTCAAATCTTTCAAATCTGGGGAACCCCAGATGTAGATCTGTTTGCAAGTCCTCAGAATGCCAAACTTCCCCGCATCTTTTCCTGAATTCCTGCTCAGAACAATCAGGCAATGGATGCCTTCCGCCTCCACTGGGGTCAGGACTTCCTATACGCCTACCCACCCATTTCCCTCATTCCCAAGACTCTGTTCAAGCTTCAGAGAGACAGGGGCCATATGATCCTCATAGCCCCACGCTGTCCACGACAGATGTATCCACTGCTTCTAGTCTCTCTCAAGCCAAACCTCTGGAGTTGGGATGTGCTCCAGATCTTCTATCCCAGGAGAACGAAACGCTTCTGCACCCGAATCCTCAGGCTTTGCACCTAATGGTGTAGCTGCCGAGAGCTTAGAACTCCAGGATGTCAACCTCTCTCAATAGGTTAAAGATATCCTCTGGCCTCTAGGAAACCTTCCACAAGGCGTGCTTATGCTTTTAAATGGAGAAGGTTCTCAATTTGGTGAGGATCGTAATACTTTTTCCGTTCCAGTAGAGGCATTACTGGAGTATCTCCTCCACCTTTCATCCTCTGGACATAAAACGAATTCAGTAAGGGTTCACCTCCATGCCATCGTGGCTTTTCACATGCCTTTTGATGGACAACCTATCTCCTCTCTGCCGCTTGTAGCGCGCTTTATGAGAAGTCTACTCTTAACTAAGCCTCCCATTAAGCCACCACCTGTGGCATGGGATCTCAGTCTTGTCCTTGGACAGCTCATGAAGCCGCCCTTTGAACCCTTAGGCACCACATCTCTGAAGTTTCTTTTTTGGAAAGTCATCTTCCTAATTGCACTCACTTCTTCAAGACGCATCAGTGAGCTCCAAGCTTTAGTGGCTGACCCGCCTTATACACGGTTCGACCATAATAAGTTAGTCCTTAGGACTTATCCCCACTTTATGCCGAAGGTGGTTTCACCTTTTCATTTGAACCAGTCGGTTTACCTGCCTGTTTTATTCCCTAGACCTCATGCCACTAATGCAGAAAGGAATCGACATACTCTGGATTGCAAGCGTGCTTTGGCCTTTTATCTTCAGAGAACTAGGCAACACAGAAAGGCTTCACGGCTTTTTGTTGCCTTTGATTCCAGTCACCTCGGTATACCAGTTTCTAAGAGAACACTCTCCAAGTGGATTGCAGACTGTATCTCTTTTACCTACGGGAGTAAAGGACTATCTCCAGGAACAAGCAGGAATGTAGTTTTCACATATGGGTATCGTTGGTACCGACGGAGCCTGCACGGGAACGCTCCCCGGGGTCCAGTAGGAACGCTTTTGGGAGCATCCCTCAGCACATGCGCGCTGCCTTCCCGCCTTTCCAACTGTCCCTCTTCAGTTCTTCGTTTTCCGTGGAGCCGACAGGACTCATACCCTGTCACTGCAGAAAATTTCTTCTTTAATCTTGTTTTCTTGTGGTCGCGCTTGCCTCCACACGACGCCTACCGGTACTGCTGGTTCTTTTCTTTCTTTTCTTAAAAAAAAATAAATAAAAAATTCTTAATTGTTTCTCTTCAGAAACTTTCTTTTTCGGTGCTAGGTGCCATTTAGGACACTAGGCCCCATTTTTTCCTTAAAGATGGAAAAACCAGCTAGTGGTTTTAAAAAATGCACTAAGTGTGGCGGTACCATCTCCGTCACCGACACCCATGACTGGTGTCTTAAATGTTTAGGCCCTGACCATTCTCCATCTGAGTGTCTCTCTTGTATGGGAATGACTAAAAGAGGAAGACAGAACCGGGCTGACAGGTCCATTGCATTGACGTCTTCAAGAGCCTCTTCTTCCTCCCATGGATCTCAGGTAACTAAACATAAAAGCCGGTCCTCAAAGGATAGCTCTCCTGCAAAGCATCGAGAGGCCATTGGCATTGCCCTTGAGGGAATCACACTGGCAAAACATGCATGAACGGGGTTCCAGGACATTCTCGAGGCCTCGGCCTCGACAGAACTACTGGTGCCATGCCTTACATGAACATCGTGATCAGAGATACTTCAAATCCTCCGATTCCGATGACTCTGATAATTCTGCTGGTACCAGAGTTTTTCTCCCGGAAGACTCTTCTCCCCAACGCAGAATGTCGCCTCAAGAGGACATGTCCTTTCAGGATTTTATTCGTGATGTTACCAAAGGCCTTTCAATCATGGTAGCTCCTGAAGAGGAACCTAGAACAAAGGAATTGGAAATTCTCCAGTATCCTAAAGCTCCAAAGGAGGCAGCCACTCTGCCCATTCATGAAATCCTTCATGATTTGATGCTCAGAATGTGAGAGACACCTTTGACCACATCTCCTCATTCTAGGAGGCTTGATACCATGTATCGAGTTCCACCATGTTCTGGATTTCAAAAGACTCAGCTGCCACACCATTCCATGGTAGTGGAGTCAGCCATGCGTAGGATGAAAAGTGCAGAGACATGCATCCAATCCTCCAGGTTGTGAATGCAGGACTCTTGATGCTTTTGGGTGTCGAGCCTTTCAAGCTTCCATGCTTTCAGCTAGGATCAGCTCATATATCTTATATATGGGTATGTTCCTCAAGGAGGTCACAGGAGATTTGGAGCTTATGAGCCTACTTCTCCAGATGACAGATGACAAGACTTCCTTATGCTTGTCAGGCATGCTCAAGATGTCTCCAAATTTGTGAATCGTGTAGCCTTTGACTGCTTTGAATGCATCAGTAGAACCTCTGCTATTGCCATTGGTGCACGACGGATTGCCTGGCTTCAAGCATCAGACTTGGAGATTTGAATACAGGTTAAATTAGGCAACATCCCTTGCACAGGAGAAAATCTCTTTGGCAAAAATTGGCAGGAAAAGGCTAATGAGATAGATGCTGACAATATCACCTTAGATAGATTGTCAAAATCTACAGCCACTCCAGCCAGAAAGAAACCCTATAAGAAACCCTCTTTCAACAAAAAGAGGAAGTTTTACCCATCCTATACCCAGCAAAGCCAAGCTCACAGTCAAGTTGCCCAAAAGGGACAACAACAGCAATTCAAACAGCAGAAGAAGCCGAAAGGCCCGAGAGCTCAACCATCTCCGCAGGTTCACCCACTCAAGGGCTTTGACTCCTTCCTAGAAAGCTTGGCCTTCCTGCCTCTGAGGGGTCCAGAACCCCTAAATATTCCAGGCAGGCTGTGTCATTTTGCCAACAGATGGCACCAAATAACAGCAGAAAATTGGACTCTGTCTATTGTAGGAGAGGGGTACAGGCTTCATTTTCACAGCATGTCCCCTCCTACAATCTTAAGGCAGTTCACTTCCCAGACATCTGCAGACAATCTGTTGGATCACGAGGTCTCAACACTTCTTGCCCAAGGGGCAATAGAGGAGGTACCCATTCTCCAGCAGGGTACAGGGTTCTACTCCCCCTATTTTCTTATTCCAAAGAAAACAGGAGGACACAGACCCATTCTAAACCTCAGAGAATTGAACAAATACCTGTTCCAAGAAAAGTTTAAAATGATTTCTCTAGGAACTCTTCTGCCATACCTTCAAAGTCAGGATTGGCTTTGCCCTCTAGACTTAAAGGATGCATATACTCACATTCTGATCCATACAGATCACAGGAAGTCTTACGATTCCTTTTCAAGGGACAACACTTTCAATACAGGGTTCTTCCCTTTGGTCTGGCTTCCGCACCAAGGGTATTCATGAAATGCATGGCAGTAGTAGCTGCATTCCTGCGAACCCTAGGGATGTTCGTCTTCCCTTACTTGGACGACTGGCTCATTCGAGTCCCCACGGTTGCAGAGGCCAGCTTTGCACTATCTCGCACAATGCGAATCCTCCAATATTTGGGACTGGTAATAAACTTCCCAAAATCCCAACTTGTTCCTTCCCAGTCTGGAGTTCATAGGAGCCTCTCTAGATACCAGACAGTCAAGGGCTTTCCTTCCACAGGACCGGTGTCTTCGCATAGTGCAACTAGCTTCTCAAGCAGCAGGGAAATCCTCCCTAACTGCTCAAGAACTACTACAGTTACTGGGATACATGGCATCCACAATCCATGTAGTTCTCTATGCTCGCCCCACATGTGAGCAGCCCAGTGGACCCAATCCACATGGTGGACACAGGCCATAGGACGTTTGTCAGACAAGATAGTAAGCTCTCATTGGCTGATCTTGTCCCTTCAATGGTGGCAATCACTGGAGAATCTTTCAGTGCGGTCTCCTTTCCAGCAACCCCTATTCCAGGCCACCCTAACAACAGATGCATCACAGGTGGGTTGGGGAGCACACCTTCATCATCTCTCTACCCAGGGCACCTGGACTGCACAGGAGGCTTGTCTTCACATAAACCTCTTGGAATTAAGAGCAATCTATTTAGCTCTTCGAGTATTCCATGCCCAGCTTAGCTACAAGACGGTCCTAGTTCAGACGGACAATCAAGTAGCCATGTTCTATGTGAACAAGCAGGGCGGAACAGGCTCTCTGTCGTTATGCAACGAAGCTTTATGACTTTGGGCCCTCGCCAGAGAGCATCAAATCCACCTTATCGTGGTATATCTTCCTGGCATTCAAAACCTTTGGGCAGACAAACTCAGCCAAGTATTGCTGCCTCACGAATGGTCTCTCCACCCAGACCAGGTGACAAAGATATTTCACATCTGGGGGACTCCAGACATAGACCTCTTTGCAAGTCCACTGAATGCCAAACTTCCCCGGTTCTGTTCCAGGTTTCCAGCTCACAGTTGCCAGGCAAGTGATGCCTTCCTCCTTCACTGGGGTCAGGACTTCCTCTATGCCTTCCCACCCATTCCCCTCATCCCCAAAACACTTTTCAAGCTTCAGAGAGACAGAGGTCGTATGATCCTCATAGCACCACGGCCACACCAAACATGGTATCCCCTGCTTCTACATCTCTCTCAAGCTGCACCTCTGGAGTTAGGCTGTGCTCCAGATCTTCTTTCCCAGGAGAGCGGGACGCTATGGCACCCAAATCCCCAGCCCCTGCATCTCATGGCCTGGTTACTGAGAGCTTAAATCTTCAGGATCTCAACCTTTCCCAACAGGTAAAGAATATCCTTCAGGCTTCTAGAAAGCCTTCTACAAGACAATCTTACGCCTTTAAGTGGAAGCATATATGATGTTCCCAGAAGGAGTTAAACCCCCTGGTGATACCTTTGGAGTCAATACTAGAGTATCTACTTAATTTATCAAATTCTGGTCTAAAGACCAATTCAGTAAGAGTCCATCTCCAGGAACAAGCAGGAATGAGTCTTCACATATGGGTACGTCGGTACCGACGGAGTCTGCGCGGGAACTCTTCCCAGCGTCCAATCAAAGAGCTTTTGGAAGCATCTCACCACGCCTGCGTGCTGCCTTCCCGCCTTTCCCAACTGCCTCTCCTCACTTTTCGTTTTCCGCGGAGCCGGCAGGACGTCCTCCTGTCACCGCAGAAAATTCTTGTTTTATTTCTGTAGTTTTCTTGTGGTCCCTGCTGTCTTCCCTGACGCCACCGGTACCGCCGGTGTTTTCTTTTCTTTTCTTGTAAAATCGTCCTTTTTCAAGGAATATTTTTTCTTCATAGTGTCCCACGGTTTCTTAGGCCTTTTAGGCCTCTTTCTTTTCCTTCATGGAACCGCCAGCCACTTTCTCCAAGAAATGTTCAAACTGTGGCGGTACAACTTTATTTTTAGACCCTCGAAGTTGGTGTCTAACCTGCTTGGGTCCTGACAACAGTTTGGTGAGAAGAGGTCTTCAATATCGAGGTTCCCTCGATACACGGTTTCCCTCCAACTTCGGGGCACCGTCCCCTTCTTCTTCTACACAGGATCAGGTAACCCACAAACAGTCTGTTTAGACTAGCCAGCCCTCGAGTGGTAGGTCTCATGCACAGCATGTAGACGGCTCCGGCCTTGCCCTCGAGGGCCTACTGGCTTCAAAACCCCGGCGGGAGTCTTCGGTCTCCAAAGCTTTTCAGGGGTTTCAGGTTGTTCCTGGGGTTCACCCCTCACAGAACATACCTGAGCCGTGTTCGGTGGTGGCATCCGCTTCGAGCGGTACCTATACCCCAGCATCGGCACTGGTGTTGGATGAAACACTCCTCACCAGGGATAGTCATCTGGCGTCCTCGTTGCCTTCGGGACCGGTGGATACTCTCCAGACTGACTTTCCATTTTCGGTACCAGCACCGATACTACCACCGACGTTGGTACCCTCCAGACGTGCATCGATAGCCTCGCTTCCTTCGATGCCGAGTCTGGAATCGATCTCCAGTCTGGAGGACTGGGTACCGACTCGCCTTGGTACCGGCTCTCGGTGGTACCGAAGGCTCGGTTCCGATGATTTGGATCCGCATCTCTCGGTTCCCCCGAGGCCGATTGAGTTGCCACTAGTTGACCTTCATTCACCGGTATCAGACACGGTACCGATGTCCTCATTACCCTTACGGTCGGTGCCTTCCATGCTTCGCTTACCAGGCTCTCTGCCCTCGATGCCGAGTTTGGAATCGATCTCTAGTCTGGAAGACTGGGTACCAATACGCTTTGGTACCGACACCGATTGATACCAGTGGCTCGGTACCGAGGATAGCGGCCGGAGGTTTTCGGTTATCTCGGTACCGATTGAACTGTCACCGATGACTGCTCCGATGTCTCTGTCGGGCTTGACTCCGACATCGGTACCAGTATCGGCATCGGTACCGGTATCTACAGTAGCATCGTGGCCAACTCCTGCCATGCTTTTTTCAACAGGATCGCTCCCTTCTATACCAAGCTTGGAGTCGATACCTGGCATGGACAATGTGGTAATGACAGTCGCTGCTCCTGACAGCCAGTACCGGCGACCATCCCTTAAGCATTCCACACTGCACTGTGCAGGATCATCTATTCCTATATATTTGGATAGCTCTGTCAGTGCTCAGGCTAGTTCTTCAGATCTAACCTGTCCAAGGGAGATTCCTGTTGGGGATTCCTCTTTTCAGAGTTTCCTCCTGGATATAGCAAGATCTCTTGCCATTCCTATCCCAGGACATGATCCTGCACAAGGCTCTCTTTCTACCAAAGTAAAGGAGACCATAATGCTTCCTTTGCATCATTCCTTGCAGGATCTCCTTCTAGGAATGTGGGAAACACATTTTTCTATATTTCTATGAGCTGTCAGGATGTTCATGCCTATAGGTCACAGGTTTCTCCTCTTCTTCCTGCTAGGGAAAGAGGTCTAACCACTATCAAATGATAGTTTCCTGTGCCAGCATGTATTTTTTCCTTTCTATAGACTTACTACTTGGTAAGTCTTCTTCAGCTCCATTCTCTTCACCCTCTTACCAAGCTTTTTCCTTTGTAAGAGCGGAATTACTTCACTGGAGAGCTTTTTCTTCAGCCTATCTAGTTTTGTCACTTTCCAGTGCGGAGTTTTCCTCTCTGAGTTAACTCCTCTGTTTCAATCTTGCTTTGGGGCAGCTTATCAGACATGTCCAGAGTTTTCTACTCCTGTTCTGTCTGTTCTTTCTGTTTTTAAACAGTAAGATTCTTTCTGCTGTCTTGCTAGCAGCTGCCTATGCAGGAGCCTTAATGTTTGGACCACTGGTTCTTGTCCACAAACAACCAGATTTGTCCTCCACTAACATTCTGTCTAGTCTTAGTAGTGGCTCCAAGTCAGTGCTTTCATCTATCTTGGAGATTATCTCACTACAAGCTTTCTGGATTGTCTTCTATTTCTGCCATCTCCATTTTCCTGGGTTTGGCAGCATAGTTGGCAGAGATATTGGCTCTCCAGCAGCCAGTTCTATCTCCTCATTCTCCTGCATCATGCTCTCTGCAATTCTACAGAGAAGCTTTCCACTATGGGCCCTTGCTAGAGAGCATGGGTTTTTTTTCTCCAACAGCTATCCTAGATGGTTGGAAAAGGCTTTTCAGTCATGTCTCCCATGACTAGAAGGGTTCTCCCTTCTCTTACTATCTCCTTTTTTATATAAAGGACATAGGCCTTCTCTTACGTGAAAGCTTAAGGAGTTGCCAATTCCCTGTTTTGGTCCATTGTATTCCCAATCGGGGATATGCTCTTTCTCCTTGCAGCTCGTCCTCATGGTAAGAACGCATGATACTTTTTGCCCTTAAGCAGGTCAACATGGTATCTCATCTCTATGCGTCTTCTTTCCACTTACCATGCTAGAGTTCTGGAAGACCCGGGACTTGCTGGCTGCAGACTGATATTATCCTCTGTTTTTCACGTAACCGTCCTGGTTATTTCACTAGCTAGCATCCTTGCAGATCATAACCAGGAGGAATAGATTCTCTATATATCTTCTCAAGTAGGTTCCACCTCCTTGTTATTAGATGAATCTTTCCTCTCCACATATCCTATGTGAATACCGTGCTGTAGGCATATCTCTGTCTGTTTAATTGCAGATACCCATATATAGGCCTACATATTCATATCTATCTTTTGTGTGTATTTTATGCCCTTCCATATCTCACTATAGATATATTCTTATATGTCTATCTATATATCTATATGTCTATCTATATATCTATATCTATATATATATATATATGTATCTGTCGAGATATTTTATTTTAGATAGATATGTATCCACATACTTATCTATATGACTGTCTATGCTCATATAGCTATATGATTCCGACAGCTGGGCTTTACCCATACCTATGCTATCCAGCAGGTTTGGGGTTCTACACACACAACCACTCCTGTGGTAGTCAACAACTTTATACCATAACCTTAGGGTTTAGGTACCTCTGAAGCTCTCCATGCTCCAATATCTCTCCTAGCTTACCCCAGTTAGGAGAGACATTGCGGATCTTCAGTTAATCACAGGCTTTAACGCCTCAGGCATTTGTCCTCTCTTTTTGGGATACAAGGGGTTCCCATACCCTTTCTCCCCACAAGGACTGTGCCTGTTTGTCCAAATCGGTTAGCCTTTCTCTTTTTGTTCCGAAGAGTGAGCCACTCTGCCGCCAAAAGAGTTCGGCTTTTGTCATAAAGCCTTCCGCTGAAGGCCCACCGTTTTTGTACTACCCCACTTTTCTTACTGGGGTTACCTGTTACCTTTCAGGATTCTGACCTCCACTGTTTTTTCCTACAGTGAGGTCCTCTTTGAGGTTCCTCTACTGGGTTCCCCAGTAGATCCCATGAACCTCCATACTTCTGTGAAATCCTGTTAGGGGAGGTCCATATTGCAATATTTCATTTCAATATCATTGATGACAATTATCATCCACACATGGACTTCTTGTCTGCAGTCCTATGCTAGGTTAAGCTGTTTTCCACAACACCTTTCTCTTTTCAACTCCTACCCTCCATCCTCAGGATGCCTGGTGTTATTAGGTATAGCATGTTCCAATCTATGACATGCTGGGACTTCAGGCATCTTAGCTTGGGAGTCCCCATATGTGAAGACTCATTCCTGCTTGTTCCTGGAGATAGCACAGTTACTTACCTGTAACAGGTGATCTCTGGGAACAGCAGGAATAAGTTTTCACAACCCACCCACCTCCCCTAGGAGTTGTATCTCTATCTATCTTTCCTCTCTCTCTCTCTTTGTCTCAGCTTTAAAACTTAACTGAGGAGAGGCAGTTGGGAAAGGCGGGAAGGCAGCACGCAGGCGTGGTGGGATGCTTCCAAAAGCTCTTTGATTGGACGCTGGGAAGCGTTCCCGCGCAGACTCCGTCGGTACCGACGTACCCTTATGTGAAGACTTATTCCTGCTGTTCCCAGAGATCACCTGTTACAGGTAAATAACTGTGCTATCTTAGCGCAATTACAGCTTCTTATAAGCCTCTAAATGGACAACCAATTTCCTCTCATCCTCTCTTATCCAGATTTATGAGAGGTCTTCTTTTAACAAAACCTCCCATCAAATCACCACCGGTGGCGTGGGATTTAAATCTAGTTATTGAGCAGATCATGAAACCACCTTTTGAACCTTTAGCCACTACTTCCCTAAAGTTTTTGTCCTGGAAGGTCATCTTCCTAATTGCAATCACCTCTGCACGTCGCATTAGTGAATTGCAAGTCTTAGTGGCTAATCCTCCTTACACTAGGTTTCATCATGATAAGGTTGTCCTCAGAACTCATCCACACTTTATGCGAAAGGTGGTCTCGCCTTTTCATTTAAATCAAGCGATTTATCTTCCTGTATTTTTTCCGAGGCCTCATGCTTCTAATGCAGAGAAGAACCTTCACACTTTGGACTGTAAAAGAGCTTTAGCTTTTTACCTACTAAGAACACAGCAACATAGAAAGTCTTCACAACTTTTTATTGCTTTTGATTCTAGTCATTTGGGACTTCCAGTCTCCAAGAGGACTTTATCCAAATGTATTGCACAGTGCATATCCTTTGCTTATGAGAGTAAGAGTCTTCCTCTTCAAGGCCATGTCACAGCTCATAATGTGAGAGCTATGAGCCTCTATGGCTAACCTTCACTCTGTGTCTATTGTTGACATTTGTCGAGCAGCCACCTGGGCTTCAGTACATACCTTTACAGCCCACTACTGCCTAGATAAATCCTCCCGTCGGGATGCTTTCTTTGGCCAGGCTGTTCTTCAAAATCTCTTTCAAACCTAATACAACTCCTACCCATCAACCCTGGTGGGATGCCAGAGATCCATGAGAGGAAGCATGGCCCACCTCACCATAGGTGGCAGCTTCCTGCGGTCATCTCCCTGGCATCTTCAGCAAGGGAGACCCCATATGTGAAGACTACATTCCTGCTTGTTCCTGGAGATAGCGTAGTTACTCACCTGTGACAGGTGATCTCCGGGAACAGCAGAAATTTAGTCTTCACAACCTACCCACCTCCCCTAGGAGTTGTCTCTCTATCTCTCTGTCTCTTTCCTCTCTCCCTCTATCCTTTCACTCGGCTACAAACGTAACTGAAGAGGGACAGTTGGAAAGGCGGGAAGGCAGCGTACATGTGCTGAGGGATGCTCCCAAAAGTGTTCCTATTGGACGCTGGGGAGCGTTCCTGCGCAGGCTCCGTTGGTACTGAGGATACCCATATGTGAAGACTAAATTCCTGCTGTTCCCAGAGATCACCTGTTACAGGTGAGTAACTACGCTTTCTCTGGAAGGTCATGTCACAGCACACAATGTGCGAGCAATGGCTGCCTCTATGGCAAATCTACGCTTGTTGGTGATTGATGAAATCTGCAAAGCCGCAACCTGGTCCTCTGTCCACACCTTTGCGGCCCATTATTGCTTGGACAAGGACTCCCGTCCGGATGCCTCATTTGGCCAGGCTGTTCTTCAGCATCTCTTTCAGACAAAACAACTCCTGCCTCCATCCTGGGTTTCGATACCAGAGATCCTTGGGAGGAAACATGACCCAATTCAGCCTGTTTCCCTGCTCTGTCTGGGTTCATCTCCCTGGCATCTCCAAGCTAGGGAGTCCCATATGTGAAAACTACATTCCTGCTTGTTCCTGGAGATAGTGTAGTTACTCACCTGTAACAGGTGATCTCCGGGAACAGCAGGAATTGAGTCTTCACAACCCACCCTCCTCCCCTAGAAGTTGTATCTCTCTTTCTCTCTCTCCTTTTCTCCTTTTATCTCAGCTACAAACTCAACTGAGGAGGCAGAGTTGGAAAGACTGGAAGGCAGCAGCGTAGGCGCCATGGGATGCTCCCAAAAGCTTTCCTATAGGACGCTGGGGAGTGTTCCCGCGAGGGCTCCATCAGTACTGATGTCACCCATATGTGAAGACTCAATTCCTGCTGTTCCCGGAGATCACCTGTTACAGGTGAGTAACTACGCTTTATGGGAATTGGAGTAGAATGTATACTCTTTCTCCCAAGGATGCAGATACCGTTGTGCATCCACTAATTCCAGTTCCTCCACCATAAAATGAACCCTCCCATTTCTTAGCTGCCCGGCCTGGCTGACAGACCAGAGTGGGGTTGGCCACTACATTGAGACCCCTCCCCCCCCCCATTGAGGTGGTAGTCTGGATACTGCACACTGTTTGCTATGATTGTAGAGAAGAAGCTGTGACAGTAGACATTGGGCATGTAGAGATTGCATAGCAGGACCTTGGTTCCCTCAATCTCCACCAAAACCATGACATATCGCCCCTCAGTGTCCTGAAACTGCTTATGTACCTGGAAACTCAGCCTCTTCTTTAGCAAAATGACTATCCCTCCCGTTGCCTCCCATTATAGGTGGAAGCAAATACCTTTCCCAACCAAGAACTCTTCAGCTTTGTATGCTCATTAAGACTAAGATGGGTTTCCTTCAGAAAGGCAGTATCCGCTTGTGCCCTCTGTAAGAGATTCAAAATTTTGGTTCTCTTTACAGGAGAGTGGATCCCATCAACATTGTTACCAACCTAAGTTTAGCCCTTCTTCCCCAGCAGTGTTTGTACCCCAGCATTTATCATTCTTACCAAGGTGGCATCGTGGTCCCTCTTCCCAGCCCAAAAGGCATTGCTGTGCTGTTACCCTCTCTCTTCCTAGACCCTCAGAGCCTTGGACTTTCTGTACCCCCCCAAAGTGGAGTTACACATAGACATCTAGTCCCCCCTATTCCTCCCACTACCCCCACCACACTCATTTCTAATGCACGCTAACACTCAAACCGCACCCCTTCCCCTCCCCTCCCCTCACCGTCCCCCTCCTTCCCTTCCACTCCCCCATGCGCACAAGCCTTCTCTGCTCTGTCGTCCCCTCCACCACTTCCTTATACCATGTAAATCCTCATTGCAAAACACCACTGTTAGCAAAACCCAGCATCCCCAACCGGAAGGAATCTTCCACATCATCTAGCATCAGCAGAGTAACCAGTGAGCCACAGAACATTTAGAACAAATGTGCGCCCTCCCCTCCTGCCTCCCCTTCCACATGCAACGGTCCTCCTTCAACCAGGCACACAGTGGGAGGGGGGACAGAAAACAGCAACCTCCTCCCCCCTCCCCCGACAGTCTTGTCAGGAACAGGTCTCTCCCAGGGCCCCCAGAATCTCACATTGTCAAGAGGCTTGTGTTTTCAGTCCCTCGTGCAATGGTTTCAGTGCGTGGGAGACACTGACCCCCCTGTCTTTCTGCCCTCCTGGGCCTCCATGTTCCAGCTTCTCCACAAATTTTTTAATCGTGTCCTTTCCTTCTAGGGTACGTATCCCACCCCGCCAAGAACACCTTCAGCTTTGCTGGTTACAACAAGCTAAATTTGATTTCCTTGGCAAACGTCTCGAGCACTTTGCGGCCACCTATGCAGAGTAGTCTTGAAACATCAATATTTTCACACCTTCCATTTCAGAAGACTTTTGCTGTCAATAAGCAATGAGGAACTTCATTTTATCCTCATAGTCCAACACCTTATAGATCACTGGCCTCCACTCTTGCCCTTAGCCGATGGGCCCATTCCACTTTAAGTGGTATCTCTGCATTCAGCAGGCCCAGCGTTCTTGAAGTGGTTTTGCCCAAAAGTCCAGCAAGTCCTTCTCCCCTATGCTTTCGGAGACCCCCGTGAGCCTTAGGTTGTTTCTTTGGCTATGGTTTTCTTGGTCCTCCAGGCGCTCCTCTAGGTCCACCACCCTCCACTGCAAGTGTTGCATCTGCATTCAGAGCTTCTCGAACCCCATGTCTGGTGCTTGTATACATTGGATATTCTCTGAGATTTGTCTGGAGTGGCTAGTTAGGGCCTCCTTGACCTCATCCATCGTGAATTGGAACTTGGCCAGCTTATCTTCAAGGACTGCCATCACACTTCTTGTGAGATATTTTGCCACTTCCTCAGACATTATCAGGACCTGCTACCGCCTGGAGGACTTGAACTCTGCCATGCTGCACGTGATGTCCCGCAGGGTCCCAGAGGTGCTCCTAGCTACCTGCATTGAAGTGGGGGGTGCTACTCTATCCTCCCTACTTATTTTATTTATTTAGACAGTTTTGTATACCGCCTTATCCTTCAATCAAAGTGGTCACAACACATTTGGGGGATGCATTTAACACGCGGGGATATGAGACACATACACTAATACTTACAGAGAACATGGGCTATGGAGGGTTAAGTGGCTTGCCCAAGACCACAAGGAGCATCTGTGGGACTAGAAACCCCAGTCCTTCCGGCCCAAGGTTGCTGTCCTCTAGTGGGATTTGAACCTCCGACCTTCCGGCCTGAAGTACCTTGCCCCAACCACTAGGCTACTCCTCCCTACTTAGCCTCTGCTGCCTCTCATACAGCTGGACAGTCCGAGCTCTTCATTTCTCTCCCGGGACCATGCTACAGTGTTCCCAACTTCCCAGATTCCAAAGGCCTGCAGGTCTGCTCTGCCACCGCTTAGCAGTTTTCCTCTCTGCTAGGGACCCCTGTGCATGCACCCGCCTCCGCGTGGCAGGGGTCCACTCACCACTGGAGATCTTCTTTACTCTACAGCCCCATGGGCCCTCTGACGCCATGGCCTCCGGCTCCACCTCCTTCTGCACAACTAAGCAGGCTTCGCCGTCAGTTGCGCCATCTAGCCACAGCTCCCTCAGGCCTTGTGGCTTCCGGCCTCCTCTCCCCAGCTGTTCCTGTGCCATGTGGTCACAAGGCCCACAGCAGCTTCTCCAGCGTTTGGTCCACCACTCTGCTCCATCGACTGTAGCGGGGTAAATCTCCTGGGGCTGGTCCACTGTCACTTCATGCTACTGTGCCATGATTTTCTGGCAGCTTTGATCCAGTTTGGAGCCGTGGGGAGGTGGTGGCTACTGCAGGGGATGCTCAAGCTTGCAGAGAAGCGTTAATCTTGCCCAGAGGCTCCGCCACTCTGCTTCTGTCTTTTAACCAGTTCCTGATCCACACTAATACGTACTCCTATCCCATGACTTTTTAATTTTGGCAAGAGCCTCTCATGAGGGACCTCATCAAAGGCTTTCTAAAAATCCAGATATACTATATCAACCATCTCACCTTTGTCTACTTGTTTATTCACACCTTCAAAAATATATAACTAATTAGTTAGACAAGACTTTCCTTGGCTAAATCCATGTTGACTTTCTCCCATTAAACCATGACTATCTACATGATAAGTAATTTTATTCTTTATAATAGTTTCTATCATTTTGCCCGGCACTGATGTCAGGCTCACCAGTCTGTAGTTTCCAGGCTTAGTCCTAGAACCCTTTTTAAAAATTGGCCTTACAGTGGCCATTCTCCAGTCTTCAGGTGCTTCAGATGATTTTAATGAAAGTTCACAGATTACTAATAATAGGTCTGCAGTCTCATATTTCAGTTCTTTCAACACCCTTGGATGTATACCATCCGGTGCAGGTGATTTGATGCTACTTAGTTTATCAAATAGTTGTAATACATCTTCCTGGTTTATTGATATATCTCCAGGAACAAGCA
Organism: Ichthyophis bannanicus; assembly: GCA_033557465.1. NCBI lineage: Eukaryota > Metazoa > Chordata > Amphibia > Gymnophiona > Ichthyophiidae > Ichthyophis > Ichthyophis bannanicus. The sequence continues at coordinate 344,708,706 of CM066032.1, forward strand.
GGAATGAGTCTTCACATATGGTTATCGTCGGTACCGACGGAGCCTGCGCGGGAACGCTCCCCAGCGTCCAGAAAGAAAGCTTTTGGGAGCATCCCACAGCGCCTGCGCGCTGCCTTCCCGCCTTTCCTAACTGCCTCTCTCCAGTTCTTCTTTTCCGCGGAGCCAGCAGGTCGTGTTTCCTGTCACCGCTGAAGAATTTCTTATTTTCTTTTATTTTTCTTTAGTCGTGTGTCTGCCTTCTCGATTCCGCACCGGTACCACCGGTCCTTTTTCTTTCTTTTAAAAAACAAAAACTTCTACACTTTCCAGTGCATTTTTTTTCTGGGGCCTTAGGCCTACAGATATATTTTTCCCTCATGGAAAAACCCGCCTCCGGGTTTAAAAAATGCACAAAGTGCAGCAGCACTATTTCTGTCTGACACCCATGACTGGTGTCTAAAATGTTTAGGTCCTGACCACTCCATTGCGGATTGTGAGTCCTGTTCCATGATGTCTAAAAGAGGGTTACAGAATCGGGCAGCTAAGCTCAGTACCCTGTTTCCCTCCGATGCAGCTTCCGTGGCATCGACTTCTTCCAGGGCTTCTTCTTCATCCCATGGATCTCAGGTAACCAAACTTAAATCTGGCCGGTCCTCAAAGAGTTCATCTCCCTCTAAGTATCGAGATGCCCCCAGGCTTACTCTTGAGGATACCACACTAGCAAAATTACCCCGGCGGGAGGCTCCGGCTTCCAAAGCACTACCTATGGGGTCACAGGTTGACATTGATGGCTCGGCCTCGACCGATCACCTGTTACAATATTCTGGGGTGCCGGCACTTTCTACCGGTACTGATATCCAGACTTTGGTGGCGTCAATGGATCAGAATATTCTGACCATGCAGCGTGCCATCACGGCATTCATTCAAGCTGCAACACCTACGGTACCGCAACAAACACCGCTGTCGGTATCTGTACCGATTCCGGTACAGGACCCGATATCGATCCCGATACCAGTACCGCTTACATCGACATCAGCATCGACTGCAGTGGTACGCTATCCAGTGATGCCCATCAGTACCGGGCCGGTACCGATTACTCCCGATGTCGATACCTCCCGGTACCCGTATCGGGCTCTATGAGAGCATCCAGATAGTCGATACTTCGATTCCTCTGAAGACTCTGATTCTTCAGAGGCCTCAATTGAAGCATCGGGCATACTTCCTCAGGAACCCTCTTCTCCAAAAAGGAGAATGTCTCCTCCTGAAGACTTGTCTTTTCAGGACTTCATCAGGGAGGTGGCCAAAGGCCTGTCCATCTCAGTGACCTCTGAGACTGAACCTAGAGCCAAAAAATTGGATATCCTACAATATCCTAAGGCTCCTAAAGAGGCAGCTACCTTACCAATACATGAGATTCTTTTTGAACACATGTTGGGCATATGGGAGACTCCTCTTTCCACCTCCCCTCATTCCAGAAGGTTGGACACCATGTATCGTGTTCCTCCTTGTCCTGGGTTTCATAAGACTCAGCTTCCTCACCACTCTATTGTGGTAGAGTCTGCTATGAAAAAGATCAAGAGTACAAAAAGGCACTCCTCTGCTCCTCCAGGAAGAGAATGCAGAACTCTAGATGCCTTTGGCAGAAAAATCTTCCAGGCCAGTATGCTTGTAGCCAGAATCAACTCCTATAGTCTCTATATGGGGATGTTTCTGAAAGAAGTTACAGATCTTCTACATACCTTATCTCCTTTTATGTCAGAAGATAAGAGAGAAGAATACATCACCTGGCTTAAACATGCACAGGATGTATCCAAGTTTTCCAACCGTGCAGCCTTTGACTCTTTTGAGGGAGCCAGTAGAGCCTCGGCTATTGCCATAGGTGCATGCCGAGTTGCTTGGTTGCAAGCCTCTGATTTGGAATCCTGGGTACAGGATGGTCTAGGTAACCTTCCCTGTACAGGCGAAAACCTGTTTGGCAAAGATTGGCAAGCAAAGGCCAACCAAATGGATGCTGAAAACTCTGCTTTAGATAGACTTTCAAAGTCTACTACTGCTCCTTTTAAAATGAGGTTGTTCAAAAAGGGATCTTTCCCAAAGAAAGGGAAATTTTCTTCTTATGGTCAGGCCTCTTCTCAAGGTCGTTTTGCTACAAAGAGACAGCAACAACCAAAACAGGCCAAAACCCATGCTGCGAGGACTGCTACGGCCCAACAGCCTCAGCCTCCTCAGGGCTTTTGACTTTCTACTAGAGAACTTAGCCTTTCTGGCTCTAGAACATCCAGAACCTCTCACCATCCCAGGAAGGTTAGCTCACTTTGCTCCCAGATGGGAACAAATCACAGCAGAGCAGTGGACCCTCTCCATCATAAAGGAAGGGTACAAACTTCATTTCTTAAACCTTCCTCCTCACACCATGGTGAAACAGTTCAATTCTCCAACATCTCTCCTCAACCTTCTAGGTCAAGAGATTTCTACCCTTCTTGCCCAAGGGGCAATAGAAGAAGTACCCCTTCTTCAACAGGGCTCAGGGTTCTACTCCCCCTATTTCCTCATTCCAAAGAAAATGGGGGGCTACAGACCCATATTAGATCTCAGAGAATTGAACAAGTTTCTATGCAAGGAGAAATTCAAGATGACTTCTCTCGGAACTCTCCTTCCATACCTCCAAAGTCAGGACTGGCTTTGTTCTCTAGATCTCAAGAATGCATACACCCATGTTCTCATCCATCCAACACACAGAGAAGATTCCTTCGGTTCCTTTACCAGGGAAAGCACTACCAATACAAAGTGCTTCCTTTTGGTCTGGCCTCTGCTCCAAGAGTGTTCACAAAATGCATGGCAGTAGTAGCTGCATTCCTGCGCACTCTAGGGATATTCATATTCCCATATCTGGACGACTGGCTCATCCGAGCTCCAACCCAGTCAGAGGCCCAGAATTCCCTGGCCTGCACAAGGCGTGTTCTTCAGTATCTGGGACTGGTAATCAACATTCCAAAATCCCATCTCACCCCTACTCAGTCTCTAGAGTTCATAGAGGCCTTACTGGATACCACAACTGCAAGGGCCTATCTTCCCCAGGCCCGTTGCCTACGCTTGGTGCAGTTAGCCTCCCAGGTTCAGTTAAAATCCCATTTAACTGCTCGAGAGATGTTGCAACTCTTAGGCCATATGGCATCCACGGTGCATGTGGTTCCCTATGCTCGCCTTCACATGAGAGCAGCTCAGTGGACCCTTTCCTCCCAATGGACCCAGGCATCAGGTTGCCTGTCAGACAAAATAGCAACCTCCAGTCGCCTTTTTTGTTCCCTCCACTGGTGGAAGTCCACTCAGAATCTGTTGCTGGGGTCCCCCTTTCAACAGGTGTTACCCCAAGCCACCCTTACAACAGATGCCTCTCCAAGGGGTTGGGGGGCTCATCTACAAGATCTCTCAACCCAGGGCATCTGGTCTCCACAGGAGACATCCCTTCATATCAACCTCTTAGAGCTCAGAGCAATCTTTCTGGCTCTCAGTCTTCCACACCCTGCTCAGCTACAAGACAGACCTCATCCACACGGACAACCAGGTAGCCATGTTCTACGTGAACAAGCAGGGAGGGACTGGCTCTCTGTCGCTTTGCAACGAAGCTCTGAGATTGTGGGCCTTCGCCAGAGAGCATCAAATCCATCTCATGGCAGTATATCTTCCAGGGGTTCAAAACTCTTGGACAGACAGACTCAGTCGAGTTCTGCTTCCGCACGAATGGTCCTTCCATGGGGACCAGATAGCCAGAATTTTTCGGATTTGGGGTACCCCAGACATAGACCTGTTTGCATGTCCGTGGAATGCCAAACCTCCCCGGTTCTGTTCCAGGATTCCATGTCAGGGAGTTCAGGCCAGGGATGCCTTCCTCCTTCATTGGGGGCAAGACTTCCTCTATGCCTTTCCACCTATTCCCCTAATTCCCAAGACTCTGTTCAAGCTTCAGAGAGACAAGGGGACTATGATCCTCATAGCACCACTTTGGCCACGCCAAGTGTGGTACCCTCTACTTCTGCATCTCTCTCAAGCTCCCTCCCTAGACCTGGGGTCTGCTCCAGATCTCCTCTCCCAGGAGGAGGGAACCTTGTGGCACCCAAATCCTCAGTCTCTTCATCTCAGGGCCTGGTTGCTGAAGGCCTAGACCTTAAAGATTTACAACTTTCTCAGCAAGTGAAGGATATCCTTCATGCTTCCAGAACGCCTTCCACCAGACGTTCATATGCTTTTAAATGGAAAAGGTTTTCCATTTGGTGTGCAGAGAAGGGTCTTAACCCTCTTGCAATACCTTTGCATTCTTTACTAGACTATTTGCTGCATTTATCCCATGCAGGCCTTAAAACAAATTCAATCAGAGTCCATTTGAGTGCTATTGCAGCATCCCTTAAGCCTCTCAATGGACAATTAATTAATTATTTACTGTTTGTCTAACTGTTTGTTTAATTATTTATTGTTTGTTTTAGTGGTGTGCTAGTTCAGCCCTCTCAGCTGTACTTACCTTGCCTCTCTCAACTAACTGGGCTTTGTGTGGTAGCCATTTTGAATTAAATCTCTCTCCCCAGAATCTGCTGTTTGTTAAACTTTTTTCCTGTCCTTTCCTGCCTGAGTGACTCCTCCCCCTCCCCCTGAGGTATTGTGTAGCCTTCTTCCTGTTTTCTCCACGTGTGCATAGTCTGTTCTAGTTTGCTTTTCTCTGACCAGAGAAGGGCTGTACTTTTACAGAGCTCTGCTAGTGAGGGGATATTTGCCTCCTGGGACATCTTACTGTGAGTTCTAGCTGTTTATTTAATTATTTACTGTTTGTCTAACTGTTTGTTTAATTATTTATTGTTTGTTTTAGTGGTGTGCTAGTTCAGCCCTCTCAGCTGTACTTACCTTGCCTCTCTCAACTAACTGGGCTTTGTGTGGTACCCCCATCCCCCTGCTGAGGGTTGACAGGGTACCTTGTAACTGCCCTCTTTAATAGGACTTATCTCCCTCCCTCCCTCCCCAGCACCCACCCACCCCTGGGGTAATTGTAGTTTTATAGGTACTTGCACATCTTAGAGGAAAGGGGCTGCTCTCAGGTGCAGCTCTTAATCCAAATCAGTCATACACAGAGGACCTGAGATTAATTACGCTTCAGGTACACAGGGTGTATTAGGGGTATTAGATACACTTTTATTAGTATAAGCATCTACACCAATCCTTATTATATACCGAATTTAAAAGACCTAAACACAAGCTTTAAACTAAGATGCAGACAGAGGTCCAGCAACGAGATGGGGGTTCTCCAGTCTTTTGCATTGAGTGTCACATGTATGATTTTCTCCCAGTTGGTGAGAGGTCCTACATATGCACTAAGTGCAGGGAGCTCTTTGCTCTCAGGGAACGAGTCCGTTCTCTAGAGGCTAGAGTAGCAGACCTGGAAGACATAAGAAAGACAGAGAAGTACATGGACGAGACCTACAGGGATATAGTCCTGAAGTCCCACCTCCAGTCTGGCAGCATCCCTGTTGCCATGGAGGAGAGAGGTCGCGTGACAGGAGAGCATCACCCTGGTGTGGCAGGAAGTGATCCTGTAACTAGGACCTGTCCTCCAGGTGATGTAAAACCCTCTCGCACCGAGGACGTTTCTCCAGGGCCATGTCCCCATGAGGGGAGGGTCAGGACAGCTGTTATAGTTGGTGATTCAATCATTAGGAATGTAGATAGCTGGGTGGCTGGTGGACGTGAGGATCGCCTGGTAACATGCCTGCCTGGTGCGAAGGTAGCAGATCTCACACACCGCCTAGATAGGATCATAGATAGTGCTGGAGGGGAGTCTGCTGTCTTGGTACATGTTGGTACCAATGACATAGGAAAATGTGGTAGGGAAGTTCTGGAGGCTAAATTTAAGCTTTTAGGTAGGAAGTTGAAATCCAGAACTTCCAGGATAGCGTTCTCCGAAATGCTTCCTGTTCCACGTGCAGGACCCAAAAGACAGGCAGAGCTCCGGAGTCTCAATGCGTGGATGAGACAATGGTGCAAGGATGAGGGTTTTGGATTTGTTAGGAACTGGGGAACATTCTGGGGAAAGGGGGGGCTCTTCCGAAGGGATGGGCTTCACCTTAATCAGGATGGGACCAGACTGCTGGCATTAACCTTTAAAAAAGAGATAGAGAAGCTTTTAAACTAGAAAATAGGGGAAAGCCGACAGTCACCCAGGAGCGCATGGTTCGGACAAAGGTATCCTTGAAGGATACTACCAAAAACAGTGAGGTTCCAAAAGGGAGTATAGTAGCCCAAATGCCCTTGAGTAAGGAGCAGACAGAGCATAAAGATTCCCAATTACCCATGCCTACCAATAGCCAGATTAATATTAATAAAATTAATAAAATACAGTCACTAAAATGCTTGTATGCCAATGCTAGAAGTCTAAACAATAAGATGGGAGAATTAGAATATATAGCACTAAATGAGAGGTTAGATATGATTGCACTCTCAGAGACATGGTGGAAGGAGGATAACCAGTGGGACACTGTGATACCTGGATACAAACTATATCGTAATGATAGAGCTGAACAAATTGGTGGAGGGGTTGCGCTCTATGTTAAAGAGGGCATTGAGTCAGAAAGGATTAAGGTTTTGCAGGGAACACAATTTGCTGTAGAATCTCTATGGATTGAAATTCCATTTAAGAAAGGGAAGGTGATGGCAGTGGGAGTATACTATCGACCGCCTGGCCAGAATGAACAAATGGATGATGAAATGCTCAAAGAAATCAAGGAAGCTAACAAAAGCCACAACAGAGTAGTAATAATGGGTGATTTCAATTACCCCGGTATCGACTGGGACAGTCTCACAGCAGGACAAGCTAAAGAGATAAAGTTTCTAGATGAAATAAATGACTGCTTCTTGGAGCAGCTGATTCATGAACCGACCAGAGGGGAAGCCATACTGGACCTAGTCCTTAGTGGAACGCCAGATCTGGTGCAAGAAATAAGGGTGTTGGGACCACTTGGCAATAGTGATCATAGTATGATCATGTTTGATTTAATCAGTGGAGGACAGATAGTAAAGGAATCCACAGTACTACCTTTTAACTTTCAAAAGGGAGACTATGATAGAATGAGGAATATAGTTCGGAAAAAACTAAAAGGAGCGGTTCCAAAGGTTAAAGACTTACAGCAAGCTTGGGTGTTATTTAAAAATACTATCCTCGAAGCACAGACCAGCTGTATTCCACGCATTAAGAAAAGTGGAAGAAAGTCCAAAAAACTGCCAGCATGGTTTAAAGGTGAGGTCAGAGAGGCTGTTGCTGCCAAAAGAGCAACCTTCAGGACATGGAAAAAAAGAGCCAAATGATGAAAACTGGAAACAACACAAGCACTGGCAAGTTAAATGCAAAGCATTGATAAGGCAGGCAAAGCGGGAATTTGAGAAGAAACTTGCTACGGAAGCAAAAACACGAAATAAAGACTTTTTCAAGTACATTCGTAGCAAAAGGCCTGTGAGAGAGTCAATTGGACCATTAGATGATAGAGGGGTAAAAGGGGCAGTAAGAGGGGACAAGGCTATAGCAGAGAGACTGAATGAATTCTTTGCTTCGGTCTTTACTGAGGAAGATGTAGGGATGTTACCCAAGACTGAAGTGGTATTTAAAGGTGATACTGCAGAGGAATTGAGAGAAATATCGCTACACCGGGAAGATATATTACAACTATTTGATAAACTGAATAGTAACAAATCACCTGGACCGGATGGTATACATCCCGGAGTGTTGAAAGAACTGAAATATGAGATTGCAGACCTGCTATTGGTAATCTGTGAACTTTCATTAAAATCATCTGTAATACCTGAAGATTGGAGGGTCGCCAACGTAACACCAATTTTTAAAAAGGGTTCCAGGGGTGACCCGGGAAATTACAGACCGGTGAGCCTGACGTCAGTACCAGGGAAAATGGTAGAAACCATCATAAAGAACAAAATTACACAGCATGTAGATAGCCATGGCCTAATGGGAGACAGCCAACATGGCTTTAGACAAGGAAGATCTTGTCTTACTAATCTGATCTGCTTTTTTGAAGGTGTGCATAAACAGGTAGACAAAGGTGAGTCGGTTGATATAGTGTATCTGGACTTTCAGAAAGCTTTTGACAAGGTCCCCCATCAGAGACTTTTGGCAAAGCTAAAAAGTCATGGGATAGGAGGCAGTGTACTATTGTGGATCGGGAACTGGTTAAAAGATAGAAAGCAGAGGGTAGGGCTAAATGGCCAATATTCCCAATGGAAAAAGGTGAATAGTGGAGTACCCCAGGGATCTGTACTGGGTCCCCTACTTTTTGACATATTCATAAATGACCTGGAAAAAGGAATAACTAGTGAGGTTATCAGATTTGCAGATGACACAAAACTGTTTAAAGTTGTTAAAACCCAAGAGGATTGTGGAAAACTGCAGGAGGATCTGGATAAATTGGAAGACTGGGCATCCAAATGGCAGATGAAATTTAATGTGGACAAGTGCAAAGTTATGCACCTAGGAAAGAACAACCCACACTATAGTTACACGATGCAAGGCTCCACATTAGAAACCACCACCCAGGAAAAAGATTTAGGAGTCATCGTGGATAACATGTTAAAACCCTCCGCCCAGTGTGCAGCGGCGGCCAAGAAAGCAAATAGAATGCTAGGTATCATAAGGAAAGGGATGGAGAATAAAACAAAGGATATTATAATGCCTCTGTATCGCTCCATGGTACGACCGCACCTTGAATATTGTGTGCAATTCTGGTCACCGTATCTTAAAAAGGACATAGAGTTATTAGAAAAAGTACAGAGAAGAGCCACCAAATTGGTGAAGGGGATGGAAGGCTACTCCTATGAAGAGAGGCTAACAAGGTTAGGGCTCTTTAACCTGGAAAAGAGACGGCTGAGGGGAGATATGATAGAGGTGTATAAATTAATGAATGGAGTGGAACGGATAAACGTGGATCAATTGTTTACGCTATCAGAATATAGAAGGACTAGGGGACATGTAATGAAGCTACAGGGTAAACTATTTAAGACAAATAAGAGAAAATATTTCTTCACTCAACGTGTAATCAAACTCTGGAATCTGTTACCGGAGGATGTAGTAAGGGCTGTTAGTATAGCTGGGTTTAAAAAAGGTTTGGACAAGTTCCTGGAGGAAAGGTCCATAAACCACTATTAAAAAGGGACCCAGGATATCAATGCTTGACCTAGTACAAGCATTGCAGAACCTGTGTCTTTTGGGGAAACTGCTAGGTACGTATGACCTAGATTGGCCACTGTTGGAAACAGGATACTGGGCTTGATGGACCTCGGTCTGACCCAGTATGGCATTTCTTATGTTCTTATGTTCTTAACCTATTTCCTCTCATCCTCTTATAGCAAGATTCATGAGAGGCCTTCTTTTGACTAAACCTCCCATTAGACCACCTCCAGTGGCATGGGACTTGAATCTGGTTCTTGGCCAGCTTCTGAAGCCACCCTTTGAACCCTTAGCCACTACCTCCTTGAAATTCCTTTCCTGGAAAGTTATTTTTCTCATTGCAGTCACCTCAGCTCGCCGTATCAGTGAGTTGCAAGCTTTAGTGGCTAATCCTCCTTATACAAGGTTCCATCATGACAAGGTAGTCCTTAGAACTAATCCACACTTTATGCCTAAAGTGGTCTCACCTTTTCATCTGAACCAGGAGGTCTATTTACCTGTCTTTTTTCCAGGACCTCATGCATCAAGTGCAGAGAGGAATCTTCATACCCTGGATTGTAAAAGAGCACTTGCTTTCTACTTACAAAGGACACAGCAACATAGAAAGTCCTCTCAACTTTTTGTTGCTTTTGATCCTTCTCATTTAGGACTTCCAGTCTCCAAGAGAACTCTGTCTAATTGGATTGCTCAGTGTATTTCCTTCGCCTACCAGAGCAAGACTTTTTCTCTGGAGGGCCATGTCACAGCTCACAATGTGAGGGCCATGCCAGCCTCTATGGCTCATCTTAACTCTGTGTCCATCGACCAAATCTGTTGAGCAGCCACCTGGGCATCGGTTCATTCCTTCACAGCCCATTACTACTTGGACAAGGACTCCCGCCGGGATGCCTTGTTTGGTCAGGCTGTTCTCAAACACCTGTTCCATACATAATCAACTCCTACCCTCCATCCCTGACTGGATGCCTGAGATTCATGGGTGCAGGTGGAGCCCTTCCCAGGGACTCACAATCTGGGTGATCTCCCAGGCATCAATAGCTGTGGAGTCCCCATATGTGAAGACTCATTCCTGCTTGTTCCTGGAGATAGCACAGTTACTTACCTGTAACAGGTGATCTCTGGGAACAGCAGGAATAAGTCTTCACAACCCACCCACCTCCTCTAGGAGTTGTATCTCTCTATCTATCTTTCCTTTCCTCTCTCTCTCTCTTTGTCTCAGCTTTAAAATTCGAACTGGAGAGAGGCAGTTAGGAAAGGCGGGAAGGCAGCGAGCAGGCGCTGTGGGATGCTCCCAAAAGCTTTCTTTCTGGACGCTGGGGAGCATTCCCGCGCAGGCTCCGTCGGTACCGACGATACCCATATGTGAAGACTTATTCCTGCTGTTCCCAGAGATCACCTGTTACAGGTAAGTAACTGTGCTTTCTTTCAGTTCTTTTGATAAGTCACTTTTAAATACCATTTCAGGCATGGGTAACTTAGCTGCATCTTCTTCAGTAGAGACTGAAGCAAAGAATTCATTCATTTTCTCCACTATGGCCTTATCGTTTTAGTGTCCTTTTTACCCCCCTCTGTCATCTAATGCTCCAACTGACTCTTTCACAGCTTTTTTGCTACAGGTGTACTTGAAAAGGTTTTTATTATGTGTGTTTGCTTCCATGATAGCTTTTTTTCAAATTCTCTTTGCCTGCTTTATCAGTGCTTTGCATCTAACTTGCCAGTGCTTATGTTTCCTATTTTCGTCATTTGTCTCCTTTTTCCATTTCCTGAAAGATGCTCTTTTTTTCTCTGAAACAGTCTCTCTGACCTCACCTTTTAAACTATGCTGGCAGTTTTTTGACCTTCCTAACATTTCAATTAAAGTTTGGAATACATGTGATCTGGGCTTCCAAGATAGTATTTTTCAACAACGCCTATGCTTGATGTAAATCTTTAATCTTTGCAGCTGCTTTTTAAAATCTTTTTCTTAACTATTTTCTTCATTTTATCATAATCTTCCTGTTTAAAGTTAAAAGGTGGATTTCCTTGCTGTCCTTCCTCCATTTATTAAATTAAATGCTATCATGCTGTGATCACTTTTGCGCAGTGGCCCTAACACACTCTTGCATCAGATCCCATGTTTCACTAAGGACAAGATCCAAAATAGCTTCCCCTCTCGTTGATTCGTGAACTAGCTTCTCCAAGAAGCAGTCATTTATTTCATCTGGAAACTTCATCTCGACTGTGACACTGACCCAGTCTATACTGGGGTAACTGAAATCACCCATTATTACTGTGTCGTAACTTTTGTTAGCTTTCCTGATTTCTTTTAGCATTTCATCATCCATCTGTTCATCCTGGCCAGGCAGTCGGTAGTACACCCTCATTGCCATCGCCTTCCCCTTTTTATATGGAGTTTCTATCCATAGAGATTCTACAGTGTATTTTGTTTCCTACAAAATATTTAATCCTGTATGTCTCAGTGCCCTGTCTAACATAGAGTGCAACCCCTCCACCAATTTGATCTACCCTATCTCTGTGATATAATTTGTACCCAAGTATCATAGTATCCCCATTGGTTGTCCTTCTACCAGGTCTCTGAGATGTCAGTTATATCTAACCTTTCATTTAGTGCTATATATTCTAACTCTTCCATCTTATTTTTTTAGACTTCTAGCATTTGCATACAGGCATTTTAGAGGTTGTATTTCATTCATATTATTCTGGTTATGAGTTGATAGGGGTAATTTTGAATCTTTCAGCTCTGTACTTAAGGGCATCTGGGTTACTTTAATCTTTATTGGAACCTCTCTTTTAGGATGTCCTAACTTACCTTTTGCTAGTATCCTTCAAGAATACATCCTTCCGAACCATGTGCTCTTGGGCGACTGTCGACTTTTCCCTATTATCTAGTTTAAATGCTGCTCTCTCTCCTTTCTAAAGGTTAATGCCAACAACCTGGTTCCATCCTGGTTAAGGTGGAGCCCATCCTTTCATAAAAGCCCCTCCTTTCAGTTCTAACAAATCCAAAGCCCTTTTCCTTGCACCATCGTCTCATCCACACATTGAGACTCCTGAGCTCTGCCTGCCTTTTAGGTTCTACGCATGGAATTGGAAGCATTTCAGAGAATGCTACCCTGGAAGTTCTGGATTTCAGCTTCCTACCTAAAATCCTAAATTTTGCCTCCAGAACCTCCCTCCCATGCTTTCCTATGTCATTGGTACCAACATGTACAAAGACAGCAAGCTCCTCCCCAGCACTATCTAAATCCTTCTCTAGGTGGCATGAGGTCTGCTTCCTTCACACTAGGCAGGCATGTTAACAGACGATCCTCACGTCCACCAGCCACCAAGCTATCTACATGCCTAATGATTTGAATTGCCAACTATAATGGCCGTCCTCCGCCTTCTCTCATGGTCACATGTCTCTGGAGAGACCTCCTTGGTGTGAAATGGTTTTATATCGCCTGGAGGACAGGTCCTAGCTACAAAATCTCTTCCTGCCACACCAAGGTGATGCTCTCCTTTCAAGTGACCTCTCTCCTCCATGGCAACAGAGAAACTGCCAGACTGGAGGTGGGACTTTACTACTACATCCCTGTAGGTCTCGCCTATATACCTTTTTGTCTTCCTTTGGTCCTCCAAGTCTGCTGCTCTATCCTCCAGTGATCGGACTTGTTCCTTGATAGCAAAGAGCTCCTTGCATCTAGTGCACATGTAAGACCCCTCACCAACTTGAAAAAAATCATACATGCGACACTCTATGCAAAAGACTGGATAGCCCCCATCTAGCTGCTGGCTAGTGTTAAGGTTTTGTTTATCTATTTAAGTTGTTTATTAAAGTTGCTAGGGTTTACTTCTACTAATACAACTATCCCTAAAAGGTTTAAGGGACTTTTTCACTTCATGATTAATTAATTTCAGGGCGTTAATAATCTATTCCTGATGAGGATAATCAGCTGAACCTAAAAATGAATTTGACCACCTCTTTCCCTTTAATAGATTTAAGAACCTGTAAAGCTAAGATTATGCCTGGGGTGGGTCGGAGGGAAGGAACACCTAGTAAAAAGCTGGTTTGCTGCACAGTGCCCTGGCTCAGACCTGTGCTTCTTAACAATTTCCTGGGTCATTCACACAGTCCTTGGTTTAAAAGAGGGAGCCTTTCAAATTGCTCCTTTGATCTGTCACTTGGCTTTAATACCTATTTAAAACAATTTCACAGGTCTCTTGCCTCCTAACTGAAAGGCCTCTTTGTAAAGGTCTCTAGAAACAATTTCTTTCTTTCTGCTCCAAGAATATTTACCCTATTCCACCTTCTATGTTAAGATATACTCTGATTTGATTTAAATGAAAAGCTCTGGCGGTGCTAAGCTATGCTCTGATTTGATTTAAGTGAAAGCTCTCTAGTGGTACTAATCCCCGACTGACTTAACAAAAACACTAAATTCTAAAATACACAGATTTATCAGCTTTAACTCAAAGAATTCTCTTTCCCCCAGGATTTAGAGAATTTCCCAGAAGGTAAATACTTACACGTACAGATTCCTTTTAATCAGTAGCAGTACCTTTTGGTAGTTCTTGAAGGCTGAGAATCAGAGCTCAGTTGCCCAATTAAAGGCAATAAAGAATCTCCAGGAACAAGCAGGAATGAGTCTTCACATATGGGTATCGTCGGTACCGACGGAGCCTGCGCGGGAATGCTCCCCAGCAACCAGTAAGAAAGCTTTTGGGAGCATCCCACAGCGCCTGCGCGCTTCCTTCCCGCCTTTCCCAACCGCCTCTCTCCAGTTCTTCTTTTCCGCGGAGCCAGCAGGTCGTGTTCCTGTCACCGCAGAAGAAGTTCTTTATTTTTTTCTTTATTTTTCTGTGTGCGCGTCTGCCTTCGACGTCAGACCGGTACCGCCGGTCTTTTCTTTTCTTTTCTTTCTTAAAAAAAAACAAAACAAAAAAACTTTTATTTCTTCAACTGTGCATTTTCAGTTTGGGCCTTAGGCCTAAATTTTTTCTCCTCATGGAGAAGCTCGCTTCCGGGTTTAAAAAGTGCACAAAATGTGGCGGTACTATTTCTGTCACCGACACCCATGATTGGTGTCTAAAATGTTTGGGTCCTGACCATTCCATCACGGATTGTGTGTCCTGCACCATGATGTCTAAAAGAGGTCGGCAGAACCGAGCAGCCAAGCTCAGTACTCGGTTTCCCTCTGATGCAGCCTCGGTGGCATCGACGTCTTCCAGGGCTGCTTCTTCCTCCCTCCCATGGATCTCAGGTAACCAAACATAAATCTAGCCGGTCCTCGAAGGGCAAATCTCCCTCTAAGCATCGAGATGCCTCTGGGCTTGTCCTCGAGGATTCCGCTCCGGCAAAATTACCCCGGTGGGAAGTTCCGGCTTCCAAAGCATTATCTATGGGGTCACAGGTTGACATCGATGGCTTGGCCTCGACCGATCACCTGTTGCCGTGTTCTGGGGTACCGGTGGCCTCCACTGGTACCGACTTCCAGACTTTGGTGGCGTCGATGGATCAGAAAATTCTATCCATGCAGCGCACCCTTACGGCGTTCATGCAGGCTTCGACGCCTTCGGTATCGCAACAATCCCCGTTGCCGGTACTGACTCCGGCATCGGCACCATTTCCGGTGCCGGTACCGATTGCATCGACATCGGCTTTGGTGTCGACTGCAACGGTGCCCTGTCCTATGATGCCCATCGGTACTGAACCGGTACCGCTTACTCCCGATGTCGATCCCACTCGGTACGCGTATCGGGCTATCTCCAGGAACAAGCAGGAATGAGTCCTCACATATTGGTACGTCGGAACCGACGGAGCCTGCGCGGGAAAGCTCCCCAGCTTCCCAGAAAGGAAAGCTTTTGGGGCCTCCCACAGCGCATGCGCGCTGCCTTCCCACCTTCCTGACCAACTCTCCTCAGTTCTTCTTTTTCCGCGGAGCCAGCAGGTCGTGTTCCTGTCACCGCTGAAGAAGTTGTTATTTTAATTTGTTTCTTTGGCCGCGTGTCTGCCTTCCCCGATTCCGGACTGGTACCGCCGGTCTTTTTTCTTTATTTCTTTAAAAAAAAAAAAACCATATCTTATTTTTCCCCACTTGGTGTGTTTGTTCTGTAAGGCCTCTAGGCCTTCACAGAATTCTCCCTCATGGAGAAACAAGCCTCTGGTTTTAAAAAAATGCACCAAGTGTAGCGGTACTATATCAGTCACAGACACCCATGAATGGTGTCTTAAATGTTTGGGGCCTGACCACTCCATTCCGGATTGTCCATCCTGCTCTCTGATGTCCAAGCGTGGCTTACAGAACCGAGCAGCCAGTTTCATATGCTGTTTTCTACAGATACTCCAGCATCAGCATCCTCCAGGTCTTCCTCTCCTGATGGATCTCAGGTAACCAAACATTCTTCCGGCAGGTCCTCAAAGGGCAAATCTCCCTCTAAGCATCGAGAGGCCCTTGGGCTTGACCGAGGACCCTGCCCCAGCCAAACAACCCCGGCGGGAAGCTCCGGCTTCCAAAGCTCCTCCTATGGGGTTACAGGTTGACATCGATGGCACGGCCTCGACCGATCACCTGTTAGACTGCTCTGGGGTACCGGCCCATACCGGTACCGACATCCAGGCAGTCGTGGCGTCTATGGATAATACCGTTCAATCCATGCAGCAGGCCATAATGGCTTTTATTAAAGCTGCAACGCCCTCGGTACCGCACCAAGCGGTTCCGCTTCCGGTTCCGGTACCACAACTGATACCGGTACCCAGAGCATCCACTTCCACCAGGATACCGGTTCCGGTTCCGGGGTTTATCCCGATACCGATCCAGTTCCGGGTACGCCCGATGTGGATACCGGTCGATACGCGTATCGATCTTTGGAAGCTAATAGACGATACTTCGAGTCTTCTGATGATTCCGATACCTCAGAAGACTCTGCTGAAGTATCTCTTACTCTTCCTGAGGAGCCCTCTTCTCCAAAGAGGAGAATGTCTCCTCCAGAGGATTTGTCCTTTCAAGACTTCATTCTTGAACTAGCCAAGGGGCTCTCAATTTCAGTAACCTCTGAAAAAGAACCTAGAGCAAAAAAATTAGATATTTTGGGATACTCTAAGGTTCCCAAAGAGGCAGTCACCTTGCCCATCCATGAAATTCTTCAATAACACATGATGGATTTATGGGAGACTCCTCTCACCTTATCTCCACATTCTCGTCGTCTCGATACCATGTATCGTGTCCCTCCTTCTCCTGGTTTTCAAAAAACTCAGCTTCCTCACCACTCTATTGTGGTACAGTCAGCTATGAAAAGGATAAAGAGTACCAAAAGACACTCTTCCACTCCCCCAGGAAGAGAATGCAGGACTTTGGATGCTTTTGGTAGGAAAATCTTCTAAGCCAGTATGCTTATTGCCAGAATCAATTCATACAGCCTCTATATGGGCATGTTTCTGAAGGAGATTGCACTGAAGATACGCCATTTCCTCCCCTTTATCCCAGAGGATAGGAAGGAGGAATTCCTTCTTTTGTTAAAGCATACCCAAGATGTTTCAAAGTTCTCCAACAGAGCTGCCTTTGACTCCTTTGAGGGTGCTAGCAGAGCCTCAGGCATTGCCATAGCTGCTCGCAGAATTGCTTGGCTCCAGGCCTCTGACCTAGAACCCTGGGTCCAAGATGGGTTGGGCAATCTGCCCTGTACAGGTGAAAATCTGTTTGGCAAGGAGTGGCAAATCAAAGCCACTCAAATGGATGCAGAGAATGCTGCTTTAGATAGACTTTCTAAGTCTACCTCTACCCCTGCCAAGAAAAAAATCTTTTAAGAAGCCTTTCTACAAAAAGACCAGATTTTCCACAAATACTGGCCAACAATCTTCCCAAGTTCGCTTTGCCCTTAAGCGTCAGCAATCTAAACAGGCCAGGGCAAAACCTGCAGGGACTGCTACAGTTCAGCAGTCCCAACCTCCTCAGGGTTTTTGACTCACTTCTAGAGAACTTAACTTTTCTGGCTCTACAACAGCCAGAGCCTCTCACCATTCCAGGAAGGTTAACTCATTTTGCTCCCAGATGGGAGCAAATCACATCAGAACAGTGGACCCTCTCTATCATCAGAGAGGGCTACAAACTACATTTCTCCAGCCTTCCTCCCCATACCATGGTGAGACATTTCAATTCTCCCCCATCTCTCCTGCACCTGTTGGGTCAGGAGGTGACCACCCTTCTTGCCCAAAGGGCAATAGAAGAGGTTCCTCTTCTTCAACAGGGGTCAGGGTTTTACTCCCCTTATTTTCTCATTCCCAAGAAAACAGGGGGATACAGACCCATTCTGGATCTGAGAGAATTGAACAAATTTCTATGCAAGGAGAAATTCAAGATGCTCTCTCTAGGTACTCTCCTTCTATACCTGCAGAGTCAGGATTGGCTTTGTTCTCTAGATCTAAAGGATGCGTACACGCATATACTCATCCATCCATTCCACAGAAAATTCCTACGGTTTCTGTTCCAAGGAAAACATTTCCAGTACAGAGTACTCCCCTTCGGTCTAGCCTCTGCTCCAAGAGTGTTCACCAAATGCATGTCAATAGTGTCTGCATTTCTACGAACCCTGGGAATTTTTGTTTTCCCATACCTGGACGACTGGCTCATCCGAGCTCCATCTCAGTCCGAGGCTCAGACTTTCCTGGACCACACCAGACGCATACTGCAGTATCTGGGACTTGTCATCAATCTGCTAAAGTCGCAACTCACCCCTGCTCAGTCCCTAGAATTCATAGGGGCCTGGCTAGATACCACCACTGCAAGGGCCTATCTTCCTCAAGCCCGTTGCCACCGTCTAGTGCACTTGGCCTCTCACACCCAGTCCAGAAACCACTTGACTGCCAGGGAGATGCTACAACTGCTAGGCCACATGGCATCCACAGTTCATGTGGTGCCTTATGCTCGCCTGCATATGAGAGCAGCTCAATGGAACATAAGAACATAAGACATGCCATACTGGGTCAGACCGAGGTCCATCAAGCCCAGTATCCTGTTTCCAACAGTGGCCAATCTAGGTTATACGTACCTAGCAATATCCCCAAAGACACAGGTTCCACAATGCTTGTACTGGGTCAAGCATTGATATCCTGGGTCCCTTTTTAATAGTGGTTTATGGACCTTTCCTCCAGGAACTTGTCCAAACCTTTTTTAAACCCAGCTATACTAACAGCCCTTACTACATCCTCCGGTAACAGATTCCAGAGTTTGATTACACGTTGAGTGAAAAAATATTTTCTCTTATTTGTCTTAAATAATTTACCCTGTAGCTTCATTACATGTCCCCTAGTCTTTCTATACTCTGATAGCGTAAACAATTGATCCACGTTTATCCGTTCCACTCCATTCATTAATTTATAGACCTCTATCATATCTCCCCTCAGCCGTCTCTTCTCCAGGCTAAAGAGCCCTAACCTTCTTAGCCTCTCTTCATAGGAGTAGCCTTCCATCCCCTTCACCAATTTGGTGGCTCTTCTCTGTACTTTTTCTAATAACGCTATGTCCTTTTTAAGATAGTGACCAGAATTGCACACAATATTCAAGGTGCGGTCGTACCATGGAGCGATACAGAGGCATTATAATATCCTTTGTTTTGTTCTCCATCCCTTTCCTTATGATACCTAGCATTCTATTTGCTTTCTTGGCCGCCGCTGCACACTGGGCGGAGGGTTTTAACATGTTATCCACAATGACTCCTAAATCTTTTTCCTGGGTGGTGGTTTCTAATGTGGAGCCTTGCATCGTTTAACTATAGTGTGGGTTGTTCTTTCCTAGGTGCATAACTTTGCACTTGTCCACATTAAATTTCATCTGCCATTTGGATGCCCAGTCTTCCAATTTATCCAGATCCTCCTGCAGTTTTCCACAATCCTCTTGGGTTTTAACAACTTTAAACAGTTTTGTGTCATCTGCAAATTTGATAACCTCACTAGTTATTCCCTTTTCCAGGTCATTTATGAATATGTCAAAAAGCAGCGGACCCAGTACAGATCCCTGGGGTACTCCACTATTCACCTTTTTCCATTGGGAATATTGGCCATTTAGCCCTACCCTCTGCTTTCTATCTTTTAACCAGCTCCCAATCCACAATAGTACACTGCCTCCTATCCCATGACTTTTTAGCTTCGCCAAAAGTCTCTGATGGGGGACTTTGTCAAAAGCTTTCTGAAAGTCCAGATACACTATATCAACCGACTCACCTTTGTCTACCTGTTTATGCACACCTTCAAAAAAACATATCAGATTAGTAAGACAAGATCTTCCTTGTCTAAAGCCATGTTGGCTGTCTCCCATTAGGCCATGACTATCTACATGCTGTGTAATTTTGTTCTTTATGATGGTTTCTACCATTTTCCCTGGTACTGACGTCAGGCTCACCGGTCTGTAATTTCCTGGGTCACCCCTGGAACCCTTTTTAAAAATTGGTGTTACGTTGGCGACCCTCCAATCTTCAGGTATTACAGATGATTTTAATGAAAGTTCACAGATTACCAATAGCAGGTCTGCAATCTCATATTTCAGTTCTTTCAACACTCTGTGATGTATACCATCCGGTCCAGGTGATTTGCTACTATTCAGTTTATCAAATAGTTGTAATATATCTTCCCGGTGTAGCGATATTTCTCTCAATTCCTCTGCAGTATCACCTTTAAATACCACTTCAGTCTTGGGTAACATCCCTACATCTTCCTCAGTAAAGACCGAAGCAAAGAATTCATTCAGTCTCTCTGCTATAGCCTTGTTTCCTCTTACTGCCCTTTTACCCCTCTATCATCTAATGGTCCAATTGACTCTCTCACAGGCCTTTTGCTACGAATGTACTTGAAAAAGTCTTTATTTTGTGTTTTTGCTTCCGTAGCAAGTTTTTTCTCAAATTCCCGCTTTGCCTGCCTTATCAATGCTTTGCATTTAACTTGCCAGTGCTTGTGCTGTTTCCAGTTTTCATCGTTTGGCTCTTTTTTTCCATTTCCTGAAGGTTGCTTTTTTGGCAGCAACAGCCTCTCTGACCTCACCTTTAAACCATGCTGGCAGTTTTTTGGACTTTCTTCCACTTTTCTTAATGCGTGGAATACAGCTGGTCTGGGCTTCGAGGATAGTATTTTTAAATAACACCCAAGCTTGCTGTAAGTCTTTAACCTTTGGAACCGCTCCTTTTAGTTTTTTCCTAACTATATTCCTCATCCTATCATAGTCTCCCTTTTGAAAGTTAAAAGGTAGTACTGTGGATGCCTTTACTATCTGTCCTCCACTAATTAAATCAAACATGATCATACTATGATCACTATTGCCAAGTGGTCCCAACACCCTTATTTCTTGCACCAGATCTGGCGTTCCACTAAGGACTAGGTCCAGTATGGCTTCCCCTCTGGTCGGTTCATGAACCAGCTGCTCCAAGAAGCAGTCATTTATTCCATCTAGAAACTTTATCTCTTTAGCTTGTCCTGCTGTGACACTGACCCAGTCGATACCGGGGTAATTGAAATCACCCATTATTACTACTCTGTTGTGACTTTTGTTAGCTTCCTTGATTTCTTTGAGCATTTCTTCATCCATTTGTTCATTCTGGCCAGGTGGTCGATAGTATACTCCCACTGCCATCACCTTCCCCTTCATAAATGGAATTTCAATCCATAGAGATTCTACAGCAAATTTTGTTCCCTGCAAAACTTTAATCCTTTCTGACTCAATGCCCTCTCTAACATACAGCGCAACACCTCCACCAATTTGATCAGCTCTATCATTACGATATAGTTTGTATCCAGGTATCACAGTGTCCCACTGGTTATCCTCCTTCCACCATGTCTCTGAGAGTGCAATCATATCTAACCTCTCATTTAGTGCTATATATTCTAACTTTGTCCACCCAGTGGACTCAAGCATCAGGAGCTCTCTCAGACCAAATAGCAACCTCAAAACGTCTCTTTTGGTCTCTCCAATGGTGGATGTCCACCCAAAATCTGTTGTTGGGGGCCCCCTTCCAACCTTTGTTGCCCCAAGCAACCCTCACAACAGATGCCTCCCAAATGGGTTGGGGAGCTCATCTCCAAAACCTCTCCACTGAGGGCACTTGGTCTCCACAGGAGACCACCCTTCATATCAACCTTTTGGAACTGCGAGCAATTTTCCTTGCTCTCAAGGTCTTTCATACCCTCCTCAACAACATGACAGTCCTTGTTCATACCGACAATCAAGTAGCCATGTTTTACATAAACAAACAAGGAGGGACTGGCTCTCTGTCGCTTTGCAACAAAGCTCTAAGATTGTGGGCCTTCGCCAGAGAGCATCAAATCCATCTCCTGGCAGTATACCTCCCAGGAATCCAAAACTCTTGGGCAGACAGACTCAGTCGAGTTCTGTTTCCACACGAATGGTCCCTGCACATGGATCAGGTACTCAGAATCTTCCAGGAATGGGGAACCCCGGACATAGACCTATTTGCAAGTCCGTGGAATGCCAAACTTACCCGGTTCTGTTCCAGAATTCCGTGTCAGGGAGCTCAGGCCAAGGATGCCTTCCTCCTTCATTGGGGTCAGGAATTCCTCTATGCCTTTCCACCCATTCCTTTGATTCCCAAGACTCTTCAAACTTCAGAGGGACCAAGGATCTATGATCCTCATAGCTCCACGCTGGCCATGCCAAGTGTGGTACCCTCTACTTCTGCATCTCTCCCAAGCCCCCTCCCTGGACTTGGGAGCTGCCCCAGACCTTCTGTCTGAGGAGGAGGGGACTTTGTGGCACCCAAACCCCAAGTCCCTTCACCTCAGAGCTTGGTTACTGAAGGCCTAGACCTTCAAGACTCCAATCTTTCTCAGCAAGTGAAGGATATCCTCCATGCCTCTAGGAAACCTTCCACTAGGCGTTCTTACGCTTTTAAATGGAAAAGATTTTCCATTTGGTGTGCTCAAAAGGGTCTTGACCCTTTAGCACTATCTTTAAATTCTTTACTGGAATATCTCCTGCATCTCTCCAATGCAGGCCTTAAAATGAATTCAGTAAGGGTCCATTTGAGCGCTATTGCAGCATCCCTTAAACCTCTCAATGGACAACCTGTTTCCTCTCATCCTCTTATTGCAAGATTTATGAGAGGCCTAACTTTAACTAAGCCTCCCATTCGCCCTCCTCCGGTAGCATGGGACTTAAACTTGGTTCTTGGTCAGCTTATGAAGCCACCCTTTGAACCCTTAGCCACTACCTCCTTCAAATTTCTTTCTTGGAAGGTTATTTTCCTCATTGCAGTCACCTCAGCTCGCCGTATCAGTGAACTGCAAGCCCTAGTGGCTAATCCCCCTTATACAAGGTTTCATCATGATAAGGTGGTCCTTAGGACTAATCCCCACTTTATGCCTAAAGTGGTCTCCCCTTTTCATCTTAATCAAGAGGTATATCTATCTACCTGTCTTTTTTCCGGCTCCTCATGCATCCAGTGCAGAGAGGAACCTTCATACTCTGGATTGTAAAAGAGCTCTTGCCTTTTACCTCCACAGGACACAGCAACATCGAAAGTCTTCTCAGCTTTTTGTTGCTTTTGATCCTTCTCATTTAGGACTTCCAGTCTCTAAAAGAACACTGTCCAATTGGATTGCTCAGTGTATCACTTTTGCTTACCAAAGTAAGAACCTTTCTCTGGAGGGCCATGTCACAACTCACAATGTGAGAGCCATGGCCACCTCTATGGCTCATCTTCACTCTGTATCCATCGATCAGATCTGTCGAGCAGCCACCTGGGCCTCGGTTCATACCTTCACAGCCCATTACTGTTTGGACAAGGACTCCTGCCGGGATGCCTTGTTTGGTCAGGCTGTCCTCAGACACCTGTTCCATTCTTAATCAACTCCTGCCCACCTTCCCTGTATGGATGCCTGAGATCCATAGGAAGATGAGGAACCCTTCTGGGTCTCATACCCTGGGGGGGGGGGGATCTCCCCGGCATCTTCGCTAGGGAGTCCCCATATGTGAGGACTCATTCCTGCTTGTTCCTGGAGATAGCACAGTTACTTACCTGTAACAGGTGATCTCTGGGAACAGCAGGAATTAGTCCTCACAACCCACCCACCTCCCCTAGGAGTTGTATCTCTCTCTCTCTCTTTCCTTTCCTCTCTCTATTGTCTCAGCTTTAAACTCGAACTGAGGAGAGTTGGTCAGGAAGGCGGGAAGGCAGCGCGCATGCGCTGTGGGAGGCCCCCAAAGCTTTCCTTTCTGGGAAGCTGGGGAGCTTTCCCGCGCAGGCTCCGTCGGTTCCGACGTACCCATATGTGAGGACTAATTCCTGCTGTTCCCAGAGATCACCTGTTACAGGTATGTAACTGTGCTTTACAGGAGCATCCAGACAGGCGATACTTCGATTCCTCTGAAGACTCTGATGAGTCGGAGGCTTCTGTCGATGCACCGGTACTACTTCCTCAGGAGTCTGCTTCTCCAAAACGAAGAATGTCTCCTCCAGAGGAC
This sequence comes from Ichthyophis bannanicus, assembly GCA_033557465.1. Taxonomy (NCBI): domain Eukaryota; kingdom Metazoa; phylum Chordata; class Amphibia; order Gymnophiona; family Ichthyophiidae; genus Ichthyophis; species Ichthyophis bannanicus. Next base: position 344,732,337 of record CM066032.1, read on the forward strand.
TTGTCTTTTCAAGACTTCTTTAGGGAAGTGGCTAGAGGCCTCTCTATTACAGTGGCCTCTGAGTCAGAGCCTAGAGCCAAGCAATTAGATATTTTGCAATATCCTAAGGCTCCTAAGGAAGCAGCTACCTTACCTATTCATGAGATTCTTTATGATCTCATGTTGGGCATGTGGGAGACTCCTCTCACCACCTCTCCTCATTCTCGTAGGTTGGACACCATGTACCGTGTCCCTCCCTGTCCTGGTTTTCATAAGACTCAGCTTCCTCACCACTCTATTGTGGTTGAGTCTGCTATGAAGAAAATAAAGAGTGCAAAGAGACACTCATCTAACCCTCCAGGACGTGAATGTAGGACTCTAGATGCTTTTGGCCGAAGGATTTTCCAGGCCAATATGCTTACTGCCAGAATCAACTCCTATAGTCTCTATATGGGGATGTTTCTAAAAGAAGTCACAGATCATCTGCAGACTTTAGCTCCTTTTATTTCAGAAGATAAAAGGCAGGAATTTCTCACTTGGCTCAAACATGCCCAAGATGTTTCCAAATTCTCCAACCGTGCAGCCTTTGACTCTTTTGAGTGTGTAAGCAGAGCCACGGCTATTGCCATAGGTGCACGCAGAATTGCTTGGTTACAAGCCTCTGATTTGGAACTCTGGGTCCAAGATGAGTTGGGAAACCTTCCTTGTACAGGTGAAAACCTGTTTGGCAGGGATTGGCAAGCAAAGGCCACTCAGATGGATGCTGAGAACTCTGCTTTGGATCGACTTTCAAAGTCTACCTCTGCCCCTGTTAAGAAAAGATTGTTTAAAAAGACATCTTTTTCTAAAAAGGGAAGATATTATCCTGCTCATGGGCAGACATCTTCTGCAGGTCGTTTTGCTGCAAAGCATCAGCAACCACCTAAGCAGGCCAAGTCAAAGGCTGCCAGGCCTCCCACGGCCCAGCAGCCTCAACCTCCTCAGGGCCTTTGACTTGCAACTAGAGAACTTAGCCTTTCTAGCTCTGGAAAAACCAGAGCCCCTCACCATTCCAGGAAGGTTGACTTACTTTGCTCCCAGATGGGAGCAAATCACAGCAGAGCAATGGACCCTCTCCATCATAAAGGAAGGGTACAAGCTTCATTTCTTGAGTCTTCCGCCTCACACCATGGTGAAACAGTTCAATTCTCCAACATCTCTCCTCAACCTTCTAGGTCAGGAGATTGCTACCCTTCTTGCCCAAGGGGCAATAGAAGAAGTTCCTCTTCTTCAACAGGGCTCAGGGTTCTACTCCCCTTATTTTCTTATCCCAAAGAAAACAGGGGGCTAAAGACCCATATTAGATCTCAGAGAATTGAACAAGTTTCTATTCAAGGAGAAATTCAAAATGATTTCTAGGGGCTCTGCTTCCATACCTTCGGAGTCAGGACTGGCTTTGTTCTCTAGATCTCAAGGATTCGTACACCCATGTCCTCATCCATCCAACACACAGAAGGTTCCTTCGGTTCCTTTTTCAAGGAAAGCACTACCATTACGGGGTGCTTCCTTTCGGTCTGGCCTCTGCACCAAGGGTATTCTCGAAATGCATGGCAGTAGTAGCTGCATTTCTCCGCACTCTAGGAATATTCGTATTCCCATATCTGGACTACTAGCTCATTCGAGCCCCATCCCAGTCAGAGGCCCAGACTTGTCTAACCTGCACAATGCGTATCCTTCAGTATTTGGGACTAGTAATAAATATCCCAAAATCCAATCTCACCCCTACTCAGTCTCTGGAGTTCATAGGGGCCTTGCTGGATACCACAACTGGTATCCAGGTTGCCTGTCAGACAAAATAGCAAACTCCAGTCGCCTTTTTTGGTCTCTCCAGTGGTGGAAGTCCTCTCAAAACCTGTTGCTGGGGTCCCCTTTTCAGCAACTGCTACCCCAAGCAACTCTCACAACAGATGCTTCTCCAAGGGGTTGGGGAGCTCATCTGCAGGATCTCTTCACCCTGGGCATCTGGTCTCCACAGGAGAATTCTCTGCATATCAACCTCTTGGAACTCAGAGCAATTTTCTTAACTCTCAGAGTGTTCCATTCCCTGCTCAGCTACAGGACAGTCCTCATCCATACGGACAACCAAGTAGCCATGTTCTATGTAAACAAGCAGGGAGGGACTGGCTCTCTGTCGCTTTGCAACGAAGCTTTGCGACTGTGGGCCTTCGCCAGAGAGCATCACATCCATCTTCTGGCAGTATATCTTCCAGGCGTTCAAAACTCTTGGGCGGACAGACTCAGTCGAGTTCTGCTTCCACACGAGTGGTCCCTCCACATGGACCAGGTAGCCAAGATCGTTCGAATTTGGGGAACCCCGGACATAGACCTCTTTGCAAGTCCGTGGAATGCCAAACTTCCCCGGTTCTGTTCCAGAATTCCATGTCAGGGAGTTCAGGCCAAGGATGCCTTCCTCCTTCACTGGGGTCAAGACTTCCTTTATGCCTTTCCACCAATTCCCCTAATTCCCAAGACAATATTCAAGCTTCAGAGAGATCAAGGGACCATGATCCTCATAGCACCACATTGGCCACGCCAGGTGTGGTACCCTCTACTTCTGCATCTCTCTCAAGCTCCCTCCGTGGACTTGGGCTCTGCTCCATATCTTCTATCCCTGGAAGAAGGAACGTTGTGGCACCCAAACCCCCAGTCTCTCCATCTCAGGGCTTGGTTGCTGAGGGCCTAGACCTTCAAGATTTTCATCTCTCCCAGCAAGTCAGAGATGTTATTCATGCCTCTAGAAAGCCTTCTACTAGACGTTCCTATGCTTTCAAATGGAAAAGATTTACCATTTGGTGTTCAGGGAAGGGTCTAAACCCTCTTGCAATACCTCTGAATTCTCTACTAGAGTATCTTCTGCATCTATCCCATGCAGGTCTGAAAACGTATTCAGTAAGAGTCCATTTGAGTGCTATTGCAGCGTCCCTCAAGCCTCTCAATGGACATCCTATTTCCTCTCATCCTCTTATAGCAAGATTCATGAGAGGCCTTCTTTTAACTAAACCTCCCATTAGACCACCTCCAGTGGCATGGGACTTAAACCTGGTTCTTGGCCAGCTTATGAAGCCACCCTTTGAACCTTTAGCCACCACCTCCTTGAAATTTCTTTCTTGGAAGGTTATTTTTCTCATTGCAGTCACCTCAGCACGCCGCATCAGTGAGTTGCAAGCTTTGGTGGCCAATCCACCTTATACAAGGTTTCATCATGATAAGGTAGTCCTCAGGACCAATCCACACTTTATGCCTAAAGTGGTCTCACCTTTTCATCTGAACCAAGAGGTGTATTTACCTGTCTTTTTTCCAGGACCTCATGCATCAAGTGCAGAGAGGAATCTTCATACCTTGGATTGTAAGAGAGCTTTCGCTTTTTACTTAAAAAGAACACAGCAACATAGAAAGTCTTCTCAACTCTTTATTGCTTTTGATCCTTCTCATTTAGGACTTCCAGTCTCTAAAAGAACACTGTCCAACTGGATTGCTCAGTGTATTTCTTTCGCCTACCAGAGTAGAAACCTTTCTCTGGAGGGCCATGTCACAGCTCACAATGTGAGAGCCATGGCAGCCTCAATGGCTCATCTAAACTCTGTGTCCATCGACCAAATCTGTCGAGCGGCCACCTGGGCCTCGGTTCATACCTTCACAGCCCATTACTGCTTGGACAAGGACTCCCGCCAGGATGCCTTGTTTGGTCAGGCTGTTCTCAAACACCTGTTCCATTCCTAATCAACTCCGACCCACCTACCCTGGTTGGATGCCAGAGATCCATGGGGGGAGGTGGAGTCCTTTTCAAGGACACACAACCTGGGGTCTTCCCCTGGCATCTGCAGCTAGGGAGTCCCCATATGTGAAGACTCATTCCTGCTTGTTCCTGGAGATAGCACAGTTACTTACCTGTAACAGGTGATCTCTGGGAACAGCAGGAATAAGTCTTCACAACCCACCCACCTCCCCTAGGAGTTGTATCTCTCTATCTATCTTTCCTTTCCTCTCTCTCTCTTTGTCTCAGCTTTAAAACTCGAACTGGAGAGAGGCGGTTGGGAAAGGTGGAAAGGCAGCGCGCAGGCGCTGTGGGATTCTCCCAAAAGCTTTCTTACTGGACGCTGGGGAGCATTCCCGCGGAGGCTCCGTCGGTACCGACGATACCCATATGTGAAGACTTAATTCCTGCTGTTCCCAGAGATCACCTGTTACAGGTAAGTAACTGTGCTTACTCTGCATGACACCTTACATCATGCTTTTAATGTAGTATTCAATCTCTAGGAACAAGCAGGAATGTAGTCTTCACATATGGGTATCGTCGGTACCGACGGAGCCTGTGTGGGAACGCTCCCCACCATCCATTAGGAAAGCTTTTGGGAGCATCCCATAGCACCTGCGTGCTGCCTGCCCGCCTTTCCAGCTCTCGCTCTTCAGTTCTTCGTTTTTCGCGGAGCCGACAGGACACACACCCTGTCACCGCAGAAAATATGTTCTTAATTTTTTGTATTTTGTGGTCGCGTCTGCCTTCATTCGACGCCTACCGGTACCGCCGTTTCTCTTTTTCTTCTTTTTCAAAAAAACCCCAAACAAACCTATCTGAAGGATTTCTTTCTTCAGGGGCCTTTCCCCTCCTGTTGCTAGGCACCATTTTGGGCAGTAGGCCCACTTTTCTTCGAACATGGAGAAACCAGGTAGTGGTTTCAAGGAATGTTCTAAGTGTGGCGGTACCATATCCATCACCAACACCCATAATTGGTGTCTTAAATGTTTAGGTCCTGACCATTCTCCATTGGCGTCTCTCTCCTGCAGGAAGATGACCAAGAGGGGCCTGCAAAATAGAGCTGCAAAACTCTGTACCCTTTTTGTCGCAGATACGATGTCGGTTGCATCAAAGTCTTCCAGGGCTTCATCTTCCTCACATGGTTCTCAGGTAACTAAACCTAAGTCTTCTAAGACTGGCCGGTCCTCAAAGGATAGATCTCCTTCCAGGTATCGAGATGCCACTGGCGTTGCCCTCGAGGAAAGTTCACCGGCATAACAGCCACGGCGGGAGGCTTCAGCTTTCAAAGCATTACCGGGGCTCCAGAATGTTCCAGAGGCTTCCATCTCTGCAGAACTACTGGTGCCATGTTCTGGAGTCGTGGCTGCTTCCACCGGTACCAACACCCAAGCATCGGAAGAAGCGATGGATCAAAGAATCCTCGCTATCGAACGCAGTTTAGCGGCTCTCTTAGCAGCTTCGGTACTGCTAAGACCGCTACAGACGGTTTCATAGGTATCGGTACCGACTGTACCACCTCGGCCGGTATGGTTCTTCCCATGCCGAACCTTGAGTCTATCTCTGGTATCGAAAGACTGGTACCGAGACAACCCGATACCGACTTCGATTGGTACCGGTACCATGCGTTGCAGGAACTCCCGGCACACAGATACTTCGAATCCTCCGATTCCGATGACTCTGATGACTCTGCCGGTACTAGAGCAATCCTTCCGGAGGATCCATCTCCTCCTCTTCAGTGTAGAATGTCTCCTCCAGAAGACATGTCCTTCCAGGATTTCATACATGATTTAGCTCGAGGACTTAAAATCACGGTGACTCCTGAAAACGAACCCAGAGCAGAGGAATTAGAAATTCTTCAATACCTTAAGGCTCCTAAAGAGGCAGCTACTCTGCCCATTCATAGAATCTTGCATGACCTTAAGCTAAGAATGTGGGAAACTCTCTTAACGGTGTCTCTACACTTTTGACGACTCGATCCTATGTATCGAGTTCCAAGCTGTCCTGGTTTTCAAAAGACGCAGTTACCACACCATTCAATGGTAGTGGAATCAGCGATGCATAGGATTATTAAGAGTGCTAAAACACATTCTTCCAATCTTCCAGGTTGTGTATAGAGAACACTTGATGCCTTTGGGCGTCGATGCTTCCAATCTTCTATGCTGATAGCCAGGATCAGCTCTTACATTCTCTGTATGGGAATGTTCCTCAAGGAGGTTGCAGGAGACTTGGAGCTCATGAGCCCTCTTCTTCCTGACTGACCAGAGAGCAGAGGAAGCCACAAGTGTCAAGAGCTCAGCCAGCTCAACAGACTCAGCCTCCTCAGGGGCTTTGACTCCTTCCTAGAGAACTTAGTCTTTCTGCCCCTGCAAGGTCCAGAACCCTCCACCATCCACGGCAGGGTATGCCATTTTGCCAAAAGATGGCAACAAATAACATTAGAAGATTGGACTCTGTCCATTGTACGAGAGGGGTACAGACTTCATTTTCACAGCAATGCCCCCTCCTACAATCATGAGACAGTTCAATTCCCAAGTCCCTGCCATCGATCTCAGGGAGCAATAGAGGAAGTGCCCAAACCCCAACAGGGTATGAGGTTCTACTCCCCCTATTTTCTCATTCCAAAGAAAACAGGATGGCATAGACCCATACTGGACCTCAGAGAATTGAACAAATATCTGTTCCGAGAAAAATTCAAAATGATCTCCCTCGGAACACTTCTGCCATACCTTCAGAGTTAGGATTGGCTATGTTCTCTAAATCTAAAGGATGCATATAAGTATATTCTCATCCATTCAGATCACAGAAAATTCCTTTGATTCCTTTTCAAGGGAAGACACTTCCCAGTACACGGTTCTTCCTTTCGGTCTGGCTTCTGCCCCAAGAGTCTTCACAAAATGCATGGCAGTAGTAGCAGCATTTCTGAGAACTCTAGGAATATTCATCTTCCCTTATTTAGACGACTGTCTCATCCGAGCATCGACAGCTCCAGAAGCCAGCTTCGCTCTTTCTCGCACGATGCAAATTCTTCGATACTTGGGATTGGTTATAAACCTCCCAAAATCTCAGCTCACCCCTTCTCAATCCCTGGAGTTCATAGGGGCTCGTCTAGATACCAGACAGTCAAGGGCTTTCCTACCACAGCCTTGCTGTCTTCGTATAGTGCAGCTGGCATCTCAAGCAGCTATGAAAGTCTTCCTGACTGCTCAGGAAATGCTTCAGCTTCTGGGGCATATGGCATCCACTGTTCATGTGGTTCCCTATGCTCGCCCTTCACATGCGAGCAGCCCAGTGGACCCTCTCTTCTCAGTGGACACAGGCCTCGGGTCGCCTGTCGGACAAAATCAGAAACTCCACACGTCTTATTTCGTCTCTTCAATGGTGGCAATCACTGGAAAACCTTCTAGTAGGCTCTCCTTTCCAGCAGCCTCTATTCCAAGCCACCCTAACAACGGATGCGTCAAAGTTGGGTTGGGGAGCTCACTTGCACGATCTCTCGACTCAGGGTCTATGGACCCCACAGGAGGCTTGTCTTCACATAAACCTCCTAGAACTCAGAGCCATTTTCCATGCTCTTCGAGTATTCCAGGTGCAGTTCAGCTACAAGACAGTTCGGGTCCAGACCAACAATCAGGTAGCCATGTTCTATGTGAACAAGCAGGGCGGAATGGGCTCTCTGTCGTTATGCAACGTAGCTTTTCGACTGTGGGCCCTCGCCAGAGAGCATTAAATCCACCTCCTAGTGGTATATCTTCTGGGCATTGAAAATCTTTGGGCAGACAAACTCAGTCGAATACTGCTGCCACATGAATGGTCTCTTCACTCTTCACACAAGTGCTTTGAATCTGGGGAACCCCAGATATAGACCTCTTTGCAAGTCCACAGAATGCCAAACTTCCCCGATTCTATTCCAGAATTCCGGCTCAAAACAGTCAGGCAAGAGATGCCTTCCTCTTCCACTGCGGTCAGGACTTCCTCTATGCCTTTCCACCCATTCCCCTCATTCCCAAGACTTTATTCAAACTTCAGAGAGACAGAGGACGTATGATACTCATAGCTCCACGTTGGCCACGGCAAATGTGGTATCCTCTGCTTCTATGTCTCTCTCAAGCCACGCCACTGGAGTTGGGATATGCTCCAGATCTTCTTTCCCAGGAGAGCGGGACGCTATTGCACCAGAATCCCCAGTCCCTACATCTCAGGGCCTGGTTGCTGAAAGCCTAGAGCTTCCGGATATCAACCTTTCTCAACAGGTAAAGGATATCCTCGTGTCCTCCAGAAAACCCTCCACGAGGTGATCATACACCTTCAAGTGGAAAAGGTTCTCTGTATGGTGTTCTCAAAGGGAGCTTCACCCCCTTTCAGTGCCTCTGGAATCGCTACTGGAATATCTCCTCCATTTATAAAATTCTGGTCTTAAAACCAATTTAGTAAGGGTCCATGTTAGTGCCATTGCAGCTTCTTGCAAGCCTCTAGATGGACAACCTATTTCCTCTCATCCACTCGTAGCAAGATTTATGAGAGGTCTGCTCTTAACAAAACCTCCCATTAAGCCACCGCCGGTGGCATGGGATCTAAATCTTGTTCTCGGGCAGCTCATGAAACCGCCCTTTGAGCCTTTAGCCACTACAGCTCTAAAGTTTCTTTCCTGGAAGGCCATCTTCCTAGTTGCTCTCACTTCTGCGAGATGCATCACTGAGTTACAGGCTTTAGTGGCAGATCCTCCTTATACAAGATTTTACCATGATAAGGTAGTTCTTAGGACTCATCCCCACTTTATGCCAAAAGTAGTTTCACCTTTTCATTTAAACCAAGTGGTTTACCTTCCTGTATTCTTTCCTAGGCCTCATGCCTCCAATGCAGAAAGGAACCTTCATACTTTAGATTGTAAAAGAGCCCTAGCTTTTTACCTTCAAAGAACTAAGCAACACAGGAAATCTCCTCAGCTTTTTGTTGCTTTTGATTCTAGTCATTTGGGGCTTCCAGTTGCCAAAAGAACTCTCTCTAGGTGGATTGCAAATTGCATATCCTTTGCATACGAGAATAAGGGACTTTCTCTCAAAGGCCATGTCACAGCTCTCAATGTGAGAGCAGTGGCAGCCTCTATGGCTAATCTTTGTTCTGTATCCATTGACGACATCTGTAGAGCAGCCACTTGGGCTTCGGTACACACCTTCACAGCCCATTACTGCTTAGACAAGGACTCCCATAGGGATGCCTCGTTTGGCCAGGGTGTTCTCCAGCATCTCTTTCAGACTTAGTACAACTCCTACCCGCCGTCCTGGATTTGGATGCCAGAGATCCATGGGAGGAAGCATGACCCATCTCTCCATGGGTTTGCAGCTTCCTGGGGTCATCCCTCTGGCATCTTTCAGCTGGGAAATCCCCATATGTGAAGACTAATTCCTGCTTGTTCCTGGAGATAGCGTAGCCACTCACCTGTAACAGGTGATCTCCGGGAACAGCAGGAATTAAGTCTTCACAACCCACCCACCTTCCCGAGGAGTTGTCTCTCTTTTTCTCCTTTTATCTCAGCTATAAACTCAACTGAAGAGGGAGAGTTGGAAAGGTGGGAAGGCAGCACGCAGGCGCTGTGGGATGCTCCCAAAAGCTTTCCTATTGGATGCTGGGGAGCGTTCCCGCGCAGGCTCTGTTGGTACCAACGATACCCATATGTGAAGATTTAATTCCTGCTGTTCCCGGAGATCACCTGTTACAGGTGAGTAACTATGCTCTCACCCATCTGTCTTTTTATTTTTGAAGCGCTGAGGCTAATGAGAACATGCACCTCACCAAGGCCGAAGTGCTGTTAGCTGCTGATCCTCCATAGAATGAGCACTATTAATGCACCTTTTTTCTGCCTCTCTCAGTGGTTCCACACACTCCTAATCTTGCCTGTTCCAGTGACACTGACTTCAGCTGTCACAGCTACTGGCAGCCCATTGGCTCAGCATAGCCCCCCTTATACTCCGCTTCCTGCCAGCCATGATTCAACTGCTCCACCTATGTGGGGGTTCCTTTTTGCTTTGTTGCTCTGTTTCTCACTACTGAGCATGCTCTACCGCAACTGATCAGGTCTCTCTAGCCAGACACTTGACCTTCTGCAGCTATCACTGCTTCCCTCCTGCAAGCCACATCACAGATGCCAAGGGCCTTCACAAGCATGTTACTCAGCCACTCTTTAGAGGGATTTATGCTCTGTTTTGCTACTTGGCCCTGAATTATAGTGCTGCTCCACCAAATGTCTTAGTGATCAACAGTCATTCATGTGGTTTGCCTGCCACCATGGCCCTCCATTCCTCCTGCAGGTTATGTGGAGTGCTGTGCTCACTGCTTGTTAGGCCTAGGCCTGTCCTGCTCCACCTGCAACTTCATCAGTGGGCTCCTCTCTAGTAAACAATATCCAAATCACACGCTTCAGTTCTCCAGAAACAAGCAGGAAGTCAGTTCTCACATATGGGTGATGGCGCCAACAGAGCCCGCGCGGAGCATTTCCCCAGCTTTCAAAGAAAGCCTTTGGGACATGCTACCACGCATGCGTCGTCCCCTTCCCGCCCAAGGGTGCCATCTTGCTCTATCTCCTTTTTTCCGCAGAGCCCAATGGACGTCAGTCCAGTTTCCCTGGAAAAAATCCTTGCTGTATCCTTAAAAATTAGCTGTTCCCGGTTTGCATACCAGTTCCACTTCGAGCCAGTGCCAGGCCTAGCACTGTTCTCGGTTCCTTTCCACTTTTTTTTTGATCAAGGCTTGCCTCGACTGGCATTTGTGTCCTTTTTCGCCCTGGGATCATCGACCTCCAGCCGGGTGTTTCCCACCATGTCTCACTGTGAGTTCAAAAAATGTGACTGTTGCAGTCAAACCATGTCTGTCATTGACACCCATGACTGCTGCCTACGCTGCCTGGGACCGGACCATGATAGCTCCTCCTGCTCCTTATGCCAGGCCATGACGCCTAAAAACCAATAAAAGGAAGTCAGAGTTGCTGGAGAAACTGCTCCCTAGGTCCGACTTGGCACTGCCCTCCCTGATGCCGAGCTTCAAGCCCAGCATATCTCGAGAGGGCTGAGTGTCCTTAGAGTCTCGCAGTGGCGGCCCCTCCAAGAAGACCTTGGACTCCAAGCAGAGAAAGAAAAAATATATTCTAAGTCTGTCGAGGTTCTACTGGAGAAACCTGGTAAAACCTCCTGGAGGGTGACTCTGAGAAACATCCTACCAAGGTCCTCAGGAAGGATGCCTTGGCCAGTGGAGACCGTGCGAGGGTCCTAGAGGCCGATGTCCTCATGGAGGATGCACTCGAGAGAGTGCTGGCGTTGGGCCCGAGATCCTCAGTGTCCGTGCTGAATGCTGCGTAGCCTCTGGCTTGGAATCCAGAATTGCAGCCATGGAGCAGAACATCACTGTTATCCTGGCCATGCAGCAGGCAACGATGGCAGGTTTGTTCACATCATCTGCCCTGACAACCGGGCCCCTCGACTACAGGGGATTTCCCGGTCATCGAGCCGAGCTCTGAGTGCCACCAGCCTCGGATAAGCCCTCGGCCCCGGTCGAGGTCCCCGTCTCGTTCCTCGGGTATCCAGTCCTCCCCGGCCAGTCTCAGAGATTCGGACCTCAGGTCCTTGGGAGGGCCATGACCCTTTGGCATGGGCCTCGAACCAAGGAGTCACAGGGCCTCGGACTCGTCCCCCTCCTCGACTCCGAGTGGGAGACCGACAACGCAGCTTCCCTGGAAACCGGACGGCATTGAGACGTTCCCTCAAATCTGTTTCCCCCTGGCACCATTCTCCTCCGGAGGACATAGCCTTCCACGACTTAGTCAGGGATATGGCCAGTGCCCTCTCAGTGCAAACCAAGGCAGAGGAGGACCCATGCACTGAGGAGCTAGAGATCCAGTTCGAGCCTCCACCCAAGGTAACTCTCATGGTACCAGTGCAGCCGATTCTCAAGCGACTTCTGCTGCAGATGTGGCAGACCCCAGCATTGGCGCCGGTGGTCAGCCAATGCCTCAATGCCATATACCATGTGAGGAAGGGGCCAGGGTTCCACAAGCCCCAACTCCCACATAACCTTGCAAAAACTCAAAAGCCAGAAGACTTATTCTTCTGTCCCCCCTGGCAGGGATGCTAGAGCCCTCAATGCCCTTGGGCGCAAGTGCTACCAGGATTCAATGCTGGGGTATCGAATCCAGGCCTATGGGCCTCCCCTCTCCTAGGAGACCCTTACCAGCCCACAGGAGGCTGCCTGGCACGCTTTGCCCACAAATGGTACAAGGTCACCTCAGACCAGTGGTGCTGCATGTGGTAAAGAAGGGATACCTCCTCCACTTACAACAAATTCCACCCAGGTTTTTTCCAGGAGAGCCAATGCGACCTCTCCTTCACCAGACCCTTCTGCTCCTAGAGCTCGCAGGTCTGCTCAGGGACAATGCTGTGGAGCCTGTACTCAAGAATCTGTGGGGAAAGGTCTTCTACTCAAGGTACTTCCTTGTCCCCAAAAGAACAGGGGGCCTTAGGCCCATACTAGACTACGAAACTTGAACAAGTTTCTGGTGAGGGAGAAGTTAAAGATGCTCTCCCTTGGAACACTGTTTCCTTACCTCCACCAAGGAGATGGCTGTGCTCCTTGGACCTAAAGGATGCGTACACTTACATCCTGATCCACCCCTCCCACAGGCAGTAGCTACAGTTTGTGGTGAGAGGAGGGCATTGCCAATACAGAGTTCTGCCAATCGGCCTGGCCTCCTTGCCAAGAGTCTTTACCAGTACTTGGCAGTGGTAGTAGCTCATTTGCACCTGCAAGGCGCTTTTGTCTTCCCCTTCCTGGATGACTGGCTAATTAGGGGCGGTATAGCCTCAGAGATCAGGCATGCCACAGAGCGTACAACCCTCCTGCTGCAGCACCTAGGGTTCGTCATCAGTTACCCCAAGTTCCATCTCACTCCAACCCAAAGTCTGGAGTTCATAGGGGTGCATTTGGACACACTAGAAGTCAAGGCTGTCCTCCCAAGGGAAAGGGCAGACCGCCTTATACAGCTGGCAAGAGAGTTACAACACCGGTTAGTACCAGCTCGCCACCTCCTCCGCTTGTTGGGCCACATGGCCTCAACAATCCACATCACACCATTAGCCCGCCTACACATGAGGACAGCCCAGTGGTGCCTCCACTCACAGTGGACTCAAGCCACAGGCAGACTATGGGACAGAGTCACCCGCCAACTGCGGAATCCCTCACCTGCTGGCAAAACTTGCACCACCTCTAGGCGGGAATGCCATTCCAGGCACCTGCACTGCAGAGGATCCTGACAACAGATGCCTCCCTCCTGGGTTGGGGTGTGCATTGCGATGGCTGCCGCATGCAAGGCAGCTGGTCCCAGGAGGAGTCACTCTTGCAGATCAATCTCCTAGAACTCAGGGCAATCTTCCTGGCCCTGCGAGTGTTCCGCCAACACCTGCAGCACCAACCTGTGTTGATCCAAATGGACAACCAGGTGGCCATGTTCTATATCGACAAGCAGGGGGGCACAGGCTTGTACACCCTCTGCCAGGAGGCAGTGGCCCTCCTCTCCTTCGCAGTGCACAACGGCATGCTCCTGCGAGTGGTATACCTGCTAGGCCAGGACAGCTACTTAGCAGAGTCCTTTGCCCACTTGAATGACACTTGAACCCCAGGGTAACAAAGCAATTCTTTTACTGCTGAGGCAGGCCATGATAGACCTTTTTGCCTTCCCGGACAACATGCAGTTGCTGCACTTCTGCTCGTGCCAGCCGTACCTGGGGAGAATGGCGGCAGACATCTTCCTAATCTCATGGTCAGAGGGACTACTCTGTGCATTCACACAGAGCACCCCCCCCCCCCCCCGTCGCCAAAACCCTCTTCAAAGTCCATAGCAAGGGGGCGTAAGTTATACTGATTGCACCCAGGTGGTCCAGGCAACCCTGGTTCCCTCTGCTGCTCTCCCTGTCTGTGGCACTCCCAGTCCCCCTGGGCTGGGCCCTGGACTTCCTGTCCCAGGAGGAGGGCTCCCTTCTGCACCCCAACCTGGAGTCGCTAATGCTAATGGTGTCACTGCTGAAAGGGTAGCGCTGGCCCCCTTCAGCTTTCTGAGGGAAGTCAAGGAGATCCTCCTGTCATCTCAGAAACCCTCCACCAGGCGGGCCTATGCCTTTAAGTGGAAAATGTTCTCCATCTGATGTGCGGAGGAGGAGAACCCCTTCTTCTATTATGTGCAACTGTTTCTTCAGTACCTCACCTGTCACACGCCAGGCTGAAATCCAACTCAGTGAGGGTGCGTCTGAGCGCCACAGCCACACACCACCACCCTATCAAAGGAAATCCCCTCTCTAGCCAGCCCCTGGTCTCTAGGTTCCTCTGGGGACTCCTGTTATCCAAGTCCCCCCTTCCGGTGGCAGATTGTGACCTCAACGTGGTGCTCTTCCAGCTTACTAAACTGCCATTCGAGCCCCTAACCACTTGCCACTTGAGATACCTGTCTTGGAAAGTGGCCTTCCTGGTGGCCCTCATGCCCGCTTGAAGGGTGAGCGAACTTCAGGCCCTGGTGGCGGATCACCATATACGAGGTTCTATAAGAACAGGGTGGTGCTCCGCGCACACCACAAATTCCTCCCGAAGATGGTATCTCCTTTCCACCTCAACCAAGAGGTGGTCCTCCCCACCTTCTTTCCACTGCCTTATGCCGGCAGGGAGGAACTAATTCTTCATACACTAGATTGCAAGCAGGCCCTCTTCTACCTGCAACGAACTCTGGCCCATCGGAAAGCTCCTCAGCTTTTCGTGTCTTATGACTCCAGTAGACTGGGGCACCCCATGACTAAGTGAACTCTGTCCACTTGGATGGCGGACTGCACTGCCCTCGCTTATGAGCTGGTCTCTCCCTTGAGCACCAGATCACTTCACAGCACATCGCGTGAGGGTGATGGCCACGTCGGTGGCCTACCTCCGCTCAGTGCCGGTGACGGAGATTTGCAAGGCCACCACATAGTCTTCAGTTTATATATTCATAGCTCACTACTGCCACAGGGACAATGCCTTTGGCCAGGCAGTACTCAGTAATATTCTCAGGGTGTAGGCAACTCCTGCCCTCCGACCTTTCTGTGTTCAGGCTACCAGAGTGATTGTGTCGCTGGATGCAGAGTCTCTCAGTGGGGACTCACCTTTTGCAACTCACGGCTGCCCAATTGATCGCCATTGGTGCTGTCTTGGTTTGGTCCTCGGCAGCCTGGAGCTAGAGAGTCCCATATGTGAGTACTGATTTCCTGCTTATTCCTGGAGAAAGCATAGTTACTCACCTGTAACAGGTGTTCTTCAGGAACAGCAGGAATCATTCCTCACAACCCTCTCTCCTCCCCTGGGAGTTGCCTCCCTATTTTGTGTTAGTTTTTACTACTATCTTAGCTATGACATCTGACTGAGCAAGATGGCACCCTTGGGTGAGAAGGAGACCATGCATGCATTGTAGCATGTCCCAAAGGCTTTATTTGAAAGCTGGGGAAATGCTCTGCATGGGCTCCGTTGGCGCCATCACCCATATGTGAGGACTGATTCCTGCTGTTCCTGGAGAACACCTATTACAGATGAGTAACTATGCTTTCTCTGTGCAGGATAGTCGCTGCATTTAGTTTGCATTTTTGTGCCAGTTAGGCTGATTTGTACCACATGGGTGGTGGCTTTTCAGGTGGGGCCTGCAGAGCTTTTGCATCCATCTTAGCTGGAGGCTCCCTGTCCTGTTTCTTTATTTCTTATAACGTCTTTTGAGGAAGAGGCATTGCTGTAGATCTGCAATATTGTAAAAACCTATCTGAGGAATGAGATGATATCTGAGAAATTGAAAATGTCTGTAGTGACCCTTGTTTTGAAAAAGGAAGACTTGGACTATTGCTTGGTGCAAAACAATCATCTGATTACAAAAACCCCTTCCATATCGTGCTAGACCAGTCCAAACAGGTGGGTTTTGTTCCCCTACCACCAGATTGGTGGAGGCAAAAAAAACAATGAAAAGCCCAGGTTTCAGTGACATCACTTTGATGCTTCTATTCACCTCAGCCACCAGAGGCCTCTTCAGTATTTCTTTGTCTTCACTCTGAAGACTTTATCCACTCTATAAAGAAAATCAAAAGGATTGAGAGAAAAAGATTGATTAAACGCTCGTGAATAAGCACCTTGAGTTCGGCCATTTTGAGGGTGACTCTCTCCCTTTTAGCGCATCATAGGATGCTCCACTAGACTGTGCTTTTATTGGTAGCCATAGGAGGAGGGGAAAATTGGTTCAGCTCCATGCTCTTATTATGATAAGAGCCTGTTGAGCAGCCAGAAAATTGAAAGAATCTGGAAGAATTTGGAGAGTTCAGTAGCCTAATACAATCTCAGCGCCTCCTCCCTCCTCTGTCTCCCCTGCTCTCGCCCGAAGATTGCAGAAGACTCTCGTAAGAATCTGCCTGCCAGCTACCTTAAACATAGTGTCTGCAAAACCAGAGAAATGATTTCGGGGGAGTAGAGCTTTGCCCCACATGGATTCTCAGCCTGTGGCTCCCAGGGAGTGAGTACCAAGGCTTGACCTTGTCATTGTCCATATTGGGGGCTCTCAATTGCGTCTGTCTGGAACGCAATTTGGGGTGGACTGCTGGTGACTGTTGGTGTGGTGTGGGGGTTTGCCACTGTTTTCTGCACGTGTTAGTAGCATTTTTACTATTGTGTGCCTGGCAGTCGTGCGGTCCATTGTATGTGTTCACCCAAGCAGCTCCAATACACATTCCTACCCTTGCGCCTATAAGGTATTTTGCTGTAATAGCGCGTCTTCTGGGTTGCTGCGGCCTTGGCGCACGCTGTTATGATACTTGCCTTAACTCTGTCTTCTTCCAGGAAACACTGGCCGGTGGCAAGCATGGTGCCTCATTTCTGGCTTCTGGACTCTGCTCTTCTTGTATGGCAGCTTCCGAGTTGTCCCTGGAGGGCTTGTTCTCCCTCTCTCAGCCAGGGTTAGTCCTGCCTTAAGGGAAGAGGTGGCGGGTATCAGATGGTGCTGTGAGTAAGGATAGTCATCCGGCCGGAGGTTCTGGCAACCATCCTGTGAGCTGCTCCCCATCCTCTGGGGCAGGGGTGGGCAAGTCCTAGAGAGCCGCAGACCAGTCAGGTTTTCATGATGTCCAAACCTGACTGGTCTGCAGCTCTCCAAGACCGGACTTGCCCACCCCTGCTCTGGGGGATATGCCGTGGCTATATCCTTGGTGATGGGGGTTCATTTCTGAGAGGAGCACATCCGGACTCTGGATTGTCCTCCCTAGAATTCTTGTCTTTTATACAGCAGGCCTGGTCATTCTGGTGTGGAAATTCAGACCCTACGGTCTCTGGGTGCCCTGAGCGCAGTCTCGTGAGGGCAGGCTGAAAGTGTGGTTGTCTATTGTTAAGCATCCCTAGCGAAGGGCGCACCCTGGACATGAGGATCAGCTGGGATCTACCCGAGATTTGGACTGTGACTTGGATTCAGCTGTCTCTGTTCTGGGCTCTGATGTGGATGAAGAAGTACTTTTGCCTATGGAGGATTATGAAGAGGTGGATTTTATATGCCTGTTCCAGAAGGAAAAACTGGCGGCATTGATTGCCAGGGTCTCATGTACCTTGAATTTGGTGGATACTCCAGGCATGAAGCAGGAGCCGAAGGTGCATCCACTCCTATCTTCCCGTTCCTGGAGGTGATGGACATGATCCAGTCGGAGTGGGATTCCCCTGACTCCCTGCCTAAGGGGCTAAAGGTGTATAAAGAAGATACATGCTCTCCTGGAGAAAGAGTGCATTGTGTGGTTTGATATTCCCAAGGTGAATACGCAGGTCACAGCAGTTATTAGACGGACCACCATTCCTGTGGAAGGTGGATTGGTCTTAAAGGATTCTCTGAACCAAAAGGTGGATTAGTTGTTAAAGAACCAGTTCACTGCAGTGGCGGCTGCTATTCTTAAGTTGGTTGTATGTGCAGGCCTGATGTCTCTAGCCCTGCTTCAGTGGGTTCAATCTCTTCTGCCGGATGATATTACCCTTCTTTTGGAGTCTGCTATGGCTTTCCTTTCTGATGCCATGTATGACCTGGTACTTTTAGTGGCTAGGGATAGTGCCCTGTTGGATTTGGCTCTAACACTGGGCGGTGGATACTTATTCTAAGCCCGTTTGACCCACTGGTATTTAAAGGGAAGTTTCTTTTTGGGGCTGATTTGGAGAAGCTGGTGAAGGACTTGGGCGAGTCTAAATCTTACCGCCTTCCAGAAGAGAGCGGACAGGAGCCCTTTTCCCATCAGTCTCTGCCTGCTCCCCGCTCCCTGTGGGTATGCTGGTTGGACTCCCAGGGTCTCTGTATTCCCATCGTTACCATCCTGGAAAGTCCTTCTTCCTCTCTGCTTCCAGACTTCAAGCACATTCTCAGTCCTTTCATGGAGCGCATGGGCCCAATGACTTGGTCCTCTCCAGAGGATGAGCCTCTCGGGCTGTGTAATGAAGATTTGTGGGCCCATTCCTTGGCCCCTCCGGTTGGAGGCAGGCTTTGTCCCTTCTTTCAGTAATGGGCAGTGGTCACCAAGGATTGCTGGATGCTAGGCATCATTCAGTACAACTATGTCCTGGAATGCAAAGAGCCAGTCCTGGATGCCTTCGTCATCTCCACTTGTGGGCTTAGAATCAAAAGGGCCACTATGCGGACCACCTTGGACAAGTTGCTGCTCCTAAACCAGTGGCACCTATTCTCCTGGACAATCGTGGCAGGTGCAGGTATTCCATCTATTTCATGGTGCCGAAAAAGGACTGATCCTTCTGGCCCATTCTGGACTTCAGGTGTGTCAACGAGCACTTGCACGTCCTATGCTTTCAGACAGAAACCTTGCAATCTGTGATTCAAGCAGTGTGCCGAGGGGATTTCCTGGCATCTCTGGATTTGGTCGAGACATATTTTTATATCTCGATCTGGGAGGATCAGCAAAGGTATCTGTTTTTTTTGTGCTTGGCTCTCATTTTCAGTTCTCCACCCTCCCATTCAGACATCCCACAGATGTTCTCCAAGGTCATGGTGGTGGTAGCTGTGGAGCTATGGCACCAAGGGATTTATGTGCACTCATATCTGGATGACTGGCTCAGCTGAGCCTGTTCTCTTTCAGAGGCGTCTCGAGTAGTGACCCGAGTGGTGACCTTTTTGGAAAGGCTTAGCTGGATGATCGGTTAGGGAAAGAGCTAGTGTTGTCTTCCAGTCCCTAAAGTTCCTGGGAACATGTTTCAGTACATGAGTGGGCAGGGTCTTCGTGTCAGAGGAGAAAGTCAAAAGGATGTTGGATTACCTGGCACTGTTCTGTTCGCAGCAGGCTTCCAGAGTACGGGATTATCTTCAGCTTCGCTGATTGATGACGATCGAGAAGATGCCATGGGCGCATGCTCACATGTGTCCACTCCAACAGTCCTTGCTGTCTCGATGGTCTCCAAGTTCTCAGGAGTTTCAGTCCTTGCTGTCTCGATGGTCTCCAAGTTCTTAGGAGTTTGAGTTCAGGCTCCCGTTCCCGATGATTGTGAAAGCAAACCTGTGGTGCTGGCAGCAGTCCTGGCATCTGAGGAAGGGTGTGCAAATGCACGATTTCTCATGGGCTGGGGAGCTCATTGCCAAGACCGAATGGCCAAGGGCTGTTAGAAACACAGGGAAGCGATGTGGTCCAGCAACCGCCTTGAGGAGAAGGCCATCATGTTGGCTGTTCTGCATTTCCAGCCCCTGATTGAGGGCCAGATGGTTTGAGTGTTTTGGACAATGCCAAGGCGGTGGCTTATGTCAATCGGGAAGGCGGCACGAGGAGTGCCAGGATGGCCCTGGATATGGCTCTCCTGTTTGTTTGGGTGCAGAAGAACCTCCTAGCTTTGTCGGCTCAGCACATTCCTGGGTTGGACAGTATGGCAGCAGACTGTCTCAGCCATCACTCTCTGTATCCAGGGGAGTGGGAGTTCAATCAGGAGGCGTTTCAGTTGATTCTGCGCCTCTGGGATCGCCCCTAGATGGATCTGATGATGACCCATTCCAAGGCCAAAGTGTGCTGCTTCTTCAGTCACCGAATGGAGATGGGGTCTGAGAGCATTGACGCCCTGGCTCAGCCTTAGCCAAGTCAAGGCCTGCTGTATGTGTTTCCTCCTTGGCCTCTAGTGGGGCATGTGATTCAGCATATAGACCGCCAACCGGTAAGAATTATTCTGATGGTCTCGGATTGGCTGAGGAGAGTGTGGTTCGGAGATCTGATGCAGTTCCTGCGAGCACCACCTCTTCTTTTGTCTCCATCTCAGGGCCTATTGCGTCAGGGACAGATCGTCCTGGAAGACCTGGTTCCCTTCTTGCTTACAGCTTGGCTCTTGAAAGGAGAGGGCTAGCGTGTAAGGACAAGACTCCAGTGGTGGTTTCCACTATGCTTGAAACCCAAAAGAGGTCTACAAACCAGACATACATGCGGGTCTGGTGCCTCTTTGAGAGATTGTGCGGTGCACAGCAGTTGGCTCCTAAAGTGGCCAAGGTGCCATTTCTGTTGGCCTTTCTGCAGGATGGTCTGGAGAAGGGCCTTTCTCTTAGCTCCCTGAAGGTTCAGGCTGCAGCTTTGGCCTGTTTCAGAGGACCTGTGGCTGGTGAGTCTCTAGCCTTACATCTGGATGTTTTGTGCTTTCTTCAGGGAGTTCGGCATCTGCATTCTCCCCTCCGGTCTGTGGTCCCTTCTTGGGATCTGTGTCTGGTCCTCAGGGCCCTGATGTTGGAGCTCTTTGAGCCATTCGCTCAAGACGGTTGTTTTGGTTGCTATTTGTTATGCAAGGTGAATTTCTGAGCTGCAGGCTCTAACTTTCTGAGATCATTACCTATCTTTTCCTGAGGAGGCCGTTTCCCTTCAGCCTGTGTTTTCCTTCTTACCTAAGGTGATTTCTCCCTTTCATGTGAACCAGGTGGTTTACCTGCTTTCCTTCTCTAAAGAGCAGTGTCGGTAGAAGGATAAGGATCTTCACCTTGTGGATATCTGGTGGGTGCTCCTCCAGTACTTGGAGGTTATAAATTGTTTTTGTAAGTCGGACAATCTTTTTGTGCTGTGTACTATCCTACGCAAAGGTGACATGGTGGCTAAGTCTACATTGAGGTGCTGGATTAAGGAGGCTATTGCCTTGGCGTATTTGTTGCGGAACTGGCCAGATCTGGAGGGTTTGTGTGTCCATTCTACCCAAGCGCAATCGTCCTCATGGGTGGAGCGAAGCTCAGTAGCCCCTGCAGACATTTGTTGGACGGTAACATTAGCATTATGTTTAACTTTTATCAAGCATTACTGCTTGGATGTCCACGCTCAGGCAGACACGGCCTTTGGCTCTAAGGTTTTGCAAACTGCTGTGTCGTTTTCCCGCCCAGTGGAGGCATAGCTTTGGTATGTCCCACTTGTCTGGACTGGTCTAGCAGGATGATATGGAAGGTGACATTTTGCTTACCAGATAATGTCCTTTCCTTGAGTCCTGCTAGACCAGTCTAGGGCCCGCCACCTGGAACTATGTTTGCTCTTTTCTTCTGTGGTGGTACCCTTAGGTCTGCTATGATTTATATACTTGGCTCTGCAGGTCCATCTTCTGCTGACAGCCATCTGTTTATGCTTTCCTGTACATAGTTCTCTACTGTTTGATTTACTCATTATTGCCCATGTTGAGGTTGTGTGCGGCTTGCCATGTTCTCCCATATGCTTTGGGGTGGATACCGAAGAGACACTTTGGTGGCTGAGGTGGGTAGAGGCAAGGGAGTGATGTCTTTGAAACCTTGGCATTTCATTGGTTCTTTGTCTCCACAATATGTTGGTAGAGGAACACAACCCATTTATCTTGACTGGTCTATCAGGACTCCAGGAAAGGACATTATCTGGGAGGAGGGAGGAGTAGCCTAGTGGTTGGGGCAAGGTACTTCAGGCTGGAAGGTCGGGGGTTCAAATCCCACTAGAGGACAGCAACCTTGGGCCGGAAGGACTGGGGTTTCTAGTTCCACAGATGCTCCTTGTGGTCTTGGGCAAGCCACTTAACCCTCCATTGCCCATGTTCCCTGTAAGTATTAGTGTATGTGTCTCATATCCCCCACGTGTTAAATGTATCCCCCAATTGTGTTGTGGCCGCTTTGATTGAAGGATAAGGCGGTATACAAAACTGTCTAAATAAAATAAATAAATTATCTGGTAAATAAAATGTCACCATTCTCATCGATGATGATTGAACAGGTGCTGTTCTTTCGTTTGAAAATATTTGGAATCGCATCTCGAGGAAGTGACGTCACCAACCGGGATGGCGGCTTAGAAGAGCAGCTCCTTCGGGACGCGTTACATTAAGCGATTTTTGGCAGCATTGGGCCTCCCACAGTAGTAGAAAGGGAAGGATTTGGTGCACAACTACCCCAGGTCTGGATGTTAGCACGCGAGAAATTGCAAAAGTACCGCTCCTCTTACGCACCTCTGGAACTTAGTGCCGCGAAGGCCGCACAGGAGGAGACAGTGATGGCGGATGAAATAGAAGACGCGGAGGAGCAGTGTACCAAGGGGGATCTCCGGAGATGGTGTCGGGAGATTAAAGCTGAAGTACTAGGGGTCAAATCGGATGTCAAAGAACTGTTAACTGAGCTCCGGCAAGATATGCAGACTCTGGGACATAGGGTGGAAATTCTGGAGACGCACGTGGACGACATGGTGACTGCCGCGGAGACGGTACGGGACCTGAACAATCAATGGCAGGGCACAGTGGAAGATCTGCGAGAGAAAATCGAGGATTTAGAAAATCGCTCTCGCCGCTGCAATCTCCGCATACGAGGGGTCCCGGAGGAAGACCAGTACAAACAGGCGGTCTCAGTAGTCCGCGATATTTGCGGAGCTGTCTTGGCGGCCGAAAACTTGCCGGAATCCACACCGGTGGGAGAAATTGGCATCGAGCGGGCGCATCGAGCGCTTCGCTCTCCGCCGGGTAATAGACCCCGTGATATCATCGCTTGTCTTACAAGTTTCCCTATCAAGGAGAAAGTTTTACGAGCAGCATCGCGAGGAGGGACACTAAAGTGGCATGGATGCTCAGTGGAAATTTTCCAGGACTTAGCGCCCCAGACATTACAGCGTCGGAAGGCCATGCGCCCGGTGACTGAATATCTCAGAAGGGAAAACATCAAATACAAATGGCTCTTCCCTTTTGCTTTGCAATTTGAAGTTGCAGGCCAATCTCGGAGAATTAAAACTGCTATAGAGGCGTGGAGCGTTTTGGAGAAGGCTGAGGCCCCGCGCCTACCTACGAGCACTATTCCACCCAAGGCCTTATCCTCTGCACAGCAGCAGGCGCTAGTGTGGGAAAAGCTGAAGTGGCACCGGGTCCCGGCACGGGGTCGCAGGCTGCAGCGCACATCCGGGGAGCATTGTCCGCGGGGAGAGTCTGAGCCCGATGGCACAACGCCAGCAACATGAAGGACGCAGTGACCTGCACATTTATTGGAACTTCTCTTTCATCCTCATTGGCGGGCGAAAGGGACTAGCCGACTGAGTGGCAGCTCCCTCGCCAAGCTGAGCAGAGGTAGAAGTTAGCGGGGGAAGGGGGGGAATTTTTACCCCCCCCCTTTTTTTTTTTCTTTCTGTTTTATTTGCCTTGTTGTTATAATGTGCATAGTATATAACTCACACGGCTATAGGGGAGCTCGGGTAACGGGAGGAGAACTTTCATTTCAAGGGGAAGAGATTAGTGGCGGGGAGGCCCATAAGGCAAGCGAGCGGCTAGTCCCGGCGGTGAGACATTTCCTCCGAGGAAGTGCACAGGATTGAGGCCTGTGGTGAGAATGATGGGGGGGAGGGGGGGAGGGAGGGGGGTGGGGGGAAAGGGTGGGAAGGGGTAAGTTTTAGGACTGGTTGCTTCTTTGACTGGTTATTGCATGGTCCCCGATGTCTCTCCGATGGCTGGGCTTAAAGTGGGTTCACTTAATGTCCGCGGCCTTAACACGCCCTATAAGCGTAAAGCGCTTTTTAGAGAAGCGAAGGCGCAACGTTGGCAAGTACTATTCCTTCAGGAAACGCATCTATTGCCCCGGGATGAACATCTTTTGAAGTCGGGGGTCTATGGCGCAGCCTGGTTCAATGCTGAAGGCTCACATAAGCGAGCAGGGGTGGCTATCATGGTGCATAAGGATGTCCCGTTTCAAGTAGGGGGAGTGTGCAAAGGAGCAAAGGGGCGCATATTGCTTGTTTGGGGAACCTTGGGGGACTCAGAGATTACCTTCCTTGATGTGTATGGCCCTAATGAGCCTTGCACGGATTTCTGGGCTGATCTAGCCCATTGGTTAGAGGATAAGATACATGGGGCCCTGTTGATTGGGGGGGATTTTAATGAGGTGCTAGATCCCTTATGAGATAAATCACAACGGGGAACTTTGCTGGGGACCCGAGGGCGAGAACAACTACAGGGTTTGATTCAACAGTATGGGCTATGTGATATTTGGCGTCAGATGCACCCACAAGATATTGATTATACACACTACTCGCCAGTCCATCATAGCTATAGTCGCATAGATTATTTCCTGGCAGATACGCTCTGGATCCAAAGAGTTCATAGAACTGGTATTGAGCCGATCACTTGGTCTGATCACGGCCCTATTTGGATAGAATTTGGCGGAGATCGCGACATGCTGGGGAGGACTTTCTGGCGCCTTAATGAAAGTCTTCTTCAGGATAAGGAGGTGCTTGCTAAAGTTGTGGTGGAAATCCGACAGTTTTATGATGAGAATGATACAGGTGAAGTGGCCGTGGGGATCCTGTGGGACGCCTTAAAGGCGGTTCTCAGAGGAGTATTGATACAATGGGCATCCCGAAAAAAGAAAGAGCGGGGCGCGAAGGCCGATCAACTGTCTCAGCAAATACGGGACCTAGAGCGCCTCCATAAACAAAAGGGAGGGGCGCAGCTTAGGCGGAGGTTAGAAGCGGTGCGAACTGAACTCAATTCTTTGCAGTTGAGCACTATTAACTTTCAACTACAGCGAGTTAATCAACGCTATTATGAGTTTAATAATAAGGCAGGCCGAATGCTTGCGCATAAATTACGCGCTAGGGAACGCCGCTCCGCGATCCTGAAACTTAAAGGGCCAGGGGATAAACCCTTATTCCATCCCAAAGATATGAGGGCACTGTTTAGGCAGTACTACTCCGCGCTATACACTAGTGAATTGAGGGAATCTATCTTGGGAGTGCGGGATTATCTTGAGGAGGACGGTGCGCTCCCTGTGATATCGGAGATGGCTCGAGATTCCTTGAACGGTGAGATTTCGGTTGATGAAATTTTACAGGTCATTCGGGGATTAGCCCTTAATAAGTCCCCGGGATTGGATGGCTTCTCGGCAATCTTCTATAAGAAGTTCGCCCTACAATTAGCCCCGATTTTACAGCGGATTTTTAACGCGGTGCTTCAGGGCCAGCAGCTACCTCCTTCAATGCACCAAGCTGGAATCTCCGTGATAGCTAAGCCGGGGAGGGATCCCATGGTGTGTGGTTCCTACCGCCCCATTTCACTTTTGAATACCGATGGTAAAATCTTAGCTAAGATCTTAGCGAATCGACTGGGGCGCATTCTGCCGGAACTGATCCATTGCGACCAAACGGGGTTTGTCCAAGGCCGTACTACGGGAGATAACATTCGCCGGGCGCTTCAATTGATCTGGACGGCTAAGCAGCGGAAGCAGGAACTTCTCATATTAGCAGTCGATGCTGAGAAGGCCTTTGATCGGGTGGAGTGGGGCTTTCTGTTTGAAGTGTTGACGGCCGTGGGCATTGGCCCCCACATGGAGGCATGGATCAAAGCTTTATACACTAGCCCGACTGCGGCAGTTAAGATCAATGGGAAATATTCAGACTTCTTTGCGCTAGCGAGAGGCACTAGGCAGGGGTGCCCCTTATCCCCCTTATTATTTGCTTTAGCCATGGAGCCATTGGCGCAGCGTTTACGACGCAATGCAGGGGTGCGGGGACTGGTAGTTGGTCAGCATGAACATAAACTAGCACTATTTGCGGATGATTTACTATTGTTTATTACGAGTCCTCTACTGACATTACCCATCATTATGGCTGAATTTAAGCGCTTCAGTGGGGTGGCTGGGTTTAAAATTAATTGGGATAAGACAGAGGCCTTAAATGTTAATTTATCGGATAACCTGAAGGTGCACTTACAGGGAGAGTTTCCCTTTCGTTGGGCCCACTCTAAACTTAAATATTTGGGGGTTTACCTCACCCGGGACGTTGATCAACTATATAGCGCTAACTATCCGGGGTTATTTGAGAACATTGATCGGGATTTGCGGAGATGGCAAACCGAGGAGATTTATTGGTTGGGGAGAATCGCGACTATTAAGATGACGGTTCTCCCGCAATTATTATATCTCTTTCAAGTTTTGCCTATTAAGATATCTCAGGCAGTGCTTCATAAACTTCAGCGGAAGTTATTTTTCTTTGTCTGGCGACATCGACCCCCGCGCATTGCACGACATATTATGTATCGGGCGCGGAAGAAGGGCGGCCTGGGAATGCCCATGATTGCGGACTATTACTTGGCAGCGCAATTAAGGCAGGTGATGGACTGGCGAGAGCAGTGCTCAGCGAAGGGGTTTATCTCCATCGAACAACAAGCCGTACCCCAGTTTCAGTTACAATACCTTCCCTGGTTACCGATGGGACTGTTGAAGGGCGAGTGGACGAACAATCCCTTCATTAAACATCTGTGGGGGGAATGGAGCAGGGGTTGGCGGAGAGTGAATAAAGTGGGGGGAATGTCCCTGTTAGCGCCAATGGTAGCCACCCCAGCCTTTGAACCGGGTAATGGAGCCATATTCTCTAAATGGGAGGGGAACGGCCTAACTCGCTTCATACAATTTCTGGATGGCGCGACTATTAAGTCCTTTGAGGCTCTGCAAGCCGAATTTCGGCTGGATAAGCCTGATTTCTTTGCTTATTTGCAGGTGCGGCATTATTTGCATCATCGACTTAATAGGGAACGTATCCAGCAAGGGCTTAATGACTTTGAGGCCTTGTGGGTGGGTCATCATTCTTCTCGAGGCCTTATACGCTTATATTATGCCGGTTTGCGGGCAACGAGCGAAACTGAGCCTAAGCTGAAATACATGGTGGAATGGGAGAGAGATTTGGGAGTGAATTGGGACGAGGAGGGATGGCGGATCATCTATAAGGGGGCAGCTAAAACATCTATTAATACAGCTATTCAAGAGAATACTTATAAAATTTTGTTGCGTTGGTACTATACCCCTGAGCGCTATCACCGGATGTTTCCGGAGGTTTCCGAACTCTGTTGGAGGGGATGTGGAGTTAGAGGGACGTATTTTCACATGTGGTGGGAATGCTCCTGGGTTCAATCCTATTGGACGCAAATCTGTCATCGGATGGAGCAAATATTTCAGGTACGCTTAAAGCTTTGCCCAGCTTGGCTCCTTCTCGGGCTGTGGCCTCCTGATGTATCTACCCGGTGGGCCAAACCTATGCGTTCTTGCATAGTGGCAGCACGGTGCGAAATCGCTTGGAAATGGCGACAGGGAGGGAATATTAACCTTGCTCATTGGGTAACGCGGCTCACTAAAGTGCTGCAGATAGAACGCTTGATAGCTATTCGGAGAGACCAAGGGACAAAATTTGAAGACCAGTGGAAGCCTTTGTTGAAATATGTTGCAGATTTGGGAGGTGGGGGGGATTCAGTCACGGGGTGAGGGGGGGGGGAGGGGGAGAAATGTCTGTATAGCAATTCTACAATAAGAATTGGTTTCTACAATAATTGTTTGGTTTCAATATGTTGTACAAGTGGGCTTGATGTTTGGTATAATAGTTGATTTTTCCTGCCTATGTTGTCTGTAATCTATGATTGGGGTAAAAATAAAGATCAAGTTATAAAAAAAGAAAATATTTGGAATCTACTGTAGGAATGGATCCCTTTCATTAACATTCTGAGCTAATTTTAGAATGGGAATGTTATTGGTATCCTTGTCTGATAAAGTTTTATCATTGATGAACCATGAGGATTTTTCATCATATTTACTGCTGATGGACTTCTCTGCAACATTTGATATGGTTGATTATAGTAGTTTATTGGAGAGGGCAGCAGCATTGAGTTTTGATAGGTAAGTTATGCATTGACTTAGTTATTTTCTGGCAAAACAGCTACCTTTTGGAATCTCCCAGGGCTCAGCACTTTCATCACTTTCTTTAATATATATGTGCAGCTGCTGACCTGGATTTAGAAAAGCTTTAAGGTGACCTACCCATGCGTATGCAAATGACATGCAGTTTCCTTTCCTCGTGGGTAAGGATGTGGCAGATTTTTGATAGGCTTTTGATGCCTGTATGACAGATTTCTTTTTGGTTAACCACAAGAAAGTTGAAGTAAAATGTGAATGAACCAGAGTATTTGTCCATTGAGGCCTCTGTTCCCCTTACTTAGTTGTCTATTGAGGGCTTGCCCTAAAAGGAATCAATTAGGGTTAAAGTTCTGTGAGATTTTTTTATGGAGAAGAGGGTTAGGATTAGAAAGTCAAATAGTAGAGGTGGTCCGTAAAGCTTTTATTCAGTTGTGTGTGGTAAGGCAACTATGCCAGTTTTGTAGTTAGAGATACCGAAAAAGCTGGTCTGGTCATTGAGCTCTGTTTTTGGGCTTTCCTGTATGATTGATTTGATTTTAAAAAAATTGCAGATGTTTAAAAAAAATCGGGAGAGGGTTTCTCCATTGTGAAGGTAGCTGCATCGGCTTCTGCTTATTCAGAAATGCTGACAGACAAGATCCCTCATGAGAGACTCTTGTGGAAATTAAAAAGTCAAGGGGATAGAAGGCAATGTACTATTATGGACTGGGAACTGGTTAAAAAATAGAAAACAGAGAGTAGAGCTAAATGGCCAATTTTCTAAATGTAGAAAAGTGAAAAGTACCCCAGGGATCTGTGTTGGGCCCGCTGCTTTTTAACATATTTATAAATGACCCGGAAATGGGAATAACAAGTGAGGTGATCAGATTTGAAGATGACACAAAATTATTCAAAGTTGTTAAAACACAAGAAGACTGTGAAACATTATAAGAGGACTTTGAAAAATTGGGAGACCAGGCATCTAAATGACAGATGAAATTTAATGTGGACAAGTGCAAAGTTATGCACTTAGGGAAGAAAAGCCCGAACTACAGTTACATGATGCAAGGTTTCATATTAGGAATCACCACCCAGGAAAGGAATTTAGGGGTCATCGTGGATAATACGTTGAAACCCTCTGCACAGTGTGCAGCCATGGCCACGAAGGCAAATAGAATGCTAGGACTCATAAGGAAAGGAATGGAGAATAAAACCAAGGATATTATAGTGCCTCTTTATGGCTCCATGGTGTGACCTCTTTGAATATTGTGCAGTTCTGGTCCCATATCTTAAAAAGGATATAGCAGAATTGGAAAAGGTACAGAGAAAAGCGACCAAAATGGTAAAGGAGATGGAAGGATACCCCTATGAGGAAAGGCTTAAAAGATTAAAGCTCTTTAGCTTGGAAGCTGAGGGGAGATATGATAGAAGTCTATAAATTAATGAATGGAGTGAAACGGGTAAACGTAGATCGGTTGTTTACACATTCAAAAAGTAGAAAGACTAGGGGACGTTTAAGACAAATCGGAGAAAATATTTTTGCACTCAATGCATAATTAAACTCTGGAATTCGTTACCAGAGGATGTAGTACAGGCTGGTAATGTAGCTAAGCTCAAAAGAGGTTTGGACGAGTTTCTGGAGGACATGTCCATAAACCATTATTAAAGAGGACCAGGGAAATCCACTGCTTACCCCTGGGACAGACAAACAGCATGGAATCTGAATACTTTTTGGGAAAGTGAAGGCACTTGTAACCTGGATTGGCCAGTGTTGGAAACAGACTTTTGGGCTCGATGGACTCTTGGTCTGACCCAGTATGGTGTATCTTATGTTTTTAGGCTAGTTCCATTCAGGTGAAATCCTAAGGTAGGTCAGAACATAGGTTTTAGGTGCTGCATGCATGTGAAATAAGAACATAAGAGTGGCCATACTGAGCCAGACCAAGTTCCATCAAGCCTAGCATATACTGTCTCTGATAATGGCCAGTCTGGGTCACAAGTTCCCGGAGAACCCAAAAAGTTTCATTTCATTTAAAGTAACAAATTTATATACTGCAGGCATAATTTTCTAAGCTGTTCATAGTTACATCCATAATCAAGTAAACAAAAAATACAATTTTATGTAAACTTAAATATACAGTGGAACCTCGGTTTTCGTGATTAATCCGTTTGAAAACGTCTGACTAAAACCGAATGTATGAAAACTTAAGCAATATTTCCCATAAGAAATAATGTAAATCCAATTAATCTGTTCCAGACACCCAAAAAATATTAACAAAAAATACATTTTATAGATAATAACTATATTTTTACATACAGAAAACAATGAGAAATAAATATAAATGACTAATGAAATGGATAAATGAACATTTAACATCACTTTTACCTTTATTGAAGACTTGTTGGCATATGGAAGACAGTCAATCAGCAAGAGAATCAAAATAAAGAAAATCCCACTTCTGGCCACAAGGTGGTGCTCCATTTTTAACTGTACGAAAACCGAGACAATGTACGAAAACTGGGACAAAATCTCAACAAAAAAAGTCAACGAAAACCGAATCGTACAAAAACTAGGGCATACGAAAACTGAGGTTTGACTGTACTGTACAACAATCTAAAAACATAAATGATATTAAACTCTGTTTAAGCATTCTAATTTAGATAAATGTCTGTTCAAAGTAAATCATTTCTTAGCTGTGTTTGAAAAGTTTAAAAGATTTTGTTCCAAATGATATGAAATTGGGAACCCATTCCATAGCTGAGGGCCGATAACTCGTATTTGTGCTTATTCCTTTCTCCCATCACACAAGGAAGGAATAGCTAACAAGTCATGTTGACTGGAGTGCAAAGATTAATTGGATTCATATTGTTTAAGCCGGAAAGACAACTCATTATCCAGGAAAAGCTGATAAGCCTTAAAAATTAAGTCAGAGATTTGAATTGGAGTGGAGGAGTAGCCTAATGGTTAGTTCCTGATTGTGTCCCCAGTCTAGTCCCGAAACCTCTGGGTTGCCCATCTTATCCAGCAGCTTGGAGACTGAGAAACTCCCACTTTTGTGACATCATCAGTATATCCCTCCGGTGTCCGCCTCCTGCCACCAGTTACCCCAGTCTCCAAGCAGCTGGATACGTGGGAGCCCGGGGGTCCGGACTTGCTAGAGAAACAATTAGGGAGTTTTTGCTAGTTAATTTACTATGTGGGAGTTAGTATAGTTACAGGGTTTCCCTTTGACTCAGATCTGTGGCTTTAACTTTTGGTACAGTTCAGTTTCTTTATTTCTGGCTCTCCCTCCTCACCCCTCCCTGTCCCTCTTCTCTGCCTCCCTTTCTTGTTGCTTTGAAGAGTGAGGGTCTGGCTCAATCAGACACCATCTTTGTCTGGGGCACAACGGTCTGTTTGCAGCAGCTTCGCATCTACTTTCAAGAGAGCTGGGAAAGGAGTTGAGCCAACGCCATGTAGAAGATTTGCCTGCTCGTGCGTCTGGCAGCTCTCTTCGGGACACGTGGCCGGCAGCTTAAATTTCACAACAGGGGTGCATCTCAGGCCCGCGGTGTCTTGAGTGCTCCCGGTGCCGGCGGCAGATGCCGTCTTTTCTGCGCACTCCTTACCTCGTTTTTCAGCCGCCCGAGGTAAGTGTTGAGTCGGGTAACGGCTCCCTTTCTCTCAGCACGCTTTGGCGCGCTTTTGAACTGGTCGGCCCTGCCGCGTGGCATCGGCGTGCCGAGCATTCAGGCCTAGAGAGCGTGCATTTCTGGGGCTCCGGGAGGCTGGTAAGTGCCTTGGCGATTCTCTAATTGCAATTACAAAAAAAAAATGAAGGGGGGCTATTTATTGTGTTGCTACGTTTCTTTGTAGGTCAGCTTAAATGAGGAGTTAGTGTAACTGGTTAGTTTTCTTTAGGCCAGTTGGGGATCTTTTTGCACTTCTGCCACAGAGCCTTTATACACGGCAGGTTTTCAGTGTGCATACAGTCATGCCTTCCAAGTCCCTGTGCTTAGTGTGTGGGGCTAGGAAGACCTCTACTACCGGGGTCTGCAAGACTTGTATGGGAGACTCGGGGGAGCTGTCTTCAGCACAGGAGCAGCAAGAGACAGTCCCGGGGCTAGCTACAGACGTTTCGGCCTCGGTGGTGCAGGAAGTAGCACAGTTAGAGCCGGTAGCAGGTCCTTCCCCCGGTTCAGCCGCTCCCCCCTCTTTGGCGGCGTTGCCTAAGGAGCTGTCCTCTATTTTTTTCTCAGCAGTTTATAGCTTTGCTGCAACAGACCGTCTTTGGAAATTCTCTGCAGCAGCAACCGGCAAAGGACGGGGCAAGTAAACGCCCTGCTTCTCCTCGGGAGGACTGCGCTCCGGTAGGAGGCAAAAGACCTCGCAGAGAAGGTGAGCTGTGTGTGCAGTCCGGGGCATCAGAGGACCCTCTTTCGGATGAAGAGACACACAGTCTGCAGTTTGATGAGGAGCTGGAGGAAGGAGAGATTTTGGAGAGAGGACCAGTCCAGGATTATGAGGGTCTTCCGGAGGGATGAGCTTCCAGCGCTCATTGTGGAGACGCTTAAGACGCTCAATATGCCGGTTCCAGGGACCTCAGCAGATGAGTCACTGGAAGATCCTTTGTTGCAGGTATTTAGAAAGACTCAACGAGCGTTCCCGGTACACAGAGTTTTCCAAGAGATGATTCAGGAGGAGTGGAATCTTCCAGAGGCACCGCTGAAAGGGTCCAGAGTTATGGGGCGCTTGTATCCGTTGCTAGATCGGGATAGAGAGGTTTTTAAATTACCTAAGGTGGATGCGGCCGTTTCGGCCGTAACCAAGAAAACGACTATTCCGGTAGAAGGTAGTGCGGCCCTCAAGGATGGCCAGGATAGGAAGTTAGATGCTTTATTACGGCAGGTTTTCGAAGTCAATGCCCTTTCGCTACAGACGGCTATTTGCGGTGCGTGGGTGGCTAGAGCCTGCCTGTGGTGGTCCCAGCAGGTGCAGGAGGGACAGCCAAGCACGTTGGCGGAAGAGGCTACCCGTTTGGAGTCCGGGGCTGCTTACCTGGCGGATATTCAGTATGACCTCATGCGAGGTCTGTCCAAGAGTATGGTCTCGTCGGTAGCAGCGCGCCGGTATTTGTGGCTGCGCAATTGGGCGGCAGATAACTCCTCTAAAGCTAGGTTAAGTAAGCTGCCTTTTAAGGGTCGTCTGCTTTTCGGTGAGGACTTAGAGAAACTGGTTAAGGACCTCGGTGAATCCAAAGGTTACCGGAGGATAAGCCTAAGGTGGCCCGTGGGGCACCGGGGGGGGTAGAGGACAGCTGCGAGATTTTTCGAGTCAGCGGGGGCGCTTTCCCAACAGAAACCAGGGGTTTCGGGGAGCGGAAAGGGGGTTCGGTGCCTCTTCCTCCGCCTCGAATACCTTCAAAAAGCAACAATGAAGCGAGGAGGGCCCAGGCTCCTCTAATTCCCGTGGGGAGGGGGGGCGTTTGCAGGAGTTTTATCCTGCCTGGGCCCAAATCACTTCGGATCAGTGGGTTCTGGAAGTCATTCAGGAAGGCTATGCCCTGGAGTTCCTCCGCCCAGTGCGGGACGCCTTTGTTCAGTCTCCGGGGAGGTCCGCGGCGAAACGCGAGGCGCTGCAGGAGACTGTACAGAGATTACTGGACCTCAGGGCCATAGTCCCCATACCCTCAGACCAGTGCGGATGCGGTCGTTACTCCATCTATTTCGTGGTTCCAAAAAAGGATGGGGGTGTTCGTCCGATTCTAGATCTCAAAGGTGTCTCCGGGTATCTCATTTTCACATGGAAACTCTGCACTCCGTTATAGGGGCAGTTCAGCGGGGGGAGTTTCTCACGTCGCTGGACCTCTTGGAGGCTTATCTACATATTCCCATAAGGCCGGACCATTGCAAATTCCTCAGGTTTGCGGTTCCGTTCGGTCATTATCAATTTCAAGCATTGCCCTTTGGGCTTGCCATGGCTCCGAGGGTTTTCACCAAAGTCATGGTAGTAGTGGCGGCGGCGCTGCGCAAGGAGGGCATCCTCGTTCATCCTTACCTGGACGATTGGCTGATCCGAGCGAAATCCCAAGCCGAGAGTGAGAGGGTGATGGCCAGGGTAGTCTCGTTCTTGTAAAGTCTGGGGTGGATAGTCAATGTGGCGAAGAGTCACTTGCGGCCTTCTCAGAACCTGGAATATCTGGGAGTGCGTTTCGACACCCAGTTAAGCAGAGTGTTCCTCACGACACAACGAGCTCAGCACCTGCGCACTCTGGTGAGGAGGTTCCGGCAGCGCAGGGCTCCTTCGGCTTGGCATTACCTGCAACTGTTGGGCACCATGGTGGCGTCAATAGAGACGGTGCCGTGGGCTCGAGCGCATATGAGACCGTTGCAACGGGCGTTGCTCCATCGGTGGTCGCATCAGTTAGATCCCCTGTCCCGGAGACTGGTCTGCCCGGCGGAGGTCCATCAAGCTCTGCTCTGGTGGTTGTTTCCCGAGTCCTTGGAACGGGGAAAGTCCCTGGAGGCACCGGACTGGGTGGCGGTGATGACGGACGCCAGTCTGTTGGGCTGGGGAGCTCATTGTCAAGGCAGTTTTGCTCAGGGTCGGTGGAATCCTCAGGAAAGAACGTGGGCGATCAACTGTCTAGAGTTGAGAGCGGTGAGCCTAACCCTGTGGGGGTTTCGCTCATTGCTTGTTGGAAAGGCGGTCCGGGTGTTGTCCGACAACGCGACGGCAGTGGCCTATGTCAACAAGCAGGGGGGCACCAGCAGCATCGCGTTAAAGTCCGAGGCCGCAGCCCTGTGTGTCTGGGCAGAAGCAAATCTCTCCGACTTGTTGGCGGCACATGTTGCAGGGGTGGACAATGTGGAAGCCGATTTTCTCAGCCGGGTGCGAGTGGACCCAGGGGAATGGGTCCTCCATCCCGAGGTCTTCCACATGATTGCTCGCAGATGGGGGTCCCCGGTCATGGATCTCATGGCGACCTTCGCGTCCGCAAAGGCAAGTCGCTTCTTCAGCAGGCGCCGGGAAAGGATGTCGGAAGGTCTGGATGCCCTGCTACAAGTCTGGCCGGAGGAGCAACTGCTGTACGTCTTTCCTCCGTGGGTCTTAATAGGAAGGGTCCTTCAAAGGATAGAGAAATTCAAAGGTTCCATGATTTTGATAGCGCCGGATTGGCCGAGGCGCCCCTGGTACGGGGACCTGGTAAGATTGTTGGTGGCAAAGCCTTGGCGCCTCCTTTGCCGAGTGGACCTTCTGTTTCAGGGTCTGGTGAGTCTGCTTTGTCAGTAGGTTACTGGTGGCAGGAGGCGGACACCGGAGGGATATACTGATGATGTCACAAAAGTGGGAGTTTCTCAGTCTCCAAGCTGCTGGATAAGATGGGCAACCCAGAGGTTCCGGGACTAGACTGGTTCCACTCCAGGAACAACAATTAGCAGGTAAGACTAATTTCACCATCACTGGCTTGGGAACCAAGAGACCAGGGTTCGATTCCCACTAGCACTCCTTGTGGCCTTGGGCAAGTCACTTAACCTTCCATTGCCTCTGAAAATCCCCAAGTTATCATTGTCCCTGTTTAATGTACATTGCCAAGTTTAAGTTACAATGTAAACTGCTTTGATTGAAATGATAAAGCGG
Source organism: Ichthyophis bannanicus (assembly GCA_033557465.1). NCBI lineage: Eukaryota > Metazoa > Chordata > Amphibia > Gymnophiona > Ichthyophiidae > Ichthyophis > Ichthyophis bannanicus. The sequence continues at coordinate 344,767,884 of CM066032.1, forward strand.
TATAAAAGACCTGTTAAATAAATAAATTTTTACCAGAAGCCAGTACAGCCAAGATCTGAAGTAGACTTTTTTTCATAGCTCATTTCCGGGGATGAGCACTGGCTCTCGGAAGTCTACCTGGCTAATAATTTTTTTTATGGGCTGTTTTCCTCCAGGTACTTGTGCAAACCTCTTTTGAACTCCACTGTGTTAGTTGCTTTAACTACATCCTCTGGCAACAGATTTCATAGCTTTAATTATGCACTGCATGGAAAGAAAATTCTTTTTTGTTCTTAATCTACTGATAATTATTTTCATATATATATATCCTTCAGTTGTTTGAAGATTTAGGTTAGTAAGAATTATGAGCTGGATAATTTTGTTTTTCTCCAGGAACAATCAGGAAGTCGGTCCTCACATATGAGTGACTGCGCCAATGGAACCCGCGCGTAAGCATCCCCCCAGCTTTCAAAGAAGGCCTTTGAGAGATGCACCACACATGCATTGGTCCCCTTCCCACCCAATAGTGCCATCTTGCCTCAGTCTCCTTTTTTTTTGTGGAGCGCACCAGACGTCTGTCCCGTTTCACTGGAAAAAGTGTCTCTCTTTGCCTTAAAAATTTTCCTTTCTGGTACGCATACTGGTCCCCTTCCGTCTCCGAGTCGGTTCGCCTCTGTGTCTCTCCTCAAGTTAATTTTTGTGGGTTTTTTTCCTCAAGATGCCCCTCGAATGATGCTTCGCACCCTTTTTGGCCAGTAGACCTCGGGTCCTCGTTGAGGTTTAAGGACCTGTTTTCCCCCTCCCCATGGCCTTCAGTGGCTTCAAAAATTGTGATAGTTGCAGTAAGATAATGTCCTTCACCGACCCACATGACTGCTGCCTCCATTACCTCGGGCCAGACCACAACAACTCGGACTGCGACCTTTGCAAGTCCATGTTCACAAAGGCCATCAAGAGCTGTCAGCTGCAGCAGAAGTTGTTCCATAGATCCGACTCTGTGCCGGAGTCCTGTGGCTTCTCAGAGAGGACCTCACCAGAGGTGGAATGCAAGAAGAGCTCGAAAACCTTGAAGACCGCCTCATGAGTCCGAGGGGTCAGAGTGGGAGAGGCTTCACAAGCTGTCCTGGAAGGAGGAGTCTGCGTCGTGTGACTGGCCTCAGACCCCCAAGGCCATCCTGGTCGAGTGTTCCCTCTCGACAGAACAGATGCCAGGCCTGAAGCCATCTGTGCCTGCATCAAAGGCTGCAGAGCCATCTGACATGGAGACCAGAATGGCGGCTTTGGAGTGCACTATCACTGCCACCCTGGCACAGCAGCAGGTGCTGATGTCCAGTTCCTCCAGTTCATCCATCCCAATGACCGGACCCTCGACCTCAAGGGCTTCCCCGGTTGTCAAGCTGATCCTCTAGCACCATCCCCCTCGAGAGACCCATCAGCATCAGACAAGGTCTCTGTCCCATTCCTGTTCTTCAGGACACTGTTCCTCTCTGGCGAGTGCACGTGGCTCGAACCGCAGGTCCCCTGGAGGTTGCGGGCCTTCTGGCTCGGGGCCCGACCATGGAAGTCACGGAGCCTTGGATTCTTCCTCTGACTTTGAGTTAGACTGGGTGACTGAGGGCAAGGAGTCCCTGGACATCCGGTGGCACAGAGACGTGCCTTCGAACCTGTCTCCACTGGTGTCCCGGTGCCGTTCTCCACCCGAGGACGATGCCTTCCTCGACTTTGTGTCCAATATGTCAAAGGCACTCACGTTCAAGACCGAGGTGGAGGAGGACCCCCGCACTTGAGGGACTTGAGATCCTCCAGTACGAGGCCCCTCCAAAGGAGGCCCTCACGGTGCACATCCCTCTGATCCTCGAGTTCCGCCTCCTTCATATGTGGGGAAATACCAGCGCCAGTGCCCATTGTGAGCAGATGGCTCAACTCCATATACCAAGTCCACCAAAGCCCGGGGTTCCAAAAAACCCAGCTCCCTCACAATTCTGTGGTCATTGAGTCAGCCATGTGGCGACTCGAGAGCCTAAAGACTCGTTCCTCAGTGCCCCTGGGTAGGGAGGCCCGGACTTTGGATGCCCTTGGCTGAAAATGCTACTAGGGCTTGATACTGGTTTGCTGAGTCCAATCCTACCAGCTGTACATTGGCATTTACCTAAAGGAACTTGAGAGGGAGGTCGCCAGTTTCTCTGCAGGCCTCAATGGGGAACCTCTTCAGTGGTTCAAGTCTTTGGCCTCAGCAGGCAAGGAGTGCTCAAAGTTCCTGTCTCGAGCAGCATATGATGGCTTAGAATCCTCAGCCAGAGTGGCCGCCGTGGGCATTGGGGACTGACACCAGGCATGGCTGCAGTCGTCTGACCTCAAGCAGTGAGTCCAAGACAAACTCATCGATGCCCCTTGCATTGGAGAGAACCTCTTTGGAAAACCCATGTCAGACAAGGCTGCTGAGTTCTTGGCCAGGACCAGACTCTCGAAGAAGACCTCGATGCACCCCTGTAAGAAGGCCACGGGGAAGAAATCTTTCTTTCTGAGAAAGAAGGGGATGTTTGGTAATGCCTCACGGTACCAGGCCTTCTCTGCCCCACAGCAGGGGCAACAGTCCAAGGGTCAAGGGCATGGCCTCTGCAAGCCTAAGACCCCCTAAAACCCAGGCACCGGCTCCAGCCCCGGCCCTGCCTGGAGGGAGTTTTTGATTCCTTGGGTATGGCCTCCTCTTCCCCAGGAGACCCTCAGCAGCCCACAGGAGGGGCTTCTGACCCTGTTTGCCCACAGGTGGTCCTCCACTACCACCAATTCCTGGGTGCTGCAAATAGTCAAGGAGAGATTTATTTATTTACAATACCTCTGGTTCGTGGTGGGAGGAGGTCACTACCAGTACAAGGTGCTACCCTTTGGGCTGGAGTCATCGCCGAGGGTCTTCACCAAGTGCCTAGCTGTAGTCGCAGCCCACATTAGTCTCCAAGGGGCCTAGATGACTGGCTCATAAGGGGAAGCATAGCTGCAGAAGTGCATCATGCCACCGAGTGCACCATCCATGTCCTACAGCGTCTGGAGGTTCGTCATCAACTACTCCAAGTCCCACCTATTTCCGACGCAGTGCCTGGAGTTCATAAGGGCTCAGCTGGATACCCTCCAGGCCAAGGCCTTTCTTCCTCTGGAGAGGACAGATTGCCTCCGGTCACTAGCCGCAGAAGTTCAGCACCGCCGGTCGGTGCCCGCTTTCCTTCTCCTCTGCTTGCTGGGCCACATGGTCTTTTATGGTCCATGTAACCCCATATGCCCACCTGCATATGGGGGCGGCTCAGTGTTGCCTCTGCTCTCAGTGGACACAGACCACAGGTAGGCTTCGAGACAAGGTAAAAGCGACTGCCAACTGGTGGACTCCCTTGACTGGTGGCAGATGCCCTGCCACCTTCAGGCCGGGATGTCCTTCCAGGCACCCACCCCCAGAGGGTCCTTATTACGGACACCTGCCTGCGAGAGTGGGGAGCTCATTGCAAGGACCTCCACACCTAAGGCATGTGGTCCCAGATGGAGTGCCATTTGCAGATCAACATCCTGGAGCTATGGGTGATATTTCTAGCCCTCTGAGCCTTTCACCACTGTTTGCAGCACCAGTCGGTGCTGGTCCAGACGGACAACCAAGTTGCAATGTTCTATGTCAACAAACAAGGAGGCACAGGGTTGTACTCCCTCTGCCAGGAGGCAGTACCCCTCTCCTCATATGCGACATTCAGTGGGATGCTCCTGCAGACGTTCTACCTCCCAGGCCTGGACAACATCCTGATGGACAGGCTGAGTAGAGTCCTCCAACTGCACGTGTGGCGCCTGGACCCCAGAGTGGCCTCCCGACTTTTCCGATTCTGGGGCATCCTCCTAGTGGACCTGATCGCCAGCTCAAACAACACACAGTTGCCCCACTTCTGCTCCCGCCAGCTGTACCCGTCCCATGGACGGAAGGCCTCCTTTATGCCTTCCTGCCAACATCACTGCTTGCCAAGACTTTCTTCAAGGTCCACTGCCACAGGGCATCACTGATTCTGGTAGCTCCCCGGTGGCCCAGGCAACCTTGGTTCCCTTTGCTTCTCTGTCGGCAGCACCTTCAATTTTCCTGGGCTGCACCCCAGGACTATTTTCACAGGAGGAGGACTCTCTCCTGCTCCCCAACCTGTTGTCTCTGTCACTCATGGCTTGGCTGTTGAAAGGGTAGCTCTAGCTCTCTTCAGCCTCCCACATGACATGGAGGAGATCCTCCTGGTCTCCTGCAGGTCCTCCACGAGAAAGGCGTATACCTTCAAGTGGCGTCTATTTTTGGTGTGGTGCACCGAGAGGCAGGAGAACACGTTCTCCTACTTGGCGCAGCTGGTGCTACAGTACCTACTCCACCTGTCCCAGGTGGGACTGAAGTTCAACTCAGAGTGTACCTGAGCGCTATTTTGGCACACCACCACCTTATGGAGGGCGAGCCCCTCTCGCCTCAACCCATTTTTCTCATTTTCTGTGGGGCCTTATGTTGTCCAAGCCCCCTGTCTGCCCACCAAGGGCAGAGTGGGATCTCGGTGTGATGCTCTAACAGCTCACTAAGCTGCCATTTGAATACCTGGATACTTGCCACCTGTGGTACCTCTCCTGGAAGGTTGTCTTTCTTGTGGCACTCATGTCGGCTCGCAGGGTCAGCGAGCTCCAGGCTCTGATGACAGAGCCACCTTATATGAGATTCTACAAGAACAGAGTGGTGCTCTGCACACACCCCAAGTTTCTGCCAAAGGTAGTGTCCCCCTTACACCTCAATCAGGAGGTGGTGCTCCCCACCTTCTTCCCAAGGCCTCACACCAGCAAGGTGGAAACCGTTCTCCATATCCTAGATTGTAAGAGGGCCCTGTCCTTCTATCTGCAGTGGACTCGGGGTCACCGCAAAGCGCCTCAGCTCTTTGTCGCCTATGATCCCAGCCGACTGGGGCTTCCAGTAACCAAGCAAGCTCTGTCCTCTTGGGTGGCGGACTGCATTGCCCTCGCCTATGAGCAGGCTGGGATCTCACTGGACTACTGGATCATGGCGCACCGCATCAGAGCCGTGGCTACCTCTGTAGCAAATCAGCATTCCGTACCTGTGACAGAAATCTGCCGGGCTGTCACCTGGTCTTCAGTCCATACCTTCGCAGCTCACTACTGCCTGGAGAGGGAGTCCCGATGGGACAGCACCTTCGATCAGGCCATGCTCCGTAATTTCTTCAGGGTGTAGGCAACTCTTGCTCTATGACCCTTCTGTGTTCAGGCTACCAGAGTGCTGGTTCCCCACTGGACAATTGGGTCTTGCGAGAGTCTCTCAGTTGGGATTCAACTGCTGCAGCTCACAGCTCTCTTTCCCTGGTCACCCGTGGCGTTTTGTACAACTACTCGGTAGCCTGTAGCTGGGGAATCCCATATGTGAGGACTGACTTCCTGCTTGTTCCCAGAGAAAGCGTAGTTACTCAACTGTAAGAGGTGTTCTCTAGGGACAGCAGAAATCAGCCCTTCCTCCTCCCCTTGGATTGCTTCTTTACCGTATTTTGTTTTTGCTGTCTTAGCTATGACATTTGACTGAGGCAAGATGGCACCCTTGGGCCGGAAGCAGACCATGCATGCATGGTGCATCTCTCAAAGGCTTTCTTTGATAGCTGGGGAGATGCTTTCTCACGGGCTCAGTCTGTGCCGACGTCGCCCATATGTGAGGATTGATTCCTGCTGTCCCCGGAGAACACCTGTTACAGTGAGTAACTATGCTTTAGAGTTGCAGATAGTGGAAGAGAAGAGGGCCTCAGCCTTAGTACCATTCATAGCCGTTATCAAATACCCAGATCATTCTTGCCAATAATTCGTAGCTCTGCCTGCTGTCCAAAACTGTGAATGACAGTGGATTCCTAGAGGTAGTAGAGTGGAGAGAATGTTAGAGATGACAAAAATGGGCAGACTCAATGGGCTTTGTAGCCTTTTTCTGCCATCATATTTTGTGGGTTTTTTTTAATAGTAGGACTGCTAATATACTACAAAAGAAGCAGAACTTGTAAAGTGAAATTTATTGCTGGGGAGGTACATACATTACTTTACATTCCATGGTAGATGGGGTAGCTAAGGGGCTCTATAATGGAATTCTTCTGCAGTCTGTCCACCTCTAAAGCCCGCAGATGTTCTCTCCCCTCCTCACCTCTTGTGCCTCATGGCAACTGTGGCATTATCGAAAGCAGAAAGGCTTAAATCCATATTCTCTATCTCCAGAACCTGTGAGAACAGGCTGCCTTAGACTGGCTCTCACTTATTTTGATACTGCCGCACTTATCATGACAAACAAGTGGGAGGGCAGATTAAAGACCCATATTGGGGGAGAATGAGAGGCTTGAGCAATAGGCTTCCCTTATGCTGAATGGTGACTAAATATATCTTTTGTTACGCAAAATTATATTATTATGTTCTTGATTCTTCTTCTTGGGGGCAAATTATCCTATCAGGGGATGGGGGGTGGGATCATACATACTCTGGTGTGCTACTGAGGTAAACAAACTGTTGGCTGGTGCTGCACTTTGTTTACATCAATTAAGGCAGGGGTATACAGCATTGGCAGCCAGAGACCAGAGCAGCTCAGGCTGCAGCATCGAAGTTTGCTGGGAAGAGGAAGGAAAGGGGTGGGCAGGGACAGGATTATTATGCAGGGGCTGATTTATGTTCACAATCCACCCCTGGTGGTTCTTAATGGTTACAGGAAGCATGTGCAGCTCCTATCTTTCCCAAAAATATCAGCTTCCTGTACTGGATACCATGTTTGTGAGGAGGAGGCATCATGGCAAAGACTTTGAACTGCAGATGTTGGAGGGTTTTGTGGATTCCTTTACAGAAGATTCACTCGGCCTGAGATACCCACTGTCATCAAGCATGCATACAGGTACCATAGTATAAGTGATAGTTTTTGTAGGATGTTTCATACTTGTAAAAAATATAGAAATGATTAAATATTCCCTCCAAATTCCACAGAAACACAATTCCATTTCATCCTGCTAGACCAATTCAGACAAGTGGACTGTGTTCCCCTACCAGCAGATTGGTGGAGACAAAGAATCAATGAAAAGCCCAGATTTCAGTGACATCACTCCTGTGCCTCTGTTCACCTTAGCCACCAGAGGTCCCTTCAGTATTTCTTTTTCTCCAACAGATGGTGGATGGATTTTCTCCTCTCTTTAGAAAATCTGAGGATTGAGAGGAAGAGATTGATTAAACGCTCGTGAATGACCATCTTGACTACAGAAAGGTGACTGTCTTGTGAGCGCAATGTGGTAGGCTCCACTAGACTGCGGTCTTTTCGGTAGCCATCGGAGGAGGGAAAATTTAGTTCAGCTGTACGCTCTTATCATGATAAGAGCCTGTTGAGCAGCCAGAAATTGGAAGAATTTTGAAAGATCTGGAAGAGTGCAGCCTCGCACAACCTCAGCATCCCCTGCTATCTCCCAAAGATCGCAAAAGGCTCTCAGAGGGATCTGCCTCCCAGCCACCTTAAATGTAGTGCTGCAAAGCCAGCCATTGAAACAATTTCAGGGGAGTAGAGATGAGCCCAGCATGGATTCTCTGCCTGGCACTCTCAGGGAGTGAGTACCAAGGCTTGACCTCATCATTGTCCTTATTGGGGGCTCCCAATGCCATCATCAGACACAATTCAGGGTGGACCGTTGGTGCGGTGTGGGGGTTTCCTGCTGTTTTCTGCATGCGTTAGTAACGCTTTTACTTATTGTGTTCCTGTGGTCCTGGTGGTCGCATGTTCTGCCCAAACTGCTCCAATGCGCACTCCTTCCCTAACACATGTAACACACATAACGTAAAAGCACAGTTAACGTGTGCTTGCGGGCCAGCACAGCCTTAGTGCACGCTGTTGTGATACTTGCCCTAGCCTTTTATATTTTCTTCCAGGAAATGCTGTTTGACCTGTGGCAAGCGAGGTCCCGCGTCTCCTGATTCTGGACTCTACTTTTCCTGTGTGGCAGTTTGAGTCATCCCTGGAGGGCCTGCTTTCCCCTTTAAGCCGGGGAATGCACTTAGTCCGACCTTGCCTGCCTCAGGGCAGGAGGTGATGGATCGTGCTATGGGTAAGGATATTCAGCTGGCTGGAGGATCCAGCGACAGTACTGTGAGCTGCTCATCGTCCTCTAGGGGGTCTCTGGTGGCTATGCCCCCTAGTGTTGGGGAGTCATGTCCTAGAGGAGAGCTCAAGGACTTCAGATTGTCCTCCCCTGAATTCCTTTCCTTTTTTGCAGCAGGCCTAGTTCTTCTGGCGTATTCAGACCCTGCGGCCTCTGGGTACCCCCGGGTGCAGTCTTATGCGGGGCAGCTGAAAATGGAAGTCCTGTTCAATTACCTTTGGCTAAGTGTCCCCGGCGAGGGGCACCTCCTGAAGATGGGGAACAGCTGGGCACTATTCGAGATGTTGACTATGACTCTGCTTCAGATGGCTTGTTTGGTACTGGGCTCTGATGTGGATGAGGAACTATTCTCACCTTCAGAAATTTATGCAAAGGTCGGCGTGATCTGCCTATTCTGGAAAGAGGAGCTGGCGGTGTTGATTGCCAAGGTCTCATCTGCCTTGAACTTGATTGATGCATCCGGCATGGAGCAGGAGCCGAAGGTACACCCGCTCCTTCAAGAGGTGTGAAAATCCACTGTTGTCTTCCTGTTACCAGATGTGATCAAGGGTATGATCCGGTTGAAGTGGGACTCTCCTGGCTCCCTACCTAAAAGGTTAAGGTTGTCTAAGAAGATCTATGCTCTCCCGGAGAAGGAGTGCGTTGAGTGGTTTGGCTTTCTGAAGGTGGATGCGTAGTTACCAGACGGACCACCATTCTTGTGGAAGGTGGGTCGGCCTTAAAGGATTTTTTGGACCATAAGGTGGATTCCTTGCTGAGGAGCCAGTTCGCTATGGCAGAAGCTATTCTGCAGCTGGCGTTATGTACCAGCCTGATATCTTGAGCACTGCTCCAGTGGATTCAGTTTCTTCCGCTGGATGATACTGTCCCTCTTTTAAAGTCGGCTATGGCATTCCTTTTTGATGCCATGTATAACCTGGTATGTTTGGCGACCAGGGATGGTGCCCTGACAACGGTGTCATGGCATTGGATTTGGCTCAGACACTGGGTGGCGGAGACATCCTCCAAAACCTGGTTGGCCCAACTGGCCTTTAAGGGGAAGCTTCTGTTTGGAGCCGAACTGGTGAAGGACCTGGGCGAGACAATAATCTTACTGTCTTCCAAAAAACAGGTCCAAGGTGCCTATGAAGTGGGCTGATGCCCCTTTCTTGTTGGTCTCCGCCTGTCCATCAAGGTGCGCTGGCTGGATTCCCAGGGGTGTCAGGGCTGTCATCATTACCGGCCTGGAAAATCTTTCTTTCCCTCTGCTTCTAGGCCTCAGGCTCATTCTCAATCCTTTTGAGGAGCATGTGAGCCCAGGGACATGGTCCCCTCTAGAGGGGGACCTTCCTGGGCTGTGCAATGTAGACTTTGGGGCCCATTCCTTGGTTCCTCTGGTTAGAGGCAGGCTTCGCCTTTTCTTTCAGGTATGAGCCTGGGTTACCAAGCATCATTGGTTGCTTGATAGCATTCTGTTCAGCTGTGTCCTAGAATGCAAAGAACCTATTCCGGATGCTTTCATCATTTCCCCTTGTGGGTCTGTGATCAAAAGGGCCACCTTAAACAAGTTGCTATGCCTAAAGGCTGTGGTTCCTATCCCCCCAGACGAGCAGGGCAAGGACAGATACTCCATCTATTTTGTGGTGCCAAAAAAGCACTGGACCTCAAGCACTTGTACATCCTGCATTTCCGGATGGAAATTTTGCGTTCTGTGATTCAAGCGGTGCGCCGAGGGGAGTTCTTGGCTTCCCTGAATCTGGCCGAGGCGTATTTTCATATCCCGAATTGAGCAGATCAGCAGAAGTATCTGCATTTTGCTGTGTTTGGCTCTCACTATCTGTTTGCCGCCATCTCTTTTGGGCTGTCCACCGGCCCAAGGACTTCTCCAAGGTCATGGTGGCCGCAGCTGCGGTACCAAGCGATCTGTGTCCATTCTTATCTGGATGATTGGCTCGTCCGAGTCCATTCCTTTTCAGAAGTGTCTCGGGTAATGTCCCGAGTAGTGTCCTTTGTGGAAATCCTCAGCTGGGTGAAAGAGACAGTTGTTGCCTTCGCAGTCCTTGGAGTTTCTGGGAGCATGTTTCAACACTTGAGTGGGCAGAGTTTTCCTGCCAGAGGAGAAAGTCGGGAGACAGTTGAATTGCCTGGTGATGTTCTGTGCACAGCAGGCTCCTCGAGTCTGGGATTATCTCGAGCTCCTCGGATTGATGGCAGTGACCATACAGATGGTGCCATGGGCATGTCCAGTGGTCCTTGTTAAGTCGGTGGTTTCTGAGTTCTCAAGAGTTCGAACACAGGTTTCTGCTCCTGTTTATGGTGAAGGCCAGCCTGCAGTGATGGCGGCAGCCTGTCATTTGAGGAAGGGCATACTGTTGGACGATTTCTCCTGGATTCTGCTGACTATGGATGCCAGTCTCTCAGACTGGAGAGCCTATTACCAAGACCAAACGGCCAAGGGAATCGCAAGGAAGCTATGTGGCCCATCAACTGCCTCGCGGCAAGGCCATCGGTTGGCTCTCCTGCGTCTCCAGCCCCTGGTCGAGGGCTGGGAGCTTTCACGTGTTTTCAGACAATGCCACAGCGGTGGCTTATGTCAATTGGCAAGGCAACATGAAGAGCGCCGGGGCAACTTTAGAGATGGCTCTCCTGTTTGCCTTGGCAGAGAAGAACCTCCTAGCCTTGTTAGCTCAGCACACTGTCACAGTGTTCAGTGTGGAAGTGGACTTCCTCAGTTGACCCTGTCTGTATCATGGAGAGTGGGAGTTGAGTCAGAAGGCATTTAGTTGATTCTGTTCCATTGAGCCTGAAATGGATCTGATGCGACCTGCTCCAGTGTCAAAGTTTGCCGCTTCTTCAGTTGCCACACAGACTGAGTCCGAAGGCATTGATTCCCTGTCCTAGCCTTGGCTAAGTCGGTAACTGCTGTACATGTTTCTTCCGTGGCCCTGGTGGAGCGTGTGATTCAGTGTATAGAATGCTACCCGGGCAGGATTGTTCTGGTGGCGCCAGATTGACCAAGGAGGATGTGGTTCGGAGACCTGATGCAGCTCCTGCAGACACATCCTCTTGGTTGCCTATCTCTTGGGTTCTATTGCGGCAGGAACCGATAGTGCTGGAGGACCTGGCTCCCTTCTCACTTGGGGCATGGCTCTTGAAAGGAGACACCTAGCATATAAGGGCTTCTCTCAAGCAGTGGTTTCTACCGTGCCTGGAGGAGGTCTACCAAGCTAGCATTCGTATGGATATGGTGCCTCTTTGAGTGTTGGTGCGCCAGTTGGCTCCTGAGGCGGCCAAGATGTCTTCCCTGTTGGTCTTTCTACAGGATGGCCTGGAGAAGAGCCTATCCCTTAGCTCCCTGAAAGTTCAGGTGGCAGCTGTGGCCTGTTTCTGTGGTCTGGTGGTGGGCAAGTCTTTGATCTTGCACATGGGCATCTCGCGTTTTCTCCAGTGGGTTCAGCGTCTGCGTTCTCCCCTCCGGTATGTGATACCTTCCTGGGATCTGTATCTGATGCTCAGGGCCTTGATGGTGTTGCCCTTTGAGCCATTGAAGCACGGTACTTTAGATGCTCAAGACTGTCTTCTTGGTTCCGATTTGGTCCGCAAGGTGGATTTCCAAACTGCAAGCTCTATCTTGCCGAGATACTTATCTGTCCTTTTCAAAGGAGGCCATTTCTATTCAACCTGTGCCTTCCTTCTTGCCTAAGGTGCTTTCTCCCTTTCACGTGAACCAGATGGTCTGTTGCCCCCTTCCCGAGGAAGGATAAAGTTCTTCACCTGGTGTCAGAGGAAGGATAAAGTTCTTCACCTGGTAGATGTTTCGGAGGGTGCTGCTCTGGTACCTGGAGGTTATGAATTCCTTTCATAAGTTCGACTATATTTTTGTGCTGTTTGCTGGCCTGCACAAGGGTGAAGCGGCAGCAAGTCTACTTTGGGGCTTTGGATTAAGGTGGCCATTGCTTTGGCATATCTGTTGTAAAACCGAACGGTTCCGGAGGTTGTGCACGCCCATTCTACCTGAGCAGGGTGGAGCAGAGTTCGGTAGTCCCTGAAGACATTTTTGGGGAAGCAAGGTGGATGTTACTTTCCACTTTTGTCAAGCATTACTGCTTGGATGTCCAGACATGGGCAGACACAGTCTTTGGCTCAAGGGTTTAGCTAGCTGCTGTGTCTTCTTCCTGCCCAATGGAGTTGTAGCTTTGATATATACCACTTGTCTGGATTGATGTAGCAGGATGATATGGAAGGTGACATTTTACTTATCAGTTAATGTCCTTTCCTTGAGTCCTGCTAGCCCAGTCCAGGGCCCACCCCTGAAACTGTATCTGTTCTGTTCTTCTGCTGTGGTACCCTTTGGTCCGCTATGATTTTTATACTTGACTCTGCAGGTTTATCTTCTACTGACAGCCTTTGGTTTATGCTTTCCTGTACATGGTTTTTCTACTGATGATTACTCATTGTTGCCCACAATTGAGGTTGTGTGAGGCTTGCCATGTTTTTCCGATATGCTTTGGGATGAATACTGAAGGGACCTGTGGTGACTGAGGCGAATAGAGGCATAGGAGTGGGCTTTTCATTGGTTCTTTATCTCCACCAATCTTCTGATAGGGGAACACAACCCACTTGTCTGGACTGGTCTAGCAGGACTCAAGGAAAGGACATTAACTGGTAAGTAAAATGTCACCATTTCTCTTGTATTGGCTGTGACACCTTGGAATTTATTAAGAAATCGATTTGGCTTTTTCTACAAGTAACGTTAATTTGTGAGCAAATATACACACAGATTTGAAATGATCTTTGTGTGTGTATGTGAAAATCCCCTCCCTCTTAGTAACCCAGAATTGTTTGAGTGGGGTGTGTGTGTTTGTTTTTATGTTGTTGTTAAGTGTCGTCGAGTTGGTGTCAACTCTTTACATCTATATACAAAACGTGAAGGGGGCTTGTGATGAAAATTCTTTCAGGTATATTTTGAGTTAAGAATATTATGGGGGAATAGTCTAATGATTAGAGCTAAGAAAACAGGGTAGTCTAGTTCAAATCCCATTGCTGTTCTTTGTTGCCATGGGCAAGACATTTAATCCTCCATTGTCTCAGGTACAAACTTACAGGTCAATGCAGAAAGGCTAGTGTGGCCTTTATGTGCAGACAACGCAACTTATATGCACAAGTTCCATTATGCCAAATACAGAAAAGAGATTGACACGTGCGTAAACAGCAAGAAAAAAGCATGTGCATACAGCAGTGCTGTGTTTAAATAATACGTAAATGAGTTGCATGTATTCAAATGGTATGCTAATAAGGTCTGTGCCCAAAGCAGAGACAAGCATAGAGGACTGCATAACTAGACTAAAGTTCAAGAGCGCCATTATCTCTACTCCTGGTCTGAGATGATGTAAAATTCTTGTGCGTGTCGAGACACTGTTTCAGCATTCATGCTGTGAACTGTTACAGTCAGCATGGACATCCTCAGCGTGTATCTTTCAGGGTATAAGCGAAAGTTTGGCATTCAACAAGAAATGTCTTTTCTTCTTATCCTCTAGTGGCTTTGCTACATGCAAGAGCTAGCCAAAGATATGAGGAGAACAGACCCGAGCATGAGAGAGGAGGATGAGGGGGGTACAGTCTCAACCCCTCCTCATGAGGCCCTACAGATGGTGCCTATTCCGAACAAGGGTAGCACTGGATGAACTCCCAGTGAGGCATGTTGTGCATAACTACCGTTACGCACATGAGCCATCTTGTCCTTGTATGAGGAAATTAAAGATGATATATATCCAGCCACTGCTTGTGGGCATGCCATACCAGGACTGGCGAAGTTACTCGCTACATTACATTACATTTTTTGGGCACCGGATCATTCCAGAATGTCAGGGTGACCTGTGGAATGGTCCAGTCATCATTTTCCAGGCATTTCAAGCAGGTGTTGCAGGCCTTGAAAAATCGGATTGGGGAGCATATCCGATACCCAGAGCTGCAGGCAGAATGGCAGGTGTTGAAGGCGGACTGTTTTAAATATTGCTGGAATGCCAGACATGATGGGAGCAATAGACTGCATTCATGCAGCTCTATCACCCACCTCAGACAGAGAAATGGCAGCCCAGAACAGGAAAAGCTTCCACTCCATAAATGTTCAAATGGCGTATGATGCGCATATGAAGATCTTGAATTTGGTCTCGAAGTTCCCAGGCAGCTATCATGATTCCCATATCCTCTCCAACTTTGTACTCTGCCTGAACTTTGCAGAGGGGTAAGTATGGTGAAGCCTGGCTCTTGGGTAAGTGTTGCATAGGCTTATTGAAACTTTGGGGGGGGGGGAACAGCTGTACATTTCTGCATATTATATAAGCTATTATATATTGTACTTTTACATACACTGTTTTGTCTCATTCTAATGCATAGGGGATGCCAGATATGGGTGTAAATAGTGGTTGCTGACTCTTCTGCTGTCACCACACACACTTGCAGAAAGGCGTTACAGTGAGGCACACTTTGCTACCTGGTGTATCACCCAGTGCACCTTTGGGGTCCTCAATAGTAGCTTCCGTTGTCTAGGCCATTCTGAGGGGACTTTGCAGTATGCACCCGAAGAGGTTGGGGACTTTGTAGTGTGCTGCATGCTTCACAACATAGCCTTGAATCACGGTATGCTAGACGACATAGCTCCTGATTTGCCACCAGAACTTTTCATCTGTGCCTCTGCTTGACCTGATGCCACAAAGGGGAATGAGATTAGGAGAAAAGTTATATAGGACTACTTTTCGTGATTTATATCATTCTCCATTTCTTGTTATGCTTCCTTGTTGTGATTTATAAAAATATAATGTTTTTCGGTGAGAATAGTGTTGATTATTATTGGGGTGGGTGCCATCAGACTGTTACTGGCTTTTTAACGATGAGGTCCAAGGTCTCTGTTCTAGTTCCACATATTCAGGTGTGCACAGATGTGTGTGCAGGGAGGAAAAGAACGTATAAAAGTGCACGTCACACTCGCATGCCCTATGCATTTTGGTACGACACCCAACACCCTCTTCCTCTGCGTGTTGACATGCACCCGTATTCTGGGTGCACAGATACACATGCATGCAGCGCGTATGTACATGATATACATACATACATTTCATGTGTGTGAATGCAGAACTGCTTCTGCAAAGAAAAATGGTGGCAGCAGCATCACCAGGCAGAAGCCTAACTTCCCCCAAGAAAACACAGAATTGTTGGCTACATTTATTGTGGCTAATGAAAATTGCTTCTTCCCTAGGCCGGGGAGGATGGTGCAATTATAAAATGATGTGGCGGTCCTGGAGGTGACTCTGCTCCGCCTTTAATGAAGAGGCGGTGTTCCCCAGGGAGGTGAGTGCAGCAGAGATGTAGGTGTTTCTTTTTTTGGGATGGGTTACCAGAGCAGTCTAGATGTTGATTTGGTCTGCATGTGCTGCTGCTGATAGAGATGTTAGGTTCTTGTCTTTCAGAATGAGGACCTCAAGAAAAAGGCCCATGATAGAGGATTTCTGGAGTGGGTACGACACGTGTGGGAAGATCTTGCCAGATATGCATCATAAGTTGGAGAGGCTGTTGCACTCAGTCCAGTTTCTACCTTGAAAACTGCTTTATCTGGCTGAATTGTGCTGTGCTTTGCTTTTCTTTTCTTTTCTTTTGGCAGAGCCAGGTCCAGATGAGGAGGAGGAGGAGGACAATGGACCCCTTGCACTGCCCTCAGCCAGCATGGCCTCAGCCACAGCCCCTAATGTTCCAGCCCTTCTTGTCCCCACCCCACCCCCACGGCCGGAGTTATCAAGTTTGCCCCACCCCCCTCGATCTCCCACAATCCAGGAGAAAGAAGATCACAAGGAGCTACATGTTGCATCGCTTCCTTCTGGGCTGCAGCCCAACATGCTGGCGGACCTTCGTGGGTAGTTGGTTGTGCTGGGCATTCTCAGTGAACAAGCAGGAAGTCAGTCCTCACATATGGGGTGACGTTAGATCCGGCAAAGCCCGCGCGGAAGCTTTTCCCCAGCTTTCAGAGAAAGCCTTTGGGAGATGCACCATGCATGTGTGGTCCACTTCCCGCCCAAGGGTGCCATCTTGCCTCAGTCTCCTTTTCCGCAGAGTCCATTGGACGTCTGCTTTCCCCAGAAAAAGTGTTAATTTTAACTTAATTTTCTCTTAAATGTTTTCTTTCTCCGGCTGCGTACCAATTCCCTTTTCCCGCTGCCTGTCTCGGCCTCGCATTTTGGGTCCTTTTATTTTCCTTTTTTGAGTCTTCTTGACCAGTGCAGTTCACGCCCTTTTTTTCTCTGGCTGGGCCTAAAGTCTTCAGCCTTGCCGGGGCCCTTTTCCCCCATGATCTCTGCCAGTGGTTTTAAGTGTAGTAATCAGTGCGTTCATACCATGCCTCTCACCAATACCCATAACTGCTGTCTCTGTTGTCTCGGGCCTAACCACAACTTCTTGGACTGTGGCCTCTGTAAGAAGATGTTCTCCAAGGCCATCAAGAGTCGTCAGCAGCAGCAGAAAAAGATTTTCCAGAGGTCCGACTCTGCTCCAGATTTGCTGGTGACACTGCGCTCCAAGCCCCCTCCAGACCACCGGTGTGACCCTGATGCCTCAAGACTCCAAGGCCGTGGGTCCTCCAAACGGAGCACCCTGGAGGTGGAACACAAGAAGAAGAAACTCTCGAGGACCGCCTCAGTGGACAGGTTAGGGAAGGTGGGTAAGTTCCACTCCCATCCTCGCAGCCTACACTGCGAGTCCAAGGGAACGGAGCAGGAGCGGCCAAGCAAGGTGGCCCGCGAGGAATCGCTGGCCTCTGGCGATCGGCCTTGGACCCCCGAGGCCATCCTAGTTGAGGACTCTCCCTTGTCGGAACCGGCACCGGGCCCGAAATCCTCTGTGCCCACGCCGAAGGCTGTGGAACCATCTGGACTGGAGACTAGAATGGCAACCTTGGAGCGCAGCTTGCCTACCTTCATGGCCCAGCAGCGAGCTCTGATGTCCGGTTCCTCCGGTTCATTGACCCCAGCCACTGGGCCCTCGACCTTGAGGATGTCCCCTGTGGTCGAGCTGGTCCTCGAATTCTGCCAGCCTTGAGATGTCCCTCGGCTTCGGTCCCAATCCTCGAGGCCGAGATCCTCCCCGATGAGTGCTCATGGCTCCGACCGCAGGGCCTCTGAGGGACATTGGCCCTTGGGCCCGGGATGACCCCGGGACCTGGACCGCTCTTGACACCTCCACCGACTATGACTTGGACTGGAAGACCGAGTATGAGGAGTCCCCAGACACCCAATGCCACCGTGATGTGCTTTCGGATCATTTCCCACTGAGACCTGGTGCCGGTCCCTGCCCGAGGATATGGCCTTCCTCGACTTCATGTGGGACATGGCAAATGCACTGGCATTCAACAAAGAGTCAGAGGAGGATTCTTGCAAGATGAAACTCGGGATCCTCCAGTATGAGGCCCCCCCCCCCCCCGAAGGAAGCGTTGAAGGTGCCCGTCCCTCAAATCCTGGAACGGCTACTCCTCTGCATGTGGGAGACACCCACATCGGTACCCATCGTGAGCCAATGACTGGAAGTCTGCCAGAGCCCTGGGTTCCAGAAGGCATAGCTGCTACATAACTCTATGGTGGTGGAGTTGGCCATGCGTCGGCTGAAGAGCCAAAAGATGCACTCCTTGGAGCCCCTGGGGAGGGAGGCCTGCACTATGGATGCCATGGACAGAATGTGCTACCAGGCCTCAATGCTCATCAGCCGGATCCAGGCAAACCAGCTGTACATGGGCATGTACCTGAGAGACCTGGTGAAGGAGCTCTTTGGGTTCTTGGCTGGTCTGTCTGAGGAATCCCTCCAGTGGTTCCGGGCCCTGGCCTCGGGTGTCAGAGAATGCTCCAAGTTTATGACTCGGGCAGCCTTTGATGGCTTTAAGTTGGCAGCTAGAGTAGCTGTGGTGGGCATCACTGCCCTGTGCCAGGTCTAACTACAGTTTCCATCCTGGAGCAATGGGTTCAAGACAAATTGGTTTATGTCCCTTGCTAGGGAGAGCATCTCTTTGGCAAACCCATGACCGATAAGGCTGCAGAGTTGGAAACAGAGTTCCTGATGAGGACCAGGCGCTCCAAGAAGACTGCTACCCTTTTCCAACATAAGCCCTTGGGTAAAAAGCCCCCTTACTTGAGGAAGGGCAAGGCTTACGGAAACTACCCTCAATATCAGGCCTTCCCAGCTCCCCAACAGAGTCAGCGGGCCAAGGAACAAGGGTTATCAGATAACCCTCCATTGTATTTAGTTTCCCCTATTTCGCCAAGTTATACTTCCTGTTAAATGTAACTGACCAGACATATGTAAACTGTCGGATGTTTTCTGTTCAATGTAAACCGCGCTGATGTCTAATAGTGCGGTATATAAGAATTGTTAATTAATAAATAAATAAATAAATAAATGACCTTGTAAGCCCAACATTCCCAAAACCTAGTCACCGGCTCTGGCCCAGCCTGGTGGGAGCTTTTGACTCCTTGGGCATAGCCTCCCCCCCCTCCCCCAGAAGGCCCACCTCAGCAGCCCACAGGGGGACGTCTAGTCTTGTTTGCCCACAGGTGGCCATCCATCACCACCGATGCCTAGGCACTGAAGGTGGTCAGGAAGGGCTACCTCCTCCACTTGTTGCAAATGCCCCCTCCTTTCTTCCTGGGAGAGACCCCCAGGACTACTCTCCACCAGACCCTGCTACTGCAGGAACTCACAGGTCTTCTAGAGGACAGAGCAATGGAACCAGTGCTGTCACATCTTTGGGGCAAAGGGTTCTACTCCCGGTACTTCCTCATACCCAAAAAAATGGGGGGCCTATGGCCCTTCCTAGACCTGCAGGATCTAAATGGGTTCCTGGTGAGGGAGAAGTTCAAGATGCCAGCAGGGAGACTGGCTATGCTCCTTGGACCTAAAGGGTGCATATACTCGCATCCTCATCTATCCCAGTCACAGGCAGTACTTCAGATTCATGTTAAGGGGCAGACACTACGAGTACAGGGTACTGCCATTCAGCACAGCCTCTGCCCCTAGAGTCTTCAGCAAGTGCCTAGCGATGGTCACTGCCCACCTTCACCTCCAAGGGGCCTTTGTCTTCCCCTATCTGGACAACTGGTTCATAAGAGGGGGCTCATACGTCGAGGAGCAGCAGGCCATGGCCCATACCATCCATGTCCTCCAGTATCTGGGTTTCATCATGTTGTTGTTAAGTGCCGTCCCACCCCAAATCCCATCTCCTTCCAACAGAGTGTCTGGAGTTCATAGGGGCATGGCTGGACACCGTTCAGGTCAGAGCCTTCCTGCCTCTGGACAGAAATGGCCACCTCGGGACGTTGGCTGCAGATGTGCAGCACTGACCCTCGGTGTCAGCTTGCCTTCTACTTTGACTGCTGGGCCACATAGATCCACAGTCCATGTTACCCTGGATGCTGCTCCCAGTGGACCCAGGCCACAGGCTGGGTATGAGACAGGCTGATGGTGACCTGCCGGCTGGCAGATTCCCTCGGCTGGTGGCAAGTGCCTCAGCATTTTCAGGCTAGGATGCCTTTTCAGGCCCCCCGCCCCCCAAAGAGTCCTCATTATGGATGCCTCCTTTCTGGACTGAGGGGCTCATTGCGAGGACCTCTGCACTCAAGGCAGTTGGTCGCAGGTAGAAAGCCAACAGCAGATCAATCTCCTAGAGCTTTGGGCCATATCCCTGGCTCTCCTAGCCTTTTGCCACCATTTGCAGCACCCCAATCGGTGCTGATCCAAATGGACAACCAGGTCACAATGTTCTACGTCAACAAGCAGGGAGGCAAGGGTTGTACACCCTCTGCTGGGAGGCAGTAGCCCTCTGCTTGTATGCGAACCTCAGAGGGATGCTCCTGCAGGCGGTATATTTGCCAGGCCGAGGCAATGCCCTGGCAGACAGGCTGAGCAGTGTCCTTCATCCACACGAGTGGCAACTGGATCCCAGGGTGGCCTCTCGGCTCTTCTGGCTCTGGGGAACTCCATGGCTGAACATCTTTGCCAGCCCAGCCAACTCTCAGTTGTTCTGCTTTTGCTCCCGAAAGCCACACCCATCCCAGGTGGCAACGGATACCTTCCTCATCCCGTGGATGGAGGGCCTTCTTTATGCCTTCCCGCCGATGACACTGATAGACAAAATTCTCTTCAAGGTTCAGCGGGACAGGGCGTCACTGATATTGGTGGGTCTTCAGTGGCCCAGGTAACCATGGCTCCCACCAGTATCAGTGATGCCCTGTCCTACTGAGCCTTGACACCTTTCAACCTTTTGGTGCAGGCTGAGGTGGTCCTCCTGGTCCTCCCACAAGACCTCCACGAGACGGGCTTATGCCTTTAAATGGCACAGATTCTCTGTGTGGTGCGCAGAGCAATGGATTAACCTGTTCTCATGCTCTGTGCAGCTTGTGCTACAAAATTTGCTTCACCTATCTCAGGCAGGACTGAAGTACAACTCGGTCAGGATCCACCTGAGCGCTTTTGCGGTGCACCAGCACCTCATCGAGGGCAAGCCCCTCTCTGTCCAGCCCCTCATAACCCACTTCCTGCGGGACCTTCTGTTATCCAAACCTCTCCTGTCCACCCAGCAATGGCAGAGTAGGACCTAAACATGGTGCCGTTATGGCTCATGGGGCCCACCGTTCGAAACCCTTGCTACCTGCCACCAGTGTTATCTTTCATAGAAGGTTGTCTTCCTGGTGACCTCATGTCCGCTTGTAGGGTCAGAGAGCTTCAGTTCTTGGTAGTGGATCAGCCTTACACAAGGTTTTATAAGAGCAGAGTTGTGTTTCGTACGCACTCCAAGTTCCTTCCCAAGGTGGTGTCCCCATTCCACCTCAATTGCCAGCAGGGCAGAGACCGTCCTTCATACCCTGGACTATAAGAGGGCCCCTGTCCTTCTACCTCCAACGTACCCTGGGCCACCTCAAAGCTTCACAGCTTTTTGGCTCCTATGATCTCAGCCGCTGGGGGAGGTGGTAACCAAGCATACTCTGTCCACTTGGGTGGCGGACCTCATTGCCTGCACCTAAGAGCAAGCTGGGCTCTCGCTGGAGTGCCGGGCCATGGTGCAGTATCGGGACCATGGCTGCCTCTGTGGCAAATCTGCATTTCGTCCCTGTGACAGAAATCTGCCGGGCTGTCACCTGGTCTTTAGTCCATACCTTCGCAGCTCATTACTGCCTGGAGAGGGAGTCCTGATGAGACAGCGCCTTCAGCCAGGCCGTACTCCATCATCTGTTTGGGGTGTAGGCAGCTCCGGCCCTCTGACCCTTCTGTGTTCAGGCTGCCGGAGTGCTGGTTCCTCACTAGACACTTGGGTCGCTCTAATAGTCTGTTAACTTAGGACTCCATTGCTGCTGCTCATGGCTCATCTTTTTCTGGTCACTCATGGTGTTTTACAGGTTTTCGGTAGCCTGTAGCTGGGGAGTCCCATATGTGATGACTGACTTCCTGCTTGTTCCTGAAGAAAGCATACTTACTCACCTGTAATAGGTGCTTTCCAAGGACAGCAGGAATCGGTCCTCACAACCCTCCCTCCTCCCCCCTCCCCATGGAGTTGCTTTGTTGTCATTTTTTGCTGTCCTTAGCTATGTCATTTGACTGAGGCAAGATAGCACCCTTGTATGGGAAGGGGACCACACATGCATGGAGCATCTCTCAAAGGTTTTCTTTGAAAGCTGGAGTGAAGCTTCTGCATGGGCTCTGTTGGCGCCGACATCACGCCACATGTGAGGACTGATTCCTGTTGTCCCCGGAGAACAACTGTTACAGGTGAGTAGCTACGCTATATGCCCAAGCACCTCATCAAGTATGTTGAACATATTATCCAGTGCTTGCTTGCCCCCCTCAATGATCCTCTTCCCCCTGGATTTTTTTTCACCATTGATTTTTTTTTTCACCATTTTTATTACCCCTCCCCCTACTGTACATACATTTGTAAATAGTTTCTTGTATATAAAAGATGGTTTTCTACCATTACAAATGTTTCTTGCCTATTTCTGAATGCCATCCATAGTCATTATGTGAAGGGATTCTCAACCCTGTCCTCAGACCAGTATGCGTGCATATTTGTCTTATGTATATCCATTATGGTAATTCTGAAAATCTGCCTGACTGCCCAGGACTTGCTAAAGTACACTCCTGGTCTACAGTAAGGGGGGTGGGCATGGGCACAGGGGTAATGGGAGGAGGGATAGTTGTGTGTGGGAGCAATCCAGCTACGGCTATCTCCTTTGTGGATGCAAAATGCAGCAGAATACCAGATCAACAACAAATATTTAATACAACAAAGACAACAGAAATATATTTCCACATAGAAGCAAAATATACATTCAACATTTGTTTTCTATTTAGAGCTGAAAATGTAAAACAACTGTAAAACAAAAAAAATGCAACATTAAACAGCAATAGCCAATACTGGAATTTTGACTGATCAATGGCTGGATCTGGCGAGGACGGAAGAACAACGTGTGGGAAGGAAAGAAAAAGCAATGAGCAGAGTATGGCGAAGCCTGCAAAAGCTTGTATCCACTTAACAGACACAGACACTCATGGGTGGACACGTCTACATGAGCCTTTAGTTGCCCGGCAACGCAACCTTTGGGTCTGATCAGCAGAAAGCAGGGCCGCTAACCTCCTCAGATGCAGTCCCTCCCGCTGCTGCCTCGACTTAACTGTGTAGTGCCTGCCCTATACTGTGTATCTCCTGCCCTATATGTTGTGCTTTCTCCAGGAGTGCAGCATTCACCTCCTCCTGCCCTGTCAGCACTTGAGTTGCTATTTCTTTCTGGGGGTTTACGGTCGCTGCCTTGGCTCTTGTTTATGGGGTGGTGGTGGAAGCTCTGTGTTTGTGTCCTCCCAGCTCAATACCAGACTGAACAAGTCCGTGTTTACGGCCTTGACATCACAGTTACGTGTCACAAATAAAATAGGACAGGTGAGAGTAACTGATTTGTGAGACAGCCCTAGCACAGTCCTCACAGGCCCCAATCCTACAAAGATTCCCAAGGTAATGCTGGTGGTTATACTTGCTGGCAAGGGAGGAGGGCACTGTCAAAGAGCCCCCAGAGGTACATCCTGCAGAGTTAAACACTACAATAAGAAATAGACAAGGGGGACAGCTATTAATAGAACCAGCCACACAGGCCACAACTCCCAAAGATTCCCAAGGTAATGCTGGGGGTGTACTCTCCGGCAGAGGAGGAGGACACCATTGAAGAGCCCCCAGATGCACACACTGCAGTAAGAAATGGAAAAGGGACAGCTATTAATTGAGCTAATTTCATAATTCTTCCATCCAAATATACCAGGCACTTCTAGATATGTACTCACTAGCTTGCATTTCTGACCCTGCAGTGGGAGCAGCATGCTCTGCTGAGTCCATACCACCAGACATATCATTGATTATCTCTGGCCGTAAGGTGGTCGTGATCAGCTGTTCCAGTGGCTTCAGATTGTCAGTGCATGGAGGGCCCCCTCCCCCAGTCTTCTGCTGTGACCTTTTGATTGCTATCTTTTTTTTTTTGTGAATTCGGCGTCTATGTTCCACATTAATGGAATATAAAAAGCACGCAGTTGATTTTAAATCCCGATTACGAGCACGGGGATATCCTTTTAAGCTAATCAATCTAGCTTATAAGCGAGCATTATATAACCATCCGGAATGGTGGGGCGATTCTGGATGTCAACCTGAGGAGATGGCAGCACGTTTTGTTGGGGCACTCCCTTACATGCCTAACACCATGGCTATTTCCAAGATTCTAAGATCTCATTGGCATGTTTCCAGCTCCCATTAATGTTTCCAGCTCCCATTAATGTTAGCCTATCGGCGGAGCACTAATATTGCTGATTGCTTTATTAATACATGTTTCATATCTACTACTGTCCCACCTGTAGAGGGTGGCCATCATGCTTGTGGCTCCTGTGACTTTTGTTCAACTACGATAGAAGGCACAGAATGGTATGATCCACAGTTACAGAGGAAATTTTCTCTACACCATGCTACTAATTGTACATCAACTTATATAGTTTATTTAATTTTGAGCTCTTGTGCGAAAGTCTATGTGGGTATGACTACTAGGATGGTAAGGAAACGTTTACAAGAACACAGGTCCCGTACACTTACTAAAGTAATGGCGGCCTCATTGGTACAACACTGTTTGCAGCATGCACACACCTTTGACCAATTGAAGTGGCTGGTACTTGATATGGTCCCTCCATTGAGGCGAGGGGGTGACTGCCAAAGTCAGTTGCGCTACAAGGAACAAAGGTGGATTTACATGCTTCATTCCACAGCTCTGAGTGGATTAAACACTGAGGTGGAATGGTGGACATTGAACTAAGCTTCATATGTGATCTGTATCATTAGTCATCATTAAATATATGCTTTATTCTCCAGGACCAAGCAGGAAGTCAGTCCTCACTTATGGGTGACGTCGCCGACAGAGCCCTCGCGGAGCAATTTCCCCAGCTTTCGCTGAAAGCCTTTGGGAATTGCAGCGCGCATGCGCGGTCCCCTTCCCGCCCAGGGATGCCATCTTGCTCAGTCTTCTTTTTTCCGCGGAGCCCTACAGACGTGTCTGTTAACGCCGCTGAAAAGTTGATTTCTTTGATTTGTTTCGTTAAAACATTTTTTTCTCGGTTCGTGTGTTCCTCTTCCCGCCGGGCCTCGATATCCCTATTGGGCCCGTTTACGTTTTGTTTTTTCCCAACTGGCGTTCCTGCCACTTTTCCCTTCATCCCTGGCAGCGCGGTCTTTCGACCTTGCAGGGGCCCTTTTCCCCCCGATGGCTGCCAGCGGTTTTAAAAAGTGTGATCGCTGTGTCAGGCTCATGTCTCTTACTGACACGCATGACTGCTGCCTCCGCTGCCTTGGGGCCGAGCATGACCCTATGAGCTGCGGCCCGTGCGGCAAGATGTCCTCAAAGGCACTGCGGAGTCGGCAGTCGCAGAGGGAACGGATCTTCTCTGACTCCGCGCGGACCTCGTCAGAGGCCTCTACACCTCGTGGCTCCGGTTCGGAGCATCGTAGGAGTTCTTCTGAACGGGGCTCCCCCAGCCGGAAGCACCGGCGGGAGAAGCGGCCCGCGAGGGCAGAACCGGGCGGTGAGCCTGGTCCTTCTAGGGCCAGGTCGCTTAGCCCGGTCCGACAACCCGGGCCCTCGGAGTAGGAGAGGCCTTCGAAGATTCCTCGTCTCGGAGTGGAGTCGCCTGGACACGTGAGTGATATAGTCCTCCTGGACTCCCCCACGGATGAGCCGATGTCGAGCCCGACACCGTCGGGGCCCGAGTCGACAGCTGCTGGGTTCTCTGAGCTCGATCTCAGACTGACGACCTTGGAGCGCAGTATATCTACCTTCATGGAACGGCAGCGGGCATGGATCACCGGCCTCGCCAGTGCATCTGCCCAGACCACCGGGACGTCGACGCTCGAGTCGACCCCGGAGGCCGAGCCGATCCTCGAGTCCATACGAGCTCGAGTCGATCCTCGACCTAGGTCTCCCTCGGCTTCCCGTTCGGGACCGAGGTCCTCGACGCCGGCCTCGGCGTCGGGGCAGAGGTCCCCGGGCCTTGCCCGCGCGGAGCCGCGCGATTCCTCCTTGGAGGAGTCGGGCTGGGACACAGAGGAGGACGAGTCACCCGGTTCTTTTCAGACTCGGTGCGTCCCCTCCGACTCGCCCGAGTCGGAGCCTCGGAGGCGGTCCCCCCCCGGAGGATACCCGGTTCTCCGATTTCATGAGGGATATGGCCAAGGCTTTGGCCTTCCCTGCGGATCTGGAGGAGGAGCCCCGAGCCGAAGAGCTCGAGGCCCTCCAATACGACTTCCCCCCGAGGGAGGCCTTCACTGTACCGGTTCCCCTGATGCTGGAGCGGCTTCTCTTCCGCATGTGGGAGAGCCCAGCCTCGACGCCAGTGTTGAGCAGACGGATCGATTCCATGTATCGAGTCCGCAAGAGCCCCGGGTTCCAGAAGGCGCAACTTCCACACCACTCCATGGTGGTGGAGTCGGCCATGCATCGACTTAAGAGTCAAAAGATGCACTCCTCGATGCCCCCGGGGAAGGAGGCCCGGAGCCTGGATGCCCTCGGTAGGAAGTGCTTCCAGGGCTCTATGCTTGCTTGTCGGGTCCAGACATATCAGCTGTACATGGGTATGTACCTCCGAGACCTGGCGAAAGAACGTCAGGGTTTCTCTGCCGGTCTCTCCGAGGAACCCCTGCAGCGGTTCCAAGCCTTGTCCTCCGGGATTCGAGAGTGTTCGAAGTTCATTTCTCGAGCGGCCTATGATGGCTTCGAGGCCTCGGCTCGAGTAGCCGGAGCCGGCATCGGGGCTCGCCGCCAGGCTTGGCTTCAGTCCTCCGACCTCGAGCCCTGGGTGCAGGACAAGTTGGTCGATGTCCCCTGCAGAGGTGAAAACCTCTTCGGCAAACCCATGGCCGAAAAGGCGACGGAGCTCAAGTCGGAGACTCTCACCAGGACTCGCCTTTCTAGAAAGTCCTCTACCCCTTCACAGAAGAAGAAGGGCTCGGGGAAAAAGCCCTTTTACCCGAGGAAGGTGTTTGCTTATACGCATCACCAACCACAATACCCGGCCACAACCCCCCTTCAGGGGCAGCGGCCTAGGGGACAGGGTAACGGATCCCGGAAGCAGAAAGCCCCCAAATCCGCCACGCAGGCCCCGGCCCAACAGGGCGGGGGTTTTTGACTATGCCAGCATAGCCCCTCCCCCTCAGGGGCCTTCATCCGGTACGGGGGGTCGGCTGACCCACTTTGCCCACAGGTGGTCAGCCATAACATCCGAGGCCTGGGTATTGCAGGTAGTTCGAGAGGGCTACCTCCTGCATTTTCACCAGGTGCCTCCCACCTACTTCCCAGGGGAGCCTCCGAGACCCCCTCTGCACAGGGACTTACTCCTTCAGGAGCTGCAAAGTCTGCTTCAGGAACGGGCGGTGGAGCCCGTGCCCCAACACTTGTGGGGCCACGGGTTTTACTCGAGGTACTTCCTGGTTCCAAAGAGAACAGGAGGCCTCAGGCCCATTCTAGAGCTACGCAACCTCAACAAGTTCCTGCAGCGGGAAAAGTTCAAGATGCTTACCCTTGGAACCCTGCTGCCCTACCTTCAGCGGGGAGATTGGCTATGCTCCTTGGATCTAAAGGATGCTTATACCCACATCCTTATTCATCCGGACCACCGACAATACCTAAGGTTTGTGGTGGCGGGGAATCATTATCAGTACCGGGTACTGCCCTTTGGCCTGTCCTCCGCGCCCAGGGTGTTCACGAAGTGCCTGGCGGTGGTAGCCGCCTTCCTAAGGCTTCAGGGCCTCTTCGTCTTCCCCTACCTGGACGATTGGCTCATCCGGGCATCGTCTGCTCCAGGGGTCGCCCAAGCCACCCAGCGTACGGTGGCCCTTCTTCAGCACTTGGGCTTCGTCATAAACTTCGAGAAGTCCGCTTTGCTCCCCTCCCAGGACCTCGAGTTCATAGGGGCACGGCTGGACACTCGGCAGGCTCGTGCTTTCTTGCCTCTGGAAAGGGCCAACAGGCTCACGGCTCTAGCCGGCAGGTTCAGCGGCAGGTCGCCAGCCTCGGCCAGACAGTTCCTGCAGCTACTCGGACACATGGCCTCCACGGTCCATGTCACTCCGAACGCCCGTCTACATATGCGGCCTGCTCAGTGGAGCCTTCGCACTCAGTGGCGTCAGGCCACAGGGAGGCTGTCGGACCTGATACAGATTTCCGACCATCTGGTCTCCTCCCTGCACTGGTGGCTTCACCTGCCCAACCTAGTGCTCGGCATGCCTTTTCAGTCTCCCCCACCGTCCCGGGTGCTCATGACAGATGCCTCCCTCCTAGGATGGGGGGCGCACTGTCGAGGGACATGCACGCAGGGCCTTTGGACGCCTTGGGAGGCCACCCAGCAGATAAACTTCCTGGAGCTCCGGGCGATCCACCTAGCTCTGCGGGCCTTCTCTCACCTGATGTTCGGCCAGTCTGTACTGGTACAGACGGACAATCAGGTTGCAATGTTCTACGTGAACAAACAGGGGGGCACGGGCTCCCTCCTTCTATGTCGGGAAGCCCGGAGGCTGTGCTCTTGGGCTGTCGATCACGACATCCTCCTCAAAGCGGTTACCTGCCAGGGCAGGACAACTGCCTGGCGGACAAGCTGAGTCGGATGCTGCTACCGCACGAGTGGAAATTGAACCCCGAGGTGGTCCAGCAGATCTTCCGCCAGTGGGGCTCTCCCACTGTGGATCTTTTTGCCAGTCCCCTGAACAGGCAGCTCCCCAGATTCTGCTCCCGGCACCCCAATCCTTCGCGGGAGGCGCCAGATGCTTTCCTCATACCGTGGTCCACGGGTCTGTTGTATGCCTTCCCTCCTACGCCACTGGTGGCCCGGACATTGTTCAAAGTTGTCCAGGACAGGGCCTCCGTGATCCTGGTGGCGCCTCGGTGGCCAAGACAGCCGTGGTTCCCTCTACTACTACAGCTGGCGGTGGACACCCCTCTTCCTCTGGGGTTCCAGCCCGACCTCCTGACCCAGGATCGGGGCACTCTTCTGCACCCCAACCTCAGGGCCCTACACCTGACGGCCTGGCTGCTGAAAGGGTAGTCCTAGCTCCGCTACGGCTAGCCCCGGAGGTGGAAGCCGTCGTCCTAGCTTCTCAGCGTCCCTCCACCCGGAAGTCGTACGCCCTCAAATGGCGTCGCTTCTCGGTCTGGTGTTCTCAGCGATCTGAGGACCCCTTCGCCTGTTTAGTATCGGTGGTGCTGCAATATTTGCTTCACCTCTCCAATCTCGGTCTCAAATCCAACTCTGTCAGAGTCCACCTCAGTGCTCTCTCTGCACATCATTCTCCGGTCGAAGGCCGGCCTCTCTCCTCGCATCCCTTGGTGGCGCGTTTCCTCAGAGGCCTCCTTCTGCTTAAACCTCCGTTGCGCCCCCCAGCCCCTGACTGGGACCTCAACGTGGTTCTGCAAAGGCTTACCTGTCCGCCTTTTGAGCCCATGGCTACCTGCCCTCTCCGTTTTCTCTCTTGGAAAACTCTCTTCTTGGTGGCCCTCACTTCCGCGAGGCGTGTGAGTGAGCTACAAGCCCTAGTGTCGGAGCCTCCGTACACTAGATTCTACAAGAATAGGGTGGTACTGCGGACCCACCCCAAGTTTCTTCCAAAGGTGGTCTCCCCCTTTCACATCAACCAGGAGGTGGTTCTTCCGACCTTCTTTCCCAGGCCGCACGCCAGCTGAGCAGAAACTGTGCTGCACACCCTGGACTGTAGAAGAGCCTTATCCTTCTACCTTGACCGTACGCGAGGGCATAGAAAGGCCGTCCAGCTTTTCGTATCTTTTGACCCCAATCGGTTGGGGGTACCTGTCTCTAAGCGTACTCTGTCCTCCTGGGTAGCCGACTGTATCGCCTGGACTTACGGGGCAGCCAGCCTCTCCTTGGAAAGTCGTGTCACGGCTCATCGGGTCAGGGCGAAGGCCGCGTCTGTGGCTCATCTCCGCTCTGTTCCATTGGCAGACATTTGCCGGGCCGCTACTTGGTCTTCAGGCCAGACCTTTGCGGCTCATTACTGCCTTGAAAGGGAGTCCCGCAGGGACAGCGCTTTCGGTCAGGCAGTTCTCCACAACCTCTTTGAGGTTTAGGCAACTCCTCCCTCCGGCCCTAGTGTTGGGCTACCGGCCGGATTCGTATTCAGAGAAGATTCCTTCCCTCTGTACTGTTGAGCTTGAGGGAGCTCTTTAGGCTTGAGGTCTCCGGTAGCCTTAAGCTTGGGAGTCCCATAAGTGAGGACTGACTTCCTGCTTGGTCCTGGAGAAAGAGTAGTTACTCACCTGTAACAGGTGTTCTCCAGGAGCAGCAGGAATCAGTCCTCACTACCCTCCCTCCTCCCCTTGGAATTGCAGTCATTCTTATTGCATATTTTTGCTAACTTTTGCTGTCTTTCCGCTATGTCATCAGACTGAGCAAGATGGCATCCCTGGGCGGGAAGGGGACCGCGCATGCGCGCTGCAATTCCCAAAGGCTTTCTGTGAAAGCTGGGGAAATTGCTCCGCGAGGGCTCCGTCGGCGACGTCACCCATAAGTGAGGACTGATTCCTGCTGCTCCTGGAGAACACCTGTTACAGGTGAGTAACTACTCTTTATTACCATTGAACCCTGGATGTCCTCATGGCCGTCTACATTGGAACAGGAAGTTGGGTTACGGAGCTTGATAAAGGGCCGTGAGGATAACGGGCTTGAAACACAATGGTTTGTGTCGCAGTACCCAACGGAATGTTTGTGCGCCCAGCTGTATAGCTTCATTGAAGGGAATAATGACAGCCTGAGCGATTCTTTTGAGCGGGGATGGTAATTTCTGCCGAATTGAAGGACGGTTGCATTCTCAAGTTTGATCAATGAAGGCTGATCTTCATTATCTTCAGATGAGTATTCGTACTTTACTGGGTGAGATCGGTACCAGTCTTGGACATTAGAAATTGTGTTCTGATTGAACTGAGATTTGAACGAGCTTGTTCTGATGAAATTTATGTTTGCGGTGGCTGGTTCATTCGACCATATAGCCTCACGCGAAGTTGGCTGGTTGGCCTTTTTAAATTTGAATAAAATGGAGGGTCTGTTGCAAGAGTATGTTTTTGCCGCCTCCTAACAAACGATCCGACAAAAATAATAAAAAATAGGGAGATTCCGTCCGTTATATCACGGGAGTTCATATTTGGTAATTTTTGTGATTAATTAATGTGCACCTTCTTTAGTGACATATTATAGTGGTGACACTACTTGGGTTTTTGAATTTAAATCTTTTTTTTAACGGCAAAATGCACAGCACTCCACCAGTGCTTTAACTGCTTGACCATGCGCACCTTCACCCCCAGCGAATTCACCTCCACTGCTATTTTCCCCACAATTTAGCCCTTTGCTCTGCCATAATCTTTGTCACATATAAGTTGTGGTAGTCGGCAGACACACGGTGGTACAGCAGATCCTTTATCCTCCTCAGAAAAGCATGGCGAGCAGATGTGCTTTGTCTGGCTGCTAGTCTGTTTTTATCTCACTGCCTGAACTGGAATCATGCTCCATTTCCATCTCTCTAATATAATATAAACGCAAGAACAGATGAACAGCAGAAATAGCCACCTTGCTTGAAAGTTCCCTTTAAATGCCCCTCTACCCCCTGGTGCACTCACAGCACTTTTATGTTTTTTCCTCCCTTTATAGCACTGTTGCAACGCTTTGCATCTATAAGAACATAAGATATGCCATACTGGGTCAGACCAAGGTCCAACAAGCCTAGTATCCTGTTACCAACAGTGGCCAATCTAGATCATATCTACCTAGCAGTTTCCCCAAAAGACACAGGTTCCACAATGCTTGTACTGGGTCAATCATTGATATCCTGGGTCCCTTCTTAATAATGGTTTATGGACCTTTCCTCCAGGAACTTGTCCAAACCTTTTTTTAAACCCAGCTACACTAACAGCCTTTACTACATCCTCCGGTAACAAATTCCAGAATTTGATTACACGTTGAGTGAAAAAATATTTTCTTTTATTAGTCTTAAATAGTTTACCCTGTAGCTTCATTGCATGTCCCCTAGTCTTTCTATAATCTGATAACATAAACAATCGATCTACGTTTATCTGTTCCACTCCATTCATTAATTTATAGACTTCTATCATATCTCCTCTCAGCCGTCTCTTTTCCAGGTTGAAGAGCCCTAACCTTTTTAGCCTTTCTTCTTAGGAGTATCCTTCCATCCCCTTTACCATTTTGGTGGCTCTTCTCTGAACCTTTTCTAATAACGCTATATCCTTTTTAAGATACGGCGACCAGAATTGCACACAATATTCAAGGTGCGGTCTCACCATGGAACGATATAGAGGCGTTATAATATCTTTTGTTTTATTTTCCATTCCTTTCCTTATGATACCTAGCATTCTATTTGCTCTCTT
This sequence comes from Ichthyophis bannanicus, assembly GCA_033557465.1. NCBI lineage: Eukaryota > Metazoa > Chordata > Amphibia > Gymnophiona > Ichthyophiidae > Ichthyophis > Ichthyophis bannanicus. The sequence goes on from CM066032.1 coordinate 344,799,979, forward strand.
GGCCTCCGCTGCACACTGGGCCGAGGGTTTTAACGTTATCCACAATGACGCCTAAATCTTTTTGCTATGTGATGGTTCCTAATGTGGAACCTTGCATCATGTAACCGTAGTTTGGGTTGTTCTTCCCTAGGTGCATAACTTTGCACTTGTCCACATTAAATTTCATCTGCCATTTTGATGCCCAGTCTTCCAATTTATCAAGATCCTCTTGCAATTTTCCACAATCCTCTTGGGTTTTAACAACTTTAAATAATTTTGTGTCATCTGCAAATTTGATAACCTCACTCGTTATTCCACTTTCCAGGTCATTTATGAATATGTCAAAAAGCAGCGGACCCAGCACAGATCCCTGGGGTACACCACTATTCACCTTTCTCCTTTGGGAAAATTGGCCATTTAGCCCTACCCTCTGCTTTCTATCTTTTAACCAGTTCCTGATCCACAATAGTACACTGCCTCCTATCCCATGACTCTTTAGTTTTGCCAGAGGTCTCTGATGAGGGACCTTGTCAAAGGCTTTCTGAAAGTCCAGATACACTATATCAACCGACTCACCTTTGTCCACCTGTTTATTCACACCTTCAAAAAAACATAACAGATTAGTAAGACAAGATCTTCCTTGTCTAAAGCCATATTGACTGACTCCCATTAGGCTATGACTATCTACATGCTGAGTAATTTTGTTCTTTATGATGGTTTCTACCATTATTCCCGGTATTGATGTCAGGCTCACCAGTCTGTAGCTTCCTGGATCACCCCTGGAACCCTTTTTAAAAATTGGCGTTACATTGGCGATCCTCCAGTCTTCAGGTATTACAGATGATTTTAATGAAAATTCACAGATTACTAATAGCAGGTCTGCAATCTCATATTTCAGTTCTTTCAACACCCTTGGATTTTATGCGCCGATATATACGTGGAAGTGCACATACCCCATGATGCCATTTTTATGTGCCTAAAATGTAAGTTTCTGAAATCAATGCACATGCTCAGACGACCGCTTGTAGTGCTTCTATTGTTTGTGAATGCGTTGACTCTCCTGCTTTATGCTGGAGTTTTGTGCATATCTCATTTGCCCCTTTCTGCATACCAGTGCTGAAGTTGTGTGCTAACGGAGCGCTACATAAACGCTTACATAGCTCATAGTGCGTGACTTCAGCACCGGCTTTCTGCATTGGCCTGTTAGTTTGTAAGTCCTCTGGGGATAGGGAATACGTATTGTACCTGAATGTAACTTGCCTTGAACTTCTGAGATAAGGCCTTTTCTTTCTCTGAGTACACATTTCAAACTGTATGTTTTGGTGCAGTGTCTATGAGTATATATTTTTTCCCTTGGAAAATTTATATGAGTAAAAGTACTGGCAGGCTACTATACCACCACCTTTGTTCACAGGCACTTGTCCAATTAGCTGTACCTGCTAACCGGATAAGTACTGATGAGATGAATACTCAACAGTGCTGACAGGTAGTGCTGCTCAATATTTCCTCTGACTGCCTTGGCTCAATGCAGATAGTGCTGGGGTAGTTCATAGGCAGAGGTAATAGTTATCCAGCTGATGGCGATAACTATCTGGATAACAGGCTCAATGTCACCATTATCCAGCTAGCACTGGCAGCTAGCTCTGAATCCCAATATTCATTGCCATTTCACATAGACATCCTGTTATAAAATTTTCCCTCATTTGTCCATCTGCTTTTCTCAGTTATTCCATTTCACACTGCTAAGAATATATCCCAGCTATAGACATCTGATCATGGGCAAGACATCGCCCATTAGCGAAGTCAAATTTTGTCATCGTCCTCTTGGCAATAATCATAATAGGGTCATTCCAAAGAGTAAATAGGGCAGATAGATGTGTGGATTAGACGTCCACTCCCCCTCCCCAAAACATACACCACTGTATTCTGTGGCCCCTTTGCCTGCATGTTCACGCTGCAAGTATGGGCATTGTAGATGTTGGGCGGGGAGGGGCGGAGTAGGGGTGTGGTTAGCCACTGAGATGCACTAAAGGTATTTCAGAATGGTCCCTGAACATCCCCCGATGTCCCTCTTGACATGGAGCTTATTCCTGCTGGACCCTGGAATAAGGGCAGGACTTGGAGCTAAATCTACTCTGCCCTGCAGTGGTTGCTATGGAGGAAATGGGATATGGCAGGGCTGTGCTGAGGTGCTGTGCATGCTGCCTTGGGGAGCACGAGATGCAGTTTTCCCTGATGGAGGCGAGGGGTGAGGGATGTGTTCCCATCGGCAAGCATTCGGGACCACTCTCAATGGCACATAATGCTGTACCAGTGTCACTATGCCGGCTATGCTGACAGCCGCTGATGGGGCCTCCAGCCCAGTAGCTGTACATATTGTGAGCAGAGGCGTTGCCGCAGGGGATCGGGGAGCCTCTGCATCGCTTACTCTCTCTGCATGCTTCGGTGTACACGGGGACGTTCATCTCCCTGATCCTGAAACAGCAGGTGCGTCTATACCCGCGGTTTCGGAAGTAAGTAGATATCGGCCCCGTTTCCATTTTGTAGGTGGATACCGGCCAGACGTGGCTGTTCCTGAATCGCGCTGTATGTGATCAAATTTTATTTAAAATATGAATGGAATACACTAAGAAAATTTATTGTATTGGCTTTTAACTTTCATGAAGGAGACTAGGATAAAATGAGGAAAATTGTTAGAAAAAACTAAAAAGAGTGACTGCAAAGGTTAAAGAGTTTGCATCAGGTGTGGGTGTTTTTTAAAAGCATAGACCAGATGAATTTCACACCTTAAAAAAGGAGAAGGAAGGTCAAACAACTATCAACATAGTTAGAAAGTGAGTGAGAGAGGTTACTATAGCAAAAAGATCATTGTTCAAAAATAGAAAAGCGATTTAAATGAAGAAAATAGGAAACATAAATCCCTGGCAAGTGAGATGCAATCATTGATAAGGAAGGCAAAAAGAATTAGAAAAGAAACTTGCCGTTGAGACCAAAAAAACATAATAAAAGCCTTCTCATATACATTCAAAGTGAAAAGCCTGTGGATGAGTGAGTTGGACCATTTCATGAACGAGGGATAAAAGGGGAGCACTCAGGGAAGACAAGGACATAGCGGAGAGAATGAGTGAGTTTTTTGCTTCAGTCTTTACTGAAGAAAATGTAAGAGCTACCCATGCCAGAAACTGTATTTAATGGTGATGATTTAAAGGAATTGAAACAAATCTCAGTGTACCTGAAAGATCTAGTAGGACAACATGATAAACTAAAGAGTAGCAAAACACCTGGACTAAATGGTATACATCCCAGAGAACTGACAGAACTCAAAAGTGAAATTACAAGTCTACTATTAGGTTACAAAGTTTTAAGAACATAAGAACTGCCATACTGGATCAGAACAAGGTCCATCAAGCCCAATATCCTGTTTCTAGTAGTGGCCAATCCAGGTCACAAGTACTTGGCAGGTACCCAAAGTCCACAGCTTCCACAATGCTCATCCTGGGGTAAGCAGTGGATTTCCTGGGTCCACTTTAATAATAATTGTGGACCTTTCCTCCAGGAACTTGTCCAAACCTTTTTTAAACCCATCTACACTAATAGCATTTCTCCAGGAACAAGCAGGAAATCAGTCCACACATATGGGTGACATTAAAGCCGACGGAGCTCTCGCGGAAGCATCTCCCCAGCTTTTAAAGAAAGTCTTTGGGAAATGCCACTACGCATGTATGATCCCCTTCCTGCCCAAGGGTGCCATCTTACTCAGTCTCCTTTTTACCGTGGAGCCCTACAGACATTCGTCTTTCTTCCCTGGAAAAAAGTTGATTTTCTCATGTACTTGTGTACCAGCCGGTTGCACCAGTCCCTTTCCCACCTCCAAGTCCCATCGCTTCAGCCTCAGGACTTGGAATCTGTTTAGTTAGATTTTTCCATCCAGTGTGGTTTCGCACCTTTTCTAACCACTGGCTATGTCGAAGGTCTTCGACCTTGCTGGGGCTGTTTTTGCACCAGTGGCCACCGGGTTTAAAAAATGTGATCAGTGCTCCAAGAACATGTCCCTTACCAACACACATGATTATTGCCTCAGGTGCGTAGGTGCCGACTATGACCCAGAGGCGTGCTCCCTGTGCAAAAAGATGTCCGCTAAGGCCATCCAGAGTTGCCGTCAGAAGCAGGATGACATCTTCCACAGGTCAGATTTGGCCCTGGTATCCCTGGTAGTCGTGTGCTCTAAGGCCCTGCGTGGATCCTCGGAGTCGCAAAAAGTCCCCATGGTCCCCAAACGGGCACGTAGACACTCTGAGAAGGGTTCCCCGGAGCGAGAGCGTAAGAAGAAGAAGAAATCTTCGAGGACCTCTTCCTGGGAAGGGGACATGCTTGGCAAGTCCCGTGTGAGGTCCTACAGCCCCCGGAGGGGTTCCGAGGAGTGGGAGCGACTGACCTAAGGTATGCAGGACATACGCTGAGACCGCTGCTGCTGCCGGATCTCAGACCCCCGAGGACCGTCCCGTGGAGGACTCCCTCTTCTCCTCGACACCCGAACCGGTCACTCCAGCGTCTGTGTCAAAGGCTGCATTCCCTGAGTGGGAAGCCAGGATGATGGTGTTTGAACACAGCATTTCTGCTTGCCTTCCAGCAAGTGTTGATGCCTGGCCCCACCGGTACACGTGCTGAGACCACAGGGACCTTGATACCAAAGGCTTCTCAGGCTGCCGAAGAGATCATCGAGAGCCTCATGCCTCGAGCCGATCCTCAGCGAGGTTCTCGATCCCGGTCCTCGGGAGCAAGATTTCCTCCCTGGCAAGTGCCTCTGGCTCTGGCCAAGCCTAGCCACGGTCCATCGAAGGCTGGATCCAATGACGCCCCTAGAGTCGTCAGGCCTTGAGTCCTCGATGGACTGCTTGGACTGGGAGTCCAAGGACAAGGCTTTCCCAGAGACATGAGCACACTGTGACCTCCTCTCGGACCCATCCCCACCAGCATTGAGGCGCTGGTCCCCCTACCTAAGGACACCTCGTTCCTTGAATTTGTCTGGGACATGACAAAGGCACTGTCACTCAACATGGAGTCTGAGGAGGACCCCCGCACAGAGGAACTTGAAATCCTCCAATACAAGGTCCCACCCAAAGAGGCCCTCATGATCCCCATCCCCTCCATCTTTGGGCGCCACCTCCTCCGAATGTGGGAAACACCGGCATTGTTGGCGAATGTTAGCCGACGCTTGGACACTATGTACTGGGCCCAGTGAGGGCCTGGCTTCAGGAAAGCGCAACTCTCTCACACCTCCATGATGGTCGAGTCAGCCATACATTGACAGAAAAGTCTGAAGATTCACTCTCCGGTGCCCCCAGGCAGTGAGTCCCGCACCCTCAATGCCTTCGGACGTAAATGTTACCAGTTCTCGATGTTAGTGTGCTGTATAAAAGCATACCAGCTGTATATTGGCATATACCTCCGGGACCTAACCAAGGAACTTGGGGGGGTTTTCGGCAGGTCTCAGTGGTGACCACCTCCAAAGCTTCCAGACCCTCAGAAAGTCCATCGGGGAGTGCTTGAAGTATTTGTCACGGGCAGCCTACAACAGCTTTCAGTCCAATGTGAGGATGGCCGCTGCAGGCATCGGCGCTAGACCCCAGGGCTGGCTTCAGGCATTGGACCTCAAACAATGGGTCCAGGAAAAACTCCTTGACGTCCCTTGCCTTGGTGAAATCTCTTTGGCAAGCTGGTGGAGGACAAAGGCAGCGGAGATCGAGATAGAGTATGTCACCAGGACCCGACTCTTGAGGAAGACCTCCACTCTTTCCAAGAAGAAACCATCGGAGAAAAGGCCTCCCGTACACCAGGAAGGCCAGCTTTACTGAGGTTATCCCCCATACCAGACCCCCCCAGACCCCTCATCAGGGTCATCAGGGCCATCAGGGCAAGGGAGCAGACCAGGGCACACGTAAGCCTAAGAGCCCCAAGCCCCAGACTGGATCAGGGTTTTGACTTCCAGGGCATAGCTCTCCACCTATGGGAGACCACCTACAGACGGGGAGGGGGGGGGATGAGCACCTGATTCATTTTGCCAGCCAGTGGGCTGCTATCACTACCGACTCCTGGGCACTTCAGGTGGTCAGTGAAGGTTACCTCCGTCATCTGGACCAGATGCCTCCCCCTTTCTTCCAGAGGAGCCCCCTCGGACTCCCCTGCACCAGGCCCTGCTACTACAGGAACTTGCAGGCCTTCTCAAGGACGGGTTGTGGAGCCCGTACCACACCACCTCAAAGGCAAAGGGTTCTACTCCAGGTACTTTCTGGTCCCAAAAAGAACAGGAGGCCTAAGGCCTATCCTGGACTTGAGAAATCTGAACAAATTCCTGGTGCAGGAGACGTTCAAAATGCTCTCCCTTGGAATATTGCTGCCCTTTTTCCAGCAGGGAGATTGGCTATGCTCTTTGGACCTAAAGGATGCTTGTACCCACATCATTATTCATCCCAGTCACAGGCCGTACATAAGGTTCATGGTCGGGGGTGATCATTACCAGTATAGAGTACTATCCTTCAGCCTAGCCTCTGCAGCAAGAATCTTCGCCAAATGCCTAGCAGATGTGGCCGCCTATCTCCGTCTTCAAGGGGCCTTTGTCTTCCCATACCTGGATGACTGGCTAGTAAAAGGAGACATGGCCTCAGAGGTGCAACAGGCCACGGCCCGCACCATCAAGGTGCTACAACATCCGGAGTTTGTGATAAACCGTCCCAAATCCCACCTCATTCCAACACAGCCGGGAGTTCATAGGGGCTCACCTGGACACCCTCCAAGCCAGGGCCTTCCTCCCCCAGGACAGGGCAGATCGCCTCAGGGCCCTGGCAACCGAGGTGCAATGCCATCACACTATATCAGTGTGGTCCATGCTTCACCTGCTCGGCCACATGGCTTCCACAGTCCGTGTGGTCCCCAACACCTGCCTCCACATGCGGGCAGCTCAGTGGTGCCTCTGCTCACAGTGGACTCAGGCCACGGGCATGCTCCGGGACAGGGTCTCAGTGACATGTCAACTAGCAGAGTCACTCAATTAGTGGCAGGATGCACAGCACCTGCAGAAGGGCATGCCCTTTCAACACCCAAACCCCCAGAGGGTCCTCATCACAGACACTTCCCTACTGGGCTGGGACACCCACTGCGAGGAACTGCGCACACAGGGCAACTGGTCTCTTGAGGAGAGCCAGCAGCAGATCAACCTGCTGGAGCTCAGAGCAATTTTTTTTGGAGATCAGGGCCTTCCAATGCCGCCTGCAGCATCAGTTGGTGCTGGTTCAAACGGACAACCAGGTTGCAATATTCTACCTGAACAAACGGGGGGCACAGAGTCTCACCGCCTCTGCCAGGAGGCAGTAGCCCTCTGCTCATACGTGATCAGTCAGGGAATGCTGCTCAGGATGGTATACCTTCCGGGCCAGGACAGTGCACTAGCGGACAGACTGAGCAGGGTCCTCCAGCCACACGAGTGGTGCCTAGACCCCAGGGTGTGCACAGTGGCTATTCTGACTATGGGGGAACCCCAAATCTGGACTTCTTTGTCAGCTCAGCCAACACTCAGTGCCCCACTTCTGCTGTCCCCAATTGCATCCCTCCCGGATAGCAGCGGACACCTTCCCCATCTCGTGGTCGGAGAGCCTTTTGTATGCCTTCCCTCTGACACCACTAATCATGTGGACCTTCTTCAAGATTCAGCGGAACAAGGTTTCCATGATCTTGGTGGCCTCGTGGTGGCCCAGACAGCCTTGGTTTCCTCTGTCACTCAACGGAGCTTCTGGTCCCTCTGGGGAGTTCCACAGAACTACTGACCCAGGAGGAGGGCTCGCTTCTCCACCCAAACCTGGGGTCCCTGTCACTAACAGTATGGCTGCTGAACGGGTTGCTCTAGCGCCCCTCGACCTCCTGATGGAGGTGGAAGAAGTCCTCTTCCTGGCCTCTCATAAGAACTCCACGAGATGAGCCTACGCCTTCAAGTGGCACAGATTCTCAGTATGGTGTATGGAGCAATGGGTAGATCCATTCTCCTGCCCAGTGCATAAGATGCTGCCGTACTTGCTCCAACTCTTGCAGACTGGACTCAAATTCAACTCCATCAGGGTACACCTGAGCGTGCTCTCCGCGAACCATCACTCCATAGAGGGCAAGCCTCTTTTTATGCAGCCCCTCATTACCTGATTCATGCAGGGCTTGCTGTTCTCTAAACTTCCCATCCGGTAGCCTCCGGCGGAATGGGATCTCAACGTGATTCTAACACAGCTTACCAAGCCGCCCTTTGAACCCTTGACTACCTGTCATTTACGTTACCGATCTTGGAAGGTTGCCTTCCTGGTGGTACTCACCTCTGTCCACAGAATCAGTGAGCTTCAGGCCTTGGTGGCCGAGCCACCCTACACCAGGTTCTACAAGAAAAGGGCTGTGCTTCACACCCACCCTAAATTCCTCCCAAAGGTGGTATCCACCTTTCATCTCAGCCATGAGATGGTGCTCCCTACCTTCTTTCCACGGCCCCATGCCGACAAGGCAGTGGCCGTTCTCCATACTCTGAACTGCAAAAGGGCCCTGTCCTACTTGCAACGTACTCGGGGCCACCACAAAGCCTCACAGCTTTTCATTTCATACGACCCCATTCGACTGGGGGAGTCTGTCTCCAAGCGGACCTTGTCCACTTGGGTGGCAGGCTGTATTGCCTTTGCCCACGATCAAGCTGGGCTATCGTTGGCACGCCGGGTCACGGTGCACAACGTCAGAACTATGCAACCTCAGTTGCAAGCCTACGCTCTGTCCTTATGGCAGATATCTGCCGGGCTGCCACCTGTCCTCAGTCCACACCTTTGCAGCTCACTACTGCCTGGAGAGGGAGTCTCAATGGGACAGTGCCTTCGGCCAGGCCATACTTCGTAATCTGTTCGGGGTTTAGGAAACTCCTGCCCTCTGACCCTTCTTGTTCAGGCTGCCGGAGCCATAGTTCTCCCTAGACACTGGGTTCCTCAGAGTTTGTCTTCAGATTTGTTTGGGCTGTTCACGGCTGGGCTGTGTTTGTTCTACAGGTTCTCGGTAGCCTGTAGCTAGGGAGTCCCATATGTGAGGACTGACTTCCTGCTTGTTCCTGGAGAAAACGTAGTTACTCATCTGTAACAGGTGTTCTCCAGGGACAGTAGGAATCAGTCCTCACAACCCTCCCTTCTCCCCTTGCAGTTGCTGTACTATTTTTGCAGTCTTCTTTTGTTGTCTCTAGATATGTCATCTGATTGTGTAAGATGGCACCCTTGGGTGGGAAGGGGACCACGCATGCGTGGTGCCATCTCCCAAAGGCTTTCTTTGAAAGCTGGGGAGATACTTCAGTAAGGGCTTTGTGGACGTACCCATATGTGAGGATTGATTTCTGCTGTCTCTGGAGAACACCTGTTAGAGGTGAGTAACTACACTTTACTGTATCCTCCGCAGTAACAAATTCAAAGTTTGATTACGTGTTGAGTGAAAAAATATTTTCTCTTATTAGTCTTAAATGGGGTTACATTGTAGCTTCATTGCGTCATATACTGTACCCAAAGATTGGAGGGTGGCCCCAGTAATGCCAGTTCTTAAGGGTTCCAGGGTTAATCCAAAGAACTATAGACTGGTAGCCTGACATTAATGCCAGTTAAAATGGTAGAACAAAATTATTGAAGATACAGCTAGTCATGGTTTACTAGGCCAAAGCCGAGATAGGTTTAGCGAATGGAAAGTCTTGTCTCACCAGCTTTTTTTTTAAAGATGTGAATAAACATGTTGATAAAGAGCCTCACTGTTATTAAAAAGGCTTCATTAGTTACCAGTGCATCAAAGGATCAAATTTAAATTCCTGTTCAAAATCCAGGTCTCCCAGCAGCTTATAAAATTCCGCCCCAAAACCATCAGGGCCTGGCGCCCGATAACATTCAGCCTTCTGGATAACCCGGTGAACCACCTCCTCCGCTATCGGTGCATCCAGCTGTGCCCTCTGATCTTCCGTCAACCTAGGCAGTTGCACATCTTGCAAGTACTGTCTCATAGAGACCACTGACCCCTCCTTCTTTGAGTATAGCTTTTGATAGAAAGATCGGAACACCTGGGCAATAGCTCGACTTTCCTTATGCAATCTCCCCTGCTCCATCCCATAAGGCCACCACTGCACGGGAGCCTCTACCACCTTGGAGGCAGCGTGCCAGAAGCCCTCCCGGGTTTATCGCCAAAGCAGTAAAGCTGATAGCGATAATACATCAAAGATTTATTGGCCCTCCCGTGCAATACCTCGTTCAGGGCTGCTTGGGTCTCCCACAATCTGCGTTTATTGACCGCACATGGATTAGGTCCAAATCGCTGCCTATCCTTTACCACCTGTTTTTCAAGGCGGACTATCTGTTCCATCAATAATTTCCGCCTTCATGCGACAAACCCAATGATATCCTCCCGCAGGGCCACCTTAGCAGTCTCCCAAAACAATTCCGGACTCTCCTGATGACATTCATTGTAAGAAACAAACTCTTGTCCAGCACTTCTTAAGATATGCATGGAACTCAGCATCCTTATACAATTTTGTCGGGAGCCGCCATATTCTAGTTTGCATCTCGGCCGCGGTCCATTCAAGGTCTACGCAGATCAGGTCTGTAGGACCGATTTGGGCATCCTTCACTCGGGCAAAAACTCTCTGACACCAGAATATAATCAATCCGCGCACTCAAACTGCGTGCCCACGATTGGTGAGTATAATTTCTATCCATCGGGTGTAAGAGTCGCCAAGGATTCACCACCCCCAGCCGTCGCCGCAAGGCTTGTATGGTTCTCGTCGTTTGCGCCTGCGCCCCTGCCCCTTCCCCTCCCCCTCTGGTCGTATCCAACTCAACATCCAGTAGCCCATTAAAATCACCACTCAGTATCAAGGGCGTCTCGGGGAGCTGCTCCACACGAGAAGCCAAACGGGCATAAAGCGCCCGGTCCAGCACATTAGGACTATAGAGGTTCACCAGTACTATGAGCTGCCCCTCCAGAGTCCCATACAGAAGCACATATCGGCCTTCTGGGTCCACGTAATCCCGCTCCTGAACAAACCTGATCCTTTTGTGCATTAGAATGACCACTCCACCTTTCTTCCCTTTTGCCGGAGCCTCCCATACCTGCCCCACCCAGTCCCTCTGCAATTTAAGGTGCTCTTCGGCAGTCTGGTGAGTTTCCTGCAGCATGGCAATATCACATTTTTGTCGGGCCAGGGCTCGCAATACTTGATATCTCTTGATAGGGGTCCCTATCCCACATACATTCCATGAAATGATCTTCAGGGTATCCATTCCCAAAAAGTTCCAATTCTTCCGGCTATCCAGTTTAGCATGAGAAAGACCTCCCCAGCCTGAGGTCTTCCCAGAAACTCACCCATGTGTTGTATCTTTGAGGCTACTCACTATCCACCCCCGTGCCCAACCCTCCCACCCAGTCCCACCTATTCCTGTATTTAGGCTGCCTCCCCCCTCTTCCCTCCCCACTCCTCCCCCACCCCTTCCCTGCTCCATACCCCAACTCCCTCTCCCCTTCCCCCTCCTCTGATCTCGCTTCTCCTCCCCCTCCCCCTCCGTTAGTCACCTTAATGTGTTTAGGGCCCCCCTCCTTCACCCGCATTCTACGATCCCCACGTCCCAGTCATTCCCCCTAGACCCCCGGAAGATCTCCCACTGGAGCTATCGAGACGTAACAATAACTGACCACAACCCCCGTAGGACCAACATAGAGGATCCTTATCTCCCACTGCTCCGCTTATCCACTATCTACTGCTCCTGTAGGAGAAACCTACTCCCCCCCCCCCCAGCCCATCCATCCCCCATCTTCACAGTCATGGTAAACAGAAACACACTTACCCCAGCTAATAAAATGAAGTACACCTAGCCCTATCCCCAGTCTCAACCCAACCCCCCCCCCCCCCCCGGCCAACCCATAGCCCCACATATAGAGAAAAAACTAGAGCCTTCACCTCCCTCCTCCCACCGGGCCATAGGGGAAAGCTGAATCCCCCTCGCCCCCCCCCCTTCACACATTCCAAACCGGGTGCCCACAAGTCCCAAGTCCAATTTTCACAGCCTGGATCGCTCTCACCAGGCCTCCGGTCTCCTCCAAAAAGCTGCCACAGCCAGCAGTCTCTCCCGGTCCTTCTCACGACTTGCTGAGTAGCGCTGCCTGTGTGTCTGCCTCTAGCACCTCCGCTGTTCCCGCCGTTTTCTGCGCTATGTCCACGACGTACTGAGCCGCTGCCGCAGCCATCTCAAATATCCGATGCCCTCCATTGTGGTTGATATGCAGTCGAGCGGGGTACTGGACTGTGAATTTTATATTTGCATCCACCAACTGTTGGCAAATAGGCGCATAAACTCGTCTGCGCTGGCTCAAAGCCACTGAATAGTCCTGCGCCACTCTAATTTTAGCATTCTCGTGCTCCATTACCCCCTGCTTCCTGGCTGCCCGCAACACCGCCTCCTTCTGTGGGAATTCCAGGAACTTGGCCAAGACCACTCTAGGCCGGCAGTCCTTGGGCTGCTTAGACCCTATTTGGTGCACTCTTCTCAACTTGATGGGCCCATAGTCCTCTCTCTCCTTCAGAAGCAACAAAATCAGCCTTCTCCAGATATGCCTGCAACTCCTTGTCCAGGATCCGATCCGGAATGCCCAAAAAACGTAGGTTATTCCATCTGGATCGGTTCTCCAGGTCATCTATTTTTGCTGCCAGGGCCTGAAGCACCCGTTGCATATGTTTCACCTCCTGTGTGACCGCCTCTAGGCCCTCCTCACTCTGTACTATTCGGGACTCAGCTTCCTGCATCCGATTCCCCAGCGTTCACATAATTTCCTGCAAAGAGTCCATTTTGCTGTGCAGGGTATTGAATTGGACCGCTAACTCTCCAGCCACAGCCGCAGAGACCTCATCCAAAAAGGCTTGTGAGGCAGGCAATTTCGGCACCGGGGGCGAGTCTGCCATCTTGGGCTGGCCAGCCACCCGATCTTTCTCCCTCCAATTAGCCTTCACCGCCGCTGCCATGCTCAATTAACAGCCGCCTGCACTTGCACTGCTCTTCGGCTTCTCCGCCGGCATCTTTGATAAAGCACTACGGGTAGCAAAAATGGCTCGTTTCGCCGGTAAGGTCGGAGGGAGCCTAGAGAGCGAGTGATCAGCGTCCACTTGCTTTCACCACATCACGTGACTCCTCATTGTGGACTTTTTATTAATGACAAAAGTAGTCTTCACCTTATCTGCGAAAATCCTATAGTTGGACAATAAGGTTAAATAACTGTCCTTACCTGAGAAAAAAGATTTCCTCCATTTGTGGTGTTCTTAGCACAATGGTCTGTTAGTGTGACTAATCTCAGAAGAAAACCATGTAACTTCTAGTTAGCCTCATAGAGACAATGTGATCAGTAGATACAGTGGCCTACCGTAGATTCTATTCTTATGGAGAATTTATCCTTTGAAATAACTAGTGGAGGACTTCCGGTGATGTCATCGGGATAGATGGCGGTGTAGTGATCGAGCTCCGCCACCTAAGCCTGTAAAAAGTGGGAAATGTGCCCCTAAATGAGCAATTCGCATGGAGCAATAGAGTGGAGGAAGTAGGGCACCGAGCCGAAAGCGGGAGCTGCAGAGAACAGAGAACGGATCCTGGTCAGATTGCCCTGGGGAGCAGAGGAGCCCGGAAAACCATCCGATATGCCGACCACGTGGCTGGCCGGAGTGCAGCGTAACAGCGTGGTGGCGGCTGACAGACGGCTATTAAGCTGGTGAGTCAGTGAGTGGGCCGTAGTGTGCTGAGAAGGCAGAAGAGGCCGAGCCCAGAGGGGTAGGAGGGAGCGCGAAGGAGCACGAAGCGAGTCTGCAGAGGGGATCCTGAGCAGAGAAGCAGCGAGGTAGTGTGTAGCAGCGGAGGTGAAAAGCAGCGGACACAGAGAGATCTAAGGAGGCTCTGGGAGACCTGGAGGTGAGAGAGCTGCCAAGGGGACAGAACGCATTATAATAAAGTACTGTCAGAAATCGGGGATTGAATGGACTGAGCATAAAGCAGCCAAGCAGGAATAGCACAGGAGAAGAGTACGACATCTTGCGTAGAGCTGATCAGATAAACACAAAGACGGAGGGACAAGACAGCATTCTAAGAAGGAGCCCTCGAAGGATAGTGGAAAAGGCCTCAGTGGTGGGAGCAACTTCAGAAAACACTGGTACGACATAACATCACAGCCTGGGCGCAACAAGAGAGAATATGGAGAAAAATAAAGGCAGACAGTCAGTGAGGAGGAAACTTGCTGAATTTCGATCTTCCTATGTGACACCCAAAGGTGGAAAAGAGGGGGGAGAAGGAGGGCAGACAGACTACAGCTTGCAAGCCCAAATGATCCCGAGGAGGAGCTGGAGAGGGGGTGTAGGAATGGCTAACAGAGCTGAAAGACGAGATCAAGATGGAAATAAGTGGGGTAAAAAATGAATTAAAAGAGACAATACAAGCCCTGAGACAAGATATAGTCGACATGGGTAATCGTGTGGAAGAAACAGAGATGCAGATGGAGAAACAAGGGGCAGTACTAGAGCAGCTACAAAAAGGATGGGAGGAATTTAAGTGTGCTCAAGGAGTAGCAGGTGAAAATGGAAGACTTGGAGGATAGATCCAGGAGATGCAATATAAGAGTGTGAGGTATCCCAGAAGAACCTAAATATAAAAACTGTGAAGAGGTAATTGCTAAAATATTCCAGTCATTATTAGCAACTGTAGACCAGGAGGAAAGTGGGGTAGGAGAGACTCTGCAAATAGAGAGAGCACATAGAGACTTGGGGCCCTGCAAGAGACAACAAACCACGAGATATAGTAGTATGTCTTGGTTCGTTCAAAATTAAAGAAAGACTTTTGTGGGCGGTGAGGAAAACGAAACAGTTTATCTGGGACGAACACAAACTGAAACTTTTCCAAGATATCTCCTTCAGAACGTTATAGCGCAGAAGAAACCTTCAGGAGGTAACAGCGTATTTGAGACGGGAGGACATGAGATACAAATGGTTGTTTTCCTTTTGGTTTTCTAATCACGGTAACGGGAAGGTCAAGACGGGTGCAGACCTGTGAGGAAGCCTGGAAAGCATGTAAAGAACTGGGTTTAAGCAATCTTCCAGAGGGGGTGAGGAGGTCGGCAGGAACAACGACCACAGCAACATCCACCTCTAAGAGGAACGATTTACATTGGCACAGGGCACCAGTGGCAGGCAGAAGACCGGCGAGGCTGAATCGAGAGAGCCCAGGAGCACAAGCGTCAGAGAACGGAGCGGGATAAAAATGAGGGCTCTGTATATTGCTGATAATGAAGTAAACATGAAAAGAGATGGGGGGATGTCAGTTGTAAATAAGCTATGGGTATGAGGGGAGGGGGGGAGAGGTGTAGAGTGGGATAAAGATTGGTAAGGGAATTAGAGGGGAGGTAGGGGGCGAGATGGGGGGAAGAGGTAAGATGTAGGAGTAAGGGAGAAGGAGGGACGAATTGGCCTGATGGGGATAAAAGAGGGGAGGTTAGGGACATAGGGGAGAAGCGGAATGGAGGGGTAGGGACAAGCGAAGGCCCGAGATGTAGACACCATACTGGAAGTCGAATCTCTCTTCTTGAGAGGGGGGAAGGGGAAGGGAGATAGGGTGGACGGGGGGGATGGGAAGGGGGAGGTCAGAGGGGGGGAGGGGGTGGGGTTAGGGGTACATTTGGCAAGGCCAGGAGAGTAGAGGGTACAAGGAAATAAAGGTGAATTAAAAAGTCTCATTAAATGTAAAGGGGCTTAACTCCCCATTTAAACGTCAAAAATTGTATACAGAAATAGCTCGTCAGAACGCAGCGATCGTGATGATACAGGAAACGCATCTGACAAGAACTACAGAGTACCTGGTTAAGCCCAGGAGTTATGGAGTTTATATACATGCATCTAATACAGTAGAAAAGAAAAAAGGAGGGGTTGCCATTCTGATTGATACAAAGTTAAAGATGTACATGCAATCGATTGTGCAGGATAAAGCGGGGAGATATGTTTTATTGCGTTTGAAGGTGGGGACTGCTTGGTATTGTATAATGAATGTATATTCACCAACAGAAGCACAAAGTGAATTCTGCACAAAATTGAATGAGGAGGTGGGGAAAATGGGGGAGGGTATTCTAATCTGTGGAGGTGATTTTAATGTAACATGGAACCCAGATAGGGATGCAACGGGGAAAAGAGAGAGCAAAAGGGCGAATAGGAAAACATATCATAACTTTGTAATGCAGCATTGTCTGATAGACGTGTGGAGACTACAACACCCAGGGAAGAGACAATTTTCCTATTTCTCACCAGTACACGGCTCCTACTTGAGAATAGATGCTTTTTGGGTATCAAAGGAGGTGGGAGGTAGGATTAAGGGGGCGGAGATGGACACAATCACCTGATTGGACCATGCACCAGTTGTGGTACGTTTTAAGAATGGAGGGTGAGGGGGAAAGGCACACAATTCTGGAGGCTGAATGAATCATTATTAGAAGAGGGGAGGGTCAGGGCGGATGTTTAGAGAGAAACGGAATATTTTAAATGCAACGATAATGGGGAGGTTGCTCGGGGAGAAGTGTGGGATGGGTATAAGGCAGTGGTGAGAGGCATACTAGTTAAATGGGGGGGAGGCACGAAAAAGGAAAGAAAGAGAGGGAAGAGAGCAGGAGGTTTTTGAGGGAGGTAATAAAGCAGGGAGATATATGGCGCAGAAATTGAAACAAAGGAAGCTGCGCTCCCACATAATGAGAATTCGAAAGAGGGGAGGGGAACTGGTGACTAAGGATGGGGAGATCAGAGAAGCTTTTCGGGAATATTAGCAGGGGTTATACAAAGCAAGGGAAACACCACAGAGGGAGAGAGTACAAAGTTACCTAGATTCCATAAACTTACCTAAATTAGAGGAGGGGGAACAAGAGGAACTCTGTAAGCTCATGCGAGGGGATGAGATGCAGAGGGCAATAAAACAATTGAAACTAGACAAAGCACCGGGATTGGATGGGCTCACAGCGCGCGTCTATCGAAATTTTGGTGAGATATTAACGGAACCCTTAGTTAAGTTATTTAATCTACTGAGGGAGGGAGGGGAGTTAGCGGGAACAATGGGATGGGCGTGTATTACAGTAATACATAAAAGAGGGAAAAGACCCGCAAGACTGTTCCTCTTATAGGCCTATCTCGCTGCTAAACTTAGACGCTAAACTGCTAGCTAAAATACTTACCATGCGCCTAAATAAGATAATAGGGAAGCTTATACACCAGGACCAAACGGGATTTATACCAGGGAGACAAGTAGCGGACAATATTAGGAAGATATTAAATATGATATGGTCCATTGAACAAAGCGGGGAGGAGGCGTTGCTCCTGTCGCTGGACGCGGAAAAGGCTTTCGACCAGGTGTCGTGGCCTTTTCTATTCCAAGTATTGGAGAGACTGGGGCTGGGGAAGGCAGAAATTGGGTTCAGGCAGTGTATCATCAGCCAAAAGCGTGTGTGAGGGTAAATGGCACCTATTCTGGATTTTTTTGAGCAGGGGAGGAGTAAGAGACAGGGATGGCCCCCTATCGCCACTATTATTTGCAATAGCACTGGAACCATTTGCACAGCAGGTGAGAGAACGGGCTGATATAACGGGAATAAAAGTTGGGCGGAGTGCATATAAAATATCCATGTTCGTGGAAAACATTATACTAAGGGGCTTGTTTACAAAGCCGCGGTAGCAGTTTCCAATCATTATCGGAGACGCGGCCCCATTGAAATCAATGTATTGAAATCAATGGGGCCGCGGCTCCGATAACGATCGGAAACCGCTACCGCGGCTTTGTAAACAAGCCCCTAAGTGTGGCTAGACTTAGGATTAGTATCCCACTAGTAATGTGGGAGTTGGAAGAATATGGTAAAATGTCGGGATTTACAGTAAATTGGACTAAATCAGAGATTTTAAATTTAGCTGTGCCAAGTGAGGTAAAAGAAATAGTGCAAACGAAATGCCCAATTAAATGGGTGAAGGAGAGTATTCGCTATCTGGGTATTCAAATAAGCAGGAGGCTGGAAGCGTTATATAAACTAAACTATTTGAAGTTGTTTGGGCAGATAGAGAGTTGGTTAGATGGGTGGGGACGAGGCTACCTATCATGGTTTGGGCGCATAGCAACCATAAAGATGATGTTAGTGCCACTGTTGCTGTTCTTATTTCAGACACTCCCTATAAGGGTACCGTACAATAAATTAAAACAGGTACAACGACTAGTAAATAGATTCATATGGGCAAAGAGGAGCCCTCGGGTAGCGCAGACGGTAATGCAGAGAGCCAAGGGGGAGGGGGGCTAGAAGTTCCAAATTTTAGGAAATATTATGAGGCAACGCAATTGAAAACGATCTACGAGTGGCAAAGAGGAACACGGAAACAGTGGGTCCAAATGGAGAAAGAGCTGCTAGGGGGAGATGAACTAGAAAGAATAATATGAAGGGGTAGTAAAGGCTTTGATATCCGACTCACAAATTCTCTGGTTATGCATAGTTTGAACGTATTGAAAGGGAATAAAAAACAGCTAGTGGGTAATAAGAGCTATACGCAGGGCATGACATTGGAGGCCTGTTTTGATAGGGGAAAGGGACCCGGGGTTTTGCGGGCCTTAAGGATCTATATGGGTTAAAGGAAAGGGATTATTATGCATATCTACAACTTAGCCATTTCATCCGTCAGCCGAAAGTATGGTCAGAGCTGTGGGAAAATAGAGGTGGGTTTGAGATCATTTGCTCAGGTTATTTGTGTCATAAGGGGGTTTTGTCCAGAATTTACAAAGGCTTAACGGAAGGGAGGGGCACTAAACTGAGATATATGTTGAAATGGGAGAAGGACGTGGGGGTGAGTTGGACCATGGAGGTGTGGGAAAAGATAATTCAGACAGTAGCTAACACTTCTATCGCTACACAAATAAAGGAGAATGCTTATAAAGTATTATTTAGATGGTACTGGACGCCAGTACGCAACAAACAAGCAGGTAAGGGACAGGATGAACACTGTTGGAGGGGTTGTCCTGAGAAGGGGGATTGGTTACATATGTGGTGGAAGTGTGAAAAGCTACAGGCCTTTTGGGTAAGGATTATAGATACGATACATGGCATGACAGGATATAGGCTGCAGCGCAGTCTGGAGACATGTTTGTTGCCTCAACTTGACGAAGATATTCCCGGGGGGTGGGGGGGGGGGGTGCTGCATCATTGTATAGTAGCAGCACAATGTGAGTTAGCTCAACATTGGGTGGGGTTGAGTGAACCACAACTGGCACGATTTGTCAGAAGAGTGGCTGAGGTGAGCTTGATGTATAAATTGACAGAGCTGAGGCGGGGAAAAGGTGAGCAGAGTGCAGAACAATGGAAGGGGGTGTGGCAGTGGTTGGAAGACTGGAGGGGGAGCGAGCGAGAGTGGAAAGAGTGCAGAATGACGATATGAGTGAAGGAGGGCGGGGAAAAAAAGGGGGAGGGAGGGGAGGGGACAAGGGGTGGTAGGGGAGGGTAATACATACAGTATGGTGGGAGCTGTATAGGAGGGATGTATTAGCAAGGGGGGATTAAGGTTTCATGAAGGGTAAATATTGTGGAGAATGTCTAATGTTAAATGCTGAGGTTGTTGTAATTTACCATGCAGTTACCAATAAAAATTTAAAATGGAAAAAAAGAAATAACTAGTGGAAGCCAGATTGCTTATTATCAATCACACATCTCTTTCTAGCCAAAATGTAAGGAGGAGACCTATTTGGCAAACTTAATAAGAGCTTAGACATAAACCTAATAAAAAATGATCTGACCAGAGGACCGTTCAAAGATACAGTTAGACTCTACAAAAGAATCTTTTACAAAAATGTGTTTATTTCCCCTTAGCATGTAGACAGTATTTGGAAAAGTATCCTGGGGACAACAGTCTTCTCTGGGAAGTCGAAGGAGTTGGGCATTGGTTCCAGAGAACATCCATTATCAGCAGAATACAGAAGGACGTTCTCAAAAATACAGGTAGAAAACTAATTATACAACTGGTTAAATGTTTGTGTGTTCATCAGGGGAACTGGATAAGTGTCATCTCTGAAGGCCACATAAATTAGCAATGGCATTGTGTCGACTAGAGCATAAAGCTGTTGAATCTTGTTATCTATAGGTTTGAATCCTCTCTCTCTGATGCCAATGTTAAGTTGGTCACTGCCAGGTAAACTTAACCTCTACAATTTTGTCTAGTTAACTTCTACCATAGTTTTCAACCTGAAAAAGTTAGGGCTCAAGATTTAGTCTAAAGTTAACTGGACAATGTTCACTTTAGACTTACTGTTTGGCTGACCATTGTTACATGAGTAACTTTGACTGGCCTACACTGAATATCAGCACTGACCAGCCAAAATGAAACCATGTCGGGGAGCGCAGCCAACACAACCTTGTTTTTGGTTGGTAGAGTATCAGTTTACCTGGACAAAATTTTGACAGTGAGTAGGGTGGAGAAAGAGATTTTAAACATTGCAGTTACCAGAGCTCCAGAAGTTACCCAGATAAACCCTTTGAGTACTGGCCCCTATGTAACTTTCAGCAAAACATCTAACTGTTCTATGCTTAGCGGAGTTCCAGGCTGTATCTGACTTAGCTTCTCTGCAGTCGGAGCCAAGATAAGCCCAACAGACGAGTCGGATCAAAAAAATGCAGATGCCATCTCTGCATCTAGATGGAGTTAGCAGAGGGGTTCCACTTGATCCAGGGCCAGCACAGCCATCATGAAAACTAGGTGGTCACCTAGGGCGGCAGCTTCTTTGGGGGGTGGGATGTGAAAACATCTTTGTAAATGATGATTTTGACATAAAGTAACTTGAACAGGAAGGTGTATATCAATATAGTATCTAGGAGAAGAGGAAGGAGCAACAATCCAGCATAAATTACTGAGAAATAAGATTAGCAAAGAATAGTACTGGAGATAAAATATTTTTCAGTATTAATTTTAAAAAAGATACAAGGCATCAACAATATTGCAATTTCTGTACACTCATACAGCTTGGGAACTGTAGACTAGCCTTTTAAATACCTTGAAAAACTGGATGTACCATGAGACTACTGCTAGGGGTCAACTTCCCATATATGAGAGATCGGACATGGCCTGTTCTGACAGCTGTTGCATAGTATGTTACTGTGCAGCAGCTGGCAAGACTGCGGATAGTAGATGATGTTAAATGTACCTGCACTACTGGAAGTCTGATGGTGTCGCCACATACCCTGACTTCAGAGCGGGGTTAGCTACTACTAATGGTATGTGCAAAATTAATCTATTTGAAAATATTGTCCCCTTGATAGTAACATAGTAAATGACCGCAGATAAAGACCAGTATGGTCCATCTAGTCTGCCCAGTAATATAGCAGTAGTAGGTGCACCTGCCACTCTGTGCAGGCCACCCCTCCCCACGTCTTTGTTTAGGGGTGAACCCGCTGTTCCGTATAGGACACCCCTATTTGTTGAGAAATTAGATGGTTCAGTTTATTTTGATTTTATCCTGTTGCTGTAAAGTGATCCACTGTCTGTCCCATGCCATTTTGAATTCCGTCACTGCGTTTGCCCCCACCACTTCCATCGGGAAGGCATTCCAAGCATCCACCACCCTTTCAGTGAAAAAGTATTTCCTGACATTGCCTTTCAGTTTACCACCTTGCAGCTTCATATTATGTCCTCTAGTTTTACAGCTTCCCCATCTTTGGAAGAGGTTTGTTTATTCATTATTTCTCTTTAAGTATTTAAAGGTCTGAATCATATCTCCCCTATCCCTCCTCCTCCAAAGTGTACATATTTAGGTCTTCAAGTCTCTTCTCATAAGGCTTCTGATGCAGGCTCCAAATCATTTTGGTTGCCTTCCTCTGAATAGTTTCCATTCTTTTTACATCCTTTGCAAGATATGGCCTCCAAAACTGAACACAGTATTCCAAGTGAGGCCTCACCAGTGACTTAAACAGTGGCATTAGTACCTCTTCCTTTCTGCTGGTAATTCCTCTTTGTATGCAGCCCAACATCCTCCTGGCTTTTGGCACCACCTTGTCACACTGTTTTTCCACCTTGAGATACTCGGAAATAATCACACCAAGGTCCTTCTCCTGGTCCGTGCACACCAACCTCTCGCACCCTATCGTGTACATTTCCCTTGGATTTCTGCTACCCAAGTGCATGACACTGCACTTCTTTGCATTAAATCTTAATTGCCAAGCATTAGACCATTCTTCCAGCTTTTGTAGATCTTTCCTCATGTTAATCACTCCCTCGGGGGAGTCCTCTCTGTTGCAAACTTTCGTGTCATCTGCAAAAAGACAGACCTTTCCATTCAGTCTTTCAGCAATATCACTCAGAAATTACATTGAACAGTGCCGGACCCAGGACCGAACCCTGGGGCACCCCGCTAATCACCTTCCTTTCATCCGAGTGAGCTCCATTTACCATCACCTTCTGTCGTCTGTCAGTCAACCAATTTCTGATCCAGTTTACCACCTTGGGACCCATCCCCAAACCACTGACAGTATCAAAGGCTTTGCTGAAATCCAGGTAAATGACATCCATCGCATGCCCCTGATCTAGTTCTCTGGTCAACCAGTCAAAGAACTCAATCAGATTTGTTTGGCAAGATCGTCCTTCGGTAAAACCATGTTGCCTCGGATCTTGCAATTTTGAGAAAGTCCACTATTTGCTCTTTCATGAGCGCCTCCATTACTTTTCCCGCCACTGAGGTAAGGCTCACAGGCCTGTAGTTTTACACTTCTTCCCTGTCACCACTTTTGTGTAGAGATACGACATCAGCCATTCTCCAGTCCTGAGGAACCTCTACTGTTTCCAAGGATCTGTTGAAAACATCCTTTAACGGCCCTGCAAGAACCTCACTGAGCTCTTTCAGTATCCTGGGATGTATCCCATCCGGTCCCATGGCCTTGTCCACTTTCAGTTTTGCAAGTTGTTCTAACACATCATCTTCTGTGAATGGTGTGGTATCAACTTCATTCCCATTTTTATATTTGGGAGTCACAGGTGGTCCTTTTCCAGGATTTTCTTTAGTAAAAACAGAGCAGAAGTATTTGTTTAGCAATTTTGTTTTTTCAATGTCACTTTCCACGAGTCCGTTCCCAGAACTTCTGAGTCCTGCAATTCCATCTCTGATGTTCTTCCTTTCCCAAATATACCTGAAGAAAGTTTTGTCTCCACACTTAACTATCTTTAGCCATCTTTTCCTCTGCCTTTGATTTTGCTATCCTCATTTCTCTTTTTGTCTCTTTTGAGTTTGATCCTGTATTCATTTCTGTGTTCCTCTGTTTGCAAGCTTTTGAATTTTGTGAAAGCTGTGTTTTTTGCCTTTATTTGAGCAGGTTTCCTTTTCCTCTTGTTTTTATTTACTTTTCTTACATATTTATCTGTTGCCCCTTTTATTGCCACCTTTAGTTTAGCCCATTGCAATTCCACTTCCTTATCCCCTTCCACCCTGTCAACTCCTCCTTTAGGTACTCGGCCATTTTACTGAAGTGAGTGTTTTTGAAGTTTAGGACTTTGATAAAACACCATGGGGCATGAATTAATAATATTGGGGTATGCAGTGTTTTTTTATTGAAATTTGCATTGAGGCTTTTTCTCTTATTCTGTTGTCTGCATTAGTGTGGCCACTGGGGGCAGAGGTTTGCTCTTTCTCTTGCATTAATTTGCTCTGTGTCCTGACACCACTAAGTGTTTTTTTTCTCTGTGCCAGCTTACATTCAGTCCTATAGGGATATCATGTGAATAATTTTGAGGCATATCATTGAGCTGCAATAAATTTATCTCTGGTGTGCAATTAAAATAAGAACATATAGAAATAGTATCTCCAGGAACAAGCAAGAATACAGTCTTCATATGTGGGTATCGTCGGTACTGTTGGAGCCCGCAGGAACACTGCCCAGCGTGCAACTGGAAAGCTTTTGGGAGCACTCCACTGTGCCTGTGCATCTGCCTTCCCGCCTTCCAAGTCCTCTCCTCAGTTCTTTGTTTTCTGCGGAGCCAGCAGGTTGTTTTCTTCCTGTTCCTGACGAAAAACGTCATTTTTTTAATTTAAATCTGTGCTCTGCCTTTTCTGTTGATGCTGGTACCTTCCCTGATACCAGCTCCGATATTTTCTTTTTGCTTTATTATCTTTTTCTTTTATTTTTCTTTATTTTTCTTCTTTTGGTAGTTTCTACTGCCAAATTAGGCCTAGGCCTATCTTTTTCCGCCATGATGGACAAAAACATCAGTGGTTTCAAAAAATGTACCAAGGGCTCTGGTACAATATCGGTCACTGATAAACATGACTGGTGTTTAAAATATTTGGGCCTAGACGATTTACAGAATGATTGTCATTTGTTGGCACAAAGGACAAAAAGAGGCCTAAAGAACAGAACCAAACAGTATGGTTCTTTGTTTGCCTCAGACTGGATTGCAGTTGCTTCCACATCATCGAGGACGTCAGCCTCCTCCATTGGTTCTCAGGTCTCCTCAAAATCCAAACATAAGACTAAGTCTAAGTCATCGGCATCAAAGTCCGATAACGATCAGCGAGGTAAGTCCCTTCATCATCATTGAGATTCACCAAAAGGTGCATCTGATGCTGATCAGCCCTCTAAAGCATAAATGGGTCTTCAGGATGCTCCCAAGCATCGACTTCCAGAGAGCTACTGGTACTATGCTCTGGGATGGTGGCTCATAGCTCCGTATGTG
This sequence comes from Ichthyophis bannanicus, assembly GCA_033557465.1. Classification (NCBI taxonomy): domain Eukaryota; kingdom Metazoa; phylum Chordata; class Amphibia; order Gymnophiona; family Ichthyophiidae; genus Ichthyophis; species Ichthyophis bannanicus. The sequence goes on from CM066032.1 coordinate 344,824,730, forward strand.
ATTCTACCCAGGCATCGGTCTCCTCCCTCGATCAGCATATCCTGGCTATCAAGAGGAGTTTGGCAGCACTCCTGGCAGCCGCTGTACCAATGATATTGACTGCTCCAGAGGGGCAGATGCCGTTTTCTGGCTTGCATTCGGTACCTCCAGGTCTGATGCCAGCCCTTGAACCTGCATTAGGGGATCCTCTTCCTTTGATGCCTGCGCTGGAACCGGCAGGCGTCGTCTGTTCCCAACTGGATCCCTGTACTGGTACCACACTGGCTGAACATCAGCATCAACATCAGGCCTCGACATCGGCACGAGACCGTTGATACTTTGATTTTGTCTCAATCTGACTCATTCTCTTCCGATTCCGATCATACATCGGAGGATTCCAGGGCTACACGGGACATCCCTTATGACCACTCCCTTCCTCATGAGCGGTGCCGATCTCCACCAGAGGAGATGTTTTTTCAAGCATTCGGGGTATGGCAGCAGGGATCCAGATTACGTGTCATTGGAAATAGAACCAAGGGCAGAGAAATTGGAAATCCTCCAATACCCCTTGGCGCCCAAAGGCGGCGGTCACATAACCATTGCATCATAAAATCATAAGATATGCTAGACTGGGTCAGACCAAGGTCCATCAAGCCCAGTATCCTGCTTTTAACAGTGGCCAATCTAGGTCACAAGTACCTAGCAAGTTTCCCCAAAAGACACAGGTTCCACAATGCTTGTATTGAGGCAAGCAGTGAATATCCCAGGTCCACTTTAATAATGGTTTATGGAACTTTCTTCCAGGAACTTGTCCAAACCTTTTCTAAACCCGGCTACACTAACAGCTTTTACTACATCCTCCAGTAACGAATTCCAGAGTTTGATTATTAGTCTTAAATAGGTTACCCTGTAGCTTCATTGCATGTCCCCTAGTCTTTCTGTATTTTGATGGTGTAAACAATCGATCTATGTTTACCCATTCCACTCTGTTCATTAATTTATAGACCTCTATCATATCTCCCCTCAGCCGCCTCTCATTCATAGGGATTTCCTTCCATCCTCTTTACCATTTTGCTGATTCTTCTCTGTACCTTTTCTAATAATGCTTTATCCTTTTAAAGATACGGCAACCAGAATTGCACACAATATTCAAGGTGCAGTCGCACCATGGAACGATACAGAGGCATTATAATATCCTTTGTTTTATTCTCCATTCCTTTCCTTATGATATCTAGCATTCTATTTGCTCTCTTTGCTGCCGCTGCACAGTGGGCAGAGGGTTTTAACATGTTATCGACGATGATGCCTAAATCTTTTTCCTGGGTGGTGGTTCCTAATGTGGTAACCATAGTTTGGGTTTTTCTTTTCTAGGTGCATAACTTTGTACTTGTCCATATTAAATTTCATCTGCCACTTGGATGCCCAGTCTTTCAATTTATCAAGATCCTCTTGCTAATTTTCCACAATCCTCATGGGTTTTAACAACTTTGAATAGTTTTGTGTCATCTGCACTCGTTATTCCCATTTCCAGGTCATTTATGAATATGTTAAAAAGCAGCGGACCCAGCACAGATCCCTGGGGTACTCTACTATTCACCTTTCTCCATTGGGAAAATTGGCTTCTCCAGGACCAAGCAGGAAGTCAGTCCTCACATATGGGTGACGTCGGCGCCGACGGAGCCCTCGCGGAGCAATTTTCCCCAGCTTTCAAAGAAAGCCTTTGGGAATTGCAGCGCGCATGCGCGGTCCCCTTCCCGCCCAAGGGTGCCATCTTGCTCAGTCTTCTTTTTTCCGCGGAGCCCTACAGACGTTGTTTGTAATTCACCGCTAGAAAAGTTGATTTTATTTGTCTTTTTTCTCGGTTCGACGCCGGTTCTTTTCCCGCCCGGACCCGCGATGCCGGTTGCAAGTCCGTTCTTTATTTTTCGGTTTTTTGTCCTTCGTGACAGATTTCGCGCCTTTTTTTCTTTCACTGGCAGCCATGTCTTTTGACCTCGTAGGGGCCCTTTTTCCCCCGATGGCTGCCAGTGGGTTTAAGAAGTGTGATCGCTGTAAGAAGCTCATGTCTCTTACCGACACACACGACTGCTGCCTCCGCTGCCTCGGACCCGAACATGACCCGATGATCTGTGGTCCGTGTGGCAAGATGTCCTCAAAAGCGTTGAGGAGTCGGCAGCATCAGCGGGAATGTATCTTCTCTGACTCCGGCCGGGCCCGGACCTCGTCAGAGACTTCGACGTCTCGGGACTCTGGTCCTGAGCATCGTCGAAGTTCCTCTGAGCGGGGGTCTCCCACCCGGGAACATCATCGGAAGAAGAAACCAGCGAGGGCGGCGTCGGTGGACGCTCCTGGTTCCTCGAGGGCCAGGTCGCATAGCCCCGATAGCCGTCCCGGGTCCTCGGAGATGGAGAGGCCTTCCAAACATCCTCGTCTCGAGATGGACTCGCCTGCTCACGTAAGTGCTGTAGTCCTCGTGGACTCGCCTCCGAGGGAGCTGACGTTGGGCCCGACGCCGTCGGTGCCCGAGTCGGGGGCTGCTGGGTCTCCTGAGCTCGGACTCAGGTTGACGGCTTTGGAGAGCAGTCTGACTGCCTTCATGGACCAGCAGCGGGCATTGATCGCTGGCCTTGCCGGTGCTTCTGCCCTGACCACCGGGACGTCGACGTCCAAGTCGACCCCGGAGACCGAGCCGATCCTCGAGTCCATGAGGGCTCGAGTCGATCCTCGGTCACGGTCTCCCTCGGCCTCCCGTTCGGGACCGAGGTCGTCGACGCCGACTCCCTCGGCGTCGGGGCGGACGGCAGCGATGCCCGCCCGACCGGAGCCGCTCGACTCCTCCTCCAAGGAGTCGGCCTGGGAATCCGAGGACGAAGAGTCACCTGGTTCTTTTCGGACTCGGTGTGTCCCATCGGACTCCCCCGAGTCCGAACCTCGGAGACAGTCCCCCCTGGAGGATACCCGGTTCTCGGACTTTGTGCGGGATATGGCCAAGGCCTTGGCCTTCCCCGCGGATCCCGAGGAGGAGCCTCGAGCCGAAGAGCTCGATGCCCTCCAGTATGACTCTCCCCCAAAGGAGGCCTTTACTGTACCGGTTCCTCCGATGCTGGAACGACTTCTCTTCCGCATGTGGGAGAGCCCGGCATCGTCGCCGGTGTTAAGCAAGCGGGTCGATTCCATTTATCGAGTCCGCAAGAGCCCCGGGTTCCAAAAGGCACAACTACCACACCATTCCATGGTGGTGGAATCGGCCATGCATAGACTTAAGAGTCAAAAGATGCACTCCTCGGTGCCTCCCGGTCGGGAGGCTCGAAGCCTGGATGCCCTCGGTAGGAAGTGTTTCCAGGGCTCTATGCTTGCTTGTCGAGTCCAGACCTACCAGCTCTATATGGGCATGTATCTCCGAGACCTGGCTAAAGAAATAGCCGGGTTCTCTGCTGGTCTCTCCGAAGAACCTCTGCAGAGGTTCCAAGCCTTGTCAACTGGTATTCGGGAGTGCTCAAAGTTTATCTCTCGAGCAGCCTACGATGGCTTTGAAGCATCGGCTCGAGTAGCCGCGGCCGGCATCGGTGCCCGCCGACAGGCTTGGCTTCAGTCATCCGACCTCAAGCCCTGGGTGCAGGACAAGTTGGTCGATGTCCCCTGCAGAGGTGAAAACCTCTTTGGCAAACCCATGGATGAGAAGGCTGCACAGATCGAGACCGAGACTCTCACCAGGACTCGGCTCTCAAGGAAGACCTCTGCCCCCTTCTCAGAAGAAGAAGGGCTCGGGGAAAAAGCCCTTTTACCCGAGGAAGGCGGCTGCCTATAAACACTACCCTCATTATCAGGCCTCAGCAGCTCCCCAACAGGGTCAGCAGGCCAAGGGACGGGGTAATGGGTCCCGTAGGCAGCAAGCCCCCAAGCCTGCACCACCGGCCCCTGCTCAGCAGAGTGGGGGTTTTTGACTTCATCAGCATAGCCTCTCCCCCTCAGCTGGTTTCTCTCAGCACAGGAGGCCGGCTGGTCCACTTTGCCCACAGATGGTCCAACATCACTACAGATACCTGGGTGCTTCACATAGTCCAAGAAGGCTATCTTCTGCACTTCCACCAGGTACCTCCCTCCTACTTTCCAGGGGAGCCTCTCAGACTCCCTCTGCACAGGGACTTACTCCTTCAGGAGTTAGCAAGTCTTCTTCAGGAACAGGCTGTGGAACCGGTGCCCCACCACCTGAGAGGTCAAGGTTTCTACTCCAGGTACTTTCTGATACCAAAAAGAACAGGAGGCCTCAGACCCATCCTGGACTTGCGGAACCTCAACAAGTTCCTCGCAAAGGAAAAGTTCAAGATGCTTACCCTTGGAATCCTGCTGCCCTACCTCCAGCAGGGAGACTGGCTATGCTCCTTGGATCTAAAGGATGCCTACACTCACATCCTCATCTACCCCAGCCACAGACAATATCTCAGGTTTGTTGTGGGGGGCAATCATTACCAGTACAGAGTACTACCCTTTGGTCTATCCTCCGCACCAAGGGTGTTCACCAAATGTCTAGCAGTGGTGGCGGCTTATCTAAGACTTCAAGGCCTCTTTGTATTTCCATACCTAGACGACTGGCTCATCAGAGCACAGTCTTCCCAAGAGGCCACTCATGCCACGCCACCGCACTGTGGCTATGCTCCAGCACTTGGGCTTTGTCATAAATTTTGCAAAGTCCACCTTGCTCCCCTCTCAGGATCTCGAGTTCATCGGTGCAAGATTAAACACGCTTCAGGCGCGAGCCTTTCTGCCTCTCGACAGAGCAACCAGGCTCATGGATCTTGCCAGCCACTTTCACAGCAATTCCCTGGTCTCTGCCAGGCAATTTCTGAGACTGCTCGGCCATATGGCTTCCACAGTCCATGTGTCCCCCAATGCCCGCCTGAACATGCGGCCTGCTCAATGGTGCCTTCGCACACAATGGCATCAGGCCACTGGGAGCCTAGCAGACTCCGTACAGATCTCCGACCCGCTGGTCTCTTCTCTGCAATGGTGGCTTCATCTGCCAAACCTAGTGCTAGGAATGGCTTTTCAGTCTCCTCCGCCTTCTCAGGTCCTGACGACCGATGCTTCGCTCCTGGGTTGGGGAGCACATTGCCAAGGGACATGTACTCAAGGCCTCTGGACTCCTTGGGAGTCTGCCCAGCAGATCAACTTCCTGGAGCTCAGAGCTATCCGCCTGGCTCTGAGGGCCTTCTCCCACCTCACTTCTCACCAGTCTGTGCTGGTCCAGACGGACAACCAAGTTGCGATGTTCTACGTGAACAAACAAGGGGGCACAGGCTCCTTCCTTCTCTGTCGGGAAGCGCAAAAGCTGTGCTCTTGGGCCGTCAACCGCGGCATCCTCCTCAAAGCTGTTTATCTCCCGGGTCAAGAAAATTGCCTGGCAGACAAACTGAGCAGAATCCTCCAGCCACACGAGTGGAGATTGGATCCGTTAGTGCTTCAGCGGATTTTTCTCAAATGGGGCCTGCCCACCATGGATCTCTTTGCCAGTCCTCTCAACCGGCAACTTCCCCGATTCTGCTCTCGACAACCACATCCTCTCAGAGTAGCGGCGGATGCTTTTCTTCTCTCCTGGTCCACAGGCCTTCTGTATGCCTTTCCTGCCATGCCACTGGTGTCTCGGATGCTTTTCAAGGTTCTCCGGGACAAAGCCTCAATGATTCTCGTGGCTCCCCGGTGGCCGAGACAGCCCTGGTTCCCGCTTCTGATGCAGCTGGCGGTGGACACTCCTCTCCCTCTGGGGTTTCAGCCCGATCTCCTGACCCAGGATCACGGGACTCTCCTACACCCCAACCTCCGGTCCCTACATCTGATGGCCTGGCTGCTGAAAGGGTAGTCCTTGCTCCCCTCCTGCTGCCTCCAGATGTGGAGGAAGTCGTCTTGGCCTCCAGACGACCCTCCACCTGGAAGTCCTACGCTCTTAAGTGGCGTCGGTTCTCCGTCTGGTGTGCTCAGCAGTCTCAAGATCCCTTCTCCTGTTCGGTATCAGTGGTCTTGCAGTACTTGCTTTGCCTCTCCAATCTTGGACTTAAGTCCAACTCGGTCAGGGTCCACCTCAGTGCTCATCTGCGCATCACATGCCGGTGGACGGCAGACCTCTTTCCAGCCACCCTCTAGTGGCTTGTTTTCTCAGAGGCCTCCTTCTCCTTAAACCACCTTTGCGCCCACCAGCCCCAGACTGGGATCTAAATGTGGTTTTACAGCGGATTACCTGTCCGCCTTTTGAACCTATGGCTACCTGTCATCTTCGTTTTCTTTCTTGGAAAACCTTATTCTTGGTAGCCCTCACTTCTGCTAGACGCGTTAGTGAGCTACAGGCCCTAGTATCTGATCCTCCTTACACTAGGTTCTACAAGAATAGGGTAGTCCTACGGACTCACCCTAAGTTTCTTCCTAAAGTGGTTTCCCCTTTTCACATCAACCAGGAGGTGGTACTTCCGACCTTCTTTCCCAGGCCACACTCCAGCCGAGCTGAAATGGTCCTGCATACCCTGGACTGTAGGAGGGCGTTAACCTTCTACCTTGACCGTACGCGGGAGCACCGAAGGGCTGTTCAGCTCTTCGTGTCTTATGACCCCAATAAGTTGGGGCTCCCTGTCTCCAAGCATACTCTGTCCATCTGGATTGCTGACTGTATCGCTTGGGCTTATGAGGCAGCCGGCCTCTCGTTGGAAAGTCGAGTCACGGCTCATCGTGTTAGGGCGAAGGCTGCGTCAGTGGCTTACCTCTGCTCTGTTCCATTGGCAGACATCTGCCGGGCCGCTACTTGGTCTTCAAGCCAGACTTTTGCAGCCCATTACTGCCTGGAGAGGGAGTCCCGCAGGGACAGTGCTTTCGGACAGGCAGTCCTCCGTAATCTCTTTGAGGTATAGGCAACTCCTGCCCTCCGTCCCGGATGTTGGGCTACCGGTTGGAGGCGTACTCAGAGAAGATTCCTTCCTTCTGTGCTACTGAGCTTGAGGGAGCTCCTTTTTTGTGCTTAGGGTCTCCGGTAGCCTTAAGCTTGGGAGTCCCATATGTGAGGACTGACTTCCTGCTTGGTCCTGCAGAAAGAGTAGTTACTCACCTGTAACAGGTGTTCTCCAGGAGCAGCAGGAATCAGTCCTCACAACCCTCCCTCCTCCCCTTGGAGTTGCAGTCCTATGATTTCGTTTTTGCTAATTTTTGCTGTCTTTTAGCTATGTCATCAGACTGAGCAAGATGGCACCCTTGGGCGGGAAGGGGACCGCGCATGCGCGCTGCAATTCCCAAAGGCTTTCTTTGAAAGCTGGGGAAAATTGTTCCGCGAGGGCTCCGTCGGCGCCGACGTCACCCATATGTGAGGACTGATTCCTGCTGCTCCTGGAGAACACCTGTTACAGGTGAGTAACTACTCTCATTTAGCCCAACCCTCTGCTTTCTATCTTTTAACCAGTTCCTGATGCACAATAGTACACTTTATCTTTATCTTTATTGTCACTTGATATACCGCCCTAGGCAGCTGCCTCCTATCTCATGATTTTTTAATTTTGCCAAAAGCCTCTGATGAGGGACCTTGTCAAAGGCTTTCTGAAAGTCCAGATACACTATATCAACCAACTCACCTTTGTCTACCTGTTTATTCACACCTTCAAAAAAACATAACAGATTAGTAAGGCAAGACCTTCCATGGCTAAAGCCATGTTGGCTGTCTCCCATTAAGCCATGACTATCTACATGTTCGGTAATTTTGTTCTTTATGATGGTTTCTACCATTTTTCCTGGTATTGACTTAAGGCTCACCGGTCTGTAGTTTCCCGGATCACCCCTGGAACCCTTTTTAAAAATTGGCATTACATTTGCCATCCTCCAATCTTCAGGTATTAAAGATGATTTTAGTGATAGTTCACAGTTTACAAATAGTAGGTCTGCAGTCTCATATTTCAGTTCTTTCAACACCCTTGGATGTATACCATCTGGTCCAGGTGATTTGTTACTCTTCAGTTTATCAAATAGTTGTTATACATCTTCCCGGTGTATCAATATTTCTTTCAATTCTTCTGCTTCATCTCCTTTAAATACCATTTCAGTTATGGGTAACATTCCTACATCTTTATTTTATTATTTTATTTAGCTGTATTTATATCCCGCTTTTCACCGGGTCAAAGCGGCGTTACATAGAGGGGTGGGGAAATTAAGCATAGGGTGGGGCCATCACCGAGGAGGCAACATTGATGATTTTGACATAGGACAGACTTTGGACATGGGACAAACTTTGTACATTGACAAGATAGTGTAGCTTTGATTCAGAGGTTCATGGTGGATGAGATCAGTGGTTAGTGCGCTTTCCGGTGGGAGTCGTGATGAAGTATTCCTGGAAAAGGAAGGTTCCTCAGTAAAGACCAAAGTAAAGAATTCATTCAGACTCTCCGCTATGGCCTTGTCTCCTCTTAGTGCCTCTTTTACCCCTCTATCATCTAATGGTCCAACTGACTCACAGGTTTTTTTTTACTATGAATGTACTTGAAAAAGTCTTTATTCTGCATTTTTGCTTCCGCTGCAAGCTTCTTCTCAAATTCTCTCTTTGCCTGCCTTATCAATGCCTTGCATCTAACTTGCCAGTGCTTGTGGTGTTTCCAGTTCTCGTAATTTGGCTCTTTTTCCATTTCCTGAAAGATGCTTTTTTGGCAACAGTCTCTCTGACCTCACCTTTAAACCATGCTGGCAGTTTTTTTCATTTCCTTCCACTTTTCTTAAAACATGGAATACAGCTAATCTGGGCTTCCAAGATAGTATTTTTAAACACCTAAGCTTAATGTAAATCTTTAACCTTTGCAACTGCTCATTTTAGTTTTTTCTTAACTATTTTCTTCGTTTTATCATAGTCTCCCTTTCGAAAGTTAAAAGGTACTACTTACTCTCCCTCCTCCATTTATTAAATCAAACATGATCATGCTATGATCACTATTGCCAAGTGGCCCCAACACCCTTATCTCTTGCAGCAGATCTTGTGTTCCACTAAGGACTAGGTCCAAAATGGCATCCCCCTTTTGTCGGTTCATGAACCAGCTGCTCTAAAAAGCAGTCATTTATTTCATCTAGAAACTTTATCTCTCTAGCATGTCCTGCCGTGACACTGACCTAGTTGATACTGGGGTAATTGAAATCACCCATTATTATTACCGTGTTGTAACTTTTGCCCTTTGATTTCTTTGAGCATTAAATCATCCATTTGTTCATTCTGGCCAGGTGGTCAATAGTACTGCCAACACCTTCCCCTTTCCCTTTTTACATGGAATTTCAATCCATAGAGATTCTACAGTGAATTTTGTTTCCTGGAAAACTTTAATCCTTTGTTACTTATTAAAAACTGGCTGCTACACAGTACCCTGTACTGTGCTTCTAAGGTTATCTATGACCAAATTCCTGGGTGATTCACTTAGCCCTTGTTGGATTGAGGGAGTCTTGAGTTCTAAATTTCTCTGTGCTGTACTGAAAGCTCTTTGCTGCTTCTGGGCCCTGACTATTAAATTTAAACTAGAAGTTTTCTGCTGGGTTTTAAACTTAAACTGAACGCTACCTGTTGGGTTTTTAATGTAACTAAAAGCTCTTTGCTGATACTAGGCCCTGAATGATTTAACAAATATACTGGATTCACAGATTAATCAGCTTTAATCTAAAGAATTCCTTTTTCACCAAGATTTAGAAAAATACCCTTAAGTAAATACTTACAATTGCAGATCTCTCTCCAGAAGTAGCAGTCCCTTTTTGTAGTCCTTCATATCCTGCGGAATTTATTGTTACGTATGTGAGAGGCCCCTCTAACATTTTCGCCTATCAATAAACGACTCAATACCATATACAGAGTTCCACCATGCTCTGGCTTTCAAAAGCCTCAGTTACCACACCACTCCATTGTAGTGGAATCGGCAATGCGCTGCATCAAGAGTTCTAAAACTCATTCATCCATGCCTCTGGGCCAGGACTCCAGAACTCTTGAAGCTTTTGGGCGGCACTGTTTTCAAGCATGCATGCTCACTTCTAGGATTACTTTTTCCCTGCTCTACATGGGCATGTATCGCAAGGATATCACCAGAGATCTTGAGAATCTTGCGCCTAACCTTCCTGATGACAAACGCGATGCATTCCTGGCCTTAGGCAAAATCAGAATACATCCAAGTTCCTTATCAGGGCATCTTTCAGTGCTTTTGAGTCTTCCAGCAGAGCTTCAGCAGTCTGAATCAGTGCTCACAGAATGACCTGGCTCCAGGCATCTGACCTTGAGCAGTGGGTTCAGGATATATTGGCCTGTTTTCCCTGTTCTGGAGAGAACCTCTTTGGAAAGGGTTGGCGAGAGAAGACTGGGGAGCTGGAGGTGGATGATCTCACCCTCAAAAGGCTGTCCTGTAAAACCTCAGACCCCTCAAGGGGGAAGGCTGTCCAAGAAGTGTTTTTATTCTAAGAAGAAGAGTTATCCTTCTTATCCACCTGCAGCTGCTTACCAACCTCAGCAGCAGCAGAGACAACAATATCCTCATCAGCCTAAGAAATCTAATGTTCCTAAGCCACAGCCAGCACTTGATTTTTAGCTTCTTCCTAGAAAGTGTAACTACTCTGCCTTTGCAGGTTTCTCAGTCTCTTCCATAGCAGGCAGACTTTGTTCTTATGGCCACGGGTGGCATCACATCACATCTGAACAGTGGACTTTTAACATCGTCCAGAGGGGCTATCTACTTCATTTCCAAAGCTTACCCCCTACCACCTCCACAAGGGATTATCCTGCCAAACCTCTTGTAGGCCAATCTCCTTTCAGCCAAGGTGGCCACACTGTTAAGTCAGGGGGCTGTCAAAAGAGTTCCTCCTCCCCGAGAAGGCAGGGACTTCTACTCTCCTTATTTCCTTATTCCCAAGAAGACAGGAGGATTCAGGCCCATTCTAGATCTTGCAGATCTCCTCATTCGAGAAATGTTCAAGATGATTTCCCTTGGGACACTAATCCATACCTTCAGAGGAATGATTGGCTATGTTCTCTAGACCTCAAGGAGACATACACACATTTGCTGATCCACCCTCAGCACAGACAATATCTGCATTTATGGGATCAGCAGACCCACTCCCAGTATCGGGAACTCCCCTTCAGCCTAGCCTCTGCACCCTGAGTGGTCGCTGCCTACCTTCGTGTGTCAGGGATCTTTGTCTTCCCCTACTTAGACGACTGGCTAATAAGGGAAGAATCCCTTGAAGAGGTAAAATTATCTCTTCATTACACCATCACTGTGCTCCAAGGTCTGGAATTTGTTCTAAACTTTCCCAAATCGCACCTTGTCCCATTCCATTGGCTCAAATCCATCGGAGCGCTTCTAGACACTTGTCAGGCCCGAGCTTTCCTTCCACAGGATCGCTCTGTCCATCTCATTGAGCTAGCTCACACTATAAAGAGCCACAGTGCTGTGACAGCTCGAACTGCTACATCTTCTGGGACACATGGCCTCCACGGTCCATGTCGTCCCTTATCCCCGCCTGCACATGAGACAGGCTTAATGAACGCTCTCGTCTCAGTGGACCCTGGCAGCCGGGTATCTCTTAGACAAGATTTGCATCACTCCTCATCTTGTCAACTCCCTTCAGTGGTGGTGCTCCCCTCAAAAACCTACTCGGAGGGTCACCTTTTCAGATGCCTCCACCTCAAAGCACCCTGCCAACTGATGTTTCCAAACTCGAGTGGAGAGCACATCTGGACAGTCTTGCTATCCAAGGAATCTCTGTTGCAGATCAACCTCCTAGAGCTAGGTTCTCTCACAAATGCCCTTCAGGTTTTTCAGTCCCAACTTTCAGGCAAACAGGTCTTAGTCCGAACGGGTAACCAGGTGACCATGTTCTATGTGAACAAGCAGGGGGCGTACAGATTCCTATCCCCTCTGTGAGGAAGCCTTTCACCTCTGGTTTTTCTCCACTGCACACCGCATCCATCTCAGAGCAGTGTATCTCCTGGGTGAACTCAGTCTCCTTATGGACAGATTTGACTGCATCCTATGACCACACGAGTGGACTCTAAATCAGGAAATGGCATCTTGGATCTTCCACATGTTGGGGATTCCCAGAATTGATCAGTTCACCTCCCAGGAGAATGCACAGCTGCCACTGTTTTGCTCAAGGCTTCCCTCCTTATACAGTCAGGTGATGGATGCCTTCCTTCTCAATTGGGGAAGAGGCCTACTTTATGCATTTCCACCCACCCTCTTAATAGCCAAGACCCTGTTCAAACTGCAGGCCGATGGGCTCCATGATTCTAATAGCCCCTTACTGGCCCCATCAATCATGTTTTCCTCTGCTGCTTCAACTAGCACAGACTTTGCCCTTCAGCCTGGGACATTCACCCAGCCTCCTCTCTCAGGATCACGGGACGCTCCTCCATCCCAATTCATAAGCTCTCCGTCCCACAGTGTAGCTGCTGAAAGCATGGTTTTTGCTGACCTCGACCTTCTACAACAGGTCAAGGACATCCTACTTGCATCACGCAAGCTGTCTACAAGATGTTCTTATACCTTCAAATGGTGCAGGTTCATCCTCTGGTGTACCCAAAACATATTGATCCCTCTGTCCGGTGGAATTTCTTTTACAGTATCTCCTCCATTTGTCCTCGACAGGTCTAAGACTAACTCAGTCAGAGTTAATCTTGGTGACATCTCAGCCTATCACAGGCTGGTGGACAGACATTCTGTTTCTTCACACCCTTTGGTGTAACGATTTATGCGGGGTCTCCTGCTATCCAAGCCACTGACCAAACCACTTCCGGTGGCTTGGGACCTTAACGTGGTCCTAGCACAGCTTCTAAAGCCTCCTTTTAAGCCTTTAGTCACCACTTCTTTAAAATTCCTCTCTTGGAAGGTAATCTTTCTTATCACCCTAACCTCAGCGTGCCATATCAGTGAACTGCAGGCCTTAGTGTCAGATCCTCCGTACACCCGATTCCACCATAACAAGGTGGTTCTCCATACCCAGCCACAATTCCTTCTGAAAGTGGTCACAGCTTTCCATCTCAACCAGTTGGTGATATGTCGTCTTCCCAAGACCACATGCCTCTAGGGCTGAGGCAGTGCTACACACTCTAGATAGCAAGCGTGCTCTGGCTTTCTACACTGGACAGAACCAAAATCTCAGGAAATCCTCTGTTCATTTCCTTTGATCCAAGTCACCTTGGACTTCCTGTGTCCGAAACACACCCTCTCCACCTAGATTGCAGACTGCATTTCTTTTGCCTATGTTCAGGCGGGACTCTCCCTTGAGGGCCTCATCACCACTCATAATGTGTGCACCATGGCAACCTTAGTTGCCAACCTTTGTTCTGTCTCCATTGACGAAATCTGTCATGCAGCTACCTGGTCCTCCATTCACACCTTCGCTGCTCACTACAGGAACTCCCATTGGGATGCTGCCTTTGGTCAGGCTGTCCTCCAGCACCTTTTTGGCACTTAACTGCCACTCTTACCCTCCATCCCGGACTTTTCTGGCACCAGACTTCTCTGTCCTTACACATCCAACTGCAATCGAGTTCAATGGAGCCACTTTGTGTCCACCTTTCATCTGCTCCTTATTTTAGCCTCAGGAATACCACTACTACCAATTCTTTCTGGAACTTGGGAGCTAGTGAGTCCTATATGTGAAGACTGCATTCCTGCTTGTTCCTGGAGATAGCGTTGTTGTTCACCAGTAACTGGTGATCTTTGGGAACAGCAGGAATCAGTCTTCACAACTCACCCTCCTCCCCAAGGAGTTATAGGGTATAATTTCTTCCTCTATCTCTCGGCTACAAATTCAACTGAGGAGAGGATTTGGGAAGGCAGATACACAGGTGCAGTGGAGTGTTCCCAAAAGCTTTCCAGTTGGACGCTTGGGGAGCGTTCCCACACGGACTCCATCAGTACCGGCGATACCCATATGTGAAGACGGATTCCTGCTGTTCCCAGAGATCACCTCTTACAGGTGAGTAACAGCGCTTTCTCTGAAGTGCATTAAATATTTTAACATTTTCAGGGGATTTATCTTCAAAAGGCACTGATGCCTTGATTGAACTATGCATGATTTAAATTGCTTAAGGACTGCTTTGAGCATCCCATGGCATTTACATAAGAACATAAGATATGCCATACTGGGTCAGACCAAGGTCCAAATCTAGGTCATATGTACCTAGCAGTTTCCCCAAGAGACACAAGTTCCACAATGCTTGTTAATTCGATAGTATGGTTTTTACTTCTCATGTTTTTAGGCTACATGCTTTACACATATTGACGGTACTTTGTTAAATAGCTTCTTCAAGCTGAGGCTTTCTAGAAATGTATTACTAGAGTTTACACACCAGCAACATTAGAGTATTGAATTGAGCTCCTTACATTAATCAGTTTATTGTCAAAATTTATATATCTCCAGGAACAAGCAGGAATGTAGTCATCACATATGGGTATCGGTACCGACGGAGCCTGCACGGGAACGCTCCCCAGCGTCCAATTAGAACGCTTTTGGGAGCATCCCACAGCGCCTGCGTGCTGCCTTCCCGCCCTTCCTAACTGCCTCTCTCCAGTTCTTCTTTTTCCGCGGAGCCAGCAGGTCGTGTTCCTGTCACCGCAGAAGAATTTCTTTATTTCTTTTTGTGGTCGCATCTGCCTTCTTCGACGCTCTACCGGTACCGCCGGTCTTTCTTTCCCTATTTCTAAAAAAAAATATATATATATATTTCTTTTCTATTTTCTTCAGGTGCACCCGCCTTTTTGGGGCTTAGGCCCAAAAACTTCCTTAACATGGAAAAACCTGCCTCAGGTTTTAAAAAGTGCACCAAGTGTGGCGGTACCATCTCCGTCACCGACACACATGAATGGTGTTTAAAATGTTTAGGTCCTGACCACTCCATCACGGATTGTGTGTCCTGTGCCAGGATGTCTAAAAGAGGTCGGCAGAACTGAGCTGCCAAGCTCATTACCCTGTTTCCCTCTGATGCAGCTTCGGTGGCATCGACGTCTTCCAGGGCTTCTTCTTCCTCCCGTGGATCTCAGGTAACTAAATATAAATCCAGCCGGTCCTCGAAGGGTAGATCTCCTTCTAAGCATCGAGATGCCTCTGGCGTTGCCCTCGAGGATTCTGCACTGGCAAAATTACCCCCGCGGGAGGCTTTGACTTCCAAAGCATTATCGGGGTTTCAGGATGTTCTAGATGGCTCGGCCTTGACAGATCTCCTGGTGTCATGCTCTGGGGTACCGGTGGCTTCCACCGGTACCGACTTCCAGGCATTGGCGGCGTCCATGGACCAGAGAATTTTGAGCATGGAACGCAGTCTGGCGGCTTTCCTTGCGGCATCGACGCCCTTGATACCGAGACAAACAACTCCACCGGTACCGGCACTAGCACCGGCATCAGTATCGGCACCGGTACCGATAGCATCGACATCTGCATCGGTGTCTGCTATGCCGGTACTCTGTCCTACGATGCCCTCCAGTACCGATTCTCCGGTACCAGTTATTCCCGATACCGACCTTGGTCGGTATGGGTATCAGGCTCTGCAGGAGCATCCGGACAGACGATACTTCGAGTCCTCAGAAGAATCTGAGGATTCTAAAAGTTCTGTCGATGCAGAGATACTTCTTCCAGAGGAGTCGTCCTCTCCTAAACGCAGTATGTCTCCTCCAGAGGACATGTCTTTCCAAGACTTTGTCAGAGAGGTGGCTCGGGGCCTGTCCATCACTGTGGCCCCTGAAACAGAGCCAAGGGCCAAGGAGTTGGAAATTTTACAATATCCCAAAACTCCTAAGGAGGCAGCTACCTTACCCATTCATTAGATTCTATATGATCTCATGTTGATGTGAGAAACACCTCTTACCACCTCTCCTCATTCTCGTAGGTTAGATACTATGTATCGTGTCCCTCCTTGTCCTGGGTTCCATAAGACTCAGCTTCCTCACCACTCTATTGTGGTGGAGTCAGCTATGAGAAGGATTAGAAGTGCAAAAAGACATGCCTCTAATCCTCCAGGACGTGAATGCAGAACCCTGGATGCTTTTGGACGTAGAGTCTTTCAAGCTTCCATGCTTGCTGCAAGAATCAGTTCCTGTAGTCTCTACATGGGAATGTTCCTAAAGGAGGTCACAGATAATTTACAAACTTTAAGTCCTTTCATTTCTGAGGATAAAAGACAGGACTTTCTCACTTGGGTCAAACATGCCCAAGATGTCTCTAAATTCTCCAACCGTGCAGCCTTTGACTGCTTTGAGTGTATAAGCAGAACCTCAGCTGTTGCCATAGGTGCACGTAGAATTGCCTGGCTCCAGGCATCTGATTTAGAGCTCTGAGTACAAGATAAATTGGGAAATACCCCTTGTACTGGTGAGAACCTGTTTGGGAAAGATTGGCAGGAAAAAGCCAATGAAATGGATGCTGAAAATTCCACCTTGGATAGACTATCCAAGTCCACTGCTGATCCTGTTAGAAAGAAGTTGTTCAAGAAAACACCTTTTTCTAAAAAGAAAAGATTTTATCCTGTTTATACTCAGCAGGCATCTTCTGCAGGTCAGTTTTCAACCAAACGTCAGCAACCACCCAAACAGAAGAAAGCAAAGGCTGCTAGGCCTCCACCGGCTCAACAGCCTCAGCCTCCTCAGGGCCTCTGACTTTCAGCTAGAGAACTTAGCCTTTCTGGTTCTCGAAGGACCAGAACCGTCCACCATTCCAGGAAAGTTATGTCATTTTGCCCCCAGATGGGGGCAAATAACAGCAGAACATTGGACACTCTCCATCATAAAGGAGGAGTACAAACTTCATTTTTCGAGCATGCCCCCTCACACAATGGTGAAACAGTTCAATTCTCCGACACCTCTCATCAACCTCTTAGGTCAAGAGGTTGCCATTCTTCTTGCCCAAAGGGCGATAGAAGAAGTGCCTCTTCATCAACGGGGCACAGGGTTTTATTCCCCTTATTTTCTTATCCCAAAGAAAACAGGGGGATACAGGCCTATATTAGATCTCAGAGAATTGAACAAATTCCTTGTCAAGGAGAAATTCAAAATGATTTCTCTCTGTGCTCTGCTTCCATACCTTCAGAGTCAGGATTGGCTTTGTTCTCTAGATCTCAAGGATGCGTACACCCATGTACTCATCCATCCAACCCACAGAAAGTTCCTTCGGTTCCTTTTTCAAGGAAAGCACTACCAATACAGGGTGCTTCCTTTTGGTCTGGCCTCTGCTCCAAGGGTGTTCACGAAATGCATGGCTGTGGTAGCAGCATTTCTCTGTACTCTGGGAATATTCGTCTTTCCTTACTTGGACGACTGGCTCATTCGAGCTCCAACACAATCAGAGGCCAAGACTTCTCTATCCTGCACAATGCGTATCCTCCAGTATTTAGGGCTGGTAATAAACATCCCAAAATCCAGTCTGACTCCCACTCAATCTTTAGAGTTCATAGGAGCTCTTCTGGATACCACAAGAGCAAGGGCCTATTTCCCCCAGGCCCGTTGCCTTCGCTTAGTGCAGTTAGCTTCTCAAGCAGTGCTAAAGCCTCATCTAACTGCTCGAGAAATGTTGCAATTGCTGGGCCACGTGGCATCCACCGTGCATGTGGTTCCATATGCTCGCCTCCACATGAGGGCAGCTCAGTGGACTTTATCCACCCAATGGACCCAGGCATCAGTGTGCCTGTCAGACAAAATAGCAAACACAAGTCGCCTCATTTTGTCCCTCCAATGGTGGAGGTCCACTCAGAATCTGTTGCTGGGGTGCCCCTTCCAACAACCCTTACCCCAAGCAACTCTCACAACAGATGCTTCTCCAAAGGGTTGGGGAGCTCATCTGCAAGCCTTCTCCACCCAGGGCACCTGGTCTCCACAAGAGAGTTGTTTACATATCAATCTCTTGGAACTCAGAGCAATTTTCCTGGCTCTGCGAGTGTTCCACTCCCTGCTCAGCTACAAGACAGTCCTCATTCACACGGACAATCAGGTAGCCATGTTTTATGTGAACAAGCAGGGGGGAACGGGCTCTCTGTCGCTTTGCAACGAAGCTTTGCGACTATGGGCCCTCGCCAGAGAGCATCAGATTCATCTGCTGGCAGTATATCTTCCAGGCATTCAAAACTCTTGGACGGACAGACTCGGTCGAGTTCTCCTTCCACACGAGTGGTCTCTGCATGCAGACAAGGTGACCAGGATATTTCAACTTTGGGGAACCCCGGACATAGACCTCTTTGCAAGTCCGTGGAATGCCAAACTTCCCTGGTTCTGTTCCAGAATTCCGGCTCAGGGAGCTCAGGCCAGGGATGCTTTCCTCCTTTACTGGGGTCAAGACTTCCTGTATGCCTTTCCACCCATTCCCCTAATTCCAAAACCCTCTTCAAGCTTCAGAGAGACAGAGGCCACATGATCCTCATAGCACCACATTGGCCACGGCAAGTGTGGTACCCTCTGCTTCTACATCTCTCTCAAGCTCCCTCCCTGGAGTTAGGGTCTGCTCCAGATCTCCTATCTCAGGAGAACGGGATGTTATGGCATCCCAATCCCCAGTCCCTGCATCTCAGGGCTTGGTTGCTGAAGGCCTAGATCTTCTTATCTTTCTCATTGCAATCACATCAGCATGCCGAATTAGTGAATTGCAAGCGCTAGTAGGTAATCCACCTTATACAAGGTTCCATCATGACAAGGTAGTCCTTAGGACTCATCCACACTTTATGCCTAAGGTGGTCTCGCCTTTTCATCTCAACCAAGAGGTATACCTACCTGTCTTTTTTCCAGAACCTCATGCATCAAATGCAGAGAGGAATCTTCATACCTTGGACTGTAAAAGAGCTCTAGCTTTTTACTTACAAAGGACACAGCAACATAGAAAGTCCTCTCAACTCTTTGTTGCTTTTGATCCTTCTAATTTGGGACTTCCAGTCTCCAAGAGAACACTATTTAACTGGATTGCTCAGTGTATTTCTTTCGCCTATCAGAGTAAGAACCTTTCTGTGGAGGGCCATGTCACAGCTCACAATGTGAGAGCCATGGCAGCCTCAATGGCTCATTTGCACTCTGCGTCTATCGACGACATCTGTCGAGCAGCCACTTGGGCCTCGGTTCATACCTTCACAGCCCATTACTGCTTGGACAAGGACTCCCGCCGGGATGCCTTGTTTGGTCAGGCTGTTCTCAAACACCTGTTCCATACCTAATCAACTCCTGCCCACCATCCCTGGTAGGATGCCAGAGATCCATGGGGGGAAGTGGAGCCCTTCTCAGGGACACACAACTTCTGGGGTCTCTCCCTGGCACCTAAAGCTAGGGAGTCCCCATATGTGATGACTACATTCCTGCTTGTTCCTGGAGATAACATAGTTACTCACCTGTAACAGGTGATCTCCGGGAACAGCAGGAATTTAGTCCTCACAACCCACCCACCTCCCCTAGGAGTTGTATCTCTCTCTCTCTCTCTCTCTCTTTTCCTTTCCCTCGCTCTCTCTCTTTGTCTCAGCTCTAAAACTCAACTGGAGAGAGGCAGTTGGGAAAAGCGGGAAGGCAGCACGCAGGCGCTGTGGGATGCTCCCAAAAGCGTTCTAATTGGATGCTGGGGAGCGTTCCCGCGCCGGCTCCGTCGATACCCATATGTGAGGACTAAATTCCTGCTGTTCCCGGAGATCACCTGTTACAGGTGGGTAACTATGCTTTATTCAAACCTTTGCTTTTTGTGTCCAGCTGTCCATGTGACTGTGAACATCACCATAATAATGATAATGAATGCCCTTGTTGGCAGTTTCGGCAGAAAGCCCAGTGTAGCATTAGAAACTGATTAGAGGTGATTACCCCGCTGTTAAGCAAATTGAGAAGTCTAGTTTTAAGTGCTGTTGATCTTACACTTTATATAAAATTAACAAATTTGCAAAAAGAAAAAAAAAAGAAAATGTGATGAAATCATGCTTGGTGTTCTTAAGTAAGTTGTGTTCCATGTCTGCAGTACATCGTGAAAACAAGAAACATACCCCAAGAATTGAAATAAGTTGTTGCTGACTATGCAATTTCTGATTTTTATTTAATTTCTTTTCCCTAAGAACAGGAGTTTCTGAAAGTGTAAAATCTTCATCAGGCACAGGAGATTGCTCACTTCATTCTTCAGCAGAAGAGGAAAGCACCCTGAAAATGAACCTGAGAGAGTCCAATGTAACACAGCTGCCTGTAGGTACACACATGCATACTTTTGTCTTTATGGTGGAGTCCAGTATTTGTCTCGCATTCTAAATCCCTTGTAACCTCTGAAAAGTTCTATATTTCCTACTAGAAGCAGTACTTCCCTACTGCAGAATTCTAGTAACTACTTTAGATTTGGAGAAAACTGAAGGCCTAAAAGGTTGTGATCCTTTTTGAAGGACTTAGCAGAAAGTTTGTGTAGTACTTGAACTTTCAAGACCAGACAGAGACCATCTAAAGAGGGACCTGTGCAGTGTCAAAATCTCTTGCACTGTGTCATATAGTTGTGGTCAGTATTATTAACACCCTTGAAGTTCAACCACTAAATGTCCATTATTTCCTTTAAAAAAAGTGGTCAGTGAAGTGGCTTTGGACTATATATGCACACATATTTAACACATAAATGAATCAAATAAAACAAGACCAATTAAAAAAGGAAATATTAGGAAATAGTGGAAAAACTGGGATATTGCCAGGACATTCATGAATTAAGTAAGATGCTGTACTGGACCTGTTGAGTCTTTTTGGATAAAATAGGACATGATTATTGGCACCCTTATAAACAAGTCAAATCAGTTTGAACAAAAGAACCACATTCCAATTGCAGTAAACTTAGACACATCTGTGATCAATTTCCAGTATTCACATGACTTCAGTCAACTAATGAATGACGGCTCTAATGTTTAAAATGGCCACATTCACTCCCTGTTCTATTTTTACAATGTGAAGACAAGAGGAGCTGCCTGAGACTGTTGGAAAAGCCACTATCACCAAACATCAAAGTTCAAAGGGGTATAAGTCCATTTCCAAAGACTTTGGGATTCCTGTGTCTACAGTTCGCAGTGTTGAGAGGTTTTCTGCTCATGGAGCTGTCAAGAATCTCCCAGGATGTGGTGGGAAGAAGAAAATTAATCCAAGAAGTCCTCGAAGGTTAGTGTGAAGTGTTGAAAAAAACACCACGTACAACATCCAAAGAGCTTAAGGCTGACCTGGAGCAATCTGGAATGGTGGTTTCAACTTGCACCATATATGGTGCACTAAACAAAGAAGAGCTTCATGGGCGAAGGTCAAGGAAGGACCCCACTGCTCCAAGAGAGACATAAACGACTATTACTAATCTCCAGGAACAAGCAGGAATGTAGTCTTCACATATGGGTATCGTCGGTACCGACGAAGCCTGCGTGGGAACGCTCCCCAGCGTCCAATTAGGAAGCTTTTGGGAGCATCCCACAGCGCCTGCGTGCTGCTTTCCCGCCTTTCCCAACTGCCTCTCTCCAGTTCTTCGTTTTCCGCGGAGCCAGCAAGTCGTTGTTCCTGTCACAGCAGAAAATTGTTTCCTTATTCTTTATTTTTTGTGGTCGCGTCTGCCTTCCTCGATGCTATACCGTTACCGTCGGTTCTCTTTTCTTTCTTTCGTTTAAAAAAAATAAATAAATAATATTCTTAATTTTTTCCAAACTTTTCTTCTCAGGTGCATGCGCCATTTTGGGCCTTAGGCCCAAAACTTTTGTCCATAATGGAAAAACCCGCTTTGGGTTTCAAAAAGTGTACCATGTGTGACGGTACCATCTCCGTCACCGACACCCATGAGTGGTGTCTCAAATGTTTAGGTCCTGACCACTCCATCACCGAATGTATGGCTTGTGCCATGATGTCCAAGAGAAGTCGACAAAACCGAGCTGCTAAGCTCAGCGCCCTTTTTCCCTCCGATGCAGCTTCTGTGGCATCAATGTCTTCCAGGGCTTCGTCTTCCTCCCATGGATCTCAGGTAACTAAACATAAGTCTAGCCGGTCCTCAAAGGGTAGATCTCCTTCTAAGCATCGAGATGCCTCTGGCGTTGCCCTTGAGGGTTCTGTACCGGCATAATTGCCCCAGCGGGAGGCTTCGGCTTCCAAAGCATTATCGGGGCTCCAGGATGTTCTTGAGGCCTCAACCTCTGCAGAACTACTGGTGCCATGCTCTGGGGTACCGGCTGTCTCCGGTACCGATACCCAGGCATTGGCAGCATCGATAGACTAGAGGTTCCTGGCTATTGAACGCAGTATGGAGGCTCTCCTTGCGGCATCGATACCCTCGGAACCACATCAGACAGTTCAACCGGTACCGGTACCGACACTGGTATCGGTACTGGTACCAATAGCATCGACATCAGTGTCGGCTTTGCCGGCACCCAGTCATGCGATGCCTTCTGGTACCGATACACCGGTGACTATTCCCCTCGGTACCAACTTCGGTCGGTACGGGTATCGGGCTCTTCAAGAGCATCCAGACAGACGGTACCGGTATACTCCTGGAGGAGCCTTCCTCTCCTAAACGTAGGATGTCTCCTCCAGAAGATATCTCCTTTCAGGATTTCATCAGGGAGGTGGCTCGAGGTCTGTCCATAACTGTGGCTCCTGAAACAAAGCCCAGGGCTAAGGAGTTGGAGATCTTACAATATCCCAAAGCTCCTAAGGTGATCTCCTGTTGAGAATGTGGGAGACACCTCTTACCACCTCTCCTCACTCTCGCAGACTGGATACCATGAATCGAGTCCCTCCTTGTCCTGGTTTCCAGAAAACTCAGCTTCCTCACCAATCTATTGTAGTGGAATCAGCTATGAGAAGGATTAGGAGTGCAAAGAGGCATGCCTCTAATCCTCCAGGATGTGAGTGTTGAACTTTGGATGCCTTTGGACGTCGTACGTTCCAGGCTTCCATGCTTTCTGCCAGGATCAGTTCCTATATTCTATATATGGGAATGTTCCTTAAAGAAGTCACAGGAGACTTGGAGGTTTTAAGCCCTCTCCTTCCTGAGGACAAGAGGCAGGATTTCCTCACACTAGTTAAACATGCCCAGGATGTTTCTAAGTTTGTCAATCATGCAGCTTTTGACTGTTTTGAGTAGATAAGCAGAACCTCTGCCATTGCCATAGGTGCACGAAGAATTGCCTGGCTCCAGGCATCCGATTTGGAGCTCTGGGTGCAGGACAAACTGGGAAATATCCCTTGTACAGGTGAGAATCTATTCGGCAAGAATTGGCAAGAAAAAGCCAATGATATGGATGCTGACAACTCCACTTTGGATAGGCTATCCAAAGCCACAGCTGATCCTGCAAGAAAAATCTTTCAAGAAACCTTTCTTCTCAAAAAAGAAGAGGTTTTATCCCTCTTATTCCCAGCAAGGACGATCTGCAGGTCAGTTTGTCCGAAAAGATCAGCAACCACCTAAACAAAGGAAAGCAAAGACTGCTAAGCCTCAACCGCCTCAGCAGTCTCAGCCTCCACAAGGCCTTTGACTTTCATCTAGAGAACTTAGCCTTCCTGGCCCTCAATGGTCCAGAGCCTTCCACCATCCCAGGAAGGTTATGTCACTTTGCCCCCAGATGGGGGCAGATAACAGCAGAACATTGGACACACTCCATTATAGAAGAGGGGTACAAGCTTCACTTTCTGTGCATGCCCCCTCCCACAATGGTAAGACAGTTCAATTCTCAGACCTCTCTCATCAACCTGTTAGATCAAGAGGTCGCTCTGCTTCTTGCCCAAGGGGCAATAGAAGAAGTACCTATTCATCAACAGGCTACAGGGTTTTACTCCCCCTATTTCCTTATCCCAAAGAAAACAGGGGGACACAGACCTATTTTAGACCTCAGAGAATTGAACAAATTCCTGTTCAAAGAGAAATTCAAGATGATTTCTCTGGGATCTCTGCTGCCATACCTTCAGAGTCAGGATTGGCTTTGTTCTCTAAATCTCAAGGATGCGTACACTCATGTTCTCATCCATCCAACCCACAAAGTTTCTTCGCTTCCTTTTTTCAAGGAAAGCACTACCAATACAGGGTGCTTCCTTTTGGCCTGGCCTCAGCACCAAGAGTGTTCACAAAATGCATGGATGTGGTAGCAGCATTTCTCCGTACTCTAGGGATATTCGTCTTCCTCTACTTAGACAACTGGCTCATTCGAGCCCCATCAGAGTCAGAGGCCAGGACTCCCCTATCTTGCACAATGCGTATCCTTCAGTATTTGGGTCTGGTCATAAACATCCCAAAATCCAGTCTAACTCCCACTCAGTCTCTAGAGTTCATAGGAGCTTTGCTGGATGCCAGAAAAGCGAGGGCTTATCTTCCCCAGGCCCGTTGCCTTCGCATGAACATAAGAACATAAGATATCCCATACTGGGTCAGACCAAGGTCCTTCAAGCCCAGTATTCTGTTTCCAACAGTGGCCAATCTAGGTCATACGTACCTAGCAGTTTCCCCAAAAGACACAGGTTCCGCAATGCTTGTACTGGGTCAAGCATTGATATCCTGGGTCCCTTCTTAATAATGGTTTATGGACCTTTCCTCCAGGAACTTGTCCAAACCTTTTTTAAACCCAGCTACACTAACAGCCTTTACTACATTCTCCGGTAACAAATTCCAGAGTTTGATTACTCGTTGAGTGAAGAAATATTTTCTTTTATTAGTTTTAAATAGTTTACCCTATAGCTTCAGTGCATGTCCCCTAGTCTTTCTATATTCTGATAACGTAAACAACACAGGTACACTAAAAAAAAATTTTTTTAAACTGCCTCTAATGTTTCGATTGATTTTTACGTTTTTTGGTGCGCTGAATCCAAATCTGGTAACCAATTTGCTCTATCACGTACAGATTTTTTGCTACATTGGGTTAGCAGTTTGAGGTGAACGTTTCAGATTGAGTGTGATCGAGATAAAAGTTTCTTGGATGAATTCTTTATACTAATTGTTTAGTAGTTATTCAAATAAGAATAAAGAAAATTGTAACAAGGCAGCACATAAGAATAGAGTAATGTCAACAAAACACACTGTGATGGTAGCAAAATTGTCTGCACTTAAAACAGCCACATATATGTGCACAAACATTGAGCATATAAGAGCGAGGTTAGACACAAAGCAAAGCAAAGAAATGTGCAAAAAATGTTGTACAGGTATGTATGTAAGAATAGAAAACGCAAACCGCACCATTGCAATACATGAAGACAAACACCCGATGGTGTGAAAATAAAATTCTAATAAATGAGATCCGACACTGTGGTAATAACTAGCAAATTTTTATTTCAAAGTTTAGTAAAAACACGATATTTGTCAACACAGTTCAGATTTTAAAGTCATTCTTGGGTCAATCAATCTCCTGGTGGGCCCGTTTCTTCTTCCCCCGAATGCTTCTCTTGGTACGCTGCTTGGCGTATTTTTCATCTGGGGTTTCCCGCAGCAGCAACCAGCAGAAATCAGCCATCATAGTGGTGTTCCATCTTCCTTGGTACCATCTCTCTGCGTCCTTGATGTCCTGGTGAAACCTTTCACCTTGTTCTTCACTGTACGCCCCCAAGTTTTCGGGAAAGTAGTTCACATGGGAGTGCAAGAAATGGACTTTCAGGCTCATGTTACAGCCTTGTTCTTTGAAGGCATTGAGCATCCTGGCAACAATATCCTTATAGTTCTCTTCCCGCCTGTTCCCCAAGAATTTGAGAACAACATCCTTGAAGGAATCCCAGGCTTCTTTTTCCTTCTCAGACATCGTTTCAGCGAATGCTCCATCTGAAATGAGTTTCCTTATATCAGGGCCAACAAACACTCCTTCCTTTAGCTTTGCTTCAGAAAGTCGGGGGAACTTTGAGCAAAGGTACCGAAAGCACTCACCATCTTTTGGAAGGGACTTGATGAATTGCTTAATGAGACCCAACTTAATGTGGAGAGGTGGTAATAGAATTTTATCATGAGGTACCAAGCTCTCATGAAGAACATTTTTCTCACCGGGTCTCAAATACTCCCGAATTGGCCAGTCTTTTTTCCCCCAGTGTAGGTCGTGGGCCCGGCTATCCCACAAGCAAAGGAAGCAGGGATATTTGGTGAAACCGGATTGCTGCCCTAATAGCATGGATAGAATTTTAAAGTCTCCACAAATCATCCACTTATGCTCATCATAACGAATCTTCTGAAGAATCAGGGCCAAATTCTCGTATTTTTCTTGGAGAATAACAGAGTGAGCAATAGGAACTGAAGCGAATGTGTTGCCATTATGAAGAAGAACACCTTTTATGCTGTCTTTTGACGAATCAATGAACAGCCGCCATTCAGCAGGATCATACTTGAGTTTAAACTTTTCCATCACTCCGTATATATCGTTGCAAAATACCAAATCTTCCTCTTTGCTGAAATACTTCAAAAATTGTGTCTCGCGGTTGCGGTACCAATAAAAAGTTGTTCCTGGTGACAATAGATTTTTC
Organism: Ichthyophis bannanicus; assembly: GCA_033557465.1. Lineage (NCBI taxonomy): Eukaryota > Metazoa > Chordata > Amphibia > Gymnophiona > Ichthyophiidae > Ichthyophis > Ichthyophis bannanicus. The sequence goes on from CM066032.1 coordinate 344,851,117, forward strand.
TGTTTAAGCCGAGAACCTAGCAGTTGGGCAGCATCTTTTGGGAGTCCTAAATCCCGGACTAAATCATTCAATTCAGCTTGAGAGAAAAGTTCAGGTTTCGGATCTGGTTCAGTTTCAAACTCGGAAGTACTGGACTCATCGGGAAAAGCCATCTGATGAGTCTCATCATGATCAGAACCATCCACACAAATATGATCCAAAGATTTTGGTGGTTCAGGCACAGGTACTTCGTTGCTATGAGGCATAGGCCTAATTGCTGAGGGAAGGTTGGGGTAACTTATTACGTTCTTATTTTTTAAGTTGTATCCCTTCACAATGCAAGAGCAAAAATAGCAGTCACTGCTGTGGTCTCTTTGTTCACGCCACATCATAGGTATTCCGAAACGAAATGCTTGTTTTTTACCTTTCATCCATAAGCGTAGATCTTCCTCACATGTCTTGCACACTTTGTGAGGAGCCCACGGTTTGTCTTGATCGCCTAACTTCAAACTGAAATAGGCGAAATATACTTTTTAATAAATGCAGAAATGTTCCTCTGCCGCTTTTTCACGGTATATTCCCCACAAATAAAACAAAAACTGTCCGGAGAGTTGACGCAACCTCTGGCTCTGTGAGCCATCACAAATACACAGCACTGCAAACTACAACTGTAGTGAACCACTTCGGAATAAAGCTGGATTACGACTGAGCAAACAAAAGGTAATAATGAACTTGCAAGAAACTGAAATTTGACAGGAACGTTCATGTCGCAACCACCGTGTTTGAGCGAGCAAACGAGGCGAGGCGAACAGGAAAGAACATGCGCCAGCGCGAGTACTGGATTTAGCCCCCTGCCTCCCAATTGTCCTGTTAATGTATAAAATGAATACAAAACACTCTAAAATATCATGAGGGAGTGTTTCTAGTTAGTTAACCATTACAACCTCTATTTTGGGCCAAGAAAATAAACTGCAGTCGGCTAAAAAGAAATTATGTGAACATTCCTTATATGGGTAAGAAATCTAATTTTGCAAGAAAACGTGACGTGATGGAACATTTTGGCCATTTTTCCTGGATTCAGCACCCCAAAATCTATAGGAATCAGTTGCAAAACTGGAGGCAGATTTTTGGTAGTGTACCTGTGCAATCGATCTACGTTTACCCGTTCCACTCCGTTCATTAATTTATAGACTTATATCATATTTCCCCTCATGGTGCAGTTAGCTTCTCAAGCAGTGCTAAAACCTCATCTCGCGGCCCGAGAAATATTAAAACTACTAGGCCACATGGCATCTACAGTGCATGTGGTCCCTTATGCTTGCCTCCATATGAGAGCAGCCCAGTAGACCTTATCCACTCAATGGACCCAGGCATCAGGGTGCCTGTCAAGCAAAATAGCAAACACAAATCGTCTTATTTTGTCTCTCCAATGGTGGCAGTCCACTCAGAACCTGTTGCTGGGGTCCCCGTTTCAACAGCCTTTACCCCAGGCAACTCTCACAACAGATGCTTCACCACTGGGTTGGGGAGCTCATCTTCAAGACCTCTCCACCCAGGGCACTTGGTCTCCACAGGCGTCTCATCTACATATCAATCTCTTAGAGCTCAGAGCAATCTTCCTTGCTCTTCGAGTGTTCCACACCCTGCTCAGCTACAAGACAGTCCTCATTCATACGGACAATCAAGTAGCCATGTTCTGTGTGAACAAGCAGGGGGGAACAGGCTCTCTGTCGCTTTGCAACGAAGCTTTGCGACTATGGGCCCTCGCCAGAGAGCATCAGATTCATCTCCTGGCAGTGTATCTTCCAGGCATACAAATCTCTTGGGCAGACAGACTCAGTCGAGTTCTGCTTCCGCACGAATGGTCTCTACATGCAGACCAGGTGGCCAAGATTTTTCAAATTTGGGGAAGACATAGACCTCTTTGCAAGTCCATTGAATGCCAAACTTCCCCGGTTCTGTTCCAGATTTCCGGCTCAGGGTTCTCAGGCCAGGGATGCCTTCCTCCTTCACTGGGGTCAAGACTTCCTTTATGCCTTTCCACCCATTCCCCTAATTCCCAAAACCCTGTTCAAGCTTGAGAGAGACAGAGGGCGTATGATTCTCATAGCTCCACATTGGCCACGGCAAGTGTGGTACCCTCTGCTTCTACATCTCTCTCAAGCCCCCTCCCTGGAGTTAGGATCTGCTCCAGATCTCCTGTCACAGGAGGACGGAATGTTATGGCATCCCAATCCCCAGTCTCTGCATCTCAGAGCTTGGTTGCTGAAGGCCTAGATCTTCATGGTATTAACCTCCCTCAGCAAATAAAGTATGTCCTTTTTGCTTCCAGGAAGCCTACCACTAGACGCTGTCAGGCCCATAGCCCCTTACATATGTATGGAGGGGCGTGTTTGTTATATAGAGTTCACCACTTTGGCAATGTTCCAGACTGACTGTCTTGCAAAGGTTTATGGTAATGGTAGTCCAGTCATGCGGTGCTTGCCTTTGAGGTAAATGAAGACTATGGTAGTTGGCTCGAGTGTTAAAGCAATGACAGAAAATTTATTTATGAGGTAAATCAAAATGCACACAGATTCACTTGGTAACACCTTAGGATGTCTTCTCCAGGATTTTATATTCAAAATAACAATACAACTGAAAGCTTATGCAAGTAGCTTGTAAAGTCCATTAAACAACAGAAAGTCTTTCTCTCAGCCACTGCTGACAAACCTGCTCAGCAGTGCTGGTGTAGAGCAAATCAAAAATAAAAGCTTCTTCACAAAACAGCTTTTCTTTTCACATTCAGAGAACTTTTTATATCCAACGTGTGCACAGCCTGAGCCGTGCTCTGCTTTAATATCAGCTGGCTAACAAGCTTCAATCAACAGCTTTTCTCCTTCTCTGCACAAGTATTTCACTTTCCCCAAAACCTTCTTTCTTTTCACACATACTTTCTGCTGTGCCAGTTACTAGAACGTTTCCTTTTTATGTTTGATCACACTTTCAGGATTTCTCTGTGCTAGCAACTTTACATAAAGAACAGTCCATGAAAGTATTGTCTTCCTTTGTAATTATATCTTGTTCTTCTATTTGCATTGGTTTTGTATCAGGGTCTGGATCAGTGGAGTTACTAACTGACCTCCATTAGGACAGGAACTGTTTCTAAGCCGTTTGCAATGCTCTAGGTTAGACAAACGTCCAAAGTTCATACCTGAGTTAAAGCTGGCATTAGGCTATCCTCTTAGATACTCTGGCCAGTATGCATTTGAGCTTTTATGACTTGTCCTCCAGTCTGTATTCCTGGATCTCAGGGCATCTGCTCCATACCTCTTCAAAAAGGTATTCGTGTTCCTTCTCCCTTCAGCTGCTTCATTCCTCTTACCGGCTGCTGCTTTAGGGTTCCTAGCTGAAGTTCTCCAATCCTCTGGATTTCTCCAATCCCTTAGAAACATAGAAACATGATGACAGAAAAAGACCACATGGCCTATCTAGTCTGTCCTTCCATATCAACAACTACCAACGGTCCACTTTTTACCTTTAGAGATCCTCTGTGTTGGTCCCATGCTTTTTTGAATTCAGTTACTGTCCTCATCTCTACCACCTCCACTGGGAGACTATTCCATGGATCCACTACTCTTTCCGTAAAGAAATATTTCCGCATATCACTCCTGAATCTATCTCCCTTGAAGCTGGCTTCTCATAGGAATCTCTCCAAGAACACAAATCTCTCTGAGCTCCTCTCTCCTTCTCCTTCTTCTTCCTCTTCTCGCTCCTACTCCTGCTACTCTCTGAATATTCTGTTCTAGTTTTAAAGTTCCCAGTTTCCAACCCCTCCCTTTCACTCTTCAGGTGTTGGTGGTCAAACTCCCTCCTGGCAGCTGAGTAATTAGGAGTGACGTAAGGGTTTCTCAATCTGGGCTTATACTCCTTCATGTTATCTCCACTAGGGGCTTTCTGCAGGCCACTGCAGCCAGGAATAAACTGTCTTTTAGGAAAACATGCAGTTTTATTCCCGTGACCTGACAAAACAGGTCCCTTGATTAGGGTAAATTCCCTTCCTTTGTCACTATTCTCTGGGCTCTGATAAGCTTCCTTATCACAACGCTCTTATGTTTTTAAGTGGAAGAGATTTACCATATGGTGTTCGCAAAAGGGTCTTAACCCCCTTGCAATACCTCTGGAATCATTACTTGAGTATCTCCTTCATTTATCCAATGCAGGACTTAAAACTAACTCAGTAAGAGTCCATTTGAGTTCTATTGCAGCTTATTTCAAGCCTCTAAATGGACAACCTATTTCCTCCCATCCTCTTATAGCAAGATTTATGAGAGGCCTTCTTCTAACTAAGCCTCCCATTAGGCCACCACCGGTGGCATGGGACTTTAACCTGGTTCTTGGTCAGCTCATGAAGCCACCTTTCGAACCCTTAGCTACTACCTCATTGAAATTCCTTTCTTGGAAAGTTATCTTTCTCATTGCAATCACATCAGCACGTCATCAGTGAGTTGCAGGCACTAGTGGCTGATCCACCTTATACAAGGTTTCATCATGACAAGGTAGTCCTTAGGACTCATCCACACTTTATGCCAAAGGTGGTCTCGCCTTTTCATCTTAACCAAGCGGTCTACCTGCCTGTGTTCTTTCCAAGACCTCATGCATCAAATGCAGAAAGGAATCTTCATACTTTGGACTGTAAAAGAGCTTTAACCTTTTGCTTGCAAAGAACACAGCAACATAGAAAGTCCTCTCAACTCTTTGTTGCTTTTGATCCTTCTCATTTGGGACTTCCAGTCTCCAAGAGAACACTGTCTGACTGGATTGCACATTGTATTTCTTTTGCCTATCAGAGTAAGAACCTTCCTCTGGAGGGCCATGTCACATCTCACAATGTGAGAGCCATGGCAGCTTCAATGGCTCATCTGCACTCTGTGTCTATCGACGACATCTGTCGAGCAGCCACTTGGGCCTCAGTTCATACCTTCACAGCCCATTACTGCTTGGACAAGGACTCCTGCCGGGATGCCTTGTTTGTTCTTGCTGTTCTCCAACACCTGTTCCATACCTAATTAACTCCTACCCGCCATCCCTGGTTGGATGCCAGAGATCCATGGGGGGAAGTGGAGCCCTGTCTCAGGGACACACAACTTCTGGGGTCTCTCCCTGGCATCTAAAGCTAGGGAGTCCCCATATGTGAAGACTACATTCCTGCTTGTTCCTGGAGATAGCATAGTTACTCACCTGTAACAGGTGATCTCCGGGAACAGCAGGAATTTAGTCTTCACAACCCATCCACCTCCCCTAGGAGTTGTATCTCTCTATCTATGTTTCTCTTTCCCTCTCTTTCTCTTTGTCTCAGCTTTAAAGTCAACTGGAGAGGGGCAGTTGGAAAGGCGGGAAGGCAGCACGCAGGCGCTGTGGGATGCTCCCAAAAGCTTTCTAATTGGACGCTGGGGAGCGTTCCCGCGCAGGCTCCTTCAGTACCGACGATACCCATATGTGAAGACTAAATTCCTGCTGTTCCCTGAGATCACCTGTTACAGGTGAGTAACTATGCTCTACTGAATATCTGTATAGCACTACAAGACGTATGCAGTGCTGCACAGACACATGTAAAAGATGGGCGCTGATCATTAGAGCGTACAATCTAGTCAAGATGGACAACACAGTGGCTGTAGACATGGGATTCATCTAGGGGGAATGGTAAGTTAATGGAGGAGATCAGGTGAGCCAAGATCCAAAATCGACAGCGAAGAGGTGAGTTTTGAGCCTGGATTTGAAAAGGGTCTGAGAAGGTGCTTGTCATACAGACTCAGGTAGTTTGTTCCAGAAATGAGGAGCAGCATGGTGAAAGTAGCGAAGTCTGGCATTAGTAATAGAAGAGAAGGGCACAGATAGAAGTGATTTGCCAGAAGAGCGGTGTTCTGAGAATGGGTGTAGGGAGAGATAAGAGAGGAAAAGTGGTGAGGATCTGAAGAGTGCATGCACTTATAGTTCAGCAGGAGAAATTTGAAATGGATGTGGAAATGGATAGGGAGTGAATGAAGTGACTTGATAAGAAGGGTAATATGAACATGACAAGGCTGGTGGAAGATTAGCTGTGCAGCAGATTGTTGAACAGAGTGAAGGGGAGAAAGATGATTCAGCGGGAGACCAGCAGGAATTAGGTTACAATAGTCTATATGGGAGATGTCTAAGGAGTGGCTAAGTGTCTTAGTAGTGTGTTTAGAAAGGAGTGGGTGAAGTTTGATGGTGATGTAGAGAAAGAAACGACAGGTTTTAGCTACCAGTTGGATGTCCGTGGAGAAGGAGAGATAGGAGTCAAAGACTACCTCAAGGTTGCAAGTTGAGAGGACAGGGAGGAGTAGAAAGCTATCCACAGAGATTGAGAAAGGAGGAAGGGAAGAGGAGGGTTTAGGGGGGAAAAATAAGAAGTTCTGTTTTGGCCATGTTCAATTTCAAGCAGCGGTTAGACATCCAAGCAGCAATGTCAGAAAGGCAGGCAGAAATCCTGGCCTGGATTGCTAGAGAGATTTCATGTGTAGAGAGGTAGATCTGGGTCATCAGTGTAAGGATGGTACTGAAAGCCATGGGAAGAGATGAGTGCTCCAAGGGAATTGGGTATAGAGAGAAAAAAGGAGTGGATCCAAGACAGATCCTTGAGGTACATCAACCAGGATAGCACAGAGCCCTTAAAACCAAGCAAGGACATGGTATCAAGGAGTAGGCTGTGGTCAACAATGTCAAAAGCAGCAGAAAGGTCAAGAAGGATGAGGATCGAGTAAAGGCCCTTGGACTTTACCAGGAACAGGTCATTGGAGACTTTGGTAAGAGCCATTTTGGTAGAATGTAAAGGAAGAAAGCCAGATTGTAGAGGATCCAGGAGGGCTTGAGAGGAGAGAAAGTTGATGCAATGGCGGTGATCCGCACATTCAAATAGTTAGAAACGAAGGGGGGAGGGAGATGGGCCGATAGTGAGAAGGACAGGAAGGGTCTAGTGAAGGTTTCTTGAGGAGAGGAGTGACCACAGCATGCTTGAAGGCTGCAGGGAAAGTTGCAGTGGAGAGCGATAGGTTGAGAATATGAGAGATGGAAGGGACTACAGTGGAGGAGATGGAGCTAAGGAGATTTTATTTTATTTATTTATTTATTTAACTGTATTTATATCCCGCTTTTCACCGGGTCAAAGCGGTTTAACAAAAAAAAGGGGGGGGGGACAGTAATCAACTCTTAGGGTGGAGGGCTGTCACCGGGGAGGCCAGACATTAAGGACTTAAACAATGGACATCAGTCTCTTAGTAGGTAGATCTGTGGGTATGTTGAAGGGCCTGGAGAGGGAGTCTTTGATGGATGTTTGTTTCTGGTCCGAGGTATTCCTGGAATAGGATGGGTTTTAGTTGTTTTCTGAATTTGAAGGATCTCCGTTGTTTCTGATTTGACTTGGTAGGGAGTTCCAGAGGGATGGCGCATATAGTTCGAAGGTTCTGTTGTAGGTCCGTTGATTGTATTTAGTTTGCTCATGGGGGATGGTGAGGGTGTTGCTTGTGGTTTGCCTGGTTGTTCTGTTGTGGGTGGTTTGGGGCAGTAAAGTTCGGAGCTGGGGGATCTGCGATTGATAGAGGGCTTTGTGGATAAGTAGGGTTAATTTGTATTTGATTCTTGCTTTGAAAGGGAGTATGTGCAGTTCTCTCAGGACTGGGGTGATGTGATCTTGTTTTTTTGCTTTCTGGATAATACTTGCTGTGGTATTTAAGGCAGTTCGTAGTGGGTTGTCTGGGTGGCGGGTAGTCCGTGATAGATTATGTTGCAGTAGTCCAGGTGGGGGAGCGTCATAGCTTGCATGACTGTCCTGACGTTCTGTGGATCAAGGAGAGGCCTGAGGCGTTGTACTGTTTTTGCTTTGTGGAATATTATTCCGGTAGTCTTTTTGATCTGTTGCTTGAGTGCGAGCGCTTAGTCTATGATGATTCCTAAGTATTTTATGTGTGGTTGTATTTGTATTTGTGTGGTTCCTAAGTTGAGGTGTGGTGGTGGTGTGAAGTTTGGGTCCTTGGTTACTATGAGGGCTTCTGTTTCTTTTAGGTTGATGGATAGGTTGTTCTTTTGTAGCCAGCTGGAGACTTCTATGAAGCAGTCTGTTAGCTGATTGTTTTTTGGGTTGGTGGTTGTGATCGATCCATAGAGCATTATGTCATCTGCATAGATGTGGTAGTTGATGTTATGGGCCCGTATGATTGAGCAGAGTGGTTGCAGGTAGATGTTGAAGAGCATGGCGGATAGTGTGGATCCTTGGGGTACTCCTTGGTGTTGCTGAAAGGGGGGGGGGGAGGTTGCTATGCTTGTGCGGATCAGTTGTTGTCTATTGGTCAGGTAGGAGTGGAACCACTGGAGTATGACATTGTTGATGCCAATTTCTTGGAGTCTGTGTAGGAGGATGTTGTGGGAGATGGTGTCAAAGGCTGCGGATATGTCCAGGAAGATCATAGCAAAAGTGCTTGGTCTGTGTGCCCTTGATGAGGGTGTTCATTAGTGATGTCATGAGGGTCTCGACTCCATGGAATGGATGGAAACCATGTTGTTGCGGGTCCAGTATGATGTTGGTATCCAGGTGGTCTTGAAGTTGTTGTTGAACTATCTTCTCGATGATTTTGGCGGTGAATGGAAGACTTGCTATAGGCCTGAAGGAGGCGGGGTCAAGGGGGTCCAAGTTGTGTTTTTTTAGGGTTGGGCGGATGATGGAGGTTTTGAGGATGTCGGGCATGTGTCCTTGTCTGAGGGATTAATTAACAATGTGGGTTAGGGGCGTGCTTATGTCCTCCTTGGATTTCTTTATCCATTCTGCAGGGCATGGATCTAGTGGGGAGGTGGTAGTGTTTAGGCAGGAGATGGTGGATTCTATTTTTTCTTTGGTGATTGTTTCGAATGTGCTCCAGTCTGTGTCTATGGAAGTAGGGCGGGTTGTTGTCTCTGCATTCGGTTGCGGAATTTGAGGTTGTTGAAGCTGCTTGTATTGGCGTGCTAGTAGTTCTGGTGGGATGTTTGGTAGCTGGTTGGAGTGGTTGGATGCTTTTGTTAGCTTCTTGACAATCTCGAAGAGCTCACGTGGTTTATTTATTGAGGTGTGTCAGACGGCTGCCTGGGTGAGAATGTTCACAGTCTTGGCAAGTGCATATATCAATATGATTTGCAAGGGATTGTGGGAAATGCAGTCCATTCACACCAGACACAGCTGCTCACAGTAATTAGTTGTGCTTGAGTGTAAAGCCAATAAGATATTTATTTATGGGGTTATTTCTCCCAACACAGATATGCTTGGTAGCACATAAAACAGGATACTTGCTTTCAGTGTTAAACTTAGAAAAACAAAATCAGGAAAACAACAGCTGAACTTGTCAGGCAATCAAAGCAAAAGAATAAAGACCTGGTTGGTAACAAACTGGTCTTTTCTGTAGGCTCTAGCTAATATTTTCTTAGCAGTGCTTTAATCAACAAACAAAACCCCCAAAGTAGGGAAAAACTGTTCTTTTCAGGTTAACTTCTTATATCTTCACACATAGACTCAGAAGTGATTCCCTCAGAGCTCACAAGCAATTAGGTAAGGCTCAATTGCTAGCAGTTATCCAGCTGAAACCCCTTAGCTGGCTTACTTTCTACTGTGTGGCTCAAATCCTACTCAGGAGCTTTTCTGAATATTTATTATTTATTTATTTATTTATTTAACAATTCTTTTATACCGCGCTATTACAATCAGTGCGGTGTACAATGAACAAGAACATCCTACAATGCATACAAGTAACATTGAGTTTTACATTAAACAGGGAACTTCAACAATAGGACAACCGGGGGAACTATGTACAGATTAACTTAATGTACTATGTACAGATTAACTTAATGTTATATACAGTAATATGAAACTCGTTTGGATGTTGTAATGTGGTTCACTAATAGGACTAGAGAGAAGGTTGACCAGCTAGCCCTTTTCAGGTTGTATTGCGGAGCTAGTTTTGATAATGTCTAGGTTGACTTCTGGGTAGCATTTTGTAAACAAGTGGTATTTCAATGCCTTTCTAAATAGGATTAGGTTTTTGATAGCACGGATTTCGTGAGGTAGCGCATTCCAGTTTAGAGGTGCAAATAAGGAGAAGGCCCTGTTGGAGGTGGCCTTAGTGCACTTCGTTATTATTTTTGGGACTATTAAGGTGTTCATTGATGTGGTTCTCCTTTTTCTGTTTTCCAGGGTGACATGGATGAGCTTGCTGATTGGCGTAGGGGGGCAGTTATTTAGTGCCTTGAAAGTAAGGACTAAAGATTTATACTGGATTCTGGCATGTAATGGCAACCAATGCAGTTCTTTCATGATGGGTGTTATATGGTCAGATCTTGATGAGCCAGAAAGGACTCTGGCGGCTGTATTCATGGCTAGGCGGAGCGGGTTCAAAGTTGATTGAGGGAGGCCATGAAGGATGATGTTGGCAAAATCCAGGTGTGGGAGGATTAATGCCTGGAAGGTTGTTCGGAAGTCTGTGGGATCAAGTAGGGAGCGGAGGTGACGTAGCGATTTGATCTTATAATATATAGTTTTTGTGATGTTCTTGACATGCGTTGTCATATCCAAGTGCTGATCCAATGTGATGCCGAGGTAACGGATGGTGGCTTTTGATTTCAACTCTATGTTGATGACGAGTAGAGATGGAGGAGGTATGAACTTACGGTTCCTTGTGACAAAAAGAACGTCAGTTTTGTTGTGGTTAATCCGAAGGTTTTGAGATAGTAACCATTCGGCTGCAGCTTCAAAACAGTTGATTATTGGGGAGAATACTGGGTGTTCAATTGTGAACGGCATATATAGGAGGATGTCGTCTGCGTATGCGAGACATTGTACATTAAAGGATCTGATCAAGTCACATATCGGCTGCATGTAGATATTAAACATTAGTGCCGATAGGGACGATCCTTGGGGTACTCCCTGTGATTGCAGGAATGGTTCTGAGGATTCGTGGTCTGTTTTTACTTGTTGCCACCTGTTAGATAAGTAGGATTTACACCACTCGAGTGCTGTGCTTTGAATCCCCTTATCTTTCAAGCGTTGTAGGAGTATGTCATGACTCACAGAGTCGAAAGCGGCGGAGATGTCCAGGAAAATGAGGACGAAACCCTGTTGTATGTTATTTATTCCTGATACCAGAACATTGAACAGTGTTGTAAGGACTGTGTCGACTCCATGCGCTTCCCTGAAGCCATGCTGAGATGGATCTAGTGGTGCTTCAGTGTCAATATGATGTTGGATTTGTTGTTGGGCAGCCTTCTCAATGATTTTTGCAAGCTGTGGGATGCTCGAAATAGGCCTGAAGGAATCAACTTTGGATGGGTCCAGTTTATTATTTTTCAGTAGGGGCTTGATGGAAGTGCGTTTTAGATTCTGCGGGAAGGAACCTGTTGAGAAGGACTGGTTCAGTATTTTGCTCAATATTTGACTGAGGTCATGTCGCATGTCCTTGATCCAGCTGGCTGGACACGGGTCGTTAGGAGCTGTACTGGGATTGATTGAGGCAATAATGTTCACAACCTCACTATTTGATACAGTGGAGAAGTTGTGTAGTGGCATTGCCTGGGATGCCTTGGGTGAAGTGGTGGCGTTATTGACATTTGTGTCTGTGTTGGTTTTAATCATCTTTGATTGCAGGTAGTTTGCGTAGTCCTGCGGCTGAGGCATAGGGGGTTGTGCTGAGACCGGTTCACCTGTTATGGACTTTACTATGCTGAACAATGCATGTGGTTTGTTGAAGGAGCGTTTTATTAAGTCTGTGTGGTAAGTTTTCCTGCTCTGTGCTATCTTTGCTCGGTGGGTAGTTAGGTATGAGCTATATGATACCAGCGCCTCAGGAGAATGAGTTCGTCGCCACTTTCGCTCAAGTTTGCGTAGATGGTGGAGGGATGTGCGAAGGTCTGTGGAGAACCATGGAGTATGTTCACGTTTTCGAATTCTCTTTTCGGTGAGTGATGGGCAGGAGGCAGCTCTCAGGTTTTCATCCCATTTAGATACGAGATCATCTAAGTCCATGGTAGTGTTGGCCATGAGAGGTCTGAGATTCTCTAGGACTACGCTCTGGTTGAGTGGTCTAAAGCGGGTTGTGTGGGATCCAATAGATTAAAGAACAAGTTTGTATTTCTTTGTGATGGTTGTTGTACTTTGTAACAGCAAATTACCAAAGGAGTTTAGACAGAGAGCAATCCATGTATTCACAGCCTGTATCTATAACCGCTCCTTCCCCTTCTTCAACAATCATGGGTTCAATATCAGGGATTGGCACAGAGGAATTTCTCAATGGAGCACTTTCAGGAGAATACTTGTTTCCCTGCTGTCTTTCAAGGTTATAGCTAGGGCATAGATCAGTGTTCATACCTGAGCTTCCATTGCTGTTAGAGTTCCTCTCTAAATAGCCTGGCCAGTATGTAATCCAGTTCTTATGTCCAGCCTTCCAATCCAGATCCCTGGACACTGGATCTCTCTTCACATACCTTCTGGCACGGGTCTTAGGGTCCCTTCCACGTGCAGCCGTCTCCCTCACAGGTACCGTCTGGAGATTCCTAGCCCTGCAGCACCATTCCTCTGGCTTTCCCCAATCCAATGGTGTAAGCTTGCCTTTTGAATGTCTCCCAGTATACGTACTGCTCTGGACTCCTTTAGACCTCCCAAATGCTTTGCTCTTCTTTCTTCCAAAGGGTTTCTTGCCCTCTCTGTCCGTCCGTTCTGGCTTCTGCTTCTGATGATCCTCCAGATGATAAAGCTGTCCAAGATGAGGATATCCAAGCTGATTCTGAGGATCTCCCAGATGAAACTGAGGATAATTCTCTGTAGAATAAACTCTACCTTTATTCTGCTTTGATGAGTGCTCCAACTTAGCACAGCGCAGCTGTGCTGAATCAGGCCCTGCCCTTTGAGATGAGTGCTTAGGGATTACCTCATAGCTCTCCTGATTGAACACACGTTTCCCCACTTCAGCTCCTCTAATGGCTGCTGGAAACCTGGTGCATTCTGGGACTGGTAGTCTTTTATGGAAAAATTCTGTTTTCTTATTTCTACCAGAACTGACAGGTTGCTTGTTCAGAGTCACTTCACCTTTTCTATAGCTCCTTCCTGAGCTATGATAAGCTTCCTTATCACAGGTGTTTATGATCTTCGAGTGGTAGGTCCTTTTTGCTTTATCGGTTTCTGTGTGGTAAGCGTCTAGTTCACTCATGTATTTTACTTTATCTTCCTCTTTTTTTTTTGTCTTTCTCCATTTTCTCGCTGCTCTTCTGAGTTGGGTCTTTAGTCTCCGTAGGTTGGGGGTGAACCATCGGGCTTTTGTTGAGGTATGTCTGGTTTTGGTGCAGTTTGCCGTTGCACAAGATGCAGAGGAGATCGTAGTATTCCAGTTGTGTATTAGGTCATTGATGGTGGTGGAGCTTGTTTGGAGTTTAGGTAGTATTTGCGCCAGGAAATCCTCTTTGAAGATTGGTTTAAATCTTCTTGTATGTTTGTTTTCTTTGACGCTGGTGTGCTGGTAGATGAGGGAGATGCTGATGAGATAGTGGTCTGACCATGGTACACTTGTGATCTCCGGGCTTTTGTATGAGGTGGCGTTTTGGAAGTTCAGGAATATTTATTTATTTATTTATTTATTTAGCAAACACTTATATACCGCTGCTTCCAGCGATCAGCAGCGGTCCGATTACAATAGGAAGAACTGTCAAATCAGTACAGTAGAATTTGGGGCGCGTATAGGTTGATTCGGAGGGTAGGCACATCACATCACACAATATGTACATATATACAAATGACCAGTATACACAAATCAAATTCAAGAGTAATAAATGCAGTAGAATTTGGGGCGCGCATAGGGTGATTCGGAGGGTAGGCACATCACACTATTGGTGTAAATAAGTGTATCTGTATAAGTATAAGTATATCCGTATACATGTATATCTGGATACATGTATACTCATACCTTGGGTATAAGGGGCACTGTTACATAAATACACTGTTGTGGGATATGTACATATATACAAATAACCAGTATACACAAAAACCAGTATACACAAAGACCACATATAAACTTACATAAACTATCAGGTGTACATAGGTATGCAATGGATTATTGTGGTGAATAATCTTAAGCTTTGGGCTTAAAACAAATTGAAATGACTCTGAAACAAATAGGTCTTGAGGTTTTTCCTAAAGTCAGTTAGGTCTTTGCTGGCTCGTAACTCTGGCGGCAGATGGTTCCAGAGTGTTGGTGCAGAGTATGAGAAAGCTCTGTTACTTGTGCTAGTTTTAACAGCTCTAATATCTGATGGAACTATCAGGGTGTTAGTATTGATGGTTCTCCTGCTTCTGTTGAGTGGTTGAGAGCAGATCAATGTGGAGAGGAATGACGGGGCTGTGTTGCGTATGAGCTTGAAAGTGGTCGTGAGGGTCTTATATTTATGCGGGCAGAAATGGGGAGCCAGTGTAGCTCAATCAATACCGGGGTGATGTGATCCGCAAATCCTTTTTTCATTATGACCCTGGCGGCTACATTTTGCGCCATTTGCAGAATGTTTAGGGTTTTTTTTGGGAGACCCTGCAGAATGGCGTTGCAGTAATCAAAATGTGGCATGATGAATGCCTGCGCAACTGTCCTGAAATCCTGGGGTTCGATAATACTCCTTAGTGGTTGAAGGACTCTTAGCTTGTGGAAGATGGCTCGGTTGGTTTTGCGGAGGTGTTTCTCCATCTTAAGGTCGCTTTCGAGCGTCACCCCCAGATATTTTATTTCGTCCTTTGTTTGGTATGTATTGTTACATAGGGTGATTGTTGCGGGGGGGTTGAAGTTTGGCTTTTTGGAGATGTACATTACCTCCGTTTTCTTGTGATTTATTGCCATGTTACTTCGGTGCAGCCAGGCTTGCATCTCGCTTAGGCACTCCTCTAGTTGGGTGTAGTTCGGGTCGATCGTGTCCAGTTGCGTGTACAACATAATATCGTCTGCGTAGACGTGGTATTTGATATTATGCCGTTGGAAAATTTTGCAAAGTGGTTGCATATACACATTGAACAGGAGCGCAGAGAGGGCCGAGCCCTGTGGTATGCCCTGAGTTTGTGTGAAAGGTTCTGCCTTTTCCCCATTGAACTGTACCTGTTGCATTCTATTCGATATGTACGAGGTAAACCATTTTAGTGGGGTTCCCGCTATTCCTATTGATTGTAGTCTGTTTATGAGGGTTCCATGGTGAACAGTATCGAATGCGGCTGATATGTCGATGAATATAAGTAGAAACATTTTCTTTTTGTCCTCTAGACCCTTAAGGAGGTTGTCTAGCAGCGCTAGGAGTAGTGTTTCTACACCGTGATGCCGTCTGAATCCATATTGCTGATTGTCCAGGGTTTCATTCGCATCCAAGTGGTCTTGAAGTTGGAGTAGCACGGCCTTTTCGATGACCTTGGCCAGGAAGGATATGCTAGATATTGGTCGGTAGGATGCCGGGTCGACCTTATTGACTGTTTTGTTTTTCAGGATAGGCCTTATGATAGACTTCTTAAGTTGTGCGGGCATGTCACCTTGTTGCAGTGATAGGTTGACTATGTGGGCGACGTGATGGGCGATGTCTTGTTTCACTGCTTTGATCCAAGCGGCTGGGCATGGATCTAGTGGGGAGGTGGTGGTGTTGATGTTTGTAATTATGGTAGTAATCAGATGGTTGTTTACTTTGTGAAAAGTGCACCAGAGCTGATCCTGCCTGGTGCAGATTGTCATGGATGGAATAGACCTTGAGGGAGTTGGGTCCATGTATTGTATAGGCGTTGATGCTGTGAGTTTGCTTGCATAGTGGTTTGCTAAAGTTTGAGGTTTGATTTCATTGTTGGTGTGGTCATCCAGTGTTGTTTTTGTTAGGGTTTTGACTAGTTCAAATAATTCGCGGGGTTTGTTTATGGCCTTGTTCAACAGATTTGTGTGATGAGTTCTTTTCGCTGAGTTAATCTCCTCCTTGTATTTAGCGAGTAGAGACAGGTATTCTGTCCTGTGCTCATGTACCTTTGTTTGTCTCCATTTCCGCTCTGATTTGCGGAGTGTCCTTTTCATTCTGGTCAGCGTAGCGGTGTACCACGGTTCAGATCGGCGTTTGGCTGAGTCTGTTGGGGTTTTCCAAGTAGGGTTGGATACTTCCAGTATACCACTGTTCCATCTGTTGGTGAGGTCTTCGAGGTCTGTGCATTCCAAATTAATGCGGGAAGCAATGGAGCCTATAAGATTTTCCTCGTTGAATTTGTTGAAACTCCTCCTCGTGTATGTTGACCTCCTGGCTTTTGCATTTTTAGGCGGGGCGGGCAGTTTTACTTTGAGATCAACTTGGTGGTGGTCAGACCATGGTACTGGAGTTATTCTAATCATGGGTTCCTCGTTGCCCGTTTGCTGATTTGCGGGTAGGAAAACCAGGTCTAGGGTATTTCCCTTTTCATGGGTGGCGTCACTTATGATTTGTTGATACCCCAGTTGTGCCATGGCTTCCATGAAATTGGTTGCATGACTAGGTGGAAGTGATGCTAGATTCAGATCTCCCAAAATGATTTGGAATTTTCGAATTTGGGTGTTAGAGATGGTTTCAAGAGCTGGGGCGAGTGTTTCATGGTGTGACGAGGGGGACCTGTAGATAAGACAGATGGAAACAGCTGTATTTTCTATTTTGAGTATGTCCATGTCATCATTTGAGCTCAGGGAGGTGGTTGTTAGTTGTAAGGTGGTTTTGGCTATTATGATGACGCCCCCACCCCTCCTATTGGTGCGAGGGCAGTTGTACACTTTGTATCCAGGTTTATTTAGCTGATTTATTATTGCGGGGTCGGAGTCATTGATCCAGGTTTCCGTTATACAGAGGATGTCTGGTTGTTCGTCCGTGATGATATTGTAGATGATAGGTGTTTTGTTTCTAATCGATCTGGCGTTGATGAGGTCAAGTGTGTTCCCTTTTTCATGTGTTGGTTCGTGTATGATCTGAGTTAAGTTCATTGCTTCCATGGCATTGATGAAGGCTTGGGCATATTTGTCCTGGAGTGTTGGGAGGTTGAAGTCTCCGAGGATTAGTTCTTTTGTGGAGGTTGCACTCTCTGATATGTGTTGTAATATGCCTGATAGGTCGGTGCTTGGGGTGGGCGCTCGGTAGATTAGGCAAATGGAGAGGTGCTTGTTGGTGAGAGTGAGTATGTCCGCTTCATTGGTTGTTTCTGAGGCATGGTTTCTGAGGTGGAGGTTGGCTTTTGCAATGATGGCTACTCCTCCTCCTCTGGTGTGGACTCGAGAACAGTGATAAAGACTGTATCCATTTGATGTTGGTTCATGAGCACAGTTTCGGTGTCCATTAGCCATGTTTCTGTTTTGCATAGGATGTCTATCTTTTGGGTTGTGATCAGGTCTTGGAGCATGTGGTGCTTGTTTCTGACTGAACGAGCATTTATTAGTGTGATGGAGAGAGGGTTGTTTGGGGGATTGGGGGTGTGGATTGGTGTGGGTGTTGCACCATGTAGGGGGGGGGTTGTTGGTGTTTGTGGTTTGGATGGTTGTGACGCTTGGTATGGGGTAAGAACATAAGACATGCCATACTGGGTCAGACCGAGGTCCATCAAGCCCAGTATCCTGTTTCCAACAGTGGCCAATCTAGGTCATACGTACCTAGCAATATCCCCAAAAGACACAGGTTCCTCAATGCTTGTACTGGGTCAAGCATTGATATCCTGGGTCCCTTTTTAATAGTGGTTTATGGACCTTTCCTCCAGGAACTTGTCCAAACCTTTTTTAAACCCAGCTATACTAACAGCCCTTACTACATCCTCCGGTAACAGATTCCAGAGTTTGATTACACGTTGAGTGAAAAAATATTTTCTCTTATTTGTCTTAAATAGTTTACCCTGTAGCTTCATTACATGTCCCCTAGTCTTTCTATATTCTGATAGCGTAAACAATTGATCCACGTTTATCCGTTCCACTCCATTCATTAATTTATAGACCTCTATCATATCTCCCCTCAGCCGTCTCTTTTCCAGGTTAAAGAGCCCTAACCTTTTTAGCCTCTCTTTATAGGAGTAGCCTTCCATCCCCTTCACCAATTTGGTGGCTCTTCTCTGTACTTTTTCTAATAACGCTATGTCCTTTTTAAGATACGGTGACCAGAATTGCACACAATATTCAAGGTGCGGTCGTACCATGGAGCGATACAGAGGCATTCTAATATCCTTTGTTTTATTCTCCATCCCTTTCCTTATGATACCTAGCATTCTATTTGCTTTCTTGGCCGCCGCTGCACACTGGGCGGAGGGTTTTAACATGTTATCCATGATGACTCCTAAATCTTTTTCCTGGGTGGTGGTTTCTAATGTGGAGCCTTGCATCGTGTAACTATAGTGTGGGTTGTTCTTTCCTAGGTGCATAACTTTGCACTTGTCCACATTAAATTTCATCTGCCATTTGGATGCCCAGTCTTCCAATTTATCCAGATCCTCCTGCAGTTTTCCACAATCCTCTTGGGTTTTAACAGCTTTAAACAGTTTTGTGTCATCTGCAAATTTGATAACCTCACTAGTTATTCCCTTTTCCAGGTCATTTATGAATATGTCAAAAAGTAGCGGACCCAGTACGGATCCCTGGGGTACTCCACTATTCACCTTTTTCCATTGGGAATATTGGCCATTTAGCCCTACCCTCTGCTTTCTATCTTTTAACCAGTTCCCGATCCACAATAGTACACTGCCTCCTATCCCATGACTTTTTAGCTTCGCCAAAAGTCTCTGATGGGGGACCTTGTCAAAAGCTTTCTGAAAGTCCAGATACACTATATCAACCGACTCACCTTTGTCTACCTGTTTATGCACACCTTCAAAAAACATATCAGATTAGTAAGACAAGATCTTCCTTGTCTAAAGCCATGTTGGCTGTCTCCCATTAGGCCATGACTATCTACATGCTGTGTAATTTTGTTCTTTATGATGGTTTCTACCATTTTCCCTGGTACTGACGTCAGGCTCACCGGTCTGTAATTTCCCCGGTCACCCCTGGAACCCTTTTTAAAAATTGGTGTTACGTTGGCGACCCTCCAATCTTCAGGTATTACAGATGATTTTAATGAAAGTTCACAGATTACCAATAGCAGGTCTGCAATCTCATATTTCAGTTCTTTCAACACTCTGGGATGTATACCATCCGGTCCAGGTGATTTGCTACTATTCAGTTTATCAAATAGTTGTAATATATCTTCCCGGTGTAGCGATATTTCTCTCAATTCCTCTGCAGTATCACCTTTAAATACCACTTCAGTCTTGGGTAACATCCCTACATCTTCCTCAGTAAAGACCGAAGCAAAGAATTCATTCAGTCTCTCTGCTATAGCCTTGTCTCCTCTTACTGCCCCTTTTACCCCTCTATCATCTAACGGTCCAATTGACTCTCTCACAGGCCTTTTGCTACGAATGTACTTGAAAAAGTCTTTATTTCGTGTTTTTGCTTCCGTAGCAAGTTTCTTCTCAAATTCCCGCTTTGCCTGCCTTATCAATGCTTTGCATTTAACTTGCCAGTGCTTGTGCTGTTTCCAGTTTTCATCATTTGGCTCTTTTTTCCATTTCCTGAAGGTTGCTTTTTTGGCAGCAACAGCCTCTCTGACCTCACCTTTAAACCATGCTGGCAGTTTTTTGGACTTTCTTCCACTCTTCTTAATGCGTGGTCTGGGCTTCGAGGATAGTAGTTTTAAATAACGCCCAAGCTTGCTGTAAGTCTTTAACCTTTGGAACCGCTCCTTTTAGTTTTTTCCTAACTATATTCCTCATTCTATCATAGTCTCCCTTTTGAAAGTTAAAAGGTAGTACTGTGGATTCCTTTACTATTTGTCCTCCAATAATTAAATCAAACATGATCATACTATGATCACTATTGCCAAGTGGTCCCAACACCCTTATTTCTTGCACCAGATCTGGCGTTCCACTAAGGACTAGGTCCAGTATGGCTTCCCCTCTGGTCGGTTCATGAACCAGCTGCTCCAAGAAGCAGTCATTTATTCCATCTAGAAACTTTATCTCTTTAGCTTGTGGTTGGGGAGCGTGTCAGTAGTGGAGGGATATAGGGTTAGGAATGGTGCTAGGAGGTAAATTGGGGCTAGGAAGGGTGCATGGTTTATAGGTGTACCTGTGTGTCCTGGGGCTGGGTTGGACTTCTGCGTTGGCTTCCTTAGGGTGTTGGGTGTTCCTTTCCTTTTTTTCGCTGTCTCATGTGGGCTGAGGTTTCTGTGTTGGTGGTGGTTTCTCTTGTGTAGTTGCTTGAGTTTGGCTGTGTGGGCTGGTGGATGATGGCTGCTGTTGCTTTACTCCTGGTTGCTTTTGTGGCTGCTTCTGTGCTGGGGCGCCGCTTTTAAAGCATTTTTTGTTGCTCCCACTGCCTCGATTAGGCAGGAGCTTCTGAGCGGGAGGATTTCCCGCTCAGGCGCTCTACCCCGATCGGGGGAGCTTTTGATGGCCGTCGGGCGGGTGGTGGAGGCTGGAGTGGCGAGCTGCCTGCTGGGGCGCCGCTTTTAAAGTGTTTTTCGTTGCTCCCACTGCCCCGATTGGGCAGGAGCTTCTGAGCGGGAGGATTTCCCGCTCAGGCGCTCTACCCCAATCAGGGGAGCTTTTGATGGCCGTCGGGCGGGTGGTGGAGGATGGAGATGGGTGGGAATAGGATCAGAGGAGCAGGTTGTGAATTTGGATGAGGAAAGAAGATGATCATAGAAGAGGAAGAAAGGGTAGCAGAGTGAGGAAGGGGAGTAGCTGACCTCGTGGGGAATTGGAGTGTGATCTTGTCTATTTTGTCATGTAAGTAGTCAGCCAGAGTTTGGGCAGAAAGGGAGGGAGAGAGGAGTTGGGGGTGGAAGCATCTTGAGGAGAGAGTTGAGATTTGTAAATATACGGCGAGTGTCAGAGGCAAGAGAGTTATCAAATGGACATAATAGTCTTGTTTGGCGAGTGCAATGGCTGACTGGAAAGAGACGAGCATGAATTTGACGTGTAGAAAGTCCTCAAGTGTGCGGGATTTGAGCCAGGCACACTCAGCTGAGTGGGCACAGGAACATAGGATAGCGGGTAGTAGAAGGCAGTCAGGGTTGAGGTACAGTACGCCTCTCATGATGTGGCATAGGCGGAGCAAGAACATCCAGAGCAGAGGAGATTGCAGTGTTATAGGAAGCTACTGCCTCATCAACAGACTCTGATAGCATAATGGAGGAAATAGGTGATGAGACAGTGGAGAAGAGTCAATGGGTCAATAGCATGAAGATTTTTAAAGAGGTTGGAGGAGATAGGGCAAGGTTGAGGCGGTGAGTGATGAAGAGTGAAGCTTAGCAGGTGATGGTGCAATAAGGGAAGAACTGAGGTACAGAAGTTTGAAGGTGTAAGCAATTAAAAAAGAATACAAGATTGAGGCAATGGCCTTGCTGGTGAGTAGGGGCAGTAGAGCAAAGCTGGAGGTTGAATGATGAGGTAAGGGAGAAGAGCTTCAAAGCATTAGGGTGAGAGGGGTTATCAACATGAATGTTAAAATCCCCGAGAATAAAGGAGGGGGAAGATGAATCCAGAAAGAAGGAAAGCCATGAGTCAGTCAGAGAAAGTTAGAGGTGGACTTGCCAAGGGGTCGATAAATAACAGTTAATCAGAAGTAGTGGAGTAAAAAGCCAGATGGAGTGGATTTCAAAGGAGGGAAAGAAGTGAGACTGAGGCAGAAGGAGGACAGTGCCCTCAAGACGATCCTACCATTACTTGACAATGATTCCCATGATCCTGATGAACTAGTATCCACCTGGAATAATGCCATCAGGGCTGCTGCCTGCATCCCTTCCACCAACAAGACCATATCGAAACGCGAACATACTCCATGGTACTCCCAAGACCTCCGTGCATCACTCATCCACCTACGCAAACTAGAAAGACAATGGCGCCACAATCGAACCCCTGAAACACTTTCTGCTTACACTACGCACTTACAAAGACACCGACAAAAAACCATGGAAAAGAGAAAACAATACCACTCAGAATTATTGAAGCGTTCATTGAACAGACCTCACGATCTATTCAGCATTGTAAAAGCCATAACAGGAGATCCAACTCAAGATCACCCACACATGCCTCAACCGCAGGAATACTCTAATTACCTTCAGTCGAAGATGATCCAAACCAGCGCAAGCACCAACATCATACCTACCTCTACCCTGATGACAACCTTCCAGACAAATCTCTGCTGAATTTCACTGCAGCCCCTGAGAAGGAGATCATTGACACCATAACTTCCATCAACCTCACCACTGCCCCTAATGATCCCTGCCCCGCAAGCTGGATCAAAGAACTACGTCACGACCTCAGCCCAACTATCTGCAGAATCCTGAATCAGTCCTTATCTACAAGAACATTCCCCCAAAGCTTAAAACACACGTCTATCCGACCTCTACTGAAAAACAGCAAACTCGACACATCTAAAGTAGAATCCTATAGGCCAATTTCGAGCATTCCTTTGCTTGCTAAAATTATTGAGAAGGTGGTCCTGCGACAAATTCAACATCACGTAGACACTGAATCGCCTTTAGACACCTCCCAACATGGCTTTAGAGCAGCCCACGGTATTGACACCATCCTCACAACCCTCTTCAACAATCTAGTCACAGGCCTTGACAATATTCACCAAGGATTTGTCTTGATATTCCTGGACATAGCGGCCGCCTTTGACTCCGTGAACCATGACACACTACTACTCCGACTTAAAGAAAAAGGGATACAAGGCTCGGCACTAGCCTGGTGTAAATCTTATCTCTGCAACAGATGGCAACAAGTCAGAACAGGATCCACAACATCAGAGCCTTTCCCCCTGAAACAAGGTGTGCCTCAAGGCTCATCCCTATCTGCTCTGTTCTTCAACATTTATATGCAGCCTATCTGTGCTTTAATCCGCTCCTTCAACGTCCACTGTCTTGCCTACGCTGACGATATCCTCATCTACTCACCGTTTACAATTGACAAACCAGACTTCTCTTCAATATTGAGATGTTTTGAAGCAGTTTCAGATTGGCTTCTAACTCAAAATCTCCGGATCAACAATAGCAAAACAGACATCCTATTCGTCACAAGGAACCGGAGTTTCACGCCCCCCCCCCCCTCACTCCAGATCAATAATATAGAATTGAAGACAAAATCCACAATCCGATACCTAGGCCTCGACCAACGCCTAGATATGTCAGCCCATGTTACAAACACCACAAAAGCAATTTATCACAAGATACGAACACTAAGACACCTTTGCCCATTACTCGACTTCTCTGACTATAGATCAATATTCCAAATCATCCCACATCTCGACTTTGCGAATGTTATCCTACATGGACTTCCACAGTCAACCTTAAATCCACTCAGACTTGCCATGAACTCAGCTGCAAGGGTTCTAGTTGGTGCATCAAGGTCGGATCATATAACGCCTATCTTGATAAACCTACACTGGCTGCCACTACCTGCCAGAATCACCTATAAAATTCTAATACTAACCTTTAAAGCCCTCAAGAATCAGCCCGCTACACCCATCAACGCACTTCTCCACCGTACCACAATCAACAGAATAAGAAGAACTCCGCAGATGAACACAATTGAAGTCCCCAAGTTTCTAACAAAATGTACAAAGTCAACAGCCAACAGAGCATTTTTTATTTTTGCACCGATTGCCTGGAATGTCCTCCCAGCAGAACTCCGAGCCATCCAAAACCTGGTGGTGTTCCGGAAAGCCCTAAAACACCATCTGTTCATGCAGCACTACCCGGCCTCCCAGTTTGAAAAGCACACACCCACCCCTCGGACCCCCCACCTAACCCCACCCACTGAACACCCCCTCACTGATAATGACAACCAGCTTCCCCCTCCCCCACCCCGTCACATGTGTACTAGTACTCGTACAGTCTCCTTACATACCCACTGAGAGTAATCGTTACTGTAACATGTACATAAGCTGTATATAGTTCCCCCCCCCTAGTTCCTCCAAGTTTTTGAATATCCTGTTCTATGTAAGCTCAATGTGCCATTACATTGTAGTTCGTTTGTTCTTGCTGTAAACCGCACTGATTATAATAGCGCGGTATATAAGAAATATAAATAAATAAATAAGGAGGGGTTGAAATTGATGGGAAGGAAAGAGTAGAAGCCTAATATCACCACCACAGCCAGTGGGACAAGGCTGTGGGAGAATTGATAGCTGCCTGACAGAGAGCAGTGACTGAAGCTGAGTCCTCTGAGAGGAGCCAGGTCTCAGTTAGAGCAAGAAGATGGAGAGCATTAGAGATAGAGATCATGAGTAAAGGCAAGTTTATTTGAAATGGAGTGTGCATTCTACAAGGCATATGAGAGAGGGAGAGAGGAGAGGGAAAGGAGAAGGATATGAATAAAATTTGAGCTTTTATGTGAGGTTCTGTTATGGGAATGTGACAAAAGTCTAGGGGGGCCAGAGTTGGGATTGATATCTCCGGAAGAGAGAAGGAAAAGGAGTAGAAGAGTGCAGGGCAGAGAAGAGGCAGCACAGTGGTAACGAGGATGAGGTGGTTTCAGAGAGAGAGAGGAGATGGCTGAATGAGAGGGAGAAAATGGTAAAGCTCAAGAGCTGATAAGGTAGATGACAAGATGGTGGGGGGAGTGAGGATGGTAAAGGGGAGATAAGGGGGAGGGCTTGAAGGTGTTGGTAGGAGGGGAGACGTTTAGGGAGTATGAGCAATACGAAGAGAAAGTGTTGAGTAGCCATAAAGAGAGAGATGGGAGGAGCACAGAAGTCAGAAGAAATAAAAGAATAGGTGGTAGAAATTGCAGGGAATAAGGTGCTCCTGTGAGTGATCGTGGTAATGAGCACAGGGCAGCCAGGGGCGGCTCAAGGCAATCTGCTGCCTGAGGCGAAGTATGAAAAGGTGCCCCCCCCCCCCACCTTAGAGGGGGCGGGGATTTTTCAGAAATCTAATCAGAGACTGAACCAAACCAAAAAGTCGATTAGATTATATGGAGGAAATGCAAGATGTTTGCACACAGGGCCATATCGAGCTGCAATCACACCCTGTGAGACTTGCAGCTCGGATGCACGCCCCCCCCCCCCTCTCCCCCATAGTCCATCCAGCGCTGCTTGCTCTTTCCCTGATACTGCTGCCCTCTGTTTTTTTCACAGAGGCGCCAGCATCAGGGAAAGAGCAGACAGTGCTGGATGGAGGTATGGGGAGGAGAAGGGGGGCATGCGCCCGATCTGAAAGGCACCGGCACTTTAAGCAGATCTGTCCCTCCTTGACATCGAGTCTGAGGAGGGAGAGACCAGACCTGCTTAAAGTGCTGCGAAAAGGCTTGGGGAGCGCATTTCGGCTGCCTGCTATTGTCCTGCCAGCGGCGGCAGGGCAACAGCAGACAGCCGAAATACGCCTCCCAAGCCTTTCCGCCCTGTGCGGCTGCACTGCTTGCACAGGGCTAGGTACAGTCCCATTTGTACACCAAGGAGCTAAAAGACAGCAAGAACTAACAGCACAGTTTATAAAACTAAATTATAACTCATTTTTATTTTGTTATAAACTGCGTTATGGTTCTTGCTTTTTCTTTTTCAACATATATTTTGCATCCACAGTAGGTGCAGAGCAGAACCAGGACATTCACCCACAGAACTCAATATTTAAAAAAAGAAATATCTGATTCTGATCATCTCACTAACAACAACAACAACAACTATTCTCTAGTACCAGACATATTGTGAACTAATACAAAACCCTACAACAAAGAGCAAACCTACCATACCATACCATATCAGCACAAACTTCCAAAACTCATATAAGGAGCCCATCCTAAAAAAGCATCACTGTAAATACTACAGTGGGCCCTGGAACATCCATACACCTATTTGAAAAGCTGAACAAGTCAAATTACTACAGTACAATATAGATCTTTATGTACAAACTCCATGTTAACAGAACACCTGAACTCAGTCACACACTCACAACATCGACCCTCACCAAGTACAGAATAAGTAACCGCAATCTAAAGTAAAAATAATATGTAGACTAAATTTATTTATTTAACCGATTTTTATATACCGTCTTTCTACAAATCAAGACGGTTTACATAAAACATTTAAAGTAGAGTGTTTCCACTGTTTACATAGAACAAAGTAACAAATATATATAAGATAACAATGAGAACTAATCATAAAAATAAAACAACTATTTACAAGGTATTTTCCGAGATATCAGTTGTCAGTATGAAGGTTTAGAAGGGGTAGGAGCTAGGAGGAAGCAGATGAAGGTTAGAAAGTAAGGTGGAAGGGAAAAATGTTCCTGAAAGAGGAGGGTTTTTAAGTTCTTTCGGAACTCAAGGTGAGTTCTAGAGTTCCGCAGCTCATGGGGAAGGGCGTTCCATAGGGTAGGAGCATAGAGGGAAAAGGCCCTGTTACAGGTATATTGTTTACTATATCTTGTGGCTGTTGGGATAAATTTAAATTTAAACCAAAAGAAGCCAGAGTCCACATGCATTACAGCATCAGATAAATAAGAGATGCAGTTCCCCAATACTGTGTAAAATATAAAAATAGCACAAAGTCCAATCACTAAAATTAAATAAAATTATTTTTTCTACTTTTGTTGTCTGACCATTTTATTCTCTGATCATGCTGGTCCCAATCTGAGGCTTCTGCTTTCCTGTCTTCTCTTAGCTCTCTTTCTGTGGTCTATGGTCCATGGTCGATCTGCCATTTCTTATCTCTTCTTTTGTTTTCTTCACTTCCTTCCATCAGCTCATTTCCAGTTCCAGTAACCCTCCCCACTATCAGCCTCCTTTCCAGTCCTTCTCTCCCAGTACCTTCCAATGTCAACTGCCTTGCATTCCCACGACTGCAACTGGTGTCCATTCCCTTCCAGTCCCCCTCCTTCCCCACTGTCCAGCCCCTTCTAGTCCAAATACCATCCCAGATATTAGCTCACGTCCACTCTGTGCCACCTCCCCAGTCAGCTCCCTTCCAGTCACCCTACCCTCTGTCCATCCCCCTTCCAGTGCCATTTGCATGTCAGTTCCCTTCCAGCCTCCTCCCCATTACCCAACCACCTACCACTCCCATCCCCAAGTGTCAGCTCCCTTCCAGTCCCCCTTCAGTACATCCCAGGTGTCAGCTCTTTTCCAACACCCTCCTTCCCCTGTCACCTCCCTTTGTGCCCCCTCCTTCCCCTGGCTGACCCTCCCATTATTCACTCCCTTCCAGTCCCATTCTACCATCCTCCCACATCAGCCCATTTGTAGCCCTAGCCCCTAGTTTTCTTCCAGGGCCAGCAGCACTCTCCTCCCCTCCCCCATTAGCCCATTTCCAGTCCCACCCCATTTCCAGTCCTATCCCCCTTATCAGCCCACCTCCATTCCTAACCCTCCCATCAGCCCATCTCCAGTCCTACCCTCCCATCAGTCCATTACCAGTCCTAGCCCCCTCCCCCATAGCCCATTACCAGTCCTAGCCCCCCTGTAGCCCATTACCAGTCCTAGCCCCCCATAGCCCATTACCAGTCCTAAACACCCCCCCATCAGCCCACTTCCAGTCCTAACACCCCCATCTGACCAATTCCAGTCCTAACCCCACATAGCCTATTACCAGTCCTAAACACCCCCCATCAGCCCATTTCCAGTCCTAAACCCCCCATCAGCCCACTTCCTTGCCTAGCCCCCCATAGCCCATTTCCAGTCCTAGCCCCCCCATAGCCCATTACCAGTCCTAGCCCCCCATAGCCCATTACCAGTCCTATCCCCCCATTGCTCATTACCAGTCCTAAACCCCCCCATCAGCCCACTTCCAGTTCTAGCCCCCCCATCAGCCCATTTCCAGTCCTAGCCCCCCCATAGCCCATTTCCAGTCCTAGGCCCCCCATAGCCCATTACTAGTCCTAAACCCCCCATCAGCCCACTTCCAGTTCTAGCCCCCCCATCAGCCCATTTCCAGTCCTAAACCCCCCCCCCCCCATCAGCCCATTTCCAGTCCTAGGCCCCCCATAGCCCATTGTTGTTAAGTGCCGTCGAGTCTGAGTCGACTCATGGCGACCCTCTGGATAGCTATCCTAAATTGTGTTCGGTCTTCAGTCAGGCGGCTCATTGTTGACAGACTGGTACCCATAGCTGCTGTTATTGTATCGATCCATCTCATCGCTGGCCTTCCTCTTTTGCTTTGACCTTCTATCTTGCCAAGCATGATGTCTCTCTCTAATGATCTCTCTCTTCGCATGATGTGTCCAAAGTATGAAAGTCGAAGTCTTGTCATCTGAGCTTCTAAAGAAAGCTTAGGTTTGATCTCCTGACTGACTGGTTTGTTCTTCGGGCAGTCCATGGTATACACAGTATTCGCCGCCAGCACCATAATTCAAAGGCATCAATTTTCTTCCTGTCTATCTTAGAGAACCACAGCTGTGCTGTGATCTGCAGTTTTAAATAGAAACAAAACCGGTGTGGAGCCTTCCCGCGTCTGTGAAGGACCGACCCTGTGTAGCTTTGTCCCTCCCCCAAAGGAAGTTACATGGTTCTCTAAGAGGCAGGGAGCCATGGCTGCCTGGAAAAGGAGGGTAAGTTAGCCGCTGCCGAGAAGCGGACTCTGCAGTAACTTGTGCACTTCTGTTTTTTGGGGGGGGTTTTTTACTTTTGAAGGCAAAGTGAGGTGGTTGTTTTGGGGGCATTTTTTGCCGCCTGAGGCAGCCGCCTCACTTCGCCTCATTATAGAGCCGCCCCTGAGGGCAGCTATAAAGGATTATAAACCAGGGGATGGGTGGGCTGTGAGGAGGGAGGTTGAAATAATAAGGAAGAGGAGAGAGAGACACACACAGCTGAATAAGATCAGAAACAAAAATACTGAAAAGTAAGACACTCTAACAATAATAAGATAAATAAATAAATAATTTATACAGGCAGGCAGACTTTACAAGCAAGAGGTTAAAAAGTCGGACCCTAGCCAGAAGCTAGCAGAACAGCCTGTAATAGACTTGCACGTTCCATAGCAAGAAGGCAAATGGCTGAGCACACATGGGGAAGAGGGTTAACAATGCTTCAATGGGTGGGTGGGTGGGGGGAGGAAGGTCAGCACACAGTTATAGGAGGCAGGCAGGGAGGCGGGAGATTTTAAACTCCGAGAGGGCTGCAGAGAACAGAGGCAGAGTGGATAAGACAATTGAAGTTAATACTTGATCTCCAAAAGCAGAGACCAGAGAGAGGGAGCAGGGATGTTACAATTGATTATAGGAAAGAGACACACACACAGCTGAAAACAGAGGGAGAGCTGAACAAGATCACAAACAAAAATACTTAAAAGCAAGGCACTCTAATAATAATGATAAGATAGATAAATAATATATACAGGCCAACAGACCTTACAAGCAAGCGGTTAAAAAGTCAGACCCTAGCCAGAAGTTAGCAGAACAGCTAGAAGGCAAAGACACACCAGATCTTTGTCAAAACCCACCTTGAGAAACCAGTCTTTCCAGGAAAATGTTTTGTGGACAGATGAAACCAAACTTGAGCTCTTTGGCAATGCAGACCAGTGATACATTTACAGATGAAGAAATGAAGCTTATAAGGGAAAAAACCACCCTTTCTACAGTTAAATATGGTGGAGGTTCCATAATGCTATGGGGCCGTTTTGCTGCCTCAGGAACTGGAGGTCTGGAACGTATTAAAGGAATCATGAAGTCAGAGGACTACCAAGGTATTTTGGAGTGAAATGTGTTTCCTAGTGTCAGAAAGCTAGGTCTGGATCGAAGGTGATGGGTCTTCCAGCGGGACAGTGACCCAAAACATGCATGCAAAAGTACAAAAGAATGGTCAAAAAGAAATAAATGGACTATTCCTTATCGTCCCTCCAGTCTAGTCCCAGACCTCTGGGTTTAAGCACCTCCTCTCGCAGCTTGGAGACTGAGCATGTCACCCTTTTTTATGTCACCAGTATAAGTAGTCCAGTAATCTCAGTCTCCAAGCAGCTGGGGAGTTGTGAGCCTAGAGGTCCGGGGCTCACTGGAGGAATAGTTAAGGAGATGTAGGATTAGTTAGTTAGTGGAGCTCAGCTAAGATTAATTGGTTTAAAAAAAATAAATAAAGGGGTTCTTATCCTTTTTAAAACATTTTGGGAAAGCAGGTTACCTCTCTGGCAGAACGTTTTGAGCAGTGCTGCAGGCTGACGCTGTCCCCCTCTCTCCCCCCTCCCTGCAGGTACCGATGCTCAGGGAAGTGTGCGGGAGTGCTTGTTGGGGCCTCCGTCTCCCAAACCTGCAAATCGGGTGAGGAGCCATGGAGGAGAGTGAGACGCACTGCAGAGAAAAAAATTAAAGCTGCCGGTCTCCCAGAGCCACGCTGGTGCACGCTGAGGGAAAAGGAAATTGCAGGGGCGTCCCTCGTGGTCTGCGGCACAGTACGAGCTGAGCGGGACTGTGCGCATTGTCCGGGGGGGTGATTCAAATTTCTGTGGCGAGTGTGGCAGTGAGACGTGTCTCGGGCCACGTGCAGCCTCTGAGGGACGGCGTGGCTGAGAGGCAGGTGGATGAGAGCTGACAGGCCAGAGCCACGCAGCAGACGCGCGGGAAAAAGGTGAAGGGTCCTTTTCTTCAGTTTTTGATTGCAAACGTTGTGATAAGGAAGCTTATCATAGTTCAGGAGGGAGCTATAAAAGAGGTGAATTGGCTTTGAACAAGCAACCTGTCTTTGCTGGTAGAAATACTAAAACAGAATGTTTTCATAAAAGACTACCAGTCCCAGAATGCACCAGGTTTCAAACAGCCTCTAGAAGGGCTGAAGTGGGGAAACGTGTGTTCAATCAGGAGAGCTATGAGGTAATCCCCAATCACTCATCTCCAAGGGCAGGGCTTGACTCAGCACACCTGGGCTGTGCTAGGGTGGAGTGTCCCTCTAAGCACTTTAAAAGTAAAAGATATTCTACACAGAGACAGAACAGGCAGAACGGTGAGCACAGGGAGAAGCAGAAGCTGCAGATCCAGAAACAGAAGCCATTGGAGAAAGAAGAGAGAGAACTACAACAGCCGAAGCAACGTGGAAGGAAGAACAGAAAGACATCTTGGAGGTCTAAAGAAGGAGCCCACAGCAGTACGTGTGTTAGGAGTGATTCCAGAGGCAAGCATACTCCATTGGACTGGAGGAAGCCAGAGGATTGGGGCTATAGAGCCAGGAACTTCCAAACAACACCTTTGAGGGAGACGGCTGCATTTGGAAGGGGCCCTAAGACCGGTGCAAGAAGGTATGTGAAGAGAGACCCAGTGTCCAGGGATCTTGATTGGAAGGCTGGACATAAAAGCTGGACTACTTACTGGCCAGGATACCAGGAGAGGAAACTTAACAGCAAGGGAAGCTCAGGTATGAACTTTGATCTATGCCCTAGCTCTTCATCTGGAAGACAGCAGGGAAACAAGTATTATCCTGAGAGTGATCAATTGAGGAATTCCTCTGAGCCAGACCATGATATTGATTCCATGATATTTGAGGAAGAAGGAGATATATCAAATGATCAGTTGGAATACATGGACTGCTCCCTGTCTAGGCTGCTGTTTTAAAGTAGTTTCTCACTAATACAACAACCATCAAAAGGAACTGTAACTTGTTCTTTTATCTACCCAGAAAAGTCTCTGCAAGAAAGCTTTAGGGTAGGATTGAGCCACGTAGAGAGAGTGAACCAGCAAAGGGGTTTGCAGCTGGCTAATTATTTGTAATTGAGCCAGGCACAAGTGCACGTGAGCTCTAGAAGGAAACTTCTTCCTTGTATGTGTGAATAGAAGAAAGTTATCCTTGATAAAGAACAGTTTTTTTTCTACTTTTGGGTTTGTTTTTGCCTTTTGGAGCACTGCTAAGAAGGTCATTAGCAGGAGCCATCAAAAAGACCTTTTCTGTTTCCCATCTTTATTGATTTATTGCTTAAGAAGTCCAGTTACCTTATATCATGTTTTGTTTTTCCTGAGTACAATACTTGAAGCAAGTGTCCTTTTGTGTTACCAAGTAAATCTATGTGGGAGAATTAACCCCATGAATAAAATCTGTTTTTCTTTGCTTACACTCGAGGCTCACAACTCATTATTTTGTGAACGGCTGATTCTGGTATGAATGAACTACAACCCCCACACTCCTTTGCAAGTCATAATAATATTTTGCCTTTGCCAAGACTGTGGACATTCACGACCAGCACCCCCGTTTACAACGTTCAATAGTGAAGGGCTGCTCAGGTTAGGTGAATTGACAGTCTTGGGCTGTGGTGTTTGAGATGCGTGTGTTAAAAAAAACAAAAAAAACAAAAAACAACTTTTAAATCTTTTTCTTGGTCAGGTCTGTTTTGGAGCTTGACTGTTTTATCATTATGCCTTCTAGGCCTCAGTGCATGATGTGTGGAGCCAAGAAATGGTCCATTTCGGAGGAGGGTGTGTGTAGAGCCTGTATGCAGGAAGCGGCGGTTGGGGGCGAAGCTGCGGAAGGACAGGTTCTTAGAGAAAGAGCTGCTGGCTCTCCCGAGCCCATTTCACCTGTCGGACCTCCTCCGGAGCCTATGCTGGGACCTTCCACGGCACCAGAGGCCGCCAGTTCACAGCATTTGTTGCAGGGAGGACTGGCGGCAATTTTCTTCCAGGACTTTATGGCACTGCTTCAACAGGCTATTGGGAAACGGGGGTCTGAGGAAGCAGAGGAAGAGCTCAGAGGGAAGCACTCAGGGGCTCCCCTAGGAGGGGGAGCGGATAGCGTTCAGTGCAAAAAGCCTAGGTTAGGGACAGACAAGACGGAACAGGCTGTGGAGTCGGAAGTTCAGTCAGGATGATTCCGACGTGGAGATGGACCTGGAGGAAGGTGAGATAGCAGAGCCAGAGGATCAAGCACGGGTTATTAGGGTCTTCAGGCGTGAGGAGTTGTCAGCTCTGATTTCGGAGATACTGAAAGTGCTGAACAGGCCAGCAGCAGAGCAAGCAGCGGATTCCTCTTTGGAGGATATGCTGTTGCAGACGGTTCGGAAGTCCCAGAGAGCCTTCCCAGTCCATAGAGTGTTTAAGGAAATGATTCAGGAAGAATGGGACACGCCAGAGGCGGGGATGAAAGACGCCAGAGTGATGTCGCACCTTTACCCGCTGAAGGAACTGGATAGGGACCTTTTCAAATCTCCCAAGGTAGATGTAGCGGTTTCGGCAGTTACTAAAAAGACGACGATTCCTGTGGAGGGCAGTTCCGCCCTTAAGGATGCGCAAGATAGGCATTTAGGTAGTTGGTTGAAGCAAGTCTTTGAGGTCAATGCGGTTTCCATGCATGCGTCCATTTGTGGAGCGTGGGTGGCAAGGGCTTGTCTGTTTTGGTCCCAAAAGATGAAGGGGGACCAAGAAGCTGAGGCAGTGGAAGAAGCAGCCCGAATTGAGTCGGGGGCAGCTTATTTGGCAGATATACAATATGACCTCATTTGCGGTCTTGCAAAGAGTATGGCATCAGTGGTAGCAGCGCGCAGATATCTCTGGCTGCGTAACTGGGCAGCAGACACTGCTTCTAAGGAAAGGCTAGCTAAACTCCTTTTTCGAGGTAAACTCCTTTTTGGGGAGGATTTGGAAAAGTTGGTTAAGGACCTCGGAGAGTCTAAAGGAGGTAGGCTGCTGGAGGATAAGCAGAAGAATATAGGTCCTTTAATAGAGGGTTTTGGTCGCCTAATAAATAAAGATATTTAACCCCTCATAAAATAAAAAGAGATAGTCCAATCAGCTGTTTGCTATGTTTGTCTCACTATGCACTATTTGTCTCACTATGCACTCAACAGTAATATGGACAAATCTCAGCATAAAAAAGAACCAATGGTCTCAGACATAGATAGCAAACCACTCCTGGATATGAATTTACCAAAGGAGTGATGCCCAGTTGCATCAATGACCATTAAAAAGGTTCTTTCAAGAATGCGTAATTGTAAACATTCGTATTAATCAATCAGACTTCTCTTAATATTCTTTTTATCAAAAATTCAGAGATTGTGCTTATCTCTCAAAGGAAATTTGAGCAGTCCCAACGCCACCATTCCGGTACTCTTGATGCGTTTCGATTCTTCATCAGGGGATTGGTTTTGCCAGACAATCTCTGTGGAAGGAGGAAAACCGGTAGGAGAAATATGCCTCTTCAAAAATCAATTTTTAATTGTTATCAAACATATCTGAAATTCCAAGGAAGCAAATAATCTCACCATAGGTTTGGATTCACAACGAACTCAATGATGTGCGGTCTCACACGTTCCAAAGCTAAAGCAACTTCTTCAAAAAACGCCGCACATGCGGATTGAACAGGCAGACAGGAATATCAAGCCGTCTTTGATTACGTAATCATGACGTCAGTCTCTCTATGAACGGAGTAATAAAATAAAAACTCCATTTTGCCATTATAATGAAACCTCCTAGGGTAGCCATAACTGGACCTTCTCATAAAGATGTTTTAAATACAGGCGCTCCATTCCGCCATTGTATTGAGGCCTCCTGGGATAACTGATTGTAATTGGTGGATCCACATTTGTAATGATCGAACAGTTTTGCCCACGTATAACAAACCACAGGGGCATCGATTGGCGTACACCACATGATCAGATTCACAAGATGTAGAATGTTTCCGTTTATAAGTACGGCCATGGTAGGAGAAAAAATGCGTTTCCTCAGAAACAGAGCATATGTTACAATGACCACAAATTCTGTGTCCTGCTGGTGGATCACAACCAGCCCGTGGAAAAGATCTTAATTTGGCCGGGCTCAATTTCTCCTTTAAGTTCGTGTGCCGTGTCCAGACACACCGGATTTTTTTGTCATGAAAACAAGGAAAAATATTTAAAACATTCTGATGCCGTTTGAAAATTTGTTTGATTCTACCACTAAACGGAGAGAATTTAGTAATAAAATTAATGACAGTATCATCGGTGTTTCTGAGGAAACACATTTTTTCTCCTACCATGGCCATACTTATAAACTGAAACATTCTACATCTTGTGAATCTGATCATGTGGTGTACGCCATTCGATGCCCCTGTGGTTTATTATATGTGGGCAAATCTGTTCGATCATTACGGGTTCGATTGAATGAACATAAAAGTAGGCTTAAATGTAAAGTGCAGGAAGCTCCTCTTGTACCCCACTGTATCCAATACCATCATGTTTTTGAAGAATTAAAATGTTTTGGGTTAGACTGGGTAGCGACCGGTAGGATGGGTAGATCTAGGGCGAAAAGCCTGGTGATTCAAGAACAAATGTGGATCCACCAATTACAATCAGTTATCCCAGGAGGCCTCAATACAATGGCGGAATGGAGCGCCTGTATTTAAAACATCTTTATGAGAAGGTCCAGTTATGGCTACCCTAGGAGGTTTCATTATAATGGCGAAATGGAGTTTTTATTTTATTACTCCGTTCATAGAGAGACTGACGTCATGATTACGTAATCAAAGACGGCTTGATATTCCTGTCTGCCTGTTCAATCCGCATGCGCGGCGTTTTTTGAAGAAGTTGCTTTAGCTTTGGAACGTGTGAGACCGCACATCATTGAGTTCGCTGTGAATCCAAACCTATGGTGAGATTATTTGCTTCCATGGAATTTCAGATATGTTTGATAACAATTAAAAATTGATTTTTGAAGAGGCATATTTCTCCTACCGGTTTTCCTCCTTCCACAGAGATTG
This sequence comes from Ichthyophis bannanicus, assembly GCA_033557465.1. Taxonomy (NCBI): domain Eukaryota; kingdom Metazoa; phylum Chordata; class Amphibia; order Gymnophiona; family Ichthyophiidae; genus Ichthyophis; species Ichthyophis bannanicus. The sequence goes on from CM066032.1 coordinate 344,886,779, forward strand.
TCTGGCAAAACCAATCCCCTGATGAAGAATCGAAACGCATCGAGGGTACAGAGATGGTGGCGTTGGGACTGCTCAAATTTCCTTTGAGAGATAAGCACAATCTCTGAATTTTTGATAAAAAGAATATTAAGAGAAGTCTGATTGATTAATACGAATGTTTACAATTACGCATTCTTGAAAGAACCTTTTTAATGGTCATTGATGCAACTGGGCATCACTCCTTTGGTAAATTCATATCCAGGAGTGGTTTGCTATCTATGTCTGAGACCATTGGTTCTTTTTTATGCTGAGAGTTGTCCATATTACTGTTGAGTGCATAGTGAGACAAACACAGCAAACAGCTGATTGGACTATCTCTTTTTATTTTATGAGGGGTTAAATATCTTTATGAGGAGGATAAGCAGAAGCAGGGTCGTCCGCTAGCACCTTCTAGAAGCCAGCAAAGGGAATTTCGGAGATTTCGACCGGCGACGTTTGGTTAGTTTCAGAGAGGGCGTTTTAATTACCTGTCCCAGGGGTTTTGAGGGTTAAAAGGAGCGGGTAGATGTTTTGGAGCCTCCTCTTCCTCGAACCTCAAGAAGTCGCAATGAAGCGAGGGGGGCCCAGGCAGGATTTGTGCCTGTGGGGGGTCGACTGAAGGAGTTTTATCCTGCCTGGGCCCGAATCACATCAGATCAATGGGTGTTGGAGGTCATTCAAAGAGGTTACGCCCTAGAATTCCAACGCCCAGTGCAAGAAGCGTTTGTTCTATCTCCATGCCAGACACAGTCAAGGCTGCAGGCAGTGCGAGAGACTTTGGAAAAGTTGCTAGCTCTCCAGGCAGTAGTACCAGGTCCGGTAGACCAGTGCAGGTCCGGTCGATACTCAATATACTTTGTGGTGCCAAAAAAGGAGGGCTCGTTAAGGCCAATTCTAGACCTCAAGAGTGTGAACCGGTGTCTCAGAGTATCGCACTTTCGCATGGAAATGCTGAGATCAGTCATAGTAGCGGTCAGACAGGGAGAATTTCTCACCTCGCTAGATTTCTCAGAGGCATATCTGCATATACCGATCCGATTGGAACACCAACAGTACCTGCTTTTGCAGTCCCCATGGGACATTTTCAATTCCAGGCATTGTCGTTCGGTTTGGCAACTGCGCCACGCACCTTCACCAAGGTGATGGTTGTGGTGGCGGCAGTGTTGCGCAGGGAAGGGGTATTGGTACATCCTTATCTGGACGATTGGTTGATTCGAGCAAAGTCGAAGAGCGAAAGCGAGAGAGCTACCCTCCGGGTGGTACAGTTTCTGCAGAGTTTAGGATGGGTAGTGAATGTGGAGAAGAGCAACTTCGAGTCTTCACAGGAGTTGGAGTACTTGGGGGCCTGCTTCGACACAAAGAGGGGCAGGGTGTTTCTCCCACATGCCAGAGCCCTACAGCTATGACAGATGGTACGAGATTTCTTGGGGAAAAGAGCTCTGTCAACATGGCATTATTTGCAACTGTTGGGAACAATGGCAGCCGCACTAGAGTTGGTGCCGTGGGCGAGAGCGCACATGCGACCGTTGCAGAGAGCTGTCCTCAGGAGATGGTCGCATCAGTCAAATCAGTTGTCCCAGCAGCTTATCTGTCCGTTGCGGACAAGGCAGTCCTTACAGTGGTGGCTGGCTCCAGGTTGTTTAGAAAAGGGAATGCCATTGGAGTTGCCGGATTGGAGACCGCTGAAAACGGATGCAAGTGTGTTCGGCTGGGGGGGGGGGGGGCACACATCGAAAGGAATTTTGCCCAAGGTCAGTGGAGCAAAATGGAGAAGAAATGGTCAATCAACAGGTTAGAATTACGGGCGGTCATGCTAGCCATACAAGAGTTTCGGCAGTTAGTACAAGGCAAAGCGATTCGTGTGATGTCGGACAATGCCACAGCAGTGGCCTATATCAATCGACAAGGGGGCACAACCAGCGTGGCTCTCGAAGAAGAGGCGGAAGAGCTTCTTGGTTGGGCCGAGTTGCACCTGGAAGCGTTATCGGCAGCTCACGTGGCAGGAGTGGACAATGTGACAGCCGATTTTTTGAGCAGGGTCAAGGTGGATCCAGGAGAGAGGGTGCTGCACCAGGAGGTGTGTCATGCCCATAGCCCCTTACATATGTATGGAGGGGTGTGCTTGTTATATAGAGTTCACCACTTTGGCAATGTTCCAGACTGTCTGTCTTGCAAAGGTTTATGGTAATGGTAGTCCAGTCATGCGGTGCTTGCCTTTGAGGTAAATGAAGACTATGGTAGTTGGCTCGAGTGTTAAGGCAATGACAGAAAATTTATTTGAGGTAAATCAAAATGCACACAGATTCACTTGGTTAACACCCTAGGATGTCTTCTCCAGGATTTATATTCAAAATAACAATACAACTGAAAGCTTATGCAAGTAGCTTGTAAAGTCCATTAAACAACGGAAAGTCTTTCTCTCAGCCACTGCTGACAAACCTGCTCAGCAGTGCTGCTGTAGAGCAAATCAAAAATAAAAGCTTCTTCACAAAACAGCTTTTCTTTTCACATTCAAAGAACTTTTTATATCCAACGTGTGCACAGCCTGAGCCGTGCTCTGCTTTGATATCAGCTGGCTAACAAGCTTCAATCAACAGCTTTTCTCCTTCTCTGCACAAGTATTTCACTTTCCCCAAAACCTTCTTTCTTTTCACACAAACTTTCTGCTGTGCCAGTTAACTAGAACATTTCCTTTTTTATGTTTGATCATATTTTCAGGATTTCTCTGTGCTAGCAACTTTGCATAAAGAACAGTCCATTAAAGTATCGTCTTCCTCTGTAATTATATCTAGTTCTTCTATTTGCATAGGTTCTATATCGGGGTCTGGATCAGAGGGCTTTACCAACTGACCTCCATTAGGACAGGAACTGTTTCTAAGCCCTTTGCAATGCTCTAGGTTAGACAAACGTCCAAAGTTCATACCTGCGTTAAAGCTGGCATTAGGCTGTCCTCTTAGATACTCTGGCCAGTATGCATTTGAACTTTTATGACCTGTCCTCCAGTCTGTATTTCTGGACCTCAGGGCATCTGCTGCATACCTCTTCCAAAAGGTATTCATGTTCCTTCTCCCTTCAGCTGCTTTGGTTCTCTTACCGGCTGCTGCTTTAGGGTTCCTAGCTGAAGTTCTCCAACCTTCTAGATTTCTCCAATCCTTTGAAGCTGGCTTCTCATAGGAATCTCTCCAAAAACACGGATCTCTCTGAGCTCCTCTCCTCGCTCCTACTCCTCCTACTTCTGCTCCTTTCTGAATATTCTGTTCTAGTTTTAAAGTTCCCAGTTTCCAACCCCTCTCTTTCACTCCTCAGGTGTTGGTGGTCAAACTCCCTCCTGGCAGCTGAGTAATTAGGAGTGACGTAAGGGTTTCTCAATCTGGGCTTATACTCCTTCACCTCATCTCCACTAGGGGCTTTCTTCAGGCCACTGCAGCCTGGAATAACCTGTCTTTTAGGAAAACATGCAGTTTTATTCCTGTGACCTGACAAAACAGATCCCTTGATTAGGGTAAATTCCCTTCCTTCGTCACTATTCTCTGGGCTCTGATAAGCTTCCTTATCACAGGTGTTAGTTATTAGTATGTCGCTGGGGGGCTCTGGTCATGGACCTCATGGCGACATTCGGGTCGGCAAAGGCGGAAAGATTTTACAGCAGAAGGAGAGAAAGGATGTCGGAGGGCTTGGACGCCCTGATTCAAAGATGGCCGGCGGATCAGCTCCTGTACGTGTTTCCGCCGTGGGTGTTGATCGGCCGAGTGCTGCAATGCATAGAAAGGCACAAGGGTCTTGTGATCCTAATTGCACCAGATTGGCCAAGAAGGCCATGGTATGCCAACCTAGTGCGTCTCCTGGTGGAACCTCCATGGAAATTGCCGGTCAGGAACGATCTGCTGCTGCAGGGCCCACTGAATATGCCTCAAGTGGATCGGTTTTCGCTTACGGCTTGGCTATTGAAAGGGCAAGGTTGACAGCCAAGGGTTACTCTTCGGCAGTCATTTCGACTTTGTTGAGATCCTGGCGTAGGTCAACCTCAATGACGTATATTCGAGTTTGGCGTATCTTTGAGTCATGGTGCGCGGAGAAGCACGTGTTAGCATTAAGGGCTTCTATTCCGCAGATTCTTTCCTTCCTTCAGGATGGTTTTGATAAAGGTCTAGCAGCCGCTATGCTGCGGGTTCACTTAGCGGCGCTTATTATCGTGGGAAAGTGCAGGGGATGATGCTTGGGACACATCCCGATGTTAGAAGATTCTTAAGAGAAACGGTGCTTTTGAGACCACCGTGCAGGGTACCGGTAACAACCTGGGAGCTCAGCTTGGTATTGGATGCGTTGATAGGGGCGCCATTTGAGCCGTTGGCTAAAGCAACTTTGAAGGATCTTACGCTAAAAGTGGTGTTTTTGGTGGCTATTGCTTCGGCAAGGAGAATTTCGGAATTGCAGGCCTTATCGTGTAGGGAGCCCTTTTTGACCTTCTATGAAAAGAAGGTGGTTTTGAGGACAGTGCCTTCTTTCTTATCAAAGGTGGTGTCCATATTTCATCTGAATCAGGTCATATCCTTGCCAGTGTTCGAGAGAGGTGGCAAGGATGTGGACAAAGGTCGATTGCATCAGTTGAATGTAAGTCGGGGCTTAAGAGTTTATTTACAGAGAATGGTTCCCTTCCGCAAATCTGACAGGTTGTTTGTGTTGTTTGGCGGGCCAAAGCAAGGTGAGTTGGCATCTAAGGCTTCAATTGCAAGATGGCTCAAGGAGGCTATTGCGTCGGCGTATATCTTGAAGGGCAAGGCTGTTCTGAAGGGCTTAAGAGCTCATTCAACTAGGGCTCAGGCAGCTTCCTGGGCGGAGTTCAGTTTAGTTCCAGCGGTAGAGATTTGTAAGGCGGCTACGTGGTCGTCATTGTCTTCCTTTGTTAAACATTACAGGTTAGATGTACAAGTGCAAGGGGATGCTAGATTTGGATCGGCGGTGCTTCAGGCTGATCTGGCAGGTCCCTCCCGTTAAAGTGTTCACTGCTCTGTTACATCCCTAGAGATCTGGGACTAGACTGGAGGGGCGATAAGGAAGGTGAAATTAGACTTACCTGCTAATTGTTGTTCCTTAAGGAACCTCCAGTCTAGTCCCATATCCCTCCCAGATATAGTATGGTGGAAAGTAGCCTGAAGTAAGGTAACTATTAACACTCAGCGGCGGTTGCGGCTGGGTTGGCTACGGTTCCTGTAGGGAGGAGGGGGCATTGAAGGTCTAAGCGAGGCCCAAGCAATATCGGCAGTGACTGCTGGGTGATTCTGGGGAGAGGGCGAAGTAAGCCTTAGCATGAACATTCTTAAAAGCGGCCTGGGAAATTGCCAGGTAACAATGTTAAGTTAGGTTTTTTCAGTGATATAGTTATGTAGTTTAGCTGCACTTTGAGTATGTTTCTACTTACTTATTGCTCTGGTGAGTCTACTTTGTCAATAGGTTACTGGAGCAGGAGGGCAGTCCCTGGACTACTTATACTGGTGACACCAAAAAGGGTGACATTCTCAGTCTCCAAGCTGCGAGAGGAGGTTCTTAAACCCAGTGGTCTTGGACTAGACTGGAGGTTCCTTAAGGAACAACAATTAGCAGGTAAGTCTAATTTCACCTTTTAAACTGGCCAGCAATGAGCCCTGATCTCATTCCAATCGAGAACCTTTGGAAAGAGCTGACATCTGCCATTGGTAAAAGGAATCCTGGAAACATTCATGAGCTGGAACAAGTTGCAGATGAAGAGTGGGAGAAACTACCAGCAGACAGATTATGAAAATTAGTGAAGGGTGCCATTATTCCTTCCCGGTCATATTTTGTTTTTGTTTTTTTCAGAAATTACTACATCCAAATTGCACAGACATCTATTTTTTTTGTTGTATGCTTTTGAACATACTATTAAAATGTTGTGATGACATACAGTTGGAATATTTCCAGTTGTTTCTCAAGATATTGGACACAACACCTAAAATGCAAGGGTGCCAATAATGTTGAGACCACAACTCTATATTGCCCTTTTCCTTAGGGACCATTACCTACAGAGACTGCAGCAGACACCTCTCACACGGGTAGTGAATATGAGAGAGATGAAAAGGTACAGCCAAAAGTCCCTTGTTTCAGTAAACTCAATAGCACCGAGGAATGTCCATAGAAAACTATAGTCCTGTTAGTCTTACGTCAGTAATGAGAAATATGGAAATGGTAGTGAAGTAAATAATAGTGCAATATTGTGACACAAGTGGATTACAGATAGGTGTGGAGGAGTAAGCACACCTTCCTTAAATTTATAGAATAGTCAAAAGTAAAAGGGTTGTGTACAAGTACGAAGGTTCTGCTAATATTGCTTGTGACATATGAAGGCATTTTCTGTCTATAAAAGATGAATACTTCAGTACATAAAAAATGCAATTAAGTATGTACTTGTTATAAACAGAAAATGCCTATTCAGAACAATGATAATGTAAGTCGGCATAAACTGGTCTAGCTGTGAAGAGATTTGGAGCTCTGGGGGCATTTACAAAAGTTTGTAAATGGACAGCTGCAATATTGTATTAACTATACATTTGTTTGCCTGGCAGTTTTGAAGTTTGCATGACGGTAGTGTTTGCAAGGCAAAGAGAATTTTTTTGCACAGTTTTTATTCTGTTACTGTGTGGATTTCAGTAAGACCTTGAAGGTGCTTCCACTTAGAGGCCCCTTCTTCAGCCCCAGTCAAAATTAATTTTTCTTTCACATCTGAAGGGTAGTTGAAAAAATACTCTGCAAACTGCAGTCTTCTCTGGGAATTTGAAGGAGCTGGGCATTTGTTCCAGAAAACTTAATATGTCAGGCTAATTTAGCTTATCTTGTAGAGGGTGACTTTATAACAGAATGCCATGGGTAGGCATCAGCATAAGCTCTTTTGGGTAGGTGTGTGCTTTATTTTTATAAAATGCTAGCATATGTGGCAGAAAATGTGCCTTGCTCTTGCTCATGAGCATGTGTAAATGTTACACGTACTTTATGCCCATATGTATGTAGATTAAACTGGTTTATAATCTACAAGCGTATGTGTGCTTGTGTTCCACCCAGATCATGCCGCCAGTTATGCTTACAGTCAAAGGTATGCATCTTCATGCCAAAGCGCGTACTTTTAGGCTGGTCAATATTTTACAAAAGGTCATTTGTGCACAGGAATGACTTTATAAAATTACATCCTTATTGAATTAGTGAAGCATTAGCAGGAAGTCCAATCTTGTGAATATGATTATAGATTGCCAGAACTCTGAGGCCATTGTGCTTATAGAAACAAGAGGACAGCAAATAAATGGTGCTAGATAGGACATTTATTTTCTATTGTGAAGTCCTCTACCCTAGCAGATTTGAATTAAAACAAATATGTATATATGTTCTCTTGATCACGTCTAGTTCAGGGAGGAGTGACCTAGTGGTTAGAACACAGTACCTCAGGCCAGAGTTCAATTCCCACCTGGGGTTTCTAGTCCTGTAGGCACTCCTTGTGGCCTTGGGCAAGCTACTTAACCCTCTGTTGTCTCAGGTACACATAGATTGGGAGCCCTTTGGGGATGAGGGAATGTATCCAGTACCTTTTTGGTTGAAGGTTAAATAAATAAAATAAATGCTCAGTGTTCTTGTTAGACTGATGTTTTACATGCCCAGTTCTGCTCATTGAAACCAGCTTATAACAGTCATCAAGCAATAGGCTTTATCAGATTTAATACACAAGCAGAGCAAAGACTGGGTTGAACAATCTGTGTTCAGAATACAAATGTAAATCTGATTAAAAACAAAGCTGACCTCTTCCTGGTCAGTCAGATGTAGAATCTATGATGTGAATATTCACAGTGACTTCTACTAATGTCGAAGTGTGTTTTGTTTTGTTTTTTTAATTGGTCTGAAATCTGCTAAAATTCTTTTAGCATAGGAATTTAATAAATTGTATTTATTAAGAAGTCTGACACTATAACTCTTTTGTAATTTTAAAATATTTTTCATATTTAAGATTGAGTCTCCAAAAGATAGAGATGCTATGGATTCCTATGCCAGCACTTCTGAAGGTAATAAATACTATCTGTTTTAAATTCAGCATCCAGCAAACATCTCAAATAGAGTGACTGTGGTGTTGGTGATTAAATTCTATAAATTTTAGGCTTTTCAGCCTTAGGTTGAGATGGTTTCATACATCTGGGCTTGTCTTACATGATTTCATATTTGGCTAGTGACTGAAGGTAGATTTGCTTTCAGATCTGGAAATTGCAGCGTATTTTCAATGTGCAATGCAAACTTCATGGTGCAGCTTGTTTCCAGGACAGTGTTGGCTACATATCCCCTTGAATATAAATAAATGTTTTCTCTCTGTTGTAAACGGGATCTGGGCATCTCTCTCGTACCATCTTGGTCACAGTGGATGCAGAGAGCATGACTATAGTTTACTTAATTGAGGCAGGAAAGTAAGTGCGTATGTGCTGGTACACTATATAAGATTGCACTTAAATCTCATGAAGAATTTAATAAGAACCAAAACAAGACCTCTGCTATTCACATTAAAGAACATTTTTTAGTGTGTAAAATGGGAGGTATCATAAATATTGTGTTTACATTTCAAAAAACTGTACCAAATATACTTGTTGAAGGAACTTTTAACTTGACCCAATATCACTTAATCATAATCATGATCATGATCATGTACTTTATTTTAGGGTTCTATATTAAAAAAATAAATATCACCAAAATTTGTTGTATGACGTCCAGAGTCCATAACAAAGACAGTTGTGTTTCAAAACAATAAATTATGTATTAATAAAAACAGTTCACTTACCTGATTCCGATAAAACAACCAATCCACTTGACAGCCAATATCCATTTAACCTCAAAGGGCTCCAAATGCAGCCAACTTCTAGGGCCATGTTTACTTAAACAGTAGCACACACTTATCTCCAGGAACAAGCATGAATGTAGTCTTCACATATGGGTATCGTTGGTACGGATGGAGCCTGCGTGGGAACGCTCCCCAACGTCCAATAGGAAAGCTTTTGGGAGCATCCCACTGCGCCTGCGTCGCTGTCTACCCACCTTTCCAACTCTCCCTCTTCAGTTTTTCTTTTTCCACGGAGCTGACAGACAGCAAACCCTGTCACCGCAGAAAATTGAGTCAGAAAGGATTAAAGTTTTGCAGGGAACAAAATTTGCTGTAGAATCTCCATGGATTGAAATTCCATTTATGAAGGGGAAGGTGATGGCAGTGGGAGTATACTATCGACCACCTGGCCAGAATGAACAAATGGATGATGAAATGCTCAAAGAAATCAAGGAAGCTAACAAAAGTCACAACAGAGTAGTAATAATGGTTGATTTCAATTACCCCGGTATCGACTGGGTCAGTGTCACAGCAGGACAAGCTAAAGAGATAAAGTTTCTAGATGGAATAAATGACTGCTTCTTGGAGCAGCTGGTTCATGAACCGACCAGAGGGGAAGCCATACTGGACCTAGTCCTTAGTGGAACGCCAGATCTGGTGCAAGAAATAAGGGTGTTGGGACCACTTGGCAATAGTGATCATAGTATGATCATGTTTGATTTAATTAGTGGAGGACAGATAGTAAAGGCATCCACAGTACTACCTTTTAACTTTCAAAAGGGAGACTATGATAGAATGAGGAATATAGTTAGGAAAAAACTAAAAGGAGCGGTTCCAAAGGTTAAAGACTTACAGCAAGCTTGGGTGTTATTTAAAAATACTATCCTCGAAGCCCAGACCAGCTGTATTCCACGCATTAAGAAAAGTGGAAGAAAGTCCAAAAAACTGCCAGCATGGTTTAAAGGTGAGGTCAGAGAGGCTTTTGCTGCCAAAAAAGCAACCTTCAGGAAATGGAAAAAAGAGCCAAATGATGAAAACTGGAAACAGCACAAGCACTGACAAGTTAAATGCAAAGCATTGATAAGGCAGGCAAAACGGGAATTTGAGAAGAAACTTGCTACGGAAGCAAAAACACGAAATAAAGACTTTTTCAAGTACATTCGTAGCAAAAGGCCTGTGAGAGAGTCAATTGGACCATTAGATGATAGAGGGGTAAAAGGGGCAGTAAGAGGAAACAAGGCTATAGCAGAGAGACTGAATGAATTCTTTGCTTCGGTCTTTACTGAGGAAGATGTAGGGATGTTACCCAAGACTGAAGTGGTATTTAAAGGTGATACTGCAGAGGAATTGAGAGAAATATCGCTACACCGGGAAGATATATTACAACTATTTGATAAACTGAATAGTAGCAAATCACCTGGACCGGATGGTATACATCCCAGAGTGTTGAAAGAACTGAAATATGAGATTGCAGACCTGCTATTGGTAATCTGTGAACTTTCATTAAAATCATCTGTAATACCTGAAGATTGGAGGGTCGCCAACGTAACACTAATTTTTAAAAAGGGTTCCAGGGGTGACCCAGGAAATTACAGACCGGTGAGCCTGACGTCAGTACCAGGGAAAATGGTAGAAACCATCATAAAGAACAAAATTACGCAGCATGTAGATAGTCATGGCCTAATGGGAGACAGCCAACATGGCTTTAGACAAGGAAGATCTTGTCTTACTAATCTGATATGTTTTTTTGAAGGTGTGCATAAACAGTTAGACAAAGGTGAGTCGGTTGATATAGTGTATCTGGACTTTCAGAAAGCTTTTGACAAAGTCCCCCATCAGAGACTTTTGGCGAAGCTAAAAAGTCATGGGATAGGAGGCAGTGTACTATTGTGGATCGGGAACTGGTTAAAAGATAGAAAGCAGAGGGTAGGGCTAAATGGCCAATATTCCCAATGGAAAAAGGTGAATAGTGGAGTACCCCAGGGATCTGTACTGGGTCCGCTGCTTTTTGACATATTCATAAATGACCTGGAAAAGGGAATAACTAGTGAGGTTATCAAATTTGCAGATGACACAAAACTGTTTAAAGTTGTTAAAACCCAAGAGGATTGTGGAAAACTGCAGGAGGATCTGGATAAATTGGAAGACTGGGCATCCAAATGGCAGATGAAATTTAATGTGGACAAGTGCAAAGTTATGCACCTAGGAAAGAACAACCCACACTATAGTTACACAATGCAAGGCTCCACATTAGAAACCACCACCCAGGAAAAAGATTTAGGAGTCATTGTGGATAACATGTTAAAACCCTGCGCCCAGTGTGCAGCGGCGGCCAAGAAAGCAAATAGAATGCTAGGTATCATAAGGAAAGGGATGGAGAACAAAACAAAGGATATTATAATGCCTCTGTATCGCTCCATGGTACGACCGCACCTTGAATATTGTGTGCAATTCTGGTCACCGTATCTTAAAAAGGACATAGCGTTATTAGAAAAAGTACAAAGAAGAGCCACCAAATTGGTGAAGGGGATGGAAGGCTACTCCTATGAAGAGAGGCTAAGAAGGTTAGGGCTCTTTAGCCTGGAGAAGAGACGGCTGAGGGGAGATATGATAGAGGTCTATAAATTAATGAATGGAGTGGAACGGATAAACGTGGATCAATTGTTTACGCTATCAGAGTATAGAAAGACTAGGGGACATGTAATGAAGCTACAGGGTAAACTATTTAAGACAAATAAGAGAAAATATTTTTTCACTCAACGTGTAATCAAACTCTGGAATCTGTTACCGGAGGATGTAGTAAGGGCTGTTAGTATAGCTGGGTTTAAAAAAGGTTTGGACAAGTTCCTGGAGGAAAGGTCCATAAACCACTATTAAAAAGGGACTCAGGATATCAATGCTTGACCCAGTACAAGCATTGTGGAACCTGTCTTTTGGGGATATTGCTAGGTACGTATAACCTAGATTGGCCACTGTTGGAAACAGGATACTGGGCTTGATGGACCTCGGTCTGACCCAGTGTGGCATGTCTTATGTTCTTATGTTCTTAAAATCTTTCTTTTTGTGGTCGTGTCTGCCTTCACCGTCGACGCCTATAATGGTACCACCGGTCTTTTCTTCATTTTCTTACTACTTTTCCTTAAAAAAAGACAAAACAAAACAGAATTATTCTTTTTGGAGTTTCTGTCCCCTCTAGGTGCCAGGCGCCATTTTGGGCACTAGGCCCTCTTTTCTTCTAAAATGGAGAAACCATGTAGTGGTTTCAAAAAATGTTGAAAGTGTAGCAGTACCATTTCTGCTACGACACCCATGACTGGTGTCTTAATTGTTTAGGTCCTGACCATTCACCATCGGAGCGTCTCCTCTGTAGAAAGATGACCAAGAGAGTCCTGCAAAACAGAGCTGCAAAACTCGGCACCCTCTTTGCTACAGATGCGATGTCCGTTGCATCGACGTCTTCCAGGGCTTCATCTTCCTCCCATGGATCTCAGGTAACTAAACCCAGGTCTTCCAAGACCAGCCAGTACTCAAAGGGTAGATCTCTATCGAAGCATCGAGATGCAAGTAGCGTTGCCCTCGAGGAAAACATACCAGCAAAACTGCCCCGGCGGGAGTCTCTGGCCTCCAAAACATTAACGGGACTCCAGGATGTTCCAGAAGCTTCCACATCGGGGGAACTCCTGGTGCCATGTTCTGGTGTCGTGGCCTGTTCCACCGGTACAGATATCCAGGCATCGGCAGGGGCTATGAATCAGTGCATACTGGTCATCGAACGCAGTCTAGTGGCTCTCTTAGCAGCCTCGGTACCGCTAAGACTGCTTCAGACGGTTCCGCAGTCAGGAATGGTGCTGACCGCGCCTGCTTTAACCGATGTGCTTCCCCCCATGCCGGCTCTTGAATCAATATCCGGTATCGAGGGACCGGTATCAAGACAGTCCGATGCCGACTTCGATCGATAGCGGCGTCAAGCAATGCAAGAGCACCCGGCACGGAGATACTTAGAGTCCTCCGATTGCGATGACTCCGCCGATACCGGAGTGATTCTACCAGAGGATCCCTCTCCTTCTCCTCAGCGGAGGATGTCTCCTCTGGAGGACATGTCTTTTCAGGATTTCATACGTGAGGTAGCCAAAGGACTTTCAATCACGGTGACTCCTGAGAAAGAACCGAGAGCAGAAGAATTAGAAATTCTTCAATACCAGGCAGCCCCTACAGAGGCTGCAACTCTTCCCATTCTCTGGATTCTGCATGATCTCATGTTAAGAGTGTGGGAAGCTCCTTTAACGGTGTCTCCACACTCTCGGAGAGTCAATACCATGTACCGAGTTCCACAGTGCCCTGAGTTTCAAAAGACTCAACTACCACACCAGTAGTGGAATCGGTGATTTGTAAGATCAAGATTGCTAAAACGCATTCTTTCAACCCTCCAGGCTGAGAATCGAGGACACTCGATGCCTTTGGGCATCAATGTTTTCAATTTTCAATGCTATCAGCCAGGATCAGCTCTTATATTCTCTATATGGGAGTGTTTCTTAAAGAGGTTACAAGAGACTTAGAGCTCATGGCTCCACTTCTCCCCGATGACAAAAGAACAGACTTCCTCACTCTGGTCAAACATGCTCAGAATGTGTCGTTCATGAATCGTGCAACCTTTGATTGCTTTGAATGCATTAGAAACATAGAAATATGACAACAGAAAAAGACCACATGGCCTATCTAGTCTGTCCTTCATTATCAACAACTAAAATAGTCCCCTTTTTACCTTTAGAGATCCTCTGTGTTTTTCCCATGCTTTTTTGAATTCAGTTACTGTTCTCATCTCTGCCACCTCCACTGGGAGACTATTCCATGGATCCACTACTCTTTCCGTAAAGAAATATTTCCGCATATCACTCCTGAATCTATCTCCCTTCACGCTCATCCCATGTCCCCTCGTAGCAGAATTTGCTTTCAATTGAAAGAGGCTCTCTCCCTGAACATTTATGCCAAGGAGGTATTTACATCTCAGTCATATCACCTCTATCCCGCCTTTCCTCTAAGGTGTACATATTAAGCTCCTTAAGTCTGTCCTCATATGCTTTATAATGAAGACCACTAACCATTTTAGTAGCCACCCTCTGCACCAACTTCATCCTGTTCACATCCTTTTGAAGGTGCGGTCTCCAGAATTGCACACTATACTCCAAATGAGGTTGCACCAAAGACTTATACAGAGGCACTATCACCTCCTTTTTTCTGCTAGCCATTCCTCTCCCTATGCACACAAGCATCCTTCTAGCTTTTGCCGTCGCCTTTTCTACCTGTTTAGCTACTTTAAGATCATCAGATACAACCATGCCTAGGTCCCGCTCTTCTTTAGTGGACAAAAGCACTTCGCCCCCTATACTATATTGCTCCCCTGGATTGCTGCATCCAAAATGCATGACCTTACATTTTTTAACATTAAATCCCAGCTGTCAAATTCTACACTATTCTTCAAGCTTAGCTAGATCCCTCCTCATGTTATCTACACCTTCCTGGGTGTCGACTCTATTGCAGATTTTGGTATCATCCGCAAAGAGGCAAACCTTACCCGACAGCCCTTCCGCTATATCACTAACAAAGATGTTAAAAAGAATCGGACCAAGAACAGATCCCTGGGGCACACCACTGGCAACATCCTTCTCCTCAGAGTGAGCTCCATTTACCTGTACTCTTTGTCGCCTCCCACCCAACCAATTTCTAACCCAAGCAGTAACTTTAGGGTCCATCCCTAGGGTGCTCAGTTTGTTTATCAGTCGCCTGTGAGGAACAGTGTCAAAAAGGCTTTACTGAAATCTAAATACACCACATCTAGGACTCTCCCTCAGTCCAGCTCCCTGGTCACCCTGTCAAAGAAATCAATCAGATTTGTCTGACAAGACCTGCCTCTGGTGAATCCATGCTGCCTCAGATCCTGTAATCCGCTGGACTCCAGAAACCTCACTATTTTCTCTTTCAGCAGCGTTTCCAGAAATTTACTCACCACCGAAGTTAAACTAACCGGCCTGTAGTTTTCAACCACATCCTTATTTAAGCTTTTGTGTAAAGGCACCACATGAGCCTCTCTCCAGTCCTTTGGCACCACTCCCAACACCGAGGCATTGAAAAGGTCAGTCAGTGGAGCTGCTAGAACGTCCCCAAGTTCCGTCAGTATTCTAGGGTGTATCCCATCCGGTCCCATCGCTTTGTCTACTTTAAGATGAGCTAGTTTCTCATGAACACAGTCTTCTGAAAATTGTTCAAGATGTCCCTCGCTTCTGTTCCTGTTTGTGAGTGTTTTCTGAGGTCCTGCTCCTGCTCCTGGTTCTTCATCTGTGAACACAGAACAGAAATATTTGTTAAGCAATTCTGCTTTATCCTTATCAGCTTCTACATATTCCTCCCCTGCACCCTTGAGTTTGACAATACCACTTTTGCCCTTCCTCTTCTCACTAACATATCTGAAAAAATGTCTTATCCCCCCATTTTATTGCGTTGGCTATTTCCTCTTTTTGAATCTTTGCCTTCCTGACTACTTTGCTAGCTTCTCTAACTTTTTCCAAATATAGATGCCTGTCTTCCTCTCTCTGTGATTTCATGAAGGCCTCCCTCTTTTCCTTCACTTTTTCAGCTACTTCTTTCAAAAGCCGTAGCGGTCTCCTTTTCCTTTTACCTTTATTTACCATTATAACAAAAAGGTCGGTTGCCCTTAAAATATCCCCTTTCAGTTTTGTCCACTGTTTTTCTACATCCCCCAGCTGCTCGCATCCCATTAACGACTCCCTGAGGTATTGGCCCATCTTGGCAAAGTTAGTCTTCCTAAAGTCTAAGATCCTCACCTTTGAATGGATTCTAACAGCCCTAGTCCTAATACTGAACCACACCATCTGGTGATCACTGGATGCAAAATGATCTCCCACTACAACATCAGAAACACTTTCACCATTGGTAAGTACCAAGTCCAGTATGGCCCCTTCATGTGTGGGGTCTTTTACCAATTGTCTGAATAGTTCTCCCTGTAGAGAATGCACTACCTCCTTACTTCTAGATGATACTGCAGCAGGAATGTGCCAATCAACATCTGGCATATTGAAATCCCCTATCAGTAGCACTTCCCCTTTCCTAGCAATGCTGTGTATGTCTTCAATTAACGCTCTGTCCACCTCTTCCTCTTGTGAGGGAGATCTGTATATCACACCAATGCAAATAGATTTCTATTTCCCTCTTTCTACTTTAGCCCACAATGCCTCCTCTCTCCCTTTTAAGCTCTGTAATTCCAACGCTTTAATAGTAGTTTTTACATATAGTGCCACTCCTCCTCCCCTTCTTCCTACCCTGTCCTTTCTGAATAAAGTATAGCCAGGTATAGTTACATCCCAATCATGGTTTTCTGTGAACCATGTTTCTGTAACTGCCATTAAATCCAAGTCAGCCACTCCCACCAAAGCTTCAACATCAGGGATCTTATTTCCCTTGCTACGGGCATTTATACACACTGCTTTCCATATGTTACCTCTGTTACCCATTTCCATAAAGGTATTTAATATATTACTTACCTGGGGGCTTTCTTCACCCATCTCCAACGAATCTAGTTTAAAGCTCTCTTCAGTAGATTAGCCAGTCTACTACCGAAGACGCGTTGACCTTTCTTGGACAGATGGATGCCATCTCTGCTCTGCAACCCTTGGAACAGCATCCCATGGTCTAGGAAACCAAAACGCTCTCAATGACACCATCCACGCAGCCATGCATTCACCTCCAGGATGCAAGCCTCTCTGCCTTGGCCTTTACCCTCAACAGGGAAAATTGAAGAGAACACCACCTGTGCACCTAATTGCTTCACCCTCTGTCCCAGAGCCATGAAGTCACTTTTGATACACTCAGAGAGATACCTTGCAGTATCATTTTTTCCAGCATGGATTAGCAACATTGAGTAATAGTCAGTGGGCTTGATGAGTCTCGGCAAACTCTCCGTAACATCTTGGATTTTGGCACTAGGCAGACAGCATACCTCTCTGGACATCAAGTCTGGTCGGCAGATGGATGCCTCAGTACCCTCAGAAGAGAGTCTCCAACCACCACTACCCTTCGCTTCCTTGTGGTCACTGATTCTGCAACTTTGGGGTACTTGAGCTCTGGTTCTTCACTTTCCAGGGATGCTTTCACCTCCTCCACTTCCAGTGCTGCATAATGGTTCTTCAGTTCGAGGGCTGAAGAAATTGGATTGGTGATTCTGCAGGCTCTGGTGAGTTGTGTCCAGCCATCAACATTCTGTTGGCACCCATCTTTTCCTCTGCTGGAGAGCTTGGTTGCTGCAAGAAGCATCTCATCAATATACTTCTCACTGTCTTGAATGCTCCTCAGCCTTGCCACTTCCTCTCTGAGTTCCTCCACTTGTTTCCTCAGAGCTTCAGCATGCTGCCACCCTGCACATGGAACCGGTCCTTCAACTGGCAATAGAACCTCTGTCTGGACAGAGGCAGAAGCTGTAACGGGGGCAACAGCTTTAGCGACACAATTTTTCCCAGCCATTGTTCTGTTCGTGGAGCTTAGTTATCTGTTAAAGCAAAAGAGATAGATCTACCAAGTACCAGTCGGTTTCCCAGCTGTCCTTTCAGAGAAAAAGCAGTTAAATCTCTCTAATTATATTCAAAATGTGCTGGTCCAAGTCTCTGTGCTTTGTTAAATGGGGAGATGCCCTATAAAGCAAGACTGTTCACTAGGGGTGGGTGGGAGTTGGGGTGGGCAGGGAGGGAACTAACTCCTGATTAGGTGTCATCAGGTCCCAAAAGCTGAGAAGGTTACTAGAGTTCAACAACCTACTCTGCTCAAGGAAATATATCTTCTAAAGCACCAAAAAGAAAGTAACTTTGCTTTAAAATTATACAAAAACCCTTTTAAGAGCTCCCAGTCAGAGAGCTAGCAATTTAATAAAAATAAACCCTCAAATCCTTACCGTTGTTTGACCTGTAGAGCCCCTGTTAGGAATGCAAAACTTCTGCTATTTCCATCGGTGCACGTCGCATTGCCTGGCTTCAGGCATCAGATTTAGAACAATGGGTACAAGATAAATTAGGTAATATTCCTTGTACAGGAGAAAATCTATTTGGCAAGGATTGGCAAGACAAGGCTAATCAGATTGAATCTGAAAATATCACCTTGAACAGATTCTCAAGGGCTACAGCCAACCCAGCAAAAAGGAAGACATTTAAAAAACCCTTTTTCAACAAGAAAAAGAAATTCTACCCAGCTTACACCCAGGCTAGCCACTGTCCAGTTCATGCTCCCCAGAAGGGGCAACAGCAACCCAGACAGCAAAGTAAAGCCCAAGTCCCCAGAGCTCAACCAGCTCAGCAGACTCAGCCTCCTCAGGGGCTTTTACTCCTTCCTAGAGAACTTGGTCAACCTGCCGCTGAAAGGTCCAGAACCTCTCACCATCCCCGGCAGCCTTTGTCATTTTGCCAGAAGATGGCAACAAATAACATCAGAAAACTGGATCCTTTCCATTGTACGAGAGGGGTACAAACTTCATTTTCACAGTATGCACCCTCCCACCATAACAAGACAGTTCAATTCTCAGGGCCCCTCCACCACTCTCTTGTCTCAAGAGGTCACCTCACTATTGGCTCAGGGAGCAATAGAAGAGGTACCCATATCCCAACAGGGCATGGGTTTCTACTCCCCCTACTTCCTCATTCCAAAGAAGAGAAGGGGATACAGACCCATACTGGACCTCAGAGAGTTAAACAAGTATCTGTTCCGAGAAAAATTCAAAATGATATCCCTCGGGATACGTCTCCCTTACATTCAGAGCCAGGATTGGCTATGTTCTCTAGATCTAAAGGATGCATACTGTCGCCACCTCCTGGCCGGGCGTATAGCCGGGCAGCAGGAGAGTGTCGCCTTGTTGCCCTTTGAATAAGATTCACCAATATGGCCACCAGCTAGGGCTGCTGGGTACTGTAGTTTACTTATTCCATCAGGCAAAGTAGTGTGTCCACAAGTGGTTAGGCGAAAACAGAGAATATTTTATTTTCTGGGGATTTCTCCCCTCGCATCAAATTTAACAGTGCTGAACTCAAAAATGGATTCTTCTCCAAAAACAAAGAATAAAGCTCACAAGTTGTATTCACAGGTAGGTCAATTTAAGCAGTTAACTTTGACACCGGAATTAGCTTCCAAAGCTCAGGCTGTAAACTTTCTTTAAAGCAAGTTAACTTCATAGGAAGACTGTTTTATTCACAGCTTCCTCACATACAGACAGCTTCAAAATGTCCATTAAGTTTCATTTCACTTCCAGGCATATAGGAGAAACAGCTTGGCTTAAAACCTCCAGTTATTTTCCTTTGCTGTATCTTTCACTCAAACAAGCTTCCCTACTTTAAACATTCATTCATTCACATGTGCTTAAGCTTCAGCACACCTCCGGCTTGTTTGCCCTACAAAATGAGCATTGTATTTCTTCAGGCTCATTATCATAAGATTCTACTTCCATCTCCTCTACAGATTCATTGCAGCAGTTCTCAGAGGGTACCTGGTCGTAGAGCTTACTACTCTGCTTCTGCAACAGTTTATTTAATTTTCCTAGCAATAGTTTCTTCTGCTCTATTTCTTCAGAGAGACTTAGATTAGGGAATGCAGACAAGCTATTCTCTCTACTTTCACAGCTTAGCTGGCTAGCTGAGTTACTTCCTCCAGTAGGAACTAACTCCTTCAACTTTCTCTTATGCAGGGACTCTGGAACATACACTTGCCTAAACTCTGGGCCTCTTAGTTGTTCCACTCCTTCCTGCTCAAAGCCATGCTGCCTTCTCTCTTCAGACACTTGTCTCCCTCGTGGCAATTTCCCTGTTAGCTGTGTCTGCCTTGGACCTGTTGCTCCTAGATCCCACAGCTCGTCTCTGCTCTTAGTTCCAGCTCTGCTCGAGCCTCCCAAGGCTCCTCTGCTGCTTTCTGGAGCTCCTCTCGAGACTCCTTTCCTTGCACTCGTGCCTGTTCCCTTTCTAGTGCTTTTTCTAACTGACTGCTCAAACACAGCAGTTTTAAACTGATCTTTCTTAGGGACCACACCCTTCTCCCAGCACACGTGGGAGCTGCTAGGATTCAACCTAGCTCTGACGTGCTGACATGGGCGGGGCTTGATGCTGGCTGTACTCTGACTCAGAGGTCTTTGGTTACTAGGGAAACCCTGAATGCTAGCATTTTTAAAGGAACAGGGTTCACTTTTCTGCCATTCCATTTCCTCTGAACTGCCTTCGTCATCACACATTCCCCCCCTTAAGATATTACGGGCTGGGGTGTTTCTTTCATCACAGCACGTAATTCTCGTAAAAGAACCACTGTCGCTCTCAGATGTGCCTCTAGACAACGCATCAGCGTTCTGGTGCAGCTTGCCGGCCCTGTGTTCGATCTGGAAGTCGAATGCTTGGAGCGCCATGTACCATCTCGTCAATCTGGCGTTATGGTCCTTCATTTGGCTAAGCCATTTCAACGGGGCATGATCTGTTAACAACAGGAACTTTCTGCCGGCCAGGTAAAACTTTAGGGACTCCACAGCCCACTTTACTGCAAGACATTCCCTCTCAATGGTGGAATAGTTTTTCTCAGTGGGTGACAGCTTCCGACTGAGAAAAAGTACCGGATGCTCAACACCATCAAACTTCTGGGAGAGCACCGCTCCCAGCCCGGTCTCAGATGCATCAGTCTGTAAAATAAATGGCAGACTGAATTCTACCCCCCGCAACACCGGGGCTGCACACAGTTCCTCCTTTAGGCGTTCAAAAGCGACCTCCGCTTCCTCGGTCCACCTCAACTGATTTGGCATGTTCTTCTTCAGCATATCTGATAGCAGTGCACTCTTCTCCGCAAAATGCGCCACGAATCTTCGGTAGTACCCCACCAATCCAAGGAAACTGCGCAACTGTTTTTTGTTGGTGGGTCGTGGAAATGCCCTCACACTCTCGACCTTGTTCAGCAAGGGTTTCACAGTGCCATGTCCTACCAAGTGGCGCAGGTATTTTACTTCCTGGCCACCGAACATGCACTTTGCTGGATTCAGTGTCAGGCCAGCCTCCCTCATCGCCTGTAGTACCGCTCTTACCCGGGACAGGTGTTGATCCCATCTGGCGCTATGAATAACAATGTCGTCCATATACGCCGTAGCGTATTGTTGATGGGGCCGGAGTACCAAGTCTGAGGCGTTGACATGTGGCCGCTGCTCCATGGAGACCAAATGGCATGCGACGAAACTGGAATAGACCCAGTGGTGTACTAAAGGCGGTTTTCTGGCGAAATTCCCTGGTCAGAGGAATCTGCCAGTAGCCTTTAGTCATGTCCAGTGTCGTAAGATAGCGGGCCTGGCCGAGCCGGTCAAGAAGTTCCTCTATGCGAGGCATCGGATATGTGTCAAACTTTGAAATAGACAATCTTGTTTGGTCTCCTAACTTACGAATGACAAAGAAGAATGAATAAAATCAGGCTTATCTTAATATTCTTCTCTCGTCCCCACTGGGATATTCTTCTTTGTCACGTTTTGCTACATTTTGGGATTTTGATAGACTTGAAATATATTCATGTACATAAAAGAAAAAATGGGTCATTGATGCAAAAAAGGAGCAAGAGAAGGCAGTTGTTTATGCCGTGGCTCCCAGTCTGAGACCCGCTCTGAAAAAGTATTAAATCAATGATAGTGATCATTTGAATGAATTCAAGCACACCAGGCAAGGTTCAGCTGGGTCTGGTACTGCATCCCCTGCCATTAGAGTAATTTATTCATTCTTTGGGTCAAACTTTGAAATAGCATTGACTTTCCTAAAATCAATGCAAAATCTAAGAGATCCATCTGGCTTAGGAACCAGCACAATCGGGCTATTCCACGGACTCTTAGATTCTTCGATTATGCCAAGATCAAGCATCTCCTTAACTTGATCCATCACCTCCTGCCTCTTGGCTTCCGGCAGTCTGTACGGCCGCTGCCGAACAACTTCCCCCGGTGGCGTTAGGATCTCGTGCGCGACGAGCCCAGTCTCCCCTGGCACAGGCGTCATGACATCAGAGAAACTCTTGACCAGGCGCTCCAAGTCTTGTCTCTGGGTCCATGAAAGGCCTTCTCCCATCCTTAACTCAGGATGCCCTTTGCAATCGCTTAACTGGGGTCCTAAGTCGTCCTCTACCTTCTCCTCCACCGTCGCTGCCAGCCCTTGCAGGTCTGTGTATCCGGAGGAACCGAAACCCTGGGTTCCTCGTGTCGTGTCCGAAACCATGTCTACTTCCTCCAGGGGAGGGAACCCCACTCTTTCACAGATGAGCTGGGCGATTCTGTCGCCCACGCTTACCTGAAAGTCTTCTGCCCCGAAATTGAACAAGAGGATCTTGACTGCACCCCTGTAATCTGGGTCTACGACGCCAGCCCCGACATCAATGAAATGTTTTACGGCTAAGCCGGAACGAGGGGCGATGCGTCCGTAGCAACCGATTGGGATCTCCATTTGGAGAGCAGTATTCACCAATGCTTTTCCATGTTTCGGGACAATGGTGTCTTCGGCGCTGTACAAATCAAAGCCCGCGGCTTGCGGGGTGGCCTTTTTCGGTGCCCGTGCCTCTGGACTCATTTTGCAATAGCGGAGAGAAAAATTGGGCTTCTTGGGGGACTCCTCCTTAGGTAGACGCGATATATTGCTCCTTCCAAATAAGGGTCTAGGAACAGCTGTGGTCTTGACTGCTTTCGGCCTAGGGGTTTCAGGTGAGGTACTGGCAGCCACCATCCCCTCTTTCTTCTGCAAGCGTTGTTGCATACCCTTTTGGAACTGGGGCCAATCCCTCTCAAGCACTACCTCCTGTGGTAATCGAGGGACTATCGCTATAGGGACCTCTCTCTCAATCCCTAACCCTTTCACTCGGATCTGGTAAATTGGATATGTGGACGCGGTTCCGTGCACACACCTGATCTTTACTGTGCCTGTGGGTGTACTGGGTGTCTCTTTACCTTGGGCCCTTATCCTGCGCCACAAACTCTTGGAAAGCATGGATTGATCAGAACCTGAATCTAATAATGCTTGCGCTGGTATACCTTGCACAGTAATGGCTAGTAAGAACCCTTCTCCGGTCTGTCTTGGCTCACTCATCTCTAAGGCTGTCTTCATTTTACAGTCTCTCTGTAAATGGTGTTCACTACCACACTTATAACAGGCTCTTTTCACATACTTTCTCCTATCAGTAGGCACACATTCATTCTTAACATTCTTTCCTTCCCTATCTGACACAGCACCTGACATTTTAGCAAAAGCAACACTTTTTTATCTTTGGCTACAGCCTCTGCCTCTACAAACTGCTCAGAGAGCGCTATAGCTTCCTGGGTACTTTTACATCCTTGTAAAATTAGGAAGGTCTGCATCTTCTCTGGAATAGCTGTCAAAAACTGCTCAAGAATGATATTATCCAAGACTGTCTGCAATGTTTTACCCTCTGGCTCCAACCACTTGGATACCAGCCCCTTTAGGCGGTGATAAACGCTCTCGGTGTTTCACCTGAACGCAATCTGGCGTTCCGTAACTGGCGGTGATAGACCGAGGGGGTTAAACCTAGTCTATCCTTTATCGTTCTTTTTACTTCTTGATAGTCATTGACCAAAGGTGCTGGTACGGCTTGGTATGCGGCTAAAGCCTCACCGGTCAGTGAAATGGCCAGCCTTACCGCCCATTGTTCTTTTGGCCAATTGGCTATCTGAGCGACCCTCTCAAATGCTTCTAAGAAGTCGTCAATGTCATCTCCCTCTTTTAATTGTCCAAAGTTAAGTGTCTCTTTGGACCACGGTCCAAATGTGCGGGCTAACCCCAGTCCTGCAAAACCTGTATTGGCTGGGTCAGGCTCTGGCGTCTTCTTGGTTTCTTTCAACCACGCCTCCATTAACTCCACCAACGGTTTCTGCTGGGCCTCCAATCTGACTGCAGCTCTCTCCTGGAGCTCCAAGGACAACTCCTTCTGGCGGTCAAATTGGGATGCCATCCACGTAAGGATTTCTTTTACCTCCATGGTCATTTTTACACCTGTAGCAATGACAAAAAGAAAACACACCACCCAAGTGCGGCACAAACACCTGGTATTGTTCTTTGTCACCTGCTCCAACCGCCCCACCCAGTACCGGTATCCTTAACTACCCTTAGTTAAATATCCTGTACCTGGTACTGGTGGTGCGTCTCGTTTAGCAGCAGCGTAGGGCCTCCGCAGGACCTCTGATTCTCCGGACCAGCCGAACTCTGTAGACTCTCTCTCCCAGTCACAGCTGTTCGCACTTCCACCCGGCGTCGTCCTACAGACCTCTGGCATACGCTGTGCCTGAACTCTGGGCCTCTTAGTTGTTCCACTCCTTCCTGCTCAAAGCCATGCTGCCTTCTCTCTTCAGACGCTTGTCTCCCTCGTGGCAATTTCCCTGTTAGCTGTGTCTGCCTTGGACCTGTTGCTCCTAGATCCCACAGCTCGTCTCTGCTCTTAGTTCCAGCTCTGCTCGAGCCTCCCAAGGCTCCTCTGCTGCTTTCTGGAGCTCCTCTCGAGACTCCTTTCCTTGCAGTCGTGCCTGTTCCCTTTCTAGTGCTCTTTCTAACTGACTGCTCAAACACAGCAGTTTTAAACTGATCTTTCTTAGGGACCACACCCTTCTCCCAGCACACGTGGGAGCTGCTAGGATTCAACCTAGCTCTGACGTGCTGACATGGGCGGGGCTTGATGCTGGCTGTACTCTGACTCAGAGGTCTTTGGTTACTAGGGAAACCCTGAATGCTAGCATTTTTAAAGGAACAGGGTTCACTTTTCTGCCATTTCATTTCCTCTGAACTGCCTTCGTCATCACAATACATGCATGTCCTCATCCACATAGATCACAGGAGGTTTCTTCGATTCCTTTTTCAAGGAAGGCATTACCAGTACAGGGTTCTTCCTTTCGGACTGGCTTCTGCCCAAGAGTCTTTACAAAATGCATGGCAGTAGTAGCAGCATTCCTAAGAACTCTGGGAATATTCGTCTTCCCCTACTTGGACGACTGGCTCATCCGAGCACCAACAGCTCCAGAAGCCAGCTTCGCTCTCTCCCGCACAATGCAGATTCTGCAGTACTTGGGATTAGTCATAAACCTTCCAAAATCTCACCTCACCCCTTCTCAATCTCTAGAGTTCATAGGGGCTTGTCTAGACACAAGGGAGTCAAAGGCTTTCCTGCCACAGCCACATTGTCTTTAACTACTTCAGCTGGCATCTCAAGCAGCACTAAAAACCATGTTAACTGCTCAAGAAATGCTTCAGTTGCTGGGGCATATGGCATTCACTGTACATGTGGTTCCCTATGCTCAACTCCACATGCGAGCAGCCCAGTGGACCCTAACTTCTCAGTGGACACAGGCTTTCGGTCGCCTGACTGACAAAATCAGAAATTCGACACGTCTCATTTTGTCTCTACAGTGGTGGCAGTCACTGGAAAAACTTCTCGTAGGCTTTCCTTTCCAGAAGCCACTGCTCCAAGCCACCTTGACGATGGATGCGTCCAAGTTAGGCTGGGGGCTCACTTGAACAATCTCTCCACACAGGGTCCTTGGATCCAGCAGGAGGCTTGCCTTCATATAAACATCCTGGAACTCAGGGCCATCTTCTATGCTCTTCAGGTTTTTCAAGCCCACCTCAGCTACAAGACGGTTCTGGTCCAAACCGACAATCAAGTAGCCATGCTCTACGTGAACAAGCAGGGTGGAACAGGTTCTCAGGCATTGTGCAACAAAGCTTTACGCCTCTGGGCCTTTGCCAAGAATCTTCAGATCCACTTTCTAGCAGTGTATCTTCCAGGCACACAAAATCTTTTAGCAGACAAACTCCGTCGAGTACTTCTGCCACATGAGTGGTCTCTTAAATAAGAGCAAGTTGCTCGAATTTTTCAGATCAGGGGAACCCCAAAGATAGACTTCTTTGCAAGTCCTCAGAATGCCAAACTTCCCCGATTCTGCTCCAGAATTCCGGCTCAGAACTGTCAGTCAAGGGATGCTTTCCACCTCCACTGGGGTCAAGACTTCCTCTATGCCTTCCCACCCATTCCCCTCATTCCCAAAACTCTGTTCAAGCTTCAGAGAGATAGGGGCCATATGATCCTCATAGCCCCACGTTGGCCACGACAAACGTGGTATCCTCTGCTTCTACGTCTCTCTCAAGCCAGACCTCTGGAGTTGGGATATGTTC
The DNA here is from genome assembly GCA_033557465.1 of Ichthyophis bannanicus. Lineage (NCBI taxonomy): Eukaryota > Metazoa > Chordata > Amphibia > Gymnophiona > Ichthyophiidae > Ichthyophis > Ichthyophis bannanicus. Next base: position 344,912,867 of record CM066032.1, read on the forward strand.
CAGATCTGCTTTCCCAGGAGAACGGGATGCTACTGTACCCGAATCCGCAGTCTCTACACCTCAGGGCATGGCTCCTGAGAGCCGAGAATTCCAGGATATCAATCTTTCTCAACAGGTAAAGGATATCCTTCTGGCTTCAAGAAAACCTTCCACAAGGCGAGCCTACGCCTTCAAGTAGAAAAGGTTTTCTATCTGGTGTTCTAAAAAGGTGTTTAACCCCTTTTTACTGCCAGTGGAGGCGTTACTTGAGTATCTGCTCCATTTATCATCCTCTGGTCTTAAGACCAATTCACTAAGAGTCCACCTTAGTGCCATTGCTGCTTTTCACAAGCCCTTAGATGGACAACCTATTTCCTCTCATGACTACTCTTAACTAAACCTCCCATTAAGCCACCGCCCGTGGCATGGGACTTAAGTTGTCCTCAGACAGCTCATGAAGCCGCCCTTCGAGGCCTTAGCCCCACTACATCCCTGAAGTTTCTTTCTTGGAAGGTAATCTTCTTAATTGCCCTCACTTCTGCAAGACGCATCAGTGAGCTCCAAGCTTTAGTGGCTGATCATCCTTATACAAGATTCCACCATGATAAGGTAGTTCTTAGAACTCACCCACATTTTATGCCAAAGGTGGTTTTGCCTTTTCATTTAAACCAGTCGGTTTACCTTCCTGTATTTTTCCCTAAGCCTCACGCTTCCAATGCAGAAAGGAATCTACACACTCTAGATCAGGGGTCACCAACCTGCGGCCCACGAGGTCCCTTCGTGCGGCACGCGAGGCTCTACCCCGGTTAACATTACGTGCGGCCCGCCAAGGATTCCCGCCATTGTATCCACGCGCTCGCAGCTCACCGACGACCACCTGCAAGCGTCCCTTCTCCTGTCAGTGTCATCTGTGAAGCCGGACTTTAAGCGTTTGTCTGCTAGCATGAATCATCAGCCATCTCATTAAATTCAATAAAGGTGATCAGCCATTGTTTTCATAATTTTGCGTTTGTTGTTTTTTTTCGCGGGGGCGGGAAGAAGGGGGGTGCGGCCCGTGAGGCTCCCGGTAGTCGGCTGTGCGGCCCGCGGCCCTCTGGAGGTTGGTGACCCCAGCTCTAGATTGTAAAAGAGCTTTGGCCTTTTACCTTCAGAGAACTAAGCAACATCGAAAGTCTTCCCAGCTCTTTGTTGCCTTTGGCTCTAGTCATCTTGGACTACCAGTTTCCAAACGAACTTTGTCCAAATGGATTGCAAATTGCATATCCTTTGCTTACGAGAGCAAAGGACTTTCTCTTGAAGGTCATGTCACAGCTCACAATGATAGTGGAGTCAGCCATGCGTAGAATGAAAAGTGCAAAGAGGCATGCATCCAATCCTCCAGGTCATGAATGCAGGACTGGATGCTTTTGGGCGCCACACTTTTCAAGCTTTCATGCTCTCAGCTAGGATCAGTTCATATATTCTATATATGGGAATGTTCCTTAAGGAAGTCACAGGAGACTGGGAACTTATGAGCCCATTTCTCCCAGATGACAAGAGACAAGATTTTCTTGCTCTAGTTAAGCATTCTCAAGATGTCTCCAAGTTTGTAAATCGTGCAGCCTTTAACTGCTTCAAATGCGTCAGCAGAACCTCTACTATTGCCATTGGTGCACGACGGATTGCCTGGCTGCAGGCATCAGACTTGGAGACTTGAGTACAGGACAAATTAGGCAACATTCCTTGCACAGGGGAGAATCTCTTCGGCAAGAATTGTCAGGAAAAGGCTAATGAGTTAGAGGCTGACAATACTACTCTAGATAGATTGTCAAAATCTACAGCAATTCCAGCCAAAAGGAAGCCTTATAAAAAACCCTCTTTCAGCAAAAAGAGAGAATTTTATCCTTCCTTTACCCAGCAGAGTCAGACTCAGGGTCAGGTTGCCCAAAAAGGACAAACTAGACAGCAAAAGAAGCCAAAAGGTCCGAGAGCCCAACCAGCTCTCCCGGTTCAGCCCCCTCAAGGGCTTTGACTCCTTCCTAGAGAACTTTGCCTTCCTGCCTCTGAAGGGTCCCCAACCCCCCAATATCCCAGGCAGGTTATGCCACTTTGCCAAAAGATGGCATCAGATAACAGCAAAAGATTGGGACTTCGTCCATTGTAGGAGAAGGGTACAAGCTTCATTTTCACAGCATGCCCCCTCCTACAATTCTAAAGCAATTCAATTCTCAAACAGACAATCTGTTAGATCACGAGGTCTCCACACTTAGAAACATAGAAACATGATGACAGAAAAAGACCAGATGGCCTATCTAGTCTGTCCTTCCATATCAACAACTACAACAGTCCACTTTTTACCTTTAGAGATCCTTTGTGTTGGTCCCATGCTTTTTTGAATTCAGTTACTGTCCTCATCTCTACCACCTCCACTGGGAGACTATTCCACGGATCCACTACTCTTTCCGTAAAGAAATATTTCCGCATATCACTCCTGAATCTATCTCCCTTCACCCTCATCCCATGTCCCCTCGTAGCAGAACTCGCTTTCAATTGAAAGAGGCTCTCTCCCTGAACATTTATGCCACGGAGGTATTTAAACATCTCAATCATATCACCTCTATCCCAACTTTCCTCTAAGGTGTACATATTAAGATCCTTAAGTCTGTCCTCATATGCTTTATAATGAAGCCCACTAATCATTTTAGTAGCCACCCTCTGAACCAAGGGGCAATAGAGGAAGTGCCCATTCTTGAACGGAGTGCAGGGTTCTACTCCCCCTATTTTCTAATTCCAAAGAAAACAGGGGAACACAGACCCATTTTGGACCTCAGAGAATTGAACAAATACCTATTTCGAGAGAAGTTCAAAATGATTTCTCTAGGAACTCTTTTGCCATACCTTCAAAGCCAGGATTGGCTTTGCGCGCTAGACTTAAAAAGGATGCATACACTCACATTCTCATCCATCCAGATCACAGGAAATTCTTATGATCCCTTTTCAGGGGAAGACATTTCCAGTACAGGGTTCTTCCTTTTGGTCTGGCTTCAGCACCAAGGGTATTCACAAAATGCATGGCAGTAGTAGCCGCATTTCTACGAACCCTTCCCTTACTTAGTCGACTGGCTCATTCAAGCCCCTACAGTTTTAGAGGCCAGCACTGCACTGTCCCGTACAATGCGAATTCTCCAATACTTGGGATTGGTAATAAACTTCCCAAATCCCAACTTGTTCCTTCCCAATGCCTGGAATTCATAGGAGCCTGTCTAGATACCAGACAAGCAAAGGCTTTCCTTCCACAGGCCAGGTGTCTTCGCATAATACAACTAGCTTCTCAAGCAGCAGGCAAATCCTCCCTCACTGCTCGAGAGCTTCTACAGTTAATAGGACATATGGCTTCCACAGTTCATGTAGTCCCTTATGCTCGCCTCCACGTGAGAGCAGCTCAGTGGACCCTATTCACACAGTGGACACAGGTCATTTGTCGGACAAAATAATAAACTCTCAACAACTAGTTTTGTCCCTCCAATGGTGGCAGTCAATAGAAAACCTGACAGTGGGGTCTCCTTTTCATCAATTGGAAGACTGGGCATCAAAATGGCAGATGAAATTTAATGTGGACAAGTGCAAGGTTATGCACCTAGGGAAGAACAACCCAAACTATGGTTACACGATGCAAGGTTCCACATTAGGAACCACCACCCAGGAAAAAGATTTAGGCGTCATTGTGGATACCATGTTAAAACCCTCGGCCCAGTGTGCAGCGGCGGCCAAGAGAGCAAATAGAATGCTAGGTATGATAAGGAAAGGAATGGAAAATAAAACAAAAGATATTATAATGCCTCTATATCGTTCCATGGTGAGACCGCACCTTGAATATTGTGTGCAATTCTGGTCGCCGTATCTTAAAAAGGATATAGCGATTTTAGAAAAGGTTCAGAGAAGAGCCACCAAAATGGTAAAGGGGATGGACGGATACTCCTATGAAGAAAGGCTAAAAAGGTTAGGGCTCTTTAACCTGGAAAAGAGACGGCTGAGGGGAGATATGATAGAAGTCTATAAATTAATGAACGGAGTGGAACGGGTAAACGTAGATCGATTGTTTACCTTTTCAGAATATAGAAAGACTAGGGGACATGCAATGAAGCTACAGGGTAAACTATTTAAGACTAATAAAATAAAATATTTTTTCACTCAACGTGTAATCAAACTCTGGAATTTGTTACCGGAGGATGTAGTAAAGGCTGTTAGTGTAGCTGGGTTTAAAAAAGGTTTGGACAAGTTCCTGGAGGAAAGGTCCATAAACCACTATTAAGAAGTGACCGAAGATATCAATGCTTGACCCAATACAAGCATTGTGGAACTTGTCTCTTGGGGAAACTGCTAGGTACTGTGACGCAGCGGACCCTCTTCTAGAAAGAAAAAAAGTTTTAAATTCTGAGAAAAAAAGAAATGACCTGCAATTTCCAAAGGATCCATCTAGGGGGAGCAGGAGAGGCAGGACAGAGACTCCAGAACCACGCCTCAGGGGGCAGGAGTCATACTCCAACTCCAAACATTTAAGGAGAGGCAGGCAAGAGTCAGCAGTCTCGCAAGGGAGCTCAGAAGGTTCACCAGGAACTGTGCCACCAGGAAGAGAACAAGTTAGAAGCAGCTCCAGAGAAGGACCAAGAACAGGCTATGCAGAGGAGAGACCAAAGCCAAGGTCTAGGCCCAAGCCAAGCCTGAGCAGAAAGACAGGCTGGGGAAGGAGAACCAGTCCTATAGCCCAGAGGATAGGCCGAGAAGGCCGAAGCCTGACTAGATTAGGCTCTGAAGCCGGAAAGAAAACCAGCCATAAAAGCCAAAGGAGAAAAGAGTGGGAGAGCCGAAGGAACACACCAGAGAGCACTGACACGGAGGGCAGTAGCCAAGGTAGGCCTCCAGCTTTATCCCAAAGAACCAGGAGAAAAGCAAGAGGTAAAGCTTTTAAAATTTGTTATAGTTTGCCTAGAGAAGAATCCTGGAAAGGTGACTCTCCTTATCATAAACAAGGACAGAAGTATAAGTTAAAAGACAGCTGTTATAAGCAAAGAACTGGCAGAGGAAAACCTTACCAAGAAAATGTTTTTAAACATTTAGAAAAAGAGCTGTCACTGTGGTATTCCACCTTGCAGAAGCCTAGGCCCAAACATTTGGCTAAGCCCTGGGAAACACCAGAACATACTCCAGGGAAGGACACTTATTCGGTTTCCCCAGAGCAGTCAGACGAGGAGGCCATGCAAGTTGAATCTATATCCGAGGATTTGGATAGCCCAATGGAATGTACCTACTGTGTTGTGGATGAGATTGAATCATTCCATAGATCTGGCAGTGAAGGAAGCATTACTGTTTGAACATTTTTGATACTGTGAAGTTAACAGCCCTTTTTGGTTAATTCATGCCCTGTTTGGAAAATCCATTGCAAAGACTTTTTCTGTTACGTTTACCAGTGTGTTGTGCGTATGATTTGAACCCTTAGTGCAAAAAGGGGAATAAAAGCCTTTTTCATTTTTCCTCCACTTTGTGCAAGAGTATAATTTTTCTCTTTGGGAGTTTGGTAACGAGGCCGGCACAAGGCTGGTACCCTTGACCCTCGCACCTGGCCAACCCCAATCTAACCTTCTTGGTGACAGCGGACCAGCGAGCGGCGGCGCCCCGTGGAACCCATCCTTCGGTGGAACTACTACGCCGCCACCAGGGGGTGCTGGCACACGCGCGCGCACACTCCGCCCGGCCCCCGCGTCACAGTACATATGACCTAGATTGGCCACTGTTGTAAACAGAATACTGGGCTTGATGGACCTTGGTCTGACCCAGTATGGCATATCTTATGTTCTTAACCCTCTTTTCAGGCCACTCTAACAACAGATGCATCAAAGGTGGTTTGGGGAGCACATCTGAATCATCTCTCTACCCAGGGAACCTGGACTCCACAGGAGACCGGTTTATACATAAACCTCCTGGAATTAAGAGCAATCTATTTACCTCTTCGAGTATTCCATGCCCAGCTTAGCTACAAGACAGTCCTAGTCCAGACGGACAATCAAGTAGCCATGTTCTATGTGAACAAGCAGGGCAGAACAGGCTCTCTGTCATTATGCAACAAAGCTTTGTGACTGTGGGCCCTCGCCAGAGAGTATCAAATTCACCTTCTAGTGGTATATCTTCCAGGCATTCAAAACCTTTGGGCAGACAAACTCAGTCGAGTACTGTTGCCTCACGAGTGGTCCCTCCACCTAGATCAGGTGGCAAAGAGATTTCATCTCTGGGGCACTCCAGACATAGACCTCTTTGCAAGTCCCTTGAATGCCAAACTTCCCTGGTACTGTTCCAGGATTCTGGCTCACAATTGTCAGGCAAGGGATGCCTTCCTCCTTCACTGGGGTCAGGACTTCCTTTATGCCTTCCCACCCATTCCCCTCATCTCCAAAATACTCTTCAAGCTTCAGAGAGACAGGGGTCGCATGATCCTCATAGCACCACGATGGCCACGCCAAACGTGGTATCCCCTGCTTCTCCAGGACCAAGCAGGAAGTCAGTCCTCACTTATGGGTGACGTCGGCGCCGACGGAGCCCTCGCGGAGCAATTTTCCCCAGCTTTCAAAGAAAGCCTTTGGGAATTGCAGCGCGCATGCGCGGTCGTCTTCCCGCCCGAGGGTGCCATCTTAGCCAGTCTTCTTTTTTCCGCGGAGCCCTACAGACGTCCCCGTCTTGTCCCCGCGAAAAAGTTGATTTTCTTCTTTATTTTATCCTTTTTTCCTTCGGCTCGACGCCGATCTTTTTCCCGCCCGGACTCGCGACGCCGGTCACGAGTCCTCTTCCTTTTTTCGGTTTTTCTGACTTAGTCAGCTTTCGTTTTCGTTTTTCCCTGGCAGCCCGGTCCTTTGACCTCGCAGGGGCCCTTTTTCCCCCGATGGCTGCCAGTGGGTTTAAGCGGTGTGGTCGGTGTGACCGAAATATGTCACTAACCGACACACACGACTTTTGCCTCCGCTGCCTGGGCCCGGATCATGAGGAACTGATCTGTGGGCCCTGCAGCAAAATGTCCTCAAAGGCGTTGAGAAGTCGGCGGCATCAGCGTGAGAGAATCTTCGCTGACCCCAGCCGTACCCGGACCTCGTCGGAGGCCTCCGCGTCGAAAGGCTCCAGCTCGGACCGTCGCCGGAGTTCCTCCGACCGGGGTTCTCCCTCCGGGGACCATCGTCGGAAGGTGAAACCCGCGAGGGCGGCGTCGATGGATGCTCCTGGTTCCGCGAGGGCCAGGTCGCATAGCCCCGACAGCCGCCCCGGGTCCTTGGAGAAGGAACACATCCCGAAGCGACCTCGCCTGGAGTCGGAGATGCCTGCCCGGGTAAGTCCTGTGGTCCTTCTGGACTCGCCTCCGCGACAGCCGACGTCGGGCCCGACGCCGTCGGGGCCCGAGTCGGGGGCTGCTGGGTCACCTGAGCTCGGACTCAGGTTGACGGCCTTGGAGAGCAGACTGTCTGCCTTCATGGACCAGCAGAGGGCACTGCTCGCTGGCTTTGCTGGCGCCGCTGCCCCGACCGCCGGGACGTCGACGTCCAAGTCGACCCCGGAGACCGAGCCGATCCTCGAGCCGATGAGAACTCGAGTCGATCCTCGGTCGAGGTCACCCTAGGCCTCCCGTTCGGGACCGAGGTCGCCGACGCCGACTCCCTCGGCGTCGGGGCGGCTGGCGCCGCGCCCTGCCCGGGCCGACCCCACCGAGTCCTCGTCGGAGTCGGTCTGGGAGTCTGAGGAGGAAGAGTCACCTGATTCTTTCCGGACTCGGTGTGTCCCATCGGACTCACCGGAGTCCGAGCCTCGGAAGCAGTCCCCCCCGGAGGATGCCCGGTTCTCGGACTTCGTTAGGGATATGGCCAAGGCTTTGGCCTTCCCTGCGGATCCCGAGGAGGAGCCTCGAGCCGAAGAGCTCGACGCCCTCCAGTATGACTCTCCCGCGAGGGAACACTTTACTGTACCGGTTCCTCCTATGCTGGAACGACTACTCTTCCGCATGTGGGAGAGTCCGGCCTCCTCGCCGGTCCTGAGCAAGCGGGTCGATTCTATCTATCGTGTCCGCAAGAGCCCTGGCTTTCAGAAGGCACAGCTGCCACACCATTCCATGGTAGTGGAATCGGCCATGCATCGTCTTAAGAGCCAGAAGATGCACTCCTCGGTGCCTCCTGGAAGGGAGGCCCGTAACCTGGATGGCCTTGGCAAGAAGTGTTTCCAGGGCTCTATGCTCGCATGTCGTGTCCAGACTTACCAGCTATACATGGGCATGTATCTCCGGGATCTGGCTAAAGAGCTAGCCGGATTCTCCGCTGGTCTGTCCGAGGAACCCTTGCGGAGGTTCCTAGCCTTGTCCACTGGCATTCGGGAATGCTCAAAGTTCATGTCCCGGGCAGCCTATGATGGCTTTGAAGCATCGGCTCGAGTGGCCGCAGCCGGCATCGGTGCCCGCCGACAGGCTTGGCTTCAGTCGTCAGACCTTGAGCCCTGGGTGCAGGACAAGTTGGTCGATGTCCCCTGCCGAGGCGAAAACCTCTTTGGCAAACCCATGGCGGAAAAGGCTGCGCAAATTGAGACTGAGACTCTCACCAGGACCAGGCTTTCTAGGAAGACCTCCGCCCCTTCCCAGAAAAAGAAGGGCTCGGTGAAAAAGTCCTTTTACCCGAGGAAGGCGGCTGCCTACAAACAATACCCCCATTATCAGGCCCCTGCAGCTCCCCAACAGGGCCAGCAGGCCAAGGGACGGGGTAACGGGTCCCGTAGGCAGCAAGCCCCCAAGCCTGCACCACCAGCCCCTGCTCAGCAGGGTGGGGGTTTTTGACTCACACAGCATAGCCTTTCCCCCCCCCGCTGGTTCCTCCCAGCACCGGTGGCCGGCTGGTTCACTTCGCCCACAGGTGGTCCAGCATCACCGCAGATGCCTGGGTGCTTCAAGTCGTGCGAGAGGGCTATCTTCTCCACTTCCACCAGGTTCCTCCCTCCTATTTTCCGGGAGAACCTCCACGACCACCTCTGCACAGGGAGTTGCTCCTTCAGGAGTTAGCAGGTCTTCTGCAGGAACAGGCGGTGGAACCGGTGCCACGCCACCTGAGAGGTCAAGGCTTTTATTCCAGGTATTTTCTGATACCAAAGAGAACAGGGGGCCTCAGACCCATCCTGGACTTGCGCAACCTCAACAAGTTCCTTGTGCGGGAGAAGTTCAAAATGCTTACCCTTGGAATCCTTCTGCCCTACCTCCAGCTGGGAGATTGGCTATGCTCCTTGGATCTAAAGGATGCCTACACACACATCCTCATCCACCCAAGCCACCGCCAATACCTGCGGTTTGTGGTGGCAGGAAATCATTACCAGTACAGAGTACTGCCCTTTGGCCTGTCCTCCGCACCGCGAGTCTTCACAAAATGCCTCGCGGTCGTGGCGGCCCATCTCAGGCTTCACGGCCTCTATGTCTTTCCGTACCTCGACGACTGGCTCATCAGAGCAGCGTCCGCTCGGGAGGTCACCGACGCCACGCGCCGCACGGTGACTCTTCTGCAGCACTTGGGCTTTGTTATAAACTTCGCAAAGTCCACTTTGCTCCCCTCACAGGATCTCGAGTTCATCGGCGCAAGGCTGCACACTCCTCAGGCGCGAGCATACCTACCGCTCGACAGGGCTCAACGGCTCATGGACCTAGCCGACCGCTTTCGCAGCCAGCCCCTGGTCTCCGCCAGGCGCTTCCTGAGACTACTCGGCCATATGGCTTCCACCGTCCATGTGACCCCCAATGCCCGCCTGAATATGCGGTCTGCTCAATGGTGTCTCCGCCAGCAGTGGCGACAAGCCACAGGCGGCCTAGCAGACCTAGTGCGCGTCTCCGAGCCGCTGATCTCGTCTCTCCGGTGGTGGCTCCGGCAGCCGAACCTAATATTCGGAATGCCTTTCCAGTCACCTCAGCCGACCCGGGTGCTGACCACCGATGCATCCCTCCTGGGCTGGGGAGCACATTGCCAAGAGGCACGTACTCAGGGCCTCTGGACCACGTGGGAGTCTGCTCAGCAGATCAACTTCCTGGAGCTCAGGGCGATCCGCCTAGCTCTCAAGGCCTTCTCCCACCTGACTTCCCACCAGTCCGTCCTTGTCCAGACGGACAATCAAGTTGCCATGTTCTACGTGAACAAGCAGGGGGGCACGGGCTCCTTCCTCCTCTGCCGGGAGGCACAGAAGCTCTGCTCTTGGGCCGTCAGTCACGGCATTCTCCTAAAGGCGGTTTATCTCCCGGGCCAGGAAAACTGCCTTGCGGACAAACTCAGCAGGGTCCTCCAGCCGCACGAGTGGCGTCTGGATCCCTTGGTAGTTCAGAAGCTCTTCCTCCGGTGGGGCCTCCCCACGGTGGATCTCTTTGCCAGTCCTCACAACCGGCAGCTTCCTCGCTTCTGCTCTCGTCAGCCACACCCCCTTCGGGTTGCGGCGGACGCCTTTCTGATCTCATGGTCGGGGAGCCTTCTGTACGCTTTCCCTCCCATCCCGCTAGTCTCTCGGACTCTTTTCAAGGTTCTCCGAGACAAAGCCTTCATGATCCTGGTGGCCCCTCGCTGGCCCAGGCAGCCGTGGTTTCCGCTCCTGCTACAACTGGCGGTGGAGGATCCAATCCCTCTGGGGGTACAACCGGATCTCCTCACTCAGGATCAGGGGTCCCTACTGCACCCCAACCTCAGGTCTCTCAACCTCATGGCCTGGCTGCTGAGAGGGTAGTCCTTGCTCCCCTTCTCCTGCCGGCGGAGGTGGAGGAGGTCGTCTTGGCTTCGCGACGGCCCTCTACCCGCAAATGCTACGCCCTTAAATGGCGTCGCTTTGCCGTCTGGTGTACCCAACAGTCTCAGGATCCCTTCTCCTGCCCGGTGTCGGTGATCTTGCAGTACTTGCTGCACCTCTCTAATCTGGGACTTAAGTCCAACTCCGTCAAAGTTCACCTCAGTGCTCTTTCAGCACATCATGTGCCGGTGGACGGCAGACCTCTCTCAAACGACCCTCTCGTAGCGAGGTTTCTCCGAGGTCTCCTTCTACTTAAACCACCTCTGCGCCCGCCAGCGCCTGACTGGGACCTGAATGTGGTTTTGCAGCGGATCACCTGTCCGCCTTTTGAACCTATGGCTACCTGTTCTCTCCGTTTTCTGTCTTGGAAAACACTGTTCTTGATAGCCCTCACTTCTGCTAGACGCGTAAGTGAATTGCAGGCCCTCGTGTCTGATCCCCCTTACACTAGGTTCTACAAGAATAGGGTAGTCCTACGGACTCACCCAAAATTTCTGCCTAAAGTGGTCTCCCCTTTTCACATCAATCAGGAGGTGGTACTTCCAACCTTCTTTCCCAGACCACACTCCAGCCGAGCTGAAACGGTCCTCCATACCCTGGACTGTAGAAGGGCATTGAACTTCTACCTTGACCGTACGCGGGAGCACCGTAAAGCTGCTCAGCTTTTTGTGTCTTTTGACCCCAATAAATTGGGGCTCCCGGTCTCCAAGCGTACTCTGTCCATCTGGGTTGCGGACTGTATCTCTTGGGCTTATGGGGCAGCCGGACTCTCCTTAGAAAGTCGAGTCACGGCTCATTGCGTTCGGGCAAAGGCTACGTCAGTGGCTTACCTCCGCTCTGTTCCGCTGGCAGACATCTGCCGGGCCGCTACTTGGTCTTCGAGCCAGACTTTTGCGGTCCATTACTGTCTCGAGAGGGAGTCCCGTAGGGACAGTGCTTTCGGACAGGCAGTCCTCCGTAATCTCTTTGAGGTCTGAGCAACTCCTACCCTCCATCCCGGATGTGGGCTACCGGTGGGTGATAATTCAGCGAAGATTCTTTCCTTCTGTGCTGCTGAGCTAGAGGGAGCTCATTTTTGTGCTTAGGGTCTCCGGTAGCCTTGAGCTTGGGAGTCCCATAAGTGAGGACTGACTTCCTGCTTGGTCCTGGAGAAAGCGTAGTTACTCACCTGTAACAGGTGTTCTCCAGGAGCAGCAGGAATCAGTCCTCACTACCCTCCCTCCTCCCCTTGGAGTTGCAATCGTCTGCTTATGTTGTTTTTTGCAAATTTTACTGCTGTCTTTTTTAGCTATGTCATCTGACTGGCTAAGATGGCACCCTCGGGCGGGAAGACGACCGCGCATGCGCGCTGCAATTCCCAAAGGCTTTCTTTGAAAGCTGGGGAAAATTGCTCCGCGAGGGCTCCGTCGGCGCCGACGTCACCCATAAGTGAGGACTGATTCCTGCTGCTCCTGGAGAACACCTGTTACAGGTGAGTAACTACGCTTTCTACTTCTCTTTCAAGCAGCACCTCTGGAGTTAGGGCATTCTCCAGATCTCCTTTCCCAGGAGAACGGGACGCTATGGCACCCGAATCTCCAGTCCCTGCACCTCATGGCCTGGTTGCTGAAGGCTTAGACCTCCAGGATCTCAACCCGTCTGAACGGGTAAAAGATATCCTTCAGGCTTCTAGGAAACTTTCCACAAGAAGATTTTATGCCTTCAAGTGGAAACGTTTTACTATATGGTGCTCCAAGAAGGGATTAAACCCCCTTGTCATACCCTTAAAATCGATACCAGAGTATCTCCTTCATTTATCAAATTCTGGTCTAAAAACAAATTCGGTAAGAGTCCATCTTAGTGCAATCACAGCTTCTTATAAGTCTCTGAATGGACAACCAATTTCCTCTCATCCACTCATATCAAGATTTGAGAGAGGCCTTTTATTAACTAAACCTCCCAACAAGCCACCACCGGTGGCATGGGATCTAAATCTAGTTCTCGGGAAGCTCATGAAGCCGCCTTTTGAACCTTTGGCCACTACAGCCCTTAAGTTTTTGACCTGGAAGGTCATCTTGCAAATTGCAATCACCTCTGCCCGTCGCATTAGTGAATTGCAAACTTTAGTGGCTGATCCTCCTTATTATACTAGGTTTCATCATGATAAGGTTGTTCTTAGAACTCACCCACACTTTATGCCAAAGGTGGTTTCGCCTTTTCATTTAAATCAATCAATTTATCTTTCTGTATTTTTTCCGAGGCCTCACACCTCTAATGCAGAAAGAAACCTTCATACTTTGGATTGTAAAAGAGCCTTCGCCTTTTACATACAAAGAACGCAGCAACATAGAAAGTCCTCGCAACGTTTTATAGCTTTTGACCCTAGTCATTTGGGACTTCGTCTCCAAAAGAACTTTATCTAAATGGATTGCCCAATGCATATCCTTTACTTATGAGAGTAAGGGTCTTCCTCTTCAGGACCATGTCACATCTCATAATGTGAGAGCCATGGCAGCTTCTATGGCTAATCTCCACTCTTTATCTATCAATGACATTTGTCGAGCAGCCACCTGGGCTTCGGTACACACCTTCACAGCCCACTACTGCCTGGATAAAGCCTCCCGTTGGGATGCCGCCTTTGGCCAAGCTGTTCTTCAAAATCTCTTTCAGACCTAAATCAACTCCTACCCACCAACCCTGGTGGAATGCCAGAGATCCATGGGAGGAAGGATTCCCACCTTCTAGGGTGGCACCTTCCTGGGGCTTTCTCCCTAGCATCTTCAGCTAGGGAGTCCCCATATGTGAAGACTACATTCCTGCTTGTTCCTGGAGATAGCGTAGTTACTCACTTGAAACAGGTGATCTCCGGGAACAGCAGGAATTTAGTCTTCACAACCCACCCACCTTCCCTAGGAGTTGTCTCTCTATCGCTTTGTCTCTTTCCTCTCTCCCTCTATCCTCTCATTCAGCTACAAACTTAACCGAAGAGGGACAGTTGGAAAGAGGGGAAGGCAGTGCGCATGTGCTGAGGGATGCTCCCAAAAGCGTTCCTATTGGACGCTGGGGAGCGTTCCCGCGCAGGCTCCATCAGTACCGACGATACCCATATGTGAAGACTAAATTCCTGCTGTTCCCGGAGATCACCTGTTACAGGTGAGTAACTACGCTTTCTCAGAAGTTCTACCTGTTCTTGGTAAGGGGGCAGAAAAACTGCATCACATAAAGAACCTTAATACATGGCTCCAAACCTGGCGCAAACAAGAAGGTTTTAGATATATATTTGACTGGGGAAACAGATGGATCAACAAGAGACTATACTTTTCTGATGGACTACATCTCTCTGTTGCAGGGAAAAGGATCCTAAGTGAAAAATTCAGGCAGTATGTGGATAAGCATTTAAACTAGGGTAAGGGGGTGATGGATGGAGATGGACAAATTCAGGACGTCACTCCCAGCAAAAGCATAATAACATTAGAAACAGCCACACTTTTAAACTACACATCAATGTCAAGTTGGAAGAGGCATGTAGAACAAAATCCATACAAAATATAGGCAAGCCAGTCAACAAATACTGGAAAGCAATGAGTACAAATGCTCGAAGCCTAGCCAACAAAGCTCCTGACCTGAAAGCCCTAATGGTGGAAATGGACTTGGACATTGTGCAATTACAGAAACATGGTTTAATGAGTCACATGAATGGGATATAGTCATAGCTTGCTATAACACAGGTACACTACCAAAAAACTGCCTCCAGTTTTGCAACTGCTTCCTATAGATTTTGGGGTGCTGAATCCAGGAAAAATAGCCAAAATGTTCCATCACGTCACGTTTTCTTGCAAAATTAGATTTCTTACCCATATAAGGAATGTTCACATAATTTATTTTTAGCCGACTGCAGTTTCTTTTCTTGGCCCAAAATAGAGGTTGTAATGGTTAACTAACTAGAAACACTCCCTCATGATATTTTAGAGTGTTTTGTATTCATTTTATACATTAACAGGACAATTGGGAGGCGGGGGGCTAAATCCAGTACTCACTCTGGCGCATGTTCTTTCCTGTTCGCCTCGCCTCGTTCGCTCGCTCAAACACGGTGGTTGCGACATGAATATTCCTGTCAAATTTCAGTTTCTTGCAAGTTCATTATTACCTTTTGTTTGCTCAGTCGTAATCCAGCTTTATTCCGAAGTGGTTCACTACAGTTGTAGTTTGCAGTGCTGTGTATTTGTGATGGCTCACAGAGCCAGAGGTTGCGTCAACTCTCCGGACAGTTTTTGTTTTATTTGTGGGGAATTTACCGTGAAAAAGCGGCAGAGGAACATTTCTGCATTTATTAAAAAAGTATATTTCGCCTATTTCGGTTTGAAGTTACGCGATCAAGACAAACCGTGGGCTCCTCAAAGTGTGCAAGACATGTGAGGAAGATCTACGCTTATGGATGAAAGGTAAAAAACAAGCATTTCGTTTCGGAATACCTATGATGTGGCGTGAACAAAGAGACCACAGCAGTGACTGCTATTTTTGCTCTTGCATTGTGAAGGGATACAACTTAAAAAATAAGAACGTAATAAGTTACCCCAACCTTCCCTCAGCAATTAGGCCTATGCCTCATAGCAACGAAGTACCTGTGCCTGAACCACCAAAATCTTTGGATCATATTTGTGTGGACGGTTTCTGATCATGATGAGACTCATCAGATGGCTTTTCCCGATGAGTCCAGTACTTCCGAGTTTGAAACTGAACCAGATCCGAAACCTGAACTTTTCTCTCAAGCTGAATTGAATGATTTAGTCCGGGATTTAGGACTCCCAAAAGATGCTGCCCAACTGCTAGGTTCTCGGCTTAAACAGAAAAATCTATTGTCACCAGGAACAACTTTTTATTGGTACCGCAACCGCGAGACACAATTTTTGAAGTATTTCAGCAAAGAGGAAGATTTGGTATTTTGCAACGATATATACGGAGTGATGGAAAAGTTTAAACTCAAGTATGATCCTGCTGAATGGCGGCTGTTCATTGATTCGTCAAAAGACAGCATAAAAGGTGTTCCTGTTCGGTAATCCAGTTTAGTCCTCCAACATCGGGTAGTGCCCCTCCTCCTGCAGCCTGGAGACTGGACCAATCAAGTCTTCTGTAGTATATATGCAGACGGAGCTCCCAGAAGCCCCCAGTGTGTCCAGTCTCCTTGCAGCTTGCAGACTTCTGTGCCCTTTCTGGGCACACTAAGTGACACTTGAAGGAGCAACACTAGTTAGTTAGTTCTTTTGGGGTTTTATTTTGGGTCCTTTATTTACCATTTCTTTGCTAGGTAGCTGTATCTTTAAAAAAAACAAAAGGAGCATTGCCACAGGGGACACCCTGGGGGAAGCCAGACCTGCATTGGGCTCCTGCCTTCCTGCCTGGGAATATCTGAAACCTGGGTTGAGCTCTCCCCAAGACTGTTCGGGGAAGAGCCATACCTGCTACAGCATTGCCTGTCACTTGGAGGAGTTGGCTGAGTTCCTTGCTGTTCCCTGAGCTGGTAGGAATTTTCCTTGCTTTATCTTTTCAGCTCTGTTTTTTGCATTGTCAGAGGCTCTGTCGGCTCCCCTGGCTTCCGAATAGCACTTTTTCCTGATTTTTTTCGCTTGCCCTGTATTAGAGGGTCGTTTTCTTTCTTTTCCATATTGTTTGGTTACCTTTGTATTTTCGCCCCTTTTTTTTTTGTGGGTGAAAAAGTGCGGCAGCCATTTTGGATTTCTAAAGTGTGCTTTTTAAGGGCACTTTTTAACACTTGTGCACGGGTTCCCCTGGCATTTTTGGGGTTTCTTTTGCTGGCGATTTTGCTCAGGGCACCCCTAGGATTCTGGGGAGTATTTTGTTTTCTGTAAAAAAAAAAAAAAAAAAAAAAAAAAGGTTTTAAATTTAAAGCTGTACTGATTTGAATACGGTTAGTCCCTTTGCTGTGGGCTTCCCTGTCCCTGTTTCCTTCTTTCCCCCTGGAAGCAGGTTGCCTTAGCATGGCTGCCAAACCTCAATGTGTGATTTGTGGGTCCCGCAGAGGTACAATGACTGACTCTGGCATCTGCAAGGGCTGTGCTGCAGTTTCTTCAGAACTAGAATGTCTTCTCCCACTGCTGTTTGCAGCTCTGTGGTAACTCGATTGATTTTTCTTGATTTTTCAGCGATTTTAGGCATTTCTCTCATGCCTGCAACCCTCCCACCTTCTTCTGTGACTTTTTAAGTTAATTCCTTAGCTTTTGGGGGTTTTAATTCACCCTTTTGGTGTTTTATTTTTGCTGGTGGCCATTTTGAATAGCTAACGAGCCTCGGTTTTTGGAGGGAAGCCTGATTACTTCTCTGCTGGCCTCTAAAAGCTATATTGTTGTTTCAGTTTTTTTTTTTTTTCCACAACACTTGCTAGATGTCAGTTGTGCAGAGGTTACTTTTTTCTCTGCCTATGTATGAACATAATGGATAAAAAGTACAGAAGGCATGGATAGAGAACAGTATGCAATTCAGAGCCACAGTACAATGCTGAGTCACTGACGAAGGGTGCAGGGCTCATGGGTTCCATTCCCCACTGTGCCCAACAAAGAAGGCTGGCTGAGGCATTACCTATTATGGGGAATATTGTTAAATGCCTGTTCCTGCGGGACGCAGTTATTTCGTTTTACTTCTCCCTGTGCTTTATTCAGGTTTACGCTGCATAGGCTGTCAGAAGACACACAGGGACCTCAGGCATCCAGCATCTTGCTTCCCCTGAGGAACTTGGGAACTCCGGAGCTTGGCTTCGGGGGAGCTCTCCATTGGCTTTACGCTGCACTGAGTCTTTACCGCGAGAGTTTGGATACCTCCAGGAAGTTCAGGTATCATTTTCTGTAAGAAAACTGTGAGTACTCTGTTTTTGTTTTTTCTTCCTTGCCTCAGCTGCTCTGGGATGCTTTCAGCTGTATCCGGACCGGCTGCCCCTGAGTTTGGAAGTGCCTACTTTGACTTTTTAGTCCACAAACTGCAGCCGGGTTACTTTGTACGTCCTACTGATTATTGTACCTGGCTTATTCAATATACCATTTGGTTGAGGTTTTAAGTCAGGGTTTTGGATCCTGACTGTTTTGGGCTCGGCCTAATTAAGCATGCTCACTGTAATTTTCCTATGGCTGGATTGAGCTTCTACATCCCTCCCCAGAAACACCTTTTAGCCCCTACCATGGAGGTCTGAATGGCTGCGGAGGGATCCCACTCTAATTTCCCTACTTTCAGTCACTGTAATTGCCTTACCCTGACCTTGGAAGTTTCTCTATGCCAGCACAGTGAATGACAGTTCCCTTCTCAGTTCTGCGAATACCTGACAGTTTTTCGGGGCCAGCGGCTGTTTTGTTTTTCTCTTCAGTGTTTCTCTTTAGAGGAAACAGCTCTAAACAGCAGTTTCCACACACTTAATCATGCTGTGGAGGCACGTGGAGTTTCAAAATCCTTTTCTTAAACAGTCTTGGGTTTCCCTGAGCCTTCCTTGCTTTTTGTTTTAAATGCAATAAAAAAAATAAATAAATAAATAAATGAAACCCCACACAAGAAGAGGAAAGGTGGTTTAAGTCTCTACAATGCTTTTTTCTCTGGCTGTATTATATGTGAAATGTAATCAGCCGAAGGGTACATTAATAGCTTGCTTGTGTTACACCTGCATGCTGCATCCCGGAGGCTTTCCCCATACCCACTGCGTGGTTAGCTGGGTCCCTCAGCACCTTATCTCCCCCCTCCTCAGAGCCCCTGCTGCAGGAGCTTCCACAGCCGCTGCAGACCACATTACACATTCCCATCCGGCCGTCTCATCAACGGTTTCTCCACTTCTCTCTTCCGTGGGGCCACTTCCAATTTCCGGCCATGCCGTTTGGTCTCGCCACGGCCCCCCGCACCTTCACAAACGTGATGGTAGTGGTCGCGGCGGCCTTGTGCAAAGACGGCATCCTGGTCCATCCGTATCTCGACAACTGGTGGATTCGGGCAAAGTCCAGTCGGGAGTGTGTGCACGTCACGAGCAGGGTGGTGGCTCTGCGGCGGTCCCTCGGCTGGGTGGTGAAAGAATGCAAGAGTTGTCTGTGCCCGACTCAGGATCTCGAGTATCGGGGAGTGAGCCTCGACACAGCACGGGGCTTGGTGTGCCTACCGGAGCGCCGCATTCGGTCTCTTGTCCGACTCTTCAGGGGGATGCCCGCTCCGTCTGCATGGTGATAGCTACAGCTCCTCGGTACGATGGCAGCAACCTTGGAGGTGGTGCCCTGGGCGCGCTTCCACATGCGCCCGCGGTAGAGTGCTCTGCTGCGCCGTTGGTCCAACCAATTCGACTCGTTGAACAGGAGATTGACTTGCCCAAGGGCGGTTCGCCGATCACTCCGGTGGTGGCTCTCCTCCGAGAACCTGGCGCGGGGGATTCCCTGGAGCCTCCACTTTGGGTTCCGTTCACAACGGATGCCAGCTTACCCGGCTGGGGGGCTCGCTGCGAGACCCGCTTCGCTCAAGGGGAATGGTCTCCCCTGGAGACTTCTTGGTCGATCAACCGCCTCGAATTGCGGGCGGTGCGGCTAGCCCTCTTGGCCTCAAAGCCCTAGTTCTCGACCGGCCGGTGCGAGTCCTCTCAGACGTTGCGACCACCGTAGCTTACATCAATTGCCAAGGGGGCACCGGCAGCATGGCCCTGGAATCAGAAGCGATGGCCTTGGTCAATTGGGTGTAGTCTCGTCTTCCGGCCATCTCGGCAGCGCCTATTGCAGGCGCAGACAATGTTCAGGCCGATTTTCTCTGCAGAGTGCGGGTGGACCCCGGAGAGTGGGAGCTAAACCCGCAAGTTTACGCGCAAATAGTTCGTCGGGGGGGGGGGGCGCCCTTCATGGATCTCATGGCGACATTTCAATCGACCGAGACAGGACGCTTCTTCAGCAGGCAAAGGGAGCGCATGTCCGAGGGGCTCGACGCTCTCATTCAGCCGTGGCCAACGTCCGGCCTTCTTTATGTCTTTCCTCCGTGGGTTCTGCTTGGCCGGGTCGTTCAGCGCATCGAGGGCCATCGGGGTCGAGTGTTACTGGTGGCCCCGGACTGGCCTGGGTGGCCCTGGTATGCCGATCTGGTCCGGCTGAGCGTCGGCATTCCTTGGCTCCTATCCACGCTGCCGAATCTTCTTTTTCAGGGACCCTTGCGGATGCCCCAAGTGGGTCGATTCTCGCTTACGGTTTGGCCATGGAAAGGGCTCGGCTGAAAAAGAAGAGTTACTCCCCCCGCGGTGATTTCTACCCTACTGCGGGCTGGGAAAACGTCCACTTCTCTTACTTACGTTCGGATTTGGGGGATCTTTGAAGACTGGTGCTCCCGGCGTGGAGTCCGGGCGGCGACGGTTTCCGTTTCCGTCGTTTTAAGTTTCTTCGGGTTGCTTTTGATAAGGGCCTTGTGGCTAGTTCCCTGAAAGTCCAGTTGGCGGCTATCTCGTTATCGAGGCAAAGTGTTAGGCCGTCTCCGCGGTTCTTATCCGGACGTACGTCGTTTTCTTACGACTGTTTTTCATTTGCAGCCCTCCCGCAGGATTTTCGTTCCTCCGGGGGACTTGAATCTAGTGATGCGGGCCCTGGTTCGTGAACCTTTTGAACCCCTGAGTAGGGCGTTTCTGAAAGATTTTACGCTGAAGACGGTTTTTCTTGTAGCCATCTGTTCGGCACGGCGTATTTCAGATCTACATGCGTTGTCCTGCCGAGAACCTTTTTTGTCTTTTTCCCCGGTCCCTTCCTTTTTGCCGGAGTTGGTTTCCCCTATTCATGTGAATCAGGCAGTGTTTCTTCCAGTTCTTTCTTCCCACTCTGTCGGGTCGGCGGACAGAAGTCTTCACCGTCTCGATGTGGGTCGTGCACTTCGTCGTTATTTGAAGGCTACCGAATCTTTTCGGAAGACTGACCGGCTATTCGTGCTCTTCGGTAGTGCACGTAAAGGGGAAGCGGCGGCTAAGGCCTCCGTTGCAAGATGGCTCAAGGAAGCGTTCGCGTCTGCGTATCTCTTGCAGCAGCGGTCTGTTCCGGAGGGGCTACTGGATCATTCCACTAGGGCTCAGGCGACCGCTTGGGCGGAGTATAGCCTAGTTCCGCCAGCAGATAACTGTAAGGCGGCCACCTGGTCGTCTCGGCATGCTTTCAGTACACACTATCGTTTAGATGTGTCAGCGGCTCGGGATTCCTCTTTTGTTCGGCGGTTCTGCGCGCCGGATGGCAAGGTCCCTCCCGGTCTTAACTGCTCTGTTACATCCCGATGTTGGAGGACTAAACTGGATTACCGAACAGGAAATGGAAATTACACTAACCTGGTAATTGTAGTTCCTGGAGGGTCCAGTTTAGTCCTCCTTCCCTCCCGACTATCTGTTATAAAAATGCGGCGCGCTTTCCGAACGGTGGATCATAAGACGGTTCCTCTTGCCGTTCGAACCTTTTTTTGCAGCCGCGTTTTTGGCTATGGCTCTTTCTTTCTCAGGTGTTCAGTCAGCTCCTGAGATTTCTGATACGGAGCTGTATTTTGATTTCTGGGGCGTTGGTTCCAGCGCAATACAGTGTTCTGACTTCCTCGTTTGGGGAGAAAGTTGGATATTTTTGTGGGGGGAAACAAATTGTTCTTTAATTATGTCATTTTCATTATGTCATTTTGTATATTAATCTAATGTGTTGCTTCGTTAAGTATGCTTTGTTACTAGTACACTGGGGGCTTCTGGGAGCTCCGTCTGCATATATACTACAGAAGACTTGATTGGTCCAGTCTCCAGGCTGCAGGAGGAGGGGCACTACCCGATGTTGGAGGACTAAACTGGACCCTCCAGGAACTACAATTACCAGGTTAGTGTAATTTCCATTTCTTCTTCATAATGGCAACACATTCGCTTCAGTTCCTATTGCTCACTCTGTTATTCTCCAAGAAAAATACGAGAATTTGGCCCTGATTCTTCAGAAGATTCGTTATGATGAGCATAAGTGGATGATTTGTGGAGACTTTAATATTCTATCCATGCTATTAGGGCAGCAATCCGGTTTCACCAAATATCCCTGCTTCCTTTGCTTGTGGGATAGCCGGGCCCGCGACCTACACTGGGGGAAAAAAGACTGGCCAATTCGGGAGTATTTGAGACCCGGTGAGAAAAATGTTCTTCATGAGAGCTTGGTATCTCGTGATAAAATTCTATTACCACCTCTCCACATTAAGTTGGGTCTCATTAAGCAATTCATCAAGTCCCTTCCAAAAGATGGTGAGTGCTTTCGGTACCTTTGCTCAAAGTTCCCCCGACTTTCTGAAGCAAAGCTAAAGGAAGGAGTGTTTGTTGGCCCTGATATAAGGAAACTCATTTCAGATGGAGCATTCGCTGAAACGATGTCTGAGAAGGAAAAAGAAGCCTGGGATTCCTTCAAGGATGTTCTCAAATTCTTGGGGAACAGGCGGGATGAGAACTATAAGGATATTGTTGCCAGGATGCTCAATGCCTTCAAAGAACAAGGCTGTAATATGAGCCTGAAAGTCCATTTCTTGCACTCCCATGTGAACTACTTTCCCGAAAACCTGGGGGCGTACAGTGAAGAACAAGGTGAAAGGTTTCACCAGGACATCAAGGACGCAGAGAGAAGGTACCAAGGAAGATGGACCACCACTATGATGGCTGATTTCTGCTGGTTGCTGCTGCAGGAAACCCCAGATGAAAAATACGCCAAGCAGCGCATCAAGAGAAGCATTCGGGGGAAGAAGAAACGGGCCCACCAGGAGATTGATTGACCCAAGAATGACTTTAAAATCTAAACTGTGTTGACAAATATCGTGTTTTTACTAAACTTTGAAATAAAAATTTGCTAGTTATTACCACAGTGTCCGATCTCATTTATTAGAATTTTATTTTCACACCATCGGGTGTTTGTCTTCATGTATTGCAATGGTGCGGTTTGCGTTTTCTATTCTTACATACATACCTGTACAACATTTTTTGCACATTGCTTTGCTTTGTGTCTAACCTCGCTCTTATATGCTCAATGTTTGTGCACATGTATGTGGCTGTTTTAAGTGCAGACAATTTTGCTACCATCACAGTGTGTTTTGTTGACATTACTCTATTCTTATGTGCTGCCTTGTTACAATTTTCTTTATTCTTATTTGAATAACTACTAAACAATTAGTATAAAGAATTCATCCAAGAAACGTTTATCTCGATCGCACTCAATCTGAAACGTTCACCTCAAACTGCTAACCCAATGTAGCAAAAAATCTGTACGTGATGGAGCAAATTGGTTACCAGATTTGGATTCAGCGCACCAAAAAACGTAAAAATCAATCGAAACATTAGAGGCAGTTTAAAAAATTTTTTTTTTAGTGTACCTGTGTAATTTATTTAGGGGAGATAGAGAAGGCAGAAAAGGAGGCATAGCAGCCCTATATGTCAAAAGCAATGTTAAAACTGCTGAAATGCAGGAGATGTGGGGAAAAGAAGAAGCACTGTAGATTGTGTTGGAAAGAGGAGATGGCACTATCATCCATTCTGGTGTAGTCTACAGGCCTCCAACTCAAAACGAAGAAATGGGTAGAAACGTGATTATTGATATTGCCGAGGTAACCATGAAGGGTGGAGTGATCATATTGGGTGACTTTAAACTCCGATGTGGATTGGAGTATTCCTTCTGCAAATCTGGAAAGAAGTTAAAAAAAAAATTGTGGGTGTCTTCCAAGATGCATTACTTAGACCAGCGGTTCTCATCCTGTGGGTCGCGACCCCCACAGGGGTCGCCACAGGATTTAGCGGGGGTCGCTTAGCCTCCACCAAAAAAAAAAAAAAATAAATAAGACGCGCACAAGTTGCTGCCGAGTCCGCTTCTCGGCAGCGGCAAACTCACCGCCTTCTTCTGCAGCCGCGGCTCCCTGCCTCTTAGGGAACCGCGGCTGTACCTGTAAAATCATTGTGGAGCCTTTCCTGTCTCAACGGGCTCCGTACAGCATTGTCCCGCCTCCAAAGGACAGATGGAAAGATGGGGACTGACATGGAGGGAGGGAGGGAGGGAGGAAGGGGGCTGATATGGATGGATGGTTGGAGTGAGGGGAGCTGACATGGACAGATGGAAGGATGGGGGCTGACATGGAGGGAGGGAGGGGGCTGATATGTATGGATGGAGGGAGGGAGGGAGGAGGGAGTGGGGCTGACATGGACAGATGGAAGGATGGGGGCTGACATGGAGGGAGGGAGGGAGGAAGGGGGCTGATATGGATGGAGGGAGGGGGGCTGACATGGACAGATGGAAGGATGGGGGCTGACATGGAGGGAGGGAGGGGGCTGATATGGATGGATGGAGGGAAAGGGGCTGACATGGACAGATGGAAGGATGGGGGCTGACATAGAGGGAGGGAGGGGGGGCTGGCATGGACAAAGGGGAGAGACGGGAACATACTGGACAGACGGGATAAATGCTGGACAGAAGCGAGAGACAGTGCGGGTTAGGATTATAATGGGCTGATGGGGGAGCTAGCACTGGTAATGGGCAGATGGGGGGCTAGGACTGGTAATGGGTTGATTAGGGAAGGCGCGGCCTGGGAATGGACTTATCACGGGGGGTAGGACTGGTAATGGACTGATGGGGGACTAGCATTGGAAATGAGCTGATCGGTGAGGTTAGGACTGGAAATGGGCTGATTAGGGGAGCCTAGCACTGGTAAGGGGGTTGAGGGGGGGACTAGCACTGGAAATGAGCTGATTAGGGGAGGCTAGGACTGGTAATGGGCTGATGGGGTGGGGTAGGACTAGTAATGGACTGATGGGCGACTAGCATTGGAAATGAGCTGATCGGGGGGGGGGGCTATGACTGGAAATGAGCTGATGGGGGGTAGGACTAGTATTGGGCTGATTAGGGGAGGCTAGCACTGGTAATGGGGTTGAGGGGGGATTATCATTAGAAGTGAGCTGATTGGGGGGCTTTGACTGGGAATGGGCTGATTGTGGGGAGGGGAGGATAGAGCTGCTGACCCTGGAAGAAAACTGGGGGCTAAGGCTACAAGTGGGCTGATACAAGGAGATGGGAGAATGGAACTGAAAGGGAGTGGATCTGAGAGGGGCTGCCATGGTATTTGTACTAGAAGGGACTGGTCAGTGGGGGAGGAGGGGGACTGGAAGGGAATGGACACTAGTGGCAGTCATGGGAATGCAAGTTGACATTGGAAGGTACTGGGAGTGAGGACTGGAAAGGGGCTGATACTGGGGAGGGTTACTGGGACTGGAAATAGGCTGATGGAAAGAAGTGAAGAAAACGAAAGAGATAAGAAATGGCAGATGGACCATAGACCACAGAAAGAGAGCTAAGAGAAGACAGGAAAGCAGGAGAAGACAGGAAAGCCTCAGATCGGGACCAGCATGAACAGAGAATAAATTGGTCAGACAACAAAGGTAGAAAAAATAATTTTATTTCATATTAGTGATTTGACTACAAAATCATCATAATTTTGAAATCAAATATTGTTACTTGTTGTTGTGATTAATTATTCTGGTTTAAATAAGTATTTTATAAATAAAAACATATTGCAAAGGCCTATAATATATTGATAATTCAACAAATGATTACAGCGACAATGCGTTAACGGTAAAGGAAGAGAGACGCATTTGATAAAAGGGGTCATGGTACAAAAAAGGTTGAGAACCACTGACTTAGACAAATGGTGATGGAACAGACCATAAGAACATAAGATATGCCATACTGGGTCAGACCAAGGTCCATCAAGCCCAGTATCCTGTTTCCAACAGGACCAATCTAGGTCATATGTACCTAGCAGTTTCCCCAAAAGACACAGGTTCCACAATGCTTGTACTGGGTCAAGCATTGATATCCTGGGTCCCTTCTTAATAATGGTTTATGGACCTTTCCTCCAGGAACTTGTCCAAACCATTTTTAAACCCAGCTACACTAACAAATTCCAGAGTTTGATTACACGTTGAGTGAAAAAATATTTTCTTTTATTAGTCTTAAATAGTATCTCCAGGAACAAGCAGGAATATAGTCATCACATATGGGTATCGTCGGTACAGATGGAGCCTGCGTGGGAACGCTCCCCAGCGTCCAATTAGAAAGCTTTTGGGAGCATCCCACAGCGCCTGCATGCTGCCTTCCCGCCTTTCCCAACTGCCTCTCTCCAGTTTATCTTTTTCCGCGGAGCCAACAGGTCGTTGTTCCTGTCACTGCAGAAGAATTCTTTTTTATTTCTTTCTTTTTTGTGGTCGCGTCTGCCTTCCTCGACGCTTACCAGTACCGCCGTTTTTTTCTTCTTATTTCTGTCTTGAAATATATACAGTCAAACCTCGGTTTTAATGATTAATCCGTTCTAAGAAGTCTGACTAAAACCGAAACGTACGAAAACCGAAGCAATATTTCCCATAGGAAATAATGTAAATTCAATTAATCCGTTCCAGACACCCAGCTCCTGTCACTTCTCTCACCTGCCCGATCGTCCACAGGACAGCAAACACACAGATATTGTACTGTACTGCACTGTAATCTGATCGCTGACTCCGTCTCAACAGCAATTTGCAAGCGTACCCTGCAAGAGAAAGAACTGCCTCCCACATTCATGCAACATCTCCTGCTTACATTGACAGCTACCCTGCTACCTCCGAGCCTGAGGGGGCGCTCCAGAGAACAGGCAGGCGGTGGAGAGATCGGGGCCTTCCTCTCTGTGCAATCCTTGCATCTCTGGCTCGAGGATGTTGCTCAGCTGACTTTTGCTTCTCAACACGCGATCGGTGAGTCCGGGGGGGGGGTAGTGCTGCCGGGACTGGGCGGGCAGACCAGCGCGAGGGTGTATGTATTGCAGTACAGTATACAGTATAGGTTTTCAGATCTGGCAGCACTGGCTCACCATTCTTGACGAAAACCGAGGCGATATACGATAACCGAGACAAGATCTCAGTCAGAAAAGACGTCGAAAACCGAAACGAACGAAAACCGAGGTTTGACTGTATATATATATTTTCTACCCTTTTTTTTTTTCTTTTCTTTTTTCCTCAGGTGCACGCGCCTTTTTGGGCCTTAGGCCCAAAACCCTTTCCTTACAATAGAGAAACCTGCCTCAGGTTTCAAAAAGTGCACCAAGTGTGGCGGTACCATTTCCGTCACCGACACCCATGAATGGTGTCTAAAATGTTTAGATCCTGACTACTCCATCACGGATTGTATGTCCTGCGCCATGATGTCTAAAAGAGGTCGGCAGAACCGAGCTGCTAAGCTCAGTACCCTGTTTCCCTCTGATGCAGCTTCGGTGGCATTGACGTCTTCCAGGGCTGCTTCTTCCTCCCGTGGATCTCAGGTAACTAAACATAAGTCCAGCCGGTCCTCAAAGGGTAGATCTCCTTCTAAGCATCGAGATGCCTCTGGCGTTGCCCTTGAGGATTCTGCACCGGCAAAATTGCCCCGGCGGGAGGCTTTGGCTTCCAAAGCATTATCGGGGCTCCAGGATGTAGTTGAGGCCTCGACCTCGGCAGAACTACTGGTGCCATGCTCTGGGGTACCGGCGGTCTCCTCCGGTACTGACATCCAGGCATTGGCAGCGTCGATAGACCAGAGAGTCCTGGCTATTGAGCGCAGTCTGGCGGTTCTCCTTGCGGCATCGACACCCTCAGAACCGCGACAGACAATTAGACCGGTACCAGCCCCGGCATCGGTATCGATACCGGTTCCGATAGCATCGACATCGGCATCGGTGTCTGCTTTGCCGGTACCTAGTCATCCGATGCCCTCCGGTACCGATACCCCGGTACCGGTTACTCCCAGTACCGACTTCGGTCGGTACGGGTATCGGGCTGTTCAAGAGCATCCGGACAGATGGTACTTCGAGTCCTCAAAAGAATCTGAGGATTCTGACAGTTCTGTCGATGTGGGAATGCTTCTCCCAGAGGAGCCCTCCTCCCCTAAGCACAGGATGTCTCCTCCAGAGGATATTTCCTTCCAGGATTTTATCAGGGAGGTGGCTCGGGGCCTGTCCATTACTGTGGCCCCTGAAACAGAGCCATGGGCCAAGGAGTTGGAAATTCTACAATATCCCAAAACTCCTAAGGAGGCAGCTACCTTGCCCATTCATGAGATTTTATATGATCTCATGTTAATGATGTGGGAGACACCTCTTACCACCTCTCCTCATTCTCGCAGACTGGATACTATGTATCGAGTCCCTCCTTGTTCTGGTTTCCAAAAGACTCAGCTTCCTCACCACTCTATTGTAGTGGAATCAGCTATGAGAAGGATCAAGAGTGCAAAGAGGCATGCCTCTAATCCTCCAGGACGTGAGTGCAGAACCCTGGATGCTTTTGGACGTTGGGTCTTCCAAGCTTCCATGCTTTCTGCCAGGATCAGTTCCTATAGTCTCTACATGGGAATGTTCCTGAAGGAAGTCACAGATGATTTAGAAGCTTTAAGTCCTATTCTTCCTGAGGATAGAAGACAGGATTTTCTCACTTTGGTCAAACATGCCCAAGATGTTTCTAAATTTGCCAACCGTGCAGCCTTTGACTGCTTTGAGTGCATAAGCAGAACCTCGGCTATTGCCATAGGTGCATGTAGAATTGCTTGGCTCCAGGCATCTGATCTAGAGCTCTGGGTACAAGACAAGTTGGGAAATATCCCTTGTACTGGTGAGAACCTGTTTGGTAAAGATTGGCAGGAAAAGGCCAATGAGATGGATGCTGACAACTCCACTTTGGATAGGTTATCCAAGTTCACAGCTGATCCTGCTAGAAAGAAATTGTTCAAGAAACCATTCTTTTCTAAAAAGAGAAAATATTATCCTGCTTACGTTCAGCAGGGACGTTCTGCAGGTCAGTTTGCCAGGAAAGGTCAGCAACCATCCAAACAGAAGAAAGCAAAGACTGTTAAGCCTCAGCCGGGCCAGCAGTCTCAGCCTCCACAGAGCCTTTGACTTTCAGCTAGAGAACTTAGCTGTCCTGGCTCTCGGGGGACCAGAGCCTTCCACCATTCCAGGAAGGTTATGTCATTTTGCCCCCAGATGAGGGCAGATAACAGCAGAGCATTGGACATTCTCCATCATAAAGGAGGGGTACAAGCTTCATTTTTCAAGCATGCCCCCTCACATAATAGTAAAACAGTTCAATTCTCCGACCTCTCTCATCAACCTGTTAGGTCAGGAGGTCACTATCCTTCTTGCCCAAGGGACAATAGAAGTATCCATTCATCAGAAGGGTACAGGGTTCTATTCCTCTTTTTCCTTATCCCAAAGAAAACAGGGGGTTACAAACCTATCTTAGACTTCAGAGAATTGAACAAATTCCTTGTCAAGGAGAAATTCAAGATGATTTCTCTCGGATCTCTGCTGACATACCTTCAGAGTCAGGATTGGCTTTGTTCTCTAGATCTCAAGGATGCGTACACCCATGTCCTCATCCATCCAACCCACAGAAGGTTCCTTCGGTTCCTTTTTCAAGGAAAGCACTACCAATACAGGGTGCTTCCTTTTGGCCTGGCCTCAGCACCAAGGGTGTTCACGAAATGCATGGCTGTAGTAGCAGCATTTCTCCGCACTCTAAGGATATTCGTCTTCCCCTACTTAGACGACTCGCTCGTTCGAGCCCCAACAGAGTCAGAGGCCAGGACTTCTCTATCCTGCAGAATGCGTATCCTTCAGTATTTAGGGCTTTTAATAAACATCCCAAAATCCAGTCTAACTCCCACTCAGTCTTTAGAGTTCATAGGAGCTTTGCTGGATACCAGAAAGGCAAGGGCCTATCTTCCCCAGGCTCGTTGCCTTCGCATGGTGCAGTTAGCTTCTCAAGCAGTGCTAAAGCGTCATCTAACTGCTTGAGAAATGTTAGAACTACTAGGCCACATGGCATCCACTGTGCATGTGGTTCCCTATGCTCGCCTCCGTATGAGGGCAGCCCAGTGGACTTTATCCATCCAATGGACCCAGGCATCAGGATGCCTGTCAGACAAAATAGCACACACAAGTCGCCTTATTTTGTCCCTCCAGTGGTGAAAGTCCACTCAAAACCTGTTGCTGGGGTCCCCTTTTCAACAACCCTTACCCCAAGCAACTCTCACAACAGATGCTTCTCCAATGGGTTGGGGAGCTCATCTGCAAGACCTTTCCACCCAGGGCACCTGGTCTCCACAGGAGAGTCATCTACATATCAATCTCCAGGAACAAGCAGGAATGAGTCTTCACATATGGGTATCGTCGGTACCGACGGAGCCTGCGCGGGAATGCTCCCCAGCGTCCTTAAAGAAAGCTTTTGGGAGCATCCCACAGCGCCAGCGCGCTGCCTTCCCGCCTTTCCTAACTGCCTCTCTCCAATTCTTCTTTTCCGCGGAGCCAGCAGGTCGTGTTTCCTGTCACCGCTGAAGAATTTCTTATTTTCTTTTATTTTTCTTTAGTCACGTGTCTGCCTTCTCGATTCCGCACCGGTACTACCGGTTCTTTTTCTTTCTTTAAACAAAAAAAAAAAACAAACCACCTACTTTTTCAGTGCATTTTTCTTCTGGGGCTTTAGGCCTACAGAGATATTTTTCCCTCATGGAAAAACCCGCCTCCGGGTTTAAGAAATGCACAAAGTGCAGTAGCACTATTTCTGTCACCGACACCCATGACTGGTGTCTAAAATGTTTAGGTCCTGACCATTCCATTGCGGATTGTGAGTCCTGTTCTATGATGTCCAAAAGAGGGTTACAGAATCGGGCAGCTAAGCTCAGTACCCTGTTTCCCTCCGATGCAGCTTCCGTGGCATCGACGTCTTCCAGGGCTGCTTCTTCATCCCATGGATCTCAGGTAACCAAGCTTAAATCTGGCCGGTCCTCAAAGAGTTCATCTCCCTCTAAGTATCGAGATGCCCCCGGGCTTACTCTTGAGGATACCACACCGGCAAAATTAGCCCGGCGGGAGGCTCCGGCTTCCAAAGCACTACCTATGGGGTCACAGGTTGACATCGATGGCTCGGCCTCGACCGATCACCTGTTACAATGTTTTGGGGTACCGGCAGTTTCTACCGGTACTGATATCCAGACATTGGTGGCGTCTATGGATCAGAATATTCTGACCATGCAGCGTGCCATCACGGCATTCATTCAAGCTGCAACGCCTACGGTACCGCAACAAACCCCGTTGTCGGTACCCGTACCGATTCAGGTACAGGATCCGATTCCGGTTCCGATACCAGTACCGCTTGCATCGACATCAGCATCGACGGCAGCGGTACGCTATCCAGTGATGCCTATCAGTACCGGCCCGGTACCGATTACTCCCGATGTCGATACCTCCCGGTATGCGTATCGGGCTCTACGAGAGCATCCAGATAGTCGATACTTCGATTCTTCTGAAGACTCTGACTCTTCAGAGGCCTCAATTGAAGCATTGGGGATCCTTCCTCAGGAACCCTCTTCTCCAAAAAGGAGAATGTCTCCTCCTGAAGACTTGTCTTTTCAGGATTTCATTAGGGAGGTGGCCAAAGGCCTGTCCATCTCAGTGACCTCTGAGACTGAACCCAGAGCCAAAAAATTAGATATCCTACAATATCCTAAGGCTCCTAAAGAGGCAGCCACCTTACCAATACATGAGATTCTTTATGAACACATGTTGGGCATATGGGAGACTTTCCACCTCCCCTCATTCCAGAAGATTGGACACCATGTATCGTGTTCCTCCTTGTCCTGGGTTTCATAAGACTCAGCTTCCTCACCACTCCATTGTGGTAGAGTCTGCTATGAAAAAGATCAAGAGTACGAAAAGGTACTCCTCTGCTCCTCCAGGAAGAGAATGCAGAACCCTAGATGCTTTTGGCAGGAAAATCTTCCAGGCCAGTATGCTTGTAGCCAGAATCAACTCCTATAGTCTCTATATGGGGATGTTTCTAAAAGAAGTTACAGATCATCTGCAAACCTTATCTCCTTTTATGTCAGAAGATAAGAGAGAAGAATATATCACCTGGCTTAAACACGCACAGGATGTATCCAAGTTTTCCAACCGTGCAGCCTTTGACTCTTTTGAGGGGGTCAGTAGAGCCTCGGCTATTGTCATAGGTGCACGCAGAGTTGCTTGGTTGCAAGCCTCTGATTTGGAATCCTGGGTACAGGATGGTCTAGGTAACCTTCCCTGTACAGGCGAAAACCTGTTTGGCAAAGATTGGCAAGCAAAGGCCAACCAGATGGATGCTGAAAATTCTGCTTTAGATAGACTTTCAAAGTCTACTACTGTTCCTTTCAAAAAGAGGTTGTTCAAAAAGGGATCTTTCCCAAAGAAAGGGAAATTTTCTTCTTATGGTCAGGCCTCTTCTCAAGGTCGTTTTGCTACAAAGAGGCAGCAACAACCAAAACAGGCCAAAACCCAGGCTGTGAGGACTGCTACGGCCCAACAGCCTCAGCCTCCTCAGAGCCTTTGACTTTCCACTAGAGAACTTAGCCTTTCTGGCTCTAGAACATCCAGAGTCCCTCACCATCCCAGGAAGGTTAGCTCACTTTGCTCCCAGATGGGAACAAATCACAGCAGAGCAGTGGACCCCTCTCCATCATAAGGGAAGGGTACAAACTTCATTTCTTAAACCTTCCTCCTCACACCATGGTGAAACAGTTCAATTCTCCAACATCTCTCCTCAACCTTCTAGGTCAGGAGATTGCTACCCTTCTTGCCCAAGGGGCAATAGAAGAAGTACCCCTTCTTCAACAGGGCTCAGGGTTCTACTCCCCCTATTTTCTCATCCCAAAGAAAACAGGGGGCTACAGACCCATATTAGACCTCAGAGGATTGAACAAGTTTCTATGCAAGGAGAAATTCAAGATGACCTCTCTAGGAACTCTCCTTCCATACCTCCAGAGTCAGGACTGGCTTTGTTCTCTAGATCTCAAGGTTGCGTACACCCATGTTCTCATCCATCCAACACACAGAAGATTCCTTCTCTTCCTGTACCAAGAAAAGCACTACCAATACAAAGTGCTTCCTTTCGGTCTGGCCTCTGCTCCAAGAGTGTTCACAAAATGCATGGCAGTAGTAGCTGCATTCCTACGCACTCTAGGAATATTCGTATTCCCATATCTGGACGACTGGCTCATCCGAGCTCCATCCCAGTCAGAGGCCCAGACTTCTCTAGCCTGCACAAGGCGTGTTCTTCAGTATCTGGGACTGGTCATCAACATTCCAAAATCCCATCTTACCCCTACTCAGTCTCTAGAGTTCATAGGGGCCTTACTGGATACCACAACTGCAAGGGCCTATCTTCCCCAGGCCCGTTGCCTACGCTTGGTGCAGTTAGCCTCCCAGATTCAGTTAAAATCCCATTTAACTGCTCAAGAGATATTGCAACTTTTAGGCCACATGGCTTCCACGGTGCATGTGGTTCCCTATGCTCGCCTTCACATGAGGGCAGCTCAGTGGACCCTATCCACCCAATGGACCCAGGCATCAGGTTGCCTCTCAGACAAAATAGCAACCTCCAGTCGCCTATTTTCATCCCTCCACTGGTGGAAGTCCACTCAGAATCTGCTGCTGGGGTCCCCCTTTCAACAGGTGTTACCCCAAGCAACCCTTACAACAGATGCCTCTCCAAAGGGTTGGGGGGCTCATCTACAGGATCTCTCGACCCAGGGCATCTGGTCTCCACAGGAGACATATCTTCATATCAACCTCTTAGAGCTCAGAGCAATCTTTCTGGCTCTCAGAGTCTTCCACACCCTGCTCAGCTACAAGACAGTCCTCATCCACATGGACAACCAGGTAGCTATGTTCTACGTGAACAAGCAGGGGGGAACAGGCTCTCCGTCTCTTTGCAACGAAGCTTTGCGACTATGGGCCCTCGCCAGAGAGCATCAGATTCATCTTCTGGCAGTGTATCTTCCAGGCATTCAAAACTCTTGGGCAGACAGACTCAGTCGAGTTCTGCTTCCACATGAGTGGTCTCTGCATGCAGTCCAGGTGGCCAGGATTTTTCAACTTTGGGGAACCCCGGACATAGACCTCTTTGCAAGTCCGTGGAATGCCAAACTTCCCCGGTTCTGTTCCAGAACTCCGGCTCAGGGGGCTCAGGCCAGGGATGCTTTCCTCCTTCATTGGGGTCAAGACTTCCTGTATACCTTGCCACCCATTCCCCTAATTCCCAAAACCTTGTTCAAGCTTCAGAGAGACAGAGGCCATATGATTCTCATAGCTCCACATTGGCCATGGCAAGTGTGGTACCCTCTGCTTCTACATCTCTCTCAAGCTCCCTCCCTGGAGTTAGGATCTGCTCCAGATCTCCTATCTCAGGAGGGCGGAATGTTATGGCATCCCAGTCCCCAGTCTCTGCATCTCAGGGCTTGGTTGCTGAAGGCCTAGATCTCCAAGATCTTTTTTTTTTTTTTTTTTTTTATTAAGCATTTTTAAATTGTACATACTGAACAATACAGGTAATAGCAGAAAAACAAAAAGAAAACATAAGACCCAAAGGCCCATCATAACACATATCTGTAACTACAAGTCCACATCATGGGAGAGAAGAGACTCAAGCCATATCAAATAAACAACAATGTAGGAAAACAATATTCCAGGGAAAGGAGATTAGATCAATTCAAGTCCCTAAATACTAACTTGTCACCTCAGACTGGGATTCCTGGGCTTTAAGATAGGCCAATAACTGGTCAGATTCCATGAAACCATAACTTTTTCCAGCATGGCTGACTATACACTTGCATGGGAACTTAAGGAAAAAAGTAGCTCCCAATGCAAGTGTACGGTCCTTCAACGCCAGAAAGGCCTTCCGGCACATCTGGGTTGTTTTTGAGACCTCTGGGAAAAGAATGACCCTAGAACCACAAAAAATAGCATGTTTCTTGGAGAAATACGTTTTCATAACAGAATTCTTATCCATCTCAGAATAAAAAGTAACCACCAGAGTAGCACGAGCGGTTATATTATCCGAAGAGGATTCCAAAAAATCAGAAAGTTCTAAACTAGGGGGAGAGGCCGCCTGAGCTCCTACTACATCATCTTTCTCACTAGACATCTTTTTTTTGAATTTAGGTATATAATAAATATTTGCAATTTTAAAGATTTCAGGTTGCTCAAAAAGCAACACCTCTTTCAAATATTTATAAAAGAGAATAAGTGGAGATAAGTAATGCGTAATAGGAAAATTTAAACAGCGCAAGTTCTTCGACCTCATTGAATTCTCAAAATTTTCCAACTGTCTACGAACATACAAGCTATCCGTTACAGAGGCTACAGAAACAGCTCTAACAGTATTTACTTTAGTTTCTAATTGCCCCAGGCGTTCCCCAACCACACCTAGTTGCTCATCGTAATCTATAAATTTAGCAACAGCATCTTTTGTGAACTCTGCAAGTTGCCCCAAAGTTCCAGTCAAACTTACTTCAGTCCGAGTCACAACAGTCCAAATATCTTTAAGTAATATATCCAAAGGAGGGATCAAGGATAATTCCGAACCCCCCTTGACTGAAGGTACCTGAACAACTTTAGGTAATGGCAATATTTTAACATTGGAAATAGTATCCCCCGAAACTAAACCGGACACCAGGTCGGAGGCCTGAGAAGGGAGTCCCTTCTCACCTCCGTCTACAATCCCACCGAGATTCTGTGACAAGTGGGGTAGGGTACCTCCCCCAATCGGAGAAGAGGTGGACAACGAGGATGTACTCACAGCTGCAGACAACTCCATACTCCCACCTTCCAGGGTTCGCCTAACTAGGTGTTTATCCATAGGGCCCTCGCTTTTGGGGGCCTTCACGGTCGATACAGCTGGAAGGCTCTTCTTACGACGTTTCCCCATTGAAGAATATTAAAACCACACCTCACACCCCTCCGAAACTCTCCGAAAGTCTCCGAAGGGGCTCCAAAGGGGCGTGACCTGCCCCTTTGGTCACGCCCCTTCGGTCACGCCCAAAGACGCGACCGCGTCCCGCGGTTCAGCCTAGAGTGTTATAGGGCAGTATGATGACGTCAGACGCTCTCACTCAGCGATCGCAGCTGATCTCTCCCCAGCAGGACCAACTCTCCTCTCCACAGTCCCACGGTTCAGCCTAGAGTGTTATAGGGCAGGATGATGACGTCAGACGCTCTCACTCAGCGATCGCAGCTGATCTCTCTCTCCCCAGCAGGACCAACTCTCCTCTCCACAGTCCCGTGGTTCAGCCTAGAGTGTTATAGGGCAGTATGATGACGTCAGACGCTCTCACTCAGCGATCGCAGCTGATCTCTCCCCAGCAGGACCAACTCTCCTCTCCACAGTCCCACGGTTCAGCCTAGAGTGTTATAGGGCAGGATGATGACGTCAGACGCTCTCACTCAGCGATCGCAGCTGATCTCTCTCTCCCCAGCAGGACCAACTCTCCTCTCCACAGTCCCGCGGTTCAGCCTAGAGTGTTATAGGGCAGGATGATGACGTCAGTCGCTCTCAAGAAGCGATCGCAGCGGATCTCTCTCTCCCAGCAGGACCAACTCTCCTCTCCACAGTCCCGTGGTTCAGCCTAGAGTGTTATAGGGCAGTATGATGACGTCAGACGCTCTCACTCAGCGATCGCAGCTGATCTCTCTCTCCCCAGCAGGACCAACTCTCCTCTCCCGATCTCCAAGATCTTAATCTTCCTCAGCAAGTAAAAGATATTCTTTTTGCTTCCAGGAAACCTTCCACAAGACGCTCTTATGCTTTTAAGTTGAAAAGGTTTACCATATGGTGTTCGCAGAAGGGTCTTAACCCCCTTGCGATACTTCTGGAATCATTGCTGGAGTATCTCCTTCATTTATCCAATGCAGTACTTAAGACTAACTCAGTAAGAGTCCATTTGAGTGCTATTGCAGCTTCCTTTTAAGCCTCTAAATGGACAACCTATTTCCTCTCATCCTCTTATAGCAAGATATCTCCAGGAACAAGCAGGAATGAGTCTTCACATATAGGGTATCATCGGTATCGACGGAGCCTGCGCAGGAACAAATTCCTGTTCAAAGAGAAGTTCAAAATAATTTCTCTAGGAACTCTGCTGCCATACCTTCAGAGTCAGGATTGGCTTTGTTCTCTAGATCTCAAGGATGCGTACACTCATATTCTCATCCACCCAACTCATCGAAAGTTCCTTTGCTTTCTGTTTCAAGGGAAGCACTACCAATACAGGGTTCTTCCTTTTGGCCTGGCCTCTGCACCAAGGGTGTTCACTAAATGCATGACACTGGTGGCAGCATTTCTCCGCACCCTAGGAATATTCGTCTTCCCTTACTTAGACGACTGGCTCATTCGAGCCCCTTCAGAGCCAGAGGCCAGAGTTTCTCTCGCACAATGCGCATCCTTCAGTATTTGGGATTTGTCATAAACTTCCCAAAATCCAACCTTGCTCCCACTCAGTCCCTGGAGTCTATAGGAGCTCTGCTGGATACCAAACAGACAAGGGCCTACCTCCCACAGCCCCGCTGCCTTCGCATTTTGCAGTTAGTTTCCCAAGCAGTGCTAAAATCTCACCTCACTGCTTGGGTAATGTTACAGTTGCTAGGCCACATGGCATCCACCGTGCATGTGGTTTCTTATGCTTGCCTCTTTATGAGGGCAGCCCAGTGGACTTTATCCACTCAGTGGACTCAGGCGTCAGGTTGACTGTCAGACAAAATAGCAAATTCAGATCGCCTTATTTTGTCCCTCCAATGGTGGCAGTCACCCCAAAACCTTTTGGTGGGGTCTCCTTTTCAGCAACCCCCACCCCAAGCCACTCTAACAACAGATGCCTCACAGGTGGGTTGGGGAGCCCACCTGCACGGCCTCTCTACCCAGGGTACCTGGACGCCACAGGAGGCCTATCTACACATCAACCTCCTGGGACTCAGAGCAATATTTCTTGCTCTTCGAGTATTCCACACCCAGTTCAGCTACAAGATAGTCCTAGTTCAAACGGACATTCAAGTAGCCATGTTCTATGTGAACAAACAGGGTGGAACGAGCTCTCTGTCGCTATGCAATGAAGCTTTGTGACTATGGGCCCTCGCCAGAGAGCATCAGATTCATCTCCTTGCCATGTATCTTCCAGGCATTCAAAACTCTTGGGCAGACAGACTCAGTCGAGTTCTGCTTCCACACGAATGGTCTCTTCATGCAGACCAGGTGGCCCAAATTTTTCAAATTTGGGGAACCCCCGGACATAGACCTCTTTGCAAGTCCGCTGAATGCCAAACTTCCCCGGTTCTTTTCCAGAATTCCGGCTCAGTGTTGTCAGGCCAGGGATGCTTTTCTCCTCCATTGGGGTCAGGACTTCCTGTTTGCCTTTCCACCCATTCCCCTAATTCCCAAAACCCTGTTCAAGCTTCAGAGAGACAGAGGTCATATGATTCTCATAGCTCCACATTGGCCACGGCAAATGTGGTACCCTCTGCTCCTACATCTCTCTCAAGCTCCGCCTCTGGAGTTAGGCTCTGCTCCAGATCTCCTTTCTCAAGAGGACGGGATGCTGTGGCACCCCAATCCCCAGTCTCTGCATCTCAGGGTCTGGTTGGTCTTAACCTTTCTCAGCAGGTAAATGATATCCTTTATGCTTCCAGGAAGCCTTTCACAAGACACTCTTATGCATTCAAGTGGAAAATGTTTACCATATGGTGCTCGCAGAAGGGTCTTAACCCTCTTGCGATACCTCTGGAATCATTACTGGCGTATCTCCTTCATTTATTTAATAAAGGGCTTAAGACCAATTCAATGAGAGTTCATTTGAGTGCTATTGCAGCTTCTTTCAAGCCTCTAAATGGACAACCTATTTCCTGTCATCCTCTCATAGCGAGATTTATGAGAGGTCTTCTTTTAACTAAGCCTCCCATTAAGCCACCACCGGTGGCATGGGACTTAAATCTGGTTCTTGGGCAGCTCATGAAGCCGCCTTTTGAACCATTAGCTACTACCTCTTTGAAATTCCTTTCCTGGAAGGTCATCTTTCTTATTGCAATCACATCAGCACGTCGCATCAGTGAATTGCAAGCGTTGGTGGCTGATCCTCCTTATACAAGGTTCCATCATGATAAGGTAGTCCTTAGGACTCATCCACACTTTATGCCAAAGGTGGTGTCACCTTTTCATTTAAACCAAGCGGTTTACCTTCCTGTATTTTTCCCAAGGCCTCACGCCTCAAATGCAGAAAGGAATCTTCATACTTTGGACTGTAAAAGGACTTTGGCTTTTTACTTGCAAAGGACACAGCAACATAGAAAATCCTCTCTACTCTTTGTTGCTTTTGATCCTAGTCATTTGGGACTTCCATTCTCCAAAAGGACACTGTCCAGCTGGATTGCACAATGTATATCTTTTGCCTATGAGAGTAAGAACCTTCCTCTTGAAGGCCATGTCACAGCTCACAATGTAAGAGCCATGGCAGCCTCAATGGCTCATCTTCACTCTGTGTCTATCGACGACTTCTGTCGAGCAGCTACTTGGGCTTCGGTTCATACCTTCACAGCCCATTACTGCTTAGACAAGGACTCCCGCCGGGATGCCTTGTTTGGTCAGGCTGTTCTTCAACACCTGTTCCACACTTAATCAACTCCTACCCACCATCCCTGGTAGGATGCCAGAGATCAATGGGGGGAAGTGGAGCCCTTTCTCAAGGGCACACAACTTTCTGGAGCCATCTCCCTGGCATCTGCAGCTAGGGAGTCCCCATATGTGAAGACTACATTCCTGCTTGTTCCTGGAGACAGCATAGTTACTCACCTGTAACAGGTGATCTCCGGGAACAGCAGGAATTTAGTCTTCACAACCCTCCCACCTCCCCTAGGAGTTGTATCTCTTTATCTCTCTCTCTTTCTCTTTCCCTCTCTCTTTGTCTCAGCTATAAACTCAACTGGAGAGGGACAGTTGGGAAAGGTGGGAAGGGCAGCACGCAGGCACTGTGGGATGCTCCCAAAAGCTTTCCTATTGGGATACCCATATGTGAAGACTAAATTCCTGCTGTTCCCGGAGATCACCTGTTATAGGTGAGTAACTATGCTTTACTGCTCACTTTAAAAAAGATAAATGTTCCCCATAATCTCCCCTTGCCCAATCTACCTCCTCCCAGGGGATGCAGAAGAGTTGCTTCTCAAAACTGTGCGTGCAAGAGTTTCCACTAAGGCATAGCAGTAAAATGTTAACAGCTGCCAGATGTTTAAAAGTCTTCACTGTTTCAGCACTCTTGCTTTATATGCGTGCATATTCATTCTCCTTAGTTCTACTGTGGATGTCTCTGGCCCAATCCATTTTAATAAAATGAATTTTTTCGCAATCACACTCCTTGTGAACAAATTCATCTCCGCCTGCACTCCCAAAGAAACAACATCCAGCAGCCTAAACAGAGACACCTCTGCAATTTGAGGCACACTCACTTAAGGGCAGCAGAACACCATTTTGTTTAGAGGAGCCAAACAATCTCCAGCTCTGCCCGCAAGCTCTCTATTGCTGATGCTCTGTTGGGCAAAATATTGGTGGGGCCATGGTCGCTGTGGCCCACCCCTTTCTGCTGCCTATGCACTCACCTGTAGTCAACGAATGCTCCACAACATTGATGCAAAAGGCAACAGTATTTGAACAGAGCGTATGAATGTATCTTCACTCGCACCATATGTAGGACAAACTCCAGAGGTAATCACCCCTGCCTTAAAGGCCTATTTGGAATGCATATAACGTCAGTACATCAACTTAAAATGCTATTCCCACCAAGGCACAGTCCTCTATCAAGCAAAACCCTTTAAATGCATATGTAGTGAAATTGTCATAGTCCAAATAGATATCCAATTCACTTACCTACTTATGTACCGTGGCAGCAAAAGGCTCACCCACTAGCTCCTGAAGCTTCATTCTGTATGTTCAGAAAATCTTACCACCCAATTTTGGTGGTGTGATCCATATACATTTAAACAGTTTCATTTGGGATATGGACACCTCTCCAGATTTCAGACCATTAAGAATGAAATGATGGGCTTGTAAATACCCATATAAATCTTTGCTATCTAACCTAAACTCCCCCAGGAGGGCAGCAAAACGTTTCATCAACCCACTTCCCTCTATCAGCAATTGCCCAGTCCTCTACAAATCCTTCTTGCCATCACCCTTCAAAAAAGATTACCCTCCCCCCCCCCCCCCCCCCCATATCTTGAGGACAAAATCCCCATTATCACCTAAGGGACATAATGTCTAACCATCAAATTCAGCCCTCATTTCTTACGCACCCATCACCAAGCCTACCTTGTTGCTTTAATCAAAACAGTTGGAGCTCTCCATTCCAATCTACCCTTCGGTGTTGCTTGCAACGCTTCCACCAATGGGTAAGGCACCACCAGCTGACCCCCAAAGGCTTAGACGTGAGGTTCATGACTGCCATGGCATGCGCAAAACTAATCCATTTGGAGAAACTACCCCGAGGAGATATCAAACCATCTCGAACACTCCTTCATCCAGTCAGTGTCATGCCACATCAAACAGCAAGCATTGTACAAATGCAAATTAGGAAAACCTAGACACTTATCTTTCCTCCTCCATTACAAAACTTTCAGCCTCATCTGAGATCACTTACATTCTAGAAAAATTACTTCACCACCTTCTAATAGAATCGCTTACCAAAACTTTTTAATCTTGTGTGTTGTTTGTAGTGGATAGGGCTAGGAATAAAGTTAGTATAAGAAGTGATGTCAGTTTTGGTAAGTGATTCTATTGGCAGGAGGTCTGCTTAAAAACAGCTGATATCAGACGCCGAGGATATGATAGCGGGTAAGAAGCATTTTTATGCTTGAGGTTTTAGGTTCTTGAAGATATCCTTTGTGTTTGGTGAAATAACTGCATTAAGAATCCCTGAGGAAGCCAATCCGGCGAAACAAAAGCTTTTGTTGGCCAGTCAGCCGTGGAGACAGACAGCTTGGGCTGTTTGGTGATCGCGTTTTTTGACTATCGATATGTGCCAAACCCAAGATTTTGCTCAGATAAGTTATTATATATCTATTTTAGGTGTATAGACAAGTTTACTTTTAAGAGTTCTTTTTCTATTTTGTTATAGGAAAATGGATTGCACTTCGTGGGTTCCGGTACTAGGTGGTAATTACCACGTACCATGTAGACATACAGACGCTTTCTTTTTATTGTGTTAATGTACTTTTGAGTTTTGGAGGATCCCTAAAAGTACTTTTTTGGATGTA
Organism: Ichthyophis bannanicus; assembly: GCA_033557465.1. Classification (NCBI taxonomy): domain Eukaryota; kingdom Metazoa; phylum Chordata; class Amphibia; order Gymnophiona; family Ichthyophiidae; genus Ichthyophis; species Ichthyophis bannanicus. Next base: position 344,954,753 of record CM066032.1, read on the forward strand.
GAATTATCAATTTGTGGTTAATTTGAATAATATAAGAATATAAGAATAAATAAAATTGAGAATAACAAGGCTAGAGACCTATGATGTGAGCGTCTGCCATTTCCCTATGGTGACTAGATTCGCCAAATGTAGGGGTAAGGCCATCCTGAGGTCATTAATGCCTTATTGAATTTGTTGTGTTTAATTTTTGTAGAGGGTATATATGAGTATTTTTGAAACACTTTGGCTAATTAATGGTAGTTGTTAATAAGGGTATATTTTGTTTAGTTTACCCTTAGGCAGTTATATTTATTGATGCACAAAACTAACTCATTTGGAGAAACTGCCCCATGTAAAATGACACTCAGACCACCACCACTACACATCCCAAGTATCACTCCACATAAAAAGAGCTCTTATGACTACATCACATCCTCACCTTCCCTCTCCTCCACGCTCAAGAATTCACTCCACCGAGGTTCTCCGATCGCATTCGAGTCCTAAGTACCATGGAGGAAGTGTAGTCACCCCAGAGAACAGCAGATGCATTAGATAACATTGAATATCAAACAGGCCCACCTTAAAACACATTGCCCTCCCCATAATCAACTGCAAAACCCCAGTCCCAATCCACATCTTCAACAGTAACAAAAACTTCCTCCCCTGACCTAGACAAAAACAAGCACAATTATACAAAACACTCCCCTCTCGTGGAACATAAACAAGCTCCAGCATTCCATTCTTATAATCAAACTCGGCAAGTTATAGAGTTCCAAAATCAGTCTACATCTCTAAAACACAAAGCAACCTTGAAGAACCATTGTCTGCCTCTAGATAAGCAGTAGCACTGGGGGATTATCTCCCTTCAGATGCTTTTCCTCGGGAACATGCTGACACTTTGGCGGAGAGGGCTGAGGATGCTCTTGAGAGGGGGCAGGCATAATTGGCTCCATAGCAAGGCCCATAGCAACAGACGCTCCCCAGGCTTCTTGCAGAGTCTGATCTCTATGCGAGCTCCCTTTAAAAGTAAAAAGGAGCCCAAAGGGATTCATTGATCAATATTTGTCATTTTCTTTAGGACTGACAAAACATCACAAAATTCTCAGCATTTTTGTAAAGTCACATAGCTCACCATGCGCAACATCCTAGTCAGTTTTCCCCATATATCGTACTTTGGACTACAATTATACTTTAATAGGAAATCTGTGCAAGCAATGTCCTGAAGCAGGTTGGCCCAACATGTACCAAGACAGCAGACTCCTCCCCAGCGCTATCTAAAACCTTGTCTCTGTGGCATATGAGATCCGCTACCTTTGCACCAGGCAGGTATGTTGCCAGGTGATCCTCACGTCCACCAGCCACCCAGCTATCTACATGCCTAATGATTGAATCACCCACTATAACAGGCATTATAACCTCTCCCTCATGGGCTTATGGCCCTGGAGAAACCTCCTCGGTGCAAGAGGGTGCTACATCTCCTGGTGGACAGGTCCTAGCTACAAGATCACTTCCTGCCTCACCAAGGTTATTCTGTCCTTTCACAAGACCTCTCTCCTCCATGGCAGCTGAGATGCTGCTACACTGGAGGTGGGGCTTCAATACTACGTCCCTGTAGGTCTCATCTATGTACTTCTCTGACTTCCCTATGTCTTCCAAGTCTGCTACTGTAGCCTGCAGAGATCAGACTTGTTCCCTGAGGGCAAAGAGCACCTTGCACCTAGTGCACACATAAGACCTCTCACCAACTGGGAGAAAATCGTACATGTGACACTGAATTCAAAAGACTGGATAACCCCCATCTCGCTGCTTGACTGCTATCTGCATTTTAAAGTTTTGTTTAGTTATTTAAGTTGTTTTTAGCTGCTAGGGATACTTGTACTAATACAGCTATACCAAATAAGTTTAAGGGACTTTGTTTACCTCAAGATTAATTGCCTTCAGGCCCTTAACTCATCTATTCCTGGTGAGGATAATCAGGTGAACCTAGAAGGGAATGTGAATACCACTCCCTTTTTAATAGGCGTAAGACCCTATAAAGCTATGATTATGCCTGGGGTGGGTGGGAGTCGGGGTGGGAGGGAGGGACGTTACACTTAGCAAAGGCTGGCTTGCTACTTAGGTCCCAGACTTGTGCTTCTAAGGTAATCTGTGACCAGTTTCCTGGGTGATTCACACAGCCCTTGCTTTGATAGAGGGAGTTTTTCAAAATGCCCCTTTGATCTGCCACTTGGCTTTAACACCTATTTAAAACAATTTCACAGGCCATCATAGCAATGATTTCGCCAGTAAGGTCTTTCCATAGCTTCCCCAGCATTGTGTGAATAGCTTCCTTTGTTAGTTAAGAGCTCAGCATTACATCGATGGTCAGGCTCTCAAACTGTGATTCAGAAGACAGACTTGTAGCCCGCAAGGACTTGCCACCACATCATCCTTGCTGCTTTCCGGAAAATAGGTGGGCACTAGTAGAACTCATAAATCTTATGAGCCCATGTTCACCTCGGACAATAATTCTCAATCACCAAATGCTTATAAAACTTGCTGCCTTGTGACGGAGCATACGATTTATGCCTCATTTTAAGGGCGATGTCACTTCCTCTCCAAAGGGTAGAATTTTATAAATTACAAATATTGTAAAGAAGCAAAGGACCACTGCATATGGCCACAGTACAGTGAAAAAAAAGCAGGGGTAGAGTAGAAGATGCTGACAATTGGCAAAATCAATAAGTTCATCGTTAATGGAGAAGAAATTGAAATAGTGGACAACTTTAACCTACTTGGATCAACTATCAATAAAGAAACAACAAGCAGTCAAGAAATCAGACGACTCATTTCTCTTGGCAGAATAGCTATGAAGGACCTAGGCAAGATTCTCAAGAGCAGAGATGTTTCTCTCCATACAAAGATTCAACTTGTTCAAGCCATGGTTTGTTCAATAACATCATATGGATGTGAAAGTTGGACAGTGAAAAAAATAGGCAGTAAGGAAATTTGATGCCTTTGAATTATGGTGCTAGCAACAAATACTGTGTATTAACATAGATTGCCCGAAGAACAAACTAGTCAGTACTAGAGGAGATCAAACCTAAGCTCTCCTTTGAAGCTCAGATGACAAGACTTCGACTTTCATACTTTGGACACGTCATGCGAAGAGAGAGACATTAGATAAAGAAGACATGTTTGGCAAGATAGAAGGTCAACGTAAAAGAAGAAGGCCAGCAATGATATGGATCGATACAATAACAGCAGCAATAGGTGCCACTCTGTCAACAGTGAGCCGCCTGACTGAATATCGAACACAGTTTAGGACAACTATCCAGAGGGTCGCCATAAGTCGACACAAACTCAACGACACTTAACAATAACAGAGTAGAAAGATAATCTCAATTAATAAATAAAAGTCTAGATAGTAAAACTTAGATAGTGAATAGGACAAATCACAAGATTTATTAGTACATAAAATTAAAATAATCTAAAATAGATACAAGTCACTACTGAGAACCACAGATATGGTGTCTTATACATCAACACTAAAGTTTTTAATTGAATACTGGGGGCACATTCTGGGTATGCACATAGGGCTGATATTAAAAAAAAATGGCGAGCTCCCCTAAATTTGTGCCCTATTTTCAGCCACACTTAGGAGCCCAAGTGTTCAGCTGAAAATTCATCCTAATTTAGGAGCTTAAAATTCATGCTCCTAAATTTAAGCCTGCCATTAATTTCCCTAGATTTATGAGCCTAATTTAGTTGCTAGTGCTGAAAACTGGTGCTAAACTCCTAACTTCTTTCCCCACCCTAAATCTACCCCCGTTGCCACTTATACTCCTAAATTTAGGAGTTTAGAGGAATTTAGAAAAACAATAATTAAGCACTTGGCCCTAGTAAATTTTCAAAGAGGCAAATTTAGGAGCATAATCTTCAAAGTTAGGAGCATAAATCCTTTGAATATGGAGCCCATAGGTTATAAAATATTGTAATTTACATGTACTGTATGCATGGACATTTTATGCATGCTTTCAAAGCATGATGCCAGCCACTTGTGCTGGTAATTTATAAAGACAAATAGGGCCAATGTGTCTAAAAATTGTCTTAAAGTGGCACCTGCTTACCCTCTTCTAATAGGCACCCTGTTATAAAATTACCCTTTTAATGTTCTCGGAATAGTTAGAGATGCTTTCCGAATATGTTGGGAAAACTAAACTACATAATGACCTAGAATTCTAGTATAATTATCCGTACTACAGTATTTCACTTAATACCCTGCAATGTAGTTTTTTTTTTATAAAGCACACCAAATAGTTGCTATATAACACTGGTCAACATTAAAATCGTTATTGACTTTAAAAGGCCCTAATCTGTAGTATCTTGGTGAGCTGAACACAAATATAACACTAAAAATTTTTTATTGGCTCTCGTTTTGAAGATATTGCATGTAGTTCATTTTTGACGTTTCACCGTGTAAATTTATCCAGTAGGACATCAACAACATCCCAAATAAGCCTTGAATGATGTAATATTGCATCATATTGCATAATACCAGCATGCGCACATCAGCCAGAGTTGATTGCATCATTTTCTGATGCAATGCAATACTACTGCCAGACGGCTGCTGAAGCCATCTGACGTCAGCAGTGTACTATACCCAGTCGGAAAGGAAAGTAATCTGGTATTCTGTTCCGATATTGAAAGCCTCATGAATGCCTTAAAAATCACTCATGACCCACAAGACTGGAGACTATTTATAGACTCTTCGAAACTGAGTCTGAAGGCTGTGCTTTTGAACAATGGAAACCGTCTTCCATCTATTCCAGTAGCGCATGCCGTCCACATGAAAGAGACATACGATAACTTAAAGCATCTACTGACTTCCATTAACTATAACAAGTACAGCTGGCACCTCTGTGGTGACTTGAAGGTAGTTGCCCTTTTAATGGGACTGCAGCAGGGATATATAAAATACATGTGTTTCTTATGTGAGTGGGATCGCCGAGCAAGGGATTAGCACTACTTGCGGAAGGAATAGAATCGCAGACAAAATGTAACAGTTGGAGAGAAGAATATCTAGCACCCAGCTCTGGTTGAGGCTCACAAAATCCTGCTACCACCCATTCACATCAAACTAGGTTTGATGAAAAACTTCATGAAAGCCATGGACCGCACTTCGCCAGCTTTCCGATACCTGCATGAAAACTTCCCTCGACTCAGCGAAGCAAAGATTAAAGAGGGAGATTTTGTGGGTCCTCAGATTCAAGAGCTCTTCAAAGATGACCAGTTCAACAACTTGCTGCAGGGTGATGCGAAACAAGCATGGAATGCTTTTCGCCTAGTATCAACAAACTTTCTCGGGAATGTTAGGGCAGAAAACTACAAGGAACTAGTAGAAGACATGCAGTATCAGAAACCTGGCTGCAATATGTCTCTAAAGATCCATTTCCTTGATTCCCATCTCGATTTCTTTCCTGACAACTGTGGTATCGTTAGTGATGAACAGGGCGAACATTTTCACCAGGATATCGCAACGATGGAGCAAAGATACCAGGGAAAATGGTCCACTACAATGCTGGCTGACTACTGCTGGACACTCCTCAGAGAAGCTCCCAAACAGCTGTACAAGAGACAGGCGAAAAAATCAAAGTAGTCGTCTATGACTTGGTTTTTTACAGGTATTAACCGAAGGCCTATTATATTTATTACTGACATGCATTTCGTGATGTAAACATTAATTCTTGTAGATTACAAAAAAACTAGAGCCAACTTTGCAATTTCACTGTCATATTTGTGTTCAGCATATAAAAATTGATAAGAAATGACTATTTTTATTTCAGTAACACGACTTTTGTAAAACTTTGTTGACCAGTGTAATCTATTCTCCTTGGTACAGTATGTGTATTTTTGTGTCTGTTTTAATGGCATTTGCTTTTTTTTGAGGCTCCGATGCTACTCCTGTTTCTACTCGCACCCGAAGCAGTCATTTGAAACGTCCTGCCATAGGAAGGAAGCTACCAGAGGCTGAACAAGTGATCTCCCTTTTCGAAGATGACGGCATTCCGAAGACTTCCTCTGTTGATTCAATAGACAGGTATAACAAGTTGGCACTGTTTGCCAGGGCATTGCCACATTGAATACATCCTTTTAGTATGCAGCTGTTCTCGATTTTCAAGTACAGCATCTAGCCCGTATATCTGAGATTGTAAGATGTTGCACCTATTTTGGATATTGTATAGATTACTAAACAAATAAACTGTGAGTTAGCTAAGTATATGCATGTTTCAGCTACCTAATTGTGCTAAATTGTAGACATCATGACAAAACTGGGCAATTGGTGATGAGACCTGTGGTGTCACAGATCCAAGTCCAGTGCAAGGATATGAGGCGCTCTAGGTGAACCTCATTCCTAAGGCTCTCCGTCCTCCTGCTCCTGCTCCCGCCATTGCTGCTACCCCTCTCCAGGACTTGCAGCGGCAGCAATGCTTTTAAAAAAGCACTACAGCACCTATTACCTCTGGTGATGTGATGCTGTTTCTGCTTCCACCCCTCTGATTCCACTTCCTTTTGCAATGGGGCGGAAGCAGCTGGCCCAGCCGCTTCTGCCCCCATGCAGACAGGAAGTGGAATTGGAGGGTGGCAGAAGCAGGAACAGTACTACAGCACCAGAAATGATGTAAGTGCTGCGGTGCTCTTTTAAAAGCATTTGTGCTGCTACGCATCCTAGAGAGAGGCGGCAGAGGTCACAATGGGCTGCCCTTGAGCCACTGGCGCTCCAGGTGATCGCCTAGTTTGCCTAATGGTGGGTCCTGGCCCTGCCCAAACCATCTTCATGTGCAAGAGTCAAAGGCTGTAGCTGCCCTAACTCCCTGCAGGTGGCCTGATTGCAAAATGTAATCAATCAATTGTGCCCAAAACTGATGGGAACTGAGCCAGCTCAAATAAATCCATCGTGATTTGATGTGTCTGTTGATCCCCCTCAGAGAAACAATATATTGATTGGCTCGCATTCAGAAACAGTAATACAGAGAGATGTGGCTAACTGGCTTATGCCTCTTGTGACATCCCCCCCCCAAATGGTCTGGAAGTTGCCTGTGTTAAAGAAGGTGTGAGGATTAGGGTGACCTTCATATGCAGTAGCATGCCATATTCCCTCCGAGGGGAAAGCTAGAGCTGAGCCTGAAGTGGTTACACATCTGGAGAATAGTCTCCTTGTTAACCCTAAATCTGCATGTTCTATTGCTCCTTAGACAAATATAAGAAGTAGGCCCTGGGTCTGTCAATCCTCTATACAGATTACAACCTCCTCGTTTGTTGCCAGAGTATACAGGAACCACCCATGCACGCCACTCATGGTCAAAAGCCCATCCACCACTAGCAACACAATCAGTGAGAGAAGGGCTGGAGGTAGAAAGACAAACCGAGGAAAAGGTGAGGCAGACTAGAAGGCAAAAAAGAGTATTAAAGAGGAGGGTGTGAGAGGGCAGAGGTAAAAAGTATGATGAGCAACTCTAATGACCATTGCAAACCCATCTCCAGCACTAGCCGCAACTTCATGTACCAAGTCCCAAAAGACAAGTTGCTTTTGGTTTGGACATCATTTATAAAAGTGTAAAAGCATGCATCCATTTTTTTTTTTTTTAAGCTTTTATTTTCATTTTACAACAAGCAAAAAGAAACAACACACCAAAGGAAACAAATACAAACATACAATAAGGAAAAGCAACCCCAATTACCCCCCACCCCTATGCTTCTTCTCTAAACTGATTAGTATCATCATATAAGCGCTTACAAACAACAGTAATTGTACATCAAAACAAACAGAAATAGTATCTGCGATACAGAATGATCATGTGACAGAGATTTACACAGATTTAAACAGTCAGATGAGAGCATTGAGCAGTTTGAACATAGTCGTTGAGCATCTTCCATTTAGACAAGTGGTGGGGGGTCTGAGCGGAAGAAGCTAACATACGAGGTATTTGCTCATATTTACTGTAGAGACAGACATGATTCCACCATTCATTGGGGCTCAGATGGGAGCTATTTTTCCAGTATTTCGTAATTAGGGAAATAGCTATGCCCAGCATAAAGTCTAAAAGGAAGTAAGCCGATTTGGGAAGAGAGGGGATCCCCGCAGCTGAGCGGAGTCCCACTATCTTCCAAGAGAGGGGCTCTTGAAAGTGCAAAATAGATTGAATACGACCCCAGACCCGACTCCAGTAATACTGTAATGCGGGGCATTCATACATAACATGAGTGAGTGAACCAATGGCCGCATGGCATGTCCAGCATCTATTGCTCAGGGTGGCGTTCCATTTAGCTAACCTGTCAGGAGTATAGAAACATCGGTGGGCTAGAAAGAAAGTGTCTGAGTGAGTGAGGCGGATCGAGAGACCCGTGTCACCTTGCTCCAGATTAGGCTCCATTGCTCCGGGGTCAAAGTTACATGCATTTCCCGCTCCCAGGATTTCTGTGCTGTAGGAGTGCCTCTATTGACAGCATTACATAAAGTTTTGTAAAAGTTAGATGCTACCCCCGATAAGCTCCCGATAGATCGGATAATCTCCGACAATCCTTGGGTATGGGGTTCCGATGGCGGGAGCACCTTAGCACTCCGAAGACAATGCTGAAGTTGCACCAACTGAAAGTAGTGTTTCGCTGGGAGACCAAATTCAATTTGTAATTCGCTAAAAGTCTTCCAGCGACCAGCAGAGAACAGCTGGTTAGGGATCCAAATGCCCCTAGTGTACCAGGGGCTCCACGCCATCGGTTTATTTTGTATTTGAAATCGAGCATTGTGCCAAAGCGGGAGTCTATCTAGCGGACAAAGTCGGGAGTCTAGAGATTGCACAAGGGTATTAAAGGCACCTAAAGTGTCTAAGAGCATTGGTGGATAGTGGGAGTCTGATGGGAGAGTCATACCAGGGAGATAAGTAAGAGGGATTGGTTTGCAAAGGTCCTCCTCAATATCTAGCCACACTGGTCTACTCGGTGTTAGGTCTTCCAGCCAACGAGCGCCTTGTTTGAGAAGAAAAGAGTGGTGGTATTTCAGGAAGTCAGGGAATCTGACACCACCATTTTCTTTATCTGCTTGTAACTTATGTTTCGCTATCCTAGGTGTCTTGTTTTGCCATAAGTATCTAGTCAGAAGACCCTCTAAATCTTTATATGTACGTCGAGGTAGGAGACATGGCAACATTTCTAAAATGTAGTTCACTTTGGGAACAATCATCATTTTAATGGTTTCTAGGCGGCCCCACCAAGTAAGTGTTAAAGGAGTCCAGCGTTGAGTAAGCGCCCGGACCTTAGAGGTTAAGTCTTTAGCATTAAAGGTAATGGTGTCTTCTAAAGGAGAGCAGTAGTGCACCCCAAGGTATTTGACCATGCGAGGTTGCCATAAAAAGGGAAAGGATTGCATATCTGCCTGATGGATCAAAGGATTTAGTGGAAAGGCGACCGATTTGGTCCAATTTATCTTATAGCCCGAGAGTTGTGAATATTTACCAATTTGCTCTAGGACAGCCGGCACTGAGTCTAGGGAGACAAAGAGCATCAGGTCATCAGCATATGCTGAAATTTTGATTTCCCTATGAGAGAAAGGGACTCCATGAATATCCTTGGATTGCCGGATTAGTAAAGCTAAGGGTTCGAGTGCGAGATCGAAAAGAAGTGGAGACAGTGGGCATCCCTGGCGGGTACCGCGTTGCAGGGGAAATGGCTGAGACTTTAAAGCGTTAGCACAGATACTAGCTGTAGGCTGTGCATACATGGTTTGGAGACAACGGAGAAAGCCTTCTCCGAATCCGTACCAGCGAAGAGTTGCAAACAAGAAGGGCCATTCTAAGCGGTCGAAGGCCTTCTCAGCGTCAAGTGAGAGTCCAACCAATGGTCGATCAAGATTAACTGCGGCAGTCAGTACATGACATAGGGTCCTAGCATTATCAGCGGTTGATCTACCGGGAATGAAACCGCATTGATCTGGGTGTATTAAAGTAGACATCTTGTCAGAGAGCCGGGTGGAGAGAATGGTGGCAAATATTTTATAGTCTGCGTTTAGTAGGGAAATTGGACGATAATTAGCTGTTAGTTGCGGATCTCTCCCCTCTTTCTCAAAAACTACTACATTTGCCATTGAGAAGGATCCAGAGGGAGATCCCTCCTCGGCCAGAGCAGAAAAATAAAGTTTCAAAAACGGAGCTAAGTCAGCGTTAAAAGTTTTGTAGAATTCAGCTGGGAGACCGTCCGGGCCTGCGGCTCGACCTGTGGCACATCTCTTGAGTGCCGATTGAATTTCTGCTAAAGTGAATGGTTTGTCCATGGCCTCTCTATCTTCGTCAGATAGGGTCGGTCGCTGTACCCCTGATAGTAATCGTTCAAATACTTCTGGCTCGAAGTCACATTCAGATTGATAAAGCCGAGTATAAAAATCACGAAAGAGTTCTAATATTTCTGTATCTTTAGTGACCAAGCTCCCCCCCGACGGATTGCGGAGAGCGGTAACACGCTTGGCTTCTTTTTGACCTTTCAGGGCATTGGCTAGCAATTTGCCAGCACGGTTATTTTCCCGATAGTACATCCCTTGTTGTGATTCAATATTTTTAGCAGCAGCAGCGGTATATAAAAGCTGATTGTATTGAAAACGAAGGCGTTGTAAGCGAAGTAAAATACATGGGTCAGTACGGGACGTGAGGAGACGCTCTCCAGCTTGTATCTGTTGTTCTAGAATCAGTAAATGTTGCTTTCGTTGTTTCCCCTGTCGGATTTGATAGCTAGTTATAGTTGCACGGATAGACGCCTTGAAACCCTCCCACCAAGCCCAGCTCGCAGTGTCATGGGGTGAATTAAAATGAAAGTAGTCTTGGATAGCGGCCTTTATGTCTACCTGAAAATCTTTTTGGTCTAGTAGGGATCTATCAAAAAACCAAGCACGGGGATGTTCACCCTGCGTAGTGACATGTAATGAGAAAGATATGGCAGCATGATCTGAAATATGGAGAGGATGAATCCTAGCCGTGTCCACTTGGGGTATCAGTGCTTTGGAGATAAGAAAAAAATCTATTCTAGATTGTGAGTGATGGGGGGCTGAGAAAAAGGTGAACTCTAAGTCGGAGGGGTGAAGCAGCCTCCATATATCTACTAACGCAAGATCTTTCATCAGAGCTGTAAGGGTATCAAGACTCTTGGGTGGACCACTCGTTCTAGGCGGCTGTCTATCTATCAAAGGATCAAGTACTTGGTTGAAATCGCCGCCAAGTATTAATGGAGTATTGGCAGAGGCCTGTGCCAACTGCGCAATACTTGCATAGTAAGTAGGGTTATCCACATTCGGAGCATAAATACAAATACACGTGATTTCACTATCTCCAACCTTAAGGTGTGCACGGACCCATCTACCCTCCTTATCAGAGCTAGTATCCAGTACAGTAGCTTGCAAAGACTTCTTAACCAAGATGGCTACCCCACACCGTTTAGAAACGGCGGGAGAGTAGGCAGCCACCATGTAAGGCTTAGCATTAAGTTTCAGTGTTTCAGTGGAGTTTAAATGCGTTTCCTGAAGGAACACTAAATCAGCATGCTCATGATTAAGATAGCTAAGGATTTTCTTTCTTTTGATTGGACTATTGATGCCTTTTACGTTCAGTGATAAGAGCTTACATAAGGCCATTCAGAAAAGTTAAAAATTCTGAAAAAGAACATGATAACGCACATAATTTCACAATGTCCCTCATATTAACTGTATATGGCTGTACACATGACATGATAGAAAATAAGCTAATGAAAAACAATGAAGTGCCCCATATAAAAAAATAAGCACCAAAGTGCATTAGAGAAGAAGCAAAACCCCAGAAATTACTGGCGACCATGTGTCTGCGGGGAGAAACCCCAGAGAAGGCCTAATTGAAACATATAACCTGTATAGCTGTGCGTGTTCCGAATCCAACCGAGGTGCACATCATGGAGGGATAGGAGACCAAGAAAGTTATATATAGACAGAAAGAAAAGTCCAGGCAGTCTCTGTTCCAGGCGGTGATCACAGCGTCGGGCCATTCAAAATGGCGGGCAGATCCGGCGGATTACAGATCCAAGTTGTTGGATTAGCGCATCTGGTCTGCTTCTTTGGAATCTAAAAATGTTGCTAGTAGATCAGGATCTTCGAATGTTCTAGTTTGGTTATGGAGAGTCACTCTGAGCTTCGCTGGATACAATAGGCCAAAGCGAGCCTGTAGCTGTTGAAGTCCAGGGCGAAAAGCAAGGAGTCTCTTCCGACGGTCAACTGTGGGCTTTGCCAAGTCAGGGAAGAAGGAGACTTTATGACTTTCAAACTCCAGATGATGATTCGCCCGGGCAGCATTTAGAATCTGCTCAACTTGTTGATATCTCAGTAATCGAAAGATGATAGGCCGGGGGGTCGTCCGATTGAGGGCCATGTTGGTAGGAACACGATGTGCTCGGTCAATTTCCAAATCTCTGTGAAAAGTGATCTTCAGCAAGGAGGGAAGAGTTTTGACCAGGAATTCTCTTATATCTCCTGCTTCGGCCCCCTCCGGTACTCCAATGAGCCTTACATTGTTGCGACGGGCTCGATTATTGCTATCCTCTAACTCTTTTTGAAGATTCTGTATCTGACGCTCAGCCTTGTCCAGTTTCACCAAGCGCACCGCGTGCAAGTCGAGGACCCCCGCCATGTTGTCCTGCCGTAATGAGAGACCTTCAAGCCGGTCCTGAAGCATATCGAAGTCTTCTCGCATGGCTCGGAGCGCTTCTCCGTTGGACTGTACCAGTTCCTTCACACCGCGTATTTCCTCCAAGATCTCCTGTTGCATTTCGGGGTTTTCCCGAAGTGGAACTGTCTTTTGTGGGGAAGACAACTCTGTTTTGGAGCGTTTTCCGTGTGAAGAAGAGGGAGACCCGAAGTCTAAGCGCGCTGGTTTGTGGGCCGCCATCCCCCCGAGGCACCCCGGTAAGTTCGGAGCAAAATATTAAGTTTAGGTAGGTATTAAGTCAGGATTCTGAGTAGGCCTCTCGGGAGCTTCAGCGCGAAGCGTCTAACCCGCTGGACATCAGGCTCCGCCCCCCCCGCATGCATCCATTTTTGATTATGTAGGCATTTAACAACAACAACAATAACAGGCACACGCTATTATTATATAACAGAGATAGTACATGCCTATTTGTGAATCCCACCTAGTACATATCCAGAACCTACCCCTTCCACTCCCCTCTTTTTGTAGGCACACACATCTGCCATATGACCTATGTACATGTTTCTTATCCTTCTTTATAAAATGGCAGGTAATGCATAAATGTCATGAAAGTTTTTTATAAAATTACCTTCGTAGTCAGCAAAGACACATGGCTGTGGGAATATGGTGCTTTTAAACCTAGTCTCAATTTGCCCCACTACTTTTTATGAATGATTTGCTTTTGATGGTTGAATTACAAGATATAAATTATTAAGATTCAACATACCAACTTTGCATGGCATAACAAATTATTCACATCTGACTCTTACTGGTTGGGCAGAAGGAGATGGAAGGAAATGAATGGGCAAAAATGGTCCATGGGGCTCAAAGAAGTTGGTGAGAATTAGGACTATGGTACCCACTAGTAAAATTGTTACTTTTGTTAATGGTAAAAAATATTTTTGTCCACAGGAATTGTACATTATATTCGCAGATGTATTTTTATATTTTATTTACTTTGAATTGCTGATTTGATGTCATTGAATTGTTTCAGTAGACATGGGGTCATTTAATCTTTTTATGTTTTAGTTTTTGTGAGATCTTCTCTATTTTTTCAGGTTAAAAGCTATCAAACATGCATCTGAAAATTCTGAAGAGTCCTTGGAAAATCAAACAGAAGAAAAGGTGGAAGAAACTACTGCTAGAGCCAAAGAAGGAACACTGACTGGTCATAAGGCACAAGCCCAGGAATCCAGTACCTCACCTGCTCGGTCACAGGAGGACAGTAAAGAGGTAGGCAGGAACTCCAGGAACCTCCACTGTGAGATTTTATTCACTTCCAAAAATGAGATGCGAGAGTGCATCCAGAATTGGATGCCGTGCTGGCAGTTGACATGTCCAGTCATTTTGCTGTGTGGCCCCCCAGCAAATCCATAGCACAACCACAGACTACTTAAAGTTGGTGACAATGGCACTACACACAGAATCTTTTTCAGTAAAATAAAAAGCTCTTGAGAACTGAGCCTTTGTGGCTCAGTGATGGTGTTTTGTGCTGCCAAGCAGAGGACTGAGGTCCAGTCCTTGAGCCAGGTTTTCCAATATCTGGCCCAGCAGTGCAGACTCAAGGGGTTGTAGCACTTTGAGACAGCTTTTGTGTTTGTGCCCCCTTCCCTTAGGTCCGCTCTTGCAGTGCATGCTGAGCAAACAAGGGTGAATTGTCATCCCACTGGCTTTTTAAATGCCACCTTCCCATTTAATTTAATCTGTGTATAGATAGCAGTGTTGAATATTCAGAGAGTGATAGTGTGGTCATTGTATTATCTGTTTAAACGTAACTTTCCTGAATAGTGGCTGAATATTGCCACTACCGGGATAATTTTCTGGCCTACCCTCGCTCCTTTCCTAACAGGCCCTACAAGTATACAGAGTAAATTTTTAGAAGATTGTGTTCGTGAGACACTAGCTCAACTTAAAGTAGACAAAGCGATGGGACCGGATGGGATACACCCTAGAATACTGAGGGAACTTGGGGACGTTCTAGCTGCAACACTGACTGACCTTTTTAATGCCTCGTTGGAGTCGGGAGTGGTGCCAAAGGATTGGAGAGAGGCTCATGTGGTCCCTTTACACCAGGGGTGTCAAACTCAAATACACAGTGGGCCAAAATGTAAAACTTGAACAAAGTCGCGGGCCAGCATTGAACAAATGAACCTTTTAATATGGACCCAAACAAGATTTGCTTTAACATTGAATATGAAGCAACACTTATTACTATACAATTTATAACTTAATAGTTCAGATATGCAAAAACCAATTTCAAATAAAAAAAAACATCAATGACATTCATTTATTAAATAAGATTTAAATAATAATAAATAATAATTTTTAAAATAAAATTAATCAACCATTCAAGCCCATGTCTTGGAGTGGCAAGAAAAAGTGCATAAAGAAAACGTTAATTATTGCTCAGTTTGCTGCACACTGATCTAATCTGATGTGCCCAAGCCAGATACCTGGCATCTCTTCTTGGATGATAGTTCATCAATGTCTGGGCTCAGGCTTTGAGCTGAGGAAATCCTCAGTATCGAGCGAAGGTGTTCATCAGTCAGACGTCTCCTGTGAGATGTTTTGGTCATCTTCATCGAGGAGAAAAGTTGCTCACATAGATAAGTGCTGCCGAACATGGAGAGCATCTGAGCAGCTTGGGTGCGGAGCTCTGAGGCATTGTGTCAGGGATGAACTGTGGAAACTGGGCGGCGCCCACAGCATCATACTTTGACTTCAGCGTGTCATTACAGTGGAGTTCAATTAGCTCCATTTGGAGGTTGGTTGGTGCGTTTTCCACATTAACTGCAAAGGGATTACTGAGCAGTTCAAACCTACATTTCTGGACATCAAAGTCGGCAAATCGCCGGCTAAACTCAGCGCCGAGTACACTGAGTTTTTCAGCAAACTGTGCGCATGGGAACAAGTTGGTAAAGAACTGCGTTTTCATGGTTTGGCAGCAGGGAAAATGGCCAAGGTTTCCTTGCAGCATCTGATTCTCCCACAGGCACAGTTTAGTTTTAAAAGCCCTCACTGCAGCGTACATGTCTGTGATGATGCGCCCCCGCCCCTGAAGCTGCAGGTTCAGCGCATCGAGATGGCTCGAGATGTCACACAGAAAGGCCAGCTCACACAGAAACTTTTTCTCAAGAAGCTCTGCTGTGTCCTTCCCTTTGCTTTCCAGAAACTGACATATTTCCTCATGCAGCTCAAAACATCTATTCAGTACTTTTCCTCGGCTTAACCATCTCACCTCTGTGTGATACGGCACGTCTGCGTATTCCGAACCACACTCCTCCATAAAAGACTTAAACTGGCGGTGATTCAGACCTTTGGCTCTTATAAAGTTAACTACTTGTGTTACTGTGGTCATAACATGTTCCATCTTTAGGGCTTTGCCACACAATGATTCCTGATGTATGATGCAGTGATAAACAGTTAGTTCACCTGCACAGTTCTCTTCCTGCATCTTCTCCCGGACCCTGCCCACCAGTCCACCTGTTTTACCGCACATCGCTGGCGCACCATCTGTTGTTAATCCCACGAGTTTATCCCACGGCAGCTTTATTTCAGTTACGCATTTGGAAACCTCCTCAAAAATTTCCTTTCCTGTGGTTGTGCCATGCATTGATTTGAATCCCAATAGCTCCTCCGTAACACACATATTTGAGTCCACTCCACGGATGAAGACTGACAGCTGAGCAGTATCAGATGCGTCGCTGCTCTCATCCACAGCAAGGGAGAATGCAACGAAATCTTTTCCCTTTTCCAAAAGCTGGTCATACAGATTGGTGGCAAGATCACATGTGCGATCAGCTACTGTGTTTCTGCTCAGGCTCACGTTTGAAAAGGCTTGCTTTTTCTCTGGGCACACGATGTCACAAACTTTCAACATGCACTTTTTCACAAACTCTCCCTCATTAAAGGGCCGGGCTGATTTTGCGATCTCTGCCACAATATAACTAGCCTTTACAGCAGCCTCACTTTGTGATGTGGCTTTTTTGAACATATTCTGTTGTGAAACCAAACTTCTTTTCATCTCCTCCACTTTCTGGCTCCTTTGAGTCATGTCCAGGTCCTTGTACTTGTCATGGTGTTTTGTTTCATAGTGTCGTCGAATGTTATACTCCTTAGTTATAGCCACGTTGACTCCACAAATCAGACAAACAGGTCTGTCTTTTACATATGTAAACAAATATTCTGTCTCCCACCTGTCCAGAAAGTTCCTGTTGTCTGCCTTTCTTTTTTTTTTTTTTTTAAATTCTTTATTTTCGTTTTATAACAACAAAGGAAAAGGAAGACATACAGCTAAAAGACAGATACATAAAGTGTAATACATACACCCAAAGTAAACCCCTGCCACCCCCCTCCCCCCTGCTTCTTCTCTAGAAAACTAATCATTCCCGAAGCGGGTGTGTACTTACATTATTGTGTTACAAAACCTAACGGTGATCTGAAAACATGATGAGTGCACATTATACAGGCATGTTGGAGCAATAAGCAGATTGTACATAATCATTAAGCATCTGCCATTTAGACAAGCGAGAGTGAGGTTGAGCATGGGGAATAGCTCTCCGAGGTATCTGCTCATATTTACTATATAAGCAGACGAGGTTCCACCATTCATTGACAGTAAGTCGAGAGCTATCCTTCCAATTCCTCGTGATTAAGCATATGGCTATACCCAGCATGAAATCAAGGAGAAAGCGACCCTTCTTAGGAAGAGAGGGGACCTCCGCCACAGAGCGGAGTCCCACGATCTTCCAAGAGAGAGGTTCGTGAAGGTGTAAGATAAATTGAATACAACCCCAGACCCGCCCCCAATAAACCTGTAGTTGAGGACATTCATAAATAACATGAGCGAAGGTTCCCACAGCAGTATGGCAAGACCAACACTGGTCCCTAACATTCGTGTTCCATTTGGCTATTTTTTCTGGGGTATAAAAGCATCTGTGTGCAAAAAAGAAGAGAGTTTGGGTAACAGAGGCAGACCGGGAAACCCGCACTACTTTGCTCCAGAAAACGCTCCACTGCACAGGGGTTAAAGTGGTTTGCAGTTCGCGCTCCCAGGCTTGTTGGGCTCTAAAAGTGGCCGTGTCTGTACCCTGACATAATATTTTATAAAAGTTAGAGGCTACCCCATGTGTACTACTAATAGAGTGAACTATCTCTAATAGCCCGTCCTCAGTAGGGGCAGAGGGCGGCATGATTCGAGCACTTTGAGGCAGTGTTGAAGCTGCATCAATTGAAAGTAGTGTTTTGATCAGGGAGGTAAGCGTGGTGTGACTCTTGGGGGGACCACTTGTCCTAGGCGGCTGTTTGTCAATCAGGGGATCAAGGACTAGATTGAAATCCCCCCCAATTATCAATGAAGTATCAGCAGAGGCCTGCGCAACCTGAGCAATGGTAGCAAAAAAGGCAGGGTCATCCACATTAGGAGCGTAAAGGCATATACATGTAACTTCAAGGCTACCTATCTTGAGGTGAGCTCTGGACCATCTACCTTCCGTATCTGAACTAGTCGCAATAATAGTAGCATGCAAAGATTTCCTAACCAGTATGGCAACCCCACATTTCTTAGAAACGGCTGGGGAATAGGCGGCCACCATGTAAGGTTTAATATTGAGTTTAAGAGTTTCCTTCGAATTTAAATGCGTTTCTTGGAGAAAAATCAGATCCGCAGCTTCCTGACTTAGGTAGCTTAGGATTTTCTTCCGTTTTATCGGATTATTGATGCCTTTTACGTTCAATGAGAAAATCTTACATGGTGCCATCAATCAGTAATAGACATTTCAAGTGAGGGCGCTTGAAAACATACAACATGATCAGAATCTGTGCAACAATGACATAATCACCAAGTATTCTGGCTAATACACCCCATATTGAAAAGTATGTACCAAAGTATCTTAGAGAAGACGCAAAACCCCCAAAGAATATGGCGACCATATGTCTGCGGGAGGAGGCCCTAGAGAGGAAATAGAAAGACATGAAAAAAAAAGGAAAGAAACACCAGAGTCCATAATTAACACTGTCTCTGATACTCATCGAGGCTACTGTGGGTAGATGGAGTCGGGTCACAGATACCATCAAAAGTAAGGCAACAAACCGCCCTCGCCAGACTCTTTGCTGGGCTGCGGCAGAGCCAATATGGCAGGTACAGCGGATATGAGAATACTGGCAGGAATATTCTGGAAGTCAACGCACCAAGTCGGCTTCTTTGGAATCCAAAAACTCCGCTAGTAGATCAGGGTCCTCAAATGTTCTTGTCTGATTGTGAAGCGTGACTCGGAGCTTGGCCGGGTACATCAGGCCATAGCGTGCTTGTAGTTGTTGAAGCCTCGGCCGGAATTCCAGAAAGCGCTTTCGGCGGTCGACCGTGGGTTTAGCCAAGTCGGGATAGAAGGAGATCTTGTGGCTCTCAAACTCCATATGGCCCTTTGCCCGAGAGGCATTTAGAATTTGCTCAACGTGTTGATATCTCAAAAGTCGAAAAATGATGGGCCGCGGGGTCTTCCTGTTGAGCGTTATGCTTGTGGGTACACGATGAGCGCGATCGATCTCCAAATCGTTGGTAAAGGTGATTTGGAGCAGGGAAGGGAGGATTTTGCATAAAAACTCGTTCATGTCTCCCGATTCCGCTCCCTCCGGTATGCCCACAAGTCGTATGTTGTTGCGGCGCGCTCTATTATTGCCATCTTCCACTTCTTTCTGCAAGACCCGCACCTGACGTTCAACTTTGTCGAGTTTGGACAACCGGGCCGCATGGGAGTCCAATATGCTCTCCATTTTGTCCTGACGCGAAGAAAGCCCTTCTAACTTGCTTTGCAGCACACCAAAATCTTCCCGCAGCGCTCGGAGTGCTTCACCGTTTGACTGCACGAGGTTTTTGACCCCTCTAATCTCTGCGAGGATTTCCTGCTGCATTTCGGGGCCCTCGCGCAAGGCCAACCCCTTCTGCGGGGACGGAGGTTCAGTTTTGGAGCGTTTGCCGTGAGAAGCCGCTGGAGATCCAAATTCCAAGCGCGTGGGTTTGGTCCCCGCCATCTCACCAATGTGCCCCGGCAAGATCAGAGTGAAGTTCCAAGTATGTACAGTGTTAATTCAGGATTCTGAGTAGGCCTCTCGGGAGCCTCAGCGTTATGCGACCATCCCGCTGGACATCAGGCTCCGCCCCCCCGTCTGCCTTTCTTTTTGCCATTTTTGGGAATGGGTTCCACAGTGACAGTTGTAGCTTGAGATCGCTATGACTTCTGTCACACAGGAGAGGGCGTTTCTGGGACCTGTCCTGATTGACGCGCCAAAACAACAGCAAGGCATTATGGGATTTGTAGTATTAGCGATGAATGAATGCGCTGTATAATACCGGCGGGCTAGCTCTAGTAGTCATTTGGTATAGCCTCGCGGGCCAAATATAATTACACTACGGGCCAAATTTGGCCCGCGGGCCAGAGTTTGACACCTATGCTTTACACAAAAGCGGAAGTAAGGATGTGGTTGAAAACTACAGGTCGGTTAGTTTAACTTCGGTGGTGAGTAAATTATTGGAAACGCTGCTGAAAGAGAAAATAGTGAGGTTTCTGGAGTCCAGTGGATTACAGGATCCGAGGCAGCATGGATTCACCAGAGGCAGGTCTTGTCAGACAAATATGATTGATTTCTTTGACTGGGTAACCAGGGAGTTGGACCGAGGGAGAGCCCTAGATGTGGTGTATTTAGATTTCAGTAAAGCCTTTGACACTGTTCCTCACAGGTGACTTATAAACAAACTGAGCACCCTAGGGATGGACCCTAAAGTTACTGCTTGGGTTAGAAATTGGTTGGGTGGGAGGCGACAAAGAGTACAAGTAAATGGAGCACACTCTGAGGAGAAGGATGTTACCAGTGGTGTGCCCCAGGGATCTGTCCTTGGTCCGATTCTTTTAACATCTTTGTTAGTGATATAGCGGAAGGGCTGTCGGGTAAGGTTTGCCTCTTTGCGGATGATAGCAAAATCTGCAATAGAGTAGACACCCAGGAAGGGGTAGATAACATGAGGAGGGATCTAGCTAAGCTTGAAGAATGGTCTAGAATTTGGCAGCTGGGATTTAATGTTAAAAAATGTAAGGTCATGCATTTGGGCTGCAGCAATCCAAGGGAGCAATATAGTATAGGGGGTGAAGTACTTTTGTCCACTAAAGAAGAGCAGGACCTAGGCGTGGTTGTGTCTGATGATCTTAAAGTAGCTAAACAGGTAGAAAAGGTGACGGCAAAAGCTAGAAGGATGCTTGGGTGTATAGGGAGAGGAATGGCTAGCAGAAAAAAGGAGGTGATAGTGCCTCTGTATAAGTCTTTGGTGCGACCTCATTTGGAGTATAGTGTGCAATTCTGGAGACCGCACATTCAAAAGGATGTGAACAGGATGGAGTCGGTGCAGAGGGTGGCCACTAAAATGATTAGTGGTCTTCATTATAAAGCATATGAGGACAGACTGAAAGATCTTAATATGTACACCTTAGAGGAAAGGCGGGATAGAGGTGATATGATTGAGATGTTTAAATACCTCTGTGGCATAAATGTTCAGGGAGAGAGCCTCTTTCCATTGAAAGCAAGTTCTGCTACGAGAGGACATGGGATGAGGGTGAAGGGAGATAGATTCAGGAGTGATATGCGGAAATATTTCTTTACGGAAAGAGTAGTGGATCCGTGGAATAGTCTCCCAGTGGAGGTGGTAGAGATGAAGACAGTAACTGAATTCAAAAAAGCATGGGACAAACACAGAGGATCTCTAAAGATAAAAAGGGGACTGTTGTAGTTGTTGATATGGAAGGACAGACTAGATAGGCCATGTGGTCTTTTTCTGTCATATTTCTATGTTTCTATAATATCTGGCCATTCTGAAATTTAAACAGCCTGATATTATCTGTATATTTTTTTAAATACACAGTTAGACTAATTATGCATTTGCCATCGGGTGGAGTGGCCTTTTATGTTTCAGGTTTTGGAGAAAATGGGGTTCGGAGGACAATACATTGGCTGGATAAGAGCTCTATCTCCAGGAACAAGCAGGAATGAGTCATCACATATGAGTACGTAGGTACCGAAGGAGTCTGCGCGGGAACGCTTCCCAGCGTCCAATCAAGAGCTTTTAGAAGCATCACAGAATGCCTGCGTGCTGCCTTCCCACCTTTCCCAACTGCCTCTCCTCAGTTTTCGTTTTTTCGCGGAGCCGGCAGGACGTCCTCCTGTCACCGCAGAAAATTCTTGTTTTATTTCTTTCGTTTTCTTGTGGTCGCGGCTGTCTTCCCGACATATGAGTACGTCGGTACCGCCGGTGTTTTCTTTTCTTTTCTTTTCTTGTAAAATCTTCCTTTTCCACGGGATATTTTTTCTTCATAGTGTCCCACGGTCTCTTAGGCCTTTTAGGCCTCTTCTTTTTCCTTCATGGAACCGCCAGACACTTTCTCCAAGAAATGTTCGGACTGTGGCGGTACAACTTTATTTTTAGAACCTCAAAGTCGGTGTCTAACCTGCTTGGGTCCTGTTAACAGTTTGGTGAGAAGAGGTCTTCAACATTGAGGTTCCCTCCATACACAGTTGCCCTCCAACGTCGGGGCACCGTTCCCTTCTTCTTCCACACAGGATCAGGTAACCCACAAACAGTCTGTTAAGACTAGCCAGTCCTCGAGTGGTAGGTCTCATGCACAGCATGTAGACGGTTCCGGCCTTGCCCTCGAGGGCCCACTGGCTTCAAAACCCCGGCGGGAGTCTTCGGTCTCCAAAGCCTATAAGGGGTTTCAGGTTGTTCCTGGGGTTCACCCCCCACAGAACATACCTAAGCCGTGTAAGGTGGTGGCATCCGCTTCGAGCGGTACCGATACCCCAGCATCGGCACTGGTGTTGGATGAAACACTCCTCACCAGGGATAGTAGTCTGGCGTCCTCGGTGCCTTCGGGACCGGTGGATATTCTGCAGATTCACTTTCCATTATCGGTTCCAACACCGATACTACCACCGACGTCGGTACCCTCCAGACGTGCATCGATAGCCTCGCTTCCTTCGATGCCGAGTCTGGAATCGATCTCCAGTCTGGAGGACTGGGTACCGACTCGCCTTGGTACCGGCTCTCGGCGGTACCAAAGGCTCGGTTCCGATGATTCGGATCCGCAACTCTCGGTTTCCCCGAGGCCGATTGAGTTGCCACTGGTTGACCTTCCTTCACTGGTATCAGACATGGTACCGAAGTCGGTACCACTGTCCTCATTACCCTTATGGTCGGTGCCTTCCATGCTTCGTTTATCAGGCTCTCTGCCCTCGATGCCGAGTTTGGAATCGATCTCTAGTCTAGAAGACTGGGTACCAATAGGTTTTGGTACCGACACCGATCGATACCGGTGCTTCGGTACCGAGGATAGTGGCCGGAGGTTTTCGGTTACCTCGGTACCGATTGAACTGTCACAGATGACTGCTCCGATGTCTTTGTCGGGCTCGACTCCGACATCGGTACCAGTATCGACATCGGTACCGGTATCCACAGTAGCATCGTGGCCAGCTCCTGCCATGCTTCTTTCAACAGGATCGCTCCATTCTTTACCAAGCTTGGAGTCGATACCTGGCATGGACAATGTGGTAAGGACGGTTGCTGCTCCTGACAGCCAGTACCAGCAACCATCCCTTAAGCATTCCACACTGCACTCTGCAGGATCTTCTCTTCCTATATATTTGGATAACTCTGTGGGTGCTCAGGCTAGTTCTTTAGATCTTACCTGTCCAAGGGACATTCCTGTTTGCGATCCCTCTTTTCAGAGTTTCCTCCTGGATATAGCAAGATCTCTTGCCATTCCTATTCCAGGACATGATCCTGCACAAGACTCTGTTTCTGCCAAAGCAAAGGACAACATAATGCTTCCTTTGCATCATTCCATGCAGGATCTCCTTCTAGGAATGTGGGAAACACCTTTAAGGGTACCCCCACCTCCCAGGGCAACTGATCTCTGCCCCCAGGTGGCCCAGACAGCCCTGGTTCCCACTGCTGCTCTCCTTGTCGGCGACACTCCCGGTCCTGCTGGGACTTGCCACGGACCTCCTGTTCCAGGCAGGGGGCTCCATCCTGCACCCCAATCTGGGGTCTCTAATGCTAACAGCGTGGCTGCTGAAAGGATAGCATTGGCCCCTTTCAACCTCCCAAAGGAGGTTGAGGAGGTCCTGTTGGCCTCTCAAAAGCCCTCCACCAGGCGAGCTTATGCCTTTAAATGGCAAAGATTCTCAGTGTGGTGTGCGGAGAGACGGGAGACCCTATTCTCCTGCCAGGTGCAATTGGTGCACCAGTACCTACTGCATCTGTCACACACCAGGCTAAAGTCCAACTCAGTGAGAGTGCACCTGAGTGCAATAGCCACACACCACCCACCCTATCGAGAGAAAATCTCTCTCGGGTCAGCCCCTGGTCTCTCGGTTCCTCTGGGGCCTCCTGTTGTCAAAGCCCCCTGTCCGCTCTCCAGCGGCAGAGTGGGACCTCAACGTGGTGCTTTCGCAGCTCACCAGACCACCGTTCGAGCCTCTAGCCACTTACCATCTGCGGTATCTTTCATGGAAGGTTGCCTTCATGGTGGCCTTCATGTCTGCTCGAAGAGTAAGCGAACTTCAGGCCCTGATGGTGGAACCACCATATACAGAATTCTAAAGAACAGGGTGGTGCTCCGCACTCACCCCAAATTCCTCCCAAAGGTGGTATCTCCTTTCCACCTCAACCAGGAGGTGGTTCTTCCCACCTTCTTCCCATGGCCTTACGCTGGTCGGGAGGAAATTATACTACATGCACTGGATTGCAAACGGACCCTGTCCTTCTACTTACAGCAGACTCGGGGCCATCATAAAGCTCCTCGGCTTTTCATTCTTATGACCTCAGCAGACTGGGGCTTCCCATGACTAACCGAACTCTGTCCATTTGGGTGGCGGACTGTATTGCCCTCGCCTATGAGCGAGCTGGGCTCTCCCTGCAACACCAGATCACAGTGCATTGCTTGAGAGTGATGGCCACATCAGTGGCGAATCTGCGCTCAGTGCCGCTGATGGAGATCTGCAAGGCCGCCACATTTGCAGCTCACTACTGCCTGGAGAGCGAGTCCTGACCTCCGACCCGTCTATGTTCAGGCTACCGGAATGATGGTGCCGCTGGATGCTAGAGTCTTGCAGTCTTTCAATTGGGAACTCATCTTCTGCGACTCATGGTTGTCCAATTTGGCTGCCATTGGTGCTGTCGTAGTTCGGTCCTCAGCAGCCTGGAGCTAGGGAGTCCCATATGTGAGGGCTGACTTCCTGCTTGTTCTTGGAGAAAGCATAGTTACTCACCTGTAACAGGTGTTCTCCAGGGACAGCAGGAATCAGTTCTCACAACCCTCCCTCCTCCCCTGGGAGTTGCCTCCCTATCTTGTTTGCTTTTTAGTACCATTTTAGCTATGTCATCTGACTCAGCAAGATGGCACCCTTGGGTGGGAATAGGACCACGCATGCATGGTAGCATATCCCAACGGCTTTCTTTGAAAGCTGGGAAAATGCTTCCATGTCAGCTCTGTCAGCGCCGACGTCACCCATATGTGAGGACTGATTCCTGCTGTCCCTGGAGAATACCTGTTACAGGTGAGTAACTATGCTCTTTTAGTCCCTTAGCATATTATATTAAGAAATTGGAGTTGTCCTCATATGTATATGCTGATGATCAGTTTTTTTATACCACTGAAGAAATCTTTTCAAGAATTGTTGGATCAATTGGAATATGGTTTGTGTTTTGGGGGATTGGTTACAGGAAAAAAATTAAGGCTGAATTTAGGAAAAATGGAAGTTCGATGGGTGGGGAAGGCCAAGATTCCAGATTAGCTAAATTTGTTCAACTGGTGGGACAGAAAGTTATCTTCTGAGGTACATACTTTGGAGGTTTTATAAATTCTAATTTGACTCTTGAATCATACGTACAACATGTACAAAATAAGACGTGGTATAAATTGAAGCTGGTGAGGCAATTAAGATCAGTGTTAAGACCACAAGACGTCCAGACAGTGAATAGTCCTGAGCCATCTGGACTATTGTAACTCTGTATTTTTGGGAATGCCTAAACAGTTATTACAAAAATTGCAATGGATTCAAAATATTTCGACTAAGTTGATTATGCATAGTAGTTATAGGGAGAGCGTAATCTCTTTATTGTTAAAACTTCATTGGTTACCAATAGAAGCACAAATTTTGTTTAAGGTTTTATGTTTGGCTTTCAAAGCTATTCATAAGATAGGACTGACTTATTTATCAAATAGGTTGATGCTTTGTTCCTCAGTAAGGTCTTTGCGTTGCACGACTCACTGTACATTTATATTGCTCTCTGCTTCCTTTTTTCGGCAAAGGAAGGTTAGAGGGAGATGCTTTTCTGGTGCAGTACCAAAATTATGGAATGATTTGCCTTCTGAGATTAGAGATCTTGTGGACTATGTCCAGTTTCGTAAAGCTCTGAAGACATGATTATGGAGGAAATTTTTAACTGTCCTTGATTTGAATTGTTTTAATAATATTTTTGTACTTTGCTTTGTATGTCTGTTGAAAAATGGAATCTAAGCAATGTACTTAAATTTACGTTGATTAAATTGCTTACCAGCTTTCCATTCCTAATCTTCTCTAGTCCTTCCATTCCACATCTGTCTTATTCCTTTGCCAGCATCCTATTCCCCCCCACCATCTTTCACCCACTTTCTAAACCACCATTTCCTCCCTCTGTACTCATCTCCTCCCCAGTTTCATTTACCACTTTCTGCTTCTCAGCCCCAGCTCATCCCCTAACACTTATATCTCCACCTCCAGGCCCTTTCTTATATCTTATCCCCATCCCCATCCACTTCTCTCATTTTTATCCTCTTTCACCTTCTTCAAGGAAGACCTGTCCCTTCCTCTGGCTCACAACTACTCCATATCATTCTGTCCTTTTCAACTGCCCCCAACCCCTCTAGGTCCTTCAAACCTTCTCCCCTGCCCATATTTCTCACTTGCACAGCCCTACTCTCCCACCCAGTCACCTTGTCCCCACTGTCCTCTTAATCTCTGGTCAATTTCTTTGTCCCCACTATCCCCCCCCAAGCAACTCACAATCCCACCCAAGCCCCGCGTTCCTACTTCACTAAAGACTCTGTTGCCAAATTTAATGAACAGTCTGTTAAGTTGGCTAATGTGGATTTATGTTTGGATGAAATGGAAGCTTGGGTTTCTGCAAGCAGTGTCATCTTCCTCTGTTAAAGATAGCTTTAGAGTCTATTTCCAATCTTGCATGCACTGGAGGGCTTCGGGAGCGCCAGTTTTGCTGTCGGTTACAGGACTGATTCGGGCACCGCATGCCGTCATCAGCTGTAAGCCCTATAAAGACCTGCAGGGAGAGATCTTCTTTGGGAGTCTGTTTCCAGCCTTGCACACACCGGAGGGCTGCTTCGGGAGTGTCAGTTTTGCTGTCGGTTGCAGGACTGATTCGGGCACCTCATGCTGATGTCAGCTGCAAGCCCTCTAAAGAACCACACTGTTCCCTTAGGCGCGTGGCTGTAGGTGCATGGTTGGGGCATCTCCTAAGGGGCTTATCTGAAGGGGCGTATATGCCCCTTGGGAGCCCTTTAGGAGCATCTTAGGAGCAGCAGTGTATATTAAAATATGCCTGGATGGAAATGTAAGAAAGCGAGGGCCTTTATCTACCGCTGGTCCTATGGATAAACATCTGCTCCCGAAGACCTCATCACAACATCCAGGTACTGTTTCTCCCTTGCCTCCCAGAGCATATACCACTCACTCCTGGGCCTTAAGATGTTTCCAGTTTGACCTCTCCTTTGGAGCAATGTTCCCAGGTTGAGGTTGGGCTTCCCCAGGTGGTATCATGGAGGGAGCCTCTCATACCCTTCCGGGATACTCAGGTGGATTCAGTGACTGATAGATATTTTGCAGGTTGTAAAACGTACTGAACAGATTTTATTGGATACTATTCCTGTGCTATGCAAATTTATCATGGACACTGTTACAAATCTCCATGATTTAGAGGCTAAGGTCGGGACACTGGACTCTCATTCAGAAGCAGTAGATGCTCAGGTTAAGATTCTTCAATTGGTTCATGCTTCATCAATTAAGGATACTTTACTATTACACCAGAAAATTGAGACGCTTGAAAATGTGACTAGAAATAAGAATTTACAGATACTTAATTTTCCTGTATTCATTTGTTGTCCCCCCTGATTCTTCTTCGTAAATATTTAAAGGAAGTTTTGTCCTTGCCTAACACTGATACTAATGTTTTTTGTTAAATGTTATGTTCCAACTAAAGTTAGGCAGGAGAATCCTTTAAATTCGGAGTTAGATGTCCCGACTGAGAGACAATCTCTGAACATCATGGCTTTTCTTTAGGATTCACAGGATGTCATCTCGACCAGGGCAACTTTTCTTGTTACTTTTTTCAGAGAGAGACAAAATTGCGGTTTAAAAAGAAAGATTCCCTTTACTGTGGAGATTTTTCCAGATAATACTCATACTACTCAAGTCAGGAGGAAATCTTTTTTTTTTTTTAGCTCTGAAAGCCAGGGCACTTCTCTAGGTGCTACTTTTTTCCTCAGTTACCCATGCAAATGTTTAATTTCTTTTGGACAACAACGTTATATATTTGTGATTCCCTCTGATTTAGAGGAATTTTTTTGGGATAAAGAAAAGGAACTGAAGGAAGGTAACTGAGCTTAGTTGTTACTGATGGCCTGTTGATGAGTGTTTTTGAATATTTAGGTTTATGAGTAGATAGGGATTGGTGTATTGAGTCAATCCTTGTTTAGTTTTCTTGAGGGTGTTTTTTCTTCTTTTTTTTTTTTTGTCTTATACTCCCTGTGATGTGGACTAAAACCTTTTAACCCTTTCCAGGCCAAGCCCAAAACTCTTGGGATCCAAAATTCTGACTAAATATTCCTATCAAATGGTATATAATACATGACCATAGCAGAAGGAAGATCACTATTAGAACATATTGAATAAGACAGGTACAATTTTCCTGAAATATGCAAGAATTAACCCGGCTGCAGAATGTGGATTAAAAATTTAAAGGAGGCCTTGAAAGGGTTAAGTTATATTTCTTCATTGCTGGTAATTCGTTATTAGATGATTGTAATCTCCAGGAACAAGCAGGAATGTAGTCATCACATATGGTTATCGTCAGTACCGACGGAGCCTGCGCGGGAACGCTCCCCAGCGTCCAATTAGAAAGCTTTTGGGAGCATCCCACAGCGCCTGCGTGCTGCCTTCCCGCCTTTCCCAACTGCCTCTCTCCAGTTCTTCTTTTTCCACGGAGCCAGAAGGTCGTGTTCCTGTCCCCACAGAAGAATTCTTTTATATTTCTTTCTTTTTTGTGGTCGCGTCTGCCTTCCTCGACGCTCTACCGGTACCACCGTTTTTTTCTCCTTTTATTTCTGTAAAAAAAATATATATATATTCTCTTTTTTTCTTTTTCTTCAGGTGTACGCGCCTTTTTGGGCCTTGGCCCAAAACCTTTCCTTACCATGGAGAAACCTGCCTCAGGTTTCAAAAAGTGCACCAAGTGTGGCAGTACCATTTCCGTCACCGACACCCATGAATGGTGTCTAAAATGTTTAGGTCCTGACCACTCCATCACGGATTGTATGTCCTGCGCCATGATGTCTAAAAGAGGTCGGCAGAACCGAGCTGCTAAGCTCAGTACCCTGTTTCCCTCTGATGCAGCTTCGGTGGCATCGACGTCTTCCAGGGCTGTTGCTTTCTCCCATGGATCTCAGGTAACTAAACATAAATCCAGCTGGTCCTCAAAGGGTAGATCTCCTTCTAAGCATCGAGATACCTCTGGCGTTGCCCTCGAGGATTCTACACAGGAAAAATTACCCCGGTGGGAGGCTTCGGCTTCCAAAGCATTATCGGGGTTCCAGGATGTTCTCGAGGCCTCAACCTCGGCAGAACTACTGGTGCCATGCTCTGGGGTACCAGCGGTCTCCTCTGGTACCGACATCCAGGCATTGGCAGCGTCGATAGACCAGAGAGTTCTGGCTATGGAACGCAGTCTGGCGGCTTTCCTTGCGGCATCGACGCCCTCGGAACCGCAACAGACAATTCCACCGGCACCGGCCTCGGTACCAGTACCGTTAGCATCGACATCGGCATCAGTGTCTGCTTTGCCGGTACCCAGTCATCCGATGACCTCCGGTACCGATACCCCGGTACCGGTTACTCCCGGTACCGACTTTGGTCGATACGGGTATCGGGCTCTTCAAGAGCATCCGGACAGACGATACTTCGAGACCTCAGAAGAATCTTAGGATTCTGACAGTTCTGTCGATGCAGCGATGCTTCTCCCAGAGGAGCCCTCCTCCCCTAAACGTAGGATATCTCCTCCAGAGGATATTTCCTTCCAAGATTTTATCAGGAAGGTGACTCGGTGCCTGTCCATTACTGTGGCCCCTGAAACAGAGCCAAGGGCCAAGGAGTTGGAAATTCTACAATATCCCAAAACTCCTAAGGAGGCAGCTACCTTGCCCATTCATGAGATTTTATATGATCTCATGTTAAGGATGTGGGAAACACCTCTTACCACCTCTCCTCATTCTCGTAGACTGGATACTATGTATCGAGTCCCCCCTTGTCCTGGTTCATAGGAGCTTTTCTGGATACCACAAAGGCAAGGGCCTATCTCCCCCAGGCCTGTTGCCTTCGCCTGGTGCAGTTAGCTTCTCAAGCAGTGCTAAAGCCTCATCTAACTGCTCGAGAAATGTTACAACTACTAGGCCACATGGCATCTACTGTGCGTGTGGTTCCCTATGCTCGCCTCCATATGAGGGCAGCTCAGTGGACTTTATCCACCCAATGGACCCAGGCATCAGGATGCCTGTCAGACAAAATAGCAAACACAAGTCGCCTTATTTTGTCCCTCCAGTGGTGGAAGTCCACTCAAAACCTGTTGCTGGGGTCCCCTTTTCAACAACCCTTACCCCAAGCAACTCTCACAACAGATGCTTCTCCAATGGGTTGGGGAGCTCATCTGCAAGACCTCTCTACCCAGGGCACCTGGTCTCCACAGGAAAGTTATCTACATATCAATCTCTTGGAGCTCAGAGCAATCTTCCTTGCTCTGCGAGTGTTCCACACCCTGCTCAGCTGCAAGATAGTCCTCATTCATACGGACAATCAAGTAGCCATGTTCTATGTGAACAAGCAGGGGGGAACAGGCTCTCTGTCACTTTGCAACGAAGCTTTGTGACTATGGGCCCTCGCCAGAGAGCATCAGATTCATCTTCTGGCAGTGTATCTGCCAGGCATTCAAAACTCTTGAGCAGACAGACTCAGTCGAGTTCTGCTTCCACACGAGTGGTCTCTGCATGTAGACCAGGTGGCCAGGATATTTCAACTTTGGGGAACCCTGGACATAGACCTCTTTGCAAGTCCATGGAATGCCAAACTTCCCCGGTTCTTTTCCAGAATTCCGGCTCAGGGGGCCCAGGCCAGGGATGCTTTCCTCCTTTACTGGGGTCAAGACTTCCTGTATACCGTTCCACCCATTCCCCTAATTCCCAAAACCCTGTTCAAGCTTCAGAGAGACAGGGGCCATATGATTCTCATAGCTCCACATTGGCCACGGCAAGTGTGGTACCCTCTGCTTCTACATCTCTCTCAAGCTCCCTCCCTGGAGTTAGGGTCTGCTCTAGATCTCCTAGTTCAGGAGGACGGAATGTTATGGCATCCCAATCCCCAGTCTCTGCATCTCAGGGCTTGGTTGCTGAAGGCCTAGATCTCCATGATCTTAATATCCCTCAGCAAGTAAAAGATATTCTTTTTGCTTCCAGGAAACCTTCCACAAGACGCTCTTATGCTTTCAAGTGGAAAATGTTTACCATATGGTGTTCGCAAAAGGGTCTTAATTCCCTTGCGATACCTCTGGAATCATTGCTGGAGTATCTCCTTCATTTATCCAATGCAGGTCTTAAGACTAATTCAGTAAGAGTCCATTTGAGTACTATTGCAGCTTCCTTTAAGCCTCTAAATGGACAGCCTATTTCCTCTCATCCTCTTATAGCAAGATTTATGAGAGGCCTTCTTTTAACTAAGCCTCCCATTAGGCCACCACCGGTGGCATGGGACTTATACCTGGTTCTTGGGCAGCTCATGAAGCCACCTTTCGAACCTTTAGCTACTACCTCCTTGAAATTCCTTTCTTGGAAGGTTATCTTTCTCATTGCAATCACATCAGCATGCCGCATTAGTGAGTTGCAAGCGCTAGTAGCTGATCCACCTTATACAAGGTTCCATCATGACAAGGTAGTCCTTAGGACTCATCCACACTTTATGCCAAAGGTGGTCTCGCCTTTTCATCTGAACCAAGTGGTCTACCTACCTGTGTTTTTTCCAAGGCCTCATGCATCAAATGCAGAGA
Organism: Ichthyophis bannanicus; assembly: GCA_033557465.1. Taxonomy (NCBI): domain Eukaryota; kingdom Metazoa; phylum Chordata; class Amphibia; order Gymnophiona; family Ichthyophiidae; genus Ichthyophis; species Ichthyophis bannanicus. Next base: position 344,986,868 of record CM066032.1, read on the forward strand.
GGAATCTTCATACCTTGGACTGTAAAAGAACTTTAGCCTTTTACTTACAAAGAACACAGCAACATGGAAAGTTCTCTCAACTCTTTGTTGCTTTTGATCCTTCTCATTTGGGACTTCCAGTCTCCAAGAGAACACTAACTGGATTGCTCAGTGTATTTCCTTTGCCTATCAGAGTAAGAACCTTTCTCTGGAGGGCCATGTCACAGCTCACAATGTGAGAGCCATGGCAGCCTCAATGGCTCATCTGCACTCTGTGTCTATCGACGACATCTGTCGAGCAGCCACTTGAGCCTCAGTTCATACCTTCACAGCCCATTACTGCTTGGACAAGGACTCCCGCCGGGATGCCTTGTTTGGTCAAGCTGTTCTCCAATACCTGTTCCATGCCTAATCAACTCCTACCCACCATCCCTAGTAGGATGCCAGAGATCCATGGGGGGACGTGGAGCCCTGTTCAGGGACACACAACTTCTCGGGTCTCTCCCTGGCATCTAAAGCTAGGGAGTCCCCATATGTGATGACTACATTCCTGCTTGTTCCTGGAGATAGCATAGTTACTCACCTGTAACAGGTGATTTCTGGGAACAGCAGGAATTTAGTCCTCACAACACACCCACCTCCCCTAGGAGTTGTATCTCTTTCCTTTCCCTCTCTCTATGTCTCAGCTTTAAAACTCAACTGGAGAGAGGCAGTTGGGAAAGGCGGGAAGGCAGCACGCAGGCGCTGTGGGATGCTCCCAAAAGCTTTCTAATTGGACGCTGGGGAGCGTTCCCGCGCAGGCTCCGTCAGTACCGACGATACCCATATGTGAGGACTAAATTCCTGCTGTTCCCGGAGATCACCTGTTACAGGTGAGTAACTATGCTTTCCTTTTGTTTGGTATTGTATATATTAAAATTCACAATAAAAAAAAGATAGCTTTACTCTTCACAGTCAAATTGACTTGTTAGAAATTTTAAAAGCTAAGAATCTATGCTGTTTAAATTTTCTTTCTTTATTTTATTTATTTATTTAACATTTCTTATATACCGCGCTATTTCACATCAGTGCGGTTTACAATGAACAGAATATTTGGACAAATCGTCAACGTTTACATAAAACAGGATTTTTAAACTTGAGTTAACTGAGTAAAGCTATATACAAACAAACTATATACATACATATAACAAATTTTACCGTTGGGATTAGACTATAACATTTTTGTATTTAACATGGTGATGAGGCATTAATGCATTGTGTTAGTATATTAATCATTAATCAGGTTGCAACTGAGTAAAGCATGTGTTATCAAGTGATACAACTGGGTGAGTGTGTGGGTATGGAGGTGTATCATGATGCTGTGTATAGTACTTGAGGAACAAGTAGTGTTTAATGGCTTTTCTAAATTGCTTGATTTCTCTGATTGCTCTTATGTTGGTAGGGAGATTGTTCCAGCACCTTGGTGCATAGCTTGAAAATGCTCTATTAATGGTTGTTTGTTTAAATTTTATGGATTCCCTTGGTATTACTAGAGTGTTTTCTGTAAACGTTCTTCTAGTCCTGTTTTGGGGGTGTGCGTGATTAGATCAACAATAGATGAAGGTGCTGTCTTATTGAATGCTTTGAATGTAATGATGAATATCTTATATAGGATTCTACATCCTATCGGTAACCAGTGGAGATCCTTTAGTATGGGCGTAATGTGATCATTCTTAGATGCTCCATACAGGACATGAGCAGCTGCATTCATGGCCAACTGTAATGGGTTTATGGTGTTTTTTGGGAGGCCGTGTAGTATTACATTGGCATAGTCGAAATGTGGAGTTACTAAGGTTTGGAAGACAGTTCTGAAGTTGTCAGCTTCCATCATGGGTTTCAGATGACGGAGGGTTTTGATTTTGAAGTATATAGATTTTACTGTACGTTTGATGTGATCTTTGAAATCCAAATGTTGATCCAATATTACACCTAAGTAGCGTATATTGGGTTTTACCGGAAGTTCTGCATCCCTGACTTTTAGTGTTGATGGTGGGGAGAAGTCTTTGTTCCGAGTGATTATTAGAACTTCGGTTTTTTTGAAATTTATCCGAAGATTCATAGTGAGGAGCCAATCAGTTATTGCATCGAAGCATTTGATTAAGATTGAGAAATCCGGGCAAGTGACTGATATAGGGGTGAATAGCAGAACGTCATCAGCATACATGAGGCAGGATATGCCGAATGAGCGAGTTATGTGACATATTGGTTGCATATAAATGTTAAAAAGTAGTGCCGATAATGATGAGCCTTGTGGCACTCCCTGTCTTTGTTGGAAGGGTTCTGATGTCTTGTTGCTAACCCGTACTTGTTGCCATCTGTCTTGGAGGTATGATTTGCACCAGTCCCATGCATGATCTTGGATTCCTTTTGCATGGAGTCTCATCAGGAGTAGTTCATGGTCAACTGAATCAAAAGCTGCAGCGATGTCAAGAAAGATCATTGCAAAGCCTTTTTTGATGTCATCAATCCCGTTGTTGAGTGTGTTCATTAATGAAGTCAGTAGGGTTTCTACACCGTGTTCTTCTCTGAAACTGTGTTGGCATGGGTCTAATGGTGAGGCTGTGTCTATATGCTGTTGGATTTGTCTTTGAGTTAACTTCTCTAAAATTTTAGCTAGGTATGGAATATTTGAAATTGGTCTGTAGGATTCGTCCTTTTTCGGATCAAGCTGGTTATTTTTTAGAAGAGGACAGATGGATGTCTTCTTTAGTTCATCTGGGAAGATTCCCGTTGTAAATGATTGTTTTGCGATGTCAGCTATGAATGGACTTAATTCTGAACGCATTGATTTGATCCAGTGTGCTGGGCATGGGTCGTTTGGCGCCGTTGTGGTGTTGATAGTGGCAATAGTTTCCTCTATTGTTTTTATTGATGGGGGAAAAAGATTAGTTAGAGGTGAAAGTATTTGGGGGTTCCGGAAAGCTTCTTGAGTTGTAGCAGTATTTGCTTTTATTGCTTTGGATTGGATGTAGTTGGCATATGACTGAGGATGTATACCTTCTTGTTGTGGTTGGGGTGGTTGTGTGGTCAGCGATTTTACTAATTCAAATAGGTCGCGCGGTTTGTTTAGCGATTTGTTGAGGAGCTTGGCATGGAATTCTTTTCTTCTTTCCATGTTGAGTCTCTGTGTTTTTTTAGGTGCTCCAGGTATATTACTTGGTCTGTTGTACTGCGGGTCCGTCTCCATTTTCTCTCTAGTTTTTTCAGTTGAAGCAAAGAAGATCGTAAATTGGAGGAGAACCATGGAGCTCTGTGCTTTTTGATGGAGTGACTATTAATTGTAGGTTTCTCATCATTTTGTGGGTGCTGGGCATATTGGGAGAGAGTGTTATTCCAGTTGTTGATCAGTTTGTTTAAGTTGTTTGATGGTTTAGATAGTTTTGGTATTACATGCTGAGTGATCAATTCTCTGTCAAGTTGTTTGAAACGAGTTGTCTTTCCTGGTTCACATGTGATTAATTGATGGTTTGTTTGTGATGCTGGAATCCAAAATGTTATTAAGTTATGATCGGACCAGGGGACAGGAGTGACAGATAAATTAATTTGGTTTGATTTGTTGGTATCTGTTGATGAAACGAAGACTAGGTCCAGGAGGTTGCCTTGTTGATGTGTTGGGTCGTTTACGACTTGTTCATATCCTAGGTTGGATAGTGCTTCTAGGAATGTGTTCGATAATTCGTGGTTAGCGGAGTCAAGATTAAAATCTCCCATAAGCCAGTTTGCTTTAGAAGGGTCTTGCGGGTTACATGCTAGATCGATAAGATCGGAGAATTCATCTGCGGCGGTGTTGGGTGCCCTGTAGACGAGGTTTAGAGTGTTAAGTTTATTAGTAACTGATAATATGTTCAGGTGTTGTGTGCTTTTGGTGAAGATTATTCTATATTGTAATGAAGCGTTCTTTATACTCATTACCTGTCTCCTATAATTTTGTTCCAAAAGTGTTTGAAAATAGTATTGTGATTTCCTAAAACAGCTGTTAAAAATAGCAAATATACAGGGTGTCCCAAAAAATGTGAGAACATCTTGTAAATTAAAAGCTTAAATAGTTTACTTATTTACCTTTTTTAGCTATATAACGTCTTTATTTTGACAATTTCCGGTCGCCATCTTTTGTTTTTTTTAATTTGTCAATCGTTTACATCTGTCTTTTTGAATTTTTAAATAACTTATATGCTATGAGATGTTCTCACTTTTTTTGGGCCACCCTGTATATTTGCCTGGTGGGCTGAGGAAGGTGAATTAGATCAGTTAGTGTCTCCAGATAATTTGGATCTCTCTGAGTTATTAGAATCTTCCCAAGATCCTATAGCTACACGAGCTACCCTTTTGGAAACTTTTATATAAGAAGCTGATAAAAACTCATTTTTGAGACTATTTTTTCAGAAAAAAGATAGTCTATTTTGCAGTCGATTTAATATTTTTCCTGACGTCTGGAGACCCACTCAGTTAAAGCAGAAGGCTTTCCTGGAGCTAAAGCCGCATGCTTTGACTCTAGGGACAACTTTTTCCTTAAATTTCCTTGTAAATTCCTTGTGACATTTCAGGGAAAAAATTATACCGTTTTTTTGAGTCAACTCAGTTTGAGGATTTACTTAAGGCTAATATTGTCTAATTTCCTCATAGGTAGGATTTTGTATAAAGTGGGTTCAGTTAATGTTTGGGAATTGCTCTCGTTATTTTCTTGTTTTGTTTTTTTTCTTTTTGTAATAATGCACTCCTCCCTGTATGTAGGTTAGATGACAATTTTTAAGTTTCTCTCATTGTTTATGTACATTGTTTTTCCTTCATATGCTTGTCATTTTTCTTTTGGAAAGTTACACTGAATATTCAATTAAAAAAAACAAACAGATGACACTGCACTGTCCTGTTTTCAACTAGAACAGACCGATTCGTTTGGAACAATAGAGGCTGCCTGAACATCAGGGCATTGGTATGGAGGGAGAATGGGCAGTTCATGTGGAGTGTGAATGGCACACTTGGCTTCCTCTGCCAGTCGCTGTCAGTGCAGTTAAAAGGGTTTCCCTTTCTGCAGTCGACTGGTGCCGTGGCTTTGAAGGAAACAGACTGTCAGGGGTGACAGTTGGGGCCTGGGAGGGCGTACTGCTGGGATCAGCGGGTTGATATTGTAGGATGTGGGACCCATGTGGTTGAAGGACTTGTGTTGGGTGGAAGACGCTGCATTTTTAGCTCCTCAAGAGCCAGCTGTTTCCCTGTCGGAGGGGCCTCTGGTTTTGAGCATGATCAGTGGATTCATTAAAAAAAAAACCATCTAAATCTTTGGAAGGAGCTATTTTCAGCCTCAAATGTTGACCCTTCTGCTGGTTTTGGTATGCGCCAGGCATGCTGTATGCATAGTGGCCTAGTGTGGCGTCCAGTGCAGTATTGAGCCAGTGTGTCCATTGGTGGTAGTCCACTTGGGGACTCCCTACCCCCCCTCCCCCAGTACTGCAAGGGCACGGAGAGTGGCTGAAGTCCCACCAAAGGATATGACCTCAGTGCTTTTGGGGTTTCCTTAAACCTCTTGAAAGGACCATAGAGGGTTTTAGATGTGGTTCGAGAGTCCTCCCCGGAGGAGGGGGAGATCCCTCCAGGGGAAGGGCTCTTGCTGGTACGGATTTTCCAGAGGGACAACTACTCATCCTTGATTATCCTGGTGCTGGTGGCCCTCAATGTTGGAGAGGAGCCAGCAGACCAGTGGAGGATCCTCTACTAGACTTATGAATAGCAAAGGATCCTCCACTGGTCTGTTGGACTCCGGATACAGGCATTCCAGAGACAGGAAAGGAGAGTTCGCATTTAACCAGAGTGGAAGCCCTGCTTTCTACATTTACCAGGAAGTCTACTATCCTAGTGAATGGAGACATAGCGATTCTTCCTGCTATGTACCTGCCTTCTATCCCATAGGTCACTGGTGCGAGGCTAGCCTCTGACATAAGGAAAATAAAAAGATATTTGGTAAGAACGGTTAGCCCTGAAGGACACACGGGAGGCCACAGTTGAAGCAGTCCTTCGCAGGGTCAAAACTGGATCTCTAGGTGGCAGTTTGCAGAGCTTTATGTGACTTGGGTTGGTCTGTGTTGGCCACAGAGGCTGCCGTAAGCTCCCTAGGAGAGTTAGGATGCTTTTCAGAGGAACTGCATTTGGAGTCGGGCTGCCTTTCTGGCAGATGCTATTTATGACTTGGTGTGCACTTCAGTGGTGATTATTGCTATGGCAGTCATGACCCATAGATTATTGTGGTTGAGAAACTGGCCGGCAGATGTTTCTCCAGAACTTGTCTCAGCAAGCTTCCCTTTAGAGGGGAGTCATTGGTTTAGTGAGGATTTGGAGGAGTTAGTAAGAATCTAAGACAGTCTTTGGTGTCCAGAGCAGTTGGTACCAGTTGACAAGAGGTTGGCTCTGGGAGGGGCAGAGATGCTATTTTAGCAGGCCTTTCTCTTCACAGTGGTCTAGATTTGTGACTTGTAGGCAGTCCTTTTGAGGAGGCTGAGATGGTGCTGTAGGGGCAACAGAGCCTCGCAGTGAAGGTTTGGGGCCTATACACTGGGATAGCCAGTTGTTTGAGGTGGTTTTACCAAGCTTGAGCCTAGTTTTTCTTGGACCGATGGGTTCTTAAGATGGTTCATGAGGGGTTCTGCCCTCAAGATGGTGTGGTCTTTTTCCAACATTTTTAGGGAGTTCCCTGGTGGGTAACAGGCAGGACACAAACAGTTCAAAACAGTCCTGAGAAATGGTATTCTATTTATATCATAGTTCCCAGAAAGGAAGGAACTTTCCTGGGCTAGAAACAGGTCAACAAAGCGCTGAGGGTCCCAAGGTTTCATATGGAGGCCTGCAGTCTGTAATAATGACTGTGAGGAAAGAAGAATTTCTTATTTCTTGGAATCTGATGGAGATGTATCTGCACATTCTGGTTTGGCTGGAGCAACAGGATTTTCTTTTGTGTTTTTGCTATCCCAGGGGGTCGCTTCAGTTACAAGCCTTGCTGTTCTGATCATGGCTCCTTGGACTGTAGAAGTGAAAGCAGCCCGGAAGAATAAAAGAGATCTTGGTTTATCTCTATGTGGACTATTGGTGATTTAGGCAAAGGTCAGGATTCTATAGCCCAGGAATTGGGCTGGGGGGGGGGGGAGCAGCTTTGCCGAGAGCAGATTGAGTTCCTGGAGGGCTGCTTTGACTCTGAGGCAGTCTCACATCTGGGGTGGGCATCTTGGCAACAACTCTGGACTTGTTCCTTGGTCACGGGGTTGCATACATCCTCTACACAGGTCACCCCTCCCCATGCCTTTGTTTAGGGGTGTACCCACCGCTCCGTGTAGGTCACCTCTATTTGCTGAGATATAAGAGATAGTTACGTTTATTTTGATTTTTATCCTGTTGCTATAAAAGGATCCACTGTGTCTGTCCCATGCCATTTTGAATTCTATCACTGTATTTGCTCCCACCACTCCATTGGGAGGGCATTCCAAGCATCCACCGCCCTTTCGGTGAAAAAGTATTTCCTGACATTGCCTTTCAGTTTACCCCATTGCATGTTATGCCCTGTAGTTTTACAGCTTCCCTGTCTTTGGAACACATTTGTTTCTTCATTAATACTCTAAGTATTTAAGTACTGCGTTCTGCCATTCAGGCTGGCATCCGCCTCCTGGGTGTTCACAAAGTGCTTGGTGATGGTCACCGCTCACCTGCGCATCCAGGGAGTGTTTGTGTTCTCCTTCCTGGACGACTGCCTCATAAGGGGTTGCTCCGCAGACAAGTTCCTTGTCCGCAACATCCTTGTTTTGAAACACGTGGGGTTTATCGTCAACTATCCCATGTCCCATCTGCAGCTTACTCAGCACCTGGAGTTAATTGGGGCCCTCATGGACACGGCTCAGATCAAGGCCTTTCTTCCCTTAGATCGAGCTCAGCACCTGTCAGCCCTGGTGCAGGACCTGTAGGGTCACACAACGGCCCCAGCCCACCTGATGTTGTGCCTTCTGGGACACATGGCCTTGACTGTGCATGTCATGTCTGACGCCCGCCTCCACATGCGCCTGGCCCAGTGGACACTCAGATCCTAGTTGGCCCAGGCAAAGGGCTGCATCAACGACCGGGTCTGGGTGACCCTGTCACTGGTGGCGTCTATCAATTGGTGGCAGAAATCACAGCACCTCCTGGCGGGATGCCTTTTCAGTTTCCTTCCCTTCAGGCAACCTTCATGACAGACATCTCCAAACCAGGCTGGGTGTCCCACTGTGGTGGACTGCGGACCCAGGGCATCTGGACAGCGGCAGAGAGTCTCCATTAGATCAACTTCCTCGAAATCAGAGCCATTGCGTACTCTCTGCAAGCATTCCAGCACCACTTGAACCAGGTAGTTCTGGTTCAGACGGACAATCAAGTGGCTATGTTTTACCTCAACAAACAGGGAGGTACAGATCGTACCTCCGGTGTGAGGAGGTGGTTCATCATTGGAACTTCGCCTGGGAGAAGGGTATGCTCCTTCAGGTGGTCTACCTCCCAGGACAGGAAAATGTCCTCACAAATTGCCTCAGTCGTGTTCTGCAGCCCCATGAGTGGAGGCTAAACCTTCGCTTGGCACATCGCTTTTTCTTAATGTGGGCTTCTACACTCAACCTCTGCCAGTCCCAGCAAAGCCCAGTTGCCACGCATCTTCTACAGGAATATTGGCCCTGCATTGAGTAGCAGCACAATGCATTCCTCCTATCGTGGTGCAAGGATCTGCTGTACATGTACTCTCCAACCCCTCTGGTCTCCAAGACCCTTCTCAAGATTCAGCGGGATTGGTCCTCTGTGATCCTCATAGCTCCCAGGTGGGCCCAACAGTCGTGGTTTCCTCTGCTGCTCTGTTTCTCTCGGGCGCTGCTGATTGACCTAGGGTGTGCCCTGGACCTGATTTCGCAAGAGGATGCCTCCCTCCTGTACCTCAACCTCTGGTCCCTTGCCCTGATGGCCTGACTGCATGAAAGGATAGCCCTTGGCCAATTTCATCTGCCCAGGGATGTTGAAGATGCTCTCCTAGCATCTTGCAAGAATTCCACAAGGTGAGCATACACCTTCAAATGGCTTAGATTCTTCGCCTGGTGCGCGGATTGGTGTATCAACCCCTTCTCCTCTTCAGTACCAGTGGTGTTGCAGTACTTTGCTGCACCTTTCCCAAGCTGACTTGAAATCCAACTCTGTGAGTGTGCACCTCAGTGCGCTGGCAGCATATCATCATTTGATTGACGGGCAATCCCTGTCCTTCCATCTGCTTGTGGGTTGCTTTATGGGGGGTCTCTTGCTCACGTGACCTCCCATTCGTCCCCCTGCAATGGCCTGGTTCCTGAATGTTTTTAATTAATATATCGAGATAAGCTATTTCCTTTGAACTATATAAATAAACTGTAAATGCGGATCACAAGAGTTGAGCCATTTGATAAAGGACAATAATAGATCCTCTGTGCCCTCCCATATAAGGAAAACCTTGGATATAAAATCTCTTTATACAAACATTCCTCAGAATGCGGCAATTGAGATCATAGCTGATTATCTCATTACTAGAACTAGACCTGACCGCACTCCTACCAGTTTCATTATTCAATTGGCCACCTTGATATTGTGCAACAATTTCTTTTGTTTCCATGACCTGTATTATTTACAAACAAAAGGGGTGGCAATGGCCTCTTCAGTTGCACCGGATGTGGCGATTCTGTACGTATCGCACTTTGAAAAAATGTTCTTGACCACAAACCCTTTCAAAACACATATTCAAATGTGGAAACAATATATTGACGACATTTTCCTTAAATGGGAGGGCACAGAGGATCTATTATTGTCCTTTATCAAATGGCTAAACTCTTGTGATCCGCATTTACAGTTTGATTATTTATATAGTTCAAAGGAAATAGCTTATCTCGATATATTCATTAAAACGCAATAGATGGTTTTGAAACATCTCTGTATCATAAGCCTACGGATAGAAATTCACTTTTGCATTTTAGTAGTTTTCATAACCGGTCTTTAAAAGAAAATCTCCCTATGAGTCAGTTCTTAAGAATCCGGAGACTCTGCACCACGGATGAAGATTTCAATGTTCATGCTAGTGATATGGGTCAAAGGTTTAGAGAACGAGGGTACCCTATTGCCTGTATTGAAAAGGCTCTACATAGGGCTCGGTCAGCAGACAGGACAACCCTCTTACAAAAACGTGTTCCTGAAAGATCTAATAATATCGTCTGTACGCTAACATTCTCCGAACATTCTAAGAAAATTGCCAATATTTTAAGGAAAGCATGGCATATTTTAGCTCCCCTACCGTATTTAAATGAGACACAGCTTTTGGTGGCATATAAAAGAAATTCTAATATAAGAGATATTTTAGTACCATCTGCTTTAGGTAAACCTAAATTTGTTCCCAAGGCTTGTGGACATTTTAAATGTGGCAGGTGTTGTGTGTGAGAGAATGCTTTAGTGTCTAAAAAAGAATTTTTAATGCCTGGTTCCACACACAAAATTTTGCTGCATGATTTTTCTAATTGCGAAACCGCAAATGTCATTTATTTGATTAGTTGTCCTTGCAAACTGTGTTATGTTGGTAAAACCAAAAGGAGTATTAAGACACGTATAATTGAGCATAAGAGCAATATACGCAGGCAAGTGCTCGATAAATCGCTAGTAAATCATTGGATGGATGCCCAACACACGCTTTTTGATCTCAAATTTGTGGTCCTTAAGGTGGTACGGCCTCACTGGAGAGGGGGGAGATTTGGATAAACTCCTCCTCCGTCTTGAACAAAGGTTCATTTATGAACTTCGTGCTCTACAGCCTAGGGCAGCGATGGCGAACCTGTGGCACGCGAAGGCCTTGCAGCTGGCACGCGGGCCCATTTTAAGACTATGTTCCTTGATCGTGAGAAGCAAATGTTTCAGATCATCTTCACTTTCAGCCAGTAATGTGGTATCATCAGGGGCGGCTCTATAATGAGGCGGAGTGAGGCGGTTGCCTTAGGCGGCAAGTTTTGAAGGCGGCAAAAATGCCCCCAAAACAGCCGCCTCACTCCGCCTTCAAAAGATAAAAAAAAATTTAAAACGCTCAAGTTTGTTCCACTGCCGAGGCCGCTTCTCGGCAGTGGCAGATTCACCCTCTCTAGCGGCGGCGGCGGTGGCGGTTGCGGCTGATCTTCAATTTAAATAAAAACCAAGCCGGTGCACAGCCTTCAGTCTCTGTGAAGGAGCCCATGCAGATGCGTTCCGCCCCAAAAAGGAAGTTAATGTAACTTCCTTTGGGGGCGGGACACATCTGCACGGTGGCTCCTCAGAGGCAGGAAGGCTCTGCACTGGCTTGGTTTTTATTTAAACTGAAGATCACTCGCACGGAACAAGAGTGTCTGCTGCTCCTCTGGTTCTTCCCCCCCCCCCCCCTCCTATCCTTTGGATGGGACTTGGGGCCACTCACAGGATGTTCCTTGGGAGAAAAAAGCACCCAGGCACAAGTGGAAAAACAAGGACTAACAGGCAATCCAGCACACAGTCATCCAAGGAAAAAAAAGGCACTCTCTTTAGCTTTAACCACAAGCACTCAGCCACACCAGCTCCCCCCAAAAAACAGAGGCAAACTGGCTTGTAGATGGCATGACTAACTCTTCTATGATCAAATATTTGCCACTCCAGCCAAATCCATCAAAGGCCCTCAAGTTCTGGTGAGGAAAGTGCATGCAGGCAATAGCATCCTTCACATTCTGTATCTCCCAGTTTTAGACTGTAAGCTCAAAGAGCATGTCCCTGTGCAGACAAGTACATCAGTAACACTCCAGGGGGGTTGGGGAAGGAGGCAGCCAGCACCACTCAAAAAACAGCTTGCAGCAGTCAAGTCTCTCCTAGCGGGCCTTAACTGGTCACCGCATGCTGCTCTAGTGCCGTCTACATGCTGCTCCCATCCCGGCTTCCATGGCTGCACTGAACTCTGCTCCAGTGCATGACAAACAGGACCCGCCATTGCACTGGAGCCCAGAAGCCAGATATTGCTTGTTTCAATCCATGCTGTGGTCATGCTGCTCTTCCTGTTCTTGGTCACTCAAGCTCCCCAAGATGTCAGAAAGGCCGTGCCAAACCCTATTTTCGTGCCAGAGCACCATCAGAGGTGAGTGGAATTCCCATTTTTCCAGGGCAAGGATAATGCATGCATATTTTTATATTTTACACTATATTGGGGAACTGCATCTCTTATTTATTTGATGTTGCACTGCATGTGGACTCTGGCTTCTTGGGGTTTCAATTTAAATTTTGTCTACATAATTTTATTTTTACTTTAGATTGTGGTTACTTATTCTGTACTTGGTGAGGGTTGATGTTGTGAGTGTGTGACTGAGGCCAGGTGTTCTCTTAACATGGAGTTTGTACATAAAGATCTATACTATACTGTATTAATTTGACTTGTTCAGCTTTTCAATAGGTGTATGGATGTTCCAGGGCCCACTGTAGTATTTTTACAGTGAGACTTTTTTTGGATGGACTCCTTATGTGAGTTTTGGAAGTTTGTGCTGATATGGTATGGTATGGTAGGTTTGCTCTTTGTTGTAGGGTTTTGTATTAGTTCACAATATGCCTGGTACTTGAGAATAGTGCTTGTTGTTGTTGTTGTTAGTGAGATGATCAGAATCAGATTTTTTTTCTTTTTTTAAATATTGAGTTCTGTGGGTGAATGTCCTGGTTCTGCTCTGCACCTACTGTGGATGCAAAATATATGTTGAAAAAGAAAAAGCAAGAACCATAACGCAGTTTATAACAACAAAATAAAAATCAGTTATAATTTAGTTTTATAAACTGTGCTGTTGATTCTTGCTCTCTTTTAGCTCCTTGGTGTGCAAATAGGACCTACCTAGCCCTGTGCAAGCGGTGCAGTCGCACAGGGCGCAAAGGCTTAGGGGACACATTTTGGCTGTATGCTGTTGCCCTGCTGCCGCTGGCAGGACAATAGAAGGCAGCCAAATTGTGCCCCCAAGCCTTTTCGCAGCACTTTAAGCAGGTCTGGTCCCTCCCTCCTCTGATGCAATGTCAGAGCAGGTAGGGACAGATCTGCTTAAAGTGCCAGCGCCTTTCAGATGGGGCGCATGCCCCCATCCTCCTCCCCATACCTCCATCCAGCACTGCCTGCTCTTTCCCTGCTGCCGGTGCCGCCGTGAAAAAAAAACAGAGGGCGGCAGCAGCAGGGAAAGAGCAAGCAGTGCTGGATGGAGGTATGGGGAGGAGGGGGGGGCGCGTGCCCAAGCTGCAAGTCGCACAGGGCACGATAGCAGCTTGGTACGGCCCTGTGTGCAAACATCTCACATTCCCTCCATATAATCTAAACGGCTTTTTGGTTTGGTTCAGTCCCTGATTGGAATTCTGAAAAAGCCCTTCCTCCCTCTAAGTGGGGGGGCACCATCTCATTCTTCACCTCGGACAGCAGATTGCCTTGAGCAGCCCCTGGGTATCAACAGCATAGCGAAGGTTGTTGATGAGTCTTCCACCAATCTTCACATCTCTGTTGTCTTCATACAATCCTGCTTCTCTGATGATTTGTTTTGCATATAAATTAAACAGGTAGGGGGAAAGTATGCAGCCTTGTTTTACACCTTTGCTTATTTTAAACCATTCTGTTTCTCTTTGTTCCATTCGAACTGTTGCTTCTTGATCAATGTACAGATTGTGCAAGAGAATGATCAGGTTCCTCGTTCCTCGACCTTTTCTGAACCCTGCTTGCACTTCAGGTAGTTCTTGTTCCAGGTACGGCTTTATAGGCTAGATTTATAAGCAATTAAATGACTGGACAAATATAAAGGAATTCCTGTATAAAATTCTGTATGGGTCAGATCAGAATCTTAAATTTTATTTGATAACTAATGAGAAGCCAGTGACCTTTAATGAGCGAAGAAGTCACAAGGTCAAATTTAGACGCATTATGGAGACGTTTTATGGCCATATTTTTAATACGTTGTAATTTGGATATTCGGGACTTAGAGAAAATCTACCATGCCAGCACTAACACCCAAAACTCACATAATAAGAATCCTACATAGGAAAAGGCAGTGCTGTTAATATTGTAGTGGGTGCTATATTCAGTGATGGGAAAGTGATGCTAGAAACAGATTAACGGATGGCATGAGTGCTGCATGTGTTGCTCTGAAATTAACGCATTATGAGCCAAGGATTGACAAGTTATCAGCATGCATGCAACAACAAACATCACATTAATTTTTTTCATGTATAGATTCTTTGGGAATACACACCGAGTCCTGACACAGTTAACAGTTTTAAGAAGTTTATCTTTTTTTTACTCAGGATACATTTGACATGTTATGTGAATAATACATTTAAAATATATTGTGTAACTGAATCAAATTCTTCCTAAATTCATTAAATTGAATGAAATCATTAAAACATTATAAATTGCCAATAAATTGAAATGAAAACCAAAGGATTGTGAATCAAATTGATTCTCTGACAATACAAAGATTCCAACCTTTACAAATGATGTTACATAGTTCAGGCAACTTTATAAAGAGTTTTTAGATACTAAAATCTTGTTGTTAAGGTTTAATTGACGTGCTGGCACTTTGAGGAAATTCTTTGGTTTTGTGCGGCAGTTTGGGCACTCGGGCTCAAAAAGGTTAGCCATCACTGGCCTAGGGGTTTGAATCAAGAAGTTGATCTTTCCATTTTTTTTATAAGTTTAGCGTTCCCTTCTTCCCTTCCTCCCCCTTCCCTCCTCCCCCTTCCCCCCCTTTTCCCCTCCTTTCCTTCCCCTCTTCCCCCTCCCCCCTCCCCTCCTCCCCCCTCCCCCCCCTTTCCCTCCCCCTTGGCGCTTTAATGGATAAGTGTTTCTAATATCATTTGCACTAGTTGGTTTGTGGACAGCCTGTCCTGCCGTTTTTTCAGTGGTTTTTAATTTCCTCCTAATTTATTAAGTTTTTTACATGGTATGCCTTATAATAAGGTCTTTTATATTTTGATATCAATTTTAATACCCTTGTGACACTTTCACCCGATTTTGCTGACCTTTAAACTCACCGTGGCGGGAAAACGCCGGTATTTTAAGCTGTTGCCTGCATTGAGCTTCAAGATGTTTTTTTGAAGTAGCAGCGCAGTGCTGTGCAGATCTAACGGTGGGTTTTCCTTTCTCTTCTTTCCAATTAATCCATTTTTATAATTAGCAATGATTCTTCTTTTCACAAGTTTATTTATTGCACACTATTATATGCCATACGCGTGTGTTCTTTTATTTATACTCTTTCCGTTTATTTATTTATTTTATTTATTTTTCATTTGTATACCGCTACTTCCAGTGATCATAAGCAGATAACTTGCACGTCAAACATAACTATGGGTTACAACTGTATGAGTTACAAATTTACATTTGATTTTCGGGTGAAGAACATTAGGGTTAACATATGATAAATTACGTCCGTTATACTGTAAACGGTCATTTAGTAATACAACCATGTATATATATATTTTCTGGGATGCTAGTTGTGCTCGCAATCTGAGTTCTTCTGTGGAGTTTATGAATTTATTCGTTATAGACATACCGCACGAATGTTGGGAGGATGGCTTGTTTTTTACCCTTTCTCTTTGTCCATTCCGTTCCCCATAGACACAACAACGTACAAATTTACAATACATAACATCCCTTTAAAAGATTTTTTAAAGCGTTCCTGCCTTGTTGCAATATTTTTGGATAAAGTTTTTTTTGGAACAAGTTTTGTGACACGCTCTCCTCATTTGTTTGTACTTACAATCACTATTTGAACAATTGTCAGCTCTCTTGGTATAAGTTATCTTGTGTTCAATTTTAGAGTATGGTAATTTTTATTACACAGGGGACCAACAAACCAAGCACGATTCCACGTGCAACGAACACCCAGTAAGAAAACGTGGAATGCGATGAAGGATGTGTAGAAATTAAAACCTTTCTTGCTTTATTCCACTTCAACCACTGGCCCGACACTGGCCGTGTTTCGTAAAAACCTTCCTCAGGGGCAAAATTGGCTAAAATACATAAAATACACATTTAAAATACTATAAACAAATCATTAAAAAACTATTAAAAACTTAATAAAAAGAAGAAAACAAAGAATGAACCAAGACATATAAATGAAACATGCCAATATTGAAACATGAAAACAAATTAAGTACAGCCAATATACGGAGCATAAACAAAATGGACATTAATAGTAAAAAGATGAAATGGTTATTTAAATATCAAACAAAATGAAGTAATGATTTCAAAACATCAACTTAACAAAATTTAATAAAACATATATATAGATAGGTATATAAGTATAAATAAGAATCAGTTACTTTTTACAGATGAATTAAAAGTATAAACCATTATAAAAATATAAATTATGAAATAATAATGTAATGAATCATAACTTAACATATAAATAGATAAATATGTAAGTATAAAAAACAAATAACTGAAAAGCTAAAACACAATGTATATAATAAATATGTAATACATAAAACAGTGAAGGAGTGGAGGAGTAGCCTAGTGGTTAGAACACTGGCTTGGTAACCAAGCAACCAGGGTTCAAATCCCACTAGCACTCCTTGTGGCCTTGGGCAAGTCACTTAACCCTCCAGTGCCTCGGAAGAAAGGCCTGGCAATCTACTTCCGGTGACACTGCCAAGAAAACCCAGGAGCTTCTGGGTCGCCAGGAGTCAGGACTGACTCGAAGGCACAAAAAAACAAACAAACAGTGAAAGGATGTGACAAATAACAATCACAAGGAAAAGAACCACCATACCTGTGTGTTATGTGCTTCTACTACTGAATTGGCTCCTACCTTAATGCCATAAGAGAGCCTAAGATGTTAAAAAATACACAATATCATTAACAAACAGAAAAACCAGAGGAAAAAACGGATGAAGGATCAAATGCTGAGGGATGAGGACGAGACATTGACCCTAAAACCTATTTATCAATACGGGGAAACCAGCTCCCAGGGAATATGACCCAAAAAAACTTGAATACCTTTTGCTAAATATGATAGAGTTGACAATGTTTTCAAAAGTCTAACACTAAATAATTAATAAAAGAAAAAATTACCTGAATGAAAAGTATCTTTTAACCTCACAAATTTTTCCTATAATGCCATAGTATTAGTCCTATAAATAAACATTTTTAAAAAACTAAGATTAGTATATGTATACTAAAATACATTGTATAAACCATTCATAAGCAAAACGTATAAAAGAAAAGAAAAGGAACCATGCATTATTAAATTGCATGTTCATAGAAAAAATAGATAAAAGGTCAATATTAAACTGAAGATAAAAACATAGGTCCAATTGATATTTTATTAAACCTCTCAAAACCATCATATCTTTAAAATTCAAAAAACAAGTGTGTGGCTAAAAACGGTTATTTTTATAAAACCAAACCATTAAAAAGAAGCTCTCACCATACTCAACAAATACATTGGAGATAGCCACCTACATGCGTAGTAAAAAACTTAAACTCTTGGTATAAGTTATCTTGTGTTCAATTTTAGAGTGTGGTAATTTTTATTGGCATTCTTGGTTTTATATGACAAATTATTTATTTATTTATTTGTTTATCAGTTTTCAGTGTATCATGTGACTGACTTAAGGTATTTACTTTTTTTATTTGGTCCCATATCCTCCTCATCTCCTCCTTTGGTTTTTATTTGTTTATATGGTTTTGTCCTTTTTATTATTGTATCCTTTTTTATCATTGCATTCTTAATGTAAGATTAATATTTATGATTTTATAATTGATAATTTCATTCTGCATTTTTAATGATTTGGCTATATCTATTTATATGTTTTTATACATTTGGGTACATTTGATTGTTTGATTCAATATGCTTTATACATTACTTAAAGTTTTTGATCTATTTATATTTATTTGTATTTATGGTTCTGCTTTTAATTGTTTTATATTATTTTTTTGAGGTGTGCTTATTTAAGACCCCCTGAGGAAGGCTCTCCAGCCGAAACGCGTTGGGACCTAATAAACAAGGTTTCTTTTTATTATTGTCAGTCCTGGTATTTGCATTGGAGATATCGCAGTCAGCACTGGTTCCACCGGCACCAGCAGCTTCGGAGGTACCTTTTGATACCCTTCCGCAGGTATCGCCTGCATTGCATCACTCCATAGACCAACCACTACCGAGGTCTTCGGTGCTGCTGCACTTGATACCCTCGACTTCAAAACACTCTTCCTCCGAGCACTGGAGGTATAGAGGCCCTCATAGAGATTACTCTGATTTCCTTCCAGACTCTGATTCTGAGCCAGAGGTCTCGATTCCGAATCCATTGATTCCGATACCAACAAGGATGTGCCATCAGATCCATCGTCTCCTTATGAGCGTCAAAGGTCTCCGCTTGAGGACATGTCTTTTCAGGTTTTTATTAAAGACATGGCAGGTGCCCTGGATATATCTGTGATTATAGAGACAGAACTCAGGGCAGAGAAGCTGTAATTTCTACATCCATTGGCTCCGAAGGAGGCTGCAACCCTCCCTGTGCATAACATCTTGAGAAATTTGATGGCTAGGATGTGGGACTCTCCTATGTCAATTTGCACAGTCACCAAGAGGCTCAATACTCTTCACAGAGACCCTTCTCCTCCAGGGCTTCAAAAACCTCAACTCCCTCATCACTTTCTAGTAGTTGAGTCTGCCATGAGAAGGATTAAAAGCCAAAAGAACCATTCATTGGTTCCTCCTGGAAGAGAGGCCAGGCCCCTCAATGCTTTTAGCAGAAATGCTTTTCAGGCAACTGTGTTAGCCTCCAGAATAGATTCCTACATGCTATATATGGGCATGTTCCTCAGGGATGTCTCGAGGGATTTGGCAGAATTTACCACCTCACCTCCCTCTGACAGGCAGCTTATCAGGTTTTAGTCGCACATGCCCAAAACACTTCAAAATTTCTAACAAGGGCAACCTTTGATGCTTTTGAGGCCAACAGCAGGGCTGCTGCATCCTGCATTGGAGCTAGAATAACAGCCTGGCTTCAGGCATCTGATCTGGAACAATGCGTCCAAGATAAGTTAATCAACATTCCATGCAGTGGGGGAAATCTTTTTGGCCAGAGATGGAGGGAAAAAACAGGTGAGATAGAAACAGACAACCTCAAAATGAAGAGGCTTTCTAGAAAGATGGCAGATCCTTCTAAAAAGAAGACTGCCACCAAAAGCCTTTCTCAAAAAAACAACACTGTCCACCCTATCACTCCTATTTCTCCTACTCTGCTCCACAACAACAGAGACAGCAGGGCCAAAAACAACCCAGGAAACCCAAGGTTACCAAACCATAGCCTTCTCCTACTGCTCAACCAGCTCAGAGGTTTTGACTCCTTCCTAAGGAGCATGGCCAGTTCTCCCATGACTTCTCCACCTTCTTCCAAGATCCAAGGGAGACTAGTCCACTTTGCACATCACTGGAGAAACATTACCTCAGAACCATGGACATTACATCTAGTAGGCCAGGGTTTACAGATGAAATTCAGAGATCTTCCACGCGCTCATTTTGTAGGCCAACCCTCCTTAGATCTCCATCAAACCACCTTGTTACAACAGGTGATCCTCTCTCTACTAATGCAGGAGGCAATAGAGGAAATGTCCCTTTCTCAACAAGGCTTTGGTTCTACTCCCAGTACTTTCTTATTCTTCTCCCAAAGAAGACGGGAGGCCACAGGCCTATACTAGATCTCTGAAACCTCAACAAATTCCTTTTCAAGGAAAAATTCAAGATGATTTCTTTGGGTACCCTTCTTCCTTATGTCCAACCAAACGATTGACTTTGCTCCTTAGACCTAAAGGATGCTTATATTCACATACTCATCCACCCAGATTACAGAAAGTTCCTCAGATTTGTATTTCGGAACAATCACTACCAATATCGAGTCCTTTCTTTCAATTTGGCTTTGGCACCCAGAGTGTTCAAAAAGTGCCTAGTTGTGGTGGCAGCCTGTCTTCGAATTTTGGGGATCTTTCTGTTCCCCTGCTTAGATGATTGGTTGCTAAAGGCAGATATTGTTATGGCAGCCCTCAAACAGACTATCCACATCCTACAGGAGTTATTTATTTATTAGGTTTTGTCATCCAAATTATTAGTTAGGTTTTGTCATCCAAAATTGCACCTCATTCCAACTCAAAGCCTAGAGTTCATTGGAGCTTGACTAGACACGATCCAAGCTCGAGCATTTCTGCCAAATGACAGATGTGCCCGACTAATGTCCTTGACATCACAGATCCAACAACAGGAGTCAATAACAGCCAGAACATTCTTTCATAGTCCATGTCGTTCCATATGTTCATCTCAACATGAGAATAGCACAGTGGACTCTCTCACAGCAGTGGAAGCAATCCACAGACCACCTCTCAGACTCCATCACCATCACTCCTCAGATGAGGTCAACCCTGCAGTGTTAGAGCAAACCACACAACCTCCTCATAGGGTTACCTTTTCAGCTGTCTGTACCACAGTGTACCCTGATGACCGATGCATCAAAGCTAGGTTGGGGGACTCAGTCGTACGACCCATGGCCTATGGATTTCGCAAGATAATCTCCTACACATCAATCTCCTCGAACTCAGAGCAATCTTCAATGCAATCCAGGTCTTCTCTGCCCATCTCAGGGGCCACCCAGTCCTCATTCAGATGGACAACCAGGTGGTCATGTTTTATGTGAAAAAACAGAGGAGAACAGGCTCTCTCCCCTTATGCACAGAGGCCATCTACTTGTGGAACTGGGCAATCTCTCAGGAGATGCACCTTCATGCAGTATACCTTCCAGGAACAGAAAATTCCTTAGCCGACAGACTGAGTTGCGTCCTCTCTCCGCATGAGTGGAGGCTGGAACCTCAAGTAACTCAACACTTGTTCTAGCTTTGGGGAAAGCCTTTTTGTTGAAATGGTAAGGAAAAGGAGACCACTATGGCTTTCGAAAGAAGTAGTTGAAAAAGTGAATTAAAAGAGGGAGGCCTTCATGAAATACAAGAGATCACAGAGAGAGGAAGACAGGCATCTATATTTGGAAAAACAGAGAAGCTAGCAAAGTAGTCAGGAAAGCAAAGATTCAAAAAGAGGAGGAAATAGCCAATGCAATAAAATGGGGGGGGGGGGATAAGATATTTTTCAGATATGTTAGTGAGAAGAGTAAGGGCAAAAGTGGTATTGTCAGACTCAAGGGTGAAGGGGAGGAATATGTAGAAGCTGATGAGGATAAAGCAGAATTGCTTGACAAATATTTCTGTTCTGTTCACAGATGAAGAACCAGGAGCAGGATCTCAGAAAACACCCACAAACAGGAACAGAAGCGAGGGACATCTTGAACAATTTTCAGAAGACTGTGTTCGTAAGAAACTAGCTCAACTTAAAGTAGACAAAGCGATGGGAATCCGAGGTCGGACAGCAACTTGGTCGTCCTTTGCACTGCTACCCGTGCCTCCGGAGCTGATGGCGCTGAGAGGAGCCAGTTGTCGAGGTACGGGTAGACAGCAATGCCCTGCTTGCAGAGGTGGGCCACTGCCATGGTAACATACTTTGTGAAGACCCGTAGGGAGAGGCCGAAGGGAAGCACCGTGTATTGGTAGTGTTCATCCCGCACCTTGAAGCGGAGGAATTTTCTGTGAGAGGGGTGGATGGGGACGTGTGAGTAGGCTTCCAGGAGGTCCAGGGAGGCAAGCCAGTCCCCTGCTCGGATGAGAGGTAGGATGGAGTTGAGGGAATACATGCTGAAGCGTTCCCTTGTGATGAATCTGTTGAGTTTGCGGAGGTCTAGGATCGGGCGAACTCCCCCTGACTTCTTGGGAATGAGGAAATATCTGGAGTAGAAGCCAGAACCGACTTTGGCTGCGGGAACTCTTTTGATGGCCCGAGACGCGAGGAGGTGTTGTAGCAGTTTGGACATTGTGGAGCATAGTTGTTGGGGAGGTTCACTTACTGGCTGTGAGCGCTGAGCCGGCAGGGATGCGAAGCGTAGACAGTACCCTTCCTGTATGATTTGAAGAACCCATTTGTCTGTGGTTATTGCCTGCCAGGCTGGGAGGAACGCGGATAGACGGCCCCCTACAGGGGCCATGGTTGCAGTCAGCCCTGTGTCAAAAAGATGGCTTAGCTGGCTGAGAGGCAGCCTGTTTCTTGGGTTTGCGGTCCCTCTTGTTTTGCCGCCGGTTGTTGGAGAGTTGGTAGGGGTGCTTGTAGCTGTGCAGGGCCTGCCACTTCCGAGAGGAGCTGTAGCGCTTGGTGGGGTAGTAAAGTTTCCGGTAGTAGCTGTTTTTGTGTGCAGCGGAGTGGCGCTCCAGGCCCTCCGCTTCCAGGGTCTTCAGGGTGTTGCAGTGCTCCTTAAGGTCATTGACGGTGTCCGTGACCTTGTCTCCGAAGAGATATTCCCCTGTGCATGGGGCATCGGCAATCCTGTCGTGGGTGTCCTCTCTTAAGCCAGAGGCTTTTATCCAGGCCCACCTTCTGGCTGAGACAGCGGTGCCCGCTGTCCTGACGGCTGTGTCAAAGGCGTCGAAGGCAGTGGCCACCAGGTGTCTGCTACATTCAGTGACATCCTGTATGGATGAGGCGGCTTCAGCTTGCGAGTCCTTGGGAAGGGCTGAGAGTCGGCTCTTTAAAGTTGCCAGCACGCCATCCAGGAAGTGCACGTGCTGGAATTGGTGAGCCGCAATTCTAGCACTTAGCATCGCTCCCTGGTACACCTTATTCCCTATGTCGTCCAGGAGCTTGGAGTCTCTCCCAGGTGGATGGTTGGCTAGGGTCCTGGAAGACTTGATCTTTTTAAGGGCCAAGGAAACAACTATGGACTGATATGGGAGTTGTTGTTTGAGGAAGCCGGGAGTGGGCTGGACTTGGTATTTGATGTCCAGTCGACTAGAGCAAGCTTGGCCCGAGGCGTGGGTCTGCCACAGCAAGAGCTGGTTGTCCCGCAGTTTTTGATGGATAGGTAAGGCCGAGGCCGGTTTTGGTCTGTGGAGGTACTTATGGAGCTCCGGCTCCTGATCCGTGGCCTTGTCGGTTGTGAAGTTCAGAGCTGACATCACCTTTTTCAAGAACGTTGGGCAGGTGAGGTCCTCAGGAGGGTTGGAAGGGCCCTCCTTGTCCTTAGCTGGCGGCTCGGAATTGATGGGCTCCTTGGAAGCCGCGGATCCCACGGGGGCAGAGTCGTTGCTTTCCCCCTCGTTGGCGCTGGATTCCTCGGACAGGAGGTCCCGGGGGAGGGAGACCTGGATAGAGTCAGAGGGTTGCTGGCGGATGCGGCGGCTGGAGCTGTCACTGGGAATGCACCGGTCTCTGCCGGTTGGCATTGCTTTGATTCCTGAGGAGCAGTCTGTTTGACAAGGCGCGAAAGAAGTTCAAAGATTGCTTCAGAACTGTCCTTGGATGAATGTACCTTGCTGTGCCTGCGGGTTGAGCTGTTGGTAGAGCTAGAGGAGCTGTGCCTTCTTCGCTTGTTGAGGAGAGCTCTGCTGTTCTCGCTGGAGGTGCTGTGTCTTTTGTGCTGCTTCCGGCGAGAGGCATGCTTGCGAGACCGCTTAGGGCTGCGAGATCCACTCTGATGCCCGCCCCGACGTTTGTGGCGCTGAGGGCTGCGATGCCTGCTGTGGCGCCGACTTTCCGGGCTGCTGCTGCTGTTCATTGATGAACCGCGCTTTCGGGGACTTCCTCTCCCGGCGCGGTCATGATGGCTGGGGCTTTTTCTTACGGCACGGTGACTTCTGGAGCCGGAGGAGTGGTCCCATAGCTCGGGGAAGCCTCTTCGTGCCGAGGAAACCCCGCACGGGGGGAGCCTTCTGATAGGCCCGCCGACTGGCCAATGGAGCGCCTGTGGGCGGGGCTTGTGATCACGCTGCCGGCGCCATCTTGGGAAGCCTATGCCTACTTCGTGGAAGACCGTGCCTGCCTCGTGGAGCCCTCCGGAGGGTCCACGGAGTGTCTGGCAATAGCCGGAAGCCTGGGAGGCGAAGGGGAGACCAGAGCAGACAGGAGAGCAGGCTGCTGGCTGGGGAAGGAGGCCGCAGGCGGCACATCCCGGGCCGGAGAAGTCGGACCTTGATGCGGAGAGCTCCGAAGTTGCAGGGGGGCTGGAGAGGAGCTGGAAACAGTCAATCACTTCTGATGCAGCCCAGGAAATCCTGGAGAGCGTGGCCTCTGTGCTTGCATGCTCTGGGAGACACACGTGAGCACTTTGAGCAGTCTTGTACCTGGTGATCCGGCCCCAAGCATCTGATGCAGCAGTCGTGGCTGTCGGTGGTGTTCATCTTCCTGCCGCATCGTGGGCACTTTTTAAATCCGGGTTTTGGCATCTTGTAGAGGTAAGAATCAGCGATTCTAGTTATTTTAGTAGGAGGAGAGAATCCGTCTTGATGGCAAGGCGGAAGAAGATAGACTGGCTGGGCTAGGGGCGGGCCGGGGAGGTGGTGCCATCCGGAAGTGGTGCCACCCACCATGTTCAGAAATCTGAGCTCTGGAGAGCACTTCCATACATGGCGCCACCCGGAGGACGTCACCTGGTGTGGCTGACGCCTTCCTGCTTGTCCATGGAGAAGCAGGACTGTATGAAGACAACAGAGGTGTGAAGACTGATGAAAGATTCATTAACAGTTCATTATGCTGACAATACCACGTTACTTGCTGAAAGTGAAGACTATCTAAAACATTTGCTTATCAAGATCAAGGAACATAGTCTCATAATGGGCCCGCACCTTAATATGAAGCAGATAAAGATCTTGACAACTGGCATAATCAATCTCTTGACGGAGAAGAAATAAAGTAGCAGACAACTTTAACCTGCTTGGATCAATAATGAAACAAGCAGTTGAAAAATCAAACAATGCATTGCTCTTGGTAGAATGACTTTGAAGGACCTGCATACAGTTTTCAAGTGCAGAGTTGCATCTTTGCATAGAAAGATTTGACCTCTCCAGGCCATGAATTTTCAATAACATCATATGGATGTAAATGTTGGACAGTGAAGAAAGACGAGAAGCAAATTGATGTCTTTGAATTATGGTGCTGGTGAAGAATATTGTATATACCATGAATTGCTCGAAGAACAAATAAATCAGTACTAGAGGAGATCAAATCTAAGCTTTCTTCAGAATTTCAAATGAGAAGACTTCGACTTTCATACTTTGGACACATCATATGAACAGAGATCATTAGAGAAAGACATCATGCCTGTCAAGGTTGAAGGTCAATGCAAAAGAGGAAGGCCAGCATTGCAATCAATACAGTAACAGTAGATATGGATGCCACTCAATCATCAATTGAACACATGACTGAAGACCAAACACAGTTTAAGACAATGGTTCCCAAAGTGGTCTATATGGACCCCCAAGGGTTGATTTCGACTTGCAGGGGATCCATGCCAGCGAGAAAAAAATTGGGGGTGCACGAGATGTAAATGGGGTGTCCATGTGAGCAGACCTCCCATTTAGGCAGATCATAATCAACATTTAGGCGTTCCGTAAATGTCTTATTACACCTAACACAGATTGTATTTACATAATACGTATAATAGACATAGAAATTACTTAAACAATTTTATGAAATATAATTAATAAATATATATAAGTACCTGTCATATAAAGACCATACGACCAATTGGTAAAATTTAATATACCTCCTTATGACAGGAGACAAAACTAGCAGAGGAAAGGAGGCTTCATATACAAAAGAAACATGCGAGAAGCATATCATTCCAAAGTTCTCCAGCGATATTGAGATGGCTGAAAATCGCCAAATTAAAAACAAGGAGGTTAAAAAGGGTCAATTCCTATTTAAAAGCATAAATATAAAAATTGATAGAATAAATAATGTTATGGGTTCAACAATTCTTTTAAACCTTTTTCCAATTCAAAAGGACAGAGCAGTGAAGCGACTCCCGAGTACATCAGTACCTATCTGCTTTGTGGTGTACTACATTCATGTGCAAGTTTTTACAAGTTTTCATACCAGCAGCAACGCATCGCACGTGTACGTGCAGTGAATAACACTTGCCCAAACTTGTACCAAAGCTTTGCACAGACTTGTTTGATTCATCAATTATAAATAAGAGTGTTAGAGACAAACACTGTTCATTTGTTTTCTGAGTTTTGAGAAGAAAAGTGGTTTGAAAATATGTTCAAAAATATAAATAGGTACATGTCAAAGTGAATCAAAATCATCTTTAGGAGTGCCTAAGAAAAGTACAAAATTTTATACATAATTTTGTAGTCGCTCCGATTGCATAGAGCCATAGACGCTGATCATGACTTTAGGTAAAGTCGATTTTTCCTAAATTCCTATAAAATATTTTTAAAATTTGTGTGCTGTCTGGGCAGGAATCAATTTTGAATTGCTCTGTCTTATCATATTTAAATAGCTTCATTTTTGTCAACAGATAACTTCTACCCAACATGGCCCAAGCTAAAAAATTATAGGCAGTATGGCGTTGATTATTTGAAGTTTGGCTTCATTCCATCCCTGTCGGACAAACATCTGCCCATGTGCCTTTTGTGCAACAGAGTTTTAAGCAATGATGCTATGAAACCATCCAAGCTGGAGGATCATCTGAGAAGGTGTTACCCTGATAAAACAAGTAAAGATTTGGCATACTTTAAAACACTGAAAGAAAAACTTCAGAAGAGAACCACGGTGGACAGTATGTTCGCTTCAACGTCAAAAAAGAGACGATGATGGTTTGTGGGCGTCTTACAATATTTCACTACTTATAGCAAAATCAGGAAAGTCTCATACTATTGGGGAACAGCTAATTTTGCCGACCATTGAAAAGGTTTTAAAAACTGTTCTACACAAGCCTGCATTTTATACTCAAAAGAATTCCGTTGAGCAACAACACAGTTCAAAGACGTATTGATGAAATGAGTCATGATGTTGAAAGCTTCTTGAGTAATTATCTGCAAATGAACCATTTCTCTATTCAACTGGACAAGTCAACGTTACCTGGTAATGAAGCACTATTATTGGCATATGTTCATTTTGTTATGGACCAAGAAATCCATGAACTGCTCTTTGCAAGAACTTTGACAACAGACAATAAAGGCGAATCAATATTCAATGTTTTGAAAGATTTCATGGAAAAAGCGATCCCTTTATCAAATATAATATCAGCAGCAGCAGATAGAGCACCAGCCATGTTTGGGCGCTATCGCGGTTTTATAAGCCATTTAAAACAAAATGGTGGAGGAGTAGCCTAGTGGTTAGAACACTGGCTTGGTAGCCAAGCAACCAGGGTTTGATTCCCACTAGCACTCCTTGTGGCCTTGGGCAAGTCACTTAACCCTCCATTGCCTCGGAAGAAAGGCATGGCAATCTACTTCCGGTGACACTGCCAAGAAAACCCAGGAGCTTCTGGGTCGCCAGGAGTCAGGACTGACTCGAAGGCACACATTGCATTTTTGCAAAACAAAATGTACCCGGGGTGTTTGAAATTCACTCCATCATTCATCGACAACATTTAGTAGCTAAAAATCTGAGTGCCAGATTGCATCAATCTCTTCAATTCGTCATAAACACAGTAAACAAGATTCGTAGCAATGCGTTGAATTCTAGGTTATTTGCGCAGTTGTGTGAAGAAAATGACGAGGACTTTCATCGATTACTCCTTCACACTAAAGTACGCTGGCTCTCGAAAGGCTTATGTTTGACAAGATTTTTTTCACTTTTTGAGACCGTTTTAGAGTTTTTGGATGCTGAACATCCCATTTTGAAAGAAAATTTATTCAAATGGAAACCAGACATTGCTTATTTAACAGATTTGTTTACTAAATTTAATGAGGTTAACTTGCAGTTACAAGGTGACAGTCTGAATTTAATAAAAACAAAGTCCATCATTGCAGCCTTTTTTGCCAGAATGAATCTAATGAAGCAAAACATTGGACGGAGATAATTTTCCCAGCTATCCAACTTGTCATTGACAAACGTCCAGGATGATGACATTTCAGTCTACGTTCAACATTTAAATGTCCTTCACACAGACTTTAAAACCAGGTTTGAGGATGTTTTGACTATGGAAATCCCACAGTGGATTATCAATCCATATGGCGACATTGAAGAATCGGATGTCATATTACAAGAAGAACTGATTGGAATAAGCACTAACGAAGAACTTAAGGTGCAGTTCAGAAAGGGGTATCAGCATTTCTGACTTCAGAAAGATATACCTGTTGCTTATCCTGCATTATGGACTATAGCAAGAAAGCTTTTGATAGCTTTTCCATCTTCATACCTCGTGGAAAAGGATTTTAGCGCGGTTGCCAATCTTCTTACAAAAAAAAGAAATCGATTGCAAATCACTGGACATGGAGATTTAAGACACTACCTCACTAAATTGAAGCCTAATATTGAACAATTGCTATCAGAGTATCAGGTTCATCCCTCTCATTAACAGCATTATTTGTGTATTAATTTTATGTAAGAAATTTACTAGGTTCTGATTTGTTTCATTTCAAATCCAAATATTTACTTGCATTTTGTGTCTTTTCAATAAAAATTGTACATGTTTTTCTTTTTTTACAATTGTCCACTCTACAAAAATACCCTATCAAAGTGAGCAGCACTGTGTCAGCTGTCAAAAACACATTTGAAGTTAATAAGTTTAGGAAAATTCAATATTAGGCAGGCAGGGGGGTCTACGGGGCAAAAAGGTTTGGGAACCTATAGTTTAAGACAACTAGCCACAGAGTTGCCATGAGTCTACATTATGTCAAAGGCACTCAACAACACATTAAAATTCATGAAGAAGTGGCAAATGTTACTATCTTCAACCAATCCATTGGTGACCCATTCCTTTATATTTCAACTTGCTCCCTGAGGCTTCTTCAGGGTGAGTCTGAAAAATGTCATAAAAGGAAAATAGAACGTGGGCACTGCAAATTCAAATATAAAACAATAAATCTTAATCTTCAAGACAGTGGACTTACTCAAAATGATCTCGCTTGCATATCGTGGCGCTTAGGTAGAAAAGATGCTGATGCATTCACACTTTCCTTCATACAAACACAAATTGCATTCAGTATATTGAATGAGTTCAATTACAAGAATCAGTGCTATTCAGTTTCAGAGATGAGTCCCATAGGATGCACAATTCCAGTTAAAAATGAATTTATTTATTTAAAAGGATTTCTATACCACCTTCTCCTTCAATCAAGGAGGTCTACACGGCAAACAATCAACAAGTAATGGTTTGTGTGTGTGCATGCAGTGATACAGTGAGTGCGTGTGCGGTGGTGTGCCGTAGATGTGTTGAGCTATTTATAGCGCTATTATACAATCCTATGTACATGGGGAAGGGGAAGGGGGTTGGTCTGGTTTTGACTGGTGAGTAGTTCATGTGATGACCCCGTAGTGTTCAATGAAGAGTGTTGTCTTAAGCTGCTTCCGAAAGTCCATGATGTCTGTTGTTAATCGTAGTTCATCTGGGAGGGCGTTCCAAATTGCTGGTGCAGCCAGAGAAAGGGCTCGGTCCGCGGTGTCCTTGCGGACCTTGGTGAAGTCTTTTGGTGTATTAACACGGTTGAAAGTGCCCCTCCTCCTCAGTCGTGTGCTCCTGTCAGATTGTATGAGTGGTTGTAAGCTGAGAGCTGATGTCTGTTGTTTGATTTTGAATATGTTTATGACTGTCTTATATTTGATGCGTGAGATGATTGGAAGCCAGTGGAGATCTTTCAGAATGGGTGTGATGTGTTCTTGTTTTGCTGTGCCAGATATTATGCGTGCCGCTGTGTTTTGTGCTAGTTGCAGAGGTCTGAGTGTCTGTTTTGTGAGACCGAGATAGATTGGGTTGCAGAAGTCTAGTATGGGGTTATTAGTGCCTGACAGACTGTGCGGAAGTGCTCCGGGGAGAGGAGGGGTTTGAGGCGTCGGATTAGTCTCATCTTGTGGTATGCGTTTTTGGTGGTTCTGCTTATGTGAGATTGTAGATTCAGCTCTTTGTCTAGAGTCACTCCGAGGTATTTTACTTCAGTTTTATGGGTATGGTTGTGTTGTCTACCTTGATGTTGAGTGGAGGTATGAAGTCGGTGTTTCGGGTGATGATTAGTGCCTCAGTCTTGCTATAGTTTATGGTCAGGTTGTTGTCTTGAAACCAGCTGGTCATGTGCGTGAGACAGTTTGTTATCTTGGAGTAGTCTGGGTTGTTGAGTGTGATAGGTGTGTATATCATGATGTCATCGGCATAAATTGTGTATTGTATATTGTGTTCTTTCATGATGTCGCATATTGGCTAGATGTAGAGGTTAAATAATAGCGCCGATAAGGCGGATCCTTGTGGTACGCCTTGCAGGGCCTTTATGGGTCGGGATGTGTTGGTGCCGACCTTGACCTGTATCTGTCCGTTAGGTATGAGTGGAACCACTTCAGGGTGGATCCATGTAGCCCAATGTTCTGTAGTCTTTCGTGCTGCATCAATCTTCTATAATGACCAACTTTTACAACCAGCTGGCTCCTTGGTAATAAAAAAATGTAAATTCTTCAATTGTGTGAGATTTTGACAAGCAATGAGTGACAAATGGAGCAGTTTCCTTCTTGGTATATATGCCTGATTGGTGCTCTATATTTTCTGAATAGTCTTACCAATATAGACTTTATGGCACAGACATAGAAATCAAAACAGAAACAAAAGCTTTTGATTTAATTTCTAACCAATCCAATTACAATAATAATCTACTTTATTTCCTCTCAAGAACGCTGAAATACCCTACAAACAACAAATTTAGAGGAGAAAAAGACCTCAGTATAATTTTATATCCCTCTGCATGGCAATAGAAACCTTTGCCAAAGGGGAGTTGCCTTCAACATACATCATAGGTCATAAAAAAACTCCTCTCATTCTGCTCTTTTATTCACTTTTTATTCAATTAAAAAAACATTCAATTTTAATAAACAATTCAATACCCCAGTAGTAAATTCATTTCAATTCATAATACTGAAATCTCAATTCAACCATACATGGCAAAATCTGCTCTGCTTAGCTCCACCTAGAACCATCAGTTCTCAACAGGCTCCGTTCTACAAACAAAGCATATAGGAAACTTTGCTAGAGCATAACTTTAGTTATTAGTTACTTTTGAATTGGTGATGCACTTAGCTTTCATAGATTTCAGTGTCCCTTGGAGGAAATCTTTCAATGATCAGTCCTACAAAGATCTTTGTTTCGCAAATTGCTTCATCAGGGGCTATTCAAGGTCTTTCCAAACAATATATCTCTTAAAGAATCTGTGAGCTCCAGCATGGCATCTAACGTCACCGTATTCTTATATTTAAAGAACGAATCGAAGGGAAGGGGAGGAGGAGCCAAACAGCTATCATATCCCACTCTTAAGGAAGAACCCCCGATAAGCCCATTGACTTACTGCAGTTATCCATAAATGAAAATAGGATTTATTTATTTACATTCTCTTATATACTGCGCTATTCTGCATCAGTGTGGTTTACATTGAACAAACTGAAATTACATTGAACAGGGCATTATAACTTGGAGATAACTATTTTACAGGGAACATGGGCTATGGAGGGTTAAGTGGCTTGCCCAAGAGCACAAGGAGCACCTGTGGGACTAGAAACCCCAGTTCTTCCGTCCCAAGGTTGCTGTCCTCTAGTGGGATTTGAACCCCCGACCTTCCAGCCTGAAGTACCTTGCCCCAACCACTAGGCCACTCCTCCACTCCTTAAAAAAGAAAAAAAAAAGTTAAATATCTTTAAAAAATACTCCAGTCAATCGTATTGTTCAAGCCAAATGGCTCCAATGAATTTAACTTAAAAAATCCACTTTTGTTCACGTTGCAGGAGTAATTTACCCCTATCACCTCCACGTAAATTCATTGGGACAAGATTGATGGCCATGCCTCTCGCATCTAAAAAAAAGTATGATTAAATTGTTGGCAATAATTAACTAGAGGTGTTTCCTCCTTCTGTTTAGATAAACAATACTTATGTTCGGATAATCAGACACACAATTGAAGAGTCTCTTGAACCAATCAAAGAGGATGGTGAGGTTGGAATTATATAATGCCACTTTGGTAGACTATTGTCGTAAGGAAATTATTCCTAGGGGACTTAGTCCTTAAAGAACCAAGGATGTTTTTAGATGATGGACCATTTATACAGAAGTGGAATAGCATATTAAACAAATGTGCATTGGATTTAATGTTACTGCTTATTGAAACATCAAAAGATAAGAGTGTAGTGGTTAAGCATGAATTGAAAACAGATTTAAAGAAATTGAAAATGGAAGAAGTCTCTTCTAAGTGATACAGGGAAGTACAGAAGCAAATTGATTGATATAGATCAGAATTGAGGACAATTAAAGTCAAAAAGCTTTTAAGGGATGAAAAAGAAATTGAGGACGATACCATTCACAATTGGTCCAAGTTTCTAAGTCTGAATAATTTTTCATACTGCTGTAAGGTGAGGTTTGATTTATTCTCCGAAAGTATGCTTTCTAGTGGAGATGAAGACTCAGGGGCGAGGGGTTTTACTCACGGTATTTCTTGGTTTCAAAGAGGACTGGCGGCTTTCATCCTATTCTGGATCTGCGTGATCTCAAGAAGTTCCTGGTTAAAGAGAAGTTCAAGATGCTCTCCCTTGGAACATTGCTGCCTTACCTCTGCCAGGGAGATTGGCTGTGCTCCTTTGATCTCAGAGACATGTAACACATATTTTCATCCACCCAAGACACTGGCAGTATCTCTGGTTTGTCAGCAGAGGAAGCTACTACCAATACAGGGTTCTGCCCTTCGGCCTGGCCTTGGCCCCAAGGGTGTTCACCAAGTGCCTGGCGGTGGTTGCTACCCACCTGCGGTTGCAGAGGGCGTTTGTCTTTCCCTGCCTAGGCGACTGGCTGGTCAGGGGCCTGCCTGCCATAGAAGTGCAGTGGGCAGCATGCCGCACCATTCTCACTCTTGAGCACCTGGGGTTTGTCATCAACTACCTCAAGTTCCACCTGCAGCCGACCCGAAGCCTGGAGTTCATAGGGGTGGTGCTAGACATAGTCCAGGCCCAAGCCTTTCACCCCCTCGACAGGGCCCAGTGCCTGGTGGTATTCACAGGGGAGGTTTAGGGCCAACCCTTGGCCTCTGCCTGGCTCATGCTGCGCCACCTTGGGCCCGTCTCCACATGCAGCCGGCCTGGTGGTTCCTCTGCTCCCAGTGGTCCCAGGCAATGGGGCACCTGCAGGTCAGGCTGACCATCACCTGTCCCCTTGCTGAGTCCCTCGACTGGTGGCAGCAACCACTGAACCTGTGGGCAGGGATGCCTTTTCAGGTCCCATCTCTGCAGAGGGTCCTCACCATAGACTTCCTCAGTTGGGCTAGGGGGGCCCATTGTGGCGACCTCCACACTCAGGGCCTGAGTTCAGCGTTGGAGAGCCTCCAACAGATCAACTTTCTGGAGCTCTGGGCGATCACCTGCACTCTCCAGACTCTTCAATTCCTCCTGCGGAACCAAGCCATCTTAATCCAGATGGACAATCAGGTGGCGATGTTCTACATCAACAATCAGGGGGGCACAGGATCGTCCCTCCTATGTTTGGAGGCGATCCATCTCTGTACATTTGCCAGCAAGAGCGGGATGCTCCTTGGAACAGTATACCTTTCCAGACAGGACAATTTTCTGGCTGACCGCCTGAGCTGGGTTCTCCAGCCCCACTAGTGGTGGCTCGACCTGCGGGTGGTCAACCGACTGTTCCACCATTAGGGCCTTCCTGTGCTTGATCTCTTTGCCAACCCAGCCAATGCTCAGCTGACTTGATTCTGCTCCAGAATGCTGCATCCCTTCCGGGTGGCAGCCAATGCGTTTCTCATTCCATGGACGGAAGGACTCCTTTATGCGTTCACTCCCATGCCACTCATCGCCAAGACCCTCTTCAAGGTCAGACTCGACTGGGCCACCCTGTTTCTCATAACACCCTGGTGGCCCCGGCAGCCCTGGTTCCCCACTACTCTTCAGTCTATCTCGAGTGTCTCTAGTCACTCTGGAATGCCCCGGACCTGCTGTCGAAGGATGCAGGCGCTCTCATGCACCCCAACCTGGGGTCCCTGTCCCTGATGGCCTGGTTGTTGAAAGGGTAGCTCTGGCCTAGTTCAGCTTGCCCAGAAAGGTGGAGGAGGTCCTGCTGGCTTCACACAAAGGACTCCATCTGGCGGGCATATGCCTTCAAGTGGCACCGCTTCTCAATTTGGTGTGCGGAAAGGGGTGCCAACCCCTTCTCCTATTATATCCAGCTGGTGCTGCAGTACCTGCTGCACCTGTTTAATGCTGGTTTGAAATTGAACTTTATCAGAGTTTATCTCAGTGCGCTCTCAGCGCACCACCACCTCATTGAGGGGAAGCCTCTCCCTGCCCAGCATCTCATGGCTTGCTTCCAGAGGGGCCTTCTGCTCTCTTGACTTCCCATTTGTCTGCCGGTGGTGGCGTGGGCTCTCAGTGTGGTCCTCTCAAAGCTTATCGCTCCACCACTTGATCCACTGGCTTCCTGCTTCCTCAAGTATCTGTCTTGGAAGGTGGTCTTCCTCTGGCGCTGACGTCTGCCCACAGGGTCAGTGAGCTCCAAGCACTGGTGGCTCATAACCCCTATACCAGGTTTCACAGGAACAGGGTGGTGCTTCAGACGCACCCCAAGTTCCTTCCGAAAGTGGACTCTCCGTTCCACCTCAACCAGGGGGTGGTTCTTCCCCCACCTTTTTTCCATGTTTTCATGCCAGTAGGGCGAAAGCCACTCTTCATACACTGAACTGTAAATGGGCATTGGCCTCTTACTTAGATCGGACCAAGCCCCATCGCCGCACCTCACAGCTCTTTATTTCCTATAACCCTGGGTGTAGGGGTCTCCAAGCCTACTCTGTTCACCTGGGTGGCAGACTGCATTGCCTTCACCTATGGTCAGGCCAGTCTCTCACTGGAGTGTCATGTCATCACACGCAGCATCCGGGCCATGGTGACTTCTGTGGCAAACCTCTGCTCAGTCCCCTTAACAGAGATTTGCCGGGCCTCCACCTGGTCCTCAGTTCACACCTTTGCAGCACATCACTGCCTGGAGGAGGAGTCTCAGTGGGACACTGCTTTTGGCCAGGCAGTATTCTGTGATTTGCTTGGGGTTTAAGGCAACTCCTGCCCTCTGGCCATTCTGTGTGTCCAGGCTACTGAAGAACTGGTTCCCTAGTCAGTGCTGGGATCGATGCTGAGGTCTTGCAACTGAATTGTACTCTCCCTGTTCCTCACAGTTCATTTTTTGGGGGCCGCCCGTGGCTTATGGGTTTTTTCGGTAGCCTGTAGTTAGGGAGTCCCATATGTGAGGACTGACTTTCTGCTTGTTCCTGGAAGAAAGCATAGTTACTCACCTGCAACAGGTATTCTCTGGGGACAGCAAGAATCAGTCCTCAGACCCCTCGCTTCTCCCTATGAAGTTGCTTTTCTTTTTGTTGCCGTCTTGAGCTATGTTATCATGTTGAGGCAAGATGGCACCCTTGGGCAGGAAGACAGCTATGCTTGCGTGGTGGATCTCCCAAAGGCTTTCTTTGAAAGCTGGGGATAGGTTACCGCACAGGCTCTGTCTGTGCTAACATCGCCCGTATATGAGGACTGATTCATGCTGTCCCTGGAGAGCACCTATTGTAGGTAAGTAACTACGCTTTATGCATGTAGTTCATCCACCTATAATATGGGCATTTTTAAAAGAAAATGACAATAAATCAAAAAAACTCACACCAGGGGAACTAATCGGACAACCCCAAAAAAATACCCTGGCCAAAATTCTTACTAAAGAATATTACAACCAACCCGTCATACCTTAACTGAAGCTAAACTCACTAATTCCACTATAAAACTCACAGTTCTATCTGAAGAGCAAGTAAATAACACTAAAAGATTTATCAACACTAGCAATTAGCAGGAGAAAAAGACCTCAGTAATTATCAGCATTATCCCTCTATATGGCAGAAACCTGTCCAAAGGAGAACATATTGCATCTCGCCATCACTGGCCTGAAAAAACTCCCACTTTTTTAATGTCACAAATCTTTATTTATTCACCCAACAAATTCCAATCACTTTTTTTGACCAATTTTATATTTATAAAAAGTAAGCAAAAAGCTCTTAGATTCTGCTATCTTAGATGCTGATTCATTGACCATTAATACAGCCCTAACACAGACACAGATGTCTCAAACGCTGACATGGTTAACTATACCGCAGCTCCATCGCTGTTCCTAGAATAGATAGACAATGACTTAACTGGAGGATACAGTCAGACAACGGTACACATAGTACTCAAAACCTTATCCTATAGACCAGCTCTTCAGATGGAACAGCCACCCAACAAAGATCTTGTTTCGCCAAAAGAATGGCTTCATCAGGGGTGGGACTTAGAAGAGATCAGTCAACATTCACACAGGTTTCTGCCATATATAGAGATAATGTTGATAATTACTGAGGCCTTTTTTCTCCCACTAAAAATTTGCTTGTGTTGATAAATCTTTTAGTGTTATTTTCTTGCTCTTCAAATGAGTTTAGCTTCAGTTTAGGTCTGAAGGGTTGGTTGTAATATCCGTTCTTCAGTAAGAATGTTGGCTGGGGATTTTTTTTTGGGATTGTCATTTTTAAAAGAAGTCATTTCTTTGCAAATATCTGTTTTATGCACCTAAATTACCTTTGATTACCCCTATAATGATCTTCCAATGCTAATTGAATAGCATGTGCAGTGCAGGATGTGGTGCTTATCCAGGAAGGTTGTTAAGAAATTTAGTAAGTGTTATGAATGTAATTGAATATTGCCATTTAGATTTTCTGAATATACCAGCCTGCTAGTTGTGATTTGTTTTAAATGTCATTCTAGGAAGCTATTTTGGAGCCCTTGAATGGTGAGATAAGAGAAGAAAACAAGGCTCCATTAGTGAGTGGAGAGGAAACCAATAATGAGATATCTGAAGGAGAATTAAAGTGTGAGGAATCAGATGGAGAGCCTGCAACTAAAGTAATTCCAGAGATTGCCAAGGATGTTGAATCTGACAAGGTGTGAAAGCCATGCAAAGGGAGTAAGGAATTATGCAAGCTCGGGATATTTTAAGCCACGGATATTTATTTATTTGAATGTATTTTATACCGCCTTATCAATAAATCAAAGTGATTTACAGGGAACTAATACATGTTACATATAACATAAGTAAAACATAATATAACATTAGTAATACAAATAAATAATAAGTAACAGCTACAAAGTTAAAACATAGGTGATTTGATGTAAGTTGAAAATAAAGAATAGTAATTAATTAACATAAGGAATAATACTTGAAGATATCTGAGATGATTTTAGACCAGAGATGTAATCAATTAAAGTAACGAAACTAAAAATTAACTTGGAGTATCAGGCCATAGTTGGGAGGAGACATGATGATGAATGTACAGTATTGTCCATAGTTGAATGTTAATCATTGTTCTCTAGAAACAAGCAAGAAGCCAATCCTCACATATGGGTGACGGCGCCGATGGAGCCCGTGTGGAAGCATCTCCCTGGCTTTCAAAGAAAGCTTTTGGGAGATGCATCGCACATGCATGGTCCCCTTCCCACCCCCATTTTCTGCGGAAACCTCTAGATGTCTGTCCACTTTCCCCTGGAAAAAGTGTGGGGTTTTTTTCCTGTTTGTTTTTTTTATATCCTGTTTTTGTCCAGTACGCGTACTGGTTTCTTTCCTGCCCCCGAGCCAGCTCACCTCGGCGTCGCTTCTTGGGCTCATTCTTTTGGGGTTTTTTTTGTCAAGATATCCCTCAACCGGTGCTTCATGCCCTTTTTTGCCGCAGGCCTCAGATCCTTGCCGTGCGGCAAGGCCCTATTTTTCCTGATGGCCTCCAGCGGATTCAAGAAATGTGATCGATGTGGTAAAATGACGTCCCCCATCAACCCATATGACTGCTGCCTCCACTGCCTTGGGCCGGAGTACGACGACTCGGGACTGCGAACTCTGCAGGGCTGTGACCACAAAGGCCATCAAGAGCTGTCAGCTGCAGCAAGAACAGAACTTTCACAGGTCCGACTCTGCACCGGAGTCTCTAGCAACATTGAGCTCCATAGCCCCCTCCGGTACCTCAGTGCCCCATGAGGCTCGGGCTGCCTCAAAGTCCCATGGCCGTGGGTCCTCCAAGAGGAAATAGCCAGAGGTGGAACACAAGATGTTGAAGACTGCCTCGGAGGACGGATCTGGCAAAAAGGGAAAATCCTATTCCAGGCTTTGCAGTCCCCAGCATGAGACAGCGGGGTCGGAGCAGGAGCGGCCCCACAAGCTGCCCTAGAAAGAGTCATCTGTACCCGGCGACTGACCTCTGACACCCAAGACCATTCTCGTTGAGGACTCCCCCTCGACAGAACCGATACCAGGCCCGAAGTCACCTATGCCTGCGTCGAAGGCTGGCATGGTGCCATTCATCAGACTTGTAGCAGTGGGTGCAGGAGAAGCTCCTGGATGTCCCCTGCCTCGGCGAGCAGCTCTTCGGCAAGCCGAAGGAAGATAGGGCCACAGAGATAGAGACGGAATTCATCACCAGAACTCGTCTCTCGTGCAAGACCTCCACCCTCCCCCGGAAGAAGCAACAGGCCAAAAAGCCTTTCTTCCTGAGGAAGGGCCTTCCTTATCGTGGCTATCCGCCATACCCGACCACCCCCATGCCGATCACTGGTGCAGGGAAAGTCTGGCCAGGGTCACCACAAGCCAAAAGGGCCTAAAGCCCAAACCCTGGCTCTGCCACAACCCGCACAGGGGTTTTAATGCCAGCCACATAGCCTCTCGCCCTCCAGCGACTCAGCAGCCGGTGGGGGGGCGCCTGTCCTCTTTCACCCCTCAGTGGGCTTCAATCACCTCGGACACCTGGGTCCTCTGGGACCGCAATCGCCTCTGCTTGGGCAGGCTTCCCTCTCCCTTCTCCCCAGCGGAGCCTTCTCGACTCCCCGTGTACCAGGTCTTCCTGCAGCAGGAATTAGTCTCCGTCCTCACCCAGCGGGCAGTTGAGAGGATCCCACCGCACCTTCGAAGTCAGGGCTTCTATTCCCGGTACTTTCTCATCCCGAAGAAGACGGGGGGATCTGTGGCCCATCCTCGACGTCCGAAGGTTAAACAAGTTCTTGGTACGGGAGAAGTTCAAGATGCTATCACTTGGTGTCCTGCTTCCCTTCCTCCAGCAGGGCAACTGGCTATACTCCTTTGCTCTAAAAGACACCTACGCCCACATTTTGATCCATCCCCAGCACAGGCAGTACCTGCACTTCAGGGTGTGGGGAGAGCACTTCCAATACAGAGTGTTCCCCTTTGGCCTCGTGTCCGCTCTGTGGGTCTTCACAAAATGCCTCTCCACGGTTGCCGCCTGTCTCGGGCGTCAGGGCGTACCAGTCTTCCCCTACCTCCACAACTGGCTCGTCACAGGATCCTCAGTAGAGGAAACTTGCTGGGTGGCGTCATGTACTATCCTTTTACTCGAAGGCCTGGGGTTCTTGGTCAACTATTCCCCCCCCCCCCCCCGGGGTCACAGCCCTAACTATGCTGCGCCTCCTGGGCTACATGGTCTCTACCGTCCATGTGGTTCCCCACGCCCGCCTGCACATGCGGACAGCTCAGTGGTGCCTCAGCGTCCAGTGGAACCTGTCTGTTGGTCACCTCAGGGACCCTATAAGGGTATCCCAAAGCCTTCGCCTGTCCCTAAGTTGGTGGCAAAACCCCCGCAACCTCCTCCGGGGGTTGCCCTTCCAGACCCCACAGCACGACATGGTGCTAACAATGGATGCCACCCTGTTGGAGTGAGGAGCCCACTGCGGTGCATTGTGCTCGCAGGGGCAGTAGTCGCCCGAGGAGTCTCAGCAGAAAATAAACTTGCTCAAGCTCCAGGCGATTCAGTGGGCTCTGAGGGCCTTCGAGGACCCCCTCAAGGGGAGGTTGGTGCTCATGCAGACCGACAACCACATGGCGATGTTCTACGTCAAGGAATGGGGTACTGGATCACACTTCCTGTGCCGGGAAGCGGTGCTCCTCTGCTCCTTTGCTGTCCACCGGGGGATGTCCCTCAGGGCAGCCTACCTCCCGGACTAGGAGAATGTCATAGCGGACAGGTTCAGCAGGATCCTCCTCCCTTACGAATGGCGGCTGGATCTGGGAGTGGCTGGCTGGCTGTTTCTTTGGTGGGGGACTCCGGCGATGGACCTATTCACCAGTCCTCAGAACGCTCAGCTCCCCCGCTTCTGCGGGTCAGTGCCGCACCCAAGCGGGGAGAGCCCGGATGCGTTTCTTCTGATCTGGTCCTCCGGCCTGCTCTATGCATTCCTTCCCATTCCTCTCATTGCGAGGGCCCTCCTCAAGGCTCAGCGGGACTGTAGCCCCCTCTTGGCCTCGACAACCCTGGTTCCCGCTCCTGCTCTGGCTGTCGACAGAGCCTCCCGTTCCCCTGGGCTGTTCCCCAGGCCCTGCTAATGCAGGAAGACGGATGGGTGCAGTACCCGAACCTGGCCTCCTTATCTCTCACAGCCTGGCGGCTGAATGGTCTCCCTAGCCCCTCTGGGTCTCCCGGAGGAGGTCGAGGAAGTTCTCGACTAGACGAGCCTACGCCTTTAAGTGGCGGTGCTTCTCGGTCTGGTGCTCCGGGCTCCAGATCGACATTCTTTTGCCCCACTCGATAGGTCCTTCAGTACCTCCTCCATTTCTCGAGGGAAGGTCTGAAGTTGAATTCCGTCAGGGTGCATTTGAGCGCCATCTTGGCGAATCACCTCTCCATCGAGGGAAAGCCCCTCTCGGGGGCAGCCTTTGGTCTCCCGCTTTATGCGGGCGGGGTCTCTTGCTATCCAAGCCGCCCATCCGGCCTCCCCCAGAAGAATGGGACCTGAACGTGGTGCTCATGCAGCTTACGTGTCCACCTTTCGAGCCGATGGCAACGTGCTTGCTTTGGCATCTATCCTGGAAGGCGGTCTTCCTGGTGGTGCTGACCTCGGCCCGCCAAGTCAGTGAGCTCCAGGCTCTCATGGCTGACGCTCCTTACACCAGATTCTATAGGAATAGGGTGGTCCACCGTTCCCATCCCAAATTCCTGCCTAAAGTTGTCTCGGATTTCTATCTCAACCAGGAGATAGTCTTACCGACTTTCTTCCCGAGACCCCATGCTGACCAGGTATCGGTGACTTTGCATTCTCTCGACTGCAAGAGAGCTCTTGTCTTCTGTCTGCAGCGCACCCATGTTCATCACAAGTCTGACCGACTCTTTGTGACTTGCAATCCCAATCGATTGGGGCAGGCAGTCACCAAATGCACCCTCTCTGTTTGGGTAGCCAACTGCATTGCCTTTGCCCATATGAAAGCAGGTGTCCCTTTGGATCGGCGAGTCACCGCACATGGGGTCTGAGCCAAGGTGGCTTTGTTGGCCTCACTGCGTGCTGTGCCCCTGCGGGACATTTGCCGGGCGGCAACCTGGTCTTCAAACACCTTCGCTGCACACTACTGCCTGGAGAGGGAGTCCCGTCGGGACAGCGCCTTCGGGCCAGGCTGTACTCCGTAATCTGTTTAGGGTATAAGCAACTCAGGTCCTCCGACCCTTCTTCACAGCTACCAAGGGCTTTGCCCTGAGGGCCCGAGGACTCGGGCTTCTTTGGGCATCGTCTTCCGCTCACAACCTCTCGGAGGTGTTTTTTGGTTACAGGTTCGGTAGCCTGTAGCTGGGGAGTCCCATAAGTGAGGACTGACTTCCTGCTTGTTCCTGGAGATAGCGTAGTTACTCACCTCTAACAGGTGTTCTCCAGGGACAGCAGGAATCAGTCCTCACTACCCTCCCACCTCCCCTGATGAGTTGCTGGATTTTTATCCTTCCCTTGCCATCTGCTTGGTAGGGCTCGAGCTAAGGGACCTGACTGAGCAAGATGGCACCCTTGGGTAGGAAAAGGACCACGCATGCGTGGCAGCAATCCCAAAGGCTTTCTTTGAAAGCTGGGGAATTGCTCCACTTGGACTCTGTTGGTGCCAACGTCACTCATAAGTGAGGACTGATTCCTGCTGTCCTTGGAGAACACCTGGTACAGGTAAGTAACTACGTTTTATGTTCTATGTAAACCACCTTGGATTGTAGAAAGGAGGTATATAAACAATGCTAAATAAAATAAATAAATATTGTTAATGCCTCTGCATCATTCCATGATGCGACCACACCTTGAATATTGTGTGCAATTCTGGTCGCCATATCTTAAAAAAGGATATAGCGGAATTAGAAAAGGTACAGAAAAGAGCCACCAAAATGGTAAAGGGATGGAAGGATTTATTTTATTTAGCCGTGCTTATACCCCTATGAGGAGAGGCTTAAAAGCTTAGGGCTCTTCAACCTGGAAAAGAGACAGCTGAGAGGAGATATGATATAGGTCTATAAATTAATGAATGGAACGGGTACACATTGATTGTTTATGCCATAAATAATAGAAAGACTAGGGGACATGCAATGAAGCTACAGTGTAACCCGTTTAAGACTAATAAGAGAAAATATTTTTTCACTTAATGCATAATGAAACTTTGGAATTTGTTACCGGAGGATGTAGTTAAAGCTGTTAGTGTAGCTGACTTGAAAAAAGGTTTGGACAAGTTCCTGGAGGAAAGGTCTAGAAATCATTATTAAAGAGGACCTGGGAAATCCACTGCTTGCCCCAATAC
This sequence comes from Ichthyophis bannanicus, assembly GCA_033557465.1. Lineage (NCBI taxonomy): Eukaryota > Metazoa > Chordata > Amphibia > Gymnophiona > Ichthyophiidae > Ichthyophis > Ichthyophis bannanicus. The sequence continues at coordinate 345,029,546 of CM066032.1, forward strand.
AAGCAGTTGTTATACTAAATAAATAAATAATTTGGAACCTGTGTGTATTTTTGGGAAACTGCTAGATACTTCTGACCTGGATTGACCACGGTTGGAAACAGGATACTGGGCTTGATGGAACTTGGTCTGACCCATTATGGCATATCTTATGTTCTACTGTAATGTTATATGTATTGGTAATTTATCAAGGTGTGCTTGGAAAGTCCTCTTAATTAGGCCAATGGCACCCAGCATGATGGAAAATAGCTCATTATCTTTCTGCCACATTTTCTCGGTCTCTGACTGCATTTCGTGGTACTTGAATATTTTCTCCCTCTCAACGCGATTCACAGAGTAGTCGCTTGGAACGGACACCTCTATAATCAATGCCGTTCTGGTGTTTTTCTCCTTTACCACTATATCCGATTTCCTCGCATCCAGCTTTTTATCGGTCAGAATGAGAGTATCCCAGGTGATCACAGCCTCCTCATTCTCTGTAATTCTTTTAAGGTCATGTTCCTAGTGCTTTTCAAGCACAGTGATGTTATAGTGCTTATAGAGTTTCCAATGGATAAGGCGTGCTACTTTATTGTGCTTTTCTGTATAGAAATTTTATGCCATCAGAACTTCACAGCCAGCTATGAGGTGAGTCACCGTTTCTAGGTCTTTCCCACAGAATTGACATCTGTTTTGCCAGTTTTTTCAGTGCCTGCTGTAAACCATCTCGTCTGTAAGCCTCTGTCCTGGGCTGCAACTATCAATCTCTCATCCTTCAGTTTCCGTTCACCCCTCCTTAACGATTCATGTATCTATTCTTGATCGACAAAGGATTTCTGGAGTAACACTATTTGCCACTATATTTGTGCATTTGCCACTTGTTTTTACTTCTTTGTGTGTTCTAATTCTTTGAAGTGTGTTTTTTCTCTTGTTTTGCAAATTTTGTTACTTCCTTCCCCGTGTATGCTTGTGGATTCTTACTCATTCCTTCTAGTCGTCGGAACACTCGTTTAAGTTTGATGATGGAGACAGATTCTGGACATTTACTTTCATATTTCAGGACTTTTTGAATTTTTGGATCAGATGAGGCAGTTAGGTAGGCTTGGAGGCCTATGCTAGTAGCTCCGTTAAGTGAATGGATGTTTCATCAGCAAAGCGTTCCAGTTAGAAGTGTGTTTTCATTTTTCTTCAGAAGGTTGTTAGGTCGTCTGTGGCACCTTAGGTTGTCCGGAAGTGCATTCCATAAGATTGGGACAAGAAGGGAAAAGGCCCTTTTGGAGGTTTTATAGTTGGTTTTAGCGTTTAGTGCGTGAGTGGAGAGTGTATTCAGGGAATTTGCTCTTCTGGATCTGTTGGAGGGTGCTTTTTGTAACAGTGACAAGAGGTAGATTGAAGGTAGGCCATGGGTGATTTTGAAAATTGTGAGGATGGCTTTGTACTTTTTCTGCTCTACGATGGGTAACCAATGTAGTTTGAGTAGCAGAGTTATTTGGTCGGCTCTAGAGGCTTTGCAGAGAATGCGTGCAGCTGTATTTTGGGCTAGTTAGAGTGGATGCATTATACATTTTGGCAGTCCTTGGAGGAAGAGGTTACAGTAGTTGAAGTGAGGGAAGATGAGTGCTTGAAATACTGTGTGAAAGTTGTGAGCTTTCATCAGCGGCTTGAGGTGCTCTACTGTTTTAATTTTGTAATATATGGTTCTTGTGATAATGTTGATGTGAGGAGTTAAGGTCGTGTTGATCCAGTGTTATTCCCAGGTAACAAACTTCTGATTTTATTTGCAGTTGTGTTCCATCAATGGTTATGGCAGCAGGCAGGGTGAAGTTAGTGTCTTTGGTAATATATAGAACATCGTTTTTTTTGTAGTTTATGGCCATATTATGTTCTGAGAGCCATAGGACAATGGAGCTGAAGCATTTCTTTATGGATGAGATTGTTGAATTGATTGTGGTGAATAGAGTGTATATCATTACATCATCCACGTAGATGTGGTAGAGTATGTTGTGTGCTTGTATAATTGTGCGGATGGGTTGGAGGAAGATGTTGAATAGCACAGAAGACAGGGAAGATCCTTGGGAGACTTCCTGCTGTTGTGTTTATGGGGCTGATTTCTTGAAACCCATTTTTACTTTGAAATGACACTCTGTCAGTTAGGATTTGAGCTTCTTTAGAGTGGTGCCTCCCAGCCCTGTTGAGAATGAAGTTGTGGGGAACAGAGTTTAAGGCCATTTTGATGTCAAGAAAGATCAGACTGAATCCTTTTGGTGGGGGAAGGGGGTGCCTTTCAGTAGATTATCGGTGAGAGTAGTCAGGAAGGTTTCAACATCATTACAGGGTCTAAACCCATATTGTAGAGGGTCAAGTGGGAAATGAGACAATGTGGTCCTGGAGATGTCTGTACAATTTTTTTCTATTACTTTTGCCAGGAATGGAAGGCTGTTAAATAGATGTGTATGAAACTGGGTGGTTTGCATCAGTTTGTCCCTTTCCTTATTTGGCGGATGCAGGCATTTTTTTTTTTTAGTTCCATTGGCATATTTATTTATTTATTCTATACCGCCCCTTCCAGAGATCAGGGGCAGTTTACAAATAACGAAACATGTTACATATAACAGTAGTAAAACTATTTACATTGTAAAATTGGGATATTTAACAAGTAAATGCATTGCAAGTTTCATATAATAGGTGCAGAGAATTGCTACATGAGATCGGTAGTCTTAACATTATTCAACTATGAACTATATATCCTCGATGGCATGATAGATGAGCAATTTTGAGAACTGTGGGGATTAACTCTGTTTGGGCAATCTTTGCCCAGCTCACTGGGCAGGGATCGAGCGGGGATATGGTGGTAGTTTTTGTGATAATTCTTTCCAGTTGTTTAGGTGAGATACAGTAGCTGTGAATGAGCTCCAGACAATTTTAATTTCTGTGTGATTGTTGTATGTTGATGTTGTGGTTGTCCTTTTTTGAGAGTGGGTCTGGTTTTGAAAATCGTCTGCCATGATCTTGAGGGAATAGATTTATTTCTCCCTTCTGATGAGTGGGGCCTCTTACTAAGGGTTTAACTATATTGAAGCGCTTCCTGGGCCGGTTTAGGGAGCCTTGTATTCGTTTGTAATACTATTCCTTTTTAGCTTTGTATGTTGAGGTCTGCTGTTCATGTAATTTGGACATGTATTTGTTGATGTTGTCAGCGCATTTGGAGCATATCTCCATTTTCTTTCCAGGAGCCTTAGATTGTGTTTGTCTTTCAACTGGGTGGCATACCATTTGGCTGTATTGTTCCTCCTGCAAATGGATGGGGGTGTGTAATTTTATGGATATTTTACTTGTCTGATTCCAGCTGTGGATGAGTGTGTCAATGTCTTCTGAGGCATGCTGGAGTTGTGGTAGGAGTTTATCAAGGAATTCTGTCTTTTTGAAATGTTGGAATCTGCAAGATGAGGTTTATGTTTGAGTGTTTTTTTGGGTGTGTGATCCATATAGGTGGAGAAAGGAGATTTTGTGGTCAGACCAGTGTACCATGGATAACATGGGAGGTGGGAGGTTGTTCCTGAGCATTTGTTGCGGGGCAGATATAAGGTCAAGCGTGTTTCCTTTGTTGTGGGTTGTTTAGTCAATAAGTTGTGTGTATTCTAGGGCTTTCATAGCTTGAATGAAGGCTTTTCATGTGCGAGGTTGAGGTCACCTAGGAACAAGAAGTGATTGGAGTGTGGTTTATGGTTGCACACAGTTTCTATTAGGGCTGCCAGCTCATCTGCACAAGCATTAGGGGATCTGTAAGTGAGGCATAGTGCTATAAATTTGTTTGTGATAGATACTGCATCTAAATCTCTGTTTGTGCCATTGTTGAGGATATGAAAGTTAAGGTATTTTTTTTGACTATGATAAAGACTCCTCCGTCTCTGCGTTTGCTTCTTGGGCAACTGAATATGTTGTAGCTGGGTATTAGTAGCTGGTTAATCAACACATTGTCAGATTCAGTGAACCACGATTCGGTAATAAACATGATATCTATTTGGTTGTTGGTGATGTAGTCAGAGATGAATTGAATTTTGTTTTGTGCTGAGTGTATGTTGAGAAGAGTGCACTTGAGGTGATGGGAATAGATTGTAGATTCATGAAGACGTGTTGTTAACTGTTGTGGTTTAATTCTGATGAGGTGATGATATGCTCCAAGTCTAGGTCTGGCGAAAGGGAAGGAAGGGGGTAATGTATGTTGGGGTGAGTGTGTATGATTGATATGTAATTGGAGGGGGGAGTGTGAAGTAGAGGGTGAGAGGAGTGATGTGAGACATAGGCTGAGAAGGATGGCTATAGGCGCCATGCTTGAGCTGAAGAGTTGTGGGTAGTTTTGTGTATTGTGATAAGGAAGCTTATCATGACCTAGGAGACAGGGATAAAGAGAAGGAATTCACCCTTATCAAAGGACCTATTTTACAAGGTCAGAGACACAAAACTCCATTTACACCTAGAAAGCAGGTAATTCCTAGCTGCAATAGGTTGCAGAATGCCCCTAGTGGAGAAAAGGAGAGGGAATGTGGGCCCGGGGTAAGGAACCCTTACGTCACTGAATTCCCCAATTACTCAGCTGCCACGAGGCAGTTTGATCTCCAACACCTGAGAAGGGGTGGAGCTGGAGCCTGAGAGGTTTAAGTCTAGGTCAGATTATCCAGAGAGAGAGAGGAGTAGGAATGCTTACTGGAAGAGGAATGGAGCTGGAACAGTAAGAACAGCAGGAACAAGGAACACAAGTTGGAGGACAGGACGAGGAAGCTCAGGTGAATGGTGGCCAGAGCATGAGAGAGGAGAAGCTGATACAAGCCTTGACCCAGATATGAGCATTAGAAGCTTGTCTAATTTGGAGCACTACAGAGTTGCAAGAGACAGCTTTTGCCCTAACGGAAGGCAGTCAGCCAAGCCCTCTGAGCTAGAAACGAAGGTAGAGCCTATGCAACTGGGTGAACAGGACCTAGCTGTAGAAGAAGACAACTCCTACATGGATTGCTCTTTATGCCAATCTTCAAATACAGAGGGTTTGGAAGGGAGTCAACCGTAAGGAAATCCTCCAGAGTCCGGTAACCCTGAGAGCCTGTAGATAACTTGTGAAAGTCCTGTATTAAAGGAGAAATACCTTTTGCTGAGCAAGCTGAAGCTGTCTAATTAAAACTTGTTAAACAGCTGCTAGCCAGTGCAGTGCACAGCCTGAAGCCGTGCTGATGGTGAAAGTAAGAAAAGCTTTGATTGTGTTTTCACTATTCCTAAAAAAAACCTTGCATAGAGAATTGTTTGCCTATGAAGAGTTTAACTTCTTGTTGAAAGTTTTCCTGTGCTTAAGGAGACAAACAGCTGGGAAGTGTTCTGGACTGAGAGAAAAGAAACCTGCTTTAGGAAAAGCTGTTTCTGTTTGTTTTAAAACAGCACTGCTAGCCATATCTGGTAGCATTAGCTGTTGAAAGGACTTTTCTTTATGCTGAAGAACATTATAAGCTGTTTTGTTTTGAGTTCAGTTATATCCTGATGTATTTTTGAAAGAATCCTGGAGAAACAATCCAAAGGTGTTATTTTGTGAACCTAGCGTTTTCCCCATAAATACATTTCTGTCAAAAGCCTTACCACTCAAAGCCAACTACAAATGTGTTTTTTACCTACAGCCAAGTACCTTCTGACTGGACTACATTTCCCATGAGGCATTACAAGGCAGCCAGTCAGGTAAAGGCTAAATGGTGAATCTCTCCTATGACAAGCACGCCCCTCCATACTGTCAGTAAGGGGCTAAGGGCGTGACAGTATAAAGGGGCACTATCACCTCTTTTTTTTCTGCTGGTCCGTCATTGCTAGGCAGCCCCTTGACAGACATTGAGGCTTCCTGGCAGTGACAGTGCTTTGCCTAGTGTGGTTGACCTTTGATTTACTTCCACTTACCCTGCTCAGGTTTGGCATGGGTTTATGAGCTTGGAAGCACCAGAACAGAGAACAGCTAATGGTAAGGTGCCACGCCTTCATTAAAATTTGTTGCAGTCATTACATTTATTGGTGCAGTTTAAAAAAATGGTTTTAACATATTCTGGATGTATGAATCTTTTTTTTTTTTTAAGTTAATCACATTATTGGCTTGATAAAGGGGCCCCCTACTTCTTACTCAATCATGACGGCACACAAGAAAAACAGTTTGTAGGTATGAATATATTATTTTTATTGGTATGAATGTATTTATTTTTATTGGAGGGGATTTGGGTTTTAATTTATGTTGTGTTTATTTCGATTGTGAACTGCTTGATGTCTGTGATTCATTAGCAGTACATCAAGTTAATAAATCAAATCTCTTTCATGGTTCTGATTTTAGATTTCAACTGATAAAACACCCCCAATGCTAAGAAATGAAAATGGTGTTTATTGAATAAATATTGGGAAAACACCACTGGAAAAAAAACAGAGGGGAGAGGTGAAAAATATGACTTCCCCAGTACATTTTCACCCTTCTCTTGCTTTGTCTTGTATCCTCAGCTCAATTTTTGTTTTTTTTGTGTGTTAACAACTTCTAAGTGACAAAAACATACATGTTTGATTCCATCGTAAAATGTATCCAAGAGTGTATAACCTGTAACACAAAAACACTGATAAACATTGATTTTTTTTGTACCTTCAAAAACACCAAATTAGCTGGAAAATAAACACTTAAATTTACAATTGATCAATACCTACAAATAGAAGCCCTAATTTTATTACTGTTTACAAAACATATTACATAATCTGGTTCTGCCAATGACCCCCTTCTGGACCAACAATTAGTATAATTATTCAGCATAAAACGTCTAGTTGAGATAGAAAGTCAGACAGCTGTTGCTGTAATAGTCCAACCACCAGTGGTTCTATAATTTTTCTGCGTTATGCCATTCAGAATGGTGGCAACCTATGTCCTTACTCTTGTGTGGCTATTCATTCTGTTAAATATCATAGCTGTAGAAGATGGAACTTTGGCCAGAAATGTTGCTAGGAAGTAGAAACACATTTTCAATGTAGGTAGTCAAATATGTTTATTTTGTTTTTTTAAATTAAATAGGCAAGGAAGAATATAGAGAGTAATTTCCAAAGCATTGTTCAGGCAAAACGATGCTTTACCCAAAGAAATGGGCTTTTATAAAACTGTGTAGTTGATATGTGAATAAACTTGTGTACATACAGCCTGCACACCAGATGTTTACCTAGTCTGTGCAGAGGTATTCTTAGGGGTGGGAGGGGTGCTTACATTTTTATTTTTATTTATTTATTAGATTCTTCTATACCGCCCCTTCCAGAGATCAGTGGTGGTTTACAGATAACGAAACATGTTGCATATAGTGGTAGTTGAACTTCTTACATAGTGATTTTAGGATTATCAACAGGAGAATAATATATTACATGTTGTATTTAACAGGTAGTTGAACTAGAACATAAACTTTGCATTCTTCACAGAAGCAACAACCTATATACATATTTTCTGAATATAGGGGGGTGTTTGACTTTGATTGTGAAGAGAGTCTTGTGCCAGGGGTTAGTGAGATGTGTATGTTTGGGTGGCTGTCATTGAGTGTGTTGTGAGACTGTTTGAGAGGTGGGGTTATCATAGTAACATAGTAAATGATGGCAGATAAAGACCTGTATATTCCATCTAGTCTGTCCAGTAAGATGGCAAGAGTAATGCACCTGCTGCTCCGTGCAGGCCACCCCTCCCCATGTCTTTGTTTTAGGGGTGAACCCACCGCTCCGTGTAGGACACCCCTGTATGTTGAGAAATTAGATAATTAAGTTAATTTTGATTTTATCCTGTTGCTGTAAAGGGATCCACTGTGTCTGTCCCATGCCATTTTGAATTCTGTCACTGTATTTGCCCCCACCACTCCATCGGGAGGGCATTCCAAGCATCCACCACCCTTTCAGTGAAAAAGTGTATCTCCAGGAACAAGCAGGAATGTAGTCTTCACATATGGGTATCGTTGGTACTGACGGAGCCTGCGTGGGAACACTCCCCAGCATCCAATAGGAACGCTTTTGGGAGCATCCCTCAGCACATGCGCGCTGCCTTCCCGCCTTTCCAACTGTCCCTCTTCAGTTCTTCGTTTTCCGCGGAGCCGACAGGACACATACCCTGTCACCGCAGAAAATTTCTTCTTTAATCTTGTTTTCTTGTGGTCACATTTGCCTCCGCACGACGCCTACCGGTACCGCCGGTTCTTTTCTTTTCTTCTTTAAAAAAATAAAATAAAATTCTAATTTGTTTCTCTTCAGAAACTTTTCTTTTTCGGTGCTAGGCGCCATTTTGGGCATTAGGCCCCATTTTTCCATAAAGCTGGAGAAACCAGCTAGTGGTTTTAAAAAATGCACTAAGTGTGGCGGTACCATCTCCGTCACAGACACCCATGATTGGTGTCTTAAATGTTTAGGCCCTGACCATTCTCCTTCGGAGTGTCTCTCTTGTATGGGGATGACTAAAAGAGGAAGACAGAATCAGGCTGCAAAGCTCGGTACCCTCTTTTCTTCGGATGCCAGGTCCATTGCATCAACGTCTTCAAGAGCCTCTTCTTCCTCCCATGGATCTCAGGTAACTAAACATAAAAGCCGGTCCTCAAAGGGTAGCTCTCCTGCAAAGCATCGAGAGGCCATTGGCATTGCCCTTGAGGGAACCACACCGGCAAAACAGCCCCGGTGGGAGGCTTCGGCCTCCAAAGCATCAACGTGGTTCCAGGATTTTCTCGAGGCCTCGGCCTCGACAGAACCACTGCTGCCATGCTCAGGGGTCCCGGCTGCCTTCACCAGTACCGATACCCAGGCATCGGCAGCATCGATAGACCAGAGATTCCTCGCTATCGAGTGCAGTATTGCAGCTCTGCTTACAGCTGCGGTACCGTTGATACCGATGGTTCAACGGACACCGGTACCAGCACCGACGGTACCGGCCCCGGTAGGAATTCTTCCCATGCTGTCTTTGGCTGGCATCGAGAGATCGGTACTGGATCAACTCGGTACTGACTTTGATCGATACCGCGACCGTGCCTTGCTTGAACATCGTGATCAGAGATACTTCGAATCCTCCGAGTCCAATGACTCTGATAATTCTGCCGGTACCAAAGTGTTTCTCCCGGAAGACTCTTCTTCTCCCCAATGCAGAATGTCGCCTCCGGAGGATATGTCTTTTCAGAATTTTATTTGTGATGTTGCCAAAGGCCTTTCAATCACAGTAGCTCCTGAAAAGGAACCTAGAGCAAGGAAATTCTCCAGTATCCTAAGGCTCCAAAGGAGGCAGCCACTCTGCCCATTTATGAAATTCTTCATGATTTGATGCTCAGAATGTGGGAGACACCTTTGACTACATCTCCTCATTCTAGGAGACTTGATACCATGTATCGAGTTCCACCATGTCCTGGATTTCAAAAGACTCAGCTGCCACATCATTCAATGGTAGTGGAGTCAGCCATGTGTAGGATGAAAAGTGCAAAGAGACATGCATCCAATCCTCCAGGTCGTGAATGCAGGACTCTTGATGCTTTTGGGTATAGAACCCACCTCTTTTCCCTTGCCTTCAACCCCTCTCCCTCCTAGCCTTCTCCTCCTCCTCTGCTGTCCCTCCTCTCTTGTCTCTACCTCTCCACTTTTATTAAGTTGTAATTTTCCTTTCTCTTTCCGGCCTTGTGCCTTCTGTAATGAAGAATTATTTTTTTTTGTAAACCGCTCTGCTTACCAATGTAGGGCGGTCAATCACATTAATAAACATAAACATAGAACTTTTCAGGCTTCCATGCTTTCAGCTAGGATCAGCTCATATATTTTATATATGGTAATGTTCCTCAAAGAGGTCACAGAAGATTTGGAGCTTATGAGCCCACTTCTCCCAGATGATAGATGACAAGACTTCCTTACTCTTGTCAGGCATGCTTAAGATGTCTCCAAGTTTGTAAATCATGCAGCCTTTGACTGCTTTGAATGCATCAGCAGAATCTCTGCTATTGCCATTGGTGCACAATGGATTGCCTGGCTTCAGGCATCAGACTTGGAGATTTGGGTACAGGATAAATTAGGCAACATCCCTTGCACAGGAGAAAAACCTCTTTGGCAAGAATTGGCAGGAAAAGTCTAATGAATAGATGCTGACAATATCACCTTAGATAGATTGTCAAAAATCTACAGCCACTCCAGCCAAAAAGAAACCCTATAAAAAACCCTCTTTTTAGCAAAAAGAGGAAGTTTTATCCATCCTATACTCAGCAAAGCCAAGCTCATGCTCAAGTTGCCCAAAGGGGACAACAACAGCAATTCAAACAGCAGAAGAAGCCAAAATGCCAGAGCTCAACAAGCTCCGCAGGTTCAGCCCCCTTAAGGGCTTTGACTCCTTCCTAGAGAGCTTAACCTTCCTGCCTCTGAGGGGTCCGGAACCCCTAAATATTCCAGGCAGGCTGTGTCTTTTTGCCAACAGATGGCACCAAATAATAACAGAAAATTGGACTCTGTCCATTGTAGGAGAGGGGTACAAACTTCATTTTCACAGCATGCTCCCTCCTACAATCGTAAGACAGTTCAATTTCCAGACCTCCGCAGACAATCTGCTGGATCACGAGGTCTCAACACTTCTTGCCCAAGGGGCAGTAGAGGAAATGCCCATTCTCCAGGACCAAGCAGGAAGTCAGTCCTCACTTACGGGTGACGTCGGCGCCGACGGAGCCCTCGCGGAGCAATTTTCCCCAGCTTTCAAAGAAAGCCTTTGGGAATTGCAGCGCGCATGCGCGGTCGTCTTCCCGCCCGAGGGTGCCATCTTAGCCAGTCTTCTTTTTTCCGCGGAGCCCTACAGACGTCCCCGTCTTGTCCCCGCGAAAAAGTTGATTTTCTTCTTTATTTTACTTGGAATCCTTCTGCCCTACCTCCAGCAGGGAGATTGGCTATGCTCCTTGGATCTAAAGGATGCCTACACACACATCCTCATCCACCCAAGCCACCGCCAATACCTGCGGTTTGTGGTGGCAGGAAATCATTACCAGTACAGAGTACTGCCCTTCGGCCTGTCCTCCGCACCGCGAGTCTTCACAAAATGCCTCGCGGTCGTGGCGGCCCATCTCAGGCTTCACGGCCTCTATGTCTTTCCGTACCTCGACGACTGGCTCATCAGAGCAGCGTCCGCTCGGGAGGTCACCGATGCCACGCGCCGCACGGTGACTCTTCTGCAGCACTTGGGCTTTGTTATAAACTTCGCAAAGTCCACTTTGCTCCCCTCACAGGATCTCGAGTTCATCGGCGCAAGGCTGCACACTCCTCAGGCGCGAGCGTACCTACCGCTCGACAGGGCTCAACGGCTCATGGACCTAGCCGACCGCTTTCGCAGCCAGCCCCTGGTCTCCGCCAGGCGCTTCCTGAGACTACTCGGCCATATGGCTTCCACCGTCCATGTGACCCCCAATGCCCGCCTGAATATGCGGTCTGCTCAATGGTGTCTCCGCCAGCAGTGGCGACAAGCCACAGGCGGCCTAGCAGACCTAGTGCGCATCTCCGAGCCGCTGATCTCGTCTCTCCGGTGGTGGCTCCGGCAGCCGAACCTAATATTCGGAATGCCTTTCCAGTCACCTCAGCCGACCCGGGTGCTGACCACCGATGCATCCCTCCTGGGCTGGGGAGCACATTGCCAAGAGGCACGTACTCAGGGCCTCTGGACCACGTGGGAGTCTGCTCAGCAGATCAACTTCCTGGAGCTCAGGGCGATCCGCCTAGCTCTCAAGGCCTTCTCCCACCTGACTTCCCACCAGTCCGTCCTTGTCCAGACGGACAATCAAGTTGCCATGTTCTACGTGAACAAGCAGGGGGGCACGGGCTCCTTCCTCCTCTGCCGGGAGGCACAGAAGCTCTGCTCTTGGGCCGTCAGTCACGGCATTCTCCTAAAGGCGGTTTATCTCCCGGGCCAAGAAAACTGCCTTGCGGACAAACTCAGCAGGGTCCTCCAGCCGCACGAGTGGCGTCTGGATCCCTTGGTAGTTCAGAAGCTCTTCCTCCGGTGGGGCCTCCCCACGGTGGATCTCTTTGCCAGTCCTCACAACCGGCAGCTTCCTCGCTTCTGCTCTCGTCAGCCACACCCCCTTCGGGTTGCGGCGGACGCCTTTCTGATCTCATGGTCGGGGAGCCTTCTGTACGCTTTCCCTCCCATCCCGCTAGTCTCTCGGACTCTTTTCAAAGTTCTCCGAGACAAAGCCTTCATGATCCTGGTGGCCCCTCGCTGGCCCAGGCAGCCGTGGTTTCCGCTCCTGCTACAACTGGCGGTAGAGGATCCAATCCCTCTGGGGGTACAACCGGATCTCCTCACTCAGGATCAGGGGTCCCTACTGCACCCCAACCTCAGGTCTCTCAACCTCATGGCCTGGCTGCTGAGAGGGTAGTCCTTGCTCCCCTTCTCCTGCCGGCGGAGGTGGAGGAGGTCGTCTTGGCTTCGCGACGGCCCTCTACCCGCAAATGCTACGCCCTTAAATGGCGTCGCTTTGCAGTCTGGTGTACCCAACAGTCTCAGGATCCCTTCTCCTGCCCGGTGTCGGTGATCTTGCAGTACTTGCTGCACCTCTCTAATCTGGGACTTAAGTCCAACTCCGTCAAAGTTCACCTCAGTGCTCTTTCAGCACATCATGTGCCGGTGGACGGCAGACCTCTCTCAAACGACCCTCTCGTAGCGAGGTTTCTCCGAGGTCTCCTTCTACTTAAACCACCTCTGCGCCCGCCAGCGCCTGACTGGGACCTGAATGTGGTTTTGCAGCGGATCACCTGTCCGCCTTTTGAACCTATGGCTACCTGTTCTCTCCTCCGTTTTCTGTCTTGGAAAACACTGTTCTTGATAGCCCTCACTTCCGCTAGACGCGTAAGTGAATTGCAGGCCCTCGTGTCTGATCCCCCTTACACTAGGTTCTACAAGAATAGGGTAGTCCTACGGACTCACCCAAAATTTCTGCCTAAAGTGGTCTCCCCTTTTCACATCAATCAGGAGGTGGTACTTCCAACCTTCTTTCCCAGACCACACTCCAGCCGAGCTGAAACGGTCCTCCATACCCTGGACTGTAGAAGGGCATTGAACTTCTACCTTGACCGTACGCGGGAGCACCGTAAAGCTGCTCAGCTTTTTGTGTCTTTTGACCCCAATAAATTGGGGCTCCCGGTCTCCAAGCGTACTCTGTCCATATGGGTTGCGGACTGTATCTCTTGGGCTTATGGGGCAGCCGGCCTCTCCTTAGAAAGTCGAGTCACGGCTCATTGCGTTCGGGCAAAGGCTACGTCAGTGGCTTACCTCCGCTCTGTTCCGCTGGCAGACATCTGCCGGGCCGCTACTTGGTCTTCGAGCCAGACTTTTGCGGTCCATTACTGTCTCGAGAGGGAGTCCCGTAGGGACAGTGCTTTCGGACAGGCAGTCCTCCGTAATCTCTTTGAGGTCTGAGCAACTCCTACCCTCCATCCCGGATGTGGGCTACCGGTGGGTGATAATTCAGCGAAGATTCTATCCTTCTGTGCTGCTGAGCTAGAGGGAGCTCATTTTTGTGCTTAGGGTCTCCGGTAGCCTTGAGCTTGGGAGTCCCATAAGTGAGGACTGACTTCCTGCTTGGTCCTGGAGAAAGCGTAGTTACTCACCTGTAACAGGTGTTCTCCAGGAGCAGCAGGAATCAGTCCTCACTACCCTCCCTCCTCCCCTTGGAGTTGCAATCGTCTGCTTATGTTGTTTTTGCAAATTTTTATGCTGTCTCTTTTAGCTATGTCATCTGACTGGCTAAGATGGCACCCTCGGGCGGGAAGACGACCGCGCATGCGCGCTGCAATTCCCAAAGGCTTTCTTTGAAAGCTGGGGAAAATTGCTCCGCGAGAGCTCCGTCGGCGCCGACGTCACCCGTAAGTGAGGACTGATTCCTGCTGCTCCTGGAGAACACCTGTTACAGGTGAGTAACTACGCTTTCTCCAGCAGGGTACAGGGTTCTACTCCCCCTATTTTCTTATTCCAAAGAAAACAGGGGGACACAGATCCATTCTAGACCTCAGAGAATTCAACAAATGCCTGTTCCGAGAGAAGTTCAGAATGATTTCTCTAGGAACTCTTCTGTCATACCTTCAAAGTCAGGATTGGCTTTGCTCTCTAGACTTAAAGGATGCATATTCTCACATTCTCATCCATCCAGATCACAGGAAATTCTTACGATTCCTTTTCAAGGGAAAAATGTCCAATACAGGGTTCTTCCCTTTAGTCTGGCTTCCGCACCAAGAGTATTCACGAAATGCATGGCAGTAGTAGCTGCATTCCTGCAAACCCTAGGGATATGCGTCTTTTCTTACTTGGACGACTGGCTCATTCGAGCCCCCACGGTTGCAGAAGCAAGCTCTGCACTGTCTTGCCCAATGCGAATCCTCCAATATTTGGGATTGATAAACTTCCCAAAATCCCAACTTGTTCCTTCCCAGTCTCTGGAGTTCATAGGAGCCTGTCTAGATACCAGACAGTCAAGGGCTTTCCTCCAACAGGCTCCAACTAGCTTCTCAAGCAGCGGGAAAATCCTCCCTAACTGCTCAAGAACTGCTACAGTTACTGGGACACATGGCATCCACAGTTCATGTCGTTCCCTATGCTCGCCTCCACATGCGAGCAGCCCAGTGGACCCTATCCACACAGTGGACACAGGCCACAGGACGTCTGTCAGACAAGATATAAAACTCTCATTGACTGATCTTGTCCCTCCAATGGTGGCAATCACTGGAGAATATTTTAGTGGGGTCTCCTTTCCAATAACCCCTATTCCAGGCCACCCTAACATCAGATGCATCACAGATGGGTTGGGGAGCACATCTGCATCATCTCTCTACCCAGGGCACCTGGACTCCACAGGAGGCTTGTCTTCACATAAACCTCCTAGAATTAAGAGCAATCTATCTAGGTCTTCGAGTATTCCATGCCCAGCTCAGCTACAAGACAGTCCTAGTCCAAACGGACAATCAAGTAGCCATGTTCTATGTGAACAAGCAGGGCGGAACAGGCTCTCAGTCGTTATGCAACGAAGCTTTACGACTATGGGCCCTCGCCAGAGAGCATCAAATTCACCTTCTAGTGGTATATCTTCCAGGCATTCAAAACCTTTGGGCAGACAAACTCAGCCGAGTACTGCTCCCTCACGAATGGTCTCTCCACCTAGACCAGATGACAGATATTTCACATCTGGGGGACTCCAGACATAGACCTCTTTGCAAGTTCACTGAATGCCAAACTTCCCCGGTTCTGTTCCAGGATTCCGGCTCACAATTGCCAGGCAAGGCCTTCCTCCTTCACTGGGGTCAGGATTTCCTCTATGCCTTCCCACCCATTCCCCTCATCCCCAAAACACTTTTCAAGCTTCAGAGAGACAGAGGTCATATGATCCTAATAGCACCACGGTCGCCACACCAAACGTGGTATCCCTTGCTTCTACATCTCTCTCAAGCTGCACCTCTGGAGTTAGGGTGTGCTCCAGATCTCCTTTCCCAAGAGAGCGGGACGCTATGGCACCCAAATCCCCAGTCCCTGCATCTCACGGCCTGGTTGCTGAGAGCTTAAATCTTCAGGATCTCAACCTTTCCCAACAGGTAAAGGATATCCTTCTGGCTTCTAGAAAATCTTCCACAAGACACTCTTACGCCTTCAAGTGGAAACGTTTTACTATATGGTGTTCACAGAAAGGGGTTAAACCCCCTTATGATACCTTTTGAATCGATACTAGAGTATCTACTTCATTTATTAAATTCTGGTCTAAAGACCAATTCAGTAAGAGTCTATCTTAGTGCAATTGCAGCTTCCTATAAGCCTCTAAATGGACAACCAATTTCCTCTCATCCACTCATAACAAGATTTATGAGAGGTCTTCTATTAACAAAACCTCCCATCAGACCACCACCGGTGGCATGGGATTTAAATCTAGTTCTGGGGCAGCTCATGAAACCGCCTTTTGAACCTTTAGCCACTACTACCCTGAGGTTTTTGTCCTGGAAGGTCATCTTCCTAATTTCAATCACCTCTGCATGTCGCATTAGTGAATTGCAAGCGTTAGTGGCTGATCCTCCTTACACTAGGTTTCACCATGATAAGGTTGTCCTCAGAACTCATCCACACTTTATGCCAAAGGTGGTTTCGCCTTTTCATTTAAATCAATCGATTTATCTTCCTGTATTCTTTCCGAGGCCTCATACCTCTAATGCAGAGAAGAACCTTCATACTTTGGACTGTAAAAGAGCCTTAGCTTTTTACCTACAAAGAACACAGCAACATAGAAAGTCTTCTCAACTTTTTATTGCTTTTGAATCTAGTCATTTGGGACTTCGTCTCCAAGAGAACTTTATCCAAATGGATTGCACAATGCATATCCTTTGCTTATGAGAGTAAGAGTCTTCCTCTTCAAGGCCATGTCACAGCTCATAATGTGAGAGCCATGTCAGCCTCTATGGCTAACCTTCACTCTGTGTCTATTGATGACATTTGTCGAGCAGCCACCTGGGCTTTGCTACACACATTTACAGCCCACTACTGCCTAGATAAAGCCTCCCATCAGGATGCCTTCTTTGGCCAGGTTGTTTTTCAAAATCTCTTTCAGACTTAATACAACTCCTACCCACCAACCCTGATAGGATGCCAGAGATCCATGGGAGGAAGCATGGCCCACCTCACTATAGGTGGCAGCTTCCTGGGGCCATCTCCCTGGCATCTTCAGCTAGGGAGTCCCCATAAGTGAAGACTACATTCCTGCTTGTTCCTGGAGATAGCGTAGTTACTCACTTGTAACAGGTGATCTCCGGAAACAGCAGGAATTTAGTCTTCACAACCCACCCACCTCCCCTAGGAGTTGTCTCTCTATCTCTCTGTCTCTTTCCTCTCTCCCTCTATCCTTTCACTCAGCTACAAACTTAACTGAAGAGGGACAGTTGGAAAGGCGGGAAGGCAGCACGCATGTGCTGAGGGATGCTCCCAAAAGTATTCCTATTGGACGCTGGGGAGCGTTCCCGCACAGGCTCCGTCGGTACCTATGATACCCATATGTGAAGATCACCTGTTACAGGTGAGTAACTACGCTTTCCTGACATTGCCTTTCAATTTACCCCCTTGCAGCTTCATGTTATGCCCTCTAGTTTTACAGCTTCCCCGTCTTTGGAAGAGGATGGTTTGTTCATTATTTCTCTTTAAGTATTTAAAGGTCTCCTGGTCCGTGCACACCAACCTCTCGCCCCCTATCGCGTACATTTCCCCTTGATTTCTGCTTCCCTAGTGCATGACACTGCACTTCTTTGCATTATATCTTAACTGCCAAGCATTAGACCATTCTTCCAGCTTTTGTAGCTCTTTCCTCATGCTATCCACTCCCTCAGGGGAGTCCACTCTGTTGCAAATTTTCGTGTCATCTGCAAAAAGACAGACTTTTCCATGCAGTCCTTCAGCAATATGACTCTCAAATACATTGAACAGTGCCGGGCTGAGGATCGAACCCTGGGGCATCCTGCTAATTACCCTCCTTTCATCCGAGTGAGCTTCATTTACCATCACCTTCTGTCACCTGTCAGTCAACCAATTTCTGATCCAGTTCACCACCTTGGGACCCATCCCCAAACTACTGAGTTTATTGATAAGCCTCCTATGAGGAACAGTATCAAAGGCTTTGCTGAAATCCAGGTAGATGACATCCATTGCATGCCCTTGATCTAGTTCTCTGGTCACCCAGTCAAAGAACTATATCAGATAATCATATGCAGATATCAGTTGCATTTCCGTAGTGTGCAATGAGTAAGTACGTTTTGAGTTCCCTTCTAAATATCTGGAGCTCTTTGATCGATCAAATTGGTAATGGGAGTGAGTTCCAGAGACTAGTGGCAGTGAATGTGAAGGCTCTGGAGCTCATAGTCTGTCTTGTCTTAGAGTAGGGGATTACAGTTGTGTGGTTTGCATTTTGCCTATGAGATCTGGTATCTGGTTGTGTGTGGAGAAGAGTCGATAGGTAGAACAGAGAGATGATGATGAGCAATTTGAAGGTTATCATTGACATCTTATATTTTATCCGACTCGATACTGGGAGCCAGTGGAGGTCATATAAGATGGGTGTTATATGGTCAATTAGTCGGGCCTTGCAGATGATTCTAGCAGTGATGTTTTGTGCTCTCTGGAGTATATTTGTTTTTCGCTGGTAGACCCTGTAACAAGCTGTTACAGTAGTCAAAGTGGGGAGTGATGATAGCGTGGAATACTGCTCTGAAGTCGTAAATATCTAGCAGGGGTCTTAGGTGTCTTAGGGTCTTAGGTGTTACACGATTTTCAGCTTAGAGAAGATGGTCCTTGCTGTTTGTTTTAAATTGCGGATCATGGTGAGGAATTTGTAGAGTATTATGCCAAGGTATTTCACCTCTTGCTTAACAGGGAGGACAATGTTGTTAATCGTGATGGCCTGGGGGGGAGGCATTTTGATTCCTTGATACATATAAGGCTTACGTTTTTTTAAAATTGATATTAAGATTGTTGGCATTCACCCAAGACTCCGCTTCACTAATGCATTCTGATAGGTTGTGATAAGTAATTGCAAGAGGATCTTGATAAATTAGAAGACTGGGCATCAAAATGGCAGATGAAATTTAATGTGGACAAGTGCAAAGTTATGCACCTAGGGAAGAACAACCCAAACTATGGTTACACAATGCAAGGTTCCACATTAGGAACCACCACCCAGGAAAAAGATTTAGGCGTCATTGTGGATAACATGTTAAAACCCTCGGCCCAGTGTGCAGCGGCAGCCAAGAGAGCAAATAGAATGCTAGGTATCATAAGGAAAGGAATGGAAAATAAAACAAAAGATATTATAATGCCTCTATATCGTTCCATGGTGACCGCACTTGAATATTGTATGCAATTCTGGTCGCCGTATCTTAAAAAGGATATAGAGTTATTAGAAAAGGTTCAGAGAAGATCCACCAAAATGGTAAAGGGGATGAAAGGATACTCCTATGAAGAAAGGCTAAAAAAGGTTAGGGCTCTTTAACCTGGAGAAGAGACAGCTGAGGGGAGATATGATAGAAGTCTATAAATTAATGAACGGAGTGGAACGGGTAAACGTAGATCGATTGTTTACGTTATCAGAATATAGAAAGACTAGGGTACATGCAATGAAGCTACAGGGTAAACTATTTAAGACTAATAAAAGAAAATATTTTTTCACTCAACGTGTAATCAAACTCTGGAATTTGTTACCGGAGGAGGATGTAGTAAAGGCTGTTAGTGTAGCTGGGTTTAAAAAAGGTTTGGACAAGTTCCTGGAGGAAAGGTCCATAAACCATTATTAAGAAGGGACCCAGGATATCAATGCTTGACCCAGTGCAAGCATTGCGGAACCTGTGTCTTTTGGGGAAACTGCTAGGTATGTATGACCTAGATTGGCCACTGTTGGAAACAGGATACTGGGCTTGATGGACCTCGGTCTGACCCAGTATGGCATATCTTATGTTCTTATGTTCTAAGTAAGGTTGTTCATATCAATGGGGAGAGACAACAGAATGTCGTCAGCGTAGATGTGTAGTGCCCATTGTTAAATTTTCTGAAGATGCTGGTGATTGGCTGCAGGTATAGGTTGAATAATAGGGCTGATAGAGCAAATTCTTGGGGTATTCCTTGGTCTTGGGGGAAGGTCTCTGATGTTTCCTGGCCTATTTTAACACGTATCTTATGGTTTGAGATGTATGATTTCAGCCAATGTACCGCCTAAGCCAATTTGTTCCAATCTCGAGATGAGGGTGTCATGGTTAAGGTTGTCAAATGCGGAGACGATATCTATAAAGAGTAGAATAAATGCTCAATTAGGGTCGTTTATGCCTCCGATGAAGTGGTCCATTAAGGTTAACAACAAGGTTTCAACTCTGTGGAATGGTCGAAATCCAAATTGGTGAGCATCCAATGGGGCATTGAAGTCAATGTAATCTTGAAGTTGTATTTGGATGACTTTTTCTAGTTTGGTGGCAAATGGTATAGTTGCTATAGGTCTGTATGAGCTTGGATTCTTTCCATCAAGTGTATTATTCTTAAGTATAGGGCAAATGGATGTGAGTTTAAGATCGGTTGGCATGATGCCTTTGGAAAGTGATTGGTTGACTATGTTTCAAAGTTATAGAGCCAGTTCTGCTTTTGTGGATTTGATTCATGGTACCGGACATAGATCAAGGGGGGGAGGTTGTAATGTTTGTTATAATGTTTAATAGGCGTTTTTATCTACTAGGTAGAAACTCCCGTGTGTTGGGGTTTATATAGTGACCAAGTGAGAGGGGGGGTACTGTTAGTGGGGTTTTTTTTTTAGCTTGTTTGCAAAGTGTGTGGACAGTATTTGAGGATTTATATTACACGTTTCTGATTCAGTCTGGTTGGTTTTGGTTAGTGATCTAACAGTAGCGAAGAGCTCTCTTGGTCGGTTAAGGGAAGAGTTTAGGATTCTTGTATGATAATCCTTTTTTGTTTTGTTGATTGTTTCTTTGTAGTTAGCGAGTAGGTTAAGGTAGTGTTTGTTTTCTTGGGTTTTGGTTAGTCTCCATTTTTTTTCTTGCTTTCTTAATTGCCTTTTTAGTTTGACGATCATATGAGTGAACTATTTTTCAGAGCTTTTAGGTGATTGCCTAGGGTTTTGTTCGGGGGTGAGGCAGCTTTTTTTATAATGCCGTTCCATATATTTAACGAGGTGTTGATGTCGGAGGAGTCCATTGTGAGCTGGGGCAGTATGTTGTCTAGGAAGGTATCCTTATTGAAGTAGGCAAATCGCCTATTTTGTGGTTTTACATGCATATGTTTAAAAATTCAACTGTGTGCATGTAAATTAACCCAGAACCTTTGTACATCCTAAAGAGCAGCTGTAAATAAGTTCATAAATGCCCTAATTTTAAAGCTAAAAGTAAGCATACACTTTTGTTTTGAAAATTCATGATAGCCCACACAGGGAAAAGTATGTGCACATTTTTTTATGTAAGTACATATTTATAACATTATCCAAACAACCGTTATAATACCTGCATATGTGTGATTTTCTTTTTGCTTGGAAGTTTTGTGCTGCATCTTTGGTCTTTGCTGCACTATAACTGTTATGAGCCTTCATTCACAACTATCTGTGGATTTTGCTTCTATTTTATATCCCTTCTGAACTCTCCTAGCCAGTCCTCCTTGTAGGAGCAGTCCTCGGCCAAGGCCAGGCAAGACAATTCTCTCCAGATCCCCACAATCATGGGTTCTCAATCCAGCCACTAGGTGTCACCATTGCACGATGATTTGGCCTCCCCTACCTTACCAGAGGGCATTTGCAGTATCTCCATTCATGGCTGATCTGGAGAGCAGATGACTTGATCTGGGAATGCAGTCCACGTCCTACAGCTGGCATCACATAGCACTTCCACTGAGCCATAGGGCTGCTGGCCTTTCCTGCATTTCTTTTAATTCATGTGTTCGAGTTTACTGAATTCAGACACTTTTTTTCAAACAGAGACTGTACATGTGTTTCCTATGTAGTACTTTGGAAATTCACTATAATTATATCTAATATTAGTTTCTCAACTGATCAGCTTTTATTTTCTGTATTCCTATACTCCCTGGAAGCATCAGGTGACATTGCTCTGACCTGAAATTTTGTTTGTGGGAGGGATAGAGTTGAATAGCTGACAGAGCTCTTGATGTTGAATGCCTAATTTTTTATTTTTTTTTAATGAGAACAGGTAACAGTCTGACATGTTTGTTTTTTTTACCCCCAGGTTATAAACACAACAGATACAGAAATTCTGACAGATGTGGATATCGCTGTAGGACAGCAAGCAACAGAGGAGAAAAACACAGGTGTGGCAGAGCAGAGAACACCTGACAGCTCAGATGCTTTTGATGCAATACTGAATGAAGAGCCCTCCGATAACAGGCTATCAAATTTGAAGGAAGCTGAAGCAAAAGAAGAACGTGCTGTTCCCAGTAACGAGCCGCTTAACACAGCTGCCTTAGCAGAGCAAAGAGAGGAGGCCGCGCATGAAGCACTGCAGGCTTCCATTGCTCTTGGTCGAGGGGCTTTGCCTGTGGTAGAACTTGAGGATGTATCGGTCCATCAACACAGGGAGGAACAAAAGAGGCAATCAGAAGACCAGCCAGAAGAGTCCACCATGGAAAAGGAACCATTCATGCAGGGCGCTGGGGAAAAAGTTACAGAAAGCAGCTCTGAGGAAATAGAAGCCGAAGTGCCAGTAATGGACAGAAGGGGTTTGCGAAGAAAGGCCACAACATTCAAAGGAGCTAGCAAGAAAAGAAGCAAGGTGGTGTAGGCTTAAAGCTGGGAATGATTGTTCTTGATGTTAAACCACCTGGTATTTGTAATAAAAGTTGTAGAATTTTTTTAAGGCTATTAAGAGTTTGGGACACAGGATCCAGATGTTTGTACTGTTAGCTTTCCACACTGTCTGGGTAACATTCTTGACACAAGGTGCGTGCTATTTTTGTTCAGGCTTGTTTTGTCACTTTTTAATAGTTTCCGTTTTTACTGACATTGGGGTTCTTTTAAAACAAATTGACAAAACTTGGAGGCTGTGTGAATATATTCGCTTGGACTACATTTTCAATTCCACAACACAAGTGTGTAAATTTGCAAAGATTCTGCACATCTTAATCAATGTGGCTCTTGTTAAACTGAATGTAAAATTTCTCTTGCTTTTTTTGTGTGTGTGGGGGGGGGGGGAGAGGAGGTTAATGGTCACATTTAAGTACTGCAGAATTTCCAGTCCCTGAAAAGCACAATAAGTCTTTAGCATAGTTGAAGTATATCTTACTTCACAGCATGGGAAAGGGGATTTATTTCCTAAATCTGGCCACATAATATGAAAAGAAAAATCATTTTGGAAGCCAAAATAAAATGGTGCAGTTCTGGCTGTTTGTGTATAATTTTGCCAGAGGTATGCAACAAGTCCACATTTCCCTTTTATCTGTATTTGGTAAATGAAGTAACCAGCAGCAACTTTGTTTACCAAAAAATGGTCTGAATTCAGAAAAGTAAATTAGTTTCTATAAGTAGAGTTGAACTGGTGAACTGTAGATGAGACAGGCGCATGTCGCCTTTGTGCTCTCTCTGAACTTCTGCATTGACTAGAGGCTCTGACATTAAAACTTAGGAGTGCCTGATACTGTAAGCAAATGGGAACTTATATGGTAATGTACGCTTTAAGCCAGTGAGGCCCACGCAGAGGTTATGCATTTAGGACCAGGGATGGAAGACGTCTGCCACCGCTGTGGTGGCCTATGCCAGCCAATGAAAGGCTTGAAAGAGGCTTTTCTCCTTCTGGGATGATGAGGGTCTCCTGGGTGTGCCATGTGGAAAGTGGCAGAGACCACTGAGGGTGAAAACGAAGGGGGATGGGTGAGGGGGGGGGCAGGTAAGAGAAATGCGAAAAAAAAGGGCATCTTCAAAAGTCCTTACCTGTTCTGAATGTCCTGTGTTGTTTGCTTTGTCACATCCCTTATGTATGTTTAATCAGTGTGGTAAATAAGCCATCAGAGAAAAGTGATGATCAGATATAGGGTGCAATTTTCAAACTACCCAGAGCCTGTGTGCTTTAGTTTATTTTTATTATTTGCAGGCTTTGCACCAGTTTGCATAAGGAAATGTCACACTTGCTTTCACTTTGAAAATTGTTGTGGATACAAAGTGCATATTGTCACTTGCACCAGCTTTTTGTGGGGGTAGAATTTTGCCCATAAAGTACACCTGTGGGTTTGAAAATACAATTAGCTTATGTACTTTTCCTTCCCTGAACTAAACTCGCCCTCAGGAATGCCTTTTGTCATTGTGGCTGAAAGTAATTGGTGTGTCTTCAAACATGCAAATTTTAGCCAAGCTGAGGGCAGGCAGTTTTCATAACCATGATGTATGAGGGTAAAACACTTTGAACCTGCAGAAATCAGTTTGAAAATTGTGCTCAGAAAGGAACGGCAGCCTGTCTGAGCCTAGCCCTGGGATTCACTTCGTAGTTTTCTTTTTAAAGACATTTGATACTGATTTCTGTTCATGGCATTTGATCATAGTAAAGAAGGCAAAACACTAGGAGTTCACTGAGAGTAATCGTGGTGTTCATATAGCAAGACATTTAGGAACATGCTTGCTAAAGGTTAATGAAAGTTAATGCCTGTTATGTACTGCCACCGCTCTTTTATTTTTGTGGGCCGTGGCAGAACTGAACACGCTTTAACGTTCGCTAATGTGTGTTAACCTTTTAGTAAACATGCCCTTTAGATTGTTATATTGTTCTTATATGTTTTATAACCAATGTTGTTAGTGCTTGGCTGCTTAAAAAATTTCTTCATATGGCAATCAAGAAGCTTTTATGTTTACCTCGGTTCTGAGGCATTTTCTTCTATTAAAATATATTAATAAATGGTTCACTTTTATAACTTCAGCAGATTTTTTAAAATTCTGATCGTGTAGTTGTGTAAGATGGATATATGACACAGATGGATATATGTTTTTTAACTGGCTCTCTACCTTTCATCGACTCAAGCAAAGATAAGTTGTCTTAATAGTGTGTATGCACATAGTGTGTCCTTATGGCATCGTCTATTTACTCTTTCCTTTTTATATATGTTTCTTTCTTTTTGGGGAGGGGGAGGGATGGAATTTGTTAGCTGTATGGAATGTACAAAGAACACGTCTGCTTTTGAGTCAGCGCTGAGGTTTATTTTGAAGGGAGGGGAAGCAGAGCAGTCCTTTGTAGAGACCTCATTCTGAGTAAGCAAACCATGGCTCATACACTGATTAGCTTGATAACTATTAAATGTGATGAAGGATAATACTGTTTTGAAACTTTGATTGGATTCTGTCAAATGCTTATTTTATTTAATGTTTTCAATTTATAAACTGCCTGATCAAAATAATGATCTAGGCAGTACGCAGTCAAAATAAAAAGAAGAGAATATATTATAAAATTAAAAGATGCTGTACAGTAACATGATTCAAAAACAAAACATCTTAAATACATGAATCTAAGCATAATCGCCTACACATGAAAATCCTGAAGAGCAGGGACTGTAGAAAAGCAAGAAGTTAAGATTTATGGTTTTTCTATAGCGTCATTCCTTAGATCAAATCATGTACAGCAAACTAAGAAAATCAGTAATACATAAAAAATACATTACACAACGTTTCACTGTTGTCAAAAAATCAGTCATTGTGATCATTAAAGAATTTTTTATCTATAAAGTAATCATTGTCCATAGGACGACTAAAATGTTTTTAATAAAACTGCATCATGTGTATAAACCTACAGCATAAAGAAGAAAATCAAAGATAACAATACAATTGTAATCTCCAGGAACAAGCAGGAATGTAGTCTTCACATATGGGTATCGTCGATACCAACGGAGCCTGCGCGGGAACGCTCCCCAGCGTCCAATAGGAACGCTTTTGGGAGCATCCCTCAGCACAGGCGCACTGCCTTTCCAATTGTCCCTCTTCAGTTCTTCGTTTTCCGCGGAGCTGACAGGACCCATACCCTGTCACCGCGGGAAAATTTGTCTTTAAAATTGTTTTCTTGTGGTCGCGTTTGCCTCCGCAAGACGCCTACCGGTACCGCTGGTTCTTTTCTTTTTCAAAAAATTTTATACTTTGAACTGTTTCTCATCAGAAACTTTTCTTTTTCGGTGCTAGGCGCCATTTTGGGCATTAGTCCTCATATTCCTGAAACATGAAAAAACCAACTAGTGGTTTTAAAAAATGTATTAAGTGTGGCGGTACCATTTCCATCACTGATACCCATGATTGGTGTCTTAAATGTTTAGGGCCTGAACATTCTCCATCTGAATGTCTCTCCTGTATGGGGATGACTAAGAGAGGAAGACAGAACCGGGCTGCCAAGCTGGGTACTTTCTTTTCTTCGGATGCCAGATCCATTGCATTGTCATCTTCAAGAGCCTCCTCTTCCTCCCATGGATCTCAGGTAACTAAACAAAAAAGCCGGTCCTCAAAGGGTAGCTCTCCTGCTAAGCATCGAGAGGCCATTGGCATTGCCCTTGAGGGAACCACACAGGCAAAACAGCTCCGGCGGGAGACTTCAGCTTCCAAAGCATCAATGGGGCTCCAGGATGTTCTCGAGGCCTCGACCTCGCAAGAACTATTGGTGCCATGCTCAGGGGTCCCGGCCATTTTCACTGGTACTGACACCCAGGTATCGGTAGCATCGATAGACCAGAGATTCCTCGCTATCGAACGCAGCATTGCAGCTCTTCTCACAGCTGCGGTACAGTTGACACCTATGGTTCAACAGGCACCAGTACCGACATCAATACCGATACCGGTACCTACACTGGTACAGGTACCGGTACTGACGATACCATCTTTGGCTGGAATCGACAGATCGGTACCGGATCAACTCGGTACCGACTTCGATCGATACCGGGACCGTGCTTTGCATGAGCATCGTGGTCAGGAATACTTCGAATCCTCCGATTCCAAAGACTCTGACAATTCTGCTGGTACCAGAGGGTTTCTCCCGGAGGATCCCTCTTCTCCCCAACGCAGAATGTCACCTCCAGAGGACATGTCTTTTCAGGATTTTATTCGTGAGGGGGCCAAAGGCCTCTTAATCATGGTAGCTCCTGAACAGGAACCCAGAGCAAAGGAATTGGAAATTCTCCAATATCCTAAAGCTCCAAAGGAGGTAGCCACTCTGCCCATCCATGAAATTCTGCATAACTTGATGCTCAGAATGTGGGAGACACCTCTGACTACATCTCCTCATTCTAGGAGGCTTGATACTATGTATCGAGTTCCGCCATGTCCCGGATTTCAAAAGACTCAGCTGCCACACCATTCAATGGTGGTGGAGTCAGCCATGCGTAGGATGAAAAGTGCAAAGAGGCATGCATCCAATCCTCCAGGTCGTGAGTGCAGGACTCTTGATACTTTTGGGTGCCAAACCTTTCAGGCTTCCATGCTTTCAGCTAGGATCAGTTCATATACTATATATGGGCATGTTCCTCAAAGATGTTACAGGAGACTTGGAGCTTATGAGCCCACTTCTCCCAGATTAAAAGAGACAACACTTTCTTGCTCTAGTTAAGCATGCTCAAGATGTCTCCAAGTTTGTGAATCGTGCAGCCTTTGACTGCTTTGAATGCATCAGCAGAACCTCTGCTATTGCCATTGGGGCACGACGGATTGCCTGGCTTCAGGCATCAGACTTGGAGATTTGGGTACAGGACAAGTTAGGCAACATTCCTTGCACCGGAGAGAATCTCTTTGGCAAGAACTGGCAGGAAAAGACTAATGAGTTAGATGCTGACAATACCACTCTAGATAGATTGTCAAACTCTACAGCCACTCCAGCCAAAAAGAAGCCTTATAAAAACCCTCTTTCAGCAAAAAGGAAATTTTATCCTTCCTATACCCAGCAGAGTCAATCTCAGGGTCAGGTTGCCCAAAAGGGACAAACTAGACAGCAAAAGAAGCCAAAAGGCCCGAGAGCCCAACCAGCTCCGCAGGTTCAGCCCCCTCAAGGGCTTTGACTCCTTCCTAGAGAGCTTAGCCTTCCTGCCTCTGAGGGGTCCCCAACCTCCTAATATCCCAGGCAGTTTATGCCTCTTTGCCAACAGATGGCATCAAATAACAGCAGAAGATTGGACTCTGTCCATTGTAGGAGAGGGGTACAAGCTCCATTTTCAAAGCATGCCCCCTCCTACAATTCTAAGGCAATTCAATTCACAAACCTCCGCAAATAATCTGCTAGATCACGAGGTCTCAACACTTCTTGCCCAAGGGGCAATAGAAGAGGTACCCATTCTTCAACGGGGTGCAGGGTTCTACTCCCCCTATTTTCTTATTCCAAAGAAAACAGGAGGACACAGACCCATTCTAGACCTCAGAGAATTGAACAAATACCTGTTCCGAGAGAAGTTCAAAATGATTTCTCTTGGAACTCTTCTGCCATACTTTCAAAGCCAGGATTGGCTTTGCTCTCTAGACTTAAAGGATGCATACACTTACATTCTGATCCATCCAAATCACAGGAAATTCTTACGATTCCTTTTCAAGGGAAAACATTTCCAGTACAGGGTTCTTCCCTTTGGTCTGGCTTCAGCTCCAAGGGTATTCACGAAATGCATGGCAGTAGTAGCTGCATATCTCCAGGAACAAGCAGGAATGAGTCTTCACATATGGGTACGTCGGTACCGACAGAGCCTGCATGGGAATGCTCCCCAGCATCCAATCAGAAAGCTTTTGGGAGCATCCCTCGCGCCTGCGCGCTGACTTCCCGCCCTTTCCACTTCTTCTCCTCAGTTCTCGTTTTTCCGCGGAGCCGGCAGGACGTCCTCCTGTCACCGCAGAAACTTTTTTCTTTTAATACTTCATTTCTTGTTTTCTTGTGGTCGCGGCTGTTTTTCCCGCCGACACCGGTACCGCCGGTGGTTTTTTCTTTCTTTTTTCTTAAACTCAGAGAGATTTTTCCCTCTGTTTCTGTCTTAACTTTTTGGGCCTACAAGGCCTCTCCATCATGGATCCTTCTTCTCCTAAGAAGTGCCTTCACTGTGGAAACACAGTTTTCTTTTTAGACTCCAATCTCTGGTGTCTAACCTGTTTGGGTCCTGACCCCTTTTTCCCCTGAACTATCAGGCTGCAATGCTGAGAGAAGACCTTCCCTCTTTCGAGTTTCCCTCGATACCGTTTTCCCTCCTACAGTGAGGGCACCGGGTTTTTCTTCTCTACAGGATCAGGTAACCCACAAACAGTCTGTTAAGACTTGCCAATTCTTGAGTGGTAGGTCTCATGCCACGCATGATGACGGCTCCAGCCTTGCCCGCAAGACCCCATTGGCATTAAAACCCCGGTGGGAGTCTTCGGGCTCCAAAGCATTTCAGGGGTTTCAGGTTGTTCCTGGGGCTCACCCCTCACAGAACATACCTGAGCCATGCTCGGGGGAGGTATCCACTTCGAGCGGTACCGATACCCCGGCACCGGTGTCGAGTGTTCCACTCTTCACCAGGGATCGTCATCTGGCGTCCTCGGTACCTTCGGAACCGATCGATACGACCCAGAGTGACTTCCCTGTATCAGCATCGCCGGTACCACCACCGACATCGGTGCACTCTAGACATGCATCGATAGACTCGCTCCCTTCGATGCCGAGTCTGGAATCGATATCTAGTCTAGATGACTGGGTACCGACGCGCCTTGGAACCGACCCCTGTCATTTCCGAATACGCAGTACCGAGGATACTCACCAAGACTCTCTGGTTACCTCGGTACCACTTGAGCAGCCTCTGATGACGGCCTCGATGCCATTACCGGTATCGGTATCGATGTCGATTCCTGTAGTTACATCGGTGCCATCGATCCTTTTCATGCCTAGTTTGGAATCGATACCTGGCATAGACGATGCAGTACTAACTGCCTCAAATCGTGACTGCCAGTATCATTATCCATCTAGTAAGGTTCTTTTTCTGCACCAGACCAGTACATCCTCTGGTGCTCAGGCTGCATCTTCAACCTTAGCCTTCCCAGGGATGGTTCCCATTGGAGATCCTTCTTTTCAGAGGTTTCTCCTTGACATGGCAACCTTTCTTGCTATTCCTATCCCTGGCTGTAATCTTAACCAAGGCTCTCCTGCACAAAAGGGAAATATAATGCTTCCTTTACATCATTCTTTGCAGGATCTTCTTCTGAGAATATGGGAATCACCTTTAAGGGTTCCCTCACCTTCTACAGCAACTAATGTTCTGTATCAGGTGCCCCCCTCTCCAGGGTTTCAAAAGAATCAACTTCCCCATCATTCCATTGTAGTGGAATCAGCAATGAGGAAGGTAAAAAGCAAGAAGAAGCATTCTTTTTATTCGCCAGGTCGTGCTTCTAGAGCACTTGATGCCTTTGGACGTCAAACCTTCCAAACATCTATGCTGGCATCAATAATTATTTCTTATATATTTTATATGAGTCTAACACTCCAGGAGGTCACAAAGAAATTCTCTTTTGACTCCTTTTTTGTCAGAGCCTAAGGCTGCTGACTATTCCTTGCTTCTTAGTCATAGCCGGAATATCTCTTGGTTTCTTTCTCATGCTTCTCTAGACTCTTTTGAGTCTGTTAGCAGATCCTCTGCTATTGCCATTGGAGCACGTCGTAGAGCCTGGCTCCAAGCTTCTGACTTGAGCAGATGGGCACAACATACACTGGGTAATTCTCCTTGTACTGGAGAAAATCTCTTCAATAAGGGGCTTTACGTCAGGTTGCTCATTGCTCCACTGACTTCCCTTGTTCTGGAGACCATTCTAAGCCGCCTTCTTCCCCAGGAGGTAGGAAATGTCCTACCAAGCCTTCTTTCCCTAAGAAAAGAAGGTTTCACTCTTCTCCTGCCCATCATCCAGAGGTGCCCAAGCAAGGGACACCTCGTCCTAGTCTGAAGTTTCCAAATTCTAGCCAGTCTCAACATACCCAGCAACCATAGGTTCTGAAGGTTACAATCTACAGTTAACCTCTTCTTAACAGAAGTTTGTTCACTGTTTTTTCTTAAAGCTCTACACTGGGGTTTTCCTTTTTCAGTATGCTAAGCTGTCAGGATATTCTTGTCCATGGGTTACAGAATTCTCCTCTTCTTACTACCAAGAAGGGAGGTTACAACTATCTCATGATAGTTTCTGTCCCAACATGGACATTTTTTCCTTCAGCTGACTCGCCATATGGGTAAGTCACCCTCCCCCTCTCATCCAGGGTTTCCCCTGACTGAGTGGTACCATACTGAAAAGCTTCTCTAGCTTTCATTCCAGTGTAGACGTTTTGTTTCCTTGAATACATTCTCAAGATAACTCATCAGGCAGGGACAGGAATATCTCCTCTCCCTTTGTCTGTGTCTCTTTGTTTTGCACAGTAAGATTCTCTCTGCTGTCTTTTTCAGCTGCTGTGCATGCAGGAGTTCCAGTGATTGAACTACTGGTACTTTTCCACAAGTTCCAGTCTATCTTCCACAATTTTTGTCTAGCCTCAGTAGTGATTCCAAGCTAGTCCTCATCTATCTTGGATAATCCTACTCATTTTAGGCTTCTCACATTATCTTCTTTCTAGCCATCTCCTTTTCCTAGGATGTGGCAACACACCTGACTTCAGTCAGTTTTATCTCATAATTCTCCTGCACAATGCTCTCTGCAATCTTCAGAGAAGCTTTCTACTATGGGCCCTTGCTACAGAGCATTGATCTTTGTCTCTGAGGGCTATTCTATATAGTAGAAAAAAGCTTATAAATCATTCTCATGACTGTGAGGGTTCTCCACACCCTCTTGTCTTCTGTTATAATTCAGAATATAAGCTTTTTCTGCGTGAATATCCAAGGCTATTAGTAACGCATGATACCCATATGTCCCTCCAGTGGGTCCTCCTGGTATCTCCTCTATGCGTTTCTACCCATCTACCATGTCAGAGTTCTAAAGGACTCTCGACTTGCTCTTTACAGACTGATATTATCCTCTGTTTTTCATGCAACCATCCTGGTTATTTTACTGGATTGCACTCCTGCATCCTCTTAGCCCACGGAAATAGATTCTCTATATATCTGTCAAGTGGGTTTCACCCTCTTGTTGTTGGATGAATCTTTCCCCTTCACATTCCCCATGTGAATGTTCCTATGGGGCTTGGTGTATCTTCAGACTTATTGTCATGTATGTAAATATCTCTATATATGCCTCTACATACATATGTCTGTAAGCTGTGTGTGCATAATTTATGCCCCCATATGTATATCCACCTATATATATATGTTGATACATATTCTGCATATCTAGATATACATATATATATAGGTATATATATATATATATATATCCCTGTATATATGTATCTGTTGGGAGACTTTTATAGATCGATATGTATTACATACTATCTCCTCACTGTCTATGCTATAGCAATTGTACCTTTCTCAGAGGTTACAGACAGTGGGCTCCCTTTTTCATACTGTTCCTTAGTATGTGGGGACTGTTATACCCACAACCACTACTGTGGTAATAACAGCTTCCGCTTTGCTCTAGGTCTCCCTATCCTTGAAGATTCAAGCTTCAATATCTTCCCTATCTCTCATCAGCTAGGAAAGATAGTGTACCTCTTCATTGTTTTTGAGTACATATTGTTCTGCTTGGGAATATGGGCTTTTTTCCATAACCCTTCTTCCCTCCAAGACTGGGCTAGTTGTCCAAATCGGTCAGTCTTCTTCTTTTAGTCCTCAATGTTATGACTCTGTACCTAAAAGAGTTTTCAGCTTTTTCTCATAAAGCTTTCCATTGAAGACCTGCCGTTCTAATCCTACCCCAGTTGACAACTGGATCACCTGCTAATTCCAGGTCTGGACCTTCACCCTCACTGCTGTGAGGTCACCTTGAGGATTCCGCTACTGCATATCCAGTAGACTCCATCACGCTTTCTACTTCCTACAATCCAGTAGGTAAGCTCCATATTATAACTGTTCATTAAATTATTTTAATGGTACTTATCATACATGCCATGGACTCCTCTCCTGTAGTCCTTGGGTTTGCTGTTTTCCTTACAGCTCTTCTATTCTCAACTCCTACCCTCCATTCCCTCATGGGATGCCGGAGATCCTGTGTGGGAAATGCATTCCTGATCCAGGAACATGCATTTTATGGGATCTCCCCCTGGCATCTCTAGCTAGGGAGTCCCCATATGTGAAGACTCATTCCTGCTTGTTCCTGGAGATAGCACAGTTACTTACCTGTAACAGGTGATCTCTGGGAACAGCAGGAATAAGTCTTCACAACCCACCCACCTCCCCTAGGAGTTGTATCTATCTATCTATCTTCCTTTCCTCTTTCTCTCCTTTGTCTCAGCTATGATACTCAACTGAGGAGAAGAAGTGGAAAGGGCGGGAAGTCAGCGTGCAGGCGCGAGGGATGCTCCCAAAAGCTTTCTGATTGGATGCTGGGGAGCATTCCCGTTCAGGCTCCGTCGGTACCGACGTACCCATATGTGAAGACTTATTCCTGCTGTTCCCAGAGATCACCTGTTACAGGTAAGTAACTGTGCTTTCTATGAACCCTGGGGATATTCGTCTTCCCTTACTTAGACGACTGGCTCATTCGAGCCCCTACAGTTGCAGAGGCCGGCACTGCACTGTCTCGCACAATGCAAATCCTCCAATACTTGGGGTTGGTAATAAACTTCCCAAAATCCCAGCTTGTTCCTTCCCAGTGCCTGGAATTCATAGGGGCCTGTCTAGATACCAGACAGGCATAGACTTTCCTTCCAAAGGCCCGGTGTCTTCGCATAATGCAACTAGCTTCTTAAGCAGCAGGGAAATCCTCCCTAACTGCTCGAGAGCTTCTACAGTTGCTGAGACATATGGCATCCACAGTTCATGTAGTCCCATATGCTCGCTTCCACATGTGAGCAGCTCAGTGGACCCTATCCACACAGTGGACACAGGCCACAGGACATTTATCAAACAAAATAGTAAACTCTCAACGACTAATTTTGTCCCTCCAATGGTGGCAATCACTAGAAAATCTGACAGTGGGGTCTCCTTTCCATCAACCCCTTTTTCAGGCCACCCTAACAATAGATGCATCACAGGTGGGTTGGGGAGCACACCTGAATCATCTCTTTACCCAGGGCACCTGGACTCCATAGGAGGCGGGTCTACACATAAACCTCCTGGAATTAAGAGCAATCTATTTAGCTCTTCGAGTATTCCACGCCCAGCTCAGCTACAAGACAGTCCTAGATCAGACGGACAATCAAGTAGCCATGTTCTATGTGAACAAGCAGGGTGGGACAGACTGTTATGCAACAAAGCTTTACGACTGTGGGCCCTCGCCAGAGAGTCTCAAATTCACCTTCTAGTGGTATATCTTCCAGGTATTCAGAACATTTGGGCAGACAAACTCAGTCGAGTACTGCTGCCTCACAAGTGGTCTCTCCACCTAGACCAAGTGGCAAAGATATTTCTTCTCTGGGGCGCTCCAGACATAGACCTCTTTGCAAGTCCATTGAATGTCAAACTTCCCCGGTTCTGTTCCAGGATTCCGGCTCACAATTGTCAGGCAAGGGATGCCTTCCTCCTTCACTGGGGTCAGGACTTCCTTTATGCCTTCCCACCCATTCCCCTCATCCCCAAAACAATCTTCAAGCTTCAGAGAGACAGGGGTCGCATGATTCTCATAGCGCCACGATGGCCACGCCAAGCGTGGTATCCCCTGCTTCTACATCTCTCTCAAGCTGCATCTCTGGAGTTAGGGCATGCTCCAGATCTCCTTTCCCAAGAGGATGGGACGCTATGGCACCCGAGTCCCCAGTCCCTGCATCTCACGGCCTGGTTGCTGAAGGCTTAGACCTCCAGGATTTCAACCTGTCTCAACAGGTAAAGGATATCCTTCAGGCTTCTAGAAAACTTTCCACAAGAAGATCCTAAGCCTTCAAGTGGAAATGTTTTACTATATGGTGCTCCAAGAAGGAATTAAACCCCCTAGTCATACCTTTTGAATCGATACTAGAGTATCTCTTTCACTTATCGAATTCTGGTCTAAAGACCAATTCGGTAAGAGTCCATCTTAGTGCAATTGCAGCTTCTTATAAGCCTCTGAATGGACAACCAATTTCCTCTCATCCACTCATATCCAGATTTATGAGAGGTCTTCTGTTAACCAAACCTCCCATTAAGCCACCACCGGTGGCATGGGATCTAAATCTAGTTCTCGGGCAGCTCATGAAGCCGCCTTT
The DNA here is from genome assembly GCA_033557465.1 of Ichthyophis bannanicus. Taxonomy (NCBI): domain Eukaryota; kingdom Metazoa; phylum Chordata; class Amphibia; order Gymnophiona; family Ichthyophiidae; genus Ichthyophis; species Ichthyophis bannanicus. Next base: position 345,064,259 of record CM066032.1, read on the forward strand.
TGAGCCTTTAGCCACTACAACTCTTAAGTTTTTGACCTGGAAGGTCATCTTCCTAATTGCAATCACCTCTGCACGTCGCATTAGTGAACTGCAAGCTTTAGTGGCTGATCCTCCTTATACTAGGTTTCATCATGATAAGGTTGTTCTTAGAACTCATCCACACTTTATGCCAAAGGTGGTTTTGCCTTTTTATTTGAATCAATCAATTTATCTTCCTGTATTTTCCGATGCCTCACGCCTCCAATGCAGAAAGAAACCTTCATACTTTGGATTGTAAAAGAGCCTTAGCCTTTTACCTACAGAGAACACAGCAACATAGAAAGTCCTCACAACTTTTTATAGCTTTTGACTCTAGTCATTTGGGACTTCCAGTCTCCAAAAGAACTTTATCTAAATGGATTGCCCAATGCATATCCTTTGCTTATGAGAGTAAGGGTCTTCCTCTTCAGAGCCATGTCACAACTCATAACGTGAGAGCCATGGCAGCTTCCATGGCTAATCTCCACTCCGTATCTATCGATGACATTTGTTGAGCAGCCACCTGGGCTTCGGTACACACCTTAACAGCCCACTACTGCCTGGATAAAGCCTCCCATCAGGATGCCTTCTTTGGGCAAGCTGTTCTTCAGAATCTCTTTCAGACCTAATTCAACTCCTGCCCACCAACCCTGGTGTAATGCCAGAGATCCATGCGAGGAAGGATGCCTACCTTTCTAGGGGGGCACCTTCCTGGGGCTATCTCCCTGGCATCTTCAGCTAGGGAGTCCCCATATGTGAAGACTACATTCCTGCTTGTTCCTGGAGATAGCATAGTTAATCATCTGTAACAGGTGATCTCCGGGAACAGAAGGAATTTAGTCTTCACAACCCACCCACCTCCCTTAGGAGTTGTCTCTCTATCTCTTTGTCTCTTTCCCTCTATCCTTTCATTCAGCTACAAACATAACTGAAGAGGGACAGTTGGAAAGGCGGGAAGGCAGCGCGCATGTGCTGAGGGATGCTCCCAGAAGTGTTCCTATTGGACGCTGGGGAGTGTTCCCGCGCAGGCTCTGTCGGTACCGACGATACCCATATGTGAAGACTAAATTCCTGCTGTTCCAGGAGATCACCTGATCTCCAGGAACAAGCAGGAATGTAGTCATCACATATGGGTATCGTCGGTACTGACGGAGCCTGCGCGGGAACGCTCCCCAGCGTCCAATCAGAAAACTTTTGGGAGCTTCCCACAGCGCCTGTGTGCTGCCTTCCCGCCTTTCCCAACTGCCTCTCTCCAGTTCTTCTTTTTCCGTGGAGCCAGCAGGTCGTTGTTCCTGTCACCGCAGAAGAATTCTTCTTTCTTTCTTTTTTGTGGTCACGTCTGCCTTCCTCGACGCGTTACCGGTACCACCGTTTTTTTCTTATTATTTTCTGTTCTTAAAAAAATATATATATATTTTGCGATTTTTCCTATTTTTCTTCAGGTGCATGTGCCCTTTTGGCCTTAGGCCCAAAAACGTTTTCTTACAATGAAGAAACCTGGCTCAGGTTTCAAAAAGTGCACCAAGTGTGGCGGTACCATTTCCGTCACCGACACCCATGAATGGTGTCTAAAATGTTTAGGTCCTGACCACTCCATCACGGATTGTATGTCCTGCGTCATGATGTCTAAAAGAGGTCGGCAGAACCGAGCTACTAAGCTCAGTACCCTGTTTCCCTCTGATGCAGCTTCGGTGGCATCGACATCTTCCAGGACTTCCTCTTCCTCCCGTGGATCTCAGGTAACTAAACATAAGTCTAGCCGGTCCTCAAATGGTAGATCTCCTTCTAAGCATTGAGATGCCTCTGGCGTTGCCCTTGAGGATTCTGCACAGGCAAAATTGCCCCGGCGGGAGGCTTCGGCTTCCAAATCATTATTGGGCTCCAGGATGTTCTCGAGGCCTCGACCTCAGCAGAACTACTGGTGCCATGCTCTGGGGTACCGGCGGTCTTCTCCGGTACCGACATCCAGGCATCGGCAGTGTCGAGATTCCTGGCTATTGAGCGCAGTCTGGCGGCTCTCCTTGCGGCATCGATGCCCTCGGAACCGCGACAGACAATTCAGCCGGTACCGGCATCGGTACCGGTACCAATAGCATCGGTGTCTGCTTTGCCAGTACCCAGTCATCCGATGCCCTCCGGTACCGATACCCCGGTACCGACTTCGGTCGGTACTGGTATCGGGCTCTTCAAGAGCATCCGGACAGACGGTACTTCGAGTCCTCAGAAGAATCTGAGGATTCTGACAGTTCTGTCGATGCAGGAATGCTTCTCCCAGAGGAGCCCTCCTCCCCTAAGCGCAGGATGTCTCCTCCAGAGGATATTTCCTTCCAGGATTTTATCAGGGAGGTGGCTCGGGGTCTGTCCATTACTGTGGCCCCTGAAACAGAGCCAAGAGCCAAGGAGTTGGAAATTCTACAATATCCCAAAACTCCTAAGAAGGCAGCTACCTTGCCCATTCATGAGATTTTATATGATCTCATGTTAAGGATGTGGGAGACACCTCTTACCACTTCTCCTCATTCTCGCAGACTGGATACTATGTATCGAGTGCCTCCTTGTCCTGGTTTCCAAAAGACTCTGCTTCCTCACCACTCTATTGTAGTTTAATTAGCTATGAGAAGGATCAAGATTGCAGAGAGGCATGCCTCTAATCCTCCAGGACGTGAGTGCAGAAACCTGGATGCTTTTGGACGTCGTGTCTTCCAAGCTTCCATGCTTTATGCCAGGATCAGTTCCTATAGTCTCTACATGGGAATGTTCCTGAAGGAGGTCACAGATGATTTAGAAGCTTTAAGTCCTATTCTTCCTGAAGATAGAAGACAGGATTTTCTCACTTTGGTCAAACATGCCCAAGATGTTTCTAAATTTGCCAACCGTGCAGCCTTTGACTGCTTTGAGTGCGTAAGCAGAACCTTGGCTATTGCCATAGGTGCACATAGAATTGCTTGGCTCCAGGCATCTGATCTAGAGCTCTGGGTGCAAGACAAATTGGGAAATATCCCTTGTACTGGTGAGAACCTGTTTGGTAGAGATTAGCAAGAAAAGACCAATGAGATGGATGCTGAAAACTTCACCTTGGATAGATTATCCAAGTCCACAGCTGATCCTGCTAGAAAGAAATCTTTCAAGAAACCATTCTTTTCTAAAAATTAAAGATATTATCCTGCCTATGCTCAGCAGGCACGTTCGGCAGGTCAGCTTGTCAGGAAGGCTCAGCAACCACCCAAACAGAAGAAAGCAAAGACTGCTAAGCCTCAGCCGGCCCAGCAGTCTCAGCCTCCACAAGGCCTTTGACTTTCAGCTAGAGAACTTAGCCTTCCTGGCTCTCGGGGGACCAGAGCCTTCCACCATTCCAGGAAGGTTATGTCATTTTGCCCCCAGATGGGGGCAGATAACAGCAGAGCATTGGACACACTCCATCATAAGGGAGGGGTACAAGCTTCATTTTTCAAGCACGCCCATAATAAGGCAGTTCAATTCTCTGACCTCTCTCAGCGACATGTTAGGTCAGGAGGTCGCTATCCTTCTTGCCCAAGGGGCAATAGAAGAAGTACCCATTCATCAGCAGGGCACAGGGTTCTACTCCCCTTATTTCCTTATCCCAAAGAAAACAGGGAGTTATAGACCTATCTTAGACCTCAGAGAATTGAACAAATTCCTTGTCAAGGAGAAATTCAAGATGATTTCTCTCGGATCTCTGCTGCCATACCTTCAGAGTCAGGATTGGCTTTGTTCTCTAGATCTCAAGGATGCGTACACCCATGTCCTCATCCATCCAACCCACAGAAGGTTCCTTTTTCAAGGAAAGCACTACCAATACAGGGTGCTTCCTTTTGACCTGGCCTCAGCACCAAGGGTGTTCACGAAATGCATGGCTGTAGTAGCAGCATTTCTCCGCAGTCTAGGGATATTCGTCTTCCCCTACTTAGACGACTGGCTCATTCGAGCCCCAACAGAGTCAGAGGCCAGGACTTCTCTATCCTGCACAATGCGTATCCTTCACTATTTGGGGCTGGTAATAAACATCCCAAAATCCAGTCTAACTCCCACTCAGTCTTTAGAGTTCATAGGAGCTTTGCTGGATACGAGAAAGGCAAGGGCCTATCTCCCCCAGGCCCGTTGCCTTCACATGGTGCAGTTAGCTTCTCAAGCAGTACTAAAACCTCATCTCACTGCTCGAGAAATGTTACAACTACTAGGCCACATGGCATCTACTGTGCATGTGGTTCCCTATGCTCACCTCCATATGAGGGCAGCCCAGTGGACTTTATCCACTCAATGGACCCAGGCATCAGGATGCCTGTCAGGCAAAATAGCAAACACAAGTTGCCTTATTTTGTCCCTCCAGTGGTGGAAGTCCACTCAAAACCTGTTGCTGGGGTCCCCTTTTCAGCAACCCTTACCCCAAGTAACTCTCACAACAGATGCGTCTCCTATGGGTTGGGGAGCTCATCTGCAAGACCTCTCCACCCAAGGCACCTGGTCTCCACAGGAGACTCATCTACATATCAATCTCTTGGAGCTCAGAGCAATCTTCCTTGCTCTTCAAGTATTCCATACCCTGCTCAGCTACAAGACAGTCCTCATTCATACAGACAATCAAGTAGCCATGTTCTATGTGAACAAGCAGGGGGGAACAGGCTCTCTGTCGCTTTGCAACGAAGCTCTGCGACTGTGGGCATCAGATTCATCTCCTAGCAGTGTATCTTCCAGGCATACAAAACTCTTGGGCAGACAGACTCAGTCGAGTTCTGCTTCCACACGAGTGGTCTCTGCATGCAGACAAGGTAGCCAAGATTTTTCAAATTTGGGGAACCCCAGACATAGACCTCTTTGCAAGTCCGTGGAATGCCAAACTTCCCCGGTTCTGTTCCAGAGTTCCGGCTCAGAAGGCTCAGGCCAGGGATGCTTTCCTCCTTCATTGGAGTCAAGACTTCCTGTATGCCTTTCCACCCATTCCCAAAACCCTCTTCAAGCTTCAGAGAGACAGAGGCCATATGATTCTCATAGCTCCACATTGGCCACGGCAAGTGTGGTACCCTCTGCTTCTACTTCTCTCTCAAGCTCCCTCCCTGGAGTTAGGGGCTGCTCCATATCTCCTATCTCAGGAGGACGGAATGTTATGGCATCCCAATCCCCAGTCTCTGCATCTCAGGGCTTGGTTGCTGAAGGCCTACATGTCCAAGATCTTAATCTCCCTCAGCAAGTAAAAGATATTCTTTTTGCTTCCAGGAAACCTTTCACAACACGCTCTAATGCTTTTAAGTGGAAAAGGTTTACTATATGGTATTCGCAGAAGGGTCTTAACCCCCTTGCGATACCTCTGGAATCATTGCTGGAGTATCTCCTTCATTTATCCAATGCAGGACTTAAGACTAACTCAGTAAGAGTCCATTTGAGTACTATTGCAGCTTCCTTTAAGCCTCTAAATGGACAGCCTATTTCCTCTCATCCTCTTATAGCAAGATTTATGAGAGGCCGCCTTCTAACTAAGCCTCCCATTAGGCCACCACCGGTGGCATGGGACTTAAACCTGGTTCTTGGGCAGCTCATGAAGCCACCTTTTGAACCTTTAGCTACTACCTCCTTGAAATTCCTTTCTTGGAAGGTTATCTTTCTCATTGCAATCACATCAGCACGCCGCATTAGTGAGTTGCAAGCGCTAGTAGCTGATCCACCTTATACAAGGTTCCATCATGACAAGGTAGTCCTTAGGACTCATCCACACTTTATGCCAAAGGTGGTCTCGCCTTTTCATCTGAATCAAGCGGTCTACCTACCTGTGTTTTTTCCAAGGCCTCATGCATCAAATGCAGAAAGGAATCTTCATACCTTGGACTGTAAGAGAGCTTTAGCCTTTTACTTACAAAGAACCCAGCAACATAGAAAGTCCTCTCAACTCTTTGTTGCTTTTGATCCTTCTCATTTGGGACTTCCAGTCTCCAAGAGAACCTTGTCTAACTTGATTGCTCAATGTATTTCTTTTGCCTATCAGAGTAAGAACCTATCTCCAGGAACAAGCAGGAATGAGTCTTCACATATGGGTTCGTCGGCGCCGACGGAGCCCGCACGGGAATGCTCCCCAGCATCCAATCAGAAGGCTTTTGGGAGCATCCCTCGCGCCTGCGCAGTAGCTTCCCTCCCTTCCCACTGCCTCTCCCCAGTTTTCGTTTTTCCGCGGAGCCGACAGGACGTACCTCCTGTCACCGCAGAAACCTTTTCTTCTTTTCTTGTTTCCTGTGGTCGCGGTTTTTTCCCCGCTGACTCTGGCACCGCTGGTGCCCCCTTTTTCCTTATTTTTTGTTTTTCTTTATTTCCTTCGAGGAGCATCCTCCTCGTGTTATTCTGAGGCCTATCGGGCTTTCCAGCGTGGAGCCTTCTTCCCCTAAGAAGTGCCCCCACTGTGGAGACGTTGTCTTCTTCTCCGACTCCAACGCCTGGTGTCTCTCCTGTTGGGGCCCTGACCCCTTCTCCCCTGGTTCCCCCGGGCTTCAGCGTTGGGAGAAGACCCTCCCTGTTTCAAGTGTCCCTCGATGACGTCTTTCCCTCTGAGGTGCGGTCGTCGGCTTTCTCTCCTCGCCAGGATCAGGTAACCCAACAACAGTCTGTTAAGACTAACCGAGCCTTGAGGGGTGAGTCTCATGCGCCGCATGACGATGGCTCCGGCCTTCCCCTCCAGTCCCTTACACCCCGGAGGGAGTCTTCGGGCTCCAGAGCCTCCACGGGGTTTCGGGTTGTTCCTGAGCCATTCCCGAGGGTGGCACCCACTTCGAGCGGTGCAGATCCCTCGGCATCGGCGTCGAGTGTTCCACTCTTCGCCAGGGACTGTCGACTGGTGTCCTCGGTGCCTTCGGGGCCGATCGACTCGACCCAGTCTGGCTCTATGGCATCCTGGCCCTGCGCGGGGGCGGTACCGATTCCCCGGCATCGGCGTCTGTGTCGAGTGTTCCACTCGTCACCGGGGATCGTCGGACCAACCTGACCCGGTATGGCGTGCCCACACCCTTGCCATGCGCGGAGGTGGTGACCGCTTCGAGCGGGACCAAGTCCTCGGCATCGGAGTCGGTGGCCCCACTCCCCGCCAGGGATCGGCACCGGGTGCCCTCGGCTCAGCCAGGGCCGATCGACTCGTCCCCGGCTTCCGCGGGGGCGGTACTGGCCTTGGGCGGCTCCGCCCCTCCCGCGGCAGTCTCGGGAACAAGGGCCCCGTTCTTCGCAAGGGGTCGCCTCCGGGCTCCACCTGCGGAGCCGATCGATCTATCCCGGTCGGGCGGGTTGGCACCCCCACCTTGCGCGGGGACGGGGTCTCCCCCGGACGCCACCAACCTCCCCTGGACGCCACAGACCTCCCGGCATCTACACGGGCGTCGAGTGCTCCACTCGTCACTAGAGTCTGCCCGCGGGACCCGGGTCCTTCGGTCGAGTCGACCCAAAGAAGCGCCGCGGCCGCGGAGCCGGGGCTGGGCGTCTCGCTCCCCGCCGGGGCTCGTCGGCGGGTTACCTGGGTACCCTCGAGGCCGCGTAGTACGCCCCGTAAGGGTTTCCCGCTCAATAAAACAGGCGCGGGCAGAACCCCGGCGCCTAGAAGGGCCTCTCTCCCGGCGTCGGAGCCGACTTCGGGTGTTTCCCTCTTCGCCGAGTTTCGGCCTGGGAAGCCCTCGTTACCGATCGTCGCGACCCCGACTCCATTCGCGGGAGTGGCAGCACCGGCGCGGCCGCCGACACCGGGGCCCCCTGAGGAGGCGTCGCTCGGTTCGATGCCCAGCCTCAAATCGATCTCCAGTCTGGAAAGCGTGGCTCCGGCGCATTTCGGATCCGACCCCGGTCTCTTCCGACGGCGCAGTGCTGCGCTCGCCTGCTCTCCAGCGGCCTCGGCACCACTCCAGCCGCCCTTGCGGATTGCCCCGGGGGCGGCCCCGGAATCGGGGCCAAGGCCGAGTCCCGCGGGCCCGTCGGGGACATCGCTCCCTTCGATGCCCCGCTTGGAGTCAATCCCGGGCTCTGACGATGCAGTACCGACTGCCTGGAATTGGGACTGTCAGTACCCTCCTCTGTTTAGAGCGATTCCTCCCGTGTACCAGCACGTTGGGTCCCCTGGTGTTCAAGCGGGCCCCTCCACCTCGGCCTCCCCCGGGATAGCCCCTCTGGGAGAGCCGTCTTTTCAGGACTTACTCCTTGACATGGCGGACTTGCTCCCATTCCTATCCCGGGTCCTTCGCTAAGTCCGGGTACTGCGAAACAGGCAGCCGCAATGCTTCCTTTACATCCCTCCTTGCGGGATCTCCTGCTCGGGATTTGGTGCTCGCCCTTACAGGTACCGGCGCCGCCTGCAGCCATGCATGCCCAGTATCGGGTGCCCCCCTCTCCGGGTTTCCAGACGCACCAGCTTCCCCATCATTCCATTGTGGTGGAATCGGCCCTGAGGAAGGTCGGAAGCAAGAAGAAGCACTCTTCCTGCCCCCCGAATCGTGCGTCTAAAACTCTGGACAACTTTGGGCGGCGAACCTTCCAAACATCCATGTTGGCTTCCAGGATTCTCTCATATATTTTCTATATGAGCCTGGCGCTTCGGGAGGTCACCGAGAGGTTCTCTCTTTTGTCTCCCTTTGTGTCGGCCCCTCAGGCCCCTGACTATTCCTTGCTTCTTTACCATTGCAGGAATATCTCTTGGTTTCTTTCTCAGGCTGCCGTGGACTCTTTCGAGTCAGTTAGCAGGTCCTCTGCGGTAGCCATAGGGGCGCGTCGTACAGCCTGGTAGCAGGCTTCCGACTTGTGCAGCTGGGCACAACATAACCTGGGTATTTCCCCGTGCACCGGGGAGAACCTCTTCAATGGCGAGGCTTTGCGTCAGGTTGCTCAGTGCTCCGCCGACCTGTGTGGCACTGGCCGCCCGCGGCCCTCTCCCGGGGGTAGGAAATGTCCTTCCCGACCCTCCTGTCCGAAGAGGAGGAGGTTTCATCCCTCTGCCCGCCTGCCGGGTGCGCCCATGCCAGGGACGTCTCACACCGGTCAGCAGTGCCAGGGCTCGCGCCAGGCTGCCCATGCCAGGCAGCCTTAGGCTACGGTATGCGGCAGTTTGCGCTTAACTCCTCTTACATGAAGTTACTGTCCAGTTCTACACTGGGGTTCTTTCAGCGTGACAAGCGGTTCGGCTGCTTGATTGGAGGTATGGAGCCCCCTCCCCCGGGGGGGGGGACCCTTCCCACGCTAGGTTAGCCTGGCTCCTCAGTGCCATGCTAGTCTTCTTCGGACTTACCCTCGGGTACATCCCTCGGATTCCCCTCTGCCTGGTTCCCCCGGATTGAGGGGATCGCGCACCGAATCTCCTTCTCCCAGTGTAGGCCTTGGCTGCTACTCTCCGAGCGTGGCCGAACCATTCCTCGACAGGGCCGGACCACACCGCCCCCCCCCCCCCCTGGTCTGTGTCTCCGCTCTCGCAGAGAAATCCCTGGGTCCGTCAGGTTACGGTGGACAGGGGTCCCACTGACCCATGCCGATCCCCGGCTCCGCTCCCTGCACTCTTCGGAGCGGCGGAGGGCATTGGCCCTAACCCCGAGGGTTTTTTTTTATATAGGCCGGAGATGGCCCCACGGTCACGCCGTGGCTATAGGGTTTTCTATCCTCCTGCCTTCCCTGTGGCACGGAGGACACGTTTTGGGTGGCTGTCAGGTGGACGCCTCAGGGGCCTACGTACTCCTGATGTGCTTCTCCCCAACTGATCTGGCGGTCACGCAACCATACTGCTACTCTCGCCGATCTGCCCTGCTCCACGCACATCGGCCCATCACTTTGGATGGCCCTTCCTCCCGCCACCTTCCAGGTAGGCGCCCTCCTGTGGATCAACGGCCGGTCCGAGTTGGTATCGTTCTCACATGTCCATACCGGTTTAGTAACCTGGGTGGGCGCTCCCGGGCCCACCTATAGCCCGATATACATCTATACCGGTACAGGTGGGCGCTTTTTGGGAAATGTTATAGCGCCCTGTGTCTTATCGACTATCCCCCAATTGTCGGTACTGACGTTTTGTTACGGGGTCCGGCCGGCCCGCTTGCCTGCGTTCTGCGGCTCGGGTGCTCGGACCGGTTATGCTTAAACTTGCTGTGATGTCAACAGCCCCTTGGTTTACGCCTCCTTGTCTGGAGGTTTTCGAACCCATTGTCTTCCTATCCCTTGCCGGCTACGGTAGACAGTGTACCCCTCGGTATCCCGGGGTACACTTCTGTTCTTCTCCGGGCTGGGTTCTCCCAGATCGGTCAGTCTTCTGATTAGTCCTCCGGATTGGGGACTCTGCTCCTACTTCTTAGAGCTCCTCGTGAAGACCTGCCGTCTTTCCGGTGCCGGTTGACACCTGCGTCTCCAGCCCGCCCGGACTGGGAACTTTGTCCTCTCTGCGTGAAGTTCCCTTGAAGACTTCGCTACTGCATCTACAGTACCCGTCGCAGCTCTGCCTTCTACAATCCAGTAGGTAAGCTCTAGATTGTGCTAGATCATTAACGGTTTAATGATAATTGACGTGGTTTGAAGACTCCCCTGTAGTCTTCGGTTGCTGTGCCTTGGCAACTCTTCTCAACTCCTACCCTCCATCCCTCCGGGGATGCCGGGGATCCAGGTTGGGCGATGCCGCCCTGTCCAGGGGCGCGCATTCTGGGATCTCCCCTGGCACCCTCAGCTAGGGAGTCCCCATATGTGAAGACTCATTCCTGCTTGTTCCTGGAGATAGCACAGTTACTTACCTGTAACAGGTGATCTCCGGAACAGCAGGAATTAGTCTTCACAACCCACCCACCTCCCCTAGGAGTTGTAACTCTCTCTCTCTCTCTCTTCCTTCCTCTCCTCTCCTTCTGTCTCAGCTATTAAATGCAACTGGGGAGAGGCAGTGGGAAGGGCGGGAAGCTACCGCGTAGGCGCGAGGGATGCTCCCAAAAGCCTTCTGATTGGATGCTGGGGAGCATTCCCGTGCGGGCTCCGTCGGCGCCGACGAACCCATATGTGAAGACTAATTCCTGCTGTTCCGGAGATCACCTGTTACAGGTAAGTAACTGTGCTTTCTCTGGAGGGCCATGTCACAGCTCACAATGTGAGAGCCATGGCAGCCTCAATGGCTCATCTGCACTCTGTGTCTATCAACGACATCTGTTGAGCAGCCACCTGGGCCTCGGTTCATACCTTCACAGCCCATTTACTGCTTAGACAAGGATTCCCGCCGGGATGCCTTGTTTGGTCAGGCTGTTCTCCAACACCTGTTCCATACCTAATCAACTCCTACCCACCATCTCTGGTAGGATGCCAGAGATCCATGGAGGGAAGTGGAGCCCTGTTCAGGGACACACAACTTCTGGTGTCTCTCCCTGGCACCTAAAGCTAGGGAGTCCCCATATGTGATGACTACATTCCTGCTTGTTCCTGGAGATAGCATAGTTACTCACCTGTAACAGGTGATCTCTGGGCACAGCAGGAATTTAGTCCTCACAACCCACCCACCTCCCCTAGGAGTTGTATCTCTCTATCTCTTTCCTTTCCCTCTCTCTCTCTTTGTCTCATCTTTAAAACTCAGCTGGAGAGAGGCAGTTGGGAAAGGCAGCACGCAGGCGCTGTGGGATGTTCCCAAAAGCTTTCTGATGGGACTTTGGGGAGCGTTCCCGCGCAGGCTCCGTCAGTACCGACGATACCCATATGTGAGGACTAAATTCCTGCTGTTCCCGGAGATCACCTGTTACAGTTGAGTAACTATGTTTTACAGGTGAGTAACTATGCTTTATTGCATTTTCTTTCTATGGTGAAGCCTAAGACCACATCATAGCTATACTAAATATTGTCATTAATCTACTGCTCAAAAATAATCCATATAAACCATTAATAAAATTTCATCATGAGTATAGAGCAATCAATTGAAAGAACATTATTGAATAATGATTGTAGAAAAATGTATAGGCTAAGACATAGCAACACTTAACGTAAACATTAGAAATATAGGAATACTACGCTTGCTTTTGTAAGTTTTGTTAAAATTTCAATAAAAAAAAAAAAAAAAAAGAAATATAGGAATATATTCATTAATAATAACTCAGACTTATATATTGTATGATATAATTTTAAGAACTCGATAACCTCCAGAAAGTAAAGAAAGATCAAATTTTATAAAGTCACCCTCACGACTATGTGGCCACATAAGCAAGGGATCCGCATGATGGTATGTATTTTGCCAGTAGGTGTGCATATGGGCAGAGTATGCAGATATGCACATAATTCTAAAATATGGTAATCTGTGAGTGGTCAGAAAAATTATAGGCACACACATGTCAATAAAGGTGCACGTTGTGCCCCTTATGCTAGTATTTTATAAAAACACATAGGGGTCTATAAAATTGTGCCCATGTATGCACCTACTTTCATGCTTAAAGTAGGCAACCCCTTTAATAAAACCCTCCGTGTGCTTCTCGGAACCACCAAGTTTTGCTCTTTTTTCTAAATTGGTCATACTCTTTCAAGCACTGAATCTCATTGGGCAACAGTTTCCATAACTTTAGAGCCATATCCCAAAATGTCCTCCCATTTGATACGTTTTATTTATTTACTTACTTATTTTTAACTTGAGAATGGTGGTACTGACAAGTTATTTGGTGGAAGATTTTGGCATTTGTGTTGGTTTATAAAATATCTTCTGATAAATATTCTAGCTTCAGATTTCTTAAGGCCTTGCATGTTAATACAGCTGCACCATCGATTTTCCAACAACTGATGGTCTTAGCACCTCTTAATTCGGACAAAGGAGCAGTGCAGCCGCACAGGGCGTATTTGTGGTTGCTGGCCTCAACTGCCCTTCATACTGGTTGCTCTTGCCCACTGCTGCCACTTTTCATTTTCTCTTGGCAGTGGACCTCCTCCAAACTGGGAAAAAAAAAACATGCAGGTCTTTCCGATTCCACACTAGCACGTATGCTCAGAGGAGGGAGGGACCAGACCACCAGCCATTCAAAGCCACTGGACCTGCATTAACATGGCTTTCAACCTAATCACAGCGTGGAGATTCTACTCATCTACTTACTTGACACCCTTCTCAAAGGAATTGATAATATCAAGGCTGGATTCCTACTAGTGTTTATTGACATTTCCGCTGCATTTGACGCTGTATCGCACAACATCCTCCTGAGAAGACTTTCAGACATTGGCCTATGTAACACGACCCATAAATGGTTCCAGTCATACCTCAGTGACAGAAGACAGAAAGTCAAAGTGGAAGAACACCTTTCTGCTCCATTTCACACATCACAGGGAGTCCCCCAAGGATCTTCCCTGTCTGCTCTTCTTTTTAACATATACATACAGCCAGTCTGCTCAATCTTCAAAAAGCACAAAGTAAAATGTGTCATCTATGCTGACGACATCATGGCGTATACTCCGATCAGCCTAGACTCTCCAGAATATTCAGGCATGACAAATTGTCTCCAAGAAGTATCCAGCTGGCTGTCCAATAACAACCTGAACATAAACATGAAAAAGACTGAGGCACTTATCACGTGGAATACCTCATCAATCCTCCCTACTTCAATAACTGTGGCAGACTCTACAATCCTAATCAAGGAAGAAGTCAAATATCTCGGAGTAAACCTCGATCGCCATCTAAACTTACAACCACACATCAAAAGAATCACCAAGAATGCATTTCATAAACTAGCAACAATTCAAAGACTCAAGCCCCTCCTTAACCAGGAACACTTCTGATCAGTCTATCAAGCTATAATAACCCCTTTACTGGACTATTGCAATTCTATTTACCAAGGGCTACCAAAGCAAACCACAAGACCATTAGAACTAGTTCAAAATACTGCCACCAGAATCCTCACTGATTCAAAGAAACATGATCATTTAACGCCCCTTCTACACCAACTCCATTGGCTACCTATCACCGCCCGTGCAAGATACAAATCCGCTCTTACCGTATTTAAGATAAGAAACAGCATGTCAGTGGGAGCACTAGAGGAGACACTCTGCTATAATCACAATGAGAGGCCTAGGAGCAAAGCACAACAAACACCATCCCTACTCCCTGTGCCTACAAAAAAACAAAGGAATCAACCACCAGGAGAGCATTCTCGCTGCACCCATGATCTGTAACTCTCTACCTGTGAAGCTGAGATCCACTACCGACATAAAGGATTTTAGAAAGCAGCTAAAAACCTTCCTCTTTACAGATCAATACAATGAACTCACCTAACCCGAATACAGTTGACCCCATCTAACTCTGGAATAGATAAACCCATTGAACTTACGTCATTGTATATAGAGTATATTCTTTGTACATAAGTTATGCTTTATTGCTTCACCTGCATGTCTCCCTCCTCCTTCCTCCCCACCCTAGCTCCTTCATAAGTTAATGTAACTAAAAGTTTCATAAGTTCTCTGTAAACTGCTTTGGTTTCATGATAAGGTGGTATATAAAAACTGTTAAATAAAATAAATGCTGGTCTTCACAACTCGAATGAATGAATGGCTGGTCTGGTCCCTTCCTCCTCTGACACAAGCATACAAGCGCAGAGTCGGAGAGACCCATGTGGTTTTATTTTTTCAATTGGAGATGATACACTCCCTCTGCTGTCACTGGCACTGCCATCGTTAAGAGAACACAAAAAGCAGTAGGGTAAAGGCAGGAAGCATGGGGGAGCCGGCTGTACATGGAGGTGTGGGATAGGATGGGGAGATGCTGGGCATAGGGTAAATGACAGACCTATGATGTGGAGTGGGAGGTGCATTTATGGCTTGGTATGGCACTGACCTCTGTTGGTCCGGCAAAACTGATAATCCGGTAAGCTTTCGGAACCAAGGGTGCCAGAAAATGGTGGTGTACCTGTACTAGTATTTTGAATTATGATTAGCATTTTATAAAATGCCAATGTATCTGATGTAAGACCACAGAAATATGATCACCATGCATAAGAAATAATAACACCCCAGCTGCTAAGTTCTGGACTAATTGCAGTGTCCACATAAATGTTTGACGTAGACCAAGATACAGGGCATTGCAGTAGTCCAGTCATGACAATACCAGTACCTTAGTCAAGGTAGCAAGATCAACCTGAAAAAGAAGGCTACAACCGTTGCCATCTCAATCTAATATCTGAATAATTTCATGTTGTTTTTTTTATACCGCGCTCTTTAGAATCAGTGCGGTTTACATGTATACTAACAGGTACTTTTTATTCCCTTTTCCCCGAAGGGCTCACAACCTAAGTGTACCTGAGGCAATGGAGGGTTAAGTGGCTTGCCCAAGGCCACAAGGAGTGGCCATGGGACTAGAGACCCCAGTCCCTCTGGCCTGAGGTTGCTTATCCCCATGTGGGAATTGAACCCCCAGCCTGAGGTGACCTGTCCCAACCACTGAGCCACTCCTCCCTCCTGTTGCCAAACTAAATGAAAAAGCATAGCCACCATAGTCCCACACTTAGTACAGACTTGCAGATCCGGGCTGACCATTTTAAACAGGCTCTGGTGTGAAGTAAGTTCTGTGCATTTTATTGAAATTACCATCTGTAACACTTTATAAATACGATTCAGTCTGGTTTACTCTGTATTATTTTTTATTGTACCAAATTACATATTCCAGAATTAGATGTGGTTACTGTGGCTTACAAAGCAGCAGAAATATACCTATATCTCCATCTGTATGTATTCCCTATGTACTATACCTTATTCCTCCAGATTAGAATAATTTTACTGAAATCCAGCTATTCTCTCGGAACAAGCAGGAAGTCAGTCCTCACATATGGGTGACATCAGCGGCTACAGAGCCCTCACAGAAGCATCCCCCCAGCTTTCAAAGAAAGCCTTGGGAAATGCCACCACGCATGCATGGTGCCCTTCCCACCCAAAGGTACCATCTTGCTCAGTCTCCTTTTCTCTGCGGAGCCCTTCAGACGTCTGTCCTTGGGAAAAGGTGGTTCTCCAGGAACAAGCAGGAAGTCGGTCCTTACATATGGGTGATGTCGGCACCGACGGAGCCCTGCAGAAGCAGCCCCCCAGCTTTCAAAGAAAGCTTTTGGGAGATGCCACCACGCATGCGTGATCCCCTTCCTGCCCAAAGGTGCCATCTTGCTTAGTCTCCTTTTTTCCACGGAGCCCTTCAGATGTTGTCTGTCTTTTCCCCCGGAAAAAGTTGATGTTTTTGTGCCTGGTTTTTCAACTTGTCTCCGGTCTTGCACCAGTACTGTTCCCGCCTACCATCCTCTGTGCCTCAATGTCGAGTTCGGTCCATTTTTATAGTCTTCATTCTTTTTATCTTCTGGCGCCTTCGTGCCTTTTTTCCTTGCTGGCAGCCCGGAGGGTCTTTGACCTCGCAGGGGTACTTTTTTTTTCCCCATGGCTACCAGTGGCTTTAAAAAGTGTGATCGGTGTTCTAAAATAATGTCCTTAACAGACATACATGACTGCTGCCTCCATTGCCTCGGACCGGGCCACAACCCGGTGGCCTGCGGTCTCTGCAAAAGGGTGCCCAGCAAGACCTTGAAGAGCCACCAGCAGCAGCACGATAATTTCTTCCCCGATGCCTCCGAAGGCCAAGGACTTGTCTGAGGCCCCGACATCTCGGGAGGAGCTCTCCTTACCTGAGTGTCGTTGTGGGTCCTCGGAGAAGGGGGTCTCCCTTGAGGGAACCCAGGAAGAAGAAGAAGAAGAAACCCTCAAAGGTGGCATCCTTGGATGTTTCAGATCGTCCGGGAGCTGCCCGGTCCTGCAGTCCGAGGCGCTCGTCCGAGGCATCTGAGAAGGAGAGATCTGCCAAGGTCCCCGGAAGGACCCGGCCTCGGTCCCCAGACACTATCCTCATTGAGTATTCCCCTTCGGGGGAGCAGGCATCGGGCCCAAGTCGAAGACTGCAGAGCCTTCTGGCCTGGAGTCCAGAATGGCGGTCCTGGAGCACAGTTTGTCTGCCTTCATGGACCAGCAGTGGGCGCCGTTGTCCGTTTCAGCCGCCCCGATTACTGGGCATTTAACAAGCCGATCCTTGAGGTCTTGCAGCCTCGAGTCGATCTTCAGCCGCACATGAGTGCTCCAAGTTTGTCTTGAGCAGCCTATGACGGGTTAGAGTTGGCGGCCCGGGTAGCCGCAGCTGGCATCTGTTCATGCTGCCAGGCTTGGCTCCAGTCATCCGATCTTGAGCAGTGGGTTCAGGACAAATTGGTCGATGTCCCATGCCAAGGGGAGAACCTCTTTGGCAAACCCATGATTAACAAGGCCGCTGAGCTGGAGAACGAGTTCATGACGAGGACCAGGCTCTCCAAGAAGACCACTGCCCCTCCCCGACGGAAGGGCTCGGGTAAAAAGCCCTTTTACCCAAGGAGGGGACAGTTTACTGAAACTACCCACTCTATCAGGCCTCCCCGGCTCCCCAACAGGGTCAGCAGGCCAAGGGACATGGGCATGGCCCACGTAAGCAGAAGGCTCCAAAACCCCAGGCACCAGCCAGGGGGAACTTTTAACTACTTGAGCATAGCCTTTCTACCCCAAGGAGATCAGCAGCCCAGGGGGGACGTCTGGCTCTCTATGCCCAGAGGTGGGTGACCATCACCACCGATTCCTGGGCACTGAGGATAGTCATTGAGGGTTACCTCCTCCACCTGACTCAGATACCTCCCCCTTATTTCCCAGGAGAGCCCCTCAGGTCTCCCCTCCACCGGGACCTTCTGAAGGAATTGGCAGGTCTTCTCGAGTACAAAGCGGTGGAACCAGTGCCCTACCACCTCAAGGGCAAAGGGTTCTACTCCAGATACTTCCTCATGCCAAAGAGGACAGGGGGCCAAAGGTCCATCCTTGACTAGCACAACCTCAGCAAATTCCTGGTGAGGGAGAAGTTCAAGATGCTCTCCCTTGGAACATTGCTGCCATACCTCCAGCAGGGAGATTGGCTATGCTCCTTAGACCTCAAGGATACTTATATCCACATCCTTAATCCATGTCAACTACAGGCAATACCTGCAGTTTGTGGTAGGGTGCAAACACTTTCAATACAGGATACTTCCCTTGGTCTAGCCTCTGCCCCGAGGGTCTTCACGAAATGCCTGGCAGTTGTGGCCGCCTTCCTCAGGCTCTAAGGGGTCTTCATGTTTCCCTACCTGGACGACTGGCTCATAAGGGGAGGCACAGCCTCAGAGGTGCAGCAGTCCACCGCCCGTACCATTCCGGTTCTGCAACACTTGGGCTTTGTCATAAACTACCCCAAGTCTCACCTCCTCCCGACACAATGCCTGGAGTTCATCGTGGCAAAGTTTGACACTCTGCAGTTGAAGGCCTTCCTGCCCAAGGACCGGTCCGATCGTTTCAGATCTCTGGCTTGAGACATACAGCACCATCCCTCGGTGCCTGCCTGGCACCTTCTGCGTCTCCTCGGGCACATGGCCTCCACAGTCCACGTCACCCCAGACGCGCGCCTCCACATGAGGGTGGCGCAGTGGTGTATCTGGGACCAGTGGTCTCAGGACACATGCCGCCTCCGAGACAGGGTCGCAGTGACCTGCCACTTGGCTGATTCCCTAGTCTGGTGGCAGTCGCCCCAACACCTAGGGAATGCCCTTCCAAACTCCAAGCCATTCGAGGGTCCTCACCACTGACACCTCCCTGCTCGCCTGGGGAGCCCACTGCGGAACCCTCCGCACTCAGGGCAACTGGTCGCCAGACGAGAGCACCCAACAGATCAACCACCTGGAGCTCCGAGCCATACACCTCGCTCTGAGTGTTTTTTGTCACCACCTGTACCTCCAGCCAGTCCTGGTCCAGATGGACAACCAGGTGGCAATGTTCTATGTGAACAAACAAGGGGGCATGGGGTCCCGTGTCCTTTGCCAGGAGGCACTGGACCTCTGCTCGTATGCAGTCCAACAGGGCCTTAGTGACCAGACACTATCCTCATAGAGAACTCCCCCGGTGTCGGGCCCGATTCCTTCTGTGCCCGTGCCAATGGCTACGGAGCCTTCTGGCCTGGAGTCCAGAATAGCGGCCCTTGAGCGCAGCTTGTCTGCCTTCATGGACCGTAATACAATAACAATTTTACAGCTTAAGTGCCTTCCCCTTTTTTTAACCATCCAATCAGGTTCTTTTAGACCTCTACAAAATCTCAAGGGATTTCTATTCCGCATGCGCGGCGTTTAGACAACTGCAGTACAAGTAACCCGTAATTATATGGGAAGGTGAGTGTACTGAACTGATTGACATTTGAAGTTTTAGTGGTCTAGTCATCTGTCCATATATATGAGAAGATTTCTCAGTTGAAAGCTTGAATATAATGCAAATTTATTGTTAACAGGTTGAAGTAAATATAGTGCACATTGACGCAAGTTAGGGACCATCTACTGGATAGCATTACTTTGGGACTATTTTTTGATTTGGAAGGTTTCAAAGGATCACTCCGGTCAACAGATAAGTACTGTGTTATTTTTGAAAAATCACCAAGAAATGTACTACCTGTTTCTAGATAAAAGTTCACGGAAAAAGAACAAAAGGAAGAAAGAAAAATTTTGGCAACATAGATAGGTCATTGATGCGATAATAAGCATAAAACTCCAACACTATGAGTTTGTATATATGCTTGACATAAGTCTGAGACCTAGTTGCCTTAGAGATATTATTTGTTTGAGGATTCTGTTCTCGTAGTTAAAAGAGTGGAGCTGTAAAATTGTTATTGTATTACTATTCAGTATTTTATGCTCTGAAAAGTGACGACATTGATTTTGTTTGATGCCTTCATGGACCAGCAGTGGGCACTGTTGTCCGATACTACCGGTTCCTCCGCCCAGACCATCGGGCCATTGATGTCAAAGATGTCACTGGAGGCCGAGCCTATCCTCGAGACCCTTCGGCCTCAAGTCTATCCTCGGCCGAGGTCTCGATCTGGTTCCCGCTCCACTGGGCTGAGGTCTTCCCCCGACTAGTGTGCTTGGCACCAGCCATGGGGCCTCCAAGAAACATGAAGGAGCTATAAATCCTCCAATATGAGGCACCCCACAAGGGAATCTCTTATGGTGCCCATCCCACCCATCCTGGAATGGCTAATGCTCCTATATATGGGAGACATCGGCATCGGTGCCGGTTGTGATCAAGCAGCTCGACTTGATGTACAAAGTCTGCTGGAGTCTGGGATTCCAGAAGGCACAGTTACCACATAACTCCATGGTGGTGGAGTCAGCCATGCATCAGCTGAAGAATCATAAGACGCACTCCTCGGAGCCCCATAGATAGGGAAGCACGCACCCTGGATGCCCTCGGTAGAAAGTGCTACCAGGGCTTGATGCTCATCAACCAGATCCAGGCCTACCAGCTTCCATGGGCATATACCTGAGAGACCTGGTGAAGGAACTCATTGGGTTCTCAGCTGGTCTTTCCGAGGAACCTCTACAGCGGTTCAAGAACCTGGCCAAGGCTATCTGTGAGTGCTCCAAATTTGTCTCGAGCAGCCTATGACGGCTTTGAGTCGGCTGCTCGAATAGCAGCAGTGGGCATCGGTGCCCGATGCAAGGCTTGGCTACCGTCGTCAGACCTCGAGCAATGGGTTCAGGACAAATTGGTTGATGTCCCATGCCAAGGAGAGAACCTCTTTGGCAAACCCATGACTGACAAGGCTGCTGAGCTGGAGACAGAGTTCATGATGAGGACCAGGCTCTCTAAAATGACCACTGCCCCTCCCCGATGGAAGGGCTTGGGTAAAAAGCCCTTCTATCTAAGGAAAGGGGCTGCTTACAGAAACTACCCACCTTTACAGGTCTCCCCGACTCCCCAGCAGGGTCAGCAGGCCAAGGGACATGGGCAAGGCCCTTGTAAGCAGAAGGCTCCCAAGCCCCAGGCATCGTCCCCGGCTCCAGCCTAGCCAGGGGGGAGCCTTTGACTTCTTGGGCATAGCCTTTCTACCCCAAGGAGGTCAGCAGCCCACAGGGGGATGTCTCATTCAATATGCCCAAAGGTGGCCAGCCATCACCACTGATTCTTGGGCACTCCAGGTGGTCAAGGAGGGCTCCATCTGGCTCAGACAGCTCCTCCTTTCTTCCTGGGAGAGCCCCCAGGTCTCCCCTTCACCAGAACCACCATCTGAAGGAACTTGCAGGTCTTCTTGAGAACAGAGTGGTAGAACCAGTTCCCTACCATCTCAGGGGCATGGGGTTCTACAACAGATACTTCCTCTACCAAAAAAAGCAGGGGGCCTATGGTCCATACTCGACCTATGCAACCTCAACAAATTCCTGGTGAAGGAGAAGTTCAAGATGCTCTCCCTTGGAACATTGCTGCCTTACCGCCAACAGGGAGATTGGCTATGCTCCTTGGATCTGAAGGATGCTTATACCCACAACCTCATTCACCCCAATCACAGGCAGTACCTGTGGTTCATGGTGGGGGGCGGCCACTACCAGTACAGGGTGCTGCCCTTCGGCTTGGCTTCCACTTCAAGGGTCTTTACTATGTGCCTGGAAGTTGTGGCCACCTTCCTGCCCTTCCAGAGGGTCCTTCGTCTTCCCTACCTTGACGATTGGCTCATAAAAGGAATCATGGCAACAGAAGTGCAGCAGGCAACCGCACGCACCATCCAAGTCCTGCTTAATCTGGGGATTGTAATAAACTACCCCAAGTCCCACCTCCTCCTGCCACTGTGTCTACAGTTCATAGTGGCAAGACTAGACACCCTCCAGGCAAAGACCTTCCTCCCGGGGGACCGAGCCAACATTCTCAGGGCACTGGCCCTAGATGTACATCACCGTCCCTCTGTGTCAGCTCGGTTCCTGCTGCGTCTATTCAGGCATATGGCCTCCAAGGTCCATATCACCCAAGATGCTCACCTTCGCATAAGGGCTGCACAGTGGTGCCTTTGGGACCAGTGGACATAGGCCACAGGCCATCTCCAGAACAGAGTTCCAGTGACCCACCAGTTGGCGGAATCTCTGACCTGGTGGCAAAACCCACAATACCTTGAGGCAGGGATGCCCTTCCAAACTCCAAGTGCCTTAAGCGTTCTCGCTACAGACACCTCCCTGCTAGGATGGGGAGCACACTGTGAGGAACTTTGCACCCAGGGCAGCTGGGCGCAATACAAGAGCAACCAGCAGATCAACCTCCTGGAGCTTTGGGCGATAAATCTAGCCTTCCGAGCTTTTTGCCAATGCCTGCGCTACCAGCGGGTGTTGATCCTAACATAACCAAGTGGCAATATTCTGTGTGAACAGGGGGGCATGGGGTCTCGCACCCTCTTCTGCGAGGCAATGATGCTCTGCTCCTATGCAGTCCAGCAGGGCATACTCCTATGGGTAGTATACCTGCTAGGTCAGAACAGTTCCCTTGTGGACAGATTGAGCAGGGTCCTCCAGCCGCATGAGTGGCAACTGGACCCAGAGTGGACAACCGGATTTTCCACCTCTGGGAAACACTATGGGTGGATCTTTTTCCCAGCCTGGACAACTACCAGTTGCCCTGCTGCTGCTCCTGGCAAGCCCACCCCTCCTTCGTGGCGTCAGACGCATTTCTCATTTTGTGGTCGGAAGGCCTCATGTACGCCTTCCCACCTACGCTCCTAATTGCCAAAATGCTATTCAGGATTCTCTGTGACAAGGTCTTCCTGATTCTGATAGCCCCTGGATGGCCCAGGCAGCCGTGGTTCCTGCTACTCCTCCAGCTGTCAGTGGAGGCTCCCATCCCACTGGGGAGCTCCCTAGGGCTCCTGTCTCAGGAGGGGGGCTCTCTCTTGCACCCCAACCTGGGATCCCTTTCACTGACGACATGGCTGCTGAAAAGGTGACTTTAGCACCTTTCATTCTCTCTGGAGAAGAGGAAATCCTGCTGCCTTTCTGTAAGGCCTCCACCAGGAAAGCATATACCTTTAAATGGCACAGATTTTCAGTTTGGTGCGCAGAGCAAGGGGTTAATCCATTCTCCTGCCCGGTGCAGTTGGTGCTGCAGTACCTTCTGTTTCCCTCACAATCTAGTCTCAAATCAAATTCAGTCAGAGTGCCCTAGTGCCGCATCACCATCCAGTGGATGGCAAACCCCTCAGCCCAGTCACTGGTGACCTACTTCTTGAAGGGACTTCTGTTATCAAAACCCCTTGTTCGCCCCCCGGTGACCGAGTGGGACCTTAACATAGTATTGGTGCAGCTTACTCATCCACCTTTTGAGCCTTTGGCTACCTGCCACCTGTGCTACCTCTCATGGAAGGTGGTATTTCTGGTTGCGCTTACCTCCACGCACAGGGTTAGCGAGCTCCCAAGCCTTAGGACAGAGGCGTGATATACCAGGTTCTACAAGAACAGGGTTGTGCTCCGTATACACCCCAAATTCCTTCCGAAGGTGGTATTTCCCATCTCAACCAGGAAGTGGTGCTTCCACCCACCTTCTTCCCAAGACCTCACGCCAGTAGGACGGAGACTGTCCTCCACACCTTGGACTGTAAAAGGGGCCCTGTCATTCTACATTCAGCGTAACCAGGGCCACTGTAAAGCTTCTCAGCTTTTCGTTTCCTATGACCCTAGGCAGCTGGGGGAGGCAGTGACCAAACATACTCTGTCTACCTGGGTGGCAGACTGTATCGCCCTCGTCTGTGAGCAGGCAGGGCTCCCACTGGATGGCTGGGTCACGGCCATAGCAAACCTGTGCTCTGTCCTGCTGCTGGACATCTGTCGGGCCACCACTTGATCTTTGGTGCATACCTTTGCAGCTCATTACTGCCTGGAAAGAGTCCAAACAGGTCAGCGCCTTTGGCCAGGCCATACTCTGGAATCTTTTTTGGGTCTAGGCAATGCCCACCGTCTGACCTTCTGTGTTCAGGCTACCAGAGTGTTGGTTCCATTGGACACATGGGTCCTACTGCAGTCAGTATCTGCGGACTAAATTGCTGCTGCTCACAGCTCCCCTTAGGGTGACTGCAGTTTTTTTCTCCTATGGGCTGTGGTAGCCTATAGCTAGGGCGTTGCATATGTGAGGACTGACTTCCTGGAGAAAGCGTAGTTACTCACCTGTACTGGTGTTCTCCAGGGAGTAGGCATCAGGCCTCACAACCCTCCCTCCTTCCCTTGGAGTTGATTCTTTACCATCTTTTATTTTTGCTTTTAGCTATGCCATCTGACTGAGCAAGATGGCACCCTTGGGTGGGAAGGAGATCACTCATGTGTGGTGGTATCTCCCAAAGGCTTTTTTTGAAAGCTAGGGGGATGCTTCTGTGAGAGCTCTGTCGGTGCTGACATCACCCATATGTGAGGATTGATTCCTGTTGTCTCCGGAAAACACCTGTTACAGGTGTGTAACTATGCTTTACATCCAACAGCCAGTGGCATGTCAGAGGTTGTGGGATATCCCCCTCTCATTATCTTTGTGAAGTCTTTGTCTATTGCTCAGCATAGCACCTTGATTGTAGAGATGTGAGATCTGCTTCCTTGTTACATGTATATTTTGACAGTGACAGTTTGTTTTTTTACAGTTCAGTTTTGGAGATTGTAGCTTACAAAGGATATAAAAAGACTTGAAAATGGTTCAGAGGAAGGCGACCAAGCTGATATGAGACCTGCACCAGAAGGCATATGAGAAAAGACTTGAAGCTCAAAATATGTATACCCTAGAGGAGAGGCAAAGGGGCTATTTTACAGACATTTAAATTGGTGTTTTTCAATTATTTATTGCATATGACCCCTTTTTAACAACTGAAACGTCACATGACAGCAGATGATGATGAAGTCAAAACAGCAGGTCTCCAGCCTCCTCCACTCATCTGAAGCAGGAGGTTAACAGTGACAATAGCAGCAACAGTAGCAATAGCAGTCAGCACAGGTTCTCATGTGCCCTTACAGATCCTGGTACTTGGCATGGATTTCCAGTCTAAAAGGAAGCTTATCCAGGAGAGGGAAAGTATCAATGATTGATCACTGCTTCACAGCCACAAGCTGACTGGTGATTGCTACTACTTGGCATAGGTTACAGTGAAAATCCAGAAGGAAGGGGAAATGGCCATGTTTCTGTGACCCCATCACTGATGATGTGATCCTCATTTGGGTCCCGACCCCAAATTTTGGAACCACTGGTTTAAATATTTAAAAGGTATTAATGAACAAACCTTTTTCAAAGATGAGGAAGCTGTAGAACTAGAGGACATGAAATGAAGCTGCATGGAGATAAACTTAGAAGCAATATCAGGAAATACTTTTTCATAGAAAGGGTGGTGGGATCAAAATCAGTGACTGAATTCAGAAAGGCCTGGGACAGACACACAGGAACACTACATAGCAATAGGATGGAATCAAAGCAAACATAAATAACTTTTAAATTACTGGACAGACTAGATGGACCATGCTGGTTTTTATCTGCCATCATTCACTATGTCATGCTTGATCCTTTGGCCCTTCCTGGTGAATGTTTTCCATCTATGACAGGTCTATTTCTATGGCCTTATGTCCACTTCTGCAGGTTTATGACTGTCTATTGTCATTTCCTCATTTTTCAAAGTATCCTATTAATGTGCACAGCCAGATGGAGACGTTCCTTAATTTCCTTTCTATGTAGCTTGTGATTGAATTACTCATATCCCCGTAGTCTAGTTTTGGAAGTGGCTTTCTGGACTTACTTTCCTGTTGGTTTCATTTCTAACAAGCTTGTTCTCTTAGTGGAATCTCTCTTTTTTAGTTGTTTGGGGGTTTTTTTGCTTAAGCAAGCCTGTTTCCAGATCTGTTACAGTTTGGTTCATCTCGCTGCTCAGGATCATCAAGGGGTCAGAGCTGCCTTCATTCCCAACCCCTTAGTCAGTGTTCTCTATGGCTGAAAAGTATGGTCAGGCATTTTCACTTCACACACAAATAAAAATGAAGGATAAGTCAGGGATTGAAAGACTACAAAAGGGGACTGCTACTTCTGGAGAGAGATCTGCAATTGTAAGTATTTACTTCTGGGAATTTTTCTAAATCTTGGGGAAAAAGGAATTCTTTAGATTAAAGCTGATTAATCTGTGAACCCAGTGTATTTTTTAAATCAGTGAGAGCCTAGTAACAGCAAAGAACTTTCAGTTTAAATTTAAAACACAAGAGAGCATTCTGGTTAAATTTAGACTCCAAGACACCTTCTATCCAAGCAAGGGCTGTGGAACTCCCTCTGGAAATTGGTCACAGATTAGTTTAGAAGCACAGGACAGGGTACTGTGTAGCAGCCAGCTTTTAATAAGGAGATAGAGCAGCTTTTAAACTAGATAATAGGGGAGAGCCGACAGTCGCCCAAGAGTGCATGGTTCAGAACAATGTATCCTTGAAGGATACTACAAAAAAAAAGAAGTTAGGGCATATCAGCAGAGAGGTTCCAATAAAGACAAAAGTAGCCCAAATGCCCTTGAGTACAGAGCAGACAGAGCTTAAAGATTCCAAATTACCCCTGGCTACCGATAGCCAGATTAATATGAATAAAATACAGTCTCTAAAATGCTTGTATGCAAATGCTAGAAGTCTAAAAAATAAGATGTGAGAGTTAGAATATATAGCAATAAATGAGAGATTAGATATGATTGGTATCTCAGAGACGTGGAAGGAGGATAACCAGTGGGACACTGTGATACCTCAGTACAAACTGTATCTTAATGATAGAGCTGATCAAATTAGTGGAGGAGTTGCGCTCTATGTTAGAGAGGGCACTGAGTCACAAAGGATTAAAGTTTTACAGGAAACAAAATTTGCTGTACAATCTCTATGGATTGAAATGCCATGTAAAAAGGGGAAGGCAATGGCAGTGAAGGTGTACTATCGACAAATGGATGATGAAATGCTCAAAGAAATCAGAGATGATAACAAAACTTACAGCACAGTAATAATAATGGGTGATTTCTCATTCTCTGGAATTCTCTTCCTTCCTCTCCGTCTAGAGCATAGGTGTCAAACTCTGGCCCGCGGGCCAAATTTGGCCCGTAGTGTAATTATATTTGGCCCGCGAGGCTATACCAAATGACTACTAGAGCTAGCCCGCCGGTATTATACAGCGCATTCATTCATTGCTAATACTACAAATCCCATAATGCCTTGCTGTTGTTTTGGCGCGTCAATCAGGACAGGTCCCAGAAACGCCCTCTCCTGTGTGACAGAAGTCATAGCGATCTCAAGCTACAACTGTCACTGTGGAACCCCTTCCCAAAAATGGCAAAAAGAAAGGCAGACAACAGGAACTTTCTGGACAGGTGGGAGACAGAATATTTGTTTACATATGTAAAAGACAGACCTGTTTGTCTGATTTGTGGAGTCAACGTGGCTATAACTAAGGAGTATAACATTCGACGACACTATGAAACAAAACACCATGACAAGTACAAGGACCTGGACATGACTCAAAGGAGCCAGAAAGTGGAGGAGATGAAAAGAAGTTTGGTTTCACAACAGAATATGTTCAAAAAAGCCACATCACAAAGTGAGGCTGCTGTAAAGGCTAGTTATATTGTGGCAGCAGAGATCGCAAAATCAGCCCGGCCCTTTAATGAGGGAGAGTTTGTGAAAAAGTGCATGTTGAAAGTTTGTGACATCGTGTGCCCAGAGAAAAAGCAAGCCTTTTCAAACGTGAGCCTGAGCAGAAACACAGTAGCTGATCGCACATGTGATCTTGCCACCAATCTGTATGACCAGCTTTTGGAAAAGGGAAAAGATTTCGTTGCATTCTCCCTTGCTGTGGATGAGAGCAGCGACGCATCTGATACTGCTCAGCTGTCAGTCTTCATCCGTGGAGTGGACTCAAATATGTGTGTTACGGAGGAGCTATTGGGATTCAAATCAATGCATGGCACAACCACAGGAAAGGAAATTTTTGAGGAGGTTTCCAAATGCGTAACTGAAATAAAGCTGCCGTGGGATAAACTCGTGGGATTAACAACAGATGGTGCGCCAGCGATGTGCGGTAAAACAGGTGGACTGGTGGGCAGGGTCCGGGAGAAGATGCAGGAAGAGAACTGTGCAGGTGAACTAACTGTTTATCACTGCATCATATATCAGGAATCATTGTGTGGCAAAGCCCTAAAGATGGAACATGTTATGACCACAGTAACACAAGTAGTTAACTTTATAAGAGCCAAAGGTCTGAATCACCGCCAGTTTAAGTCTTTTCTGGAGGAGTGTGGTTCGGAATACGCAGACGTGCCGTATCACACAGAGGTGAGATGGTTAAGCCGAGGAAAAGTACTGAATAGATGTTTTGAGCTGCATGAGGAAATATGTCAGTTTCTGGAAAGCAAAGGGAAGGACACAGCAGAGCTTCGGGAGAAAAGATTTCTGTGTGAGCTGGCCTTTCTGTGTGACATCTCGAGCCATCTCGATGCGCTGAACCTGCAGCTTCAGGGGCGGGGGCGCATCATCACAGACATGTACGCTGCAGTGAGGGCTTTTAAAACTAAACTGTGCCTGTGGGAGAATCAGATGCTGCAAGGAAACCTTGGCCCTTTTCCCTGCTGCCAAACCATGAAAACGCAGTTCTTTACCAACTTGTTCCCATGCGCACAGTTTGCTGAAAAACTCAGTGTACTCGGCGCTGAGTTTAGCCGGCGATTTGCCGACTTTGATGTCCAGAAATGTAGGTTTGAACTGCTCAGTAATCCCTTTGCAGTTAATGTGGAAAACGCACCAACCAACCTCCAAATGGAGCTAATTGAACTCCAGTGTAATGACACGCTGAAGTCAAAGTATGATGCTGTGGGCGCCGCCCAGTTTCCACAGTTCATCCCTGACACAATGCCTCAGCTCCGCACCCAAGCTGCTCAGATGCTCTCCATGTTCGGCAGCACTTATCTATGTGAGCAACTTTTCTCCTCGATGAAGATGACCAAAACATCTCACAGGAGACGTCTGACTGATGAACACCTTCGCTCGATACTGAGGATTTCCTCAGCTCAAAGCCTGAGCCCAGACATTGATGAACTATCATCCAAGAAGAGATGCCAGGTATCTGGCTTGAGCACATCAGATTAGATCAGTGTGCAGCAAACTGAGCAATAATTAACGTTTTCTTTATGCACTTTTTCTTGCTACTCCAAGACATGGGCTTGAATGGTTGATTAATTTTATTATTGTTATTTTATTTTAAAAATTATTATTTATTATTATTTAAATCTTATTTAATAAATGAATGTCATTGATGTTTTTTTTTATTTGAAATTGGTTTTTGCATATCTGAACTATTAAGTTATAAATTGTATAGTAATAAGTGTTGCTTCATATTCAATGTTAAAGCAAATCTTGTTTGGGTCCATATTAAAAGGTTCATTTGTTAAATGCTGGCCCGCGACTTTGTTCAAGTTTTACATTTTGGCCCACTGTGTATTTGAGTTTGACACCCCTGGTCTAGAGCCTTCCTACCAAAACTTCAAAAACCTACTAAAAACTCACTTGTTCCAACAGGCATATGATCTCCCCTCCCAGTAGTGCTGTCTAATTGTTTTGTTTGTCTTTGCTTACCCATGGTTTGTCTGGTTTGTCTATTGTTTGTTTTGTTGTGTGACCTCTTTGGTCCTTCTTTTCTTTATTTTAATGGATTTCCTTTCCTTTTTAACGCTTTTATTTATATTATTTTATTGTAAACCGCCCTCACGTTTCGACAAGGGCGGTATATTAAATGTAAATAAAGATAAAAGATAAAGATTTCACTTACCCCGGTATTGACTGGGTCAGTGTCATGACAGGACATACTAGGGAGATGAAGTTTCTAGATGAAATAAATGACTGCTTCTTGGAGCAGCTGGTTCGTGAACCGACCAGAGGGGAAGCCATTTTGGACTTAGTCCTTAGTGGAATACCAGATCTGGTGCAAGAGATAAGGGTGTTGGGGCCACTTGTCAATAGTGATCATAGCTTGATTGCATTTGATTTAATTAATGGAGGAAGGAAGGTAAGGAAATCCACAGTACTTCCTTTTAACTTTTGAAAGGGAGACTATCATAAAATGAGGAAAATAGTTAAGAAAAAACTAAAAGGAGCCATTGCAAAGGCTAAAGACTTACATCAAGCTTGGGTGTTGTTTAAAAATACTATCTTGGAAGCCCAGACCAGCTGTATTCCATGCTTTAAGAAAAGTGGAAAGGAAGTCTAAAAAACTGCCAAGCATGGTTTAAAGGTGAGGTCAGAGAGGCTGCTGTTGCCAAAAAAAGCATCTTTCAGGAAATGGAAAAAGAGCCAAATGATGAAAACTAGAAACAGTATAAGCACTGGCAAGTTAAATGCAAGGCACTGATAAGGAAGGCAAAGAGAATTTGAGAAGAAGCTTTCTGTGGAAGCCAAAACGTGTAATAAACGTTTTCAAGTACATTCGTAGCTAAAAACCTGTGAGAGAGTCATTTGGACCATTAGATGATAGAGGGGTAAAAGAGACACTAAGAGGTGACAAGGCCATAGCGGAGAGACTCAATGAATTCTTTACTGAGGAAGATGTAGGGATGTTACCCATGACTGAAGTAGTATTTAAAGGTGATACTGCGGAAGAATTGAAAGAAATATGGATACATTGGGAAGATGTTTTACAACTATTTGATAAACTGAAGAGTAGCAAATTACCTGGACTGGATGGTATACATCCAAGGGTTTTGAAAGAACTGAAATATGAGATTGCAGACCTGCTATTAGTAATCTGTGAACTATCATTAAAATCATCTGTAATACCTGAAAATTGGAGGATGGCCAATGTAACGCCAATATTTAAAAAGGGTTCGAGGGGTGATCTGGGAAACTACAGACCAGTGAGCCTGATGTCAGTACTGAGAAAAATGGTAGAAACCATCATAAAGAACAAAATTACTGAACATGTAGATAGATAGTCATGACTTATTGGGAAACAGCCAACATGGCTTTAGACAAGGAAGATCTTGTCTTACTAAAATGTTATGGTTTTTTTGAAGGTGTGAATAAACAGGTAGACAACGGTGAGTCGGTTGAAATAGTGTATCTGGACTTTCAGAAAGCCTTTGACAAGGTCCCTCATCAGAGGCTTTTGGCAAAACTAAAAGGTCATGGGATCGGAGGCAGTGTTCTATTGTGGATCAGGAACTGGTTAAAAGATAGAAAATAGAGGGTAGGGCTAAATGACCAATTTTCCCAATTGAGAAAGGTGAATAGTGGAGTACCCCTGGGATCTGTGCTGGGACCGCTGCTTTTTGACATATTCATAAATGACCTGGAAAAGGGAATAACGAGTGAGGTTATCAAATTTGCAGATAACACAAAACTACTTAAAGTTGTTAAAACCCATGCGGATAGTGGAAAATTGCAAGAGGATCTTGATAAATTGGAAGACACGGCATCCGAATTGCAGATGAAATGTAATGTGGACAAGTGCAAAGTTATGTACCTAGGAAAGAACACCACAAATTATGGCTCCACAATGCATGGTTCCACATTAGGAACCACCACCCAGGAAAAAGATTTAGGCATCATCGTGGATAACCCTCCGCTCAGTGTGCAGCGGTGGCCAAGAGAGAAAATAGAATGCTAGGTATTATAAGGAAAGGAATGGAAAATAAAACAAAGAATATTATAATGCCTCTGTATCATTCCATGGTGCTGCCACACCTTGAATATTGTGTTCAATTCAGGTCACTGTATCTAAAAAGGATATAGCATTATTAGAAAAGGTACAGAGAAGAGCCACCAAAATGGTTAAGGGGATGGAAGGATACCCTTATGAAGAGAGGCTAAAAAGGTTAGTGCTCTTCAACCTGTAAAAGAGACAGCTGAGGGAGATATGATAGAGGTCTATAAATTAATGAATGGAGTGGAACAGGTAAACGTAGATTGATTGTTTACGTCATCAGAATATAGAAAGACTAGGGGACATGCCATGAAGCTACAGGGTAACCTATTTAAGACTAATATGAGAAAATACTTTTTCACTCAACATGTAATCAACCTCTGGAATTTGTTACCGGAGGATGTAGTAAAAGCTGTTAGTGTAGCTGGGTTTAAAAAAGGTTTGGAGAAGTTCTTGGAGGAAAGGTCCATAAAGCATTATTAAAAGGGACCCGGGATATCACTGCTTGACCCAATTCAAGCATTGTGGAACCTGTGTCTTTTGGGCAAACTGCTAGGTACTTATGACCTAGATTGGCCACTGTTGGAAACTGGATATTGGGCTTGATGGACCTTGGTCTGACCCAGTATGGCATATAGCGGAAGGGCTGTCGGGTAAAGTTTGCCTCTTTGCGGATGATACCAAAATCTGCAATAGAGTAAACACCCAGGAAGGTGTAGATAACATGAGGAGGGATCTAGCTCAGCTTGAAGAATGGTCTAGAATTTGGCAGCAGGGATTTAATGTTAAAAAATGTAAGGTCATGCATTTGGGCTGCGGCAATCCAAGTGAGCAATATAGTATAGGGGGTGAAGTAATTTTGTCCACTAAAGAAGAGCGGGACCTAGGCATGCTTGTGTCTGATGATCTTAAAGTAGCTAAACAGGTAGAAAAGGCGACAGCAAAAGCTAGAAGGATGCCAGCAGGAAAAAGGAGGTGATAGTGCCTCTGTATAAGTCTTTGGTGCAACCTCATTTGGAATATAGTGTGCAATTCTGGAGAACGCACCTTCAAAAGGATATAAACAGGATGAAGTCATTACAGAGGATGGCTACTAAAATGGTTAGTGGTCTTCATTATAAAGCATATGAGGACAGACCTAAGGATCATAATATGTACACCTTTGAGGAAAGGCGGGATAGAGGTGGTAAGATTGAGATGTTTAAATACCTCCGTGGCATAAATGCACAGGGGGAGAGAGCCTCTTTCGATTAAAAGCAAGTTCTGCTACGAGGGGACATGGGATGAGGGTGAAAGGGAATAGATTCAGGAGTGATATGCGGAAATATTTCTTTACGGAAAGAGTGGTGGATACATGGAATAGTCTCCCAGTGGAGGTGGTAGAGATGAGGACAGTATCTGAATTCAAAAAAGCATGGGACAAACACAGAGGATCTCTAAAGGAAAAAAGGGGGCTGTTGTAGTTGTTGATATGAAAGGACAGACTAGATAGGCCATGTGGTCTTTTTCTGTCGTCATTTTTCTCTGTTTCTATCTCATGTTCTTATGATTATTGTTTACTAATACTTCATTGGAGGATTCACTTACTGAATACCATTTTGACAAGATATCCCAGCCATCAGCTATTTTTTCTGCCAGCCTTTTGGAGGCATTTTGTTAATGTGCCCTGTTTTAGTTTAAAATATTCCCCATTGTCCCTCATGTTTAGTCCAGATGCATGGGTTTGCTCTCTCCTACCAGCAGATGGAGGTTGCAGCCCAGCACCAACCAGTATTCCTCAGTCTCCAGCAGATGGAAGTGTCATTTCCCTGTGTAGTTTAGGAATCAGCCTGGGGGGAACCTAGGGGATTCACGTTTCTCAGAAGAGAATCTGGTGGTAGGTTTAGTCTGTAGGGCCAGGGTCGGCTTTGTGACTACTATTGTTTCCTCTTTCCATCACCTCTGACCAGACCTTGAGGGTTAGTGGCTGAGAGAGCTCCATTCCTCCTTCCCAACATTTAGGAAGAAACTAGGAGAAGATCAGGGAGCAGCATTGTTAAAATTAATTGACAAAAAAATTAGTGTCCAAGGTAAAGAAAGCTCCCCTGTGGGAACAGAAAGCTTGATCTGCTGAGTGTGTATAGCTTTGAATCGGGTGTGATCACAGCAGATGGCCCAAAGCTGATTGTGTGAAGGGGAGCTTGGAGTACATGACAGTGCCAGTAGAACATAGCCAGCACTTCACAACCAACGGTCACAACCGAGTGCAGTGGGACACTTGTCGCTGTGAGGAGGATGGACAACTGGTTTTGTGTTTTTGTCAAAAGTCCAGATGAGGTAGTATGTGGCACTGCGTCTGGTAGGACAGTGCTCAACATGGTATTATCTGCTGGTGAGGAGGCTGCAGTTTTGGTGGGAACTGCCAGCATTTGAATGGCTGCAGAGTCCACCACTATTAAGCCCAGTTGGGATACAGGTGCAGGAGGGCCTTAAGACATCTTCTGGAGGGACTTTGGCTTTACTAAAGTGACCTTTTTCTCTAAAGTTTGTTATTATTGCATTGGGACTTCTGCATGAAGAAAGGCCTTGTGGGGAGCTCCTTGGAGCCACTGCCTAGTGTGAAGCACTCACATGCCATTCCAGGGGAAGACTTGGAGAACTGGTCATCTTTAGGATCAGTGGCTCCTTTGGAGGGGCCCTGAGGAGGTTTGTGGTTTACTAAAAATTTCTCCAGGAACAAGCAGGAAGTCAGTCCTCACATATGGGGTGAGGTCAGCACCGACGAAGCCCTCACAAGAGCATCCCCCCAGCTTTCAAAGAAAGCCTTTGGGAGATGCCACTACATATGCGTGGTCCCCTTCCTGCCCAAGGGTGCCATTTTGCTTAGTCTCCTTTTTTCCGCAGAGCCCTACAGACGTTCGTCTGGCTTGTCTCCGGAAAAAGTTAATTTTTCTCTCAGAGTTTCATAATCACCTCCGGTATCACACTGGTACTCTTCCCGCCTACCAAGCTCGTTGCCTTGGCATCAAGTTAGATCTATTTTTCTAGTGTGTGTTCTTTTCTTTTCCTGACATCTTCGTGCCTTTTTTCTCCCACTGGCAGCCTGGAGAGTCTTCGACCTCGCACTTTTTTCCCCCATGGCTACCAGTGGCTTTAAGAAGTGTGATCGTGCTCCAAAATTATGTCTTACTCGGGCCAGACCATGACCTGGCAGCCTGCGGTCTCTGCAAGAGGGTGTCCAGTAAGGCCCTCAAGAGCCGCCAGCAGCAGCATGATAAGTTTTTCCCAGAGTCCCTGGTGCCTCTGAAGACCAGGGCCTCGTCTGAGGCCCCAACATCTTGGGTGGAGCCTTCCGAACCAGAGCCTCATCATGGGTCCTCTGAAAGGGAATCCCCCTCAAGAGAACACAGGAAGAAGAATAAACCCTCGAAGGCAGCATCTTTGGATGATTCTGACCAGTCGGGAGCTTCCCGGGCCT
This sequence comes from Ichthyophis bannanicus, assembly GCA_033557465.1. Taxonomy (NCBI): domain Eukaryota; kingdom Metazoa; phylum Chordata; class Amphibia; order Gymnophiona; family Ichthyophiidae; genus Ichthyophis; species Ichthyophis bannanicus. Next base: position 345,099,213 of record CM066032.1, read on the forward strand.
GGTCCCGCAGTCCTAGACATTTGTCCGAGGCATAAAAGAAGGAGCGGTCTGCGAATGTCCCCCAGAAACATCCAACCACAGACCGGCCTCAGTCCTCAGACACTATCCTTGTCGAGGATTCCCCTTTGGGGGACCCGGCGTTGGTCCCAAGTCCCTCGGTGCCTGCGCTGAAGGCTGCGGAGTCTTCTGATCTGGAGTCCAGAATGGCGGCCCTGGAGCACAGTTTGTCTGCCTTCATGGACCAGCAGTAGGTGCTGTTGTTTGGCATGACCTGTTCATCAGCCCCAAACACCGGGCCCTCAATGTCCAAGACATCCCCAGAGGCCGATCCGATCCTCGAGGTCCTTAAGTCTCGAGTCAATCCTCAGCCGAGGTCGCAATCTGAGTCCTGCTCGACGGGACAGCAGTTATCCCTGACAAGTCTACCTGGCACTGGCTGCAGGGCATCTGGGGCCTCAAGGTCTGCGGAGCAGCCCTCCTAAGAGTCCCCCATGAACTACTCCGAGTGGGAGACAGAGGACAAGTAGTCCCCCGATACCCATCGCCACCGCAATGTCCCATCTGAATCTCCCGCCCGAGGATATAGATTTCCTTGATTTTGTCAAGGACATGTCTAAGGCCCTGACATTCCCGACAGTCGGAGGAGGACCTCGAGCGGATGAGTTCAAAATTCTCGAATACGAGGCCCCTCCATGGAAATCGCTCATGGTGCCCATCCCTCCCATCCTGGAATGACTCATGCTCTGAATGTGGGAGACCCCGGCTTCGGTGCCGGTGGTGAGCACACAGCTCAACTCGATGTTTCTCCAGGACCAAGCAGGAAGTCAGTCCTCACATATGGGTGACGTCGGCGCCGACGGAGCCCTCGCGGAGCAATTTTCCCCAGCTTTCAAAGAAAGCCTTTGGAAATTGCAGCGCGCATGCGCGGTCGCCTTCCCGCCCAAGGGTGCCATCTTAGCCAGTCTTCTTTTTTCCGCGGAGCCCTACAGACGTACCCGTCGTGTCCCCGCGAAAAAGTTGATTTTATTCGTAATATTCTCTTTTTTCCTTCGGTTCGACGCCGGTCTTTTTCCCGCCCGGACTCGCGACGCCGGTCACGAGTCCTCTTCTTCTTTTTCGGTTTTTCTGATTTAGTCAGTTTTTGTTTTCGGTTTTTTCACTGGCAGCCCGGTCCTTTGACCTCGCAGGGGCCCTTTTTCCCCCGATGGCTGCCAGTGGTTTCAAGCGGTGTGGTCAGTGTGACCGAAATATGTCACTAACTGACACACACGATAATTGCCTCCGCTGCCTGGGCCCGGATCATGAAGAAATGATCTGTGGGGCCTGTGGCAAAATGTCCTCCAAAGCGTTGAGAAGTCGGCGGCATCAGCGGGATAGGATCTTCGCTGACCCCAGCCATACCCGGACCTCGTCGGAGGCCTCGGCGTCCAGGGGTTCCAGCTCGGACCGTCGCCGGAGTTCCTCCGACAGGGGTTCTCCCTCCGGGGACCATCGACGGAAGGTGAAACCCGCGAGGGCGGCGTCGGTGGACGCTCCTGGCTCCGCGAGGGCCAGGTCGCATAGCCCCGATAGCCGTCCCGGGTCCTTGGAGAAGGAGCACCTCTCGAAGCGACCTCACATGGAGTCGGAGCTGCCTGCTCGGGTAAGTCCTGTGGTCCTCCTGGACTCGCCTCCAAGACCGCCGCCGTCGGGGCCCGAGTCGGGGGCTGCTGGGTCACCTGAGGTCGGACTCAGGTTGACGGCCTTGGAGAGCAGACTGTCTGCCTTCATGGACCAGCAGCGGGCACTGCTCGCTAGCCTCGCTGGAGCCGCTGCCCCGACCGCCGGGACGTCGACGTCTAAGTCGACCCCGGAGACCGAGCCGATCCTCGAGTCCATGCGAACTCGAGTCGATCCTCGGTCGAGGTCACCCTCGGCCTCCCGTTCGGGACTGAGGTCGCCGACGCCGACTCCCTCGGCGTCGGGGCGGCGGGCGCCGCAGCCTGCCCGGGCCGACCCCACCGATTCCTCCTCGGAGTCGGTCTGGGAGTTTGAAGAGGAAGAGTCACCTGATTCTTTTCGGACTCGGTGTGTCCCCTCGGACTCGCCTGAGTCCGAACCTCGGAAGCAGTCCCCTCCGGAGGATGCCCGGTTCTCGGACTTCGTCAGGGATATGGCCAAGGCTTTGGCCTTCCCGGCAGACCCCGAGGAGGAGCCTCGAGCCGAAGAGCTCGACGCCCTCCAGTATGACTCTCCCGCCAGGGAACACTTTACTGTACCGGTTCCTCCCATGCTGGAACGACTACTCTTCCGCATGTGGGAGAGTCCGGCCTCCTCGCAGGTCCTGAGCAAGCGGGTCGATTCTATCTATCGAGTCCGCAAGAGCCCTGGCTTCCAAAAGGCACAGCTACCACACCATTCCATGGTAGTGGAATCGGCCATGCATCGTCTTAAGAGCCAGAAGATGCACTCCTCGGTGCCTCCTGGCAGGGAGGCCCGTAACCTGGATGGCCTTGGTAAGAAGTGTTTCCAGGGCTCTATGCTTGCGTGTCGTGTCCAGACCTACCAGCTATACATGGGCATGTATCTTTGAGACCTGGCTAAAGAGCTAGCCGGATTCTCCGCTGGTTTGTCCGAGGAACCTTTGCGGAGGTTCCTAGCCTTGTCCACTGGCATTCGGGAATGCTCAAAATTCATATCCCGAGCAGCCTATGATGGCTTTGAAGCATCGGCTCGAGTGGCCGCAGCCGGCATCGGTGCCCGCCGACAGGCTTGGCTTCAGTCGTCTGACCTTGAGCCCTGGGTGCAGGACAAGTTGGTCGATGTCCCCTGCCGAGGTGAAAACCTCTTTGGCAAACCTATGGCAGAAAAGGCTGCACAGATCGAGACGGAGACTCTCACCAGGACTAGGCTTTCTAGGAAGACCTCCGCCCCTTCCCAGAAAAAGAAGGGCTCGGGAAAGAAGTCCTTTTACCCGAGAAAGGCGGCTGCCTATAAACACTACCCCCAATATCAGGCCCCCGCAGCTCCCCAACAGGGCCAGCAGGCCAAGGGACGGGGTAACGGGTCCCGTAGGCAGCAAGCCCCCAAGCCTGCACCACCAGCCCCTGCTCAGCAGGGTGGGGGCTTTTGACTCCTTCAGCATAGCCTCTCCCCCTCCGCTGGCTCCTCCCAGCACCGGAGGCCGGCTGGTTCACTTCGCCCACAGGTGGTCCAGCATCACTTCAGATGCCTGGGTGCTTCAAGTTGTAAGAGAAGGCTATCTTCTCCACTTCCACCAGGTCCCTCCCTCCTATTTCCCGGGAGAACCTCCACGACTCCCTCTGCACAGGGACTTACTCCTTCAGGAGTTAGCAGGTCTTCTACAGGAACAGGCGGTGGAACCGGTGCCCCACCACCTGAGAGGTCAAGGCTTTTATTCCAGGTATTTTCTAGTACCAAAAAGGACAGGAGGCCTCAGACCCATCCTGGACTTGCGCAACCTCAACAAGTTCCTTGTGCGGGAAAAGTTCAAGATGCTTACCCTTGGAATCCTTCTGCCCTACCTCCAGCAGGGAGATTGGCTATGCTCCTTGGATCTAAAGGATGCCTACACGCACATCCTCATCCACCCAAGCCACCGCCAATACCTAAGGTTTGTGGTGGCAGGAAATCATTACCAGTACAGGGTACTGCCCTTTGGTCTGTCCTCTGCACCGCGAGTCTTCACAAAATGTCTCGCGGTGGAGCGGCCCATCTCCGGCTTCACGGCCTCTATGTCTTTCCGTACCTCGACGACTGGCTCATCAGAGCAGCGTCCGCTCCGGAGGTCACCAACGCCACACACTGCACGGTGACTCTTCTGCAGTACTTGGGCTTTGTCATAAACTTCGCAAAGTCCACTTTGCTCCCCTCACAGGATCTCGAGTTCATCGGCGCAAGACTGCACACTCCTCAGGCGCGAGCTTTCCTGCCTCTCGACAGGGCTCAACGGCTCATGGACCTAGCCGGCCGTTTTCGCAGCCAGTCCCTGGTCTCCGCCAGGCGCTTCCTGAGACTGCTCGGCCATATGGCTTCCACCGTCCATGTGACCCCCAATGCCCGCCTGAATATGCGGCCTGCTCAATGGTGTCTTCGCAAGCAGTGGCAACAAGCCACAGGCGGCCTAGCAGACCTAGTGCGCGTCTCCGAGCCGCTGGCCTCGTCTCTCCAGTGGTGGCTTCATCGGCCGAACCTGGTACTCGGCATGCCTTTTCAGTCACCTCAGCCGGCCCAGGTGCTGACGACAGATGCGTCCCTCCTGGGTTGGGGAGCACATTGCCAAGGGGCACGTACTCAGGGCCTCTGGACCACGTGGGAGTCTGCTCAGCAGATCAACTTCCTGGAGCTCAGAGCGATCCGCCTGGCTCTCAAGGCTTTCTCCCACCTGACCTCTCACCAGTCCGTCCTTGTCCAGACGGACAATCAAGTGGCCATGTTCTACGTGAACAAACAGGGGGGCACGGGCTCCTTCCTTCTCTGTCGGGAAGCACAGAAGCTCTGCTCTTGGGCCGTCAGTCACGGCGTTCTTCTCAAGGCAGTTTATCTCCCAGGCCAAGAAAATTGCCTGGCGGACAAACTCAGCAGGGTCCTCCAGCCGCACGAATGGCGCCTGGATCCCTTGGTAGTTCAGAAGCTCTTTCTAAAGTGGGGCCTCCCCACCATGGATCTCTTTGCCAGTCCTCTCAACCGGCAACTTCCTCGCTTCTGCTCTCGTCAGCCACATCCCCTTCGAGTTGCGGCAGACGCTTTTCTACTCTCGTGGTCGGAGAGCCTTCTGTATGCTTTTCCTCCCATCCCGCTAGTCTCTCGAACCCTTTTCAAGGTTCTCCGAGACAAAGCTTCCATGATCCTGGTGGCCCCTCGCTGGCCCAGACAGCCGTGGTTTCCACTCCTGCTGCAATTAGCGGTAGAGGATCCGTTCCCTCTGGGGTTTCAACCGGACCTCCTCACTCAGGATCAGGGGTCTCTGCTACACCCCAACCTCAGATCTCTCAATCTAATGGCCTGGCGGCTGAGAGGGTAGTCCTTGCTCCCCTTCTCCTGCCGGCAGAGGTGGAAGAGGTCGTCCTAGCTTCTCGGCGACCTTCTACCCGCAAATGCTACGCCCTTAAATGGCGTCGCTTTTCCGTTTGGTGTACCCAGCAGTCTCAGGATCCCTTCTCCTGCTCGGTGTCGGTGATCTTGCAGTACTTGCTCTACCTCTCTAATCTGGGACTTAAGTCCAACTCCGTCAAAGTTCACCTCAGTGCTCTCTCAGCACATCATGTGCCGGTGGACGGCAGACCTCTTTCCAGCGACCCTCTCGTAGCAAGGTTTCTCCGCGGTCTCCTTCTACTTAAACCACCTCTGCGCCCGCCAGCACCTGACTGGGATCTGAATGTGGTTTTACAGCGGATCACCTGTCCGCCTTTTGAACCTATGGCTACCTGTTCTCTCCGTTTTCTTTCTTGGAAAACATTGTTCTTGATAGCCCTCACTTCCGCTAGACGCGTAAGTGAATTGCAGGCCCTCATGTCTGATCCCCCTTACACTCGGTTCTACAAAAATAGGGTAGTCCTACGGACTCACCCAAAATTTCTTCCAAAAGTGGTCTCCCCTTTTCACATCAATCAGGAGGTGGTACTTCCGACCTTCTTTCCCAGACCACACTCCAGCCGAGCTGAAATGGTCCTCCATACCCTGGACTGTAGAAGGGCATTGAACTTCTACCTTGACCGTACGCGGGAGCACCGTAAAGCTGCTCAGCTTTTTGTGTCTTTTGATCCCAATAAATTGGGACTCCCGGTCTCCAAGCGTACTCTGTCCATCTGGGTTGCGGACTGTATCACTTGGGCTTATGGGGCAGCCGGACTCTCCTTGGATGGTCGAGTCACGGCTCATTGTGTTCGGGCAAAGGCTACGTCAGTGGCTTACCTCCGCTCTGTTCCGCTGGCAGACATCTGCCGGGCCGCTACTTGGTCTTCGAGCCAGACTTTTGCGGTCCATTACTGTCTCGAGAGGGAGTCCCACAGGGACAGTGCTTTTGGACAGGCAGTCCTCCGTAATCTCTTTGAGGTTTGAGCAACTCCTACCCTCCATCCCGGATGTGGGCTACCGGTGGGTAATAATTCAGCGAAGATTCCTTCCTTCTGTGCTGCTGAGCTAGAGGGAGCTCATTTTTGTGCTTAGGGTCTCCGGTAGCCTTAAGCTTGGGAGTCCCATATGTGAGGACTGACTTCCTGCTTGGTCCTGGAGAAAGCGTAGTTACTCACCTGTAACAGGTGTTCTCCAGGAGCAGCAGGAATCAGTCCTCACAACCCTCCCTCCTCCCCTTGGAGTTGCAATCATCTGCTTAAGTTCTTTTGCAAATTTTTATGCTGTCTTTTTTAGCTATGTCATCTGACTGGCTAAGATGGCACCCTTGGGCGGGAAGGCGACCGCGCATGCGCGCTGCAATTCCCAAAGGCTTTCTTTGAAAGCTGGGGAAAATTGCTCCGCGAGGGCTCCGTCGGCGCCGACATCACCCATATGTGAGGACTGATTCCTGCTGCTCCTGGAGAACACCTGTTACAGGTGAGTAACTACGCTATCGAGTCCGCCGGAGCCTGGGCTTTTAAAAGTCACAGCTGCCACATAACTCCATAGTGGCAGAGTCTGCCATGCATCGGCTGAAAAGCCAGAAGCCGCACTCCTCGGTGCCCCCAGCAGGGAGGCTCACACCCTGGATGCCCTTGGCAGAACATGCTACCAGTGCTCAATGCTCATCGGCCGCACCTAGGCCTACCAGCTGTATATGGTCATGACCTGAGAGACCTGGCGATTCGCCTGATTTTCGGCTGGTATCTCTGAAGAACCTTTGCAGTAGTTCAAGAACCTGGCCAAAGCAGTCTATGAATGCTCCAAATTCATGTCTCGAGCGACTCATCATGGGTTTGAGTCGGCGACTTGAGTAGCAGTGGCAGGCATCGGTGCATGCCGCCAAGCTTGGCTACAGTCGTCTGACCTCGAGCAGTGGATTCAGGACAAATTGGTCAATGATCCCTTAAATACCACCTATTTCTAATATATTATTCGGAATCTACACCCAGTGAGCTCTGCTCCCCAGGCGACTCCATTTCTATGACCCCTTCAGAAAATGGTTAAGCTACACGACCCTTACACTCACCACGCCCTGTCTTTACCCCTTTACCTGCGCTTGCACTCGTAATGTATTTACTACAACCATGTAATTAATTATCATACCATGTATATAGTTCCCCCAGTTATCTCCATGTTAGTTTACCCTGTTCATTGTGAAAACCAATGTTGCCTTTTACATTGTGTTTGTTTTTGTTCATATGTAAACTGCACTGATTAAAATAGCGCGGTATATAAGAAATGAAAATAAATAAAATATATAAATAAATAAGGAGAAAATCTCTTTGGCAAACCTATGACAGACAGGGCTGCCGAGCTAGAGACAGAGTTCATGACGAGGACCAGGCTCTCTAAAAATCCCGCTGCCCCTCCCCAACGGAAGAGCTCGGGTAAAAAGTCCTTCTACCTGAGGAAGGAAGCTGCTTACAGAAACTACCCACTTTATCAGGCCTCCCCAGCTCCCCAATAGGCCAAGGGACATGGGCATGGCCCACGTAAGCAGAAGGCTCCAAAACCCCAGGCTCCAGCCCAGCCAGCTGGGAGTTTTTGACTCCTTGAGCATAGTCTCTCTACCCCAAGGAGATCAGCAGCCCACAGGGGGACGTCTGGCCCTCTATGCCCAGAGGTGGGTGACCATCACCACTGATTCCTGGGCACTAAGGGTAGTCAGGGAGGGTTATCTCCTCTCCCTGACTCAGATACCTCCCCCTTATTTCCTGGGAGGGCCTCTCAGGTCTCTCCTCCATTGGGATCTTCTTCTGAAGGAGTTGGCAGTGGAACCGGTGCCCCACCACCTCAAGGGCAAGGGGTTCTACGCCAGGTACTTCCTCGTGCCAAAAAGGACAGGGGGCCTAAGTCTCATCCTCAACCTGTGCAACCTCAACAAATTCCTGGTGAGGGAGAAGTTCAAGATGCTCTCCCTTAGAACATTGCTGCCATACTTCCAGCAGGGATACTGGCTATGCTCTTTAGACCTCAAGGATGGCTTATACTCAGATCCTCATCCACCCCAACCACAGGCAGTACCTGCAGTTCGTAGTGGGGGGCAGGCATTTTCAATACCGGGTGCTCCCCTTTGCCCTAGCCTCTGCCCCAAGAGTTTTCACAAAATGCCTAGTGGTCATGGCTGCCTTCCTCCGTCTCCAGGGGGTCTTTATCTTTCTCTACCTGGATGACTGACTCGTAAAGGGAGGCACGGCTTCAGAGGTGCAGCAGGCCACTGCACGCACCATCCAGGTTCTGCAACACTTGGGCTTTGTCATAAACTACCCCAAGTCTCACCTCCTCCCGATTCAGTATCTGAAGTTCATTGGGGCAAGGATCGACACTCTCCAGTCAAAGGCTTTCTTGCCCAGGGACCGGGCCAATTGTCTCCGGACTCTAGCCCAGGATATACAGTACCATCCCTCAGTGCCCGCTTGGCTTCTCTTGCGCCTCCTTGGGCACATGGCTTTCACGGTCCATGTCACCCCAGATGCTTGACTCCACATTAGGGCGGCGTAGTGGTGTCTCCGGGATCAGTGGTCTCAGGCCATGGGCCACCTCTGAGACAGAGTTTCTCTGACCTGCCAATTGGCAAATTCCCTGGGCTGATGGCAGTCGCCCCAGCATCTCAAGGCGGGCATGCCTTTTCAAGCCCCAACCCCCTCAAGGGTCCTCACCACGGATGCCTCCCTGCTTGGCTGGGGAGCCCACTGCGGAGTTCTCTGCACCCAGGGCAGCTGGTCACCAGATGAGAGCACCCAGCAGATCAACCTCCTGGAGCTCCAGTCCAAACCCCTAGCCCTGAGGGTCTTCTGCCACCACCTGCATCACCAGCCAGTGCTAGTCCAGACGGACAACCAGGTGGCGATGTTCTACATGAACAAACAGGGGCGTGGGCATGGGGTCTCGTACCCTTTGTCAGGAGCCACTGGTCCTCTGCTCATATGCTGTCCAACAGGGTATCCTCCTGCCAGGTCAGGACAACCTGCTGGCCAACAGGCTCAGCAGAGTTCTCCAGCCACACGAGTGGCAGCTGGACCCCAGGGTAGCCAGTTGGCTTTTCTGGCTCTGAGGGGAACCCGTGATGGACCTGTTGCCTCGCTTCTGCTCCTGACAGGCCCACCCCTCCAGAGTGGCAGCAGATGCGTTCCTGGTCTCATGGTCAGAAGGCCTCATGTATGCCTTCCCTCCTATGCTGCTGATTGCCAAGACCTTGTTCAGGACCTTCCACGACAGGGCCTCTCTCATCCTGATAGCTCCTTGGTGGCCCAGGCAGCCATGGTATCCGCTGCTTCTACAGTTGACTGTGGAGACCCCCCATCCCCTTGGGGACCTCCTTGGGACTCCTATCTCAGAAGGAGTGCTCTCTCCTGCACCCCAATGTGGCGTCACTGTCGCTGACAGCGTGGCTGCTGAGAGGGTGACTCTGGCCACTTTCAACCTCCTGGTTGAGGTGGAAGACATTCTGCTGGCCTCTTGTAAGGCCTCTACTAGAAAGGTTTACGCCCTCAAGTGGCGCAGGTTCTCTGTTTGGGGCTGACCCTTTCTCCTACTCCCGGTGCCTCTGGTGTTGCAGTACCTGTTCCACCTCTCCCAGTCCAGGCTCAAGTCTAACTCTGTCCGAGTGCACCTTAGTGCCCTGGCGGCACACCACTGTCTGGTGAATGGTAAGCCCCTCTCGGCCCAGCCGTTGGTGGCTCATTTCCTTCGGGAAAAAAAAAAAAGACACAAGAAGCAGGAGACGTCGGATGAACTAATGAGTCTTTTATTGATAAGGACCCCAACGCGTTTCGGCAACGCCTTCCTCAGGGGAATAATCACTTAAACAAACAATAAAAACAAAATCAAAATCACAATAATATATAACAACAATTAAAACCAATTGGCATGATGTCAAATGTATAACGGCAATAATCATATATGAATCACATATATATATTGTATATAAAATATAAAATTACAAAATGGACTGTACAACACGAACAAAAACGTAGGGCTGAAAGTAGAACACAGACAACTAATGTATACATAAATTGTGAACATAATTAAAAATTATACCTGAAACATTAATGAGGAAAAAACAAATACTACCTATATATTTGATATAATTAAAAAAACAATATATATGACATAATCTTAATACATAAAGGGATGAGGAAGTAAATAGACTTAATTAAAATAAAACAACATGGTATAACATTGTGTTAACAAATTATAATCATCAAAAATTTTTATAATCATTAAAAATTTTATCTGGTCAAAGATGCAGCTTAATTGGCCATATATAAGGTCACTAAAAATCATAAAATAAATGCAAGAAAATAAATAAATGAAAAATAAAACCAAAAATACAAAAATTACTGGCACAACACTGAAAAAAGTGGATAGGATCCTAGTTAGAGCATAGCCAAACTGATCCACCCATAAAATAATTATCAATCAGGTGAATAAATATATTAAAAATGATGACTGCAATCTCAGATTGATCTCTATAGATCAGGGGTGTTAAACTCAAATACACAGTGGGCCAAAATGTAAAACTTGAACAAAGTCGCGGGCCAGCATTGAACAAATGAACCTTTTAATATGGACCCAAACAAGATTTGCTTTAACATTGAATATGAAGCAACACTTATTACTATACAATTTATAACTTAATAGTTCAGATATGCAAAAACCAATTTCAAATAAAAAAAAACATCAATGACATTCATTTATTAAATAAGATTTAAATAATAATAAATAATAATTTTTAAAATAAAATTAATCAACCATTCAAGCCCATGTCTTGGAGTGGCAAGAAAAAGTGCATAAAGAAAACGTTAATTATTGCTCAGTTTGCTGCACACTGATCTAATCTGATGTGCCCAAGCCAGATACCTGGCATCTCTTCTTGGATGATAGTTCATCAATGTCTGGGCTCAGGCTTTGAGCTGAGGAAATCCTCAGTATCGAGCGAAGGTGTTCATCAGTCAGACGTCTCCTGTGAGATGTTTTGGTCATCTTCATCGAGGAGAAAAGTTGCTCACATAGATAAGTGCTGCCGAACATGGAGAGCATCTGAGCAGCTTGGGTGCGGAGCTGAGGCATTGTGTCAGGGATGAACTGTGGAAACTGGGCGGCGCCCACAGCATCATACTTTGACTTCAGCGTGTCATTACAGTGGAGTTCAATTAGCTCCATTTGGAGGTTGGTTGGTGCGTTTTCCACATTAACTGCAAAGGGATTACTGAGCAGTTCAAACCTACATTTCTGGACATCAAAGTCGGCAAATCGCCGGCTAAACTCAGCGCCGAGTACACTGAGTTTTTCAGCAAACTGTGCGCATGGGAACAAGTTGGTAAAGAACTGCGTTTTCATGGTTTGGCAGCAGGGAAAAGGGCCAAGGTTTCCTTGCAGCATCTGATTCTCCCACAGGCACAGTTTAGTTTTAAAAGCCCTCACTGCAGCGTACATGTCTGTGATGATGCGCCCCCGCCCCTGAAGCTGCAGGTTCAGCGCATCGAGATGGCTCGAGATGTCACACAGAAAGGCCAGCTCACACAGAAACTTTTTCTCAAGAAGCTCTGCTGTGTCCTTCCCTTTGCTTTCCAGAAACTGACATATTTCCTCATGCAGCTCAAAACATCTATTCAGTACTTTTCCTCGGCTTAACCATCTCACCTCTGTGTGATACGGCACGTCTGCGTATTCCGAACCACACTCCTCCATAAAAGACTTAAACTGGCGGTGATTCAGACCTTTGGCTCTTATAAAGTTAACTACTTGTGTTACTGTGGTCATAACATGTTCCATCTTTAGGGCTTTGCCACACAATGATTCCTGATGTATGATGCAGTGATAAACAGTTAGTTCACCTGCACAGTTCTCTTCCTGCATCTTCTCCCGGACCCTGCCCACCAGTCCACCTGTTTTACCGCACATCGCTGGCGCACCATCTGTTGTTAATCCCACGAGTTTATCCCACGGCAGCTTTATTTCAGTTACGCATTTGGAAACCTCCTCAAAAATTTCCTTTCCTGTGGTTGTGCCATGCATTGATTTGAATCCCAATAGCTCCTCCGTAACACACATATTTGAGTCCACTCCACGGATGAAGACTGACAGCTGAGCAGTATCAGATGCGTCGCTGCTCTCATCCACAGCAAGGGAGAATGCAACGAAATCTTTTCCCTTTTCCAAAAGCTGGTCATACAGATTGGTGGCAAGATCACATGTGCGATCAGCTACTGTGTTTCTGCTCAGGCTCACGTTTGAAAAGGCTTGCTTTTTCTCTGGGCACACGATGTCACAAACTTTCAACATGCACTTTTTCACAAACTCTCCCTCATTAAAGGGCCGGGCTGATTTTGCGATCTCTGCCACAATATAACTAGCCTTTACAGCAGCCTCACTTTGTGATGTGGCTTTTTTGAACATATTCTGTTGTGAAACCAAACTTCTTTTCATCTCCTCCACTTTCTGGCTCCTTTGAGTCATGTCCAGGTCCTTGTACTTGTCATGGTGTTTTGTTTCATAGTGTCGTCGAATGTTATACTCCTTAGTTATAGCCACGTTGACTCCACAAATCAAACAGGTCTGTCTTTTACATATGTAAACAAATATTCTGTCTCCCACCTGTCCAGAAAGTTCCTGTTGTCTGCCTTTCTTTTTGCCATTTTTGGGAAGGGGTTCCACAGTGACAGTTGTAGCTTGAGATCGCTATGACTTCTGTCACACAGGAGAGGGCGTTTCTGGGACCTGTCCTGATTGACGCGCCAAAACAACAGCAAGGCATTATGGGATTTGTAGTATTAGCGATGAATGAATGCGCTGTATAATACCGGCGGGCTAGCTCTAGTAGTCATTTGGTATAGCCTCGCGGGCCAAATATAATTACACTACGGGCCAAATTTGGCCCGCGGGCCAGAGTTTGACACCTATGCTATAGATTATCTTGTGCCTTTAAAATAATGATATGAAACACTCTATCTTGGAGTGATCAAAACCACTTTAATACGATTAAAATAAAATGATTGTGTCAAGGCAACATGGAATAAGTGAATGAGCTGAGCAAAACTACATATTACTTTAAAAACGGAAACAAGTGACTGCCGAATTGTATGAAGATAGATATATAAAAATAGTTATATAAAATATAAATATGTGCAACAACCGCATAAAATGTGCTCCTACCGTTCAGGTGCTTAATAAAGGCACTGCTTGCAGTATCTATCTTTTTAGTCGAATCGGCAGAACTAACGACCCCGTTTGTTCTATGGCTATATATGAAAGTGAGATGTAAGAACATGTTATAAAACTAAATAAATAACCAATATAGCCCCAGAATGTATAATGTGTACAAAAAAGAAGAAAGAACATCGTGGTGCACTCACAAATCCAGTCGATCAATCGGAATAACGTCCTGAGTACAATCTTTTAGTGAAAATATAAGAGCTCGTCCTGCACAACGCACATCAAAGGAAGTTGAAGAGGAAAACTCACCGACGAACGGACTTAAGAACGCCAATTTTGGCGCCAAAAGTGAAGTAACCTGAGCCCGGGGGCGGAGTTATAATTACCAAACCAATGTGGCTGTCAGTGTGGACAAAACCTTTTGCAGCGAAATACGGAGGGGGGGGGGGAAGGAGAAAAAATGCTCACAAGTATGCCTCTCTCACTCAATTGTTGCATCACAATTAAATTAAATCACTACTAGGGAACAAATGCAAAGATTATGTATTAAATTATAGTTATATCTTAGAATATGCTATAAGATGAAAACATTAAAACTTTATTTACAACCAGAAGAAATTTTTACATCAAGAAACATCTCACTATAGATTGTCTCACACAACTAAAATGGATGTATCCTAATGTGAAGTAATAAAATATAATAAAAACCACACAAACCGGCTGACATCAGAAAAACTCAAAAAAATATATAAAAATATAATAAATTAATGATAAATATATAAAAAATAATAATAATGTGTACATAAATAAATAATATATAATATATAATATAATATTAAAAAATTAAAAACTAAAAATTAAAAAACATGAAAAATAAATAGCACAAAAATTATTAATTATTATTATTATTATTAAACATAAAAAATTATATTACAACATAAAAATTTTTAAAAAAGGGGGGGATGAAACAGTTGTACGGGAAGACAGCCATAAAACAAAAACAAATTATAATCATCAAAAATTTTTATAATCATTAAAAATTTTATCTGGTCAAAGATGCAGCTTAATTGGCCATATATAAGGTCACTAAAAATCATAAAATAAATGCAAGAAAATAAATTAAATGAAAAATAAAAACCAAAAATACAAAAATTACTGGCACAACACTGATTGATAATTATTTTATGGGTGGATCAGTTTGGCTATGCTCTAACTAGGATCCTATCCACTTTTTTCAGTGTTGTGCCAGTAATTTTTGTATTTTTGGTTTTTATTTTTCATTTATTTATTTTCTTGCATTTATTTTATGATTTTTAGTGACCTTATATATGGCCAATTAAGCTGCATCTTTGACCAGATAAAATTTTTAATGATTATAAAAATTTTTGATGATTATAATTTGTTAACACAATGTTATACCATGTTGTTTTATTTTAATTAAGTCTATTTACTTCCTCATCCCTTTATGTATTAAGATTATGTCATATATATTGTTTTTTAATTATATCAAATATATAGGTAGTATTTGTTTTTTCCTCATTAATGTTTCAGGTATAATTTTTAATTATGTTCACAATTTATGTATACATTAGTTGTCTGTGTTCTACTTTCAGCCCTACGTTTTTGTTCGTGTTGTACAGTCCATTTTGTGATTTTATATTTTATATACAATATATATGTGATTCATATATGATTATTGCCGTTATACATTTGACATCATGCCAATTGGTTTTAATTGTTGTTATATTATTGTGATTTTGATTTTGTTTTTATTGTTTGTTTAAGTGATTATTCCCCTGAGGAAGGCGTTGCCGAAATGCGTTGGGGTCCTTATCAATAAAAGACTCATTAGTTCATCCGACGTCTCCTGCTTCTTGTGTCTTTTGGTGTTGCCTGCAGGAGGCCTGCTCCTCCTTGTGTTTCCGATTTTTCGGAGCTATGTTCATTTCCTTCGGGGCCAGCTCTTATGGAAGTCCTTGGTTTGCCCTCTGGCAACCGAATGGGACCTCATCGTGGTACTGGGGCAGCTCACTCGCCTGCCCTTCGAACCTCTGGCTACCTGCCACCTCCACTACCTCTCTTGGAAGGTGGTTTTCCTGGTCGCACTTGCCTCTGCTCACAGAGTCAGCGAGCTTCAGGCCCTTGCGGCAGAGGCGCCCTATACCAGGTTCTACAAGAACAGAGTGGTGCTCCACACGCACCTAAATTCCTGCAGAAGGTAGTGTCACCCTTCCAACTCAACCAGGAAGTCGGGCTGAGATGGTCCTTTACACCTTGGACTGTAAGAGGGCTTTGTCCTTCTATATCCAACGCATGCAGGGCCACCACAAAGCTTCTCAGCTTTTCATCTCCAATGACCCCAGTAGGCTGGGGGAGGCAGTGACCAAACATATGCTGTCCACATGGGTGGCAGACTGTATCACCCTCGCTTATGAGCAGGCAAGGCTCCTGCTGGAAGGCCGCATCACAGCGCATGGTGTCAGGGCCATGGCAGCTTTGGTGGCAAAACATGTGCTCCGTCCCGATGGTGGACATCTGCTGGGCCGCCACCTGGTCTTCAGTCTATACCTTTGCAGCCCATTACTGCCTGGAAAGAATCCTGACAGGACAGTGCCTTTGGCCAGGCTGTGCTCTGTAATCTTTTTGGGGTTTAGGCAACTCCTACCCTCCGACCCTTCTGTGTTCAGGCTACCGGAGTGCTGGTTCATCGGATAGAGGGGTCCTACTGTGGTCTGACTATATGGACTAAATTGCTGCTGCTTGCGGCTCCCTGTGAGGGAGCCCCTATTTTTGCTATGGGCTCTCGGTAGCCTGTAGCTGGGGAGTCTCATATGTGAGGACAGACTTCCTGCTTGTTCCCAGAGAAAGCGTAGTTATTCACCTGTAACAGGTGTTCTCTGGGGCCAGCAGGAATCAGCCCTCACAACCTTCCCTCCTCCCCATGGAGTTGCTCCTTTACCGTCTTTTATTTTTGCCATCTTTTAGCTATGTCATCTGACTGAGCAAGATGCCCGGAGTATAGTTAACACCATAGCTATAGTCTGCCAGTATTCTGACCAAGGTTATACAAGACATCAGCCAAATAAGCAAAGCCTGACTCTAAATGCACAGCCTCAGAGGTACCAGACAAGAACTTTTCTAGTAGTCTCTACATGCACATAATAGCCATGTGGAGAGCCAGGGCTGAAACCTCAAACTGCTTCATGAGGAATTTCATTATCAGATCACTTGTTTTGCTGTTTGAGGGGCCCAGAAAGAATCAGGTGGTTTCTAAAGCTTCTGTTGCCCAATGGATAAAGGAAGTGATTTTTGTTGGCTTATTTGGTAAAGGGGTGGTTGGCGCTTCTTGGATTGCGGACCCCTTCTATATGGGCACAGGCATCTTAGGTGAAACATAGTTTGGTTCCTACTCAGGATATTTGCAAAGCAGCAGTTTAGTCCTCTTTGTAAGCCTTCATGCATCATTGTAGGCATGACTTCCGGTTCAGGCAGGATATTGCTTTTGTTTTTCTTTTCTTATAAATTTTGTCTTTTATTAATTTGTTTTATAAGAATCTGTAACAGAAATAATAAACCAGAAGAGAAAAAACAAGAGTTTATAAAGAACAAAAAGGTAAGGATAAACAAACCTACTGTCCACTTCTCTTGCATCTACCCACTTTCTGTAAAGAAATACTTCCACAAATTACTCTTGAGCCTATTCCCTTTCACTATCATTCTATGCCCCTTCAATGCAGAACTTGCTTTCAATTGAAAGAGGCTCTCCTCCTGTGCATTTATGCCATGGAGGTATTTAAATGTCTCTATCATGTCTCTACTCTCCCACCTTTCTTCCAAAGTATACATATTGAGATCTTTAAGTCTGTTCCCATATTTTTTTACAGTCAAACCTCGGTTTTCGTTTGCCCCAGTTTTCATACGCTTCGGTTTTCGACGTCTTTTTTGATTGAGATTTTGTCCTGGATCTCGTACATCGCCTCGGTTTTCGTAAAGTACAGTACTGTAAATACATACACCCTCGCGCTGCACACCGGTCTGTATACACTGCCGGAACGCCTGCCCGGTCCCGGCAGCACTGCTCCCCGGACTCACCGATCGCCAGTGTGATGAGAAGCGAAAGCCAGCTGAGCACGTAAATGAACCACATCCTCGAGCCCGGTCAGAGTCAGAGAGGCAAGGATTGCGCAGAGAGGAAGGCCCCGATCTCGTCCACCGCCTGCCCGTTCTCTGGAGCGCCCCCTCAGGCTCGGAGGTAGCAGGGAAGAAAAGCTGTCAACATAAGCAGGAGATTTCTTCCGAAGGCGCTTGCATTTATTTCTTCCAGCTTGCAAATTGCTTTTGAGACGGAGTCAGTGATCAGATTACAGTGCTGTACAGTACAGTATCTATGTGTGTGTGCTGTCCTGTGGACGATCGGGCAGGTGAGAGAAGTGACAGGAGCTGTTCTACTGCCTGGCTGAGACTTTGGGAGCCCGTGCTGCTGCAGCCATTGCCACATGGCTCTGGAACGCATGCTGAGCTCTGCGTTCCAGGTTTCCTGAGCGGGAGAGTGGTGTTTCCGGTGGCTGTGGCTGTGGCTGGTGCCTTTTTTTTGTGGATCCTTCTTGGTTTTTTCTGTTTTTCTTTTTTAAATTCCTGTGCCCGATCTCCTTTCTGGGTGTTTTTTTGCTGAAGATTTGCATCTTGACTGTGCTGTTAATCTTTCTCCCTTCTCAGTAGTTTAAACAATGTCTGCCAAAAATACCTCTGGAGCACCATCTTGTGGCCAGAAGTGGGATTGATTCTCTTCCTGCTTGCAAATTGCTAAAAGTTCTCATTGTGCCTTGACACACAGACTTTGAGGGGAGCAGTGATCTGAAAATGGTCTGTATCAAACTCGTCCGCCTGCTCGCGTGACTCGGCCACTCATTTCCTGGAATCGAGCGCCCATACAAAGTGCGTTCGTGACTCAGTCTGCCTTTGTTTCTCGTTGAGTGAGCATCACCCCGCATTCATTGAGTGTGACTGCTAAATAAGCCATCATGGGGCCAAAGAAAGTTCCGAGTGCCAGCCCTTTGATGATAAAGAAGATGAGAAACATGATAGAATTCAAGAAAGAACTCATAGCAAAGTATGAAAGTGGCGTACGCGTGGCCGATCTTGCCAGGATGTACAGGAAGTCCGCATCAACGATCAGTTCCATCCTGGTGAAGAAAAACGAAATCAAGGAAGCTGATGTTGCGAAAATCCCCGAGTGTTCAAGAAAAACAATGTCATCAAGAGTAAATTGTGTGTGATGTGGAAGGCTAACAATAAGGCATGGGTCACGAGGCAAATTTTCATTGAGTGGGTCAATGAAGTGTTTGGCCTGAGTGTGAAGAAATATCTCCTGGAAAATCAATTGCCACTCAAGTGCCTCCTGATAATGGGCAATGCTCCTGCTCATCCTCCAGGCTTGGAAGACCAATTGTTGGAGGAGTTTAGTTTCATCACAGTGAAGTTCTTGCCCCTTAATACCACTCCTCTCATCCAGCCCATGGATCAGCAGGTCATTTCAAACTTCAAAAAACTCTACACCAAAGCACTGTTTCAAAGGTGCTTTGAAGTGACTTCGGACACTGAATTGACCCTAAGAGAGTTCTGGAGGGATCACTTTAATATCCTCAATTGCATAAGCCTTATAGATAAGGCTTGGCAGGGAATAACTTCCAGGACGTTGAACTCTGCTTGGAGAAAATTGTGGCCAGAATGTGTTCTTGAGAAGAATTTTGAAGGGTTTGAGGCTCACCCTGACGACCCTATGCCTGTTGTGCAATCTATTGTGCCTTTGGCGCAGTCCATGGGGTTGGATGTGAGTGGCCAGGATGTGGAAGAGTTGGTGGAGGACCACAGGGAAGAGCTAACCACTGAAGAGCTGCAAGACCTTCAACTGGAACAGCAACAGACGGTAGCTGAGAAAATTGCTTCAGAGGAGGAGGAAGAAGAGAGAGAAGAGAAGGTGCCTTCTTCAGTGATTAAGGACATGTGTGCAAAGTGGAGTGAATTGCAAAGTTTTGTGGAGAAATTTCACCCTAACAAAGCTGTTGCAAGCCGTGTCTGCAACATGTTCAATGACAATGCCTTGTTCCATTTTAGGCAAATCTTAAAGAGACGCCAGAAACAGACCTCTCTGGACAGATTTTTTGTGCGACAGGGGTCCAGTGACTCTCAAGCTGGTCCTAGTGCCAGTAAAAAGACAAAGAAGGGAAGTAACCCCGGATAGGGCCTTGATACCTGAGGTCCTTATGGAGGGGGAATCCCCCTCCAAACAATAACTTCTCCTCCTCCCTCTCCCCTCCTCGCCGTCTTCCATATGCCAACAAGAGTCTTCAATAAAGGTAAGTGGCATGGAGGAGTGGCCTAGTGGTTGGGGCAAGGTACTTCAGGCCGGAAGGTCGGGGGTTCAAATCCCACTAGAGGACAGCAACCTTGGGCCGGAAGGACTGGGGTTTCTAGTCCCACAGGTGCTCCTTGTGGTCTTGGGTAAGCCACTTAACCCTCCATAGCCCATGTTCCCTGTAAAATAGTTATCTCCAAGTTATAATGCCCTGTTCAATGTAATTTCAGTTTGTTCAATGTAAACCGCACTGATGCAGAATAGCACGGTATATAAGAGAATGTAAATAAATAAGTGTGATGTTAAATGTTCATTTATCCATTTCATTAGTCATTTATATTTATTTCTCATTGTTTTCTGTATGTAAAAATATAGTTATTCTCTATAAAATGTATTTTTTGTGAATATTTTTGGGTGTCTGGAACGGATTAATTGGATTTACATTATTTCTTATGGGAAATATTGCTTCAGTTTTCATACGTTTCGGTTTTAGTCAGACTTTTCGAACGGACTAATCATGAAAACCGAGTTTTGACTGTATTTATTTATTTATTTATTTAACCAGATTTGTATACTTCTTTATCCTTCAAAGTGGTCAACAATACAATTGAAGGTTTACATGGAACATAAGGGAAGGGAAGTGGAGACAAGACATACATATAGCATAAGTTAATCAGTTCATCAATCTTTCTCAAATGTCAAAGGAGCAGGGATTCTTATGTAACTTGACCATCAACTTCCATGAATAAGAGTGTCTTAAGTGATTTGCGGAAATCCTTGATGTCATTCATATCTCTTAAATCATCCAGAAGGGAGTTCCAGAGGGCCAACACTGAGAGTGATAATGCTCTGTCGGAGGTAGATTGCTTAGTTTTGTGGTGCCTTGTAGGTAAACGGAGTTTATTAATATTGTTAGATTGTCTAAGCCTATTAGTCAAGTCCATATGCCTTATAACAGAGCGCACTAACATTTTGATAGCCACCCTCTGCACAGATTCCATCCTATTTATATCCTTTTGAAAGTGTGGTCTAGAATTGCACACAATAGTCCAAATGAGGTTTCACCACAGACACATACAGAGGCACTATTGCCTCCTTCCTTCTGCTGGCCATTCCTCTCCCTATGCACTCAAGCATCATTTGGCTTTTGCCATTTCTTTTTCTACCTGTTTAGCCACTTTAAGATAATTAAAAAGTGTCATTCCCCAGGTCACACTCTTCTTTCGTGGACAGAAGTACTTTACCCCCTATACTTTACCACCCCATTAGATTTCTGCAGCCAAAATGCATGACCTTGTCTTTTTTAGCATTAAATTTCAGCTGCCAAATTCTCGCCAGTCTTCTTGGGTACAAGGTCCAGAATCATCAAGGTTGAATAGGGGGGCCACAAAATGTTTGAGTTCTTTGTTACAGAAATACTGGTTGATGCGGAGCTGAACAGGGTCCTTATAGGTTGATGTCATCAAACCAGTGCATCTCAGTCTCCTCCTGCTGGTAGGAAAGCACACTCATGAATCTGGACAGGACGGGAGGGACTTGAGAAAAGAAAATTAGCAGGTTAAGCCCTAATTGCTTATCCTTTTTATTTTGCCATACACTATTATCTATTCTAGTAGAGACAGCATTGCACTCCTGTTTACCAAACCTAGTAGGAATGACTAAAGTATCATGGGAATACTTACAGTTGTGTTTGTGTTCTGTGTCCTCCTTATCTTCTGCTCTGTCAGAGGAGGAGATAGATAAGTCACTCAAATTTCTAGGGGATAACGTTATAAAGCATGTTTTACATGTGAAAAAAGACTTCTATAAAATTGTGAAGCAAAATAAATGCATATAAATACACACACTGACAAGATGGTGTGTACTATATGTAGGCGTTCCCAACGGCATACTTTAGTTAGAGCAGGAGCAAAGTTGTGGTGTACATGTGCAGTTTATAAAATATGAGTACAGATCCAGAGTACATGCATGCATTTACACCTTCAGAGCACGTGCAAACTTATGCAAGAGAATCTGAAGAAACATGATGGCAGAAAAAGACCATGTGGCCTATTTAGTCTGATCTTCCATATCAACTATGTAGTGCCTTTTTTTTTCCTTCAGAGATTCTCTGTGTCTGTCCCATGCTTTCTTGAATTTAGATACTGTCCTCATTTCTACCTCTACTGCAAGATTATTTCATGCATCTACCACTGTTTCCGTAAAAAAGAATTATTCCTCTTTGTCTCTCCGGGCCAGTACAGGAACTGTAGGGTTGTCAACCTTCTCCAGCAGCTGAGGACTGAATTCTCAAAGTCTTGCTGACAGCTACTCCAGCTCCCTCTGGTGTCAGAGACTCAGTCTTTCAGTCCTCAACAGCTGGAAAGGATGTTAGGCTGACAGGCTCCCTGAGGGACGAAGATGAACTGTGTTTTAGAGTTTAAAAAAAAAAAGAGATAAGGAGATTTTAGAACTCTGGTGGGTGCCCTAGCAGGGTACTAATTTCTCCAGAGGGAATCTGTTGCTTTCAGAGGGACAGAGGATAGAAGAAAAACAGAGAATCCCCAATAGGGCTCGGCTGCACAATGAGTGCAGTTAGAGGCAGAGCCTGCCTCATAGAGCAGCACCATTACCGGGAACAGCTTAGAAGGTTGATGCTGGGAACCCCAGAGTACAGCCTCTCTCTGTCTGTCTGGGGGTGATATCTGGCTCACCCGCTAGCAGCGGGGTTGAGAGTGGGATATAGAAAGCTTGCTGTGTGCAGGTAAGAGGGCTGTTTTAACCGTGCGTTTTTCTTGTCGGTCAGATCGTGTTCGGTGGGGTTTTCTCCTGAGATGCGCATGCTGCCGGTATCGGCAGCGTGCGTTCAGTGCAGCAGTCGTCGGGGCTGTCTGAAGCAGGACTCTGCCGTTTTTGCTTCTGACGCGGCAGTCGGGTTTATCGCTTACTCGGGGGGCAGCATGGAAGACAGATCTGCTGCTTCCGAGCCGTTGGGCAGCCATTTTGTCTCGGGGAATGGCGGCCATGCCATTCCTGCTTCTGCACCAGAAAATCAGGGAAAGAAAAAGACAAAGTCCAAATAGCCTGCGCCTGTGGGATTGAGCCCTCAGCCACCAGTTCAGGTGGGTCAGGGTGGTTTAGACGCTCTATTCTGCGGACTTCATTTTGTCCCTTCATAAGGCTTATTGCCTAAAGTTGTAACAAGTTAAGAGCAAAACTTCTTCTCCCTCCTCTGCGGAGGGGGGGTGGGCAGAACAGCGATAGCTTCCTTATGGACCCGGGAGAGGGCTCCTCCAAAATTGAGGCGGGCTCCGATGGCTTCGGGCCTCGGGGCTCCTGAGGGCTGAAGAAGGAGACATTCTCTCAGACTCAGGTCTGGAGCAGTGGACAGGAGAGCTGGAGGAAGGTGAGATCGCTCCAGGGGAGGACCCTAATGTCTTTAGAGTTTTCAGAAAAGAGGAGCTCGAGGCGCTTATAGTTCATTCGCTAGCGGCCCTAAATATTGTCTTACCAACGGTCCAGGAGGAGCCGCTCGAAGATCCTCTGCTCCAGGGCTTTAAGGCGGAGCAGAGGTTTTTTCCGGTTCACAGGGTGATCATGCAAATGGTGGAGTCGGAGTGGGAATGCCCGGAGGATACTCTGCGCGGAGCTCATGCTATAGGGCACCTTTACCTGGTTCCACATGATGAGAGGTAGTTGCTCCGCATGCCGAAGGTAGATGCCTTAGTGGCAGCGGTGACAAAGAAGACCATGATTCCGGTGGAAGGCGGAGCGGCTCTCAAGGATCTGCAGGATAGAAAGTTGGAAGCTATGCTTAAGCAGGCCTTCGATTCCAGTGCTCTTGCCCTGCAGGCTTCCATTTTTGGAGCTTATGTGGCTAGGGCCTCCATTCGTTGGCTCCAAGGGGACTCTCCCGCGGAGGGTGAGAACAGTCCTTCGCCTGAAGGTGCAAAGTTAGAGTCGCAGCAGCCTATCTAGCGGATGCTTTCTATGATCTGGTACGAATTTCAGTGAAGTCCATGGCATTGGTGATTGCCGCCAGAAGATTCCTTTGGCTGAGGAATTGGGCAGCAGACGCCTTGTCTTAAGTCTCGTCTTAGTAAGCTTCCGTATAAGGGCAAGCTCCTGTTTGGGGAAGTGCTAGAGAAGATTGTAAAGGATCTGGGAGATTCCAAAGGTGGTCGGCTCCCAGATGACCAGCCGAAGGGTCCAAAGCCTGGATCTCTGCTAAAAGGGCAGAGTAGGGACTTCCGCAGGTTTAGAGGTTCTCGCTTCACTCCTTATCAGAGAGGACACTTCTTGCCCAGAGGCCAGTCCTTTCGAGGAGTGCGGGGGTTCGGACGAGGTTACTTCGGCCCCCAGCAGACCTCCACGAAGAAGCCTCAATGACATACGGATGGTCCAGAGGTAGATTCCGGTGGGAGGTCGCTTGCGGATTTTTCACTCCATCTGGACCACAATAACTACGAGATCAGTGGGTCCTGGAGATTATCTGGGAAGATTACGCACTGGAGTTCGCTCGGCCATTGCCGGAGGCCTTCGTGGTGTCTCCATGCGGATCTGCCTCAAAGCGACAGGCGGTATCCGATACCCTCCAGCGATTGCTGCAACTTCAAGCAGTGGTTCCGGTGCCTCCAGACCAGTGCGGCTGCGGTCAGTACTTGATTTATTTTGTGGTATCCAAGAAAGAAGGGTCTTTACGGCCTATTTTAGACCTCAAGCACGTGAACCGCTGTTTGAGAGTTCCGCACTTTCGCATGGAGACCCTGCATTCAGTTATTTGTTCGGTAAAGCCGGGCGAGGTGCTTTCCTCCATAGATCTCACAGAAGCTTATTTGCACATTCCCATAAGACTGGAACATCAGAAGTTTCTGTGCTTTGCAGTGCCCATGGGCCACTTTCAATTCCAAGCGCTACCGTTCGGGTTGGCAACGGCGCCACACATTTTCACGAAGGTGATGGTGGTGGTGGTGGCGGCCGCATTGCGGAAAGAGGGCATCTTGGTGCACCCTTACCTGGATGACTGGTTGGTTCGGGCGAGTTCCGTATCGGAATCCATCGAGGCAACGGCTCGAGTAGTGGAATTCCTGGAGCATCTAGGTTGGGTGGTGAACCAGACTAAGAGTCAGTTGCTCCCAGTGCAGCGACTGGTGTACCTAGGAGCCTTGTTCGACACGTCCATAGGGGCAGGTTTTCTGCTGGAGGCCAGAGTGCAAAAGCTCTTGCGGCAGGTGACAGCGTTTTTGTGGGTGAAAGCTCCAACGGCATGGCGATACTTGCAGCTGCTAGGCTCCATGGTGGCGTCTCTGGACCTGGTTCCCTGGGCCAGGGCACATATTCGCCCCCTGTAGTAAGCATTGCTATCCTGCTGGTCGCCCCAGTTTTATCCTCTGAATTGGAAATTGGTGTGCCCCTGGGCGGTCAGCGCCAGCTTACAGTGATGGTTGCAGCCAGACCATCTTCGAGCGGGTATGCCACTGGATCAGCCGGATTGGGTGACCGTCACCACAGACACCAGCCTTTCTGGCTGGGGGGCACATTGTATGGCTCAAGTAGCTCAGGGCGGCTGGCCGGAGGCTGTGACAGGCTGGTCGATCAATCGGCTAGAGATGAGGGCAGTGCTGATAGAGGGCAAGGCGGTTCGCGTGTTCTCCGACAATGCAGTGACAGTGTCGTATATCAATAGACAAGGTGGTACGGGATGTCCCGCTTTGTTGGAAGAAAGTCAATTGTTGATGCCCTGGGCCAAAACTCATTTGGTAGCATTTTCAGCGGCACATGTCGCCGGTCGGGACACTGTGCAGGCCGACTTTCTCAGTCGTCATGTTTTAGATCCAGGAGAGTGGGAGTTGAATGCGGCGGTCTTTCACGACATTACATTGCGGTGGGGGAAGCTGATCATGGATTTGATGGCCACTCTCCACAACGCCAAGGCGAGTCACTTTTTCAGCAGGGGCAGAGAGCGCATGTCAGAAGGTCTCGATGCTTTGGCTCAGCCGTGGCCGTCAGGCGGGATCCTTTGTGTTTCCGCCATGGCCAATGATCTGTCGGGTCCTCCGGAGAATAGAGAAACACGGAGGGAAAGTGATTCTCATTGCGCCGGACTGGCCAAGGAGAGCTTGGTATGCGTATCTAGTTCATCTGTTGGTGGATCGGCTGTGGAGACTGCCGGACCGCGTCAATCTGTTGAATCAGGGCCCGGTTCTAATGCCAGATGTGCATTGAGTCTCTCTTATGGCTTGGCTCTTGAAAGGGAAAGGCTAAAGCGTAGAAATTATTCATCAGCGGTGATAGCCATGATGTTGAAGGCCAGGAGAAGCTCGACGTCGCTGGCTTACATTCGTATTTGGCGAATTTTTGAAGATTGGTGCGCAGGCCATGGCATTCATCCATTTGGCGTGTCGGTGCCCACGGTCTTGTCTTTTTTGCAAGGTGGTCTGGATAAGGGTCTGGCTCTCAGTACACTTAGAGTACATTTGGCGGCCCTGGCATGTTTCCGAGGCAAGGTGCAAAGATCCATCTTGTAGTGGCATCCTGATGTGCAGAGATTTCTTAGGGCGGTTAAGAATATGAGACCTCCGGTAAGGCAAGTGGTTCCACCGTGGGATCTAAACTTGGTTTTGGAGGCGCTGACGCGACCTCCTTTCGACCCTGGTGGGACAGCTCTGCTGAGGGAGTATTCTTGGAAAACCGCATTCTTGGTGGCGTTGTGTTCGGCTAGATGCATTTTGGATCTGCAGGCTCTGTCCTGCAGGGAGCCGTATATTCAGTTTTCCTCAGAGAAGGTGATGTTGCGCCCAGTTCTGTCCTTTCTTCCGAAGGTGGTGTCTGGTTTTCACGTCAATCAACCGATCTCACTGCCGCCATTTCAAGACCGCAAGAAGTCTGTGGTGGGTAGATCGTTGAGGAAGTTAGATCTCGGGAGAGTGCTACATAGGTACCTTAAGAGGACGGAATCTTTTCGGAAGACCGACAGGTTGTTTGTGCTTTTTGGGGGTCCATGGAAAGGAGAGGCAGCTTCTAAGGCCTCTATTGCTCATTGGGTGAAGCATGCAGTTGTGGCAGCGTACCAGGCGAGCGGGAAGGCACCTCCGAATGGTCTCTGAGCTCAGTCGACGCGGGGCCAAGCGGCTTCGTGGGCTGAGTTCGCCTTGGTGCCACCAGTGGATATCTGCTGGGCGGCTACTTGGTCGTCTCTGCACACGTTTGCAAAGCACTATCGGTTGGATGTTCAGGCGAAGGGGGATGCAAATGTAGGGGCCTTGGCCATAGTAACGGGCCTAGCGGGACCCTCCTGAGGTTAGGTACTGCTCTGGTACTTCCCTACAATTCCTGGACTGGCCTGGAGAGACGAAGAGGAAGAAGAAATTAGACCTTACCTGCTAATTGTCTTTCCTTGAGATCTCTCCGGGCCAGTCCAGGGCCCACCCAGTCATTTTCAGAGTTTGAAGAAGGATTTTAGTGGCTCGGTGGGGGTTAAAGAAGGCCACATACGTTTGCTGCATAAGTATAGGGAGATTAGCCCATAAGGCACGGAGCGGCTCAGACTATGGGGCTCCCTGGGGGTTAGGGGGCTGCAGGTTACCGGTCGTTCCATTTGGGTTAAACAAACAAAAAGAAAGAGAAATAAAAAAGAAAGGGGAGGAAAACAAGCGTTCTGGGGGGTTTTAGCCAGTAAAAGGGCTTGTTTGTTGTTTTTTGTAGTAGCGTTTTAAGTAAGAGTGGCGGAGTTTAATAGGCAGACTGCTTTGACAATGGATGACTGAGTCTCTGACACCAGAGGGAGCTGGAGTAGCTGTCAGCAAGACTTTGAAAATTCAGTCCTCAGCTGCTGGAGAAGGTTGACAACCCTACAGTTCCTGGACTGGCCCGGAGAGATCTCGAGGAAAGACAATTAACAGGTAAGGTCTAATTTCTTCTTTTGTATATTACTCCCGAATCTATCTCTCTTCACTTTCATCCTGTGTCCCCCTCATTGCAGAGCTTTCTTTCAATTGAAAGATGCTCTCCTCCCATGCATTTATGTCATGGAGGTATTTAAACGTTTCTACCATATCACCTTTCTCCTGCCTTTCCTCTTAAGTGTACATATTGAGATCTTTTTCTATATGGCTTATAACAAATACCACTGATCATTTTGGTTGCCACCCTCTGAACCAACTCCATCCTGTTTATATCCTTTTGAAGGTGTGGTCTCCAGAATTGCACACACAATATTCCAAATGAGGTCTCACCAAAGACTTATACAGAGGCACTATCACCTCCTTTTTTCCTGCTGGCCATTCCTTTGCCTATGCACCCAAGCATTCTTCTGGCTTTCACAGTTGCCTTTTTGACTTGTTTAGCCACTTTAAGATCATCAGAAACAATCACGCCCAGGTACTGCTCCTCTTTTGTGGACAAAAGTACTTCATCCCCTATACTGTACCGCTCTCTTGGATTTTTGCAGCCCAAGTGCATGACCCTTTTTTAGCATTAAATCTCAGCTGCCAAATTCTCAACCATTCTTCAAGCTTAGCTAGATCTCTCCTCATGTTATCTATTCCTTCCTGGCTGTCTACTCTATTGCAGATTTTTGTATCCTCTTCAAAGTCGCAAACCTTATCCAACAGTCCTCCTGCAATGTCACCAATAAAAATGTTAAAATATGTATATTACTAGGGGACCATTGTATGTGCCTATTTTATAAAGGCACATAGGTTGCTGTTGCCTTTTTAAGATGGGCCCCTTTTTGGACATACATAGGTGCCCTATTATAAAATTACTCTCTTAAAGTGAAGGTATGCAGTGTGGCTGTCATTGCCAGAACAGTTTGGTGGTAGATCAGCTAGAATAGAAGTGGTGTCAAGTAGATGTGGACTGCGATTCTATAACAACCACATCTGGCCAGCAGATACTTCTAACCTGAAAATGGGCATGTAATAAATCTGATTTTGAAAATGCAGGTGTAGATGCACTCACGGTTCCAGAATCAGGAATATGTCTCTGGTGTGGCCTATATCCCTGGGCTCACCATATTCTGATGATAGACATCTCAGATGCTTCCTGTCTATGCAGCAAAATGTACATTTCCTAAGCTGATGCTCACACAAACAGCACTGTAATACGGATGAAACAGATATGGTCATACGAACCAAACTATATATACTAACTAGTCTGTTGCATGCCCATAACACTATGAGGATATGTACATGCACCAAAGCTGTTGTATAAGCAAGTGGAAAGTGAGATGTTTGTCCAGACAGACCCTACAGCAAAACAAACGTGGCATTTGAAAAACACCTTAGTAATTATAGTCACAAATAACATGGTGCAATCAGATATGTATTAGTGCTGCTTGCACTGCAGCCTGCCTCCACTCCGAGGGTCCCCCACCATTGACAGGGCCAT
The DNA here is from genome assembly GCA_033557465.1 of Ichthyophis bannanicus. Taxonomy (NCBI): domain Eukaryota; kingdom Metazoa; phylum Chordata; class Amphibia; order Gymnophiona; family Ichthyophiidae; genus Ichthyophis; species Ichthyophis bannanicus. Next base: position 345,128,212 of record CM066032.1, read on the forward strand.
GCCCTGCTATGTTGCTGCAGAGCAGCTTTTCGGAATATACTGCCCATTCACACTGGTTCCTGCTGCTGCTCCAATCAGCCCCACATTCCAGCTACTAGGCAGACATACATGGCCCCCCAGAGCATCCCCTGCACTCCAATATCACACACACTCTTGCTTGCAGTCACAAATAGTATACATCTGCACAAACCATGCTTTACACCAGGGGTCTCAAACTCAAATTGCTTTGAGGGCCAAATGAGGACTTCTAAAGTAACCCGGGGGCCGCATAAGACGCAGGGCCTCATTTGCATAAGGGGCCTCATTTGCATAAATATTTGCATAATGTTACCATACACTAACTTTTAGTAAACATGCCTCTTTAATGAGTATGGATAAAGAAAGACTAAAAGATTTAGAAATAGGAAGACAATAATTAAACTGGGAACCCCAAAAGCCAAACTTGGAATGTACAACAACACTGTAGAAATAAAACTATAAATTAATTTCCTCTTGTACTAAACAAAGCGCAAACATTAATGATGCACATTTCCCAGAGCTGACATATTCCAGTTAATAAATTCAAAATAAAGAGATATTTTTCTACCTTTTGTGCATTTTTTTTCAGTTGCAATTGCTCCAGCCACTTCTGGTTTCTTGTGTCTTCTGCTATCTCCATCGTCTGCTGTCCATTTGTCCTTTCTTCTCTCTTATAGTTTTTTTCCATTCTCTCTCTCTACATCTGCTTTAACATACTAATCTTTCTCCTTTTGCTCTTTCCTCATTCCTATTTCATCCACTGAAATTTTACCCCTCCATCCTCAATCCCCACTTACTCTCCCAATACCTGGCCAATTGTAGATTTGTCTTCTCTTCCAGACAAAATATTTTTCCCCTCTCCATTTCACTTTCCCAGATCCATCCCATTCTAATCCTCCCCCAACATCAGCTCCCTTCTAGTTCCAGCCCCACCCAGCATCTGCTCCTTTCTAGTCCCTGCATCAGTCCATTTCCAGTCCTATCCTAGCCTCACCATCAGCCCATTTCCAATCCTAGCCCCCCATCAGCCCATTTCCAGTCCTAGCCCCCACCATAGCCCATTACCAGTCATAACCCCCCCTGCCAATAGCCCACTTCCAGTCCTAACCCCCATCTGCCCATTTCCAGTCCTAGCCCCCACCATAGCCCATTACCAGTCATAACCCCCCCTGCCAATAGCCCACTTCCAGTCCTAACCCCCATCTGCCCATTTCCAGTCCTAGCCCCCACCATAGCCCATTACCAGTTATAACCCCCCCCGCCCATTACCAGTCATAACCCCCCCCCCTGCCAATAGCTAACCCCATCCTAAGTTTTAGTAAACATGCCCCTAAGTGTCAAAGGTACCATTCTCTATCAGCTGGTAAGAGGTTATATATGTATTCAGTGGAAAGAGCTCCTGGCTCTTGGAGAACAAATATGATCACTGGAGGCTAGATTGTCAGACCTGGCTGAGGCAGACAGAGGAGACCTTCATATCCAGTCTGGCAGCCTCTGTGCTACCTTGGAGGAGAAATGTCACCTAGGACAGCATCACCTTGCTGTGGCAGAAAGCAATCCTGTAACTGGGACCTGTCCTCAAGGTGATGCAGTATCCTCTGGTACCAAGGATGCTCAGGAAAGAAGGGTCACTACCGATGTAGTTGGTGCTTTGATCATTGGAAATGTAAATATCTGAGCAGCCGCTAGATTAGAAGGACTGCTTATTAATGTGCCCACCTGATGCAAAGGTGACACACCTCATATATTATTAAGAGGTATGTTTACAAACCTGTTACACTTTTGCAGCTAGAGTGCTGTTATTATGCAAACAGCACTGTGTGCTATCGTTTGGGGGCATGCACAGCATTTCTCCAGCAGATAAGGCAGCCCGGCAGCACTGTGGATGCAAAGAATGCCACCCCATTGAAGTAGTGTTCTCTGTAACTTTGTGACTGCGCGCTGTTGATGCCGGCGGTAACCCCCATGCCCACTCTCTGCCATATCTCGCCCATTCTTGCTCTTGGCCGCGTTAACAGGTAGCGCTCCTTAATGCGATGCATTCAGTAACACCTACTGAGCTGGTATTACCTGCTATGCAGTTAACATGCAATAAAGACATTTCCTCGGAGGAAAGATACTGAAAATGGCTCTCGTATGACTTAGCATCAGGCAAACGGTAAGTATTCTACTATATAGCACACCTGATCAGGTCCGATAGTACACCGGCTACTATAGTCAGTTCCTCTTCCCTCTCTCCCTCCTTCCAATGCTGCAAGCAGCGTCCGGTTACTGTCCCTATGACCTTCTAGAACTCCATTTCCTTTGGGCGCTTCTTTCCCTTGGGAGAGCTCAAGCAGCAAAATCAGCTGTCCTGCGGCCCCTTCCCCTCTGCCCGGAGATCCGAGTCTGCTCTATCAGCGGCGTGCTTTTCAAGCCGCGAAGAGAGTATTCCCCTCTCGCGCGGTTTAAGCCTATTCACTTTTCAAGCCGCGCGAGAGGGGAATACTCTCTTCGCGGCTTGAAAAGCACGCCGCTGATAGAGCAGACTCGGATCTCCGGGCAGAGGGGAAGGGGCCGCAGGACAGCTGATTTTGCTGCTTGAGCAGCAGAAGTCAGTTTTTTTTTAATTTGACAATTGATTCTGCCGCTGCCACGGCGGCAACGGCAGAAGCCAGGGTTTTGGGGGTTTTTTTTGTTTTCCTCCGTGGCGGGCCGCACAAAGTTGTCTCACGGGCCGCGTGTTTGAGACCCCTGCTTTACACCTATAAACAACTGCTGGTAAGACATAATGGCATGGCATGGCATCTCAGACCAACACATTTGCTCTGCATTTCTCAACCTAACATGAATCTGCTCCATACTACCTCATATACCATCCCTACATCTACATTCCCATCTTTCTGAACACTGGAATTATTTAGGAAGCCTAGAATAGCTCCTCTAGCACAAACAGCAAATGTCAGCATAGCCAGAATAAAGATGATTGAAGTACTTTATATTCCTGAGGAGGTGTTTCTATTGTTCCCTAACCTAACAAATGTCTCTCATCTGTGCATTTTATCCTTTAAAACTGCATCTTGTGCTCTCCCAGACAGCAGACACACCAGTTCAATACAGACCTGTCATAGCCATTTATTAGTGAAGGGGAGGAGTGCTGATCGCTGACATGATCCATCAGCTGTGCCTATTCAAGTTCCCTGCACTTTTAAACAGTGTCGGCAGGTTGGCCAGAGGGCCCTTAGACGGGGACCTAAATACACAACCAGGAGAATTTACCTCACAGCATTAGAATTATAGGCATGCTGCTGGTTTGTGCTGGATAGGTTGTACTGGTTACTTGTGTCACTCTACCCTGCTGCTATTAATGTACTGGCTGTGTGTCTGACTGAGTTTTGTGTTTTCTCGTAGATTTGCCAACTGCTGCTTTTCTGGTCAAGATGCAGTTTTGCCCCTTCTATATAGGGTGTTCTGTCTTCTTTTCACTGCGATACTCACATTGTTGCGTGATCTGACTCTACTCCTTTTTGGATTCTTATGGCGCCAATTCCAGTCTATTGGTTCCACCAACCTGAAACCACTCCCATCGCTTTCAGGTATGTTGACAATCCTCATTCTTTCCAGCACCTTATTACCTGTGAATTGCATACTGTTCTTTCAGGCCTCCAAGCAGGCAGTAATACCCCCTGCATCCCACAGAGGCAGGTGCAACCACTCCATATTGCTCTCTGGAATTGCTGATCGCTTAAAACAAAATCCCCACTTATAACAGATACAATTCTGTCCCACTGATTGGATATTCTTTGCCTCACAGAAACATGGCTTCAGGAGGGGAAAGAGGTGTATTTATTCTTCTGTCTCTCACCTGCCAGCTTCCACCCCTCAATTCTCCTGTAAGGGGGGAGGAGTGGCCATAATTTAAAAACCCACCTTGACATTGTCTGAACTGCCTATACCATTACCTTTGACAGTTGAGCCTTTATTTGTGAAATTCAGCTCCACTGTAGAAGTTTCTTATTACTCTTGTATTGCCCGCCCGCCCGCCTTATTGCAAGCTGATTGGGAGGACACTCAACAGTTAATACTTGATTTGTTTGTCTTGCCCAGATCTTATTATATTAGGAGATTTTAACATCCATTATGATGATCCACTGCGATCATGGGATAAAGTCTTTCATACATTTTTTTCTGACCATGATATCCTACACCGTGTCCATGTTCCAACCCACTCTGCAGGGCATATGCTTGATCTTATAGTCACGCTTTCAAATGCAAGCTTATCGGTCGCTAATCTTAATACTATCCCTGCGCCCTGGTTCGATCATACCTTATTGCCCTTTGATTTGATTTACCTGAAACTGTCCCTATCCGCTGGTTCGACCATCTTTTCTGTGATTTTTTTACAATAGACCCATCAACCCAACTACTCTTGCAGCTTTTCCGGCTGCTGATACCTTATTTCCTGCCAATTTCTCTGATCTGCCTGTAACTGAGCAGGCTTCTTTGTGGCACACCACACTCTCCACAGAATTAAATAAGCTAGCACCGCTGCAGACTAAGACTCGTATTCTCAGAGTATCACACAAATGGTATTATGCAAGTCTCCAGTTGCTCAAATGAAAAATCTGAGCTGCAGAAAAATCTTGGAGGAAGGCTAAATCAACTCAAACTCTACAGAGGTTTAAGGCCTGGCAGCTTTTCTATCATCATAAAATATTTGAGGCAACAAAAGATTACTTTTCCATGCTCATCAACAATTCTCTATCTACAATAAAAGCTATATTTTCAGTTGTATCTCAACTTTCTATACAATGCCAACTCCAATGGCATCTGCCCTGACCTGGGCTTACTCCAGAAACACTAGTGGCAGGGCCGGATTTAGCTATACGCCATGTACGCCATGGCGTAGGGCCCACAGCTGCAAAGGGCCCACAAAAATTGAAGTAGTTAGGCTTTTTTTTTTAATAAAATAAAAAAAAACCTGCTGGCTGCCGCCGCGGGGCCCCCTCTGCTGCCGCGGCAGCATGGACTGACCCGCGGGGGCCCCCTCTGTAAGCTCGGTCCCTCCCTCCGTGCCTCCGTGTCTCCCTCCGTGCAGGCTGTTAGAGACGCGAAGGCAGACTGTCTCCTTCTGCCTTCCCGTCTCTGTTAAGCCCGCAGGGCTGATGGGAAATTTCCCATCAGCCCCTGCGGGCTTAACAGAGACGCGAAGGAGACAGTCTGCCTTCGCGTCTCTAACAGCCTGCACGGAGGGAGGCACGGAGGGAGGGACCGAGCTTACAGAGGGGGCCCCCGCGGGTCAGTCCATGCTGCCGCGGCAGCAGAGGGGGCCCCGCGGCGGCAGCCAGCAGGTTTTTTTTTTTAAAAATAAATTTTACTTTAGGCCGGGGGAGGGGGAGGGGGAGGGGGTAGGACTGGTAATTGGGGGGGCTGGGACTGGGGCTGGAAATGGGTTGGGACTGGGACTGGAAATGGGCTGGGACTGGGACTGGAAATGGGTTGGGGGGATTAAGGCTGGAGGTGGGCTGATGAGGAGGACTGGTAATGGGCTGTGGGCTGTTGGGGGGGGTTAGAACTGGTAATGGGCTTTGGGGGGGTTAAGACTGGTAATGGGCTGTGGGCTGATGGGGGCTGTCTGGTAATGGGCTATGGGGGGGGGCTAGGACTGGAAATGGGCTGGGGGGGGTTAAGACTGGAGGTGGGCTGATGGGGTTAGGACTGGTAATGGGCTGTTGGGGGGGGGTTTAGAACTGGTAATGGGTTTTGGGGGGTTTAGACTGGTAATGGGCTGTGGGCTGATGGGGGCTGTCTGGTAATGGGCTATGGGGGGGGGCTAGGACTGGAAATGGGCTGGGGGGGGGGTTAAGACTGGAGGTGGGCTGATGGGGTTAGGACTGGTAATGGGCTGTTGGGGGGGGGTTTAGAACTGGTAATGGGTTTTGGGGGGGTTTAGACTGGTAATGGGCTGTGGGCTGATGGGGGCTGTCTGGTAATGGGCTATGGGGGGGCTAGGACTGGAAATGGGGTGGGGGGTTAAGACTGGGGGTGGGCTTATGGGGTTAGTACTGATACTGGGCTGTTGGGGGGGTTTAGAACTGGTAATGGGCTTTGGGGGGGTTAAGACTGGTAATGGGCTGTGGGCTGATGGGGGCTGTCTGGTAATGGGCTATGGGGGGGGTTAGGACTGGAAATGGGCTGGGGGGGGTTAAGACTGGAGGTGGGCTGATGGGGTTAGGACTGGTAATGGGCTGTGGGCTGATGGGGGGGGTTAGGACTGGCAATGGGCTATGGGGGGCTGACTGGAAATGGGTTGATGGGGTTAGGACTGGAAGTGGGCTGATGGGGGGTTAGGACTGGTAATGGGTTATAGGGGGGGCTTAAACTGAAAATGGGGTGATGGGGGGTTAGGACTGGTATTGGGTTGGGGGGTTGCTAGGACTGGAAATGGGCTGATGGGTGGCTAGGACTGGAAATGGGCTGATGCAGGGACTAGAAGGGAATGGATGCTGGGTGAGGCTGGAACTAGAAGGGAGCTGATGTTGGGGGAGGATTAGAATGGGATGGGGCTGGAAGAGTAAAATGGAGAAGGGAAAAATATTTTGTGTGGGAGGGATAAAAAAATCTACAATTGGCCGGGTATTGGGAGAGTAAGTGGGGATTGAGGATGGAGGGGTAAAATTTGACTGGATGAAATAGGAATGAGGAAAGAGCAAAAGGAGAAAGATTAGTATGTTAAAGCAGATGTAGAGAGAGAATGGAAAAAAACTAGAAGAGAGAAGAAAGGACAAATGGACAGCAGACGATGGAGAGTTAGCAGAAGACATGAAGAAACCAGAAGAAAGTGGCTGGAGCAATTGCAGCTGAAAAAAATGCACAAAAGGTAGAAAAATATCTCTTTATTTTGAATTTATTAATTGGAATATGTCAGCTCTGGTAAATGTGCATCATTAACGTCTGCGCTTTGTTTAGTACAAGAGCAAATTAATGTATAGTTTTATTTCTACAGTGTTGTACATTCCAAGTTTGGCTTTTGGGATTCCCAGTTTAATTATTGTCTTCCTGTTTCTAAAATGTGATTACTTGTTTGGTGATGGTCTATGTTCTGCATGTGTAACTGAGCTGAGGTGTTCTGTTTATATAATTCCTATTTGACATTGCCACTTGTTCTCTTTCCCCAGTAGGTCATGTATTGTTGTTCTCTGAAATGTATTGGTTTAATATTTGCAGTGTTGCCTTTTGATTGGTAGAGTATGGTGCTTTGTGAGTCCTGGTAGTGCTGTTAGGATACGGCGGGTTTGCTATGGGTTCTAAATGGGCAGTGTTTGTAGTAGTTCCTAATGTGTCTGGCAGTTGGCACTGGATTATAGTAATGTAGAAATCTTTTAGTCTTTCTTTATCCATACACTCATTAAGAGGCACGTTTACTAAAAGTTAGTATATGGTAACATTATGCAAATATTTATGCAAATGAGGCCCCTTATGCAAATGAGGCCCACACCCCCCTTGGGCCGCCCCTGCTGGGGCCCACAATTTTTGTTGGCATAGGGCCTCACTCAAGGTAAATCCGGCCCTGACTAGTGGACTAATTTTTGACCAAAGTTCAGTCACTCAAGGCTACGCTTTCCTCACCTCCACCTTTCTCTCCACTGGCTGAAACTAGAGGTACTTCTTCTCTACCACTACACTCCAGGTCACATTTTACCCCTCTGTCCCTCACCCAATTAGAGAGGGATCCGCAGTCCATTCATAAAACTACTTCCTCCTTAGACCCAATTCCATCAACATGACTAAATGAGGCCAGTTTGGGACTCCTCCCAATCTTGCTTTCACTGCTCAACCAAAGTCTATTTTCAGGAGTGGTACCTGAGGCCTGGATGGAAAAAAGCTATGTGCCATACTTTAATAAAGGATCAGCATGGGAATCAGTCTGATCCTCAAAATTACCACCCTGTCTCAAATTTAGCCGTCATGTCAAGAAAATAGTCTTCCATCAGCTTGAAGATCATGCGGACCAAATTCATTTTTTCCATCCTGGTCAATCAGGGTTTCACCCATGCCACAGTACGGAAATAGTCCTAGCAGTGTCCTTAATGATATTTATAGGTCACTTGATCATGAGAATTATACTCTCGCAGTTTTGCTGGACTAATCTACGGCCTTTGATCTGGAGGATCACAACCTACTTCTGGCCCGCCTGTACGAGGCAAGGATCCATGGTACAGTGCTTGACTGGTTTCGTTCCGTCCTAAATCATAGATCTTTCAGGGTTCATATTCAAAGAGAGGTCTCTACCCCTTCCCCCTCAAGACCTTTTGTGTGGTGTTCCCCGGAGTTCTATTTTATCATTTTTATTATTTAATATTTTCCTCAGCCCATTAATTACTCAAATACAGGAATTAGACATTTCCTGTTACATTTATGCGGACAACATCTTACTGTTATACTCTACTGATGATTTGGCCCCTCTAAACAACTGTTTAATAACATTATCCTCCTGATTATTTGAACACGCTCTTAAACTGAACCCTACTAAAATCGACAGCCATCTGGTTTACTGGTTCATATTTTCAATCTACACTTGCACCTATGATAGATGGTCAGCCTTTAGTATTACATACCTCCCTTCGATGTATTGGAGTTGTAGGCCCTTACTGTCTCCCTTCAACTGGCCCAAGTAACTAAAATGGCTTTCCTGGCCTTACGGTGTTTTTGCAGTATGCATTCATTTTTGGATCACCCCATCCAGATAACTGTGCTTTTACACACTGATACAAAGACTTGACTATTGCAATAGAGGGACATTCCATTCTGTGTGTCCCGTCAGAACCAGACACACAGAGGTAGACGCAATTCTGATCCCACGGGATCAGAATTGCATCTAGGCCTGTACATGCATGCCAGGACCAGATTCCCATCAGCCCGAATATACAGGCCTCTGCCTGGCTAACTCAGGCAGGCTCCTGAATAGAGTCGCAGCACCATGGCACTGGAGCCACGATCCCTAGCCACCACTGATTTTTTCCTTTTCCCCTGCAGACCGACCCCCGATCTGGCCTCCTATGGCCAGAGTTGGGCTGCGGGGAATCTCCTGCACTCCCCTCACTTCTTCGCTGCGGGCCGGGCCGGCCATCCCCTGTCCAAGCTGCCAGCCTCAGACATACAGAGCCAACTTCAGAATTGGCCCTGTACAGCCGGGGCTGTAGACTGCCCCCTGCCTGCCCTATCTCCGCCTCCGCACCGCCCCTTCCCACTCCCATCTAAGCCTCCCATTCAAACTCCTTGTTCGAACAGGGAGGCTTAGTCAGGAAGGGCAAGGGGGACGAATAACGGGACAGAATATTCTTTATCTAGGCCTTCCACAGTTCCATCACTGTCGCCTCCAGACCATCCAACATATGGTTCTTCACGTTCTCCAGGACCAAGCAGGAAGTCAGTCCTCACTTATGGGTGACGTCGCCGACGGAGCCCTCGCGGAGCAATTTCCCCAGCTTTCGAAGAAAGCCTTTGGGATTGCAGCGCGCATGCGCGGTCCCCTTCCCGCCCGAGGGTGCCATCTTGCTCAGTCTTCTTTTTTCCGCGGAGCCCTACAGACGTAGTTTGTTTTCGCCGCAGAAAAAGTTGATTAATTTCTTTAGTTTGTTTTTTCTCGGTTTGCGTGTCCCCGCCCGGTCTCGATATCCCTATCGAGTCCATTCTTATCCCCTTTTTTTTTTCAGTTTTGTCTTAACTGGCGTTCCCGCCACTTTCTTCTTCACCCCTGGCAGCACGGTCTTTCGACCTTGCCGGGGCCCCTTTTCCCCCGATGGCTGCCAGCGGGTTTAAAAAATGTGGTCGTTGTTCCAAACTAATGTCCCTTACGGACACGCACGACTACTGCCTCCGTTGCCTCGGACCCAACCATGACTCGACGGGTTGCGGTCCGTGCAGCAGACTGTCCTCGAAGTCTCTGAGGAGTCGGCAGTCACAAAAGGATCGTATCTTCTCTGACCCCAAGTCCAGTCAGGCTCTGACCTCGTCGGAGGCTTCGACGTCTCGGGGCTCCGGCCACGAGTATCATCGGAGTTCCTCTGAACGGGGATCCCCCGACTGGGAACATCGTCAGAAGAAGAAGCCTGCTCGGGCGGCATCGGAGGACGCACTTGGTCCCTCGATGGCCGGGTCGCTTAGCCCCGTCAGCCACCCTGAGCCCTCGGAGACAGAGAGGCCTTGCAAACTTCCTCGCCTAGAGGTGGAGCCGCCTGGACACGTGAGTGCTATAGTCCTCCTGGACTCCCCTCCGGAACCGATGTCGGGCCCGACGCCGTGGGGGCCCGAGTTGGAAGCTGCCGGGTCGTCTGAGTTTGGTCTCATATTGACATCCTTGGAGCGCAGTATCACTGCCTTCTTGGACCAGCAGCGGGCATTGATGACCGGCCTCGCCAGTGCATCTGCCCCGACCACCGGGACGTCGACGCCCAAGTCGACACCGGCGGCCGAGTCGATCCTCGAGTCCACACGTGCTCGTGTCGATCCTCGGTCGAGGTCCCCCTCGGCCTCCCGTTCGGGACCGAGGTCGTCGACGCCGGCTTCGGCATCTGGGCGAACCCTCGCCCGCACGGACCCTCTCAACTCCTCCTCTGAGGCGTCGGGCTGGGACACGGAAGGGGACGAATCACCAGGTTCTTTTCAGACCCGGTGCGTCCCCTCCGACTCGCCCGAGTTGGAGCCTCGGAGGCGATCCCCTCCGGAGGATATCCACTTCTCCGATTTTGTGAGGGGTATGGCCAAGGCGTTGGCCTTCCCCGCAGATCCCGGTGAGGAGCCCCACGCCGAAGAGCTCGAGGCCCTCCAGTATGACTCGGCCCCAAAGGAGGCCTTTACTGTACCGGTTCCCCCTATGCTGGAGCGGCTGTTCTTTCGCATGTGGGAATGCCCGGCATCGACGCCGATACTGAGCAGGCAGGTCGATTCGATGTATCGAGTCCGCAAGAGTCCCGGGTTCCAGAAGGCACAACTTCCGCACCATTCCATGGTGGTGGAATCGGCCATGCATCGGCTTAAGAGTCAAAAGATGCACTCCTCGGTGCCTCCGGGTAAGGAGGCCCGGAGGCTGGATGCCCTCGGTAGGAAGTGCTTCGAAGGCTCCATGCTGGCCTGCCGAGTCCAGACATACCAGCTATACATGGGCATGTTCCTCCGAGACCTGGCAAAAGAAATCGCCGGGTTCTCGGCTGGTCTCTCCGAGGAACCCTTACAGAGGTTCCAGACCTTGTCCTATAGTATTCGAGAGTGCTCGAAGTTTATTTCTCGAGTGGCATACGATGGCTTCGAGGCGTCGGCCCGAGTTGCGGGAGCCGGCATCGGTGCCCGCCGACAGGCCTGGCTTCAGTCATCCGACCTCGAGCCGTGGGTACAGGACAAGTTGGCCGATGTCCCGTGCAGAGGTGAAAACTTCTTTGGCAAACCCATGGCTGATAAGGCGGCGGAACTCGAGTCTGAGACTCTCACTAGGACTCGCTTATCCAGAAAGACCTCCACTCCCGCACAAAAGAGGAAGGGCTCGGGGAAAAAGCCTTTTTACCCGAGGAAGGTGCCCGCCTATAAGCAACACATTCAATACCAAGCGTCTGCAGCTCCCAATCGGGGTCCGCAGGCTAAGAGTCAGGGCAATGGGCCCCGGAAGCCGAGGGCCCCTAAGCCCACTACACAGCCCCCTGCTCAGCAGGGTGGGGGTTTTTGACTATGCCAGCATAGCCCCTTTACCCTGCACGGGGGGCAGGCTGACCCACTTCGCCCACAGGTGGTCAGCCATAACCTCCGATTCCTGGGTGCTGCAGGTGGTTCAAAAGGGCTACCTCCTACATTTTCACCAGGTGCCTCCCCCCTACTTCCCGGGGGAGCCGCCAAGGTCCCCTCTGCACAGGGACTTACTCCTGCAGGAGCTGCAGGGTCTGCTGGGGGACCAGGCGGTGGAGCCAGTACCCCAACACCTCTGGGGCCAAGGGTTCTACTCTAGGTACTTCCTGGTGCCCAAGCGAACAGGAGGCCTCAGACCCATCCTGGACCTCCGCGACCTCAACAAGTTCCTGCAACGGGAAAAGTTCAGGATGCTTACCCTTGGAATCCTACTGCCCTACCTCCACAGCAGGGAGACTGGCTATGCTCCATGGACCTAAAGGATGCCTATACCCACATCCTTATCCATCCGGACCACCGGCAATATCTGAGATTTGTGGTGGCAGGAAGACATTATCAGTACCGTGTGCTGCCCTTCGGCCTGTCCTCCGCTCCCAGGGTGTTCACAAAATGTCTGGCAGTGGTGGCGGCCTTCCTGAGGCTTCAAGGCCTCTTGGCCTTCCCCTACCTGGACGACTGGCTCATACGGGCGCAGTCCTCCGTAGAGGTCACTCAGGCCACTCAACGCACAGTGGCTTTGCTTCAGCACTTGGGCTTCGTCATAAACTTCGGAAAGTCCACGTTGCGCCCCTCTCAGGATCTCGAGTTCATAGGGGCACGTCTGGACACTCTGCGAGCTCATGCCTTCTTGCCTCGGGAGCGAGCCGACAGGCTCATAGCTCTGGCCGGCAGGTTCCACAGCGCGTCGCCGTCGTCGGCCCCGGCCAGGCGATTCTTGCAGCTGCTCGGTCATATGGCCTCCACGGTCCATGTCACCCCGAATGCCCGCCTACATATGCGGCCTGTTCAGTGGAGCCTTCGTACTCAATGGCATCAGGCCACAGGGAGTCTGACGGACCTGCTACAGATCTCCAACCGTCTGGTCTCCTCTCTGCAATGGTGGCTTCACCTGCCCAACCTGATGCTTGGCATGCCTTTTCAGCCTCCCACACCCTCCCAGGTGCTCATGACGGATGCCTCTCTCCTGGGATGGGGAGCGCATTGCCAGGGAGCGCGCACCCAAGGCCTTTGGACCCCTTGGGAGGTGGTTCAGCAGATAAACTTCCTGGAGCTGCGGGTGATCCGCCTAGCTCTGCGGACCTTCTCTTACCTCACTTCTCGTCAGTCTGTACTGGTGCAGACAGACAATCAGGTTGCCATGTTCTACGTGAACAAACAGGGGGGCACAGGCTCCCTCCTTCTCTGTCAGGAGGCCCGGAGACTGTGCTCGTGGGCAGTCGACCACGACATCCTCCTCAAGGCTGTTTACCTGCCCGGGCAGGACAATTGCCTGGCCGACAAACTGAGCCGGATCCTGCAGCCGCACGAATGGAGGTTGAACCCCTTAGTTGTCTGGCAGATCTTCCGCCGGTGGGGCTTCCCCACCGTGGATCTCTTTGCCAGTCCTCTGAACCGGCAACTTCCCAGGTTCTGCTCTCGGCACCCGCATCCTCTCAGAGTAGCGCCGGATGCTTTCCTCATCTCGTGGTCCACGGGCCTACTGTATGCCTTTCCTCCCACGCCACTCGTGTCCCGGACGCTGTTCAAAGTTGTCCAGGACAGGGCCTCCGTGATCCTAGTAGCGCCCGGGTGGCCGAGGCAACCCTGGTTCCCTCTGCTCCTGCAGCTAGCGGTGGACACCCCTCTTCCTCTGGGGTTTCAGCCCGATCTCCTGACCCAGGATCAGGGCACTCTTCTACACCCCAGCCTCCGGGCCCTTCATCTGATGGCCTGGCTGCTGAAAGGGTAGTCCTTGCTCCGCTCTTACTTCCTCCGGAGGTGGAGGCTGTCGTCCTGGCATCTCGGCGACCTTCCACCCGGAAGTCTTACGCCCTTAAATGGCGCCGCTTCTCGGCCAGGTGTTCTTAGCGCTCTGAGGACCCCTTCGCCTGCTTAGTATCGGTGGTACTGCAATATCTGCTTTACCTCTCTGATCTAGGCCTCAAATCCAATTCTGTCAGAGTCCACCTCAGTGCTCTCTCTGCGCACCATTCGCCGGTGGAGGGCCAACCTCTTTCCTCGCACCCCTTGGTGACGCGTTTTCTCAGGGGCCTGCTCCTGCTCAAGCCCCCGTTGCGCCCTCCAGCTCCCAACTGGGATCTCAATGTGGTTTTACAAAGGCTTACCTGTCCGCCTTTTGAACCCATGGCTACCTGCCCTCTTCGTTTCCTCTCCTGGAAGACTCTCTTCTTGGTGGCCCTTACCTCCACTAGGCGCGTTAGTGAACTACAGGCCCTAGTGTCGGAGCCCCCTTATACTAAGTTCTACAAGAATAGGGTTGTCCTACGGACGCACCCTAAGTTTCTTCCGAAGGTGGTTTCCTCTTTCCACATCAATCAAGAGGTGGTTCTTCCGACCTTTTTTCCCAGGCCGCATACCAGCTGAGCTGAGACTGTTCTGCATACCCTGGACTGTCGAAGAGCCTTGTCTTTCTACCTTGAGCGTACGCGTGAGCATAGGAAAGCTGCTCAGCTTTTCGTATCTTTTGACCCCAATCGGTTGGGGGTCCCTGTCTCCAAGCGTACTCTGTCCATCTGGGTAGCTGACTGTATCGCCTGGGCTTATGGGGCAGCCGGCCTCTCCTTAGAGAGTCGAGTCACGGCCCACCGTGTCAGGGCGAAGGCTGCATCTGTGGCTCATCTCCGCTCTGTCCCATTGGCAGACATCTGCCGGGCCGCTACTTGGTCTTCAAGCCAGACTTTTGCGGCTCATTACTGCTTGGAGAGGGAGTCCCGCAGGGACAGTGCTTTCGGACAGGCAGTCCTCCACAATCTCTTTGAGGTTTAGGCAACTCCTACCCTCCGGCCCCGGTAATTGGCTACCGGCCGGATGCGTATTCAGAGAAGATTCCTTCCTTCTGTACTGCTGAGCTTGAGGAAGCTCTTTTAGGCTTGAGGTCTCCGGTAGCCTTAAGCTTGGGAGTCCCATAAGTGAGGACTGACTTCCTGCTTGGTCCTGGAGAAAGAGTAATTACTCACCTGTAACAGGTGTTCTCCAGGAGCAGCAGGAATCAGTCCTCACTACCCTCCCTCCTCCCCTTGGAGTTGCATTCATTCTGTTGTGTTTTTGCTGTCTTGGCTATGTCATCTGACTGAGCAAATGGCACCCTCGGGCGGGAAGGGGATCGCGCATGCGCACTGCAATCCAAAGGCTTTCTTCGAAAGCTGGGGAAATTGCTCCGCGAGGGCTCCGTCAGCGACGTCACCCATAAGTGAGGACTGATTCCTGCTGCTCCTGGAGAACACCTGTTACAGGTGAGTAACTACTCTTACTAGCTCACACACACAAATTCGCTTATATTACACCACTATTTGTTAAATATCATTGGTTACCTACAAATTCTCAGATCATTTTCAAGCTTCTCACCTGTTACATAAAATTTATTCATGACACAATTCCAGATTACTTGTCTGTTGTCTCCCTATATGCCCCAGCAAGATTTCTTCACTCACTCCATAATTTTTATTTTCTGCAAGGAGGGGAGGTGTAAAGCATTAATCTACAAGAAAATTAGCTTTTTCTGCTACAGCTCTGGTATATTGTAATGGCTTGCTGGGTCACCTCCGCACAGAATTAAATTTCAAGTGCTTCAAAACAAATCTCTGAAATCCTTCCTTTTTAGGACTGCTTTTAACTTACCTGGGTAGCTATTCTGATACAATGGCACCCTTTGGCCATGGTAAGTACAGCCCTATAGGGCTAAGGGAATTGGGTATATTTGTCTTTATGTCTTATTCCTTTTGCTTATCTTTCCTATACTGTCCTGTCTACACTATGGAGTTCCTTTCACTTCCTTTCTTTTCTAATTATTGTACACCGCATTGCTATGCAATGTTGTGGTATATCAAATTTAAAAAAAAACATCTATGTGGGACGTGTTGAAATTCAGAGCAGATATTTTTCTAAATGCTGACTGTATTCCACGTTGTGCTGGTATAATGTAGGCATCCACGGGAAACAGTCAGGTTGTACACAGGCCTTTCCTAAATATGCTTTCCACACACCTCTGGCTTGCCCCTGTTCCACCCCCTCCCGCCTATGTTCTAAGATCCCGTTTTCATGTTGTGTACGAGATTATGATTACGGGTCTAGACTTTTTCATGAGAAAAATGTCTGTCCAGGCGGCCTATTTGTGTTTCAGAATGATCCCCTTAGTGAATGAAATTCCACAAGTAGATAAGGGAAGAGCCTGATAAACCTGATTTGAATGACAAAAAGAAACATAGCTGCTCTTTTCAGTACTACCTAAGATGCAACTATTTGGTTAGGTAACAACTTTTGTGTGAAGACCTCTTTACATTGGTCATTTTTCATACGTTTTATGTGGATATATGTATTTAGAGCAGCATATGCAGAACTGTAGCCATTATGCATCTTTAAGCAAAGTTTATCAAATCTTCAGATTGTATGCTCTTCTAAATAAATGATTCATGCTTATCAAGTCTGTTGACACCTTTTATCAGGTATTTAATATCTGTGAATTGTATTTTATGTATTAGAATTTGCTTTTGAATTGTACTTATGAATTGTTTTTGTCAGCTGCTTTGAATTAAACATAGAAACATGACAACAGAAAAAGACCATATAGCCTATCTAGTCTGTCCTTCCATATCAACCACTTCAACAGTCCCCTTTTTTCCTTTAGGGATCCTCTGTGTTTATCCCATGCTGCTTTGAATTCAGATACTGTCCTCATCTCTACCACCTCCATTGGGAGACTATTCCATGGATCCACTACTCTTTCCGTAAAGAAATATTTCCGAATATCACTCCTGAATCTATCCCCTTTCACCCTCATCCCATGTCCCCTCGTAGCAGAGCTTGCTTTCAATCGAAAGAGGCTCTGCTCCTGTGCATTTATGCCATGGAGGTATTTAAATGTCTCAATCATATCACCTCTATCCCGCCTTTCCTCTAAGGTGTACATATTAAGATCCTTAAGTCTGGGAGGCGGAGCTTGATGTCGAGCAGGACAGCCGCGTAACGTGGAGGCTCCCGGGAGATCCGATAAGAATCCGGCAAAACACTGTCTAATTTGGCGTTATAAAAGCACCTATAGCCGCAGCAACACGGCCTGGGATGGCGGTGTCGAAGCCGACCCGGCTGGAATTCGCTGGAACGCTAAATAGTAATGCGAAGCGTACGAAGACGGAGCCCATCTCCCCACAAAAGATGGCGTCGGGGCGAGAAGGGCCTGATTTGCAACAAGAGCTCCTGGCTGAAATCAGGGGAGTAAAAGAGCTGGTGAAAGCAAATGGAGCTTCTCTGCACTCGGTACAGGAGGAATTAAGTACGCTAAACAGTAAAGTGGAAGGTATGTCACTGTGGCAAGACAAGCTGGAAGGGATGGTTACTGCGCATGAGGCCCGATTGGGGAAGATTGAGAAGTTAGAGAGACAGCTGCGAGCATTGCAAAAAGATGTAGAAGATGGCAATAACCGCGCTCGCCGTAATAACATCAGGATCGTGGGTCTGGCAGAAGGGGTGGAGGGCCCCGATCTAAGAGCTTTTGTAACAAAGCTTCTCCCCGCTGTTCTCAACATCACTTTTGATAAGGAGCTAGAAATAGATCGCATTCATCGCATACCCGCTCAAGTCTCACAGCAGGACCCGCGGCCCCGACCAGTCATATTGCGAGTGCTGCGGTTCCAACAAGTCGCGTAGATCATGGCAGCGGCGCGAGCACGTGCGCAATTGGAATATGAAGGCCGACGGATCTATATTTACCCTGACCTGGCCAAAAATACCGTGGATCGACGGAAGCGGTTTCTCTCTCTACGACCGCGTTTGCAACAGCTACAAGCGCGATTTGGGCTGATGTACCCGGCGAAAATGCGCGTCACCCTGCATAATCAGACCCAGACATTTGAAGATACGGACGCCTTATTGTCCTTCCTGGAAGAAAAAGAAGCCGCGCAAATGCGCTGAGGGCAGTGGTAGTTGCCCTTGGATTACCTCAGTAGCGGTGTTTTTAAGGCCAAAGACATAACAATTATTCCGTTATCCGCAGTGAAGGAACTGTGGGATCCGGTGATGGTGTGGCGAAGGATGTCGTTCGCTATGGGGCACACGATTTTAGATGTGTGTCCTGGGACTGTTTTGTATGGACTGAGCTAAGGGGGGAGGTGGCAGTCGCAGTTTTGTGTGGGCTAAGGCCAATTTGTATATCTCAGTGGGTTTGTACTGTTCCTTTAGTTAAATCATGTTTTTTTAGACATTTGGTTGCAATTTGTGTACAGAGTGGCTCCCGGGCCAATCCTGCTGCCTTAAGCTCACCTATACTCTTTATGGGATGGTGTTCTCCTCTAGAGCCTACATGTGTTTGTAGATGTCATGTCAAAGAGCGCTGGGATAAGAGATGCAGTAACCGAGTAGCGGTACCCTATGTCAGCTCTGTGGGCTGGGAACAGAAGCAGAGGGCATGCCATGCTGGGATGTGGGTACGAATCCTTGTTATTCACTATGATGGCCATCTGTAATATTGTATCGCTAAATGTGAAAGGTATTAACAGCCCAGTTAAAAGGAAAAAAATTATAGAGTATGCCCGGCACAAGAAAGCCGATATATTGTTATTACAAGAAACTCACTTAAATAATAGGGAATCCTTAAAGCTGAATGTCAAGCCTTATGAGGTGGTAGCGTACTTGGCGGCTATCGGGAAAAAAATGGTGTTGCTATCCTGACCAGAAAGTCCCTTAATGTCACGCTATTGCATACCCAGTCAGATGCAGTAGGTCGTTGGGCCAAAGCCAGGATGAAGGTGGGGGGTTTGGAGGTAGTGGTTTTGTGTCTCTATGCCCCCAACACTGATCACTCTGATTTTTTTGCTGAATTAGCACAAGTGGTACACTTGGAGGCGGCTAAGCCTCTCATAATTGGGGGGGGTTTTAATCAGGTTCTTAACCCTCTAGTAGACAAGCTACCGCCGCGTACCCTCACTTCACCCAAAGGACAGCTAATGCTAACATCTTTAGTCAAGGATATGGCGCTGGTGGACATATGGAGGCTGTTCCATCCCACGGACTTAGAGTTCACTTACTTTTCTGCTCCACATTCATCGCAATCCAGAATTGACTTTTTTCTAGTCTCCAAAACGCTAATGCCTAACATAGCAGAGGCGAGTATATATGCCACCCATATCTCTGACCATGCCGCCATATCCTTGGTCCTCCACGGTAATGCACTAACCGCGGACTCTATTAAGTGGGGATTTGATCGAACTCTGCTCAATAATCCTGCATTCTGTGTTGAGGTGAGGGGGGCCATTGCTGAATACTTTCATTTTAATCCCCCACAAGCTACGGCGGGATGGGCCTGGTGGGAAGGTTTTAAGGCAGCTATACGGGCAGTCATCACCAGCTATGCTATAAAGCAGGCGAAACTGCGGAAACAGCAATTGCTCCTCCTTGAACAGCAAATTAAAATTGGAGAGAGGGTTTTAAGTCAACGTACCGATGCTTGCATCCTGCTCCGACTTCAACGGTTAAGGTTCCAATACAATGAGTTACTTACAGCTGCAGCCACGCAAAGTATTAAGGCGCAGCAAGGGAACTACTATCGGGAAGGGAATAGAGCTGGCCGAATGCTAGCAAATGCACTTAAAGGCAACAGGGAGGCCAAGAGAGTCACAGCTCTATGGAATCTGGACGGGCTAAGGCTGGCTGTCAAAGACTTGGAGATTGCGGAAATCTTTCGGGAGTTTTACACCGGTTTATACACCTCTGAGTGTGCGTTTTCGCAAGAAGGTTTTGACCAACTAGTTTCCGGGGTTCAAAGACCCACTCTGAGTAATCCCGCTCGGGAAGCGCTTGATCGGCCCTTTACTATTGAGGAAATCCGCGCTGCGATCACTTCCGTCGCTTCTGGCAAGGCTGCGGGCCCTGATGGCCTGCCGGCGGAATTTTTCCAGACTTTTGCGACAGAATTGGTCCCCTCACTCGCTCACTATTATAATATGTTAGTGGAAAGGGTCCAGCACACGGGAGCCTTCGCTACAGCCAATGTGGTAGTGTTTGAAAAACCTGGCAGAGACCCGCGGTCAGCGGCCAATTACCGGCCTATTTCGCTACTAAACGCGGATTACAAAATCTACGCGTCGGTATTAGCAGCCCGGCTGGCTGAGCAACTCTCAGTCTTGGTCCATCCCGATCAATGCGGCTTTACGAAGGGTAGATCGACAGCTGATAATGCCAGGGTTTTTTGTCATGTGCTGGCGGGCGCTGAGCAACTGACGACACCTTTAATTGGGATATCTCTTGATGCCGAAAAGGCTTTCGATCGGCTAGAGTGGCCTTTCCTATTTACTGTTTTGCGCTGGTTTGGGTTCGGGACTGGTTTTTTGCAAGCGTTGGAGGTTTTGTATGCTCATCCAGAAGCGCGGATCAGTGTTAATGGGATCGATTCTCAACCATTCGCGCTGAAGCGTGGCACCAGGCAAGGATGTCCTCTTTCCCCCATGTTGTTCAACCTAGCCCTCGAACTTTTGACACTGATAGTTCGGCAGTGCGGAGAAATTCGTGGAGTGATAATTGAGGGCCTTGAAATTAAACTTTCTGCATACGCAGACGATTTGCTTTTGTTCACCTCGCCCGCCTCCATCCCTGAAATTCTTAAGCAAATTGAGAGATACTCTGTGCTCTCGGGTTATAAAATCAACTGGTCTAAATCGGTTGTTTTTCCTCTAAATAACCTAGTGCATAAGGTGGATGTGAGCGATTATCCTTTCGTATGGGAACCTGGCTTGGTGAAGTACCTGGGTGTATACTACACATATCCGTTAGAGGAGATGATTCGGAGGAACGCGGAAGGGTCAGTTAAGATGGTTCGGGACCTACTCTTGAAGTGGTCCCCTCTTGTTCTCTCTTGGTGGGGAAGATTGGAAACCATCAAGATGATGATAACTCCCAAGGTTAACTATCTCTTGGAAATGATTCCTTGTCTGTTCTCTCCCACTGTCTATTGGCGAATAGAACAACTCCTGATTCAGTTTCTGTGGAATAACAAGGCCCAACGAATAGCGAAATCGAAATTAAAACTTGCTCGCGCACATGGGGGTGTGAATTTTCCAGATTTTTATGCGTACCACAAGGCTTTTCTCCTTAAGCAAGGGTCCCGCTGGCTGCAAGATAATGATGGACCTCGGCCCGTATGGGTTGATGTGGAGGAGAGGATTCTTGCACCGCTACCATTGCAGCATGTTTTAGGAATGCAATTGGATCAAGGGGTAAAATGTCCCCATATGATCGTGGACACTTTACAGGCTGTTAGGGCCTTAATTAAAGCTAGTGGACAGGATCAGTGCCCTTTAGTTAGCTTGCCCATCTGGCATAATCCTCTTTTTAGAATCCAGAAGCAACCTATTGTCTGGCGGCATTGGTATCGGAAAGGGATTTGGATAGTTTCTCAATTAATCGTGGGTCACAAATGGAAGGATTTCAGTGAGCTGCGACTTGAATATGGCCTCCCCGCCCATTGTTATTTTCAATGGCTACAGCTTCGACATTGTTTGGAGGCTGCGGGCATTGCTTTGTCCAAAGAGATAGACTCGGGGGGAATCAGTGATATCCTGCAAGCTGCTATGCCAGGTGAGGGAGTAGCTTCCAGCTTCTACAAGAAGCTCACCTCTTCCCCGGGTGCGCAGATCCAGAAAACCCAGCTTAAATGGGAACGGGAAGCCATGGTACACCTTACCGCCTCTGAATGGGAGAAATTTTGAAATAAACAGGTGCGAGTCTCGAGATCGGCTTCGATAACGCAGACTCTCTTTTTCTTTGCACATAGAAGCTTTTACACTCCTGTTCGGATAGCAAAGTGGGATAAAAACAGTAGTCCTTTGTGCTGGACGTGTGGTGGGGAGATTGGTACATTGATGCATGTTCTGTATAAGTGCCCCGGGGTTCAAGATTTCTGGAACTGGGTGTGGAAACGAATCCAGCTTATTCTTAACTTTAAAGAGGCCCTATCGTGGCGACTTATCTGCCTACGATCGGCGGCGAAGCTGTCTTCGTTATCCTCTGATAGCTCCTTTCTCTTTGACTTTATGATGGGGATTGCAATATTTTTGCTCGTGAGTAACTGGAAATGTACTTCTCAGCTTAGTGCACAGGAGTGATGGAACCGTGTTTGTATATATAGTCAGCATGAGCAAATCTTTCAGCAAAGGCGCCCACCACCTCAGAAACTTCTTAAATGGCAGCTGTTAAATGATTTTGTAAAGGCAGCCAAGGTGGGAACATTACCGCCCGGCCGCCGGTGTTAATTCAGGGATATAATGGGCATTGCTCTTGGTTGCACACTGTGAGAGTGGCTTGTAACGTGCTGTATCTGCTACAATGGCTCTAGAGGAGAGGGGAGGGGGGATCGGGGCGGGAGGGTTTCACGGGGATTGGGTTGTGTTGGGGCTCTGGGTATTTTGTTTTCTGTATTTTTTCTGTTTGCCTTTGGAAAATGAAAATAAAGTTTTAAAAAAAAAAAAGATCCTTAAGTCTGTCCTCATATGCTTTATAATGAAGACCATTAACCATTTTAGTAGACACCCTCTGTACCGACTCTAGCCTGTTTATAGCCTTTTGAAGGTGTGGTCTCCAGAATTGCACACAATACTCCAAATGAGGTCGCACCAAAGACTTATGCAGAGGCACTATCACCTCCTTTCGTCTGCTGGTCATTCCTCTCCCTATACACCTAATCATCCCTCTAGCTTCTGCAGTCACCTTTTCTACCTGTTTAGCTACTTTTAGATCACCAGACAAAATCATGCCTAGGTCCCACTCTTCTTTAGTGGACAAAATTACTTCACCCTCTATTCTATATTGCTCCCTTGGATTGCTGCAGCCCAAATGCATGACCTAACATTTTTTAACATTAAATCTCAGCTGCCAAATTCCAGGCCATTCTTCAAGCTTAGCTAGATCCCTTCTTCCTGAGTGTCTACTCTATTGCAGATTTTGGAATCATCCGCAAAGAGACAAACCTTACCCGACAGCCTTTCCGCTATATCACTAACAAAAATGCTAAAAAGAATCGGACCAAGGACAGATCCCTGGGGCACACCACTGGTAACATCCTTCTCCTCAGAGTGAGCCCCATTTACCTGTACTCTTTGTCGCCTCCCACCCAATCAATTTCTAAGCCAAGCAGTAACTTTAGGGTCCATCCCTAGCAGTAACTTTAGGGTCCAGTTTGTTTATAAGTTGCCTGTGAGGAACAGTGTCAAAGGCTTTGCTGAAATCTAAATACACCACATCTAGGGCTCTCCCTCGGTCCAACTCCCTGGTCACCCAGTCAATGAAATCAATCAGGTTTGTCTGACAAAACCTGCCTCTGGTGAATCAATGCTGCCTCAGATCCTGTAATCTGATGGACTCCAGAAACCTCACTATTTTCTCTTTCAGCAGCGCTTCCAATAATTTACTCATCACAGAAGTTAAACTAACTGGCCTGTAGTTTTCAACCACATCCTTACTTCCAGTTTTGTGTAGGGACCACATGTGCCTCTCTCCAGTCCTTTGGCACCACTCCCAACTCCAACAAGGCATTGGAAAAGGTCAGTCAGTGGAGCTCCTAGAACATCCCAGAGTTCCCTCAGTATTGTAGGATGTATCCCATCTGGTCCCATCGCTTTGTCTACTTAAAGTTTAGCTAGCTTCTCACGAACACAGTCTTCTGAAAATTGTTCAAGATGCCCCTCGCTTCTGTTCCTGTTTGTGGGTGTTTTCTGAGGTCCTGTTCCTGGTTTTTCATCTGTGAACATAGAACAGAAATATTTGTTAAGCAATTCCGCTTTATCCTCATCAGCTTCTACATATTCCTCACCTTCACTTGAGTTTGACAATACCACTTTTTCCCTTCCTCTTCTCACTAACATATATGAAAAATGTCTTATCTCCCCCATTTTATTGCATTGGCTATTTCCTCCTCTTTTTGAATATTTGCTCTCCTGATAATTTGCTAGCTTCTCTAAGTTTTTCCAAATATAGATGCCTGTCTTCCTCTCTCTGTGATCTCTTATATTTCATGAAGGTCTCCCTCTTTTTCTTCACCTTTTTCAGCTACTTCTTTCGAAAACCATAGCAGTCTCCTTTTCCTTTTACCTTTACTTACCATTTTAACAAAAACGTTGGTTGCCCTTAACATATCCCCTTTCAGTTTTGCCCACAGCTTTTCTACATCCCCCAGCTGTTCCCATCCCGCTAATGACTCCCTGAGGTATTGGCCCATTTTGGCAAAGTTAGTTTTCGTAAAGTCTAAGACCATCACTTTTGAATGTAGTTTAACAGCCCTAGTCCTAATACTGAACCACAGCATCTGATGATCACTGGATGCAAAATGATCTCCCATTGTAACATCAGAAACACTTTCACCATTAGTAAGCACCAAGTCCAGTATGGCCGCTTCACGTGTGGGTTCTATTACCTGTTGCCTAAATAGTTCTCCCTGTAGAGAATCCAGGATCTCCTTACTTCTAGATGATACTGCAGCAGAAATGTGCCAATCAACATCTGTCATATTGAAATCCCCTTTCCTAGCAATGCTGTGTATGTCTTCAATTAACTCAGTCCACCTCTTCCTCCTATGAGGGAGGTCTATATATCACGCCAATGCAAATAGATTTCTCTTTCCCTCCTTCCAGTTTAACCCACCTGTCTCCTCTCTCCCTTTTAAGCTCTGTAGTTCCAAAGCTTTAATATTTTTTTTACATATAGTGCCACTCCTCCTCCCCTTATTCCTACCCTGTCGTTTCTGAATAAATTATAGCCTGGTATAGTTACATCCCAGTCATGGTTTTCTGTGAACTGTGTTTCTGTAACTGCCACTAAATCCAAGTCAGCCTCTCCCATTAAAGCTTCAACATCTGGGATCTTATTTCCCATGCTACAGGCATTTATATACACTGCTTTCCATATGTTGCCCCTTTTACCCATTTCCATAAAGGTATTTAATGTTTCACTTACTTGGGGGCTTTTTTCACCCATCCCCAATTAATCTGGTTTAAAGCCCTCTTCAGTAGATTAGCCAATCTGCTACTGAAGACATGTAATCTTTCTTGGACAGATGGACACCATCTCTGTTCTGCAACCCTTGGAACAACATCCCATGGTCCAGGAACCCAAAACGCTCTGACGCCATCCACGCAGCCATGCATTCATCTCCAGGATGCCAGCTTCTCTGCCTTGTCCTCTGCCTTCAACAGGGAGGATTGAAGAGACCACCACCTGCACCCTTATCTGCTTCACCCTCTGTACAAGAACCATGAAGTCACTTTTGATACGCTCAGAGGGATACCCACAGCATCATTTGTGCCGACATGGATTAGCAACATTGGGTAATAGCCAGTGGGCTTGATGAATCTCTGCAAACTCTCTCTAACATCTCGGATTTTGGCACCTGGCAGACAGCATACCTCTCTGCACATCAAGTCTGGTTGAAAGATGGATGCCTCAGTACCCCTCAGAAGAGAGTCACCAACCACCGCTACCCTTCGCTTCCTTGTTGTCACTGATTCTGCAACTTTGGGGTGCTCGAGCTCTGGTTCTTCCCTTTCCAGAGATGCTTTCACCTCCACCACTTCCAGGGCTGCATAATGGTTCTTCAGGTCAAAGGCTGGAGAAGTTGGATTGGTGATTCTGCAGGCCCTAGTGACTTGTGTCCAACCTTTGTCATTCTGTAGGCTCCAATCTTCTCCTCTGCTGGAGAGCTTGGATGTTGCAAGTAGAATCTCATCAATGTACTTCTCATTATCTTGAATGCTCCTCAGCCTCGCCACCTCTTCTCTGAGTTCCTCTACTTGTTTCCTGAGAGCTTCAGCATGCAGGCATCTTGAACATGGAACTGGTCCTTCAAATGGTATTGAGACCTCTGTCTGGACCGAGGCAGAAGCTGTAACGGGGGCAACAGCTTTGGCGATACAAATTTTTCCCAGTTGGTGGAGCTTAGGTATCTGTTAAAGCAAAAGAGAGAGAGACTTACCAAAGTACCAGCCGGTTTTCCAGCTGTCTTTTCAGAGAAAAGGCAGGGTATAAGTGTAAAGATAAACTTTCCTTCCTTTCCTGCTCCAGCTAATAAGATCGCGTCTCCTCACCCAGAACTCAAGAACAAAAAACTGGATATTGAATGGCATTTATACTGTTTACAAACCCGTAAACCGTATAAATGCCACTTAGGATATTCAGCAGCACCAACACTGTGAGTGCCACTGAATATCTCTGAGTTATACTGTTACGCACCCCAATGCTAACAGTGTACAGTAGTATTGAGACATGCTGTGGGAGTTCTGGGCAGAGCCAGTCACTTACCGGGCAGCGACGATATTGAACCGTTGCCTAGTTAGCTCCAACAGGTAGAGAGAGGCTAGTGTTTGCTGTACCTATCTTTCTTATGGGAGCTAACCACATAGCAGCTCAATATCGCTGCTGCCCAGTTAGCTTCCATGCCTTACAGCACTGTGTGGCAGACCTTGGATATTCAATGCCAGTGGCTGGATATGGCCTCGGCCTTGAATATTCGGGGTTAGGTTCAGCGGCGACTGATATGTGCTGTAGACCAATGGCACGGTAAAAAGAAAGATAAAGACAGTCCCTACTCGTCAGAGCTTACAATCTAATCAGATGAACAAGACAAAAGTGAGAAAGAGGATAGAATAGGGAAGGGTAAGGAGGGACAGGGAATAAGGAACAAGGGATCAGGATCCAAAGGCAGCCTTAAAGAGGTGAGCCTTTAGCTTAGTTTTAAAAAAGGGCAGGGATAAAGCCTGATGCACAGACTCAGGAAGTTTATTCCAAGCATAAGGATCAGCGAGGTGAAAGGACCAAAGTCTTGAGTAAGCAGTGGTAGAAAAGGGCAAAGAAAGGAGTCAGCCAGTAGAACAATGAAGTTTGCGAGAAGGGGTGTAGAGGAAGGTGAGAGATAAGGAGGAGCAGCAGAGTAAATGCATTTAAAGGTCAGAAGAAGGAGTCTGAATCGGATACGGAAGTGGAAAGGAAGCCAATAAAGTGTTTTCAGAAGAGGGGTTATATGAGCAAAACAAGGCCGGCAAAAAATTAGGCACACAGCAGAGTTTTGAACAGATTGAAGGGGAGAGAAGTAACTCAGAAGGAAACCAGCAAGCAGGAGGTTGTAATAGTCAAAACGGGAGTTATTAAAGAGTGGACAAATGTTCTAGCAGTGTCATCAGAGAGGAAGGAATGAATCTTATAGAGAAAGAAGTGACAGGTCTTGGCAACTGGTTGTATATGTGAGGAGAAGGAAAGTGAGGAATCAAAAACAACATCAAGATTACGGGCTGATGAAACGAGGAAAGAAGAGTATTATTAACAGAGATCAAAAAAGGAGAGGAGAATTTAGGGGGAAAAATAAGTAGTCCGGTGAGACATCCAGGTGGCAATATCAGAGACAGGCAGATATATGGGCCTGCAGTGCCTGAGAAAGATCAGGAGTAAAAAGGTACATCTGATGATCATCAGCATACAAATGGTACCAAAATCCATGGGAGGAAATGAGAGAACCAAGGGACTGGATGTAGACAGAGAAAAGTAGAGGGCCCAGAACAGACCCTTGGGGAACACTAACTGAGAGTGGAATAGGGAAGAGAAGGAGCCTTTAGAACAACACTGAAAGAAGGAACCATTAGTACCACTCTGAAAGAGCGATGGGAAAGATAAGATGATAACCAGGACAAGACAGAGTCTCTAAAACCAAGTGATAACAAGGTCTCAAGGAGAAGGAGGTGGTCAACAGTTATCCAGATAGGGGTAGATTAACATCCCCTGGAGATATAGGAAGGTGGCAACCACCACCAGGCACTTGGTGGATACCCTCGGGGCGGAGGCCAGATCGAAGGGTAGAACCCAGTACTGGTAGTGGCAGCTTCCTATCATGAAGCTGAGGTATTGCCTGTGAAGGGGATGGATGAGAATGTGCATATATGCATCCTTTACATTCAAGAAGCATAGCCAGTCTCCCTGTTGGAGGTATGGCAGCAATGTTCCAAGAGACAGCATCTCGAACTTCTCCCTCATCAGCAACTGGTTGAGGTCCCGCAAGTCTAGAATGGGCCGCTAGCAGAAAGTAGTGGGAGTAGAACCCCTTGCCCCTGAAGTGGAAGGGAATGAGTTCCACTGCTCTGTCTGCCAGAAGACTTGTGAGTTCCTGCTGAAGCAAGCCCTGGTAAAGGGGAGTCAGAGGCCTCTCCCGGAAAGAATGGCAGAGGCAACCCTCCTTCACTACCTGTAGGGCCCATGTGTCAGTGATGATGGTAGACCACTGGTTGGTGTAAAATACCAGATTTTCCCCTGTATGCTGCAGGACAAGACCTCCTGGGGGAAAGAGAGGCTATGCCCAAGAAGTCAAAAATCCTCTCCAGATTGCGCTGGAGGCACAGGCTGCAGCTTGGGGGTCTTAGGCTTACGAGGGCTGTGCCCTGGTCCCTTGGCAAGCTGGAAAGGCAGAGTATTGAGGGTAACTTCCATAAATTTTCCTCTTCTTTGGGTATAGGGTTTGTTTGTTTTTGGGGGGGGGGGGGGTTTTACCCAAAGCCTTCCTTCAGGAAAGGTCAGCAGTCTTTTTGGAGAGGCAGGTCCTGGTCATGAACTCTGACAAGACCACTGAGCTGGAGTCAGTCATGAGATTGCCAAAGAGGTTTCTCTCCCCAGCAAGGGACATCAACCAACTTGTCCTGTACCATTGCTCCAAGTTGGAAGACTGTAGCAAGGCCTGGCAGAGGACACCAATGCCCACCATGGCTACTCTAGCTGCCAATTCAAAGCTATCATAGGCCACCTGAATCATAAATTTGGAGCACTCTGACGGTGGAGGCCAGGATTCGCTGAAGAGGTTCCTCGGAGAGATCAGCTGAGAACCAGGCAAGTTCCCTTGCCATGTCCTGCAAGTACATGCCCATGTATAGTTGGTAGGTCTGGATCCAGCTAATGAGCATCGAGCCCTGGAAGCACTTGCTGCCCAGAGCATCTATGGCATGGGCCTCCTTGACTGGGGGCACAGAGGAGTGTGTTTTCTGGTTCTTGAGCCTACACATGGCTGATTCCACCACCATGGAGTTATGAGGCAGTTGAGTTTTGGAAGCCAGGGCTCCAGCAGATCTGGTACAATGAGTCCAGCCGCCTTCTCACAATAGGAACAGAGGCTGGAGTCTCCCATACATGGAAGAGCAGCTGTTCCAGAATGGGGGGGGGGGGGGGGGAATGGGCACCTTAAAGGCTTAGGGGGAGCCTCATACTGGAGGATCTCAAAGGTGTTCTGCCTCAGACTCTGTGGTGAAGGCAAGAGCCTTCGCCATATCCCAAAGTCCAGAAAGGCCAGGTCCTCGGGTGGGAACTAGTGCCGGGCTTTGGGAGGGGGAGGGTCAGAGGACACATCCCTGTGGAGATGAGTGTCTGGGAGACTCATCCTTTGTCTCCCAGTCTGACCTGGAGTTGGGGGAGAGTTCGAGGGTTCTCTGGGCCTTGGTCTTGCGCCCCAATGCCCCTGCACAGGTACTGATGACCTCTGGCCCCAATGCACCAGGCAAGGGGGTGTCCTTAATGGACCAAGACCGATCCCTGGATGCCAATGACATTTTCTTCTACTGGGGCAGTTTGAGGGCTGCTCCTTGTCATCATCCTTGGCCTCGTGTCAAGGACTCCAAGGCTGGGGAGCATGGGAGATCACTATGGTCCTGGACTCATCACCTGACGAGACCACCGCTGACATCTGGCTCTTTGAGGGGTGTCCGCTCCCCAAGGGAGCCCCAGCTCGAAGCCCTTTGACCTCAAGGCTCTGAGGCAGCACAGTAGCCACACAAGGCTGAGGCCTCCATGGCAGCCCTTGAGGTGCTGGTCCCATGGATGACTCAGAGATGAGTCAGTCTTGTGAAAAATTGACTTATGCTGCTTCTTACGGACTCGGAGGGCCTTGGGGGATCACCTGCTGCCAGAGACCACACACCAAGGCATCATGATATGGCCTGAGGCACCGAAGGCAACAATCATGTGGATCCATGCATGACATATGTGCACAGCGGTTGTATGGCTTGAAGCCACTGCCTGAGGCCATAGCAAGGAAAACAGCCCCCGTGAGGTCAAACTCCTTTGGCCCAGCCAGAAAGGGCACAAAAACCCACCATCAAGAAGAACCTCGAGGGGGGAAAGGGAACCCAAGAAAAAACACAATGCCGAAGGCAAGCAGACTCAGCAGCGAGAAGGGCACCAGAGAAAGGAATCAAAGTAAAAGTGGAGGGGGGGAATCAACTTTTTCCAGAGAGGATAGAGATGTCCAATGGGCTCTGCAGAAAAAAGGAGATTGAGGCAAGATGGCACCCTTAGGTGGGAAGGGGACCACACATGAATGGTGCATCTCCCAAAGGCTCCCAAAAAGTTCCATCGGCACAGACTTAAGAACATAAGATATGCCATACTGGATCAGACCAAGGTCCATCAAGCCCAGTATCCTGTTTCCAACAGTGGCCAATCTAGGTCATACGTACCTAGCAGGTTCCCCAAAAGACACAGGTTCCACAAAGCTTGTACTGGGTCAGCATTCTTGGGTCCCTTCTTAATAGTGGAGGAGTGGCCTAGTGGTTGGGGTAAGGTACTTCAGGCCGGAAGGTCGGGGGTTCAAATCCCACTAGAGGACAGCAGCCTTGGGCCAGAAGGACTGGGGTTTCTAGTCCCACAGGTGCTCCTTGTGGTCTTGGGCAAGCCACTTAACCCTCCATAGCCCATGTCCCTTGTAAAATAGTTATCTCCAAGTTATAATGACCTGTTCAATGTAATTTCAGTTTGTTCAATGTAAACCGCACTGATGCAGAATAGCGCAGTATATAAGAGAATGTAAATAAAATAATGGTTTATGGACCTTTCCTCCGGGAACTTATCCAAACCTTTTTTAAACCCAGCTACACTAATAGCCTTTACTACATCCTCCGGTAACAAATTCCAGAGTTTGATTACACGTTGAGAGAAAAAATATTTTCTTTTATTAGTGTTAAATAGTTTACCCTGTAGCTTCATTGCATGTTCCCTAGTCTTTCTATATTCTGATAACATAAACAATCAATCTACGTTTACCCATTCCACTCCGTTCATTAACTTATAGACTTCTATCATATCTCCCCTCAGCCATCTCTTTTCCAGGTTAAAGAGCCCTAACCTTTTTAGCCTTTCTTCATAGGAGTATCCTTCCATCCCCTTTACCATTTTGGTGGCTCTTCTCTGAACCTTTTCTAATAACGCTATATCCTTTTTAAGATACGGCAACCAGAATTGCACACAATATTCAAGGTGTGGTCTCACCATGGAACGATATAGAGGCATTATAATATCTTTTGTTTTATTTTCCATTCCTTTCCTTATGAAACCCAGCATTCTATTTGCTCTCTTGACCGCTGCTGCACACTGGGCCGAGGGTTTTAACATGTTATCCACAATGACACCTAAATCTTTTTCCTGTGTGGTGGTTCCTAATCTGGAACCTTGCATCGTGTAACCATAGTTTGGGTTGTTCTTCCCTAGGTGCATAACTTTGCAATTGTCCACATTAAATTTCATCTGCCATTTTGATGCCCAGTCTTCCAATTTATCAAGATCCTCTTGCAATTTTACACAATCCTCTTTGGTTTTAACAACTTTAAATAGTTTTGTGTCATCTGCAAATTTGATAACCTCACTCGTTATTCCCCTTTCCAAGTCATTTATGAATATGTCAGAAAGCAGTGGACCCAGCACAGATCCCTGGGGTACACCACTGTTCACCTTTCTCCATTGGGAAAATTGGCCATTTAGCCCTACCCTCTGCTTTCTATCTTTTAACCAGTTCCTTATTCACAATAGTACACTGCCTCCTATCCCAAGACTCTAGTTTTGCCAAAAGTCTCTGATGAGGGACCTTGTCAAAGGCTTTCTGAAAGTCCAGATACACTATATCAACCAACTCACCTTTGTCCACCTGTTTATTCACACCTTCAAAAAAAACAAAAAACATAACAGAATAGTAAGACAAGATCTTCCTTGTTTAAAGCCATGTTGGCTGTCTCCCATTAGGCATGACTATCTACATGCTGAGTAATTTTGTTCTTTTTGATGGTTTCTACCATTTTTCCTGGTACTGACGTCATTGATACTTGAGGACAGACTTCCTGCTTGTTCCCTGAGAAACACAAATGTATGGAGTGTGACAAAGAACTATGGGAATTAAAGGAGAGGATACCAGTTTTAAATTTTTAATAAAATGTCAGGAAAAAAAATGGAGTCTACCTAAACATGCTCTTAAAACTTAATTTAGCAATGCAAAAACACCGCTATACACAGATTTTAATTCCTTCCCCAAGCCTTTCAGCTTGAAAATAAACACATTTTCAATTTATAAATCTCCTAGAATCAGGAGCCTTATGTATAATGCTACTCAAAAATGTCCCAACAGGTGATAAATAAAATCAAGAATCAAAAAAATCACCCTGAAATATTCCAAAAGATCTAAACAGATTTTGGAGCTTGCCAGAGGAGGATAGAACATAAACCTATCCACTCCAGGCAGCAAACTCCATTTTATTAAACATATGGATGAAACCCAGTAAAATTACTTAACTTAATCGCAGATGAAAAGTCTCAGTCCATGAATGAAGCGCAGCAACAAAGCATGAAGCACAACGTGCCACATTTCGGGATCTGCTCCCTGTATCAAGTGCAAATTCCTGTGCTGCCAACTGCCATCAAACACTAAGAGTATATGTCTCTCATTCTTTAAGGGACTGAAAACTCCACAAGTGGCCAGAATCGCATGTCACTCAAACAGAACCTCCAATCATAGAAGGGGAACCCCATGGAAAGCAGGGAAACCCTACTCTGACAAAAATCAAAACTGTTTAGATCTTTTGGGATATTGTATGGTGATTTTTCTGATTATGTATAATGCAGCATTTGATTGATTTTGTGATCACCTTTTTGTACTGGGCTCCGTAACACTAATTGAAGTGATGGCATAGCTCCAAAATTCTGTCTCGTTGATCACTTTCACAGATGGCCTTTGTTTTAGATACAGTCTGTCTGGAAGGGACTGTGGCTTTGTAGTGTATGCTATGCCAGTCTCTCGTTAGAAGCCTTTACTTCTCCCATGTTATATGGCTCAGTTTAGTTCACATATAATGCAGGCTCTCCATTTTAGACTGAGAATATTGCCTCACTCTCATATGGCCATAGAACCAAATGAGATTGGAGAGGTGATGAAGTCATGAGGAGGGGTTGTTATGATGCAACAAAGAGTCTGATGTAGACTGAGGCATCGCGGGGCTTTTATTTCAGCTTTAAAGCTACACTGACTCAGCCAAGCATGCAAGATGAGATCAGATGAAGCAGTTACAAGCAGGCATGGCAGGACATACAACATTTTTAGAAAAGTACGCTTCAGTGGGTGTAGTAAAGTTGGACTCTACTGAAGATATTTGGCATAGAGTTGCTAGGGACTGGATCCACAAAGTTCCTCTTAAAAAGATGGGCCAGGTGTGGTGAGAGTATAACAATGCTTTCCCTATGGTGCGAATGCTCAGGGTTGGACACAACCATCTGTCTGGTGGTATGTAAATAGAACCCCATGGGGGTTCAATTAAGTGCTAGTACACACCCAAGTGTAGGCTTTCAGTAGCCATCAAGTAGATGTGATGACTCTGGGGACAGGATCCTTAGCCAGATGGTGAATTTTTCCTTTCTGGAGTCGTGCTAGACCAATCCAAACAAGTGGGTTGTGTCCCCCTGCCAGCAGATGTTAAGACAGAGAAAGCAAAATGCCAAACCAAGCTGCGACATCATCCATGGTATTAAATGCCAGGCAGAGCTAAGGGTCCCCTCAGTACTATTTGTATCAAGCAGTGTAAGGAGGAAACCTTCAATGGACCCCAGTATGCATAAGTGAGTGCAGAAGGCAAGCAAGAACTATGTGCATTTGAACTATGCACAGGCAGTCCAAGTCAGACTCAAGCATGCTGATAGCACTATATACACAGACTATATGATCCAGGCGCACCTGCACCAAAGTGCAAGAGGGGGAATTGGACTGGTCTAGCAGGAATCCAGGAAAGGAAATTAATAGTAAGGAAAATTTCACCAGGTCCTTTTAGAACTGTAGTATGGTAACTGGATAAAAGGCACAATGGAAGTGAAAACCATATAAGGACGAGCTGCACGAAAAAGAAAAATACCCCTGGTGAGGGAGTCCAGTGGACGAAGCCAGGGAAATGAGCAATTCTTTAGGTTTTCATGTGATGTAAGGTATGTGTCCTTTGTTTTAAAAGGAGACCTTACGGGAGATGGTAAAGGTAGGGACCCTACCAGTCATGAGGGGGCATGACTGGATGAGGCCTTCCTAACCATCTGGAATTATTGCCAGGAAGATGCAAATGCTCTCTAGCAAGGGCCCATAGTGCACAGCTACTCTGTAGAGTTGCAGAGAGCATGCTGCAGGTTGGTTGGAAGAAAAAACTAGCTGTTTAAAAGCCAGTACGTAACTTAAACTATTCTGCCCATGCCAAGGGAATTTGAGATGGCGAGGAATAGAAATGAAACCAATAGGCCTGTAGTAATAGAGTTTCCAAAAGAAAGGTCGATAACCTGTTTTGGACTTACTACTAAGGCCAGAAAGGATTGCTAATGGAGGACACACCTTGGTTATTTGGTAAATAGAACCAGAGGGTAATCACTAAGAACTCCTGCCACTGCAGCTATTACTAAGGCAGCAGAAAGAAAGAACAGACATAAGGAGGAGTGGCAAGACTCCCTTACTGACTGATAAGCTGCCCCAAGTAAGATTGAAAAAAAGGGGGGGAAAACTCTGAAAAGGGAACCCCTTACTGGAAAAGGTAGAAACCTACAGGGATTTTAGAAAAAACCCCTCCAGCTAAATGGTACCACTCCTACAGGCAAAATGTTTCAGTAAGAGGGTAGGTAAAGGCAGAGTTGAAGGAGACGTACGATATGGTAAGTCCCTGAAAAGGTATGATGATACATGCTGGAACAGAAAACTATCTTATTGATAGTTGTTACATCTCTTTTCCCTTTCAGGAGGAAGAGAAAAACCCCTGTTACTTATAAGCATGATCACCCTGAGAGCTCATAGAACAAAAGAATGGATGTCTATTGAGAAGAGATCCATTTCTAGAGTTTAGGATAGAAACAGTGTAGATGCTTCTATTAAGAAGAAGCAGACTACAGGTTCTAAACCCCAAACAGGAAAGAAAGATGTAATGATAATATATCAGAAGCCCTGCGGATGCTGGGTTTGCTGAACCTGTTGAGGTTGTGGTTTCCTTAGCCTGGTTGGATGTTTCCCCTGTCTGGGAACATCTGTATGATGGGTAGAAGATGAATAAAACTTTCTCCCCTTAAGGGAACAAAGTTTGTTAGGAGATCTCCTACAAACTAGGATAGAGGAAGGCGTAGACAAGCCTCTGAAAGCAATAGTATCAGTAGTTAACTGAGCAGCTTGGAGTAAAGCCTCCTTATTAAAGAGATTCTCTCCAGTACAAGGAGTATTTCCCAGTCTATCTTGTATCCATTTGTCCAAGTCTGAAGCTTGGAGCCAGGCTCTACGCCGTGCCCCTATGACTATAGCAGAAGTTCTGCTAACAGACTCAAAAGAGTCCAGGGAAGCACGAGTAAGGAACCTAGAAATATTTTGAGCATGATTGACTAGTATAGAAAAATCTGCTCTTTTAGGCTCTTGAAGAAAAGGGGTCAAAAGTAGTAAATTCTTTGTGACCTCCTCCAGAGATAATCCCATATAGAAAATATATGAGAGAATTCTTACTGAAAACATGGATGCCTGGAAGGTTTGACGTCCAAAAGCATCTAAAGTCTTAGCCTCACGACCTGGCGGATAAGAAGAGTGCTTCTTAGTACTCTTAACACGCCTCATTGCTGATTCTACAACAATAGAATGATGAGGGAGCTGAGGCTTTTGAAAACCTGGAGAAGGGGGCACCATGTATAGAAGATCAGTTGCCCTAGAAGGTGGGGGATACTGTTAAAGGAGCTTCCCACGTTCTAAATAGGAGATCCTGCAAGGTCTGATGCAAAGGAAACATAATGAGTTCCTTTGGATTGCAGGGGATCTGCAGAGGTTCTGGATCCCCTGGCGCAGGATATTGACCAGGTATAGAAATGGCAAGTAACTTTGCCATATCGAGCAGGAATGCTTGAAAAGAAATCTCCCCAGAGGGGAGTCCTCTAGAAAGAGGAGTAAGAACTAGATCTGTTGAAGAACTAGCTCTAGCACCGACCGGTTCATTCAGATTCTCTAGATTAGAAGATCTGAAGGGGTGGAGCATCGGATTGTCCTTGAAGGATAGTTGTCGGTACCGCAACCCGTCGGTAGCAATTCGTCCATGCTGGGGATCGATTCCAAACTCGGTATGGAAGGAAGCGAACCGGTTGAAACGAGCATGGGAGGTACCGACACCGATGCTGATGTTGATACCGGTACCGTCGTTGATACCGATACATGAAGATCAGTCTGTGATAGTTCTATCAGTACCGAAGTAACCGAACGTGGCAGACCTTGATCATCGGTAGAATGTCTTCGGTACCGAGACTAGTCGGTACCCAGTCATCCAGACTAGAGATCGACTCCAGACTCGGCATCGAAGGAAGCGAGTCTATCGATGCATATCTGGAGGGTACCGACGTGGATACCAGTACCGGTACCGGGATCGATACCGATACAGGAAGATTGGTCAGCAGCGGCTCAGTCAGCCCCGAAGGAACGGAGAGCGCTAGACTGCGATCTTTGGTGAGGAATGTTTCACCCAACACCATTGCCAATGCTGGGGTATCGGTACCGCCCCAAGCGGATGCCCCACCGAGCATGGCTCAGGTATGTTCGTAGAGGTGAGAACCCCCGAAACAACCTGAAACCCCATAAATGGCTTGGAGGCCAAAGACTCCCACCGGGGTTGTAATGCCAAGGTGTTCTCGAGGGCAACGCCGGAGGCATCTCTATGCTGAGCATGAGATCTACCACTCGAGGCCTGGCTAGTCTTAACATACTGTTTTTGGGTTACCTGATCCTGTGAAGAAGAAATGTTGGCTGGTACTGTGAAATTTAATGGGGACCGCGTATCGAGACATGCTCGATGCTGAAGACTTCTTCTGGATATACTGCTGCAGAGGGAACACTCCAGCGATGGTGGTCAGGACCCAAACAGGTTAGACACCAATTATGAGTGTCTACAATTAATTTAGTACCGCCACAGTTTAAATATTTCTTAGGGTTAGTGGCTAGTATTTCCATGAAGGAGAGTGAGTAGGCCTAGCAGGCCAAAAAAACGTCAGGCACTAACAGGGAAAAAATATTCCTCAGAAAGGAAATTTTGTAAGAAAAATGAAGAAAGAAACACCGGCGGTACTGGTGGCGTCGGGAAAGGCAGACGCGACCACAAGAAAACAAAAAAATAAAAGAAGAATTTTCTGCGGTGACAGGAGTACGTCCTGCCGGCTCCATGGAAAAACGAAAACTGAGGAGAGGCAGTTGGGAAAGGCGGGAAGGCAGCATGCAGGCATGGTGGGATGCTCCCAAAAGCGTTCTGATTGGACACTGGGGAGCGTTCCCGCGCGGACTCCGTCGATACCGACATACCCATATGTGAAGACTCATTCCTGCTTGTTCCTGGAGATAGGATGATCTATAGCAGGCATGTCCAACAGGTAGATCGCAGAGGGGTCAGAGGTAGATTGCCAGCCCCACTTGGCTCCATCTCTCCAGCAGCTCACCCCATCGCTAGGAGAGAGCTCATGCCGGCAGATCGTCTGCCGAGGGCTTGCCGCTGCTGCTGATCCTTTGCCTGTCTTTTTTCCCTGCCTACGGGTGTATTGGGGGCGCTTGTTGTTTTTGTGCCAATAGATTGTGGGTACCCCAGGGGGCCGCCGCCCGTGCCACACAAGAAGACACCACAGGCCCGGCATCATACCTGGTCTCCTACCTCTCAGAATCACCCATTCCTGCCCCCACCACAACACCCCTTAGAAGTGTGTTATATACCGGGCGATATCCATTCGCCCGGGCTTTACCTGAATACACTTACTGTATTAGTTGTGTCGTGTGCTGGTCGTTGGTCACTTTATAGTTCGCTTTCACTAAACATTTTCGGGTAGACACCACAAAGTGTCAAGAATTTGGTGATTTTGGCGGGCTTTTCCAATTTTGTTCTAACTTGCCTATGCCTTGCCTTCAAATTGGTTCAAACCACTGTGACATTTGCTTGCCTCTGCAATTTTATTTTGCCTTGCCTTTGCTTTTATTCTACACTGTGTGCAGAATTTATTAAATCGTGTGTGGTGGTATTTGAACTTGTTTGGTGGTATTTGATTTTATCTGGTTTGCTGGACAGGTGTTTGAGTTTTTTTGATGATTGTTTGGTGGTATTTGATTATTGGTGCCAGTATGATGAATTCTTATTTTTACTTTTAGAACTGCATGTGTGGTTTTGGCATCTCCAGTCCTTGTATTGCACATCATCCAGAGGTCTTCAGTTCCTGTTGATCTTTAATACTTCGGGACAGTGACAGTTTTGGACCAGATTCAGCCAGTGTTTATACTAACTTAGCAGATTTGGCCTTCTTACATCCAGCCACCCCAGTATAACGAAGATGAGTGTTCCAAAGAAGAGCAAAACCTACCACTTTTCATGATGAATGGGAAATGGAATACTTCATCATGGTGAAAGACAAGTGGTGTTGTCTAATTTGTAAGCCCCAGTATCCTTGCCCAAAAAGGGTAATCTGGAACGTCATTATAAGGCTCTGCATAGCAATACGTTTGATGCTGATTTTCCACCCAAAAGTGAAATTTGTAGACTGAAGCTCAAAGAACTTAAATCAAAATTGGCTACTCAGCAACAGGTGATGGCAAAGCCAAGATCACATTCGGTAATTGCAACCATAGCAGCCTTCAAGGTCATAAGAACATACTGGGTCAGACCATGGTCCATCAACCCAGTATCCTGTTTCCAACAGTGGCCAATCTAGGTCATACGTACCTAGCAGTTTCCCCAAAAGACACAGGTTCCACAATGCTTGTACTGGATCAAGCATTGATATCCTGGGTCCCTTCTTAATAATGGTTTATGGACCTTACCTCCAGGAACTTGTCCAAACCTTTTTTAAACCCAGCTACACTAACAGCCTTTACTACATCCTCTGGTAACAAATTCCAGAGTTTGATTACACGTTGAGTGAAAAATATTTTCTTTTATTAGTCTTAAATAGTTTACCCTGTAGCTTTATTGCATGTCCCCTAGTCTTTCTATATTCTGATAATGTAAATCGATCTATGTTTACCTGTTCCACTCCGTTCATTAATTTATAGACTTCTATCATATCTCCCTTCAGCCGTCTCTTTTCCAGGTTAAAGAGCCCTAACCTTTTTAGCCTCTCTTCATAGGAGTATCCTTCCATCCCGTTTACCATTTTGGTGGCTCCCCTCTGAACCTTTTCTAATAACGCTATATCCTTTTTAAGATACGGCAACCAGAATTGCACACAATATTCAAGGTGCGGTCTCACCATGGAACGATATAGAGGCATTATAATATCTTTTGTTTTATTTTCCATTCCTTTCCTTATGATACCTAGCATTCTATTTGCTCTCTTGGCTGCCGCTGCACACTGGGCCGAGGGTTTTAACATGTTATCCACAAATCTAATCTTTTTCCTGGGTGGTGGTTCCTAATGTGGAACCTTGCATCTTGTAACCATAATTTGGGTTGTTCTTCCCTAGGTGCATAACTTTGCAATTGTCCACATTAAATTTCATCTGCCATTTTGATGCCCAGTCTTTCAATTTATCAAGATCCTCTTGCAATTTTACACAATCCTCTTGGGTTTTAACAACTTTAAATAGTTTTGTGTCATCTGCAAATTTAATAACCTCACTTATTCATAAATGACCTAGAAAATGGAATAATATGTCAAAAAGCAAGAGACCCAGCACAGATCCCTGGGGTACACAACTATTCACCTTTCTCCATAGGGAAAATTGGCCATTTAGCCCTACCCTCTGCTTTCTATCTTTTAACCAGTTCCTGATCCACAATAGTACACCGCCTCCTATCCCATGACTCTTTAGTTTTGCCAAAAGTCTCTGATGAGGGACCTTGTCAAAGGCTTTCTGAAAGTCCAGATACACTATAATCAAGCGACTGTTTATTCACACTTTCAAAAAAACATAACAGATTAGTAAGACAAGCGGATTACAGGATCCGAGGCAGCATGGATTCACCAGAGGCAGGACTTGTCAGACAAATCTGATTGATTTCTTTGACTGGGTGACCAGGGAGTTGGACCAAGGGAGAGCCCTAGATGTGGTGTATTTAGATTTCAGTAAAGCCTTTGACACTGTTCCTCACAGGCGACTTATAAACAAACTGAGAACCATAGGCATGGACCCTAAAGTTACTGCTTGGGTTAGAAATTGGTTGGGTGGGAGGCGACAAAGAGTACAAGTAAATGGAGCTCACCCTGAGGAGAAAGATGTTATCAGTGGTGTGCCCCAGGGATCTGTCCTTGGTCTGATTCTTTTTAACATCTTTGTTAGTGATATAGCGGAAGGGCTTTCAGGTAAGGCTTGCCTCTTTGCGGATGATACCAAAATCTGCAATAGAGTAGACACCCAGGAAGGGGTAGATAACATGAGGAGGGATCTAGCTAAGCTTGAAGAATGGTCTAGAATTTGGCAGCTGGGATTTAATGTTAAAAAAATGTAAGAGCATGCATTTGGGCTGCAGCAATCCACGGGAGCAATATAGTATAGGGGGTGAAGTACTTTTGTCCACTAAAGAAGAGCGGGACCTAGGCGTGGTTGTGTCTGATGATCTTAAAGTAGCTAAACAGGTAGAAAAGGCGACGGCAAAAGCTAGAAGGATGCTTGGGTGCATACCTGTCCTCTGCTCCTTTGCTCACTGCTGTCTGCTGTGTATTATTATTTACCTGAGTTTTGCTGTCTCCCCATAATGTCTGCCCTTCCATCTGGGTCAGCGCTCCTCTGCCTGCCACTTGGGTTCCGCCCCTCCCGGAAGTCCCACGGCTGCGTGAACGCGGCCGCGCTCAGCGAGTGTCTGCCCTTCCATCTGGGTCAGCGCTCCTCTGCCTGCCACTTGGGGCCGCTCCGGGCACGGAGGTCGTGGACGACAGTTTGCTGCCACTATGTTGCTTAGTCTACTTTTCGTTTTCCTTTTTACTTCTTGGTCACTTGGATTACGCTCCCTCTCTACGCTGGTTTTCACAGTTGCTCCTGGTCTAGTGCCGGTAAGTTCTCCTCCTTCCTGCTTGTTTCCCTTTTTCTTCCCTTATTGCAGCTTCATGGCCCTCATTCCTGTCCACTGGGGCAGGCGGCCGGGGCGGGCCTGCCTTGCGCGCTCCCGCTGTCCTGCTAATCTCCGTCCCTGTCTCCCATCTGTCTCCTCTCCTACCAGGGCATTTCATTCTCGCGCTCTCTCTCAACCCCCCCTCACTATCGGTCTTCTTAATTGCCGATCCCTACGCATTAAGTCCCTTCTTGTGCAGGATCTTATCCTTCGGTCTTCCTTTTCTCTCACCCTTCTCACGGAGACATGGCTTAAGGAGGGTGAAGACGCTCTCCTCGCCCGCTGTCTCCCTCCTGGATTTTCTGCAGTCTCCGTCCCCCGTCTTGGGCGGTCCGGTGGTGGCATTGCTGCCTTGCTCCACTCTGACCTCCCGTTTACCCAGCTTTCTTCTCCTTCACTATCCTATCCTGAATCCCTTTTACTCCGCCTTCATACTCATCCCCCAACTCATATACTTCTCATTTACTCCCCCCCTGCCTTACGCTCTGATCTTTGGGATGCTCTGTTCTCCACTATCACCGATGTGTCATTGGCTTTTTCTCAACTCCTCATTGCTGGAGATTTCAACCTCCATGTGGATGCTCCCACTTCTGCCAGGGAACACTCTTTTCTTTCTCTTCTGCACGACCTATCCCTCACGCAGCATGTTGTTTTTCCCACCCACCAAGCGGGTCACACCCTTGATCTCTTCCTGACCTCTTCCTCTTCCTCCTCCTCTCTCTCCAATATCAGTTCTTTATCGCTTCCCTGGACGGACCATGTCTGTCTCTCTGCCACTTGCTCTTTCCTTGAGAACCCCCCCCCTTCCCCTTCCCTCTCTCCGTCCTTGCCAACCCAGCTCCGGCGCACTCTCACCCCTCTCACTCTTCAGCAATTCCCCACGGCAGCTGATCTTTTGCCCCCTGACTTTTCTCTGCTTTCCCCTACTTCCCAGGCTACCCTCTGGTCTTCCACTCTCTCTACCGCTTTAGATCTGGTAGCCCCTCTGCGCCCCCGCCCTGTCCGATCCCGCCCCTCCCACCCCTGGTACCACCATGGCCTTCGGCTGCTTCGGGCCCAGCTACGTAGAGCAGAACGGCTCTGGCGTAAGGCTCCTTCCCCTGCTACTCTGGCAGTTTTCAACTCCCATCACTCCTACTATCGTTCAAAAGTTCATTCTGCTAAACGTTCCTACTTTTCTGATGCTATATCTAAAGCCCCTAACCAAACTCGGCATCTTTATTCTGTCTTTCAGTCCCTTGTCTCTCTGTCTACTCCTCATTCCAATGCCTCTGTCCCCTCTCTCCCCTCTGCATCTCAACTCGCTTCCTTTTTCAGTAATAAAGTTTCATCTTTGAGGACCTCCCTACCCTCTTGCCCTGCTCCTATTGATTCCCCCCCCCCGTCTCTTCCCCCCCTCCCATCTCTCGACTCTCCCACGTTTGGGCTTCCTTCGAGTTAATCACCGCTCCTGAGCTATTGCACCTTCTGTCCTCTTCCAAGAAGACTTTCTGCTCTCTCGATCCTATTCCCTCCTCCTGGCTTCTCACTCCTTCTCTAGGATTTCTTCCTTATATTCTCACTATGTTCAATTCTAGTCTTTCCACTGGGGTCTTTCCTAAACC
Source organism: Ichthyophis bannanicus (assembly GCA_033557465.1). Classification (NCBI taxonomy): domain Eukaryota; kingdom Metazoa; phylum Chordata; class Amphibia; order Gymnophiona; family Ichthyophiidae; genus Ichthyophis; species Ichthyophis bannanicus. The sequence continues at coordinate 345,171,026 of CM066032.1, forward strand.
CTGGAAGCACGCTCTAATACGTCCTATTCTTAAAAGCTCTTCACTCGATCCCTCGGTCCCTGCCAGCTATCGTTATGTTTCTAATCTGTCTTTTCTCTCTAAATTGTTGGAGAAACTTGTTTTCGCACAACTTTCCCACCACTTGGATTCCACGAATTTCTTGCACCCTCGCCAATCCGGGTTTCGACAGGGTCACAGTGTTGAGACAATTCTCTTAGCTTTCACAAACGCTTTACATGTAGCACATGAATCTGGTTGATATCTCGGTGGCGGTTGCTTTGGATCTTTCAGCTGCTTTCGACTTAGTGGACCATTCCCTTCTTCTACACCGTCTGCGGGATGCGGGTCTCTGTAGTACAGTTCATCACTGGTTCCACTCTTTTCTCTCTTCTCGCTCCTGTGCAGTCATTTCCTCTCTGCCTTCCACTTCTCCCTCAGATTCTCACTCTCTTCCCTGTGGGGTTCCCCAGGGCTCAGTTCTCGCACCTCTTCTTGGCCCCTCTTGCCTCCCTGATCCAACAATTCGGTATCTCTACATTTTTCTATGCCGACGATATTCTCCTATTCTATCATACTTCTCCCTCTTGTCCAGACCTCTCACCCCTTAACGCCTGCCTTGCAGCTGTGGCAGACTGGCTGACCCTTAACTGTCTTCACTTGAATCTCACTAAGACTGTGGCTATTTGGTTCTCGCATGGTAGTCCCCCTCCATCACTAGCTCCTTCTTTTTCTGGCACTCCTGTACCCTTGGTTTTCACTTTTCGGTACCTGGGGGTGCACTTTGATTCAGACTTATCTTTTCACTCCCATATTTCTCAGGTTACTAAAACCTCTTTCTTCTTTCTTCGTCAGATTCGCTCTGTTCGCCCTTTTCTTTCCCCTTCTGCTCTTGCTACTCTAGTACTCTCTTTAGTCATATTCCGTGTAGATTTTGCCAATTCTCTTTTCACCGGTCTGCCTAAGAATCGTCTATCCCGTCTTCAACGCATTCAGAACACTGCCACACGCCTTGTCACTCACTCCTCCCTTCGCGATCATATAACCCCCATATTATTCCACCTCCACTGGTTACCGGTATCTTTCTGTGCTATGTTTAAATTACTGACCCTGGTTCACAAAGCCTTTCACGATAGCACTCCACAGTATCTCACGGACCTCCTCTTTTTCCACTCCCCTAGACACACTCCCCACTCATTTCATCTTAATCGCCTCCCCCTCCCGAGCTCACCTTCAGTCTACCCGTTCTACCGCTTTCTTCTTTGCTGGACCCGCCCTCTGGAATGCCCTTCCCTCTTCCCTCCGTTTAGAACCCCAACACTCTACCTTCAAACGAGACTTGAAAACTCATCTGTTCTCTTTAGCTTTTGATGTTCCCTCTCCTTTTGTGTGACTTCTACTTTCCCCTCACCTTTTGTCTGCTCTTAGGTCTTCTTCTTCTTCTCATGTTCCGTCTGTCTGCTTTCCCTTTCATTCTGTCCTATAATATATTGTACACTTCTCTTCTTTTCTGCTGGCTTTTAGCCTTCTTTTATTGAATTTTAAATTGTACACCGCCTTGGTTTATGTAGAAAGGCGGTTTTTATCAAATAATAAACATAAACATACGGAGAGGAATGGCTAGCAGAAAAAAGGAGGTGATAATGCCTCTGTATAAGTCTTTGGTGCGACCTCATTTGGAGTATAGTGTGCAATTCTGGAGACCGCACCTTTAAAAGGATGTGAACAGGATGGAGTCGGTGCAGAGGGTGGCTACTAAAATGATTAGTGGTCTTCATTATAAAGCATATGAGGACAGACTGAAGGATCTTAATATGTACACCTTAGAGGAAAGGCGGGACAGAGGTGATATGATTGAGATGTTTAAATACCTCCATGGCATAAATGTTCAGGGAGAGAGCCTCTTTCAATTGAAAGCAAGTTCTGCTACGAGGGGACATGGGATGAGGGTGAAGGGGGGATATGCGGAAATATTTCTTTACGGAAAGAGTAGTGGATTCGTGGAATGGTCTCCCAGTGGAGGTGGTAGAGATGAGGACAGTAACTGAATTCAAAAAAGCATGGGACAAACACAGAGGATCTCTAAAGGTAAAAAGGGGACTGTTGTAGTTGTTATGGAAGGACAGACTAGATAGGCCATGTGGTCTTTTTCTGTCCTCATATTTCTATGTTTCTAAGATCTTCCTTTTGGCTGTCTCCCATTAGGCCATGACAATCTACATGCTGAGTAATTTTGTTCTTTATGATGGTTTCTACCATTTTTCCCAGTACTGACGTCAGGCTCACTAGTCTGTAGTTTCCCGGATCACCCCTGGAACCCTTTTTAAAAATTGGCGATCTTCCAATCTTCAGGTATTATAGATGATTTTAATGAAAATTCAGAGATTACAATAGCAGGTCTGCAATCTCATATTTCAGTTCTTTCAACACCCTTGGATGTATACCATCCAGCCCAGGTCAGCAACTTGATCGCAAAGAAATGCAAACCTTTCACTGAAGGGGAATTTGTAAAAGATTGCTTTCTTGAAGCAGCTGACAATCTTTTTGAAGGATTTAAAAATAAGAAAGAGATCATAGCTGCTATTCAGGATGTACAATTGTCAAGAAACACCGTTGTGCGGCGAATAGAAAATACGTGTGGAGACACAACTGATAAATTGTGTTGCTTTCTCACTCCAACTGGATGAATCTACAGACATAAGAGACATAGCCCAGTTACTAGTCTTTATCTGGATGTTTTTTGAAGACTTAAGTGTTAAAGAAGAACTACTTGGAATGATTTGTTTAAAAGGGAGATCTACCGGTCAGGAAATATTCAGTTCTTTCCATTCTTTTGTGACAAAGTTGTAATCTTCCATTGCATAGACTTGTTTCCATCACTACTGAAGGAGCAAGAGCAATGATAGGTGAGGTTAACTGTTTCATAGCCCTCTGTAGACAGCATGACAACTTCCCACATTTCCTTTCTTACCACTGCATCATTCACCAGCATGTTTTGGCAAGCAAGAGACTCAATACAAAAAGTGTCATGGACATCACTTTCAAAATTATAAATTCAGTTCGTGGAAGATCACTTCAAAGATGGCTTTTCAATCTTACTCTTGATGAAGGGGCAGCGGAAATCATTTTGCACACAGATGTAAGGTGGCTAAGTAGGCACAAATTTCTGCAAAGATTTGGTGATTTGCTGAATGAAATAAGAAGTTTTTTGAAGGAGATAGGAGATGACCAAACAGAGTTAGAGGATGAGGTTATGTGATCTGGCATTTCTCGCTGACTTTACAGGTGAACTAAGTGATATGAACCTTGAACTACAAGGTAAAAACAAATGCATTGGCGAGATGATGAGTACAGTTTCATCCTACAAGAGCAAATTTGAGCTAATGATGACTGACCTTGCAAACAACACTTTTGATCATTTTCCTAATACGCAGGACCATCTGGGACAATATCCAAATTTTGTTTTTCAGAACGAGAAGTATGTGACAGAAATCTGTTCTGTTATCCAGGAATTCGAAAATAGATTCTGTGACTTCCAAAAAATTGGAACAGTTGTGGAGTACTTGTCATATTCATTCAAAGTAGATGTGGACACTAAAGAAACTGCAGCTGCTATTAGTAAAAATTATTCATTGAACAAGCCATCTCTTGAAAATAAAATATTAAACCTTAAAAATGACATTTTTCTCAAGACCCGGGCTGAGCAAGAATCGTTTTGGAAGCTAGTGCCTAGAGACAAATTTCCCAACTTGAGAAGATGCAGTGAAGCTGTTCACTCCTGTTTCGGTTCAACTTATTTGTGTGAATCTGTGTTTTCCCATCTGAAAATGACAAAGAGTACACAACATTCTAACATGCCAGATGAACATCTCCAGGATTCCCTGAGACTGGCCCTCACGCAATATTCACCCAACTTCAAAAAGCTGGTGGATGAAATGCAGGCTCAGACATCTCACTAATCAGCAAGAGTGAAATATTAAAGATTGCGCAATATCAGCCTGGATCAATACTTGAACTAAATTTAACACAAATTACTCAATAAAAGTTAAACGTTATTACTCAATAAAACTTTAAGAAAAAATGTACTTTCCATTTCCCCTTGCAGTTCTTACTGGATCTTCGTCTCTCTGTTTTGTTTTTGCTTAACAGCGGATCACATCCAAGTAAATGACAGAAGGTTCATTCAAAATGGGGGGGGTGGGGGATCCTCCAACTTTATTGGGTTAAAATTTAATTTGAAACTTAATTTTCATGGTGACAGATCACTGGCACTTTTGGCCGGAAAAAGTAGATCATGACCTGTTCGAAGTTGGACATGCCTGATCTATAGTAATAGGTGCCCTTTAGCCAAGCAAGAACAAGGTTTAGGTTATTCACATTCATCAGGGAACAGGATTACTGTAGTATCTGGCATAGTATTCAATTAGTTATCTTTACAGAGGGAATTCATCAGTCACTTATATACTCTCACGCTTAATAGGCAAAACTGGTTTTCCGAATTTCTCTCTTATCGAGGTTTCATATGACCAAAGTCCTTATAGATTTGGGAGCGTAGAGATAGATAGGAAGCTTCCTAAGTGGTTGCTGTTGGGGAAAAAATGTTTCATCACTTTTCCACTCGTATTAAATATCTTACCAGGGATTCGTCTATGCAAATTTATTTAGCTAGGCTTAAATATTTATGGAAGGTACTGACCATCTTTGGGACACCTGATTTTAATGTAAATCACAGGGCAGAATACATTTTTCTATGACCCATCCTGAAAAGTTTATATAAAATCCTGGAATGTTTCAACTTTCAAGGTTAGCAAAATTGATGTTATTAAATTAGATATTAACATCTATAATCAGTTGTAGAACACAGATGTCTTAAGGTTTAGAGAGAAACAGAGAATAGCTGATTTTTTTTCTTATAGAATATTTTTTTCTTTTAACAAAGGAAGAAAACAATCAAGGTAGAAAACTGAATCCACTTTTATTTTGCCAGAGTTCTCTGTGACAAACAAAAGCTTGTATATATTTCCAATAGTAAAAATGATAGAAACCTTTTAAATTACATTTTCCCTACAACTGCACTCCACTGGTCCACCTTGGTTTAAGTCCATGTTCCTTGTGTGTTCTTCTAGCAGCCCAACAAGCATTTCCATTTCACTAGCTCAGTCTTTGGGCAGCAAGCAGTGCTTTGCTGAAGGAGATGTACAATTCAAACAAGCAAAATTGCATTAATGCAGCCATCGTTTTCTGGATTGTTTGTTACCTGGGCATATTTACCTGAAAAAGAAAATATGCAACAAAGTTCATTTAAAAAAATCACAGCAATTTGTCAAATTTTGTAATCTTCCTGTCACCATCTTCTAAAGCCAAGTTAACGACATTTAGGCTATTTTACAAGAAATATATTTAGCTATAAAAATAGTAGGCTAGTGGTCTAAGAAAAAGGGCAGCCAGGCTTCTCCCACTGACCCCTTGTAACTTAACAAGTCACTTAAGTTTTGTAGCTGAGGCAATAGAGGGCTTGAGCTTGTAAGGCCTCTTGATTAGGGAAATACCTATTCTACCAGTATGCAACTCGCTTTGAGCAAGAATTTGAAAAAGCTAGCAATCCATTCTAAAATCCAAAATAGTAGCAGACAAAACAGTAAAACAGAATGTAAGCTTCAGAACTACTAATTCTGAATATTCACAATACACAGCCCCACTTTTAATGTCAATAGAAAAATAAAGTCAGTCAGAATATCTTCTGAACATCAAGTGTCTTACCATTGAACAAATGATACTAGCTGGCCTGTGTTTTCTTAACCATCAAAATAAATTAAATTTAAAAAAAAAACCCACAAAAAAATACACGCCCCCTCTGTCTCCCTCTCACCTCCACAAAAATGTAAGTAATTGAGTATACAGGATGCCTTTGTAAGGGTAAAATGTTTAGGTGCATATTTACTAAGCTGGGCTAACAGCACGCTCTATTTGTAACTTGGTCCCATTGAATAACATTTATAAACAGTGCGCACTAACACTTAAGCAAGCTTATTAAACATTCCCCTTAAAGATACAACTTTCCAGGACTTTTAAGCTCCCTTTCTTGGGTGGCTTAGTACTGTGACCTATGCCTGTTAGTGCAGTCAGCACGGAGCCTTGAGTTGAACATTCACAAGTTCTGCTCTGTGTCACTACAGTATGTTCATGGACAGGGTGAACTTACCCCAGATAACTTTGCCTCCTTGTGTCACAAGGCCAAGCTCACTAACATTCACCTCAATCACTGTGCCTTTGGTGATCACACCCAATGTTGTGTAAAGAGGAGAAGAAGGGTTTTTCTTGACACCAAGAATAGGAAGGCAGAAGGTGGCTTTGAGTTCTGGGTGAGTTACATGAGCTTTCTTGAAACGCAAGCCCTATTAGAGATGATACAATTGATTAAAGAGGGAGAGACTTAAGAGACAATAGTTTTAGCTTTGCAACAAGTTACCAGATTTCACTGTAATCATATTAACTTTTTTTAAATGAATTTTTAAAAAAGACAAACATGGATATATTCTTTAAGCCAGTAACTGAACAGCTAAAAAAGTAATTTTCATACAACCATTCCACATGGTGGTGACATATGCCTGTACAATGGATGCCATATGGGGTCTGAAAACATATGAACTATCTTTGGATAATTCTTATGATGGTCCAAAAACTACTGGAACATGCAAAACAAATCCAGTCTGCTTCATTTGTCATCCACCTCTGCAAAACTCAATCCTGACCCTACACCGAGATTTCCTAGTTTACCCCTATGAATTTCCACATCCAGTAAAGACTGTTATATAACCAGTGACCAACTGGGCATACAGGGAGTACTTTTATAAAGTCTTTGTGTGTAAAGGTCTTTTATATAAAACACCAACTGGCTTAAATGTATGTGCCTTGTTATAAAGATATGTACTTTGCCAGAAAAGAACTGGGGCGTGGTCTGGTCACAAATACAAGTGAAGATCATAAAATCAAGGCAGCCTGAGGAGGATGCAGAAGGAAGCAGGGCCACGTGCAGAGACTGATTGTGAGGTCTCATTTGCATAAGTTGATAGGGGTTGAAGAGTGGGCTGAAAAGCAGGACCATGTACAAAGATCACTGTCGGCTCAATGGTAAGGCCGGCCCTGTATAAGGTGACATTTCACTTACCAGTTAATGCCCTTTTCTCGCGTCCTCTTAGACCAATCCAGACAAGTGGGTTGTGTTCCCCTACCAGCAGATTAGTGGAGACAAAGAACCAATGAAAAGTTCAGATTTCAATTACATCACTCCTATGCTCTATTCACCTCAGCCACCAGAGGTCCCTTCAGTATTCGTCCCAAAGTATATGGGAGAAACATGGCAAGCCTCACACAACCTCAATCATGGGCAACAATGAGTTGTCATTAAGTGCTGTCAGTAATCAACAGGAAAGAACAATGTACAGGAAAGCATAAACAGCTCTCTGAAGAAGAAGGGGCGGTCCAAGGGTGATGCAGGGCCATACACAGAGACTCATTTGCATAAATGTAATTTATTTTATTTTAAAAATGTATATGTTGCCCATCTAACATTTTAGGCGGCTTTCAAAGGAGCCCTTCACAAGTCTCTTTTCTCCTGGCAATGATCATAATATTTAGTAAACATGCTCCTAAGTGCCAATGCGCCAATAGAAATAAATGGGTGTTACTGCACTTAACGCACATTACTAAAAGATAAAACATTCACAAATGTTAAACACGCCTCTTAATGAGTGTCTGAATACCATTTGCATGGGCAGTAAGGATAAAGAAATACTACCAGATTTCTATACTACTATATTCCAGTGCCAACTGCCAGGCACATTAGGAAGTACTATAAACCCTGCCCATTTAGAACCCATTGCAAACCCACCATATCATAACAGTACTACCAGGACTCACAAAGCACCATTCCATAACTATCAAAAGGCAACACTGCAAATATTAAGCCAATACATCTCCTACTGGGGAAAGAGGACAAGTGGGACTGCATCACATAGAAACTACATGAACAGAATGCCGCAGCTCGGTTACACATGCAAAATACAGATCACCAAACATAGAACAAGGGATCACCATTTAGAAATATGAAGACAATAATTAAACTGGGAACCCCAAAAGCCAAACTTGGAATGTACAACAATGGAGAAATAAAACTATAAATTTAGTCTTTAACTAAACAAAACGCAAAGATATTAGCGATGCACATTTCCCAGACCTGACATATTCCAGTTAATTCAAAATAAAAAAAAGTATTTTTCTACCTTTTGTTGTTCGAGGCATTTTATTTTTCAATTGAAATTGCTCCAGTCGCTTTCTTCTGGTTTCTTTGTGTCCTTTGCTAAATCTCCATTGTCTGCTGTCCATTTGTCCTTTCTTCTCTCCTAGTTTTTTCCATTCTCACTGTACATCTGCTCTAACATACTGATCTTTCCCCTTTTGATCTTTCCTCCATTTCTTTCTTTATTCCTTTTTCATCCACTCAAATTTCACCCCTTCATCCTCAGTCCTCACTTACTCTCCCAATACCGGGCCAATCGTAGATTTTTCTTCCCTCCCACACAAAATCTCTTTTCCGCTCTCCATCCTCACTCCCCCAGATTCATTTTTCTCTCGCCAGCCCCATTCCCTTCTAGATTTTCCCCAACATCAGTACCCTTCTAGTTCCAGTCCCTCTCACATCTGCTCCCTTCCAGTCCCATTCTCCCATCCCCCCACATCAGCCCATTTGTAGCCGTAGTGCCCAGGTCTTCCAAGCCAGCAGCTATCTTCTCCCCTCCCCTATTCTAGTCCTAGCCACCCCATTAGCCCATTCTAGTCTTAGCATATTTCCAGTCCAAACCTCCCCCCCAATCAGCCATTTCCAATCATAGTCTCCCCCCACCCCCCCAGAAGAGCCCTGTGCCTGCCTGACTGGCTTCAGAGGGAGCTGGGGAGGCCTGAAGCCTGGCGCCTTAATTCATGTCTGCAGAGCTGTGAAAAAGAAAAGTGTTTTCCTTCTTTCCCATGGCTCTGTTAAAGTTAACCTGTTGGTGCACTGTTGAGAGCATTTCCTGTCTCATGCGAAACAGGAAATGCTCTTATTTACCCTCCCAACACTTGGTGTGCTCAATTTTAACAGAGCCACAGGAAAGAAGGAAAAATACAGTTCTTTCTTGCTGCTCTGCAGAGGTGAGCTGGGGCACTAGGCTTCAGGCCTCCCCCACCTCCCTCTGAAGCCAGTCAGGCAGGTGCGGGGCCTCTTGATGCGCCAGGCCATATGCAGGCAACATTCCATTCAATGGACAGGATGGCCCTGCAAAGTAGATGAACCTGCAGAGCCAAATGGGAAAAAAAAATCATAGATGACCCAAGGGTACTGCAGCAGAAGAAAAGAACAAATACAGTTTTAGGGGCAAGCCCTGGACTGGTCTAGCAGGACTCAAGGAAAAGGACATTAACTGGTAAATAAAATGTCACCTTTGGGATGCATCAAAGCTACAGTACAAACTCCACTGGATGGGAAGACAACACAGTAGCTTGCAAAACCTTTGAGCCAAAGGTTGTGTCTGCCCGCGTGTGGACATACAAGTGGAAAATGATGCCCATGTTGCTGTTCAGATAGAATGGGTGTGCATACCCTCCGGAACCAGCTGGTTCAGAAACAGATACGCTGAAGCAATGGCCTCCTTAATCCAGCACCCCAAAGTCAACTTGGCCGCCGCATCACCCTTGCATGGGCCAGAAAACAGCACAAAAAGATGGTTGGACTCATGAAAGGAATTCGTAACCACCAAGTATTGGAGAAATGCCCTCCGTACATCCACAAGTTGCAAATACTTATCCTTCCCCCAACACTGCTCCTTCAAGAGGGAGGGCAGGCAGATCACCTGGTTCATGTGAAAGGGAGAAAGCACCTTAGGAAAGCACAGGCTGAATGGAAGCAGCCTCCTTTGAAAAAGACGGATAAGGATCTCAGCAAGACACAGCTTGCAGCTCAGAAATCTGCCTTGCGGAACAAATCACAACCAAGAAGAGCGTCAAATCTCTAAACACAGCGCACTTCAATGGCTCAAAGAGTGCAGACATCAGAGCTCTGCGCACCGGACACAGATCCCAGGCAGGGATCACAGACTGAAAGGAAGGATGCAGATGCTGACCCCTTGGAGAAAGCGCGAGACGTCCGGGTGCAAGGCCAGAGACTTACCAGCCACCAGACCTCGGAAACAGGACAAAGCTGCCACTTGAACCTTCAGGGAGTTAAGGGAAAGGCTCTTCTCCAGGCCATTCTGTAGAAGGCTAACAGAGATGGTTCCTTGACCGCCTCAGAGGCCAACTGTCCAGCACCACACCATCGCTCAAAAATGCACCAGATCTGCATGTATGCCAGCATGGTAGACCTCATCAGGGCCCTGAGCAGAGTAGAGACCACCAAAAGAGTAGCCCTTACGCACTAGCCATCTCCTTTCAAGAGCCAAACGAGAAGGGAGCTGGGTCCTCCGGGACGATCATCCCCTGCCGCAATAAGCCCCGATATGGAGGCAACTGAAGATGCACTGCTTGCAGGAGCCGCCTCGGGTCTCCGAACCATGTTCTCCTCAGCCAATCTGATGCCACCTGAACAATCCTGCCCGGGAGGTGTTCTATACGCCAAAGCACATGCCCAACTAGGTGCCATATAGAAAACATGTACAGCAGATCCTGTCTTGGCCAAGGCTGGGTCAGGGCACCGCCGCCCTCTGACCCAGTCTATATGTGGCGACTGAAGAAGCAGCAAACTTTCGCAATGGAGTGGGTCACTATCTGATCCTTTTTGGGGCAACCCCAGCAGCGCAGAATCAACTAAAAATGCCTCCTGACTCAACTCCCACTCTCCAGGATCCAGAGAGTGCTGGCGAAGGAAGGCTGCTTCCCAATGTTCACCCTGGCAATGTGCCGAGCCGACAATAAGAGGTTCTTCTCCACACAGGCAAATGGAAGCACCATCTCCAGAGCTACCTCTGCACTCCTCGTGCTGCCCTGCTGAATGACAGTAGTCACTGCCGTGGCATTGTCTGAAAACACTTGAACCGCCCTTGACCAGGGGCTAGAAACACAGAAGAGTCAACCTGATGACCCTTGCCTCAAGGTAGTTGATCGACCACATGGCTTACTTGCAGTTTCAATGGCTCAAGACTGATGAGAAAGAGGTACCAACCCACTTCACATGCCCCTTGGACTAGTCTTCTGGAAGGCGGTAAGATTTTGTCTTGCCCAGATCCTTCATCAGCTTCTCTAATTCGATGCCAGACAGAAGCTTCCCCGTTAAAAGCCAGTTGGGCCAACCAGGCTTTGGAAAAGGAGTCCACTACCCTGTGCTGGAGCCAAAACCAATGCCATGACATCACTGGCAGGGCACTATCCCTGGCCGCCAAACATACTAGGTCATACATGGCATCAGAAAGGAAGGCCGGAGTAGACTCCAAAAGAAGGGTAGTATCATTTGGCAAAAGAGACTGAATCTACTGAAGCAGGGATTAGAGACAACAGGCTGGTACATACTGCCAGCTGCAGAAAAGCTGCTACCTCGGCGAACTGGCTCTGAAGCAGCAAATCCACCTTATCGTCCAAAAAATCTTTTGAGGCCAAATCCGCTTTCCACAGGAAAGGTGGTGCATCTGGTACGCGCCCTGATTTGCACATCCACCTTGGGAATGACAAAACTCAACACTCTCTTTCTCCAGGAGAGTGTAGACCTTCTTACACCCTTTAGCTGGGGAGTCGGGAGAGTCCTACTCCGACCGGATCACATATGGGAACGGGAGGACAGTAGTGGATTTCCATACCCCTTAAAGGAGCAGGTGTACCTTTGACTGCTGCTCCATACCAGAAGTATCTGTCAAGCTCAAAGGCAGATGAGACTCTGACCATCAACACCACCAGCTCTTCCTTCCAGAACAGGCAAATCATTCCAGCCTCTTCACAGTCTTCTGAAGAAGAGAGTACTTCTTCACCAGCGGAAGAGCCCAGTACGGAGCCATCTGAATGAGAGTCATAGTCAAAATCTCATATCTCCCAGCTGTTTCCCCCTCTCCAGGGGGCACCCATCGGGAATGCTTAGCTAATGGTAATTGAACAGGGCTTCCACTCTCTGCTTGCTCCAGCCATGCCCCCAAGCCCTCTCCACCTGCCCTGCCCAAGACTGCATCCGAGGGACACCCAGAGGCTGCGAGGTTTGAATTTCCACACCTGCTGCAAAAAGAAAGGATTCCAAGGAGGACAATCCAGAGTCTGGAAGCTCTCCTCTCAGAAATGAGACACCCCCCCACCCAAATCAGGGGGCACAGCACAGTGGCCAGATCCTCCGGCCAGCTGGATAGTCCATCCAGCGATGACTCAGAAGCTGCCATGCAAGAAGAGCAGAGTCCAGAATCCAGAGATGAAGCACCTCGCTTGCAACATTTCTTGAAAGAAGACAGTTAAGGCACATATCAACAGTGCATGCTAAGGCTGTGGTGGCCAAAGGCAAGCATTAACTTTTATTGTAATACGCTTTACAGGTGCTAGAAAGGAGCGCGTGTTGCAGCCGCTTGGGTGGCATGCACAACTAGGACTGTGCAATCGCTTAACACGTGCGGAAAACGATGGGAAACCCCCCACGCCAATGGTCCACCCCAAACTCCATCCCAACAAAGAAAATGAGGTCAATCCTTGGTACTCACCCCGAGAACCCCAGGCAGAAGATCCGTGCCAGGCTCAACTCTACTCACATGAAACTGTTTCTCTGGCTTGGCAGCACTTCATTTAAAGTGGCTGGCAGGCAGATTGCTTAGAAAGCTTTTTGCAATCTACTGGAGAGAGCAGGGAGGACAGAAGAGGAGGGAGGGGGCATTGTGGTTGTGCAAGGCTGCTGAATTCTTCCAACCTTCCAGATTCTTCCAATTTTCTGGACAGGCTCTTATCCAGAGTAAGAGTGTGCAGCTGAACCAATTTTCACTACTGCTATGGCTGCCGAAAAGACCACAGTCTAGTGGAGCCTCCCACGTCACACTCAAGTGAGAGAGTCATCCTCAAGGTGGTCATTCACGAGCATTTAATCAAATCTTTTCCTCTCAATCTTCAGATTTTTTTCCTTCAGAGAGGAGACATCCATCCACCATCTGCCTGCCCCTGAAATTATTTGTTCTGTTCTTCTGCTGTGGTACCCTTGGGTCCGCTATAATTTTTTTTATTTGGCTCTGCAGGTTAATCTTCAGAGAGCTTTCTGTTTATGCTTTCCTGTACATAGTTCTTTACTGTTGATTACTCATTGTTGCCCATGATTGAGGTTGTGTGAGGTTTGTCATGTTTATCCCATATGCTTTGGTATGAATACTGAAGGGACCTCTGGTGGCTGAGGCGGATAGAGGTGTAGAAGTGATGTCATTGACATCGGAGCCTTTCGATGGTTCTTTGTCTCCACCAATCTGCTGGTAGGGGATCATAACCCCTTTGTCTGGACTGATCTAGCAGGAAGATATAAAAAATACCTTAATTACACACACAGCAAAGAAAAGCGAAGACCAAATCTACAATGAAGCCACATTCATAGCTTTCCCTTTACTTTCTCATTTACCAAGCTTCCTTCTCCACATGGAGCAGAGCACGACACTGTTAGAGTGGCAGCATGACATTCAGCCTAGACTAATCAGCTAGATTAAGTCAGGCTCAGCCACTCTAAAACAGCAGGGCCTTGATCACTGCAATTAAGCTTGGTGTCCTGTGTTTTAAACTACAATATTAACACTGAACTGGCTTTCAAAACCACCTTAATTCAAGGTTCAAGCCTGTTAGCCTCTCTATGTAATTGTGTGTTGACTGAAAAAGTGCAAGATTCCTAAAATAAATCCATTTATACCGAAGACAAAGAAAATTGTTTACCATGGGTCTAATGAATCTTTCATATTTGGGAGGTTTGCGAGTAAAACCATCCCCAACAAAGCAAACTTTGGTGACCATTCTCTTCCAAGCTTTCTTTTTTCTCTTTCCTGTTCGGATAACCTTTAAAACTTCTGTTTCGCCTTGTGCACGGACTTTTGGCAAAGGAACTTCCCATTTTCCCTAGGAAAAAAAATTGAGTAAACAAATTTGGTAGAAACAATGGGCACATAAAAGGATAGAAAGGGACTTAACCATTTTACTACAGTATCAAAAGGTGTTCTAGTCATGTCCCAAAGATTTTACTACTGAAGATACTTGAACATTCCTTGATAAATTTGAAGCAAAGCTTTGCTAAATCTCCCCAAGCCTATTGGCAGAAGACCCAAGCAGAGCAAGAGTTTCCAGAGACTATTACCTCCCCTTCCCCCCTCAGGGAAGTTTGTGCTTAAGTTTTAAAAACAAACAAAAAAGTGAACTGTCCATTATCTTTCAAGGCAATCAGCAATTTAAAATCAGGAGTCGCAGTGTTATTCTCAATGTGCGAAAAGGCAAACAAACTGGAATCTGATTTATAGTTTAGTGCAAAGAGGGAATACAGTCACTGCAAATAATAGCTTTGATGATGAAGCCAGGTTGGTTCAAATCGATCAACACAACATTCTACTAAAATGGAAGAAAATACAGCTGTTCATCATAAAACCACATGTTAGTTAAAGTCAAGATAATCAGAATTGAAACGTATTTGTAGGATTTAATTTGTGTGCATTTTAAAGCTTTTTCGTGCCTATAAGGCAGGGTAGAAGGAAAAGCCAAGATGTCATAAGAACATAAGAAATGCCATACTGGGTCAGACCAAGGTCCATCAAGCCCAGTATCCTGTTTCCAACTGTGGCCAATCTAGGTCATACGTACCTAGCAGTATCCCCAAAAGACACAGGTTCCACAATGCTTGTATTGGGTCAAGCATTGATATCCTGGGTCCCGTTTTAATAATGGTTTATGGACCTTTCCTCCAGGAACTTGTCCAAACCTTTTTTAAACCCAGCTACACTAACAGCTTTTACTACATCCTCCGGTAACAAATTCCAGAGTTTGATTACACGTTGAGTGAAAAAATATTTTCTCTTATTTGTCTTAAATAGTTTACCCTGTAGCTTCATTACATGTCCCCTAGTCTTTCTATATTCTGATAGCGTAAACAATCGATCTACGTTTACCCGTTCCACGCCATTCATTAATTTATAGACCTCTATCATATCTCCCTCCCCTCAGCCGTCTCTTTTCCAGGTTGAAGAGCCCTAACCTTTGTAGCCTCTCTTCATAGGAATAGCCTTCCATCCCCTTTACCATTTTGGTGGTTCTTCTCTGTACCTTTTCTAATAATATTATAATATCCTTTGTTTTATTTTCCATTCCTTTCCTTGTGATACCTAGCATTCTATTTGCTTTCTTGGATGCCGCTGCACACTGGGCGGAGGGTTTTAACATGTTATCCACGATGACTCCTAAATCTTTTTCCTGAGTGGTGGTTCCCAATGTGGAACCTTGCATTGTGTAACCATAGTGTGGGTTGTTCTTTCCTAGGTGCATAACTTTGCACTTGTCCACATTAAATTTCATCTGCCATTTGGATGTCCAGTCTTCCAATTTATCCAGATCCTCCTGCAGTTTTCCACAGTCCTCTTGGGTTTTAACAACTTTAAACAGTTTTGTGTCATCTGCAAATTTGATAACCTCACTAGTTATTCCCTTTTCCAGGTCATTTATGAATATGTCAAAAAGTTGCAAACCCAGTACAGATCCCTGGGGTACTCCACTATTCACCTTTTTCCATTGGGAAAATTGGCCATTGAGCCCTACCCTCTGCTTCTATCTTTTAACCAGTTCCCAATCCACAATAGTACACTGCCTCCTATCCCATGACTTTTTAGTTTTGCCTGTCATCTTTGGTCTGATTCTTTAACATTTTTGTTAGTGATATTGCTAAAGGGCTGTATAGTAAAGGTTTGCCACTTTGCAGATGATACCAAAATCTGCAATGAAGTAGACAGCCAAAAAGAAGGGATCTCACTAAACTCACCGATCTACTATCTTTTAGAAAACAGCTGAAAACCATCCTGTTTCAGGAATACCTCAACATGACCCCCACCAAAAAAGCACAATAACCTCTGAACTCACCCACCATGACCACCTAACTCAAACTATACTAACCCGACCATGCCCAAAATCTGTCCAAGTCCAAAGTCTGTCCAATGTCTTATGTTGAAATCATCAATGTAGCCTCCCCGGTGATGGCCCCGCCCTTATACGTAAATTCCCCCCCCTTTTATGTAACGCTGCTTTGACCCGGTGAAAGCGGGATACAAATACAGCTAAATAAATAAATAAATAAAAATAAATAAAAACTTTAAGCATGATCAAGAATTTGGCAGCTGACATTTAACGCTAAAAAATGCAGGGTCATGCATTTAGGATGCAAAAATCCAAGGGAGCGGTACAGTGTAGGAAGTATTTCTGTCCACGAAAGAACAGGACCCAGGAGGGATGTTTTCTGATGATCTCAAGGTGGCCTTTTTTTTTTTTTTTTTTTTAAAGTGCTGTCAAATCAATGCTGACTCCTGGCAACCCAGCAGCCCCTGGGTTTTCTTGGTAAGGTATGACTGGAAGTACACAGACAGGCCTTTTATTCCGAGGCAATGGAGGGTAAAGTGACTTGCCCAAGGTCACAAGGAGTGCCAGTGGCTAAATAGGAAGAAAAGGCGATGGCAAAAGCCAAACGGATGCTTGGGTGCATATGGAGAGGAATGGCCAGCAGGAAGAAGGAGGCGATAGTGCCTCTGTATACTGTAGGTCTTTGGTGAGACCTCATTTGGAGTATTGCGTGCAATTCTGGAGACCACACCTTCAAAAGGATATAAACAGAATGAAATTGGTATAGTGGGTGGCTACCAAAATGGTCATTGAACTTTGTCATAAGGCATATCGGGAAAGACAAAGATCTCAATATGTATACTTTGGAGGAAAGGCGAGAGGAAATATGACAGAGATGTTTAAATGCCTCTGACATAAATGCACAGGAGAGCCTCCTTCAACAAAGAAAGCTCTGCAACAAGGGGACAGGACTCAGGAGTAATATGTGGAAATATTTCTTTACAGAAAGAGTGGTAGATGTGTGGAACAGTCTCCCAGTGGAGGTGGTAGATAGAAAAACCTCTCTCAATTCAAGAAAGCATGGGACAAACACAAAAGATCTCTAAAGGAAAAAAAAGGGACTATAGTAGTTGGTATGGAAGGGCAAACTGGACAGGCCATATGGTCTTTTTTTGTCGTCATGATTTTCTGTTTCTATTAAAATTAGTTTGAATTACATTTAGTATGAAACATGTAGAATTCTATTCAAAAGTAGGAAAAAAATTCTAATCCATGTGTCTGATTTTATTTATCCTGCTTATTACTTTTCTTGATTTTCCTCTTCCATACTCTCCATTCATTTTGTCCTGTTTTTCATTTTCTGTTCACATCAGCTCTTTTAGTCTTCCATTTTTTTCCCAGCCCAGATTGTTTCACAGCCCTCAAGGTACTTTATTGGCAATGAATACTGGTAAAGCGTAGCTACTCACCTGTAACAGGTGTTCTCCAGGGAAAGCAGGAATCACTCCTCACATATGGGTGACATTGGTGCCGATGGAGCCTGCGTGGCAGCATCTCCCCAGCTTTCAAAGAAAGTCTTTGGGAAATGCACCATGCATGTGTGGTCCCCTTCCCGCCCAAGGGTGCCATCTTGCTTCAGTCTAATGACATAGCTAAGATGGGAAAAAAAATTAAAATATGGTAAAGAAACAACTCCAAGGGGAGGAGAGAGGGTTGTGAGGACAAATTCCTATTGTCCTCTGAGAGCACCTGGTACAGGTGAACTACTACACTTTCTCCAAGAACAAGCAGGAAGTCAGTTCTCACATATGGGACTACCTGGCTACAGGCTACCAAAAACCTATACAGAATGCCACGGAGACCAGAGGAGTGAGCCGTGAGCTGCAGTAGTTAAGTCCCAACTGAGAGACTCTCGCAAGACCCAGGTATCTGGTGGAGAACCAGCAGTCTGGTAGACTGAACACAGAAGGGTCGAAGGACAGGAGTTGCCTAAACCCCAAAGAGATTGTGGAGTATAGCCTGGCCAAATGCACTGTCCTATCAGGACTCCCACTCTGGGCAGCAGTGAGCTGCAAAGGTATGGACTGAAGACCAGGTGGCGGCCTGGCAGATTTACATTACAGTTATGGAACACAGATTTGCCACAGAAGTAGCCATGGCCCTGACATGGTGCGCCGTGACCTGCTGGTCTAGTGAGATCTCAGCCTGCTCACAGGCGAGGGCAATGCAGTCCACCACCCAAGTGCAGAGAGCTCGCTTAGTCACTGGGATCCCCAGTCGACTGGAGTCATAGATGAAAAGCTGAGGTGCTTGGCGGTGGCCCGAGTCCATTGCAGATAGAACAGGACCCTTTTACAATCCAAAGTATGGAGGATGGTCTCCGCCTTGCCGGCGTAAGGCCTTGGAAAGAAGGTGGGAAGTGCCACCTCCTGATTGAGGTGGAATGGGGACATCACCTTCGGCAGAAACTTGGGGTATGCACAGAGCATCACCCTGTTCTTGTAGAACCTCATGTGAGAGGGCTCTCCCATCAGAGCCTGGAGCTCTCTGATCCTTGAACTGATGCGAGTACCATGAGGAAGACGACCTTCACGGAGAGGTACTGCTAGTGGCTGGTAGCCAGGGGCTCAAATGGCAGCTTGGTAAGCTGCGAGAACACCACGTTGAGATCCCATTCCGTCGCTGGTGGGTGGACGGGGGGGTTTGGATAACATGAGGCCACTGTTCCCTCTAAGCTGTGCACGTGTGCGCGCGCACACACCTCGCCGAGCGAGCACACATACTTTACAGCAGAGCGCACAAAAATTACAGCTGTGATTCTGATAGAAAACACCACAGACGTCTTAAAATTTAAAAGTTATGATTGTAATTACTAGAAATTTCCTGCTTAATTTAGTAATCGTCTATTTTCATTTAATTTGATTAAAATCAATGTGGTGTACATACTGTATTCTGACATGTAGTCAAATTTTAAAGTATATAACTCCGAGTGTCGTTATGTGGCGCACAAAAATTTAACCTTCCTTCAAAAGCTGCACACAGCCGATATTTTATGCGCACACAGCCTACAGAAAATTAGAGGGAACATTGCATGAGGCCCCATAGGAACTGTGATACAAGTGGCTGGGCCAAGAGGGGTTTTCCATGAAGGGCATGGTGATGCACTGCGATAGTGGACATGTGCACTGTGACAGGTGAAGTAAGTACTGGAGTACCATCTGAACCGAAAAGAACGGGTTCACCCACTTCTTGGTGCACCAGACCTAGAAGCGATGGCACAAGTCACACCTCCTCCTCATGAAGGCCTTGCGGGAGGCCAGAAGGACCTCTTCCATGTCCCATGGAGGTTGAAGGGAGCTACGGCTACCCTTTCAGCAGTCAAGCCATAAGAGACAGAGACCCCAAGGTGGAGTGGAGGAGAGCGCCCTTCTCCTGAGATAGTAGTCCAGGGGCATGGCCCGGAGAAACCAGCGCCGCTGACAGATGGAGAAGCAGCGGAAATCAAGATTACCTGGGCCAGCGTGGGGCTTTCAGTGATAGCTTGTCATGCTAGACCTTGAAGAGGGTCTTCGCAACCAGTGGAGTTGGCGGGAAGGCATAAAGGCGGCCTTCTGTTCATGGAATCAGGAACACATCCACTACCACCCAGGACGGGTGTGGCTGGTAAGAGCAAAAATGCTGCACAACTGTGTTCTCCAGGCTGGTGAACAAGTCCACTAGAGGGATACCCCAAAGAGCCAGGAGGCCACCCTGGGATCCAGGTGCCACTTGTGCGGCTGGAGGACTCTGTTCAAGCTTGTCTGCCAAGACATTGTCCTAGCCAGGGAGGTAGACTGCCCTTAGGAGTATCCCATTGCATGTCACATATGAGCAGAGGGAGTACGACCATGTGTCCCCTTGCTTGTTCACGTAGAACACTGACTTGGTTGTCAGTCTGGATCAGCAAAAACTGGTGCGCCAGCTGGTGGCAGAAGGCTCAGAGTCAGGAATATCGCCCAGAGCTCCATAAAGTTAATCTGCAGCGGGCATTCCATCTGGAACCAGCTGCCTTGTGTAAAAAGATACAAAGATCCTCACACAATGAGCTCCCCAGCCCAGCAGGGAGGTGTCAGTGGTGAGGATCCTCGGGGGGGGGGGGGGGGGGGGGGGGAATGGTGCCTAGAAGGGTATCCCAGCCTGCAGGTGGTGGGGGATCTGCCACCAGTCGAGGGAGTCCACCAGCTGGCGGATCACTTTCATCCTGTCCCGGAGCCTGCCAGTAGCCAATGTCCACTGAGAGGGAAGGCACCACTGGACCACCATCATGTGTAGGCGGGCATATGAAGTCACGTGGAAAGTAAAGGCCATGTGGCTCAGCCGGCAGAGGAGAAGCTGGGCGAGCAGCAACCAGTGGTGCTGCACCTCTATGGCTAACCTCCTGAGACGTTCTGACCTCTCCTGAGGGAGAAGGCTTTGACCTAGAGGGTGTCTAGCTAAGCCCCTATGAACTCCAGGCACTGAGTCAAGGGGAGGAAAGACTTAGAGAAGTTGATGACAAACCCCAGGTGCTGCAGGACGTGGATGGCGCGCTCAGTGGCGTGGTGCAACTCTGCAACTGTGCCTCCTTTTATGAGCCAGTCATCCAGGTAGGGAAAGATGAAGGCTCCTTGGAGAGAAAGGTGGGCCGCGACCACCGCTAAGCACTTGTTGATGAGGCCAGCCCAAAGGACAGCATCCTGTATTGGTAGTGACCTCCTCCCACCACAAAGCGGAGGTATTTTTGATGGTTGGGATGGATCAGGATGTGCGTAGAGGCATCTTTCAATTCTAAGGAGCATAGTCTTCCTGCTGGAGGTATGGCAGTATTGTTCCAAGGGAGAACATGTTGAACCTCTCCTTCACCAGAAACCTGTTCAGGTCCCGCAGGTCCAAGATGGGCCTTATTCCCTTGGGAATGAGGAAATACCTGGAATAGAAGCTGGTGCCCCAGAGATGCTTGGGCACTGTTTCCACCGCTTTGTCCTCAAGAAAACCTATGAGCTTGGTGAGGAACAGAGTCTGGTGGGGGAGAGGTCTTACAGGCTGTCCTGGAAAGTATGAGGGTGGCCCTCTTTGCAGGTGGAGGAGGTAGCCCAGGAATTGGTGGTGATGGTGGAACACCTGTGGGCAAACCGGGCCAGACAATCCCTGTGTGCTGTAGGGGAACCTACTGGGGGAGAGGAGGTCATGCCCAAGGAGTCAAAAGCTCCTTTCAGACTGAACCGGAGCCAGTGCCAAGGACTTGGGAGGTTTTGTTTTTTTTTTTTGCTGGGGCCACGACCCTGCTCCTTGTGCTGTTGGCTTTGTTGCAGGGCTGAGAAGGTTTGGAACAGTGAGGCATTGCCAAAACCTCCCTTTTACCTCAGGAAGAAGGGGTTCTTCTGGGATTGTACAGAGGTCTTTTTAGAGAGTCTGTTCCTTGTCAGGAACTCGGTCTCTATCTCAGCTGCCTTGTCTGCCATGGGTTTACTGAAGAGATTCTATCTGATACAGGGGACATCAATAAGTTTGTTCTGAACTAATTGTTCGAGGTCAGATGACTGCAGGCATTCCTGGCAGTGGGCTCTGATGCCCACGGTGGCAATTCTGGCTGAGGACTCTAAACAGTCATAAGCTGCTTGGGATAAGAACTTCAAGCACTCCTTGACCGCAGAGGCCAGAGATTTGAACTGCTGAAGAGGTTCCCCGTCGAGTCCTGCCGATAAGCCCGCAAGCTCTCTCGCCAGTTCTTTGAGGTACATACCGATGTACAGTTTGTAGGATTGGACTCTGCATGCAAGCATCGAGCCCTGGAAGCCTTTTGGCTGAGGACGTTGAGGGTCCAAGCCACCCTTCTGGGGGGCACCAAAAAATGGGTCTTGACTTGAATCTGCGCTTAGCCGACTCAATAACCATCTAGTTGTGGGAAAGTTGAGTCTTCTGGAACCCAGGGCTTTGGGACACTCGGTACATAGAGTAGAGTTGCCTGCTGATAATGGACACTGATGCTGGTGTCTCCCACATATGGAGGAGAGGTGCTTGAGGATCGGAGGAGGAGCAACCGTAAGGTCTTCCTTAGTGGGGCCTCATATTGGAGAATCTCCAGTTCCTCCGTGCGGGGATTCTCCTCTGCCTTGGTGACAAGCGCCTTAGCTATGTCCCACACAAAGTCGAGGAAAGAGATGTCCTCGGGCGGGGAATGGTGCCAGGACATAGGAGACTGGTTTGAGGGCATGTCTGTGTCACCGAATGTCCTAGGACTCCCCGTCCCCTGTCTCTCATTCTAACTCGAAGTCAGAGGCTCCATGGTCACCGCGGTTGAGGCTGAGACCTGAAGGCCTGCGACCTCTGGGGGACCTGCGGTCCAAACCTTGTGCACTGAGTGAGGTCCTGAGGAACAGGACTGGGACCTTGTCCAATGCCAATGGGTCTCTTGAGGTTGGTGATGCTTGAGGATCGGCTCAACTTCCAGGGAAGCCCTTCATGTAGAGGGTCCAGTCGTCGGGATGGATGAATCAGA
The DNA here is from genome assembly GCA_033557465.1 of Ichthyophis bannanicus. Classification (NCBI taxonomy): domain Eukaryota; kingdom Metazoa; phylum Chordata; class Amphibia; order Gymnophiona; family Ichthyophiidae; genus Ichthyophis; species Ichthyophis bannanicus. The sequence continues at coordinate 345,193,587 of CM066032.1, forward strand.
GGAACTGGACATAAATGCCTGCTACATGGCCATGGGGGAACATATACTATTCTCTAAGGCCGCCATCCTGGTCTCTATGCTAGTTGGCTCTTCAGCCTTTAACACAGGCACCAAGGACTTCAGGCCCGGCGTCTGTTCTGTCAAGGGGGGGGGGAAGGAGAGTTCTACGAGGATGGCCTTGGGTGTCCGAGGTCAGTCGCCAGATAGCAATGACTCCTTCTGGGACAGCTTGTGAGGCCGGAGATTGCTGGGCTTGGAATGGGATTTACCCTTCTTCCCAGATCTATCCTCAGAGACGATTTGAGGGTTTTGACTTCTTGCATTCCACCTCTGGGAATTTCCTCTCTGAGGACCTACGGCTGTGGGACTCCGAGGCAGCCCGGGCCTCGTGGGGCACAGAATGCGTTGCTGCCGGAGACTCTAATGCAGAGTCAGATTTGTGAAAGAACTGTTCCTGCTGCAGCTGACTGCTCTTGATGGCCTTATGGTCCTGGTCCTGCAGAGTTCAAAGTCCGAGTCGTCATGCAATGGCCCAAGGCAGTGAAGGCAGCAGTCATGAGGGTCAGTGCGGGGCATCTTCTTACTGCACCGATCACATTTCTTGAAGTCGCTGGAGGCCATAGGGTAAAAGGGGGGCCCTGCCTCAAAAAAGGATGCCAAGCCCGGTCGAGGGATATCACGAGAGATAAACAAAACAAAGGAACGAGCCTGAGGCAAGCTGGCTTGGGGGTGCGAAAGGAACTGGTGCATGTACCGGACAAAAACCAGGATACCCCCCACCCCATAAAAGAAAGAAAAAAAAAAGCAAGCTTGTCCAGGGGAAACTGGACAGATGTCCAGAGGGCTCTGCGGAAAAAAGGAGACCAAGGCAAGATGGCACCCTTGAGCGTGACGGTACATGCATGGTGCATCTCCCAAAGGCTTTCTTTGAAAGCTGGGAAGATGCTTCCACACGGGCTTAGTCTGCTCAGACGTCACCCATATGTGAGGGTTGACTTCCTGCTTGTTATCAGAGAACCTTCCTTTCTTCCTTCTGTCTCTCAAGCCTTCAATTTTTACATCTCTGCCCCCCCCCCCCAATTCCTTAGATCTTCCCTTCTGATGCCCCTCCATCTCAACCTCCCTTTACTCTATTACCTGCCTCCTGCTTCCAAACATTTGTTATACCTGCATTTTTCTAAGCTGTTCTCTCCCATCCTAGCCCACCTATATACTTCAGACTCTCTCCATCCCCACCTTTGAGCTCCTCTTTTCCCTATTCTCTCAGTCTTTTCAGCATCTCTTTTCCCCTCCACTTAGAAAAGTCTTTCCCATAACCTATCTGAATCTTAGAACAACATAATAGCAACCTCGAGAGAGGCATGCTTCCTGTTCCCAGTGATGCTCTCATCTAGAAGCAGAGCAGCATACAAGTTTAGGCAGGGCTGAGGAGAAGGCGGCATCTCTCTTAGCAATAGTAGCTATTGTGCTGCTTTATGGTCTGGAGGAATCCACAACCTGAGATGGAAGCAGATTAAGACTGCAGTTGTGTAAAAAACTGGTCTTTCTGCACTTTTGCCTTGTTACTTACAGCTTTTTCTTTCCGCTTCTGTTTAATCATGTTGGAGAGGACTTTGGCTCGGGACTGCCCCTCTCGATCCAGCAAATATGCTGGCACTGCACCTTCTGGGGTTTTATCATCATTCTTTTGTTTTGCGTTTCTCTTTTCATGCATCTTGATACTAAAAAAAAAGCAAAAGCACAGTTAGCAAAAGGTATTGGAAATTTTATATATCTTTTCCAGTGTCTACTTTTAATCTAATCTAAAGCAAGGAATCTTGGTCAAGTCAGAATCTACCGGTGCATAGGATATTGGTTTTACAGGTATGTTTAACCATGCAGAGGCAAAGTTCTAGTAATAGCCAGTCAAAAGGCCAATCACATGATCAGCTGAGCCAGGAAGATGTGTTTCTCATGGTTCTGGGACCTCACTGCAAATCTGCTACCATACGTTGCTCAGCGTTGACCCAGTCATTTTAAATACTAACAGTAGTAACCCCATGGTCACATGGACAGGGTTTTTTTTTTTGGGGGGGGGGGAGGGAGGAGGAGGAGAGGTTGATTTTAAGTTGAAAGCAGCTCCTACCTTGATCTCTAAGAATCAGAACCCCCCCACCCCCGAAAAACAAATAAAAGCAACACATACCAGGGGCCAAGATGGCAGAACACCTGGATGGTCAGACTTTGAGCGATGGCTTGGTTCAAACAACTGACAGAGGATGAAGCGTGACATTTAATGACAAATTTGCTAAACTATCAGAACAAATACATGCTGGTCTCTGCAATTCTGAATGACTTTATTGGACAGATTGTCAGATGTGTTATTCCATTTTGGCAGAGTATGAACCTTTGCATAGCTTGATACCTTGCACAAAAAACTGGCAGCAAGCAAAGAAAAATAGGAAGACTTGAAAAATAGAGCTTACAGAAGTAACTTATTCATTGATTACCAAAGACTATATTGGAGGCTGAGTTGTAAACCTTCTTAGAGCAGTGGATTGCTGAAGAACTATTGCTGTAATCACAATCTGGGTCACTACAAAGTGAGAGGCCCATCTACTGGGCAAAAGAGGCTCAGACCTAACTAAACTTTGCATGTGATTACAAAGATATTAAACTATGCCCACAAGGTAGATATTATAAACTTACTCCAAATGACTAAAGCTATGCTATCAAAATCTGAAAATCTTATATTTCAGGATTATTCTGCACAAGTTGCCTAGAAACTTTGCAACAGTTTGCACTACCTTGGTCAAAAAGAAGGTGAAGTTTAATCTTGAAGGTCCAAGCAGTCCTGAAGGTGCAAACTCGTACTTCTACATCACCGGGGATAGTGAGAAATTTACTGAAAATGCTCTTGAACTCTGCGCAGAGCTTGCCAAGCTAAAAACTAATCGCCCTACTTGTATTTCATGGGATTAGATGAAAATCTAAGTGGAGGACTGGCCAGCCGACTGGGAAGTGATGCATCAATGGAGGATGAAAACATGAATTGACCATTTGGATTCCTTGTTTGAGGCCATTCAGATGCAGACTACTGTTCTGTTGGTCACTTCAAATGGACAGTGTGTTAGCTTTGGGCCTATATGGCCAAAACACTTGGTTGTGCCAAGACAGAAGGACCACAACTGACTGATGTTGAAAAATGAGTTAGTTAAGTTTATTTCAACATACGGGGTGTCCTACACAGAGCGGTGGGTTCACCCCTAAAACAAAGACATGGGGAGGTGTGGCCTGCATGGAGTGGCAGGTGCACCTACTCTTGCCATCTTACTGGGCAGACTAAATGGACCATACTGGTCTTTATCTGCCATCATTTACTATGTTACTATGGTCCTCCGCAGCCTGGAACTAGGGAGACCCATATGTGAGGACTGACTTCCTGCTTGTTCATGGAGAAAGCGTAGTTACTGCTGACCAGGTTCTCCCCTGTGCAGCGGACGTCAAGCAGCTTGTCTTGTACCCATTGCTCGTGGTCAGAGGATTGTAGCCAGGCTTAGCGTCAGGCCACAATACCAGCCCCGGCTACCCGAGCCACTGACTCAAAACCATCACAGGCTGCCCTGGAGAGGAACTTGGAACAGTCCTTGATCCCCAAGGTCAAGGCTTGGAACCATTGGAGGGGTTCCCTGACGAGGCCTGCTGCAAACCCCAACAGCTCTTGGGCCAGAGCTTTTAGGTACATGCCTATGTAAAGCTCATAGGCCTAGATCTGGCACCCGATTATCAAGCCTTGATAGCACTTGCACCCAAGGACATCGAGGGCTCTGGCCTCCCTCCAGGGGGGAACCGGGGAGGTGGTCTTCTAGCTCTTGAGTTTCTGCATGATCAACTTGACAACCATGGAGTTATGCGGGAGCTGGGGTTTGTGGAACCCTGGGTCCTTCTGGAGATGGTACATGGCATCGAGGCACCGGCTCACCACTGGTGCCGGCATTTCCCACATCTGAAGTAGTAGTCTCTCAAGGATCGGCTGCACGGAGAGTTTCTTTGGGTGGAGACTCATACTGAAGAATCTCCAATTCCTCTGTGCATGGGTCTTCTTCCACGGGGGCTCAGGCCACGCCCCTGACGAAGTCATGGAAGGCCATGTCCTCAAAAGGAGAGAGTGGCACCAGGGCACCGAGTCAGAGGGAATATCTCTGTGCTGCTTGCTGTATGGAGAGGCCTCATCATCCGTCTCCCACTCTGAGTTGAGTGGTGACGATGAGTCTGAGGCCCTGCGACTCCTTCAAGGCCAGTGTCGTGCAGAGGATCTGTGGTCCGAAACAGACACTGGTCGGCAAGGACTGGATGCCCAAAGAACAGGACCGGGATTTCGACCAGTGCCAAGGGTTTACCCGAAGCCAGTGGCGCTCTGAGTTTGGCTCAATGACAAGGACAAACCGGCCATCATCACCTGCTGCAGGGTCAGGTTAGCTGTGATGTTCTGCTCCAAGGCCACCATTCTGGTGTCCAGACCAGAATGCTCTGCAGCCTTCAGCATGGGCACAGAGGATCTCAGGCCCAATGCTGGCACTCTTGTGAGTGTGTCCTTGATGAGGGCTACGGCCTTGAGGAACCTCGCATGGTCTCTGCAGGTAAAGGAATCCTTCTTGAGGACCTTAGTGGGGCGCTTCTTGAAGTTGCCCGAGTCCCTCCAGGCGGTTTTACCGTTTTTTTCGGGTGCAACCTCAGCAGGCTTCGAAGATGACTTCTTTTTCTCTGGGTCAGAAGTCTTCTCGGAGAAGCCACTGCTGCGGGACCTCGGGCCTTGCGGAATGTGCTGGGCTTGGAGCTCAGTGTTTGGGAGGCTAACGCAGAGTTGGACCTGGGGAACAATTTCTCCTGCAACTCAGACCTTAATCTGTTGGTTTTAGGTGTCATAATCTGGCACAGGTCGCAGGAGGTGCTGTCATGGTCCAGGCCCAGGCAGCGCAAGCAGCAGTCGTTGGTGTCTATTACTGACATGGTTTGACTGCAGCAGTCACATTTTTTGAACCCACCGGGAGACATGGTGGGTAGCACCCAGACAGCGTCGACGACCCCTGGGTGAAAAAAAAGGTGCAAATGCTGGTCGAGGAAAATCTCTATGAAAAAGGGAGCCAAGAATGGTGCTGGCTCGAGGCAGGAAGAGGAACTGGTTGCTAACCAGGAAGCTTAACTTTTAAGGAATAATATGAGAATTTTTCTGGGGAAACAGGACTCACGTCCATTGGGCTCTGCAGATAAAAAGGAATCTGAGCAAAATGACACCTTTGGGTAGGAAGGTTACCATGCATGCATAGTAGCATATCCCGAAGGCTTTCTCTGAAAGTTGGGGAAATGCTTCCGTCGGCGCCAACATCATATGTGAGGACCGACTTCCTGCTTGTTCTTGGAGAATCCACTAATCTCCACTCTCTCAAAACCCCCTTCATATTTAATTTGCCACCTTTTCTGCCTTCCCTTGAGCTGTCCATCCTTGGGGATGGGGGAATTCTAGTAGGGGGGCGATTTCCATATTACCCTCTCTCACTAAAAGTCACCCTGAAACCCACTCAGGGCACAGACACATTTTTACTTTACCTATCAAATACTTGCCAGCTTTATCATAACATTTTCTGCCTGAAATTGCATCCCCCCACCCCCCAGCTACAAAACTGCCTACCCCTCTTTTTCTCCCTCAGATTGGAAACAAAATAGCTATTGGGTATTTCTTATATCTCAATATCTGTCATCCCTTCTTGGTAGGTGTTTCTTGAAGCATCTACAAACATATTATCCTAGCCCATTTCCTTAAACCAGTTGTTCCCAAACCTATCCTGGTGGACTTCCCAGTTAGTTGGATTTTCAGGATAGCCATAATGAACATTCATGAGGTAGATTTGCGTGCAGTGGAGGCAGTGTAAGCAAATCTTTCATGAATATTCATAGTGGATATCCCAAAAGCCTGACTGGCTGGGGAGCCTCCAGGACAGGTTTAGGAACCTCCGCCTTCTATATGAAGAATTAAGGCCTTTAACATTCATAGATATATGGCTTCAAAAGGACTGAAAATCATCACCCACCTTGTAAAAATTCCCTGTATGACAAAACCACCATCCCCATACAATATAATCTCTCTCATTCCCACTCCCAGGGCTCTATGAGACAGACCCACCAGTCAGCAGCCCAGCAACTCCTCGAGTCCTCTGCTCAGTTCCCTCACACACACCCCAGCCACACCACCATTCAACCCCAATTCACACTACCCCCCCCCCCCCCACCACATATACTATTTCGTACCATCCAAATCATGCTCAGCCAAGAAGAAAAAGTCAATGTCCAAGGCCTGCTCAAGCTATCCTAGCCAGTTAGCCGTCTTCTTCTGTAGGACTCTGCTGTGTCCACTCTCTTCATTGCTGGGCTTAAGGAGAATTACCTCAAGCGCTAGCCACCACACAGTGTGTCCTTTCCCAGGAGGATTTTAGCATTACACTTTGCTTAACCCAATTTGCTTGAGGATACACCAAAATTCTGATAATGTCTAAGCCTTATTTTGCTTCTCCTGCCACAGTAATGTAGCATGCAAACAGGAATGGTTACATATTTTAAGCCTTCCTTGTGAAAGTAGCAAGTTACCTTCTGAAATTCGTACCTCCTTGGAGAGGTTATTATTGTCAAGTCTTGTAACAATTTTACCTACCATTCTGCCTCTCATTGCTGCTCGTTCCTCACCAGGGTCATAATCTCTTCTTTAAGGCTAGTGTCTTACAGGCATGTATTATGCCACAGGGCCAGTTGTCTCTTTGCAGCCCCAAGCTGTGGTGTGCACGGTCCACTTTGATAAGTCCAGCAGAAGGCAAGATGAACCATGAGGTTCTCAGTGCCACTTTGCAAATATTTTGTACGATCTCCATGCAGTCCTCTATGGGGCTGCTCAGGCACACCTCTGATCTGGATGTTGTTCGAGTTCCAGCTAAAGTGGGAGAACTGCTCCCAGCGCAACATCTGATCTCCCTGCTTTTGAAGCTCATTTGCGCTATCTTCATTTTTCTCCACTCTCTTCCAGTTCCTCAGTGCACTACTCCCGCTTGCCTATTTCATGTTTCAGCTCAGCCATGGGGTCTTTTATGTCTTGCTTAGAGGCACTCTCTTTTCAGCTCCTTCAGCCGGTTCTGCACATCACTGTATGCAAATTGGGCCTCCTGCACATTACTCTGCAACTTTTGCAGACAAAGGTTGTGCTACTATATATTTCATGGGCTGAGGATGTCTTAGGAGGGCTATTTTCTGCTTCCCCTAACAGGGAAGGCAGCCATCTACAGTGGTGACATCATGGGGGGGGGGGGGGGATTTTAATCTCTTGGCAGTTTCTCCAAACATAGTAACATAGTAAATGACGGCAGATAAAGACCAGTATGGTCCATCTAGTCTGCCCAGTAAGATGGCAAGAGTAGGTGCACCTGCCACTCCGTGTAGGCCACCCCTCCCCATGTCTTTGTTTAGGGGTGAACGCAGCGCTCCGTATAGGACACCCCTGTTTGTTGAGAAATGAGATAGTTAAGTTTATTTTGATTTTATCCTGTTGCTGTAAAGGGATCCACTATGTCTGTCCCATGCCATTTTGAATTCTATCACTGTATTTGCCCCCACCACTTCCATTGGGAGGGCATTCCAGGCATCCACCACCCTTGCAGTCAAAAAGTATTTCCTGACATTGCCTTTCAATTAACCCCCTTGCAGCATCATGTTATGCCCTCTAGTTTTACAGTTCCCCCGTCTTTCAAAGAGGTTTGTTTGTTCATTATTTCTCTTTAAGTATTTAAAGGTCTGAATCATATCACCCCTATGCCTCCTCTCCTCCAGAGTGTACATATTTAGATCTTCAAGTCTCTTCTCATAAGGCTTCTGACACAGGCTCCAAATCATTTTGGTCACCGTCCTCTGAACAGTTTCCAGTCTTTTTACATACTTTGCAAGATATGGTCTCCAAAACTGCACAGTATTCCAAGTGAGGCCTCACCAGCAACTTATACAGTGGCATTAGTACCTCTTCCTTTCTGCTGCTAATTCCTTTGAATGCAAGCCAACATCCTCCTGGCTTTTGCCACCGCCTTGTCGCACTGTTTTGCCACCTTGAGAGCCTCAGAAATAATCACACCAAGGTCCTTCTCCTGGTCTATGTACACCAACCTCTCACCCCCTATCACGTACATTTCCCTTGAATTTCTGCTTCCCAAGTGCCTGACACTGCACTTCTTCGCATTAAATCTTCACTGCCAAGCATTAGACCATTCTTCCAGCTTTTGTAGATCTTTCCTGATGATATCCACTCCCTCAGGGGAGTCCACTCTGTTGCAAATTTTCATGTCATCTGCAAAAAGACAGACTTTTCCATTCAGTCCTTCAGCAATATCACTCACAAATACATTGAACAGTTCCGGGCCCAGAACCGAACCCTGGGGCACCCCGCTAATCACCCTCCTTTCATCCGAGTGAGCTCCATTTACCATCACCTTCTGCTGTCAGTCAACCAATTTCTGATCCGGTTCACCACCTTGGGATCCATCCCCAAACTACTGAGTTTATTGATATGCCTCCTATGAGGAACAGTATCAAAGGCTTTGCTGAAATCCAGGTAGATGATATCCATCGCATGCCCCTGATCTAGTTCTCTAGTCATCCAGTCAAATAACTCAATCAGATTTGTTTGGCAAGAACCTCTCTGAGCTCTTTCAGTATCCTGGGATGTATCCCATTCAGTCCCATGGCCTTGTCCTCTTTCAGTTTTGCAAGTTGTTCTAACACATCATCTTCTGTGAATGGTGTGGTATCTACTTCATTCCCATTTTTATATTTGGGAGTCACAGGAGGTCCTTCGCCAGGATTTTCTTTAGTAAAAACAGAGCAGAAGTATTTGTTTAGCAATTTCACTTTTTCAATGTCACTTTCCATGAGTCCATTCCCAGCACTTCTGAGTCCTGCAATTCCATCTCTGATTTTCCTCCTCTCCCGAATATACCTGAAGAAAGTTTTGTCGCCACACTTCACATAATTAGCTATCTTTTCCTCTGCCTTTGATTTTGCTTTCCTTATTTCTCTTTTTATGCTAAGGGGATTTGAACTCTGGTCTCTTTGGTCAGCAGGCAGGGACAGCCCTAGAATTGATCCAAAGTGTTGGAACCATAGCAAACCTAAAGCTTTACACCCAATCTGGCTGTCAAAATCTATTATTTAGCTTTGACTGTCTTGCTTTTGCTGCCCTCGGTGACTATCTAGTTTGCCTAGTGGTTGGGTCAGCCCTGTTACTGGCCACTGCTCTAATCACTAGGCTACTCCTCTACTCCTGATATCGGGGTATGTATGTTCATATATACCCCAACATCAGGGGATATTCTATCTTAGGAAATATCTCCCTGAAAAGAAACTCTGTAATCATCAGCTGTTCTCCTTTTTCAGTGGTCAGCATTTCTCTTTCCTGCTAGATCAGGGAGAAAACAGTACGGTAGTCATTTTTGGCAAAGTGAAGGATCGAATTTGTTGCTCAGGCAGAATATCTCCTTGGTAAAGGTACAGCGCTGCGTACAACTGGTAGCACTATATAAATGCTCAGTAATAGTAGTAAAGGAGTTAAAGTGGTGGTGGGTTAATAAGGATAAGACTGAAGCCCTAAATATCATTTTGGGGGTACAGGCAAGAAAGTCATTTGAAGTTCTTTTATCTTTTTAATTTTTTTAAAAGGCTTATATACCACTTTTCCAAAGATCAAGGCGGTTTACATTAAACAAAGTGAGATTAGACTTACCTGCTAATTACTGTTCCTTGAGGAACTCCAGTCCAGTCCCACACCTCTGGATAGTGTACCTCTTCCAGCAGCTTGAAGACTAAGCATGTCATCTTTTGATGACACCAGCATAAATACTGCAGGAACCGCCCATCAGCTCCAGTAACCTATTGACAAAGCAGACTCACAGGAGCATCAAAATAAGTGTTAGCTTTGCGCATACCATGACAGGATTTGTGGAGCATGATCTCAGTCTCTCAAATTTACTGCTAATGCTCAGTGTAATACCGTATTTCCTGGGTTATAAGTTGCATTTTTTAAATGACAACCTGCCAGCGTAACCTATACAAAAGGTCGAACGATATACTGATTTTACAAAGCTGTAAGCGAGGCCCGCCTTTCTGTTCATAGATATACTTGTCCCTGAGCCCTCCGCTCTATATCCAAACTCAAGTGGAGTTAATTAATTGTTATCAAAGAGGCCTTTATCAGAGGTATTAATCTCTCTAATCAATTCGACTGCTTCACCTATAAAACCCCCCAAACGTTCTGGCAGTTGTATCCAGGCCCTTTGATCACATACATCATATCCAGCAGACTGGTACGTATTCTGTACTATACTCTAATAGTTCAATAGTTTGTCTAAAGTAATTTATGTAATAGTAAAAGTATTTAGACAAATTTATTTTTTTACCCCTCATAGAAATGAGTAAAATGGTGTCACCAAAAATGCAAAACTCATACACAGCCAAATTCAAATTGAAAGCCATTCAGTACACAGAAGAACATGCTAATACAGCTGCTTAACGAAATTGTGGAATTACTGAAAAATTATTTTGAGATTAGAGGAAGGCACAAGGAAAACCAAGTTTAATGAAACATAGCGAGAAGGTAAATCATGGCTGCAAAGCATGGTGGCCTGAATTAGAAGCACATCTGCTTCAGTTTGTCGTAGAGTGGAGGGCCCAGGGACAAGGACTATCTACTGTGTAGGTGTGGTTAAAGGCAGTTCATATTGCCAGGGAAATGAATGTCAAGAGATTTAAGGCCAGTCATTCATAGTGCTACCATTTTATGATAATAAATAAATTAAGTATTAAACAAAGAACAGCCATGTGTCAGCAGCTCCCAGCTGATTTCTTAGAGAAAGTATGGAATTTCAGGGACTTCATAAACAAAGAAATCAACATGTACATAATAACGCCAGACTTCATAATTAACATAGACAAGGTTCCCTTAACTTGACATATCATTAGGGAGGTCAATCAAAAAAGGGTTAGAACAATAAATATTAGAACCACCAGATATGAAAAGACACTTTACTGCGGTGCAAGAGGTAAAAAGCTGCCATCTATTACCAAAAATTGTTAATGAAAAAGAAAGGATGGATGGATGAGAGCATGATGGTAAAATGGCAAATTGAAAATGTAAATGGTAAAATGCTATGTAAATAGTTTCAGCGGTCTCCCTTGCATGCATGTAAATAGTTTTGAGGCATGCCCTCACTCAATCTGTTCATTGTATAAAGTTCTAAACCTTGTTATATGTAACTGTTATTGTTAAAGTTCATTGTTATAAGGTAAACTGCCCCTGATCTCTGGGAGGGGCGGTATAAAAATGTAACCAAATAAATAAATAAAATAAAATGGCTGGAGCACTGCTTTAGTAAACGGCCTGATGATTTTTTTGTTGTTGTTGTTTTTTTTTTAAAGAAACAGGAAGCACTTCTTGTCATAGATAGTATGAGTGCTCATTTTACAAAAGACAAAGAAGAAAAATTAAATCCCTGAACACTCTTCCGGTTATCATTCCTGGAGATATGACCAAAATACTGCAACCGCTTGACAACAGAAGAATCAAAGCAGTGTTGTGTTGTCTAGGAAAACGGGGTGTCTCATGGCGACACAGCTTCATGGCTACTGGCCATATGTGCCACATCACTTTTGCGGAAGTGGCTGGGTGGCACTTTTGCAGAAGTGGCTAATTTCAAGATGTGCTTGGAAATTCTTCTTTATCATCAAGACTGTGCTCCCAGCACAATGGGAAATATTTCTGCATCTTTCTGACACATTTTCTTGGTCTCCGACTACATTTTCTTGAGTACTTCAGGAGCTTCTGCCTCCCCACGCAATTCACAGAATAATCACTCAGAATCACTGTTCCCTCTAAGCTGTGCGCGTGTGCGCGCGCACACACCTCACCGAGTGAGCGCACATACTTTACAACAGAGCGCACAAAAATTACGGTTCTGATTCTGATAGAAAACAACACAGACGTTCTTAAAATTGAAAAGTTGTTGTGTATTTATGGTTTTCACAAGTTCTACAATATTTTCTAGTGCAATCAATGTGGTGTACATACTGTATTCTGACATGTAGTCAAATTTTAAAGTATATAACTCCGAGTGTCGTTATGTGGCGCACAAAAATTTAACCTTCCTTCAAAAGCTGCACAGATGATATTTTATGCGCACACAGCCTACAGAAAATTAGAGGGAACATTGCTCAGAATACACACCTTTTATCAATGCCGTTCTGGTGTTTTTCTCCTTTATCACTATGTCGGGTTCTCTCACATCCAGTTTCTTATCAGTCGGAATGTGAATGTCCCAGGTGATCCTTGCCTCTCTATTTTCTGTAATTCTCTTAGGGTCATGATCCCATTGCTTTTCAGGCACAGTGATATCTGCATATATGTGATGATTAAGTTGTGTGCTTGTAGTATGGTGCAGATTAGTTGAAGGAAGAGGTTAAACAACAATGAGGATAGGGCCGATCCTTGGGGAACTCCTTGCTGTTGTAAGTAGGGCTTTGAGGTTTCATTGCCCAATTGAGATAGTGCTCTGTGAGGTATGAGATGAACCATTTAAGCATGGTGCCTTTCAGGCTGATTGCTTGTAAGTGCTGGATGATCAGATTGTGTGGGATGGAGTCAAAGGCAGCTTTGATGTCCAGGAATATGAGGATGAATCCTTTCTTTATTTTGTTGTTGGTTAGAACAGTGAGTAAGGATTCTACTCCATGTTGAGGCCTAAATCCATATTGCTGGGGGCCAAGTGGGTGTTTTGCGTCAGTATATTCTTGCAGTTGTGAGAGTCCTAGTCTCTCTATTACTTTTGCAAGGAACGGCAGGCTGGAGGTTGATTGTGTGGGGTCAGAAAGCGTAGTTACTCACCTGTAACAGGTGATCTCCGGGAACAGCAGGAATTTAGTCCTCACATATGGGTATCGTCGGTACCAACGGAGCCTGCGTGGGAACGCTACCCAGCGTCCAATAGGAACAATTTTGGGAGCATCCCTCAGCACATGCGTGCTGCCTTCCCGCCTTTCCAACTGTCCCTCTTCAGTTAAGTTTGTAGCTGAGTGAAAGGATAGAGGGAGAGAGGAAAGAGACAAAGAGAGAGAGAGAACTCCTAGGGGAGGTGTGTGGGTTGTGAGGACTAAATTCCTGCTGTTCCCGGAGATCACCTGTTACAGGTGAGTAACTACGCTATCTCCAGGAACAAGCAGGAATGTAGTCCTCACATATGGGGACTCCCTAGCTGAAGATGCCAGGGAGATAGCCCCAGGAAGGTGCCACCATCGAAGGTGAGAATCCTTCCTCCCATGGATCTCTGGTATCCCACCAGGGTTGGTGGGTAGGAGTTGGTTTAAGTTTGAAAGAGATTTTGAAGAACAGCTTGGCCAAAGAAGACATCCCGACGGGAGGCTTTATCTAGGCAGTAGTGGGCTCTGAAGGTGTGTACCGAAGCCCAGGTGGCTGCTTGACAAATGTCACCGATAGACACAGAGTGGAGATTAGCCATAGAAGCTGCCATGGCTCTCACATTATGAGCTGTAATATGGTTCTGAAGAGGAAGACCCTTACTCTCATAAGCAAAGGATATGCATTGGGCAATCTATTTGGATAAAGTTCTTTTGGAGACTGGAAGTCCCAAATGACTAGGGTCAAAAGCTACAAAAAGTTGTGAGGACTTTCTATGTTGCTGTGTTCTTTGTATGTAAAAGGCTAAGGCCCTTTTACATTCCAAAGTATGAAGGTTTCTTTCTGCATTAGAGGCGTGAGGCCTCGGAAAAAATACAGGAAGATAAATTGATTGGTTTAAATGAAAAGGCGAAACCACCTTTGGGTGTGGGTGAGTTCGAAGAACAACCTTATCATGATGAAATCTAGTATAAGGAGGATCAGCCACTAAAGCTTGCAATTCACTAATGCAACGGGCAGAGGTGATTGCAATTAGGAAGATGACCTTCCAAGTCAAAAACTTAAGGGCTGTAGTGGCCAAAGGTTCAAAAGGCAGCTTCATGAGCTGCCCGAGAACTAGATTTAGATCCCATGCTACCGGTGGTGGCTTGATGGGAGGTTTAGTTAATAAAAGGCCTCTCATAAATCTTGATAGGAGTGGATGAGAGGAAATTGGTTGTCCATTTAGAGGCTTATAAGAAGCTGCAATTGCACTAAGATGCACTCTTACTGAATTGGTCTTTTCTCCAGGACCAAGCAGGAAGTCAGTCCTCCCATATGGGTGATGTCGGCGCCGACGGAGCCCCCGTGCGGAGCATTTCCCCAGCTTTCAAAGAAAGCCTTTGGGAATTGCAGCGCGCATGTGCAGTCCCCTTCCCGCCCAAGGGTGCCATCTTGCGCAGTCTTCTTTTTTCCGCAGAGCCCGACGGACGTAGTTCGTTTTTCGCCGAGGAAAAAGTCGATTACCCTGTTTTTTGTCTTCCTTCTTCGGTTCGACGCCGGATCCTTTTCCCGCCTGGGCCCGATACGCCGGTATCGAGCCCACTCTCTCTTTTTTCGGTTTTTGTCCTTCATGACTAGCGTTCGCGCTATTTTTCTTTTTCACTGGCAGCCCTGTCTTTCGACCTCGCAGGGTCCCTTTTTCCCCCGATGGCTGCCAGCGGGTTTAAAAAGTGTGATCGGTGTAAGAAACTTATGTCTCTTACCGACACACATGACTGCTGCCTCCGCTGCCCCGGACCCGATCATGACCCGATGATCTGTGGTCCGTGTGGCAAAATGTCCTCGAAGGCGTTGAGGAGTCGGCAGCACCAAAAGGACAGAATCTTCTCTGACTCCGCGTCCGGACGGGCCCGGACCTCGTCAGAGGCCTTGACGTCTCGGGACTCCGGCCCCGAGCAGCGTCAGGGTTCCTCTGAGCGGGGGTCTCCTTCGCGGGAGCAGCGCAGGAAGAAAAAACCTGCGAGGGCGGTGTCGGCGGACGCATCTGGTTCCTCGAGGGCCAGGTCGCATAGCCCCGACCGCCGTCCCGGATCTTCGGAGTCGGAGAGGCCTGCCAAACAACCTCGTCTCGAGATGGAGTCTCCTGGGCACGTGAGTACTGTAGTCCTCGTGGACTCTCCTCCAGGGGAGCTGCCGTCGGGGCCCGAGTCGGGGGCTGCTGAGTCTCCTGAGCTCAGACAGGTTGAAGGCCTTGGAGAGCAGCTTGGCTGCCTTCATGGAGCAGCAGCGGGCACTGATCGCCGGTCTCACCGGTGCACCTGCCCCGACCACCAGGACATCAACGTCCAAGTCGACCCCGGAGGCCGAGCTGATCCTCGAGTCCATGTGAGCTCGAGTCGATCCTCGGCCACGGTCTCCCTCGGCCTCCCGTTCGGGACCGAGGTCGTCAACGCCGGTTCCCTCGGCGTCGGGGCGGAGGGCATCGGTGCCCGCCTGACCGGAACCACTCGATTCCTCCTCCGAGGAGTCAGGCTGGGAGACTGAGGATGAAGAGTCACCAGACACCTTTCGGACTCGGTGTGTCCCATCGGACTCACCGGAGTCCCAACCTTGGAGACGATCCCCACCGGAGGATACCCGGTTCTCGGACTTCGTGCGGGATATGGCCAAGGCCTTGGCATTCCCCGCGGATCCCGAGGAGGAGCCTCGAGCCGAGGAGCTCGAGGCCCTCCAGTATGACTCTCCCCCGAAGGAGGCCTTTACTGTTCCGGTTCCTCCAATGCTGGAGCGGCTGCTCTTCCGCATGTGGGAGACCCCGGCCTCGACGGCGGTGTTAAGCAAGCGGGTCGATTCCATCTATCGAGTCCGCAAGAGTCCCGGGTTCCAAAAGGCACAATTACCGCACCACTCCATGGTTGTGGAATCGGCCATGCATCAACTGAAAAGTCAGAAGATGCACTCCTCGGTGCCTCCCGGCCGGGAGGCCCGGAACCTGGATGCCCTTGGTAAGAAGTGCTTCCAGGGCTCTATGCTTGCTTGCCGTGTCCAGACATACCAGCTCTACATGGGCATGTACCTTCGAGACCTGGCAAAGGAGATTGCTGGGTTCTCTGCTGGTCTCTCCGAGGAACCTTTGCAGAGGTTCCAGGCCTTGTCCACTGGTATTCAAGAGTGCTCGAAGTTTCTCTCTCGAGCAGCCTACGATGGCTTCGAGGCTTCGGCCCGAGTAGCCGGGGCTGGCATCGGTGCCCACCGACAGGCTTGGTTACAGTCATCCGACCTCGAGCCATGGGTACAGGACAAGTTGGTCGATGTCCCCTGCCGAGGTGAAAACCTTTTTGGCAAACCCATGGCTGAAAAGGCTGCTGAACTCGAGACCGAGACTCTGACCAGAACTAGGCTGTCCAGAAAAACCTCTACCCCTTCTCAGAAGAAGGGCTCTGGAAAAAAGACCTTTTACCCGAGGAAGACATTTGCCTATAAACAATACCCTCATTATGAGGCCTCTGCAGATCCCCAACAGGGTCAGCAGGCCAAGGGGCAGGGTCATGGGCCCCGTAGGCAGAAGGCCCACAAGCCACCAACACCGACTCCTGCACAGCAG
Organism: Ichthyophis bannanicus; assembly: GCA_033557465.1. NCBI lineage: Eukaryota > Metazoa > Chordata > Amphibia > Gymnophiona > Ichthyophiidae > Ichthyophis > Ichthyophis bannanicus. The sequence continues at coordinate 345,210,143 of CM066032.1, forward strand.
GGCGGGGTTTTTTGACTCAGAAAGCATAGCCTCTCCTCCTCAGCTGGCTCACATCAGCACAGGAGGCCGGCTGGCCCTTTTTGCTCACAGGTGGTCAGCCATCACATCAGATACCTGGGTGCTCCATATAGTCCAAAAGGGCTATCTTCTTCATTTTCACCAGGTACCTCCCTCCTTTTTTCCAGGGGAGCCTCCAAGACCCCCTCTGCACTGGGACCTACTCCTACAGGAGTTAGCAAGTCTGCTAAAGGAACAGGCTGTGGAACCGGTGCCCCACCACCTGAGAGGTCACGGCTTTTATTCCAGTACTTTCTGGTACCAAAAAGAACAGGAGGCCTCAGACCCATCCTGGACTTGCGCAACCTCAACAAGTTCCTGGAAAGGGAAAGGTTCAAGATGCTTACCCTTGGAATCCTGCTGCCCTACCTCCAGCAGGGAGATTGGCTATGCTCCTTAGATCTAAAGGATGCTTATACTCACATCCTTATTCATCCAGACCACAGACAATATCTCAGATTTGTTGTGGGAGGAAACCACTATCAGTACAGAGTACTACCCTTTGGCCTAACCTCCGCCCCCAGGGTGTTCACCAAGTGCCTGGCGGTGGTGACGGCCTACCTAAGGCTTCAAGGTCTTTTTGTGTTCCCTTACCTGGACGACTGGCTCATAAGGGGCCAGTCTTCCCAGGAGGCCAGTCAAGCCACCCTTCGCACTGTGGCTCTGCTTCAGCACTTGGGGTTTGTCATAAACTTTGCAAAGTCCACTTTGCTCCCGTCCCAGAACATGGAGTTCATAGGGGCAAGGCTGGACACTCTTCAGGCGAAGGCTTTTCTGCCTGTGGACAGAGCCCACAGATTAATGGATCTAGCCAGGCAGTTTCACAGCAATTCCCTGGTCTCCGCCAGGCAATTCCTGAGACTTCTCGGCCATATGGCTTCCACGGTTCATGTAACCCCCAATGCCCGCCTGCATATGCGGCCTGCTCAGTGGAGTCTTCGAACTCAGTGGCATCAGGCCACAGGGAGCCTTGCAGATTCAGTAAGAATATCCACACTGCTTGCCTCCTCTCTGCAATGGTGGCTTCATCTTCCGAATCTGGTGCTCGGAGTGTTTTTTCAAACCTCTCCGCACTTTCAAGTGCTGACAACCGATGCTTCTCTTCAGGTTTGTGGAGCGCATTGCCAAGGGGCATGTACTCAGGGTCTCTGGACCCCTTGGGAAGCTGCACAGCAGATAATTTTCCTGGAGCTGCGGGCGATACGCTTAGCTCCGAGGGCCTTCTCCCATCTCACCTCTCAACAGTCTGTACTGGTCCAGACGGACAATCAAGTTGCCATGTTTTACGTGAACAAGCAAGGAGGCACAGGCTCCTTCCTTCTATGTCAGGAGGCACAACGGCTGTGCTCCTGGGGCGTCAATCACGGAATCCTTCTCAAGGCAGTCTACCTCCCAAGTCAAGAAAATTACCTGGCGGACAGACTGAGCAGGATCCTGCAACCACACGAATGGAGATTGAATTCATTGGTGGTTCAGCAGATCTTTCTGAGGTGGGGCCTCCCCACTATGGATCTTTTCGCCAGTCCTCTGAACTGGCAACTCCTGAGATTCTGTTCCAGACAACCGCATCCTCTCAGAGTAGCAGCGGATGCGTTTCTGCTCCCGTGGTCCAAAGGCCTACTGTATGCGTTTCCTCCCACGCCACTAGTGTCCAGAACACTGTTCAAAGTACTCAAGGACGGGGCCTCCATGATTCTGATAGCCCCCAGGTGGCCGAGGCAACCGTGGTTCCCACCTCTGGTGCAACTGGCGGTGGACACTCCTATTCCTCTGGGGATTCAACACGATCTCCTGTCTGAAGAACAGGGATCTCTCTTCCACCCCAACCTCCAGTCTCTTCATCTGATGGCCTGGCTGCTGAAAGGGTAGTTCTGGCTCCCCTACTACTGCCTAGAGGGGTGGAGGACGTAGTCTTATCCTCTAGAAGGTAACCACCCGGAAATACTACGCTCTTAAGTGGCGTAGATTCTCCGCATGGTGTGCTCAGCACAACGAGAATCCCTTCTCGTGCTTGGTAGTGGTAGTATTGCAATATTTGCTTTACCTCTCCAATCTAGGCCTTGTTCAATTCTGTCAGAGTTCACCTCAGTGCTCTCTCAGCGCACCACTCGCCGGTGGATGGGAGGCCTCTTTCCAACCACCCTTTGGTGGCTCGTTTCCTCAGAGGCCTCCTCCTGCTTAAGCCTCCTCTACGTCCACCGGCCCGAGTGGGATTTAAATGTGGTCTTACAGTGGATTACTTGTCTGCCATTTGAACCTATGGCTACCTGTCCTCTCCGTTTTCTCTCCTGGAAAACTTTGTTTCTGGTAGCTCTTACCTCTGCTAGGAGAGTAAGTGAACTTCAGGCGCTAGTGTCTGATCCCCCTTACACTAGGTTCTACAGGAATAGGGTAGTCTTACGGACTCACCCTAAGTTTCTACCTAAGGTTGTCTCCTCTTTCCACCTCAATCAGGAGTTGGTTCTTCCGACTTTCTTTCCCAGGCCGCATGCCAGACGGGCTGAGATGGTCCTGCATACCCTGGGACTGTAGGAGGGCGTTATCCTTCTACCTTGACCGTACGCGGGAGCACCGGAGGGCTGTTCAGCTCTTCATTTCTTTTGACCCCAATAAGTTGGGGTTACCTGTCTCCAAGCGTAATTTGTCCATATGGGTCGCTGACTGTATCGCCTGGGCTTATGGGGCAGCCGGCCTCTCGTTGGAGGGTCGAGTCACGGCTCATCGTGTCAGGGCGAAGGCTGCTCCAGTGGCTCATCTCCGCTCTGTTCCGTTGGCAGACATCTGCCGGGCCGCTACTTGGTCTTCAAGCCAGACTTTTGCAGCCCATTACTGCCTTGAGAGGAAGTCCCGCAGGGACAGTGCTTTCGGACAGGCAGTACTCCATAATCTCTTTGGGGTTTAGGCAACTCCTTCCCTCCGGCCCTGATGTTGGGCTACCGGTCGGGGGCGTTCTCAGAGAAGATTCCTTCCTTACGTTCTGACGCTCTAGAGGGAGCTCATTTTTTCGGTTTGGGGTCTCCGGTAGCCTTAAGCTGGGGAGTCCCATATGTGAGGACTGACTTCCTGCTTGGTCCTGGAGAAAGAGTAGTTACTCACCTGTAATAGGTGTTCTCCAGGAGCAGCAGGAATCAGTCCTCACAACCCTCCCTCCTCCCCTTGGAGTTGCAGTCATATGATTTATTTTTTGCTATTTTTGCTGTCTTTTAGCTATGTCATCAGACTGAGCAAGATGGCACCCTTGGGCGGGAAGGGGACCGCACATGCGTGCTGCAATTCCCAAAGGCTTTCTTTGAAAGCTGGGGAAATGCTCCGCACGGGGGCTCCGTCGGCGCCGCCGTCACCCATATGTGAGGACTGATTCCTGCTGCTCCTGGAGAACACCTGTTACAGGTGAGTAACTACTCTTAACCCAGAATTCGATAAGTGAAGGAGATACTCTAGTATCGATTCTAGGGGTATGACCAGGGGGGTTAATCCCCTCTTGGAGCACCATATAGTAAAACGTTTCCACTTGAACGCATAAGATCTTCTTGTGGAAAGTTTCCTAGAAGCCTGAAGAATATCTTTTACCTGCTGGGACAGGTTGAAATCCTGGAGATTTAAGCCTTCAGCAACCAGGCCGTGAGGTGCAGGGACTAGGGATTCGGGTGCCATAGCATCCCGTTCTCCTGGGAAAGGAGATCTGGAGCATGCCCTAACTCCAGAGGTGCCGCTTGAGAGAGATGCAGAAGCAGGGAATACCACGTTTGGTGTGGCCATCGTGGTGCTACGAGAATCATGCGACCCTTGTCTCTCTGAAGCTTGAAGAGTGTTTTGGGGATGAGGGGAATGGGTGGGAAGGCATAAAGGAAGTCCTGACCCCAGTGAAGGAGGAAGGCATCCCTTGCCTGACAGTTGTCCGCCAAAATCCTGGAACAGAACCGTGGAAGTTTGGCATTCAGTGGACTTACAAAGAGGTCTATGTCTGGAGTGCTCCAGAGATGAAATATCTTTGCCACCTGGTCTAGGTGGAGTGACCACTCGTGAGGTAGAAGTACTCAACTGAGTTTGTCTGCCCGAAGGTTTTGAATGCCTGGAAGATATAGCACTAGAAGGTGAATTTGATGGTCTCTGGCGAGGGCCCACAGTCGTAAAGCTTCGTTGCATAATGACAGAGAGCCTGTCCCGCCCTGCTTGCTCACATAGAACATAGCTACCTGATTGTCCGTCTGGACTAGGACTGTCTTGTAGCTGAGCTGGGCGTGGAACACTCGAAGAGCTAAATAAATTGCTCTTAATTCCAGGAGGTTTATGTGTAAACCAACCTCCTGTGGAGTCCAGGTGCCCTGGGTAGAGAGATGATTCAGGTGTGCTCCCCAACCCACCTGTGATGCATCTGTTAGGGTGGCCTGAAAAAGGTGTTGATGGAAAGGAGACCCCACTGACAGATTTTCTAGTGATTGCCACCACTGGAGGGACAAAATTAGTCGTTGAGAGATTGTTATTTTGTCCGACAAATGACCCGTGACCACTGTGTGGAGAGGGTTCACTGAGCTGCTCGCATGTGAAGGCGAGCATATGGGACTACATGAATTGTGGATGCCATGTGTCCCAGTAACAGCAGTAGTTCCCGAGCAGTGAGGGAGGATTTGCCTGCTGCTTGGGAAGCTAGCTGCATAATGCGAAGACAACGGGCTTCTGGAAGGAAAGCCCTTGCCTGTCTGGTATCCAGACAGGCTCCTATGAATTCTAGGCATTGGGAAGGAACTAGTTGAGACTTCGGGAAGTTTATTTCCAATCACAAGTATTGGAGGATTCGCATTGTACGGGACAGTGCAGTGCTGACCTCTGCGACTGTGGAGGCTCGAATGAGCCAGTCGTCTAAGTAAGTAAAGACAAAAATCCACAGGGTTCGTAGAAATGCTGCTACTACTGCCATGCATTTCGTGAACACCCTTGGTGCTGAAGCCAGACCAAAAGGAAGAACCCTGTATTGGAAATGTCTTCCCTTGAAAAGGAAACGTAAAAATTTCCTGTGATCTGGATGGATGAGAATGTGAGTGTATGCATCCTTTAAGTCTAGAGAGCAAAGCCAGTCCTGGCTTTGAAGGTATGGCAGAAGAGTTCCTAGAGAAATCATTTTGAATTTCTCTCGAAATAGATATTTGTTCAATTCGATTGTTTACCTTATCAGAATATGGAAAGACTAGGGGACATGCAATGAAGCTACAGGGTAAACTATTTAAGACTAATAAAAGAAAATATTTTTTCACTCAACGTGTAATCAAACTCTGGAATTTGTTACCGGAGGATGTAGTAAAGGCTGTTAGTGTAGCTGGGTTTAAAAAAGGTTTGGACAAGTTCCTGGAGGAAAGGTCCATAAACCATTATTAAGAAGGGACCCAGGATATCAATGCTTGAACCAGTACAAGCATTGTGGAACCTGTGTCCCTTGGGGAAACTGCTAGGTACGTATGACCTAGATTGGCCACTGTTGGAAACAGAATGCTGGGCTTGATGGACCTTGGTCTGACCCAGTATGGCATATCTTATGTTCTTATGTTCTTAGAATGGGTCTGTGTCTCCCTGTTTTCTTTGGAATAAGAAAATAGGGGGGAGTAGAACCCTGTCCCCTGTTGAAAAATGGGTACTTCCTCTATTGCCCCTTGGGCAAGAAGTGTGGAGAACTCGTGATCTAGCAGATTGTCTGCAGAGGTTTGTGAATTGAATTGCTTTAGAATTGTAGGAGGGGGTATGCTGTGAAAATGAAGTTTGTACCCCTCACCTACAATGGACAAAGTCCAATCTTCTGCTGTTATCTGATGCCATCTGTTGACAAAGTGGCATAACCTGCCTGGAATATTGGGGGGGTTGGGGACCCCTCAGAGGCAGGAAGGCAAAGCTCTCTAGGAAGGAGTCAAAGCCCTTGAGGGAGCTGAACCTGGAGAGCTGGTTGGGCTCTCGGGCCTTTTGGTTTCTTTTGTTTTCTTTTGTTGTCTGGTTTGTCCCTTTTGGGCAACTTGACCTGGAGTCTGGCTCTGTTGGGTATAGGAAGGATAAAACTTCCTCTTTTTGCTAAAAGAGGGTTTTTTATAAGTTTCCTTTTGGCTGGAGTGCTGTAGATTTTGACAATCTATCTAAGGTAGAATTGTCAGCATCTAACTCGTTACTCTTTTCCTGCCAGTTTTTGCTGAAGAGATTCTCCCCCGTGCAAGGAATGTTGCCTAACTTGTCCTGTACCCAAGTCTCCAAGTCTGATGCCTGTAGCCAGGCAATTTGTCGTGCACCAATGGCAATAGCAGAAGTTCTGCTGATGCATTCGAAGCAGTCAAAGGCTGCACAACTGACAAACTTGGAGACATCTTAAGCATGCTTAACTAGAGCAAGAAAATCTTGTCTCTTATCATCTGGGAGAAATGGGCTCATAAGTTCCAAGTCTCCTGTGACTTCCTTAAGGAACATTTCCATATATAGAATATATGAACTGATCCTAGCTGAAAGCATGGAAGCTTGAAAAGTTCTGCGTCCGAAAGCATCCAGAGTCCTGCATTCACGACCTGGAGGACTGGATAAATGTCTTTTTGCACTTTTCATCCTACGCATAGCTGACTCCACTACCATTGAATGGTGTGGCAGCTGAGTTTTCTGAAAGCCAGGACATGGTGGAACTCTATACATAGTATCAAGTCTCCTAGAGTGAGGAGAAGTAGTCAGAGTTGTCTCCCACATTCTGAGCATCAAGCTATGCAGAATTTCATGGATAGGCAGAGTAGCTGCCTCCTTAGGAGCTTTAGGATATTGGAGGATTTCCAATTCCTTTGCTCTGGGTTCCTCTTCAGGAGCTACTGTGATTGAAAGACCTTTGGCCATATCACGGATAAAATCCTGAAATGACATGTCCTCTGGAGGTGAGAGTCTGCATTGGGGAGAAGAGGGATCTTCTAGGAGAAACCCTCTAGTGCCAGCAGAATTGTCAGAGTCTTCGGAATCGGAGGAATCGAAATATTCCTGACCCCGATGTTCTTACAAAAGCACGATCCCGGTACCGATTGAAGTCGGTACCACTTTATCCACTCCAGCCAGAGGTGGAATGGGAAGAGTTACCATCAGGGCCGGTACCATCAGGGCCAGTACCGTCGGTACCGGCATCGGTGTCAGCACCGGTGCCCTTGGGACCACCGGTACCGCAGCTGAGAGAAGAGCTGCGATACTGCGTTCGATAGCAAGAAACCTCTGGTCTATCGACACTGCCGATACCTGGGTGTCGGTACCGGTAAGAACGGCCGGCACTCCTGAGCATGGCACAGATAGTTCTTGCGAGGCTGAGGCCTCGAGAACATCCTGAAGCCCCATCGATGCTTTGGAAGCCGAAGCCTCCCGCCAGGGCTGTTTTGCCGGTGTGGTTCCCTCAATGGCAATGCCAATGGCCTCTCGATGCTTAGCAGGAGAGCTACCCTTTGAGGACCGGCTTTTGTGTTTAGTTACCTGAGATCCATGGGAGGAAGAAGAGGCCCTCGACGATGTCGATGCAATGGATCTGGCATCTGAAGAAAAGAGGGTACCGAGCTTTGCGGCCCGGTTCTGTCTTCCTCTTTTGGTCATCCCCATGCAGGAGAGACATTCAGTTGGAGAATGGTCAGGTCCTAAACATTTTAGACACCAATCATGGGTGTCAGTGACGGAAATGGTACCGCCACACTTAGTACATTTTTTAAAACCACCAGTTGGCTTTTCCATGATTTAGGAAAAATGGGGCCTAATGCCCATAATGTCGCCTAGCACCAAAAAGGAAAGCTTCTGAAAAGAAACAAACAGTCTAAGGGTTTTGGTTTTTTTTATATGAAAAGAAAAGAACCGGCAGTACCGGTCGTGTGGTAGGCAAACGTGACCACAAGAAAGAATTTTAAAGACGGAATTTTCTGTGGTGACAGGGAATAGGTCCTGTTGGCTCTGCGGAAAATGAAGAACTGAAGAGGGATAGTTGGAAAAGCGGGAAGGCAGCGCGCATGTGCTGAGGGATGCTCCATAAGCGTTCCCGCGCAGGCTCCGTCGGTACCGATGATACCCATATGTGAGGACTACATTTCTGCTTGTTCCTGGAGATATGCTTCACATCCATATCAACATGGCTCACTAAACAACTTGTATAAGACTTGTTTTCTTAAAATTTATATTCATCTCCAAGGACACCAACTTCACACCACCTAATCACATAACGATTGCTGGAACCCAACTCAAAGTCAAACCACAAATACGCTACCTGGGGATCATCCTTGATCAACACCTCACACTTTCTCCTCAAATAACCATCTATCACAAACTCAAGACAATGCAATACCTAAGACCACTCCTAAAGCCAAGCAATTTCCACACAGTTCTTCAAGCGTTCATATTCCCTCATTTTGACTACTCCATCATCATCCTGCAAAGCTTACCTAAATCTACACTTCAGCCACTCCAACTAGCCATGAATACTGCCGAAAGGACTGAACATATAACCCCAATACTCAAACAACTACACTGGCTGCCCATCAAATCAATGAATCAGACACAAGGCCATTCACACAAGCTATTCCATGGACTGTGTCACCACGCCCCCTGCTGGTAGCTTGTTGAAGGGACAAGGTGGACATTTTTAATTATTTTGTAGAAGTAGGAAACCTTTTTGGACCAGAGGGATCATGGTCCTGGTAGTCCTTCTTAAAGAAATGAGTTGTGTGCGCCTTGTGTAGGGTCAAACAAAAGGCTTTTTATTCCCCTTTAGCACTAAGGTTCACTAAGAAACCAAAAAGTAGAATTTACCTTATTTTCAGGTTTATGCCAAAGTAATTACAGAGCAAGAAAACCGTTATGAGAGCTTCACAGTTCCTTGTAAAAATACACAGGGTTTTCAACACTGTAGTAAAACAAATAAACAAGCTCTTCTTTAGCTCAACACAGGCAAACAATATTGTTAAAGCATGTTCTGGTAATTACAGCTCTGGGAGAGACTCTAGGCTTTCAGCAATACACATCGAACAGTCCATTTGTTCTTCAGGCATCAACGGCTCTGGTTCCCCAAGCTCAATCTGCATGGGTTCCAGCTCAGCCGTGCTTTCTTCTACACCTGAGCTTTCTCTGGCTGAAATAGTTTGCAGTTCAGAAGTTCTCTTCCCTAGTTTCCAGCCTGGCAGTTCTGGGTTTAGCAAACAAGTGGTATGGCTTGTTCCTATGCCTCTTTGTAGTGGTTTCCAAAACTTCTGCCAGCTTTCTTTCCTCTCAGTATTGCTATCTGAGTTATAAGTCTTTCTAGGACCTGGCTTCTTTGTGAGAAATAAAGTATCACTGTACCTTGGCTCCTTGAAGTCTGTGCCACTGGTATTCCCCCTACCAGGCACCCTCCTTCTGATACCGTCTTCTCTGAAGACTGTTTCTTGGAGTTCTCTGGGCTGGGCTTGTCCTCCCTGGAGCTTAGCACTGCCACGTAAGGATTCCAAGCTCCTCTGCCTTGCAGTAAAGGAGGTTCCTCTATCAGGTCCTTTCTTCCTAGTATCCTTGGGTTCCTTTCCATATCCTTTCTCAGAACTTCTCTCTATGCATAGGCCTCTCTCTAGGCATGGCTCTCTCTCTTGCCGTGGCTCTCTCTCTGCTTCCTTCCTGCAGAGCCCTGCTTATAAAGCCCTTTTTCCCTTGAGTTTTCTGACCCTCTCCTCAGGTGCACCTGATTAGCTTCTGCTTCATCAGTACCTGGGTGTGTCAGCTCAGCATCTGCAGGCTCGTGCCTGCCCCCTCTAGCTGTCCTGCTAGGTAATTGCACCCTCTGCAAGTCAGTTGCTCTATGAAAAACAGTGTTTTTTTCCTAAGTTCATAGCTTCAGCTCTATCACAACTGTCTACTATCTACCTACAAACATTAATACAGAAAACCTCTAATAACAGATCCAAAAAAACCAAACTCTAGCAACACACTCCACAAACCATCCTTAAACATGAAAGCCAACTAATTCCACAACATCCTAAAGAACCTTCTCACTCTTCGTGCCAACATTATGGAATGCACTACTAGACCATCTCTGCACCACGAATGACCACACAGATTTAAAAAAATAATAAATTTAAAAAGTCATTTGTTCCTTGAACATTTCACCAATGAGAATACATAACCACTGTACCGCCAGAGTAACCATCCTATCTCACCCCCCCCCCCTCCTCATCCTCCCCGAGCCCAAGGCAGGCAAGCCATTACAGGGTCAGTGTTACTTCCCTGCTGCCAGGTTCTGCAGGCACATATCTCTGAGGAGCACTCTTTGAATCTTCAGGGGAGAGCTGGGGAGGAGGGGGGCACCGAGGTTATGTGAGGCTTGAAGAATCGTTTTCCAAACACCTTTCCAAACCTTCTGGCTGCTCAACTGGCCCTTAACAGTAAAAGAATTAGGGGCTGAAGCAATTCCCCTCCCAAAAGAGCACTGGTTTTAAGGGTGGCTCTAATGGAGCCTCCAGTGCTCGGCTCTAGTGAGTAACTCACCCCAAGGATGGTTGCTCATGAACAAAATCAGTCTTTTAGAGCTTTTTCCAGATTTCTTCAGAGCTGTAAAAAGTTACATCCACCACTTGCTGGAGACAGAGAAATACTGACATATCTCCTTAGCAGAGGTCATAAGCAGCCTCTGGAATGTTTCTGTTGCCACATCTGCTGGTAGGGAGACATCAAACTTGCCTGGACTGGTCTAGCATGAAGATATGGAATGATTCTTTAGTCTTGGGAGTGAACCCAGGGAACTGGAGAAGGGCAGATGTGGTCTTTCTCCACAAAAGCAGAAGTAAGAAGGTTGGGAAATACAGGCTAGTTAATCTGACCTTTGCGGTGAGTAAATTATATGGAAAAACTGCTATAAAGATAGTGTTATTTTGGGAATCCAATGGACTGCAAGATTCAAGGGTGCATGGTTTTATTAAAGGTAGGTCTTGTCAGATAAATCTGATCAATTTCCTTGATAGAGCGATCACAGAGTTGGATTAAGAGAGAATGCTGGATGTACTGTACTTAGAATTCAACAAAGCCTTTGACATGGTTCAACATAGGTGATTTATAAACAACTGAGCGCCCTTGAGATGGGCCCTAGTGACTGACTAGGTTAGAAATTGGTTCAGTGGGCAATGAAAAAGGATAGTAGTATATGAAGTTCACACTGAAGATAAGAATGTTATAACATGGAGGGATCTAGTAAAACTTTAAGAATGTTCAAGAATTTGGCAGTTAACATTTAATACTAAAAACTGCAGGGCTGCAAAAAGTCAAGGAACTTATAGTGTAGGGGTGAAGTACTTCTGTGCATCAAAGAAAAGTGGTACCTAGGGGTGATTGTTTGATATGATCTCAAGGCAGTCAAATAGGTAAAGGCCAGAAGGATGCGTGGATGTATCCTTGCTGAACACACTATTAAGACGTTTATCTACGCCTTTGTGAGGGTATCAAAGAACAGATACCCTCACAGCCTTAATCATCTCCAGTCTTGACTACTGTAACCTACTCCTTGCTGGTATCTCTTTGAATCATCTCTCTCCCCTTCAATCTGTTCAACACTCTGTTGCGCGGCTAATCTTCCGCCAGCCTCGTCATGCCCATATTACCCCTCTTTTCAAGTCACTTTATTGGCTCCCTATCTGTTTCCGCATCCAGTTCAAAGCTTCTCCTGCTGACTTGTAAATAGATTCATTCTGCAGGTCTTCACTACTTTTCTTCTCTTATCTCTCCTTACACCCCCCCCGCCCTCGGGAACTCCGCTCTTCTGGCAAATTGCTTCTATCTGTGTCCTTCTCTTCCATTGCTAACTCCAGACTTCACTCCTTTCACCCTGCTGCATCTTAAGCTTGGAACAAACGACCTGTGTCTGTACGCCAGGCACATTCTCTGACCCTTTTCAAATCCAGGCTGAAAACTCACCTCTTTGGTGCTGCTTTTGGATCTTGACTCACCTGATCTCCTTGTTTCTTTACCTTTATCCCTGTCTACAGCTTCTGTGTTGTCTGTCTTGAAGAGACTGTAAGCTCTGATGAGCAGGGTCTGTCTCTTACATGTCTGTGCAGTGCTGCGTATGACTTGTAGCGCTATACAAATGCTCAGTAGCAGCAGCAGCATAGGGAGAGGAATGTCTTATAGGAAGGAGGAGGTGATAGTGCATCTGTATGAGTCTTTGACAAGACCTTATGTAAAATTCTGGAGACCACATCTTCAAAGAGATATAAACATGACCAAGTCAGTGAAGAGAGCGGCGACTAAAACGGTCAGTGGTCTTTGTCAAAGCATACAGACAAGATCACAATATGTATACTTTGGAAGAAAAGTGAGAGAGGGGAGATATGATAGAGATATTTAAATATCTGTGTGGTTAAATGCACAATTGAAAGGAAGCTCTTGAACAAGGGGGTATAAGATCAAAGTGAAAGGGGATAGACTCAGGAGTAATCTCAGGAAATATTTCTTTACAGAAAGGGTGGTGGAGATAAGGACAATATTTGAATTCAAGAAAGCAAGCGGCACACATAGAGGATCTCTGAGGGGGAGAAAGGGATTGTAGAGTTTAGTAGCTGATATAGTTGCGGCAGACTGGATAGGCAATATGGTCTTTATTTACCGTGTCACAGACACAGTATTCTGCCAACCTTCAGTCTGACAACTATAAAATAAGTAGGGTTCCAAGCATCATTTGGACAGCATGAATGAAACGTCCTCTGCTAACGTGTAAAAAATGGGGCAACCTGAGAATATAATTTGAGAGAGAGATCAGAAATGGCTGTACTCACGTTTTCTTCATCTGTATCTTCTCAGCATGGCGCTGTTTGTGATAGAGTTTAGCTTTCAGGCCAATCATTTTCTTGGCCTTTTTTGAGCGTTCATGAGCCTCGCGGCCTTCCTTCTTCCTCTTCTTCTCATGGTAGTCCAAGCGGTAACCATATCGTTTACGATGTAATTCAATGTACTCGTTCTGTGGCTGTATTATACAAGAAATAAAAGGGATTAAAGAGCTACCCTTTCATACATACACTCTAGAAACGCAAAAAATGTTGTGTAAAGGTTGTTATGGTTATGTGAGCCCCAGATTTGCATTTGGAAAAGTATGTCAACAGCTGCTGAAGAGGGCTGGACTATCCTCTAAAACTAGCCCAGAGAACTTGCCTTTGATCTTCATTTCCCACTCCCAACTACTTATAACTATGGACCCCCCCCCAATTTACCATGGTCTTTATCTGCTGTCACTTTCTCTGTTTCTATGTAAAATATTGTTGTCTTTGAAATACTACTTTTAGTTTAGTCACCTGACCTATTTCATCTAGATTTTCCTACCTGTACATCTCTTAACGCCAGGGTTAGCAATTTCTCAGGTCACCATTTACCCAAGTGTCTACAATTTCCATTCTAGTGTCCAAAGCTTTGATACACTGAATCAGCAGTTTCCTGCAACATTGACAGATGGCCAAAGCTGTGAAGCTGGCAGCATGGAGTAAAGAGCAAGATGGCTATATCCTTCTTCATAGTAGCCTAATGGTTAAGAGGTGGGAATTCAAGTCCCACTAGCACTCCTTGTGGCCTTGGGCAAGTCACTAACCCTCTATTGCCTCAGAAGAATCCAAGATATCAATGTCCCTGTTTAATGTACATTACCAAGTTACAATGTAAACTGTTTTGACTGAAATGATAAAATGATATTAAATCTATCTAGCAGGTGTTTTTTAAAATTTATTTTTCTTCATTATCCCCCCAGGAACAGAAAGTAGCATCAGAGGAGAGGCAGGTGTGGGTAGTAGACTTGTACTATCTGCCTTCAGACATTGTTCCAATGGAGCAAGAAGGTACAAGGGAGTAGGAGCAGGAGATACAAGGAACAGAAAAAGAATGAATCAAGCAGGTGGGGTTGCAAGTAATGTTCCCTAGCTCAGAGATGGGACACACTGGTCCTCCAGTGCTTCAAACCGATCTAGGTTTATTTGCATAATTTGACTACTCAAAAAAACCAGACCTACCTGTGGAAGTCTACTACCTTATCTGGTGTTCATAAATTTCTTGTGTCCCTACCTAAGGTGTGCGGGAGGGGGACATAAAATTGAAACTTCTGAACAAGTGTCAGAACTTGGTATAACCTCTCTCTGGGGCTGATGCAGAAAGCTGTATTCTGTTTCAGCGCAGCATTTTATTGGTGCTTTTCCAGTGCTAAAATTGCTCTATAGTGCAGAAAGCAAGCAAGGGAAAAATGCCAGCAAAACCACTGCGTTAAAACCACAGTTTTTTCACTTTTATTTTACTGCTGGATCCTTACACCTGCATGAAGCAGGCATAAAGATCTAATGTGAGCCAGAGATCCCTCCCAGAATGACCCCCTCCAATCACAGGCCCTCCCTGTGCCAAAACGATAATGTCCTCGTCGGCACTCATCCCTCCCTGAGGTATTTCAAAGGTTGGGGGTGGGTGGGAATGATGCACTGTGTAGAAGCAGGAGCATGTGGGCATCCTGGAATGTACTGGGCAAGGCCAAACTGCCATATATGGCAAAAAATGCCTTATATGGGAGTTACTCCTTCCCCCCTAAGATGCACAACATGGGGTCATCTGTGAGGATGCATCTGAAGATAAACCCTGGGGGGGGGGGGTTAACCCTGCCATATAAGGCTATTTTTGGTATATATGGCAGTCTAGCCCTGCCCATCCAATTTTTCAAGGCAGGTGTGAGGGAGTGACCATGAGGGCATGACCCCCGACCTTTGAGGTACCAAGGAGGGGTTCTGCCTTCAAATATTGCTTCTTGCTATGTAAAATAGGGAGGAGTGGCCTAGTGGTTGGGGCAAGTTATCTTTGGGCTGGAGGATCAGGGGTTCAAATCCCGCTAGGGGACAGCAACCTTGGTCTGGAAGGTCTAGAGTTTCCAATCTCACAGGTGCTCCTTGTGGCCTTGGGAAAGCCACTTAACCCTCCATTGCCTCAGGTACAAATAAAACAGAATGTGAGCCCTTTGGGGAAAAATATATATACAGTACCTGAATGTACAGTACACCGCTTTGACTAGTAGAAAAAGAGGTTTAAGCACCTAGTTAAATAAAATGTCCATACCGAGAACCCTTAATTTCCAAGCTCCTTTCCTAGTTTTTATTAATTTTGTTAGAAAAGCCTTGAAAACCTCTCTTTTCCAGGAATATTATGATCAATTGTTAATAACTCTCAAGCTATTACATAATTCTGTCATCAAAACTCCACTCCATGTATTAGCTGAGCCAATCGATCTACACCCCTTTTCTACTTTCTTCTCTCCTCCTCCACCGCACTACTAACTCACCTATTATCTCGTGAGGATACCAGCCCACTTCACCTTCAACATTACCCACAATTACACACACCCCCTTTGGTCTCCCTTTCCCCCACCTAACATAGTACCTCCCTCCTTACTTCCTGATTTCTCATCTCGTAAATCTGATTTGATGTACATTATCGCCCCGTAAACCAAAGTTCAATGTCCTGTTCAATGTAAAGTTCTAAATGTTACTACGTTATATGTAAATCACTTTGAATGTAAGAAAGGCGGTATATTAAACTTGTTAAACAAATTTCTACTTAATTTATTTAGGGTTTTCTGGGCAACACGGCATCTGACTGAATGTCCAGCTCTCACATGTTCTCCGCCTCAGCGCAGCCGGAATGGGCAGGAAGTGGAAGTCCAAGCTCTTTCCCTCCGGGGCAGATCTTTTCATGATAGGGGCACAGATGACACTGCTTGAATGCAGTTTGGATTCAATCCCAAGAGACAGAACTTTGGCGAGGCCAGCATTGTCGACATCGGCTGGGAGTGGGGCATCTTTAAGTCCCAAACAATGGACCGCTCTGCTACAGCCTGAAAGTTCAGCTGGTGGTGCCAATCCTCAGAGGGCTGCTTCTCAGATGGGAGGTGGTCCGGAAGAGTGTGTGGAGGAAACCCCTTTGGCGGCGGCATCAGCAGGGGATAACAGCTAATGCTTCCAGTTTGGAGGGTTTTGGCTCCACAGCAAGGAGAGAAGTGATATTTCCAGCCCCAGAGGTTTTGTTAAAACCTGTGGTGGTAATGATGGAGTTGTTATGGGAGGCTGTGGCCACGGTAAACTCCTCAATGCTGGCAATGACAGGGTTTTTCTTCTCGTGAATTAGTAACGTTAAAAGATATGGATTTGGTGCTATCTCAAGAACAGGTGAAGGATGTAGCCAGGGTGGACCTTCTGGAGGCCAGGCATGGTGAACTCCAAGAACTTGTGAATACCCAGATCAAAGACTCTTCTATCCTGGCACACAATTTACAGCATTTGGAGAATGTATTCAGATATAACAACTTGAGGTTTGTGAACTTTCCCAAGACTCCTTTACTCGCTCCAGCTGAGATGGTGAAGAAATATCTGCAGGATGTCTTAGGTGACAAATTCTTACTAGGCATATCCATCACAAGGGCACAATTTATATCCTCGCAGCCTGAAACCGGGTCCACTGTGGAGGAGCAAGAGATGCAGCCCGCCAGCGTGGGTTAGCAGATTTGACAGCGTTCTTGGAAAGTTCCCTAGACATGGTTACTGGTAGATTCACCTTGGTAGTAAACTCTGCCCTTGAAATGAACAGTAAGTAATATGCACAAATTTTTATGGGGGCTAACGTGCAAAGTTTTCCCGACTTCTCAAGGTCCACCCAAAGGAGATGCAAGAATTTCCTGGAATTAAAAAACAGGGTCATTACTTTGGGGGGTTCTTTTCTTTTGAAATTTCCCTGTAAGTGTTTGGTCTTTGACAGTAAACAATTTATTTTCTTTGACCCGAAACAACTGGGGTTTTTTGTTGGCATGGGAGGGGGAGGGGAGGCTATGGGCTGACTCCTATTTGATGCTGGCTGTTCTGGTCTTGGGGTCTTAATTTCCTTTTTTCCAACCTATGGTTGGTTCTTTTCTATTTTTCCTATTTCTTGCCTGCTGTATTATTTGGTCTAATATTGATACAAGGGTTATGTGTCTGTTCTTTTCCTGCTGCTTTGACCCGGTGAAAAGCGGGATATAAATACAGTTAAATAAATAAATAAACAAATAAAATTCTCTTTTGCTAATTGTATTTGTTGATTTGTACTACAATACCTTTGTGGATTTTCTTTTCCTTTTGTTGGAAATATTTGTACTGGAAAATTGATAAAGACTAAATTAAAAATAATCAATTTGTTTAGTAGTATGTTGCTCACACCTTTCCTTAGTGCAGAATTTTTGCTTCTCTACTGATCTCATTCATTTGTTTGGAGGTGGGGAACAGGGGCAACCTAATTCCACCTGCTCCCTTCCTTCTCCTTCCCAGTGGTTCTCAACCCAGTCCTCTGGGACCATCAGGCCTTCAGGATATCCACAATGAATATGCATGAGATAGACCTGCATGCACTGCTTCCATTGTATGCAGGTCTCTCTCATGCACATTTATTGTTGTTGTTGTTGTTAAGTGCCATTGAGTCTGTATTGACTCATAGCGACCCTCTGGATAGTTGTCCTAAACTGTGTTCGGTCTTCAGTCAGACATCCATAGCTGCTGTTATTGTATCGATCCATCTCACTGCTGGCGTTTCTCTTTTCCGCTGACCTTTTTTACCTTGCCAAGCATGTCTCTCTCTAATGTTCTCTCTCTTCGCATGATGTGTCCAAAGTATGAAAGTTGAAGTCTTGTCATCTGAACTTCTAAAGAAAGCTTAGGTCTGATCTCCTCTAGTACCGACTGGTTTGTTCTTTGGGTAGTCCATGGTATACACAATATTGGTTGCCGGCATCAATTTTCTTCCAGTCTATCTTTTTCACTGTCCAACGTTCACATCCATATGACGTTATTGAAAATACCATGGCTTAAACGAGTTGAATCTTTGTATAGAGACATCTCTGCTCTTAAGAATCTTGTCTAGGTCCTTCATAGGCATTCTGCCAAGAGCAATGCATCGTCAGATTTCTTGACTGCTTGTTGTTTCTTTATTGATAATTGATCCAAGTAGGTTAAAGTTGTCCACTATTTCAATTTCTTCTCCATCAGCAATGAACTTACTGATTTTGCCAGCTGTCAGGATCTTTGTCTTCTTTACATTAAGGTGCAGGCCCATTTTGAGACATAAGAACATAAGATATGCCATACTGGGTCAGACCAAGGTCCATCAAGCCTAGTATTCTGTTTCCAACAGTGGCCAATCTAGGTCATATGTACCTAGCAGTTTCCCCAAGAGACCATGTTCCTTGATCTTGAGAAGCAAATGTTTCAAATAATCTTCACTATGCTGAAAGGGAAGGTTGTTGATAAGTCTCCCACCAATCTTCACACTTCATACAGTCCTGCTTCTCTGATGATTTGTTATGCATATAAATCAAAAAACAGGTAGGGGGAAAGCATGCAACCTTGTCTACACCTTTGCTGGATTTTAAACCATTCTGTTTCTCCTTGTTCTGTTCAAACTGCTGCTTCTTAATCATTGTAAAGGTTGTGCAAAAAACATAGAAATATGAGGACAGAAAGAGACCACATGGCCTATCTAGTTTGTCCTTAAGAGAACGATCAAATGTTCTGGTATGCCCCATGCTTCTTAATGTGGCCCAGAGTTTGTCATGGTTTACAGGCAAAAGCCTTGCTGTAGTCAATAAAACACATATAGATATCCTTTTGGTATTCTTTAGTATTTTAAAGGATCCATCTCACATCCACAATGCAGTCTCTCATTCCTTGTCCTTTACTGAACCCTGCTTGCACTTCAGGAAGTTCTCCTTCAAGGTATGGTTGTAGTCTCTGCTGAATAATCGTCAGTAGAATCTTGCTGGCATGTGGGATCAGAGCGATTGTGCGATAATTTCCACAGTCAGCTGGATCACCTTTCTTCTGTATTGATATAAACACAGATCATAGCCTGGCCCGGGGGTCCCAAAGGACTGGGTTGAGAACCACTGAATGCATTCTCTGAATAGGTCACATGTTTCCATCCTGTCATATTTTCACTATTTTAAAGTCTTTGTCAACGAGGTCAGATACGGACATGCTCCCGGTGAAATTATTATATATAAGGCTACAGACCCAATAACCTCTTGGTACGTGCTCTCAATTGAGAGCGGGACCGCGGTCCTGAGATTTACTCTCTGCTCGTCACTCACCATGGTGGCAGCTACTCCTCCGGATGTCTCACACGCTTCTTCTCAGACACGACACACCAGTCCCGGTCATCACTACCGAAAGGAAAAAGGAAGTCCCGTAGCAAAACACTTCCGGGTTAAAGTTAGTTTCTTTTTCAAAGGAAATGCCGCTGCAGATCCTGGATCAGAACTATTCTGGGAGCAAACCGGAAAAGTCTGCTCCTGACTGTTCAGTATGGAAGAGAACATTCAATTTGACAACTCCGACACCCGGAGACAGCTGGAAATTGCGAAAGTAGAAGGCATACCAGTCCGCTGCGGCCCGCGGGGTACCCTGGGAAGAAGGTCCTGTCCTGGCAGGTTGAGATCACGTGGCGTCGTTGACCTTCATTGGATGACGTCGACTGAAATCGCCGCAAGTAAGGTGAGGTTGGTTGGTGTTTGGTTTTTCTTGGAGTTTCGGCTATGTGCGGGATTGGGAAGGGGAAGGTTTCGCTGCTTGCGCGTTGGAAAGGGGTCTGGGTGCTCCTCGCGCGCATGTGTTTTGTTTAATACACCCCACAAAGGCAGATAATTGCAGTGTTGCTTTAACTTTATATGCGCTTAGTTAACGAAGTAAGTAAATTAATAACACTTTAAATGTCTGGTTTTGAGCTTCTGGTGCTTACTAAACAAAACATTCATGCGTATATGGAGAAGGGGAAAGATAGACTGTAATTGGATCAATCAACATTTATATACCGCCACTTCCAAAGATCAGTGGCTGTTTACAATGAACAGCGAACAAGGTACATTAAAACATCAGTGAAACTTATTTACAGAGATACAAACGTCATATAGAAGCTTTAACATTGCAATATGATTAAACTTTATACAGTTGTTGAACTATTTGCAATCGTTAGGAGACAATGAGTAGGATGTTTCGGGCTATATAAAGTTACATATGCTATAGAGCCATTTAAGGGGAGGCGTTATGGGGTGTCTTGTGGTGTTCGAGGTGGTTGAGAAGGATTAAGGTCAAAGTGCTGAATTAAGAGGAATGTTCTGAGTTCCTTTCTAAAGGACTGGAGATCTTTTATAAGCCTTAAGTTGTCTGGGAGTGCATTCTGAAGTGTGGGTGCAACATATGAATGCTCTTGAGCTGGTGATTTTGTTTGTGTTGTGGATATGTGAAGGGATTGCAAGAGTGTTTTGTGAGTAGGTTCTTCTGAATCTTGTAGGGTGTGAGGGGGTTATGAGGGAGGAGAGATAGGAAGGGGCTCTATTGTTATATAATTTTGAAGGTTATCATTAAATATTTGGTTCAAGCTTCAATGGATAGCCAGTGGAAGCTTTGGAGTAGTGGTGTGACATGCTCGTAGCAGTGAGCATTGTTAATTAATCTGGAGGTTAGGTTCTGAGCCATCTGGAGGAGTTGTATGGTTTTTTTTGGGTAGACCATAGAAAATGCTGTTACAGTAATTGATGTGTGGCGTGATGAGGGCTTGTAAAACAGATCAGAAATCATGGCTGTCCAGAAGGGGTCTGAGCAGTCAAATTGTCTTTAACTTGAAGTAAATAGTCTTGGTTAAAGATTTTATGTATGAGGCCAGGGTTAGGGACTGGTCCAGGATAATACCTAGATATTTGACTTCCTGTTTGACTTCAATGTCAGTATTATTAATATGGAGTATAATTAGCAGGGGGGGAGAAGTTCTGGTTGTGAGTAAAGTTTTTCTGTTTTATTTAAATTAATGCATAGGTTCTGTAAATTTAGCCAATCAGCTATGTCTTAGGCATTCTAGAATCTGAGGGCAATTAGGGTTGGAGATGTCAATTGAGTGGTAGAATATTATATCGTCTGCGTATAAATGGAAATGGACTTTGTTTCCTCGGTATGTTGCAGAGGGGTTATATGTAGAGGTTAAAGAGGAGGGCAGAGAGGGGAGCCTTGAGGTACACCCTGGGATTGGTTGAAAGTTAAGGAGGTTTTGTGCCAATCAGAATCTGTTGTATGCGATCGGTGAGATAAGATTTGAACCATTGTAACGCAGTGCCTGTTAGCTTTATGGTTGATACTATCAAATGTGGCAGTAATATCTATGAATACAAGCATAAATACTTGTTTGCAATTATTGATGCTGCAGAGAAGAGTGTTTGAGGGATAGCATGAGGGTCTCAACACTATGGTACTGTCTAAAACCGTGTTGTTGGGTATCCAGGGGGGCATTCACGTCAACAAAGTCTTGAAGTTTTATCTGAACTGTTTTGTTTTTTTTTTAAATTATTTTAGTTAGGAATGGAAGGCTGGAGATGGGACGGTAAGAGCTAGGGAGAGATTTATCTGTTACATTAGATTTGAGAATGGGGCGTATGATTGCTAGTTTTAGTGTAGAGGGCGTATGACCCGTTTCTAAGAATTTATTTACTATGCCAGGTATAATAGGTGCAAACTCATCTTTCATGGTCTTGATCCAGCTGACTGGGCATGGATCAGATGAAGAGGTTGTAGTGTTAAGGTTTGTTTAAAATATTTTTGAGTTGTTATATGATGATGTGGTGGAATGTACACCATGTAATTTGGTTAAGGTGGCTGGGAATATTTAAATCTAGGTGATGAAGCTTTTCACGGCATTTTCAGTGACATGTATACTTGTAGGTGGTCGCCATTCTGTAAGTACGCTTCTGGGCCAATTGTGCCTACTTTCATTGGTGGTGTGCACATGACTGGAGCTTGGGCAGAGTGCAACTTTATACACATTATATAAGGCTATTAATTACATATAAATGCCCATGCCTAGATTTTTCAAGAATGCAACAGCTATAGAGCTGGGGTAAGTTCTCCGCAACTAGATTTAATGGACATTTTCTATGTCCCAACATTATGGAATGCCCTCCCACCACAGTTAAGAACCATCAAAACCACAGAGGACTTCTGAAAGAAACTTAAAACCCAACTGTTCCTTGAATTCTATGGGGCGGATCCCCACTAGGACCAACCTTCCCATGTGACTCGCTACCCTATCCATCATAATGTACATACGTTTTTTTCACTCTCGGTTTAGTAACCCCTGCCTTGTCATTCCGTACATCCTATTCCCTCTTCTCCCCCCCCCCCCCCGATATTAACTACGGTAAATGTAATTGTCCCGATCTGAGGCTTCTGCTTTCCTGTCTTCTCTTAGCTCTCTTTCTGTGGTCTATGGTCCATCTGCCATTTCTTCTTTCGTTTTCTTCATGTCTTTCCATCAGCCTATTTCCAGTCCCAGTAACCCTCCCCAGTATCAGCCCCTTTCCAGTCCTCACTCTCAGTACCTTCCAATGTCAACTTGCATTCCCATGACTGCAACTGGTGTCCATTCCCTTTCAGTCCTCCTCCTTCCCCACTGACCAGTCCCTTCTAGTACAAATACCATGGCAGCCCCTCTCGGATCCACTCCCTTCCAGTTCCATTCTCCCGTCCCCTCGTATCAGCCCATTTGTAGCTTTAGCCCCTAGTTTTCTTCCAGGGCCAGCAGCTCTATCCTCCCCTCGCCACAATCAGCCCATTCCCAGTCGAAGCCCCCCAATCAGCTCGCTTCCAGTGCTAGTCCCCCCTCAACCCCATTACCAGTGCCAGTCCCCCCTCAACCCCATTACCAGTGCTAGCCAATACTAGTCCTACCCCCCCATCAGCCCATTTCCAGTCCTAACCTCCCCGATCAGCTCATTTTCAATGCTAGCCCCCCATCAGTCCATTACCAGTCCTACCCCCCTATCAGCACATTCCCAGTCCCAAACCCCCCCCTTGATCAGTCCATTCCCAGTCCTAGCCTTCCCTAATCAACACATTACCAGTCCTAGCCCACTCCCCACCTGCCCATTATAATCCTAACCCGCACTGTCTCTCCCCTCTGTCCAGCATTTATTCCCCGTCTCTCCAGTATGTCCCCCTGTCTCTTCCCTTTGTCCATGTCAGCCCCCCCTCCCTCCATCCATCCATCCATGTCAGCCACCCCTTCCTCCCTCCATGTCAGCCCTCTCTCCCACCTTCCCTCTCTCTCCGTGTTAGCCCCCCTCCTTCCCTCCCTCCATCCATCAATGTCAGCCACCCATCCCTCCCTCCCTCCCTCCATGTCAGTCCCCCCCTCTCTCACTGTCAGCCCTCCATACCTCCCTCCATGTCACCCCTCCTCTGTCCATGTCAGCTCCCCCTCCCTCCATCCATCAATGTCAGCCCCATTGCAGGTTCCCTGCCCCCTCCTCCCCTCTCCTTGTCTGCTTGCTTTTGTCCTGCTGTTCTTCTACAGCTGCGGCTCCCTGTCTCTTAGGGAACCGCGGCTATGCCTGTAAAACCATTGCAGAGCCTTCCTGTCTCTCGACGGGCTCCATGCAGCATTGTCCTGCCTCCAAAGGAAGTGGTAAACAACTTCCTTTGGAGGTGGGACAATGCTGCATGGAGCCCGTCAGGAGACAGGAAAGCTCTGCAACAGTTACTGGCATAGCCGCGGCTCCCTAAGAGGCAGGGAGCCGCGGCTGCATTAGAAGGGACTGGGAGGCGGTGAGTTTTCCGCTGCCAAGAAGTGGACTCGGCAGCAACTTGTGCGCTTTTTTTTTATTTTTATTTTTATTTTTATTTTTTATTTTTTTAACAGTGGAGTGAGGCGACCCCCGTGGGGGTTGCGACCCACAGGTTGAGAACCGCTGCTCTACATCAAAAAAACAAAACCCCGCTTGGTTCAGACCAGACCTTAAACGACTTAAAACCGAGCTAGGCATATATGAGCGTAAATGGCAATCTACAAAATCCATACACCACCACCAACATTATTCATCCAATCTAAAACACTACCGTGAGACACTAAACTCTGCTAAAAAAGAATACTATTCGGCCATCATCTCAAAGTCAATAAACCGACCCAGGGAACTATTTGAAATAGTTAAATCATTAAACAACAGCATCTCAAACAAAGATACAAATGTCCCTACCATTAACCTACAGACATTAGCAGCCTACTACAAAGAAAAACTAAAAAAAAAACCCAAACATTGACCCCCGATCACCTGATCAACCCAACCTTAACATCCTACTCATCTTGTTCTGACTTCTCCCCATCGTCAAAAGATACTCTTAATAACTTCATCACCAAAATCAACACCACCACATCATACCTTGCCCCTTGTCCGGTTCACTGGATTAAAGAACAAAAGCAGAACTCTCTCATCAATCATCCTCTCAATTGTAAATCTCTCCTTACAACAGGGATACATACCTTCCTCACTCAAGCAAGCACTATTACGGCCTATTCTGAAAAATAACACACTGGATAAACTCATCCCCACATCCTACAGGCCCATATCCAGCATCCCTTTCCTGGCCAAGCTCATAGAAAAGGTAGTACAAGTCCAACTTCAGGACCACATCGATACCTTTGCACCCCTAGGCGAACAGCAATATGGATTTCACCCTCACCATGGAGTAGAGACCCTACTCACTGTCCTACTCGACTGCATCTCACGCGGCATTGATAACATCAAACAGGCATTTCTTCTCTTCCTAGACATCACCGCTGCATTCAGCAGTATAAACCATCAAATCATGCTTACCAGATTACAGCAAATAGGTATAGAAGGCACAGTACTCAAATGGTTCACCTCTTACCTTTTGCCCAGAACCCAACAAGTACGCATGGGTACATATCTCAACACTACAACCAAGAACAAGGCCTCCCACAAGGCTCAGCACTTTTATTTAACATATACCTACAGCCCATCTGCTCCATCTTCTAAGAAATTCTGAGTAAACTATCATATTTACGCAGATGATATTATGATATTTATTTATTTAACATCTTTTATATACCGCGCTATCCCGTTCAACATCTGCCTCACAGAAGCAGCAGAATGGCTTTCATTCCAAAATCTCAATATAAATTTGAGTAAAACAGAAGCACTATACATAACCAGAAATCAAAGCTTCATCCCCCCTAAACATATCAGATTCCAAGCTGTAAACATAGCTGTAAAAAGTGAAGTAAAATATCTCGGAATTATTCTAGATAGCTCCCTCAACATGATTTCCCACATAAACAACAAAAAAGATTTATTATAAACTTAAAATGCTTAAACAGTTCCGCCCACTGCTCCATGCCCATGACTTTAAATCAGTTATTAACGCCATCATCACTCCCCACTTCAACTTTTGTAGTACTGCACTACATGGTATACCTAAACAGTCCATAAGACAATTACAGATTGCCCAACACGTTGCTGCAAGAATAACCTCTAACACCAACCTAACTGAACACATCACACCAGTGTTATATAACCTTCACTTGCTCCCAATTCAAAGCTGCATCCAGTACAAAATCCTCGTAGCCACATTCAAAATCATTAAAGATATTGCTCCATCCCACCTCACCACTCTCATTTCCAAGGACAATAAGATCCGAAGTCAGCGTGATTGCAATAAAAATAAGCTAATCACCCCTCCTGATTTTAGAAAATCCACAAAACTTTCCACAGAGCTTTCTCACATTTTTCCCCGGTAATCTGGAACAATCTCCCAGATAGTATAAGATCCATAGACGACCTCACTACCTTCCGGAAAAAATCCAAACCCACTTGTTCACCCTACACTTCGGAAACAAAAATGAAGATATAGTCCCTACCACTAACAACCCACTAAACGATACAAACATTGGCTCAACCCAAAATAATCCAGAACTGATATGTATTTAAACATACCCCATCACTCTAATGCCATTTTACAGATTTGTAAATAGTTGCCAATGGCCACCCTATGTAACTAGTAGATCGTTCACTATGTATTTCTGTTTTACTGTACATAGTTAAATGTTTTATTTAACTGAATATGTACCTTTCTGTACAATTAAATGTTTTGTTTAATGTAAACTGCATTTGAACATTGGAAAATGCAGTATAAAACATTTTAAATAAATAAGACAGATAGTATAAAAAAGATGTTAAATAAATTTCCACCAGTTCTGCTGAAAAGGCGCTAGTGTCGTACAGAAAAAATGTGCATTTACTATGCAGAAATTTGTAAAAATATGGTCATAATGTTGCAACAGTAACCTTGACCCTAGCCATACTGTTTTTGGCATTCTTGGGGGCTAGCTTCAGGACTGTCTGAGAGAATAAACAGTTTTAAGGTGTTTATTTAGAAAAAGAAACACAGATAGACAGATATGATCAATCCACTTGGCTTTTCTGTGAGAGACCTCCCCACTAGGAGACTTGATTTTATTGAAATTTGGTAGGTAGTATCCGCAGAAGAGTGAGACCTCATCTGACAGACAGCTTGTAGATCCAGCGAATGGTTGTCTGCTATCAAGGGATTTTTTTGTAGTCTTTTTCCGGTGCTGTCTTAGCCTAAGGCAGATGCTGCTTGTGCTACCTGAAGGGCTGACTCCTGCCAGCCAGTGGGGTTAATGTATTCAGGTGTTGTGATCTGAAGATAGCGGTGTTGGCAATGTGATGAGTTCAATAGTAGAGCTGCTACTACTACTTCTACTACTTCTTAAGGAACAGACAGACTTTAGGGCAGAGGAGACTTGAAGGAGGGGCAAACAAAAGTAAAACTTGCATATAGATAGTGTGTATAAACCTAGTAGAGAAGAACAGGTGAGAGACCACTGGTGCTTTTGGATGATGAATGCCTGTGCAGTAGAGATAGAGTTGAAGGAAACTGAACTGAAATGGGGAGGCAGAGTGAGACAATATACATGCATATGAGTGGGGGTGTATGTATGGCTCTCTGAACGCTTTAGAGGAGAGCCATAGCAACTGGAGCCAGAGACCTCATTGCCAACCAGTATGGCTACTTCTAGGATGGCAAATGTATCCTAGCAATGAGACAAGAGAGTGGATAGAGTAACGCCAGTCTTAAATTTTCTTTGTTGGAACCAACCAGGGAAGGTTTGATGCTGGATTTAGTACTCACTAATGGAGATAGCGTGTCGAATGTCTGGGTGGGTGCCCTTTTGTACAGCAATGATCATCACACAGTGTAGTTTGAGGTAAAAGCCAGGGCAGAGTCCAATCACAGCAAACTTATAATCCTGGACTTCAGAAATGCTGGCGTCAGTAAAATGGGAAAGTACCTGAAGGAGAAGCTGGCAGGGTGGGAAGAGGTAAGGGAAGTGGAATTGTAGTGAGCTAAACTAAAAGGCAATAAAAGGAGCAATGGATATATTGTCACACCCTCACCACTTGCCTCTAGCTTAGAGGGGCGTGGTTGTATGAGGAACTTTCCCCTTTCAGCCTTAACTGACTAATTCCCCGCAATATTTTCGGGGAAATGTAGATTAATTGCGCTATATATGGGCTTCAGGTAGAAAGCTGTAGTCAGGTAAGGCAATGACATAAATTTATTGAGCACAATAAAGGTTCATAAATACCACATTCAGGCATACTTCTCCAGGCTTCTTCAAAGTACAACAGGTTATAAGCAAAACAAAAACCCAAAACCAAAGTGGCAGCTTAAAGTATTCTTCAGCTCAGAAAAATATAGCCTTTAACAGCAAGGCTACCAGCTTCCTTTAGCCTTGCTGGTTAAAACACAAAACAGGCTTTCTTCTGTGGCAGTTTGCCTTCTTTTCCAGTCTCAAACCTTTCCAGGCTGTTTTCCAATTAACAAGCAAAACAAAAACTCCAAACGGGAACAAACTTTCAACATGCAAGCAAAGTTCTATTCAGGTTTCTCAGGAAAATTCAAGAGTAAAAAGAAAGCTTTTTCCCTCACAGTTAATTTGACTTCTTGCCATCTCACTTCCTAGGTAACAAGTGGTTAACAAGCACAATTCACAACTCCAGCTTGTTCTTACGTCTTAGTAAAACTTCCCCTCTTTACCACGTGGGAATTTACAATCCATCTACCTGCTTCTTATGGTTACCTTTCTCTGGAGGGCTTCCTCTCGGGGCTGGCTTTCCTTCAACCCTTCTGTGGCTAAGGCTTGGCACAAAGAGCAATCCATGAGGGTATCTTCCTCATTCAGCTCAGCATCAGGCTCTCCTAGTTGCATAGACTCTGACTCTCCTTCTGGCTCACCGGGCTCGGCTAACAGCCTCTCGTTAGATCTTAGAGCTTCTCCTGCTCTGCTCAGCATTAATCAGGCTTCTTAGGCTCGTACCTGTGCCTCGGCTTGTCTCAACTTCTCTCTCTCTTTCTCCTCTTCTTGCCTTTGCCTCTGCCCTTGCTTCTGGTGTTCCTTCCACCCTCTCTCTTTCTCCTCTACTATAATCTAGCATAGACTTATATCTCCAGGGTTCTAGCCCCACCTCCTCTCTTCCCAGGTGACAGAGATCACTCTGCTTTCTGGCACCTGAGTAATCAGGGAGCTTACTGACGTAAGGGTCTTAGACCTTAGGTCTGTATTCACTCTCCCTTATTTCACTAGGGGAAACATGATACCTGTTCCTACTGGGGGTTTTCTGGTTCCTAGGTGAGGTCGTGGCTTTGTTTCCCTGACCTTGCAAAAGTGGCCCTTTTACTAGGGGTACTCTTTGCCTTTTTCCCTTTCCCCTAACTTAGGATAGGCTTCCTTACCACATACCCCCCTACCCAAGATATTATGGGCTGGCAGAGGTTGTTGGAGTTCCTCTGAACAGTCCATAATCCTTGATAAGGCATCCGCATTTTGATGTAGTTTTCCTGCCCGATGTTCTACCCTGGATAGACTGTCCACTGCAGATCTTTCCTGCCAGGGCCTAAGCACGTTTATATGATAAATTTTCCTGCAACCCGTACTACTCTCTACCTCATAGGATACCGGGCCTACTTGTTTGGTCACTTTCCATGGTCCCTTCCATTGAACTTCAAATTTGGGAGTGGCGCCTGCCACCATTTCTAGGACTTTCTCTCCCAGGGCTAACTGGTGTGGCTTTGCCCTCTGGTCATATCGCTCCTTCTGGTGAGCTTGACTAGCCTGTAAATTCTCTTTGGCTACCTGGGAGGTCCTACTCAACCGCCCACTTAAATCGTGGAGAAAGTGAGGGACTCCCTTAGCCTCCTTCTCCGGCTCTAACCATTGCTCCCTTAATATGTCTAGGAGACCCTGAGGGGCTCGACCATACATTAACTCATAGGGAGATACGCCTAGGGAAACCAGTTTCCGTTCCCGGCAGGTGTAAAGAACGAAAGGAAGTAACACATCCCATTCTGTCACGTTCCCGTCTAAACCCCGTCTTAACATTTGTTTCAATGTTTGATTCAGCCTTTCCACCAGGCCATTAGACTGGGGGTGATAGGCGGCTGTTTTCACATGATGTGTCCCAAACCTGGGCCAGATATTTTGACACAAAATTGGTCCTACGGTCTGTTAATACTTCCTGGGGAAAACCCACTTCGCAAAACAGTTTTACTACTTCTAACGCTACTGTTTTGGCTGAGATATTGCGCAAAGGGACCGCCCAAGGAAATCTAGTGGCCTGATCCACCATGACTAAAATATATTTAAATCCTCGGGGTGTTTTTACCAGGGGTCCAACTATATCCATGGCGATTCGTCCGATAGGGTCAGATATTATGGGTGTCGGAATCATGGGTACTACTGGAGGCCGGGCAGCTGTGACCTGCTGACATGAAGGGCACGCAGCACAAAACCGGGTAGTTTCTTTAAAGACCCCGGGCCAGTAGAAACGTATAAGGATCTGATCCAGGGTCCCCTGTACCCCTTTGTGGCCACCCACTGGATGGTTGTGGGCAAGCCTTAAGACCAAGCCCTTGAAAGCTGTGGGGCACCACCAGCTGTTTCCTGATCATCCCTGTCCGGGGATCTTGACTTTCCCTGTATAATATCTCTTTGTCTAGAAGGAATCTCGGGAGGGTATCTCGTACAACCCGGGTGTACTCAAATGCTTGGGTGAGTGCAGGGTCTGCTCGTTGTTCATAGGGAAAGGTTGGGAACTTTTCGACCAATTCCGCTGGCATCCAGGGTAACCCTTGGCTAACGTCCATCCCAGCCCTCCCCTGTGCCCTACACTGCCTCTCGCAGCGTTTCACAGCTTTCCCCTTCTTAACCCTAGAAGATGGGGAAGCCACCAGGTCATTGTGTGAGGGCAAAACTCCTAGGGAATCCTCTGGGGAGCCGTCCATTTGGTCTTTGGCCATAGTCTGGGACCGGGTAGATACCAGCCCGACCTTTTGCTGTAGGCCTTTCCCCAGTCCCCTCCTAAACTGCGGCCAGTCTCTTCCCAATACCAGTTCATGTGGGAGTTTTGGAACCACTGCCACCAGAATTTCTTTCTGCACCCCTAACCCTTTTATCACTACTTTGTACACGGGGTAAAAAGAAGCAGCGCCATGAATGCATCTAATTTGAACCCTACCTTCTGGCCTCCTCTGTTCAGACTCATTCTGGGCCTCAATTGCCCGCCAAAGCCTCTGTGATACCATGCTTTGGTCGGCCCCAGAGTCAAGCAGAGCATTGGTAGTGACCCCCTGTATGCTAACCGTTAAGAGAAAACCCTCTCCTAGCTGTTTCACACTTGTACCCATTAGGCCAGTGCGGGCTTTGCAACCCCTCTGCAAGTGTCCCATCTTCCCACAATGATAACATTTCTTTCCAGCCCACTTTCCTTCTTGAGCAGGCACACAAGTTTTCCCAAATTCTGCATTATTTCCCTGTTTCTTTTCTGATGAACCAAAATTGACCTCTGCCCCTGTTTTTGGAGCGCCCCCCTTTTGCTGATGAGCTAACTCAGCTTCCATGTAGCGTTCAATCAAAAGGGTTGGCTCTCCTGTGCTCTGGCAGTTTTGCTGAATCAGAAAGGATTGTATCTCTTTTGGTACTGCAGCCATAAACTGCTCTAATATTACCATATCCACCACCATATCTATAGTTTTCCCTTCCAGAGCCAGCCACTTTAAGGCTAAACCACAAATTCTCTGGCTTAAGGCCTTAGGCGTTTCTCCGGCTTTCAGGGCCGTGGCTCTAAACATGCGGTGATACAACATTTTTGTTAACCCTAATCGGTCTCTAATTGCATTTTTCACTGCATTATAGTCCATAGCCTGCGCTGCTGGCATAGCTCTATATGCGGCTAGTGCTTCTCATGTTAAGGAGGTTGCTAATCGCACTGCCCACTGGCTAGCTGGCCATCCTACAGCTTGAGCCACCCTCTCAAATGATTCCAAAAAGTCATCTGTCATCCTCAGGGGAAAGCTTTCCAAAATTAAATGCCCCACTGTTGTGTGAGTCTACCAGACTGTCCATTTGAGGCATAGATGGTCCCGCTGGTGCCAGTATTCCTCCACTTCCTTGTCTCTGGAGTGTAATAAGGGCTTCCACTAAGTCCAGGACAGGTTTTTGCTGCTCCTTCATGGCTGCAATCGCATTCTCCTGCGCCAGCTGTGTCAACTCCTGCTGGCATTGAAATTGAGTGGCCATCCATTGTACCAGCTCTTTTGGATTCATGTCTTGGGATACCTGTAAGAGAAAAGAAAAACACCAAGGGCGGCACCACTCAACAGCCTTTTTATGACCCCTTTATCCAAAAGCATTCTTTTTTTTTTTTCTTCAATCTGGTCCAGCCCATGCCTTGGTACCCTTTACCTTATTCAGGCGTTGACTCTCGCTTCAAAAGGGTGTCCTTTTCCTGGTGCTCCAACCTGGACTGCTCCCTCGTTTGGCCGACTCTGCCAGCAAAGTTCTGCTGCCACTTCCACCAACCTTCGGGCTGTAAATCCTTGCAGCTGTATATCCTGATATATAAAATCCTGGTATATCCTTAAGGGTAAAAATCCGTACAACTATGCCACTGTCATGCCCTCACCACTCGCCTCTAGCTTAGAGGGGCGTGGTTGTATGAGGAACTTTCCCCTTTCAGCCTTAACTGACTTATTCCCCGCAATGTTTTCTGGGAAATGTAGTTTAATTGCGCTATATATGGGCTTTAGGTAGAAAGCTGTAGTCGGGCTCCTTGGGGTAAGGCAATGACATAAATTTATTGAGCACAAAAAAGGTTCATAAATACCACATTCAGGCATACTTCTTCAGGCTTCTTCAAAGTACAACAGGTTATAAGCAAAACAAAAACCCAAAACCAAAGTGGCAGCTTAAAGTATTCTTCAGCTCAGAAAAACATAGCCTTTAACAGCAAGGCTACCAGCTTCCTTTAGCCTTGCTGGTTAAAGCACAAAACACAAAACAGGCTTGCTTCTGTGGCAGTTTGCCTTCTTTTCCAGTCTCAAACCTTTCCAGGCTGTTTTCCAATTAACAAGCAAAACAAAAACTCCAAACAGGAACAAACTTTCAACATGCAAGCAAAGTTCTATTCAGGTTTCTCAGGAAAATTCAAGAGTAAAAAGAGAGCTTTTTCCCTCACAGTTAATTTGGCTTCTTGCCATCTCACTTACCAGGTAACAGGTGGTTAACAAGCACAATTCACAACTCCAGTTTGTTCTTACGTCTTAGTAAAACTTCCCTTCTTTACCACGTGGGAATTTACAATCCATCTACCTGCTTCTTATGGTTACCTTTCTCTGGAGGGCTTCCTCTCAGGGCTGGCTTTCCTTCAACCCTTCTGTGGCTAAGGCTTGGCACAAAGAGCAATCCATGAGGGTGTCTTCCTCATTCAGCTCAGCATCAGGCTCTCCTAGTTGCATAGACTCTGACTCTCCTTCTGGCTCACCGGGCTCGGCTAACAGCCTCTCGTTAGAGCTGAGAGCATCTCCTGCTCCTCTGCATTGCCCAGCATAAGTCAGGCTTCTCCTGCTCTGCTCAGCATTAATCAGGCTTCTTAGGCTTGTACCTGTGCCTCGGCTTGTCTCAACTTCTCTCTCTCTTTCTCCT
The DNA here is from genome assembly GCA_033557465.1 of Ichthyophis bannanicus. Taxonomy (NCBI): domain Eukaryota; kingdom Metazoa; phylum Chordata; class Amphibia; order Gymnophiona; family Ichthyophiidae; genus Ichthyophis; species Ichthyophis bannanicus. Next base: position 345,243,065 of record CM066032.1, read on the forward strand.
CTTCTTGCCTTTGCCTCTGCCCTTGCTTCTGGCATTCCTTCCACCCTCTCTCTTTCTCCTCTACTATAATCTAGCTTAGGCTTATATCTCCAGGGTTCTAGTCCCACCTCCTCTCTTCCCAGGTGACAGAAATCACTCTGCTTTCTGGCACCTGAGTAATCAGGGAGCTTACTGACGTAAGGGTCTTGGACCTTAGGTCTGTATTCACTCTCCTTTATTTCACTAGCGGAAACATGAAACTTGTTCCAGCTGGGGGTTTTCTGGTTCCTAGGTGAGGTCGTGGCTTTGTTTCCCTGACCTTGCAAAAGGGGCCCTTTTACTAGGAGGAACTCTTTGCCTTTTTCCCTTTCCCCTAACTTAGGATAGGCTTCCTTACCGCAATATATGATAAAATTAAAAGAGACAGAAGGATAGCAAAAGCAAAGATGGAAGAAAAGATGGTTAAAGATGAAAAACATTTTGTCTCCAAGTTTCACAAGTATGTTTGGGAGAAGAGGAAGATCAGAGGTGGCGTTGCAAGACTCAAAAGTGCCGAGGACAGATTTCTGGAGAGTGGCATTGAAAAAGCAAAAATGCTAAAAATATACTTCTGTATTCACGAAAGAAAATTCTGGAGAAGGACCATGTATGATTAACAAATATACGAATGGGAATGGAGTTGATTGTGAAAGTGGACAAGGCCATGGGACCAGATGGGATACATCCCAAGATACTGAAAGAGTTCAGAGAGGTTCTAGCAGGACCTTTTTAAAGGATGTTTTTAATAGATCCTTGGAAATGGGAGAGGTTCCGCAGGATTGGAGAAGGTCTGATGTGGTACTTCTTCAGAAAAGTGGTAATAGGGAAGAGATGACAAACTATAGGCCAGTAAGCCTTATCTTTGTGGTGGGAAAAGTAATGGAGACGCTCTTGAAAGAAAGAATAGTGGACTTTCTGGAAACCAATGGATTTCATGATCCAAAGCAGCATGGTTTTAGTAGGGGAAGATTATGCCAAACTAATTTGATTGAGCTCTTTGACTGGGTGACGAAAGAACTAGATCAAGGGCATGCAATAGATACGATATACCTAGATTACAGCAAAGCCTTTGATACTGTTCCTCATAGAAGGCTTATCAATAAACTGAGCAGTCTTGGGAAAGGTCCCAAAGTGGTGAACTGGATCAGAAATTGGTTGATTGACAGAAGGTGGTGGTAAACGCAACTCACTCAGATGAAAAGAAGATGCATAGGGGCGTGCCTCAGGGATTGGTTGTGGGACAGATACTGTTCGATATATTTGTGAGTGATATTGCAGAAGAATTGAATGGAAAAGTCTGCCTTTTTGCATATGACATGAAAATTTGCAAGAGTTGACACTTCTGAGGGAGTGGATAACATGAGGAAAGATCTATAAAAGCTGGAAGAATGGTCTAATGCTTGGCAGTTAAGATTTAATGTGAAGATGTGCAGAGTCATGCACGTAGGATGCAGAAATCCAAAGGAATTCTATGCAACATTCTGAGAGCTAGATTGAAAAAGTTGCTGAATGGAAAAAATAATCTTGAGATTTGAATATGATGTTTTTATAATGATGCTGTTGAGGGGCTACAGAAGCATGCTAGAATTTAAGAACATAAGATGAGCCCTAGATGTGGTGTATTTAGATTTCAGTAAAGTCTTTGACACTATTCCTCACGGGCAACTTATAAACAAACTGAGCACCCTAGGGATGGACCCTAAAGTTACTGCTTGGGTTAGAAATTGGTTGGGTGGCAGGCGACAAAGAGAACAGGTAAATGGAGCTCACTCTGAGGAGAAGGATGTTACCAGTGGTGTGCCCCAGGGATCTGTCCTTGGTCCGATTCTTTTTAACATCTTTGTTGGTGATATAGCGAAAGGGCTGTCGGGTAAAGTTTGTCTTTTTGCGGATGATACCAAAATCTGCAATAGACACCTAGGAAGGTGTAGATAACGTGAGGAAGAATCTAGCTAAGCTTGAAGAATGGTCTAGAATTTGGCAGCTGGGATTTAATGTTAAAAATTTAAGGTCATGCATTTGGGCTGCAGCAATCTAAGGGAGCAATGTAGTATAGGGGGTGAAGTACTTTTGTCCACTAAAGAAGAGTGGGACCTAGGCGTGATTGTGTCTGATGATCTTAAAGTAGCTAAACAGGTAGAAAAGGCGACCGCAAAAGCTAGAAGAATGCTTGGGTGCATACGGAGAGGAATGGCTAGCAGAAAAAAGGAGGTGATAGTGCCTCTGTATAAGTCTTTGGTGCGACCTCATTTGGAGTATGGTGTGCAATTCTGGAGACCGCACCTTCAAAAGGATGTGCAGAGGGTGGCTACTAAAATGGTTAGTGGTCTTCATTATAAAGCATATGAGGACAGACTTAAGGATCTTAATATGTACACCTTAGAGGAAAGGCGGGATAGAGATGATACAATTTGAGATGTTTAAATACCTCCATGGCATAAATGTTCAGGGGGAGAGCCTCTTTCAATTGAAAGCAAGTTCTGCTACAAGGGGACATGGGATGAGGGTGAAGGGAGATAGATTCAGGAGTGATATGTGGAAATATTTCATTATGGAAAGAGTGGTGGATCCATGGAATAGTCTCCCAGTGGAGGTGGTAGAGATGAGGACAGTAACTGAATTCAAAAAAGCATGGGACAAACACAGGATCTCTAAAAGAACTTCAAGGAACTTCTAAGAAAAACCTACACACTCTACAATTAGCCCAAAATGTCACAGTAAGGATCATTTACAAAACGAAAGTAACAGACCACATATCTCCTATTCTCTACGCCCTACACTGGCTCCCGGTCTTGTGGAGAATTACCTATAAATCTTTAGTTACTACGTTCAAGATCTTTAATAATTTAGCACCGTCATTCCTGTCTATGCTTATCAATAGCCCACATGAAAACAGGTCAAAAAGAAGTCTGAATCTACACATGTTACTAGTTCTGGATACCATTCGGAAGACAAGCAACACTGTTTTCTCGTTCTTCGCTCCTACATTGTGGAACAAGCTCCCAGTCGAGCTAAGAGAAATTAAAGACCTTCAATCATTTAGAAAGGAACTAAAAACCTATCTATTTACCCAGCACTATCACACCCTTCAACATGATGATGTTCAGAATTCAGACCAGCACTGACCAACAACCATACTCTGATCTTACTTAGACAAATCACACACCCACACTTCTTACACAGCTATAATGCCACCTAGATCACCCAACTTTGAATATATTTGTTTGCCACTTATGTAAATAGTTACCTGATGTAATTTTGAATGTAATTAGTTATAGGGCGCGGCATTAATTTGCCACCAGTTCCACCTGTTTTCATGTTAAGAGTTAAATTTTTAAAATGTTCTACAATCGTTCCCTGTAAAAATAATAGCTTGCTATTATTAATGTTTTGTTACCTGTAAACCGCCGCTGATCTCTGGAAGAGGCGGTATAGAAAAATGTATAAATAAATAAAATAAAAAGGGGACTGTTGTAGTTGTTGATATGGAAGGACAGACTAGATAGGCTATGTGCTCTTTTTCTGTCGTCATATTTCTATGTTTCTATACTGGGTCAGATCAAAGGTCCATCAAGCTTAGTATCTTGTTTCCAACAGTGGCCAATCCAGGTCACAAGTACCTGCCAGATTCTCAAAATGTAATCTTAGATGTGCTACATTGTAGCTTCATTGTGTGTTCCCTAGTCTTTCTTCTTTTTGAAGGAGTAAATAATCTTTCTATGTTTACCCGTTCCACTACACTCATTTATTTTATAGATCTTTATCGTATCTCCTCACAGCCATCTCTTTTCCAAGTTGGAGAGCCCTAACCTTTTAAGCCTTTCCTCGTAGGGGTACACTTCCATGTCCTTTGTCATTTTGGAAGCTCTTCTCTGTACCTTTTCTAATTTCACTATATCCTTTTTTAGATATGACGACTAGAACTGCACACAATTATTCAAGGTGCAGTCGCATCATGGAGTGTTACAGAGACATTTTATCACATTTGGTTTTATTCTCCATTCCTTTCTTTATGATTCCTAGCATTCTATTTGCTTTCTTGGCCACTGCTGTACACCAAATAGAAGGTTTCGATGTATTATCCACGGTAACGCCCAGATCCTTTTCTTGGGTGGTGATTTCTGATGGGGAATCTTGCCTAACTGTAGTATGGGTTGTTCTTCCGTAACTAACTATGCACTTGTTATCATTAAATTTCATCTGCCATTTGGATGCCCAGTCTCCCAATTTCTCAAAGTCCTCTTGCAATTTTTCACAATCCTCTTGTGATTTAACAACTTTGAATAGTTTTGTGTCATCTGAAAATTTGATCACCTCACTCGTTGTTCCCATTTCTAAGTCATTTATGAATATTTTAAAAAGCAGCAGACCCAGCACAGATCCTTTAGATACTCCATTATTCACCCTTCTCAATTAAGAAAATTAGCTATTTGGCCCCACTCCCTGTTTTCTATCTTTTAACCAAGTGCTAATTGACTTATAGCCATAATGACTGTAAATAAAATTTCGTACACAAAATAATACTGGAGATTGCCCTGGGGCACCACACAGTTCAGAGGCCAGCTGGTGAAAGGTGAGCTCCTACCCAAAACTTGTTGGGACATTTCAGACAGGAAAAAGAGTAGCCAATTCACTACTTTATCTCTAGTATTTGCAGTACCAAGGTGGGCAACTGATGGCTCTTCACATTAAAGTCAGCTGAGAGATTTAACATCGCCAAAAGGTCTGAGCCACCCCTGTTCATGGTGATTAGAAAATCATCCATTAATGTGCTTAAAATCTCCGTACAAAATGAATGGCCTAAAGACCAATTGTCAGATGTCCAGAGTCCATGCATATGTCTAAACATACTTATGTTGTGGTTGGTTGTTTTAGGATAGTCTGAATTATGATCATTTGGTATCTTACAGGCTCGCTTCAGACAAGATGACAGTGCTGGCAATTTTGAAGACATTTACAGTGAATGTCCATGAAACATTCTGTTTTTATAATGAGGTAACCTTTTATTAATATTTGTTTAGTGTTTAGGAAACAGTAAATTGTAACATTACATTGAATAATGTAATAATTATAAAATTAAATTGAATGAATAATAATTGAACTCTATGCAGCAAAATACATCATTATGCCAAATAGATACGTATTTTGGGGGTGCAGTGTATTTTGCTGCTTTTATCTCAGATTGTTCTCCTGCGTTACCCTGCTTTATAAGCTTATGTGATTGTGTTTACTATAGTACTGGTAATGTTTCTAGCATTCTACAACATTGTTTTATCGGTACTACTACTGCTAATCATTTGTACAGCGCTAAAAGCTGTATGCAGGAACTGGACGCATAGAGGTAGACGTGATTGTGATCCTGCGGGGCATGTCTAGTCCCTGCGGGATCAGAATCACATCTAGGGTCAGCACGTGCAGACCAGTACCTATTCCAGTTGGCCTGCATGTACTGAGCCCAGCCCGGCTAACTTAGACAGGCTCCTGAATGTAGCTGTGGCGCACGGCCCCGTTCAGGAGTCGCTATCCCCAGCCGCTGACTATTTTTTTCTTTTCCCCACAGCCCGACCCCCGATCTGGCCTCCCATGGCCAGGGTCGAGCTGCAGGGAATCTCCTGTACTCCCTCACCTCTTTGATCCTGATCGGGCCTCCTGTCCCCCGACATCTAGTGGGGAATTGAATGAGGTGGAATAAGTCCCTCATTCGATTACTGGCCCTGGACGTACAGGGCCGACTTCAGAATCGGCCCTATACATCCAGGGCCGCAGACCTCCCACTGCCCACCCTAATTCCGCCTCCACACCTCCCCTTCCTGCCCCCATCTAAACCTCCCCATACAAACTCACAGGACAGAATAGACCCCATAGTGAAACGGGGGAATAAAGTGGGATACTCATAAGTAGTGGACAAGAGAGTGAGGAACATCAGGATTCAAAAGCGATTTCAAAGAGGTGGGTTTTAGCCTGGGTTTGAATAGGGCCAGACACACAAACTCGGGTAGTTTGTTCCAGGCATATGGAGCAGCAAGATGGACTGAACGAAGTCTGGAGCTGGCAGCGGCAGAGAAGGGCACAGATAAAAGCGATCTGCCAGAGGATCGGCATTCCCAAGGAAGGGTTTAGAGTGAGATAAGAGAGGAAATGTAGTGAGGAGCCGCAGAATTAATGCGCTTGTTGGTCAGTAGGAGAAGTTTAAACTGGATGCAGAAATAGATAGGGTGCCAGTTAAGTGACTTGAGAAGAGGAGTTACATGAGCCTAGCGACACTGGCGGAAGATAAGCCGTGCAGCTGAATATTGAACAGATTGAAGGGGAGAGAGATGATTCAGAGGCAGACCAGCGAGGAGCAGTTTACAATTATCAAGAGCGGGAGGTGACTAGTGAGTGGATAAGTGTGAGTAGAAAGGAAGGGACAAATTTTGCTGATGTTATAGAGAAAGAAGTGGCAGATTTTAGCTATCTGTTGGATGTGTAGAGAAAGAGAGAGTAGAATCAAAGATGATCCCAAAGTTGTGAGCTGAGGGAACAGGGCAGGGTGTATAGTGTCATCCACAGAAACAGAGAAGGGGGAGGAAGGGGGGAAATGGGTTTAGGGGGAAAGATAAGGAGCTCAGTTTTGGCCATGTTCAATTTCAAATTGCAGTGAGACATCCCAGGCAACAATGTTGGATAAGCAGGTAGAGATCTGAGAGTCATCAGCGTAAAGATGGTACTGAAAACCATGGGAGGAAATAAGTGCACCAAGGGACTGAGTATAGAGAGAAAAGTAAAGGCGTCCAAGACAGAGCCCTGAGGTACACCAACTGAAAGCAGGATGGCAGTAGAGAAGGATCCCCCAGAACATACACTAAAAGCATGCTGGGAGAGATGAGAAGAAAATCAGGACAGGACAGAACCCCTAAATCCAAGCAAGGACAGGGTATCGAGGAGGTGGTGATCATCAGTGTCAAAGGTAGCAGAAAGGCAGGAAGGATGAGGATCAAGTAAATGCCCTTGGATTTGGTGAAGAACAAGTTGCTGGAGATTTTGGCAAGAGCTGTTTCTGTGGCATTTAGAGGACAAAAGCCAGATTGCAGTGGATCCAAAAGGGCTTGAGAGGAAAGAAAGTCAGGACAATGGCAAACCGCTTGTTCAAGTAGTTTTGAAGCAAAGGGGAGGAGAGAGAGAGAGAGGCCGATAGCTGGATTCAACTTCAACCTCAAAGGCATTAAAAACTTCTGATGTCGAGCATCAGATGGAGGCTTTGTTTCATCAGCATTGGGGTTCGTGGGACTGTGATGACAGGAGCATCTGTGGATAGAGCGATGCACAATCCCTGAAGCAGCCCTGGCATGCAGACTGCTCATCCTGTATTCCATTGGAGGGGCTGCACCAGAATTAAAAAATCAGCGATTAGCCTGCCAGTATTCCTTAACTGATTCCGATGACATTGACCAAGACTATTGAGGCCCTCATATCCTTGTTCATGACAGCCCTCAAGTCATATTTGGCTAAGAGGGTGGATGAGAAGCTTGTAATGATGCTTTCTCTGTGGAAGCTGACGGTTCTGGTTCTGAAGCAGCAGCATCAAGTTGATTCTTGAAACTCTGTGCTTGCCTGTGGGAGATGGGTTGACATTGGGACCTCAGAAGGCTTCGACAAAACTGGTGCCAGGCCGATAGTGTTGAGTGCATCAGGCATGGATTGGTCCCTGAAGCATCGAAGGCAAGATCGTAAGAACATAAAGACTTGCCACACTGGGTCAGATCAAAGTCCATCAAGCCCGGTATCCTCCTAACAGTGGCCAATCCATGCCACAAGTACCTGGCAGTTTCCCAAAAAGACATGCAGATTCCACGATGCTTGTATTGGGGCAAGCAGTGGATTTCCTGGGTCCTCTTTAATAATGGTTTATGGATCTTTCCTCCAGGAACTTGTCCAAACCTTTTTTAAATCCAGCTACAATAACAGCTTTTACTACATCCTCCAGTAACGAAGTCCAGAGTTTGAGTATGCACTGAGTGTAAAAGAAATATTTTATTAGTCTTAAATGACTACATTGTAGCTTCATTGCATGTCCCCCTAGTCTTTCTGGTTATGGTTATGGCACTTGATAAACCGCCCTTTTTTTTTTTTTTTTATGCTGTGCATCAGAGCGGTTTACAACTTATGCTAACAGGCACTTTTTATTTCCTCGTCCGTGAAAGGCTCACAATCTAAGCGTACCTGAGGCAATGGAGGGTTAAGTGGCTTGCCCAAGGCCACAAGGAGTAGCTGTGGGATCAGACACCCCAGTCCATCCAACCTGAGGTTGGTTGTCCCTATCTGGGAATTGAACCCCCAGCCCTCTGGCCTGAGGTAACCTGTCCCAACCACTATGTTTTGATAGTGCAAAAAATTGATCTATATTTACCCGTTCCACTCCATTCATTAATTTATAGACATCTGTCATATATCTCTGTCCTCAGCCGTCTCTTTTCCAGGTTGAAGAACCCTAACCTTTTAAGCCACTTCTCGTGGGGGTATCCTTTCAGCCCCTTTACCATTTTGGTGGCTCTTCTCTGCACCTTTTCTAATTCCACTATATCCTTTTTAAGATACGACGACCAGAATTGCAACATTATTCTAGGTGCAATCACTCCATGGAATGCTTCAGAGGCATTATAATATCCTTTGTTTTATTCTCCATTCCTTTCCTTATCATTCCTAACATTCTATAGCCTTCCTCTAGCCTTTTGGGCAAAGAGTTTCAACGTGTTATCCACAAAGACACCTAAATCTTTTTCCTGGGTGGTGGTTCCTAATGTGGAGCCTTGCATCATCTAACCATAGTTTGGGTTGTTCTTTCCTAGGTGCACAACTTTCACTTGTCCATATTTAAATTTCATTTGCCATTTGAACATCCAGTCTTCCAATTTATCAAAGGCCTCTTGCAATTTTTCACAATCCTCTTGTGTTTTAATAACTTTGAATAATTTTGTATCATCTGCAGATGTGATTAACTCACTCGTTATTCCCATTTCCAGGTCATTTACGAATATGATAAAAAGCAGCGGACCCAGCACAGACCCCTGGAGTACTCCACTATTCTTTCTCCATTGGGAAAATTTAGCCTTACCCTTTGTTTTCTATCTTTTAACCAGTTCCTGGTCCACAATAGTATACTGCCTCCTATCCCATGACTTTTTAATTTCGCCAAGAGTCTCTTGTAAGGGACTTTGTCGAAGGTTTTCTGAAAATCCAGATATACTATATCAACTGGCTCATCTTTTTCTACCTGTTTATTCACACCTTCAAAAAAATATAACAGATTAGTAAGACAAGACTTTCCTTGTCTAAAGCCATGTTGGCCTTCTCACATTGAACCATGACTATCTACATGTTTGTTTTTTATAATGGTTTCTACCATTTTATCCAATATGGACGTAAGGCTCACTGGTCTGTAGTTTCCCGAATCGTCCCTGGAGCCCTTTTAAAAAAATTGGCGTTACATTGGCCATTTGCCAATCTTCAGGTATTACAGATAATTTTAATGATAGTTCACAGATTACTGATAGTAGGTCTGCAATCTCATATTTCAGTACTTTCAAGACCCTCAGATGTATACCATCTGGTCCAGGTGATTTGCTACTCTTTAGTTTCTCAAATAGTTGTAATACATCTTCCTGATTTATTGATATTTCTTTCAATTTTCTGATGCAACACTTTTAAATACCATTTCAGTCATGGGTAACTTCCCTACATCTTCTTCAGTAAAGAACGAGGCAAAGAATTCATTCAGTCTCTCCGCTATGGCCTTGTCTCCTCTTAGTGCTCCCTTTTTTCTGCTATATCATCTAATGTTTCAACTGATTCTCTCACAGGTTTTTTTGCTATGAATGTACTTGAAAAAGGTTTTATTGTGTATTTCTGTTTCCACAGCAAGCTTTTTTTTCAATTTCTCTCTTTGCCTGCTTTATTAATGCCTTGCATCTAATTTGCCAGAGCTTATGATGTTTCCGGTTTTCATCATTTGGCGATGTTTTTTTTGCTACAACAGCCCCTCTGATCTCCTCTTTAAACCATGCTGGCAATTATTTTGGACTTCCTTCTACTTTTCTTAAAGTGTGGAATACAGCTGGTCTGGGTTTCCAAGATCGTATTTTTAAACACCCATGCTTGATGTAAATCTTTAATCTTTGCAGATGCTCCTTGTTTTTTCTGAACAATTTTCCTGATTTTATCATAGTTTCCCTTCTGAAAGTTAAAAGGTAATACTGTGGATTTCCTTGCCATTCACTTTTCTCCAGGAGCCATTAACATATTTGTCTTGAGTGATCTGAGCATTCCTAATGACTCTCCATTTTGTATAGAAGAGAAGGAATTTCTAACATTTATGCTGGACTTGGGACTTGCATAACCTATTCATTTTCCCACTCACAGGACTTCTTGGACCAAGTCTTCTGGCCTCTTTCCTTAAGTTGGAAGCTATCCAACTTTATTGGGACGTTCAATACCCCTAAAGGGTAGTGGTACTACTTTGGCTGGTGAGGGACATTGGAACCTGACACTCATTCCTCCTTCCCCAAATGGGAATCTGTAATGGCATCCACTTAAAATAGACAAATGGTGGCTGCTGGCAGTCTGAATAGACCATTTTGGTCTTTATCTGCTGTTATTTACTATCTACTATACTACCCCTGCCCAACTCCTCTGTTGTAAATGCTGAAGATCTCGAGTATCTGCTGGTGTTTTCATTTTTCTGCTTGGTGGATAACTAATGGAAAGTTTGTTTAGAAACATATTTTCTTTTACAAAAGGAGATGTTTTGCATTAAAAGGTGATGGTGTCAAAATAACATCTATAGGAGATATCAATTTACAGTGGAAATTTGTATTACTAGGAAGGAGTGGAAAAACCCCAAGGACTGAGCCACTTGGGCACCTAAAAGTTGGCATGTGCCACTGGTCTAGGTGAAAGAGCCTAGTTGAAATGAGCTGCTGCTGCAATAAAGCCAAACAGGTCAATGGGAGAGCAGCTGAATAGAGAGAAATACATGCCAATATCCCTGGATTGCCCAGACCTTACCCCTCTGACTAATTGCTTTAACACCATATCCGAATGGCTCCTATCACAAAATCTACGCATCCAACACAAGAAAACGGAGGTCATGTTCATCTCGAGAAATCCCAAGTTCACACCACCCAGCTATTTGAAAGTAAATAATGCCGAGTTACAAGTAAAATCAGCTATACGTTACCTCGGAGTGATATTGGACCAGAACCTCGACATGAAGCAACACATAGCTAATAGTGTAAGAGCGATCTACTTCAAAATCAGATCCCTCAGACACTTATGTCCGTTACTCGAACCAGGTGATTTCCGCACCATTTACCAAGCCCTCATTATTCCTCATCTCGATTATTCAAACGCCATCCTACAAGGACTCCTCCGGGCCACTTTAAACCCCCTGCAACTTGCTATGAACAGTGCAGCGCGAGTACTCTTTGGAGCCTCCAGAAGAGAGCACATCACACCCCTCCTGAAGCAGCTGCACTGGCTCCCCATTCAAGCCAGGATCAGTTTTAAGACCTTGGTGATGACCTTCAAGGCCACCAAGGGGCTCTCCTCCTCTTCACTATCCGAACTCATCCAACCACTCGCACCCAACAGGCTAAGGAGAACCGCAGAGTCCAATATGCTATCGATACCTAAAGATACGACAAACTGCACCAAAACAACTTCCAACAGAGCTTTCAGACTCTGCGCACCAAGTCTCTGGAACTCCCTACCACCACATATCAGAGCAATCCCCAACTTGAGCCAGTTCAGGAAGGCCCTGAAACATTTTCTCTTTATCAAATATCTCACTGACTGCTCTGAACCCCAGCCACCCTAGAAAGCACAGTTACTTACCTGTAACAGGTGATCTCTGGGAACAGCAGGAATTAGTCATCACATATGGGTACGTCGGTACCGACGGAGCCCGCGCGGGAAAGCTCCCCAGCTTTTCAGATTAAAAGCCTTTGGGGCCTCCCACTGCACATGCGCGCTGCCTTCCCGCCTTCCTGACCAGCTCTCGTCAGTTCGAGTTTAAAGCTGAGACAATAGAGAGAGAGGACAGGAAGATAGATAGAGATACAACTCCTAGGGGAGGTGGGTGGGTTGTGATGACTAATTCCTGCTGTTCCCAGAGATCACCTGTTACAGGTAAGTAACTGTGCTATCTCCAGGAACAAGCAGGAATACGTCATCACATATGGGGACTCCCTAGCTAAGATGCCTGGGAGATCCCCCTCCAAGGGTAAACCATCTTCGCATGGATCTCAGGCATCCATCCAGGGAAGGTGGGCAGGAGTTGTTTAAGTATGGAACAGGTGTTTGAGGACAGCCTGACCAAACAAGGCATCCTGGCGGGAGTCCTTGTCCAAGCAGTAATGGGCTGTGAAGGTATGAACCGAGGCCCAAGTGGCTGCTCGACAGATCTGATCTATGGACACAGAGTGAAGATGAGCCATAGAAGTGGCCATGGCCCTCACATTGTGAGCTGTGACATGGCCCTCCATAGAAATGTTCTTACTCTGGTAAGCAAAAGAAATACACTGAGCGATCCAATTGGAAAGTGTACGCTTGGTGACTGGAAGTCCCAAATGAGAAGGATCAAAAGCCACGAAAAGTTGGGAAGACTTTCGATGTGGTTGAGTCCTGTTGAGGTAAAAGGCAAGAGCTCTTTTACAATCCAGAGTATGAAGGTTCCTCTCTGCACTGGATGCATGAGGAGCCGGGAAAAAAGACAGGTAGATATACCTCTTGATTAAGATGAAAAGGCGAGACCACTTTGGGCATAAAGTGGGGATTCGTCCTAAGGACCACCTTATCATGATGAAACCTAGTATAAGGTGGATGAGCCACTAAAGCCTGCAGTTCACTGATGCGGCGAGCCGAAGTGACTGCAATAAGGAAAACAACCTTCCAGGAAAGAAATTTGAAGGAGGTAGAGTCCAAAGGCTCAAAAGGTGGCTTCATAAGCTGACCTAGAACTAGGTTCAAATCCCATGCTACCGGAGGAGGTCGGATGGGAGGTTTAGTTAGAGTCAGGCCTCTCATGAAACGTGAAACAAGAGGATGAGAGGAGACAGGTTGTCCATTTATAGGTTTTAAGGATGCTGCAATAGCACTCAAATGGACCCTTACTGAATTCGTCTTAAGGCCTGCATTTGAAAGATGCAGGAGATAGTCCAAGAGGGAATTCAAAGGAAGTGCTAGAGGGTCAAGACCCTGCTGAGCACACCAAATGGAAAAACCTTTCCATTTGAAAGCATAAGAACGCCTCGTGGAAGGTTTCCTAGAGGCATGAAGGATATCTGTCACAGGTTGAGAAAGATTAAAGTCTTGAAGACTTAGGCCTTCAGTAACCAAGCTCTGAGATGTAGGGATTTGGGGTTTGGGTGCCACAAAGTCCCCTCCTCCTGAGACAGAAGGTCTGGCGCAGCTCCCAGGTCCAGGGAGGATCCCTGGGAGAGTTGCAGAAGTAGAGGGAACCACACCTGGCGTGGCCAGCGGGGAGCTATGAGGATCATAGTCCCGTGATCCCTCTGGAGCTTGAACAGAGTCTTGGATATTAGAGGAATGGGTGGAAAGGCATAGAGGAATTCCTGACCCCAATGCAGGAGGAAGGCATCGTGGGCCTGAGCTCCCTGACACTGAGTTCTGGAACAGAACCGGGGAAGTTTGGCATTCCACGGACTTGCAAAGAGGTCTATGTCCGGGGTCCCCCATTCCTGAAAGATTCTGCGTATCTGGTCCATATGTAGGGACCATTCGTGTGGAAGCAGAACTCGACTGAGTCTGTCTGCACGAGAGTTTTGAACTCCTGGAAGATACACTGCAAGAAGGTGAATTTGATGCTCTCTGGTGAAGGCCCATATTCTGAGAGCTTCGTTGCAAAGCGACAGAGAGCCTGTCCCTCCTTGTTTGTTTATATAGAACATGGCTACCTGATTGTCTGTCTGAACTAGGACAGTCAGGTTGACAAGGAGGGTATAGAAGACCTTGAGGGCAAGGTAAATTGCTCGCAGTTCCAGGAGGTTGATATGAAGGGTGGCCTCCTGTGGAGACCAAGTGCCCTGAGTGGAGAGGTTCTGAAGATGAGCTCCCCACCCTGTCTGGGAGGCATCTGTTGTGAGGGTTGCTTGGGGCAACAAAGGTTGGAAGGGGGCCCCCAACAACAGATTCTTGGTGGATGTCCACCATTGGAGGGACCAAAATAGACGGCTTGAGGTGAGTATTTGGTCGGAGAGCGCTCCAGATGCTTGAGTCCACTGGGTGGCCAAGGTCCATTGAGCTGCTCATATGCAGATGAGCGTAGGGCACCACATGTACCGTGGAGGCCATGTGGCCCAGAAGTCGCAGCATTTCCCGGGCTGTCAAATGACTGCTGGACTGAGCTTGGGAGGCCAAACTCAGCAGGCGTTGGGCCCTGACCTGAGGCAGGTAGGCCCTTGCAGTGATGGTGTCTAACTGGGCCCCTATGAACTCGAGAGACTGAGTAGGGATTAGTTGAGACTTGGGAAGGTTTACTACCAGTCCTAGATACTGCAGAAGACGCCTTGTGCGGTCCAGGGAAATTTGGGCCTGGGACTGAGAGGGAGCTCGGATGAGCCAGTCGTCCAGGTATGGGAATATGAAAATTCCCAGGCCTCTTAGAAAGGCAGCTACGACTGCCATGCATTTGGTGAACACTCTTGGAGCAGAGGCTAGACCGAAGGGGAGTACTCTGTACTGGAAATGTTTTCCCTGAAACAGAAATCGAAGGTATTTTCTGTGGGATGGGTGGATGAGTATGTGTGTATACGCATCCTTTAGATCTAGAGAACAAAGCCAATCCTGACTCTGAAGGTATGGAAGGAGAATGCCCAGAGAAAGCATTTTGAATTTCTCCTTGAAAAGAAATTTGTTCAATTCTCTCAGATCCAGAATTGGTCTGAAGCCCTCTGTCTTCTTTGGTATTAGAAAATAAGGGGAGTAGAATCCCGTCCCCTGTTGAAGAAGAGGGACTTCCTCTATTGCCCCCTGGGCAAGGAGGGAGGAGACTTCCTGACCCAAGAGGGCCAGGAGAGATGGGGGAGAATTGAACTGCCTCACCATAGTATAAGGAGGAAGGTCGGAAAAATGGAGTTTGTAACCCTCTCTGATGATAGAGAGGGTCCATTGCTCTGATGTAATTTGCTCCCATCTGGGAGCAAAGTGAGCTAACCTTCCGGGTATGGTGAGGGGCTCTGGTTGTTCTAGAGCCAGAAAAGTTAAGTTCTCTAGGGGCAAGTCAAAACTCCTGAGGGGGTGGAGCCTGCTGAGGCGTAGCAGACGCCGCAGGCTTTGACCTTGCCTGTTTAGGTTGCTGACGTTTAGCAGCAAAACGAGGCTGAGAGGATTGTTGGCCAGTATTTGTAGAAAATCTGGACTTCTTGTAATAAGGCCTCTTAAAAGACTTCTTCTTGGCAGGAGTGGAGGTAGACTTAGAAAGTCTATCTAAGGTGGCATTTTCTGCATCCATTTGAGTGGCCTTAATTTGCCACTCCTCACCAAATAAGTTCTCACCTGTACAGGGCAGATTTCGTAAGCCATCTAGGACCCAAGGTTCTAGATCAGAAGCCTGGAGCCAAGCAAGACGTCGGGCTGCTATAGCAATGCCCGAAGCCCTACCAGCACCCTCAAAGGAATCAAAAGCTGCCCTGTTGGAGAACTTTGAAATATCCGAAAGGTGTTTCACCAAGGAAATGAACTGCTCCCTCTTATCCTCAGGGAGAAAGGGGGCAAAATGCCAAACTTTTAGAGCGATTTCACTGAGAAACATGCCCATGTAAAGACTATAGGAATTAATCCTGGCTATAAGCATAGTAGCCTGGAAAATTTTCCTGCCAAAAGAGTCTAGAGTCTTACATTCTCGCCCTGGAGGAGTAGAAGAGTGCCTTTTGGTACTCTTTATCTTCTTCATTGCAGACTTCACCACAATAGAATGGTGAGGCAACTGGGTTTTTTGGAAACCAGGAGAAGGGGGGACACGGTACATGGTGTCCAACCTGCGAGAAGAAGGAGACAATGTTAGAGGAGCCTCCCATAAGTCCATCAAGTGTTCTTGAAGGATTTCATGGATAGGCAGGGTGACTGCCTCTTTAGGAGACTTAGAGTATCCTAAAATATCCAGTTTCTTTGATCTGGGTTCCTTTTCAGAGGATGAAGCAATAGAAAGACCTTTAGCCATTTCTATGATGAAGTCCTGAAAGGACAAATCCTCTGGTGGAGACATTCTCCTGTTAGGAGAAGAAGGCTCCTCAGGAAGATCAAGGGAGAACTCATCAGAATCATCAGAGGAGTTAAAATCCTCTGAAGAAGCAGAGTATCCTCTATGTGCTTCCAACGCACGATACGCATACCGTTCGGTATCGACATCGGGCGTACCGGGTATGGGATCGGTACCGGGCAAAAGCCCGGATCCGGCATGCGGAACCGATCTGCGTTTGGAAGACGATGGCCTCGGTTCCGGTATGGAAGCCATTACCGGAACCGGACCCGGTACCGCTGGCTGCGGTACCGAGGGCGTAGCAGCATTAATAAAAGCCAGAATGGCCTGCTGCATGACTTGGACAGTATTGCCCATAGACGCCACTGCTGCCTGGATGTCGGTACCGGTATGGGCCGGTACCCCAGAGCAGTACAACAGGTGATCTGTCGAGGCCGCGCCATCGATGTCAACCTGTGACCCCATGATTGCTTTGGAGGCCGGAGCCTCCCGCCGGGGTTTTTTGGCCTGGGCAGAATCCTCGAACTCAGAATTGAGAGCCTCTCGATCTTTAGAAAGAGATTTGCTTTTAGAGGATTTGCCCACTGGAGTTTTGGTTACCTGAGATCCATCCGGAGAGGAAGACCTGGATGACTGTGATGCTTCTGAAGGAAACAGCACATGGAACTTGTTGGCCCGGTTCTGCAATCCACGTTTCGACATCTGGGAGCAGGATGGGCAGTCCGGTATGGAATGGTCAGGTCCTAAACATTTAAGACACCATTCATGGGTGTCTGTAAGAGGAATGACAGCACTGCACTTGGTACACTTTTTAAAACCAGGAACTGGCTTCTCCATGAGGAGAAATTGTGTAGGCCTGAAGGCCTAACAAAGTACCAAGCTGTGCTGAAGAAAAGAAAAATTTTTTTTTTTTTTTTTTTAAAGAAAGAAAGAGAGACCGGCAGTACCGGTTTCAGAATGGGGAAGGCAGGTACGCGGTCTAAAGAGAACAATAAAATTAACAATTTCTTCAGCGGTGACAGGAACACGACCTGCTGGCTCCGCGGAAAAAAAGAAACTGACGAGAGCTGGTCAGGAAGGCGGGAAGGCAGCGCGCATGTGCAGTGGGAGGCCCCAAAGGCTTTTAATCTGAAAAGCTGGGGAGCTTTCCCGCGCGGGCTCCGTCGGTACCGACGTACCCATATGTGATGACGTATTCCTGCTTGTTCCTGGAGATTAGCGCGTCCCCAAGTATGTACAACACCCAACAATACCCGTGCTCATTTCACTTGCATATGTATATAGTTTACCCTGTTCAATTCATCTGCATATGTATATAGTTTACCCTGTTCTCCAAGTTACTTTTCCTGTTCAATGTAATGACCAGACATTTGCTTATTGTCGGATACTGTTTGTTCTATGTAAACCGCGCTGATCGCAAATAGTGCGGTATATAAGAAATGTAAATTAAATAAATAAATAAAATAAATAAATAAATAAGAAGGGAAAACTGCAGGGAGGGAAGAGTAAAAAGTAGGAAAGATGCAACATAATCCACCCAAAAGAGAGGAAAAATATGAGCAAATAAATGCCAAAAAAAGAGACCAGAGCAAACAACTTTTTCTCTTAAATAGGAAAATTTTCCCAGACTCCTAAACGTTTTTAGCTGATACCCAAGATGTTTATATATCTTTCAATCTCTACTAACGAGTGTCTTCAGCTGGAAAGTATTTACCTGGCTATTTTAAGAAGTGGTTTTATTTGTGTAAGAGGCTTCCTTCACAGTGTTTTTAATTATTGCATTTATAATGTTGAGGGAGTCTAACACTATTTTTCTCTGTAGTGTAAACGATGCTGGAGAATCAAGTATGTGCTTTTGAGAAGAATAAACCCTCGAGACTTTAATAGAAGAGATTACAGCTCCCCATCAGGTATTATTGTGAGTGGTGCTGTGGTACAAGTTCTTTGGCCATCTACATCCTAAATAATGATGGAAGGTGACTTAAAGAAGACGATACTTGGCTGTGGCGGCCATCTTGAATAAAGTGGCTGACTATTACTGCTTTAAAATATACCCGTATATTCAATTCCGTGTTATATCCGGCCACCAGTATTGAATATCCGGTTGGATGGATTGCAGTTTTGCATTCCGGTCAGTGACTATATTTAGCTGCTGGCCAGATTGCAAAACCAGCTAAAATTAGCCATTCAGCTGTTCTAACTTCAGCCGGTTAGGATTAACCGGGCAGCAGTTCAATATCTTTGCTGCCCAGTCAACCTGTGGTGCCGCTCCCTTGCCCCTAGAATCCCCCAACACTAGCTGCTTAGCGTCGGGGTGTTCAGCAGCACTAACTAGGTTAGTACCACTGAATATCCCAGTGTGTGGTGTCTGCAAATGGCTAAATGCCTTTGCATATGCCCCCCATAGTTCTTGTTATGGATGTTTACACTATCTACTATAGTACAGAGGTAGTTGAATGTCTCTATCATATCTCAAGTCTTGCTACACTAATCTGCTACGTTTTTATGAAAACGTTAACAAGTGGATAAAGGTGAGCTGGTAGATTATAGTTAGGGCTTTTGATTTTAGGTTTTAACTGATAAACATTGATAAAACGCTCCCAAAGGAAAAAAAAATCCCTCAAAAAATAGATAAATTCTGGAAAACCACCACTTCCCCTGGCACATTTTCACTTTCCTCCTGGCTTGTTTTGTGTACCCCACTTGGTTTATGTACCTTTTCTGCGTTAATGACTCCTAAGTGACGTACATTGTTTTTATTCCACCAGAAAAGATGCCCAGAAATAGTACCTGTGGCACAAAAACACTAATTCCTAATTGTTCCTCCATTCCAGTCCAGATGCATGGGTTATGCTTATCTACCAGCGGATGTAGACTAAGACACACTGATCTGAAAATTCATCCTATAAGAAGCCTGTGCAACCAGTCCTCAGTCAGTATGACTTCACAAAGCATAGGAGTCCCAAAAACCCCAATTCTCCCTCAGCATCTAAAATCCTCTTTCTGTATGGCAAATTAGCTAGAAAATAAACACCTACATTTACAATTTATAAACATGTAATAATTATAACCTTAATTAAGGGGCATGTGTACTAAAGCGCGGTAGCTGGGAGCATAGGGCTAACATGCATTTTGGCCACACAGTAACTGGGAGCACACCACCAAAATGTGACCACGCTTAAAATGCTGTGCTACCCGAGCAGCATGCGAATAGGTTGGGTCAGAGTTGAGTTGGTGTAGAGAGTGGGTATTAGCTGTCACGTGCAGCTGGCGTGGCTGTTAGCAGCGTCTTTCAAGGCTAGATGCAGCACTAGCAAAGGTGCAATGATCACCACCCTCTGACCAGGTGGTAATTGTGCCCATATTACTAGCGTGCCAGCATGTAGCCCAGGCACGAATATGAAATAGTGTAAAGCTCTGAACTATCTCACACACATGCCATCCAGCGTTGTCAATAATGGCAATGTGCATAAATGAATCAGGTACTTGCCTAGAGCAACCCGTATCAGAGGGGCAGCATAGTATGGTTGCCATGGCAATGGAACTCTGCAGCCTGACGGCCACAAAACCATGGCATGCGGCACATGAGTGTACTTTCTGGGAGAGTGGGCACACAGCTGCATACAGAGTGGCATCAGTCTGGACCAGGGGTTTTCAACCCAGTCCTCGGGGAACCCTAGGCCGGTCAGGTTTTCAGGATTCCCAG
Source organism: Ichthyophis bannanicus (assembly GCA_033557465.1). Lineage (NCBI taxonomy): Eukaryota > Metazoa > Chordata > Amphibia > Gymnophiona > Ichthyophiidae > Ichthyophis > Ichthyophis bannanicus. The sequence continues at coordinate 345,263,044 of CM066032.1, forward strand.
AATGAATATGCATGAGAAAGATTTGCATACAATGAAGGCAGAACATGCAAATCTTTCTCATGCATATTCATTCTGGGAATCCTGAAAATCTGACCGGCCTAGGGTTCCCCGAGGACTGGGTTGAAAACCTACGGTCTGGACAGTATGATGCTCACGTCTATATATGCACTAGATAGATGTGGGAGGGGGGCTGATGGTGCAATGAGCTGCAGAGAGTTGGGAGATGGGACTTGTGCTCGGTGAAACAGCTAGATCTGTCGCATAACCAAAGTTGGGCACAGTTGGAGGCAGTGCATGCAAATGAGGTTTTGCAACTACTGGCAGAATGAGGATTTAGCATCAAAATGTGCTGATGTTCACACTCTACTGCCCCCTTTTCCCATATGGGGCCAGCACTCCTCAATGGCAAAGGTAATGGGCTAGATGTATATAGGAAGTGACAGAAGCCTAGTAACCTGTCCACTGTGGCCTTGAGGTGAGAGGGGCTCATACAGTCATTCCAAATGGCAGCCACTGCTGACACCATGCCTGCACCCTATTTCCCCCAGAAAGGACCACAGCACAGTGTTTGCTTCTCTGATTTGCATGCCCTGCCCCCTTGCACTTTCGCCCATTGCTCTGAGCTGTGCATCAGGATATGCCTGTTCCCAGGTTAACCCTTTCTGTCCTTCACTGGCCACTTACTATATGCTCTAAGTGGGGTAGGGGTCCAGATATTGCTGTCTGATATCTCTGTCGTGGTTTGATAGCCTATTGCCAGCTGTAACATCTCACTGGTAGTAATCAAGTGCAGTGCACATGTAGTGAGCGCTTTCGCAGTGTGCAGGTGCTTACAGGCATGCATTTCTTGCTACCATTCTAGAGACGCACCCAGCATAGCAGTGCTTCCCTACTGCAGGCACCATGCCCCCCCCTCCGAAGTAAATTCCCACAATAATCATTCATTTGCCTGTGCGTTTTATCAAACATGCCCCTAATGGTGTATGTGGATTTTCAGAAGGTCTTTGATAGGGTCCCTCATGCGAGACTTCTGAGAAAATGTAAAAACCTTGAGATAGGAGGAAATGCCTTATTGTGGCTTAGAAACCGGCTAAAATGTAAGACATGTGGCTTAGGAGTAGGGCTAAATGATCAATTCTGTCATTGGACCAAGGTGAATAGTGGAGCACCCCAGGAATCTGTACTGGGCCAGTTGCTTTAACATTTTTTTATAAATGACCTAGAAATGAGAACAAGTGAGGTGATCGCATTTGCACATGACACAAACTTATTCAAAGTGACAAAAGTACCTTATTCAAATGACAAGGATTATGAGACATTGCATGAGGACATTGTAAGGTTGAGAGTCTGGGTATCCAGATGGCAGATAATTTAATGTGGACACAAGCAAAGTGATGCCCATAGGAAAAATAATCCAAACTGTAGTTGCATGATACTTGGTTCTATAATAGGAGTTACCACTCAGGAAAAAAAATATAGGTGTCACTGTGGAAAATACATTGAAATCCTTGGCATCCTGTGTGGCAATCAAACAATTACTAGGAAAGGCATGGAGAATCTCACACTATCTCTGTATTGCTCCATGGTGCAACTGTATCTTGAGTATTGTATGCAGTTTTAGTCACCGCATCTTAGAAAAGATAGAGCAGAATTAGAAATGATGCAGAGAAGAGTGACCAAAAATGATAAAAGGGATGGAACAACTCCCCTATGAGAGAAAGCTAAAGAAGTTAGGGCTCTTCAGCTTGGATAGATGGCAGCTGAAAATCGCTGCTAACCAGATGACGTTGTTATCTGGTTAGCACTGACCCCAACCTCTCCTCACAGATGGGCCGCCAGTTAGTGCCAGGGTGGTCTGTGGAAATATTCAGTGGCACTATCTGGATAGTGCCAAAGAGTATCGTAGTTAGTGCCCTTAGCAAGCTGGCCTCCCATTGGCCGGGCAGCTATGAATGTTAACCCCTTGATGTTCAAATCTATAATATTTAGAGGATTTTCGGGGAGGAATGATATCGAGATGATTGAGTTTAATTATCAAAATCTTGAGGGAGGGGTGCTAGCAGTATAAAAGTTGATTGCGATAGGATGCAAGGCTAAAGAGTCACTTAGGACATCTATTACCCTTGCACCGGCTCTGGAAACGGGTGAATACAAATTGGTTATTTACTCTTTCAAAAGGTGCACAGGGAACACACCATGAAGTTACTAAATAGCACGTTTAAAACAAATTGGAGAACATTATTTTTTCACTCTATGCACTATTGAGTTCTGAAATCTGTTGCTGGAGGATGTAGTAAAAGCAGTTAGCGTGGCTGGGTTGAAAAAGAAATGTTTGGAGAAGTCCCTGAAGGAACAGTATATGTGGGAAAAGCCACAGCTTATCATAAAATGTTGCCACGTTTTGGGATCTTGCCAGATACTTATGACTTGGATTGGCCATTGTTAGAAACAGGATTCTTGTAGCACGCAGCACTTCTTATAAAGCCAGTGTATTTCTCATTTTAAACATAACTTGTGAAAATTATATTCTCCTTTCTGCCATCGTGGACATTTTATACATAGCATTTTCGGTTGTCGTCACATTCAGTCATTGGCAATTTGGGCCAGCTTCAGGATCTCAGATCTAGGCAGTTCAGTCCCCTTGATGCTGACCTCCTGCAAATCTTTTACTGCTTCAGCCACTGTCCAAGCCCAGTAAGTTTTCCCTTCCACTGTAAAAGCCAAATCAAAATGGACTTGCCATCTGTACTGAATACTCTCTACCCTCAGCTTCATAATGACCTCCTTAAACCCCTACAAGGTAACCACAAAGAGATCCGCATAGACAGAGATCTTATGTCCTTCCCAACACAAGCAAAGGAGAGTACTCATTTTAGCAGCAATTTTCTCCTTTATGAGGAAATCCTGGATACATTTTACATTGTCTCTAGGTAAGTTCAATCTAGGAGCCCTGTGTGCTCTCTCCAATTTCACCTCGGCTCCAGCACAGAAGAGTTCCTAGTGGTGCAGGTTATCAAGATCTATTCAAAGTGTTTACAGCTATGTGCCATGCACTGTGTTCTGTCTCCCTTCTTACTCTTCCTGGTTTCCTGGTTTGTTATTTATTTTAAAAATTTCTATTCCACACATATAACCTAGGTGGATTCCATCACAACATGCAGAATATTCAAAAATCAAAACCAAATAAAGCTTGATAGATCATGTGCTAGAAGACTGTTAGTTCTTAACATTGGGTCTGATTTTATAGAAGAGCACCTATGTGAAGTCCAAAAAGTCACCTATTCTATTAAAACAACATAGGAGACTGTATCTTTTATATAAGTGGGCACATAGACCCAGCCCTGTAGTGTGCAATTGCTGGTGTACACTTAACCTGTCCTGAGGTTGACTTAAATTTGTGCATGAACGTGACGTGCTTTTGCATATCTTCTAAAATACTAGAGTACTTTACTGCTCTGTATAGGAATGCCTTCACGTGGTGTGCCTATAGCATATGCTATCTTGTCAACTGTGTAATTTTATAAAAGGCCTTTTCCATGTGTAAAGCAGGTGTTCAGTGCAGGACAGCCTTTTTAAAATTACTCCCAGTAAATATATATTTGCACATTATATAAGAACATAAGAAATGCCATACTGGGTCAGACCAAGGTCATCAAGCCCAATATCCTGTTTCCAACAGTTGCCAATCCAAGTCACAAGTATCTACAGGTTCCCAAAAAGGTACATAGGTTCCACAATGGTTGTCCTGGGTCCTCTTTAGTAATGGTTTATGGACATTCCTCCAGAAACTTGTCCAAACCTTTTTTTAAACCGAGCTACATTAACAGCTTTTACTACATCCTCCAGTAATGAATTCCAAAGTTTGATTATGTATTGAGTGAAAACCATATTTTTCTTATTATTCTTAAATGTGTTACATTGTGATTTCATTGAGTATCCCCTTTATCTTTCTGTTTTTTTGATGGAGTAAACAACCTATCTATGTCTACCCATTGTACTCCATTAATTTATAGACCTCTATCATATCTCCCCTCAGCTGTCTCTTTTCCAAGTTGAGAGCCTTAACCTTTTAAGCCTTTCCTCATAGTGGTATCCTTCTATCTTCTTTACCATTTTGATGGTTCTTAAGATATGGCAACAAGAATTGCACACAATATTCAAGGTGCGGTTGCCCCATGGAACTATATAGAGGCATTATAATATCCTTGGTTTTAGTCTCCATTCCTGTCCTTATGATTCCTAACATTCTGTTTGCTTTCTTGGCCTCTGCTGCACACTGGGTGGAAGGTTTCAATGTATTATCCAGGATGATTCCTAAATCCTTTTCCTGGGTGGTGCTTCGTAATGTGTAACCTTGCATCATGTAACTAGTTTTGGGTTGTTCTTTCCTAGGTGCATAAATTTCATCTGTTATTTGAACGTCCATTCTTCTGGTTATCAAGGTACTCTTGCAATTTTCATAATGTCTTGTGTTTTAACAACTTTGAATAATTTTGTATCATCTGCAAATTTGATCAACTCACTTGTTAGTCACATTTCCAAGTCATTTATGAATATTTATTTAGCAGGTTTTTTTATACCACTAAACTCACTTGGTTTGCAGCTTGTCGTGCTGTGAGGGCTTGCGTGCATCAGTGATGCTGAGAGCTAAACTATCGGTAGTTTAACTACTGGCAGGGTCTCCCAAGATGGACAGGTCTCAGCTGAGGTGCCAGACCAAGACAAACCACCCATCTGGGCAGCAGCAGAATGGGACAGTGTTGACGGCAGAGGATCACATTTTTGTGACAACGGCAACACCACCAAACAGAAACTGCGCGGAAGAAAGGCCCGGCAATCTACTTCTGTATCTTGCCATGAAAACCCAATGGATAGTTACAACAAAACAAATTGTGCTATGGTGCTGGAAGATGAGACCCCCAGGTCGGAAGGCACTCAACTAGCTACTGGGGAAGAGCTGAAGACTTTTCAGAGTAAAGCCAGCATTTATGATGTGGTTGGATCAAAGCCCTCGGGAAGTCTGACTGCTGATGTAGCTGCGCATGAAATGAGAGTCAGAAGCTGTAAAGATGTCTTACACATTGGAACATGGAACGTACGAAGCATGAACCAAGGGAAGTTGGAGGTGGTCAAGAATGAAATGGAACGTGTACAACTTGATCTATTGGGTGTCAGCGAACTGAAATGGACTGGCATGGGGCACTTTGCATCAGATGATCACATGGTCTACTATGCTGGAAATGAAAGACAAAGAAGAAATGGTGTTGCATTTATAATAAAGAAGAAACTTGCAAGAACTGTAATGAAATACAATGCAGTCAGCGAACGTTTAATCTCTATTTGTCTACGAGGATTGCCTATCAACACACAACTATAATTCAAGTATATGCCCCAACAACAGCTGCAGAAGAGAATGAAATTGAAGAGTTCTATGAACAAGTACAAGCTGAAATTGACAGAACATGCAAACAGGATATCCTGATAGTCATGGGTGACTGGAATGCAAAAGTTGGCAACAAAGAAGAAGGCAAAGTAGTTGGAAAATATGGACTTGGCAACAGAAATGAAGCTGGAGAAAGACTGATAGAATTTTGCAAGACCAATGATCTATTCATCTTAAACACCTTCTTCCAGAAACACAAGCGGTGACTGTACACATGGACTTCACCCAATGGATTGTATACAAATCAAATTGACTATATCTGTGGAAGTCAACGATGGAAAAGCTCTGTAACATCAACAAAGACAAAACCTGGAGCTGACTGTGGTACAGATCATCAACTACTAGTATGCAAACTCAAGCTAAAGTTGAAAAAGAGCAAACCACTCATGAATGCAGCAAAATATGACCTTGAGAATATACCACTGGAATTTAAAGACTGCCTGCAAAATCGATTTGTTGCTTTAGATACAAATGACAGAGCTCCGGAAGAGTTATGGAATGACATCAAGAAGGTTGTGTTGGAAGAAAGCGAGAAGTATCTACAAAAGGTGAAAAAGCAAAAACGGCCAAAATGGATGACGGAAGAAACTCTGAAAATTGCCCAGAAACGCAGAGAAGCTAAAGCCAGAGGAGAAAGAAAGACAGTCGCAGAACTTAACAGAGATTTCCAACGTGCAGCAAGACAGGACAAGGAAAAGTACTACAATGACACTTGCAAGGAAATAGAAGCAGAAACTATTAGAGGAAGAACAAGATTGACTTTCCTAAAGCTACGAGAGTTAAAGAAAAAGTTCCAGCCTTGAATTGGAATGTTACAAGATGCTCAAGGTTCTATGTTGAATGATGCTGAGAAGATCAAGAAAAGGTGGAAGGAATATACAGAGTTTTTATATGATAAAGATCAAGTGGACCAACAGCCGTTTCAACCTGTACCTTATGATCGGGAACCATTGGTGATGAAAGAAGAAGTTGAAGCAGCATTGAAAGCCTTATCAAAGAACAAAGCACCAGGCATTGATAGCATTCCCATAGAAGTATGGCAGCAATCTGATGCAGCTGTTACCATACTCACAATGCACTGCCAAGAAATATGGAAGACAACATCATGGCCAACTGACTGGAAAAGATCTGTGTTTATACCAATACTAAAGAAAGGTGATTCAACTGACCGTGGAAATTATCGCACAATCGCTCTGATCTCACATGCCAGCAAGATTCAACTGAAGATTATTCAAAAGAGACTACAACCATACCTGGAACAAGAACTACCTGAAGTGCAAGCAGGGTTCAGGAAAGGGCGAGGAACGAGAGACATCATTGCAGATGTGAGATGGATCCTTGAAAAGATTAAAGAATACCAAAAGGATATCTATTTGTGCTTTATCGACTATAGCAAGGCTTTTGACTGTGTAAACCATGAGAAACTCTGGGCCACATTAAGAAGCATGGGTATACCAGAACACCTGATTGATCTCTTGCGCAATCTGTACATTGATCAAGAAGCAACAGTTCGAACGGAACAAGGAGAAACAGAATGTTTTAAAATAAGCGAAGGTGTAAGACAAGGCTGCATACTTTCCCCCTACCTGTTTAATTTATATGCAGAACAAATCATCAGAGAAGCAGGATTGTATGAAGACAACAGAGGTGTGAAGATTGGTGGAAGACTCATCAACAACCTTCGCTATGCTGATGATACCACATTACTGGCTGAAAGTGAAGATGATCTGAAACATTTGCTTCTCACAATCAAAGAACATAGTCTCAAAATGGGCCTGCACCTTAATGTAAAGAAGACAAAGATCATGACAACTGGCATAATCAACAGGTTCATCACTTAAGGAGAAGAAATTGAAATTGTGAACAACTTTAACCTGTAAAATAGTTGTAAAATAGTTATCTCCAAGTTATAATGCCCTGTTCAGTGTAATTTCAGTTTGTTCAATGTAAACCGCACTGATGCCAAATAGCGCGGTATATAAGAGAATATAAATAAATAAATAAACCTACTTGGATCAACTATCAATAAAGAAGCAACAAGCAGTCAAGAAATCAGACGACGCATTGCTCTTGGCAGAATGGCTATGAAAGACCTAGATAAGATTCTCAAGAGCAGAGATGTCTCTCTCCATACAAAGATTCGACTTGTTCAGGCCATGGTATTTTCAGTAACATCATATGGATGTGAAAGCTGGACCGTGAAAAAGACTGATAGGAAGAAAATTGATGCCTTTGAATTATGGTGCTGGCGGCGAATACTGTGTATACCATGGACTGCCTGAAGAACAAACCAGTCGGTACTAGAGGAGATCAAACCTAAGCTTTCTTTAGAAGCTCAGATGACAAGACTTCGACTTTCATACTTTGGACACATCATGCGAAGAGAGAGATCATTAGAGAAAGACATTATGCTTGGCAAGATAGAAGGTCAACGCAAAAGAGGAAGGCCAACAATGAGATGGATCGATACAATAACAACAGCTACAGGTACCAGTCTGTCAACAATGAGCTGCCTGACTGAAGACCGAACACAATTTAGGATAGCTATCCAGAAGGTCGCCATGAGTCGACTCCGACTCGACGGCACTTAACAACAAATCTACAAGTCTGAGAGGTTCACATGAGAACAATATGGCTAAAAGGGCCTTACATAGAACGCTATAATTTTATAACCTTGTTTCGGCTAATAAGAAGAACATAGTAACTGGTTAGAATAAATTAATACATGTGCATACATTTCAACATAAAGTATGGGTGGAGGGGAAGGTCTGAGTGAGTGAGGGAGGGGCCATAAATTGTGACTAGAAGGTCAGTAGTCCATTAAATCTGAACCACTGTGTTGGATCAGTGGTGTCCAAGAAAGAGGTGTCTTCAGCTTTTTTTCTGAACGTTGCCAAATTATCTGTAGCATGAAGGTCATCCAGTAATGCATTCCAGAGAGTTGGGGCAAATAGGGAGAAGGCTTTCTTGGATGTGGTGTGATTGGTCTTGGTAATTATTGATGGTGTGTATATTCTTTATTCAAAACATTTGATATACCGCCCATTGCCGGAGCGTCAAAGCAGTGTACAATAATAACCAAGTGCAACTGGTGAAAGTAAAGGAGGAAGAAGGAACGCCATCGGTATGATAGGAGAGCCAATAGAAAAAAAGAGAGAAGAATAGTAAGGACAACGGTAGACCCAGGGGGACGCTATAGATAAAGTCAAAGGACACTACAAATAAAGACCAAGACAAGAGGTGGTAGACAAGACTGGTGGGGGATGGGAGGGGCTGTAACCTGAATACCAGAGAATGTAAGGCGATATTGCATAGGAGAGTAGTTCAGTGGCATCTTGGTGAATGGAAATTGGGAGGAATAGGGAGATCGTAGGCCTGGCAGTAGAGGTGGGTCTTGAGAAGGGCCTTGAACCGGTAAAAGGATGCTTCAGTACAGAGAAGGTGGGGCAGAGAATTCCAGAGGCCAGGACTCAAGAAGAAAAAAGCAGCATGACGGGACGATTCGAGGTGGGCCTGGGTAGGAGGAGACGATTACCGTGGGCTGAACGAAGTAGACAGGCTGGAGATAGATGATGTCGGCGAGGTACTGTGGTGAAGAACCTTATGGGTAATGGTGAGAAGCTTGTACAGGAAACGAACTTTGATAGGAAGCCAGTGAAGAGAAAGAAGACAGGGAGTCACATGATCCCGAGGGGGGGAGTGAGTGAGAAGACGTGCAGCTGTGTTCTGATGGCGTGTATAGCGTGTTAAGGGTGTGTGGTGTTCTGGATCTGTTGCTGAGTGTTTTCTCTGAGGGACTGGAAGTAGATTGATTTTGAAGATTATGAGCAGGGCTTTGTACTTTATTCACTCCAATATGGATAGCCAATATAGTCATTTGAAAATTAGGGTGATGTGTTCAGCTCTGGAGGCATTGCATAAGATCCTTGCAGCTGTATTTTGGGCTAGTTGGATTGGGTAGAGTGTGCATTTAGGCAGGCCTTGGAAGATGAGGTTACAGTAGTCTAAGTGGGGGAAGAGGAGTGTTTGAAACACTGTACGGAAGAGATGGGAGTTCAGAAGTGACCTGAGGTGTTGTACTGTTTTGAACTTGTGATAGATGGCTTTCATGATGTTTGGGATGATGATTAGGCCTTGGTCTAGTTTTACTCCTAGGTAGTATACTTTGGGTTTGACTTGCAGCTGTGTTCCCACAATGGGTTATAGTAGCAGGTGATGCAAAGTTGTTGTCTGTTTTTTTTTTTTATGGTCAAACTGTGTTCAGCAAGCCAATTTGTGATGGATCTGAATCATTTCTCAATGGGTAGAGACTGTTGGGTGGTTGTTAGAAAATTATGTTTAGATCATGACGTCATCTGCATAAATGTGATAGAGTATGTTATGTGCCTGCATGATTGTAGGAAGATGTCAAAGAGCAAGGATGATAGAGCGGATCCTTGAGGGACTCCTTGATCCAGTGTAAATTGTGTTGATTTCTTGGTGCCCATTCTTTATTTATTTATTAGCTTTTCTATACCGCGCTCTTTCATATCAGTGCGGTTCACAATTAAAAATTCTTGTACAGGGCGGGGTAGATCTGCCTTGTGCTTACATTGAACAGGAACAGTAACTTGGAGTTGTAACTGGGGAAACTATTTACATTTTAAATCATCATAAATTATCGCTAGGGTGACTATTTACATGTTAGACCATAACGCATGGTTAGGTCTGAGACTTATTGGTTATTTACAGTACAAAGCCTTAGTATATATACATTCACATATGTCCATTGTTACAGTTTACAGTGCTGGTAATATTCATAGTATTACTATTCCAGAGTTATGTACACCATTGATTGACATCGTTGAACATATCCAGTGGTTGGGTATGAGTCTAGATTTGTCCTAGTTTGCGTGTGATGTGTGGGGCGCTGCTTGAGTGGATTGGGGTGTGGGAAGTGGGGAGGTACCGTTGTGTTGTGAGAAGTGTAGAAGGAATAGGTGATGCTTGAGGGCTTTCCTGAATTGTGTGAGATCTCTGATCGATCTGATATTGGGTGGGAGGTTGTTCCAGCACTTTGGGGCGTAGAAAGAAAAGGCTCTGTCCCTAGTTGTTTGCGCACATTTTGTAGTTTCCATGGGGATAATCAGTGTGTTGGTGGCTACTGTCCTTGATCTGTTGTTGGGGGTGGGGGTGAGGAGGGCCGTGAGGGAGGGGGGGGGGTGATATCTTGTTGATGGCTTTGAAGGTAAGGAGTACTGCCTTTATATGTGATCCTTATTTTTATTTATTTATTTAACCCGTTTTCTATACCGCCTTATTCTTCAATCACAGCGGTTTATATTATGTAATCACTACAAATAGGTACTGGATACATTTACTTGTCCTCAAAGGGCTCACAATCTGTGTCCCTGAGGCAACAGAGGGTTAAGTGGCTTGCCCAAGGACTAGAAATCCCAGTCCCTTCGGCCTGAGATTGCTGTCCCCAGATGGGACTCGAACCCCTGGCTCTCTGGCCTGAGATACTGTATCCTAACCACTAGGCCACTCCTCCCACATTCTAACTTGGATCCGCTGCTCAGTGAGGTAGGATTTTAAAGTAGTTCTACTCAACCCTATGGCTTTGAATTGTTGAAGGATTAGACTATGTGGGACAGAGTCAAAGGCTGCTTTGATGTCGAGAAAAATGAACATGAATCCTTTGTTAGGTTTGTCAGTGCCTCTTTATTAAATTGTCAGTGAGGGCAGTTAGTAGGGTTTCAACCTAGCGTTGGGGTCGAAATCCATATTGCTGAGGGTTAAGTAGGAAGTGAGTGCCGACATGGTCCTGGAGTTGATTTTGTACAATCTTTTGTATTTATTTTGACCAGAAATGGCAGGATGGTGATGGGCCTGTAAGAGCTTGGCTGGTTTTATTATTGGGCAGATGGATGCATTCTTTTGTTCTGCTGGCAAATATTCTTGGTGGACTGAGAGTCATAATCTTGAGAATTGTAGGGGTCAGTTCTGCTCTTGTGATCTTGACCCAATGGGGATGTGATAGTGTTAACGTTCTTGATTCTTTCCAGTTATTTGGACAAGGTAGCAGCGAATGAGTCCCATGTGATTTTATTTTGTTCGGGGTTTTGGCTTTAAGTGTGAGAGGTTTGTGCTTGTTCTATTATTTTGAGGGCAGGTTTGGCTTTGGAAATAGTCTGCCATGAGTTGTGGTGATAGATCTATCTCTTCTTCCTGTTGCATGGGGTTCCTTATCAGTGTCTTGATCAAGTTAAATAGCTCTCTGGTCCTGTTGAGGGAGCATTGTAGGAGCTTGGAGAAGTACTCCTTTTTTTGCTTTGTATGTTGCTGTCTGATATTTGTGTAGCTTGGCCATGTATGTGTCAAGGTTGTCTATCTGGATTTACAGCATTGCAATCTTCTTTCTAATAGCCTGAGGTTGCATTTCATGGTTTTTAGCTGTATGGTGTACCATATAGCTGTATTTTGCCTGCGTATGATTGCTGGAGCATGTTTTATGGCTGTATTGCTTATTGTCCAGTTCCAGTTCTGGATGGGTGTGTCAGGATCTTCTGAGTTGTGGTTGATTTGTGGCATAATTTTTTTTCTAGGAATTCTTTCTTTTCCAGGTGGTGGAATCTGCGTGTTGAGGCTTGAGTGTGAGGGTCTGTTTGAGTATCTGGCCTGAATGGGAGCAGGAAGTGGGCTGCTTTGTGGTCAGACCACGGGACTGTGTATGTTGTGGATGGTACGTATGACCTAGATTGGCCACTGTTCGAAACAGGATACTGGGCTTGATGAATCTTGGTCTGACACAGTATGGCATATCTTATGTTCTTATGTTGATGGTCCTGAGCATCTGCTATGGAGCGAATATGAGGTTGAGTGTGTTTCCTTTATTATGTATTGGCTCATTGATGAGTTGCTTGTATTCAAGGGCGTCCATGGCATCTAGGAAGGCCTTTGTGGTTTTGGAGGCAGAGGGGTAAGGTTGAGATCACCCAGAAGAAGAAGTTGATTGGAGTGTGGCTAGTGGCTACATTCCATTTTGAGTATGGCTGCAAGTACATCTGGGGAGGTGCTTGGGATTCTGTATGCCAGGTATAGGGTTAAAAAGTTGTTTGCTATGGATAAGGTATCTGAACCTGTCTCTGTGCTGTTGTTGCTGATGTTTAAATTGAGTGTTAAAAAGCAGCGGGCCCAGTATAGATCCCAGGGGTACTTCACTATTTCTCCATTGAGAAAATTGGCCATTTAGCCTTACCTCTGCTTTCTATCTTTTTAATTTTCTGTAATGAATAAAAATTATTTAGGTATTTTTATTTGCACTGTTTAGCACAAGTCTACTGCTGTTCTGAGGCATTTACAATCCTCTGATAGGCTGAGGCATAATTGAGCCAGCATTTGTGCATTACAGGAGTGACGATCTGCAGCCTGATTACATTACACCTCTACAATGTACCTGATGTTTGCCTGCTGGGGTGGATCAGGGAGTGCTGGGTTGTGCATTACAGGAGTGACCATCTGCAGCCTGATTACGTTACACCTCTACAATGTACCTGATGTTTGCCTGCTGGGGTGGATCAGGGAGTGCTGGGTTGTGCATTACAGGAGTGACCATCTGCAGCCTGATTACGTTACACCTCTACAATGTACCTGATGTTTGCCTGCTGGGGTGGATCAGGGAGTACTGGGTTGTGCATTGTCACCACAGAGAGCTCCTACCATGCATCACGGAAGGCTTGTTATCCACATTTCTGAAACATAAAATGTTAGCTTGATTTACTGAGGAGCATAATGATTTATCCTGGCTTTTATTTAACAGATGCTGTCAAATCTCTGCGTTCTGTAGTCAGTCCTCCAATATCCAAGTAAGTGAACCTTGTTTTATCTGCATTATATCTAGTATTTTTATCCTTTTATACAAACACAATACAAGTTAAAGCTGCATGTAGATAGTTCTGCAATAGAATTACACCCAGCCTGAATGAAAACAGTTTTTCTCTTTGATTTTAGATTTTAATTTGTCCTGTTAACAATAAATGGTTGAATTTTCATCTAGATGTTAAGCTTATTTAAAATGTGTTGTACTAGTCTCAGCAAAGTGATTGACAATAGATATTTGAGAACTTTAATGCCTTATAGGTGATGTCACTGCTACAGCCCTAATGTTTTCAGGATTCTAGTCAAAAGTATCACATCAGATTTGTGGCAAATCATCTTCTGTGCTAGGTTAACAGCGTGGAATCTGATCTATTGTAATCACTTCGGTCTTCTGATTCCTCATGAAAAAGAAGTTGATTGCTGAAAATGCATACCAGTTAACGGTTTGTTTAGACTTGGGCTTTTTTGATTGTCATATTTTTCTTTTTTGACACCTGGAGTTGATATTGAATTATTACTTAAAAATATCAAAGCTACCCCTGAACTTGTAACATTTTGGAAGTTACTAAAAACCTTCCTGTTTAAAGAGCACTTCGTGGGTATAACCTAAACCACCATTGCAACTGTCATAAAAAGTCAACTATGCATTGAACTCCTGTTACCAATTCGATAAAGTTAATGTTACTTCCCCTCTCCCTATCCCGATTCCTATCCCTATCGCAAAACTCACTGTATTTAATCTGTAAAATATCTTGTTACAGTGTTATCTGAAACATTATCGTTGTGTTAGTGTTACAATGTTTAATGTATTGTTAACGTTGTAAACCACCTTGATCCTTGGGAAAAGCGGTATAGAAACCTATTTAATAAATAAATAATCGAATCATAGACTCATATGCAGATATATGCAAAAGTGTAGACATCTTTGGTCAAATTGTATGTTTCAGTGATCTCTAAGGGATATGTTTACTAAACAATGGTAGCGGACTCCATTAGTAAACATACCCTTAAGTGAACACAAGCCGACACGACCTCTGCTTGGTTCAAAGTTAAACGCAGCATCTTTCTGCAAATATAAATGCTTAATTGCTATTTATTTGCAGATTTTTACAGAATAACTTTTTTTGCATCTGTCTTTGGAGTACAGTTACATGTGATGTGTTCAGATGACTATAATAAATTGTAAAGAAAGAAAAGTAGCTAAGTCATTGGTGTTTTCATTATTATTTTTTATTTAATCTGGGAGGTCAACTATTGTTCTCAGCAGTAGCACAGTTACAAAGATTCCTAAAACTTGTATATTTTCAGAATTCGCAACATTGGAATTATGGCTCATATTGATGCTGGAAAGACCACAACCACAGAGAGAATGCTCTACTATTCCGGATATACCAGAGCACTAGGAGGTGAGAGTTCGATTTACTTAACTAGATAAAGAATGGATTTTTAGCCAAGGAAGACCTTGTCTTACTAATCTGTTATATTTTTTTGAAGGTATGAATAAACAGGTAGATAACACTATATCAACCGTCTCACCTTTTATCTGGATTTTGATAAAGCCTTTGGCAAGGTCCCACATGAGAGACTCGGCGAGATTAAAAAGTCATGGGATAGGAGGCAATGTACTATTGTGGATCAGGAACTGGTTAAAAGATAGAAAGCAGAGATTAGGGTTAAATAACCAATTTTCTCAGTGGAAAAAGATGAATAGTGGTGTACCCTAGGGATCTGTGCTGGGCCCGCTGCTTTTTAGCATATTCATAAATGACCTGGTAATGGGAATAACGAGTGAACAAATTTGCGGATGATACAAAATTATTCAAAGTTGTTAAAACACAAGAAGATTGTGAAAAATTGCAAGAGGACCTTGATAAATTGAAAGACTGGATGTCCAAGAGGCAGATGAAATTTAATGTGAACAAGTGCAGAGTTATGCACCAAGGAAAGAACAACACAAACTATGGTTATACGATGCAAAGCTCCACATTAGGAGCCACCAACCAGGAAAAGGATTTAGGCGTCATTGTGGATACCATGTTAAAACCCTCGGCCCAGTGTGCAGCGGCGGCCAAGAGAGCAAATAGAATGCTAGGTATGATAAGAAATACGTTGAAACTCTCCACCTAGTGTGCAGCAAGGTTCCATCATGACAAGGTAGTCCTTAGGATTCATCCACACTTTATGCCTAAGGTGGTCTCGCCTTTTCATCTGAACCAAGTGGTCTACCTACCTGTGTTTTTTCCAAGGCCTCATGCATCAAATGCAGAGAGGAATCTTCATACCTTGGACTGTAAAAGAGCTTTAGCCTTTTACTTACAAAGAACACAGCAACATAGAAAGTCCTCTCAACTCGTTGTTGCTTTTGATCCTTCTCATTTGGGACTTCCAGTCTCCAAGAGAACACTGTCTAACTGGATTGCTCAGTGTATTTCCTTCGCCTATTAGAGTAAGAACCTTTTTCTGGAGGGCCATGTCACAGCTCACAATGTGAGAGCCATGGCAGCCTCAGTGGCTCATCTGCACTCTGTGTCTATCGACGACATCTGTCGAGCAGCCACTTGGGCCTCGGTTCATACCTTCACAGCCCATTACTGCTTGGAGAAGGACTCCCGCCGGGATGCCTTGTTTGGTCAGGCTGTTCTCCAACACCTGTTCCATACTTAATCAACTCCTACCCGCCATCCCTGGTAGGATGCCAGAGATCCATGGGGGGAAGTGGAGCCCTGTTCAGGGATGCACAACTTCTGGGGTCTCTCCCTGGCACCTAAAGGTAGGGAGTCCCCATATGTGATGACTACATTCCTGCTTGTTCCTGGAGATAGCATAGTTACTCACCTATAACAGGTGATCTCTGGGAACAGCAGGAATTTAGTCCTCACAACCCACCCACCTCCCCTAGGAGTTGTATCTCTCTCTATCTATCTCTTTCCTTTCCCTCTCTCTCTCTTTGTCTCAGCTTTAAAACTCAACTGGAGAGAGGCAGTTGGGAAAGGCGGGAAGGCAGCACACAGTCGCTGTGGGATGCTCCCAAAAGCTTTCTAATTGGACGCTGGGGAGCGTTCCCGCGCAGGCTCCGTCGGTACCGACGATACCCATATGTGAGGACTAAATTCCTGCTGTTCCCGGAGATCACTTGCTACAGGTGAGTAACTATGCTTTCTCAGTCACTCACATTACCTGCAGTTAGCTTACATTCTCTGCAGTGACTAAATAGGCCCTTGATTTGTATCATGTTGTCATTTTTAGTCACCAACTAACAATGTCTTGAGGTGCCTCCCCCTCTACCAAACAACTGTGGGATTTCCCTGAGGCTTCAGCTTGCCTTTTATAATTAAAATAAACCATTGGACTGCTCTGCTGAGTCACAAATGTTTCCATGTTAATCATAGGAGAATAGCTGCATTCTCAGCACTCCTGATGCTGGGGACATCTGTGCCAACGTAGATCTGTGATTTTTTTTTTTTTTTAGGGGTTCATGCAAGAGTTGAGTGTAAACGCTGAAGAATTTTATACTTGTTAACAATAAGTAATTGCAGATGCCCTTCTCACCCTGCCTGTGTTTTTTTGTTTCCTTTTTTTGTGACTATTGCTTTCTTGATCTGCAGATGTTGATGATGGTGACACAGTAACAGACTTCATGGCCCAGGAGCGAGAGCGTGGCATTACCATTCAGTCTGCTGCTGTTACTTTTGATTGGAACGACCATAGGATCAATCTCATTGATACACCAGGTGCGGGGTTCTCAAGTTATTACCATGAACAGTCTACTGTGTGTTTGGTGGTATATTCCTGGTACTGTGCTAACTCTCTCCTGTGGTTTTGCCATAGGGCATGTGGACTTTACAGTTGAAGTGGAGCGTTCATTGCGCATTCTTGATGGTGCAGTAGCTGTGTTTGATGCTTCAGCTGGTGTGGAGGTAAGAAATATTCATCAGATGCTGCTGGCAAGCAATATGTTGCATCTGCCTGGAAGGCAGCATGCTCTTCATGTTAACTGGGCCAATGCAGTAGGGTGGTGATGGCAAGGCATTGTCTGGAAAGGACACAGGAACCAGGGAGACTTAGATGGTTGGTGGTTTGGTTTGGATTGGTTGATGATGGGAAATTGTGACTGGAAAGGTCTGTAGAGGGGAAGCGTGCAGGAGAGTGGTGTGCAATGGAGGAAGATGACAAACTGTCATTGAATAAAGACAGAGATCCCGCAGGAGGTCATGTTTGGTTGGCAGCTGGAATCTATGTGGTTTGATTTGGGGCCCATGATGATTGTGGATTCTGGAAGGGAGTCTCCAGTTCAGGGCTGCTTTTTATAAAATTGTGTAAAAAATGCTGTAGTTGTGAGTGAGGGATTGTGGTTCTGAATCATCTGGAAACCTAAAGAAGCAGGGGGAAATTGTTGGATCAAATATATTGTAAAATATTAAAGGAGAATTTAATTTAGGGGATTTTAAATGGAGGGGGTGTGTTTAAACTTGGGGAGGTAGAATCTCTGTAACGCTCCTATTTAGCAATTAATCTTTGAAAGGTGGAGTTTGTATATTTTGTTTTATTTATTTACTGAAAGCAGTCATGACCTGCTATCCCATATTCCAAAATTGTCATGTATAAATGATTAAATATATATATATATATATTTTTTATCTTCGCTTTAGGCACAGACCCTGACGGTGTGGCGACAAGCAGACAAACACCAAATACCACGCATCTGTTTTTTAAATAAGATGGACAAAACTGGGGCAAGGTACTGGCACTTGATTGCCATTTTAAGAACAGATGATGGTGCAGTTAATGTGGAAATGCTTTCATATCAAAAGGTGTGTTCCTGGGCATGCTTAGGAATTGACAGCAGCACACAAGGGTTTAGAATTAAAGCATCACATTTTGGTACGGCATTAATGCTATTCCTCAGGGAGCCCTTCATCCCTCTGCTGCACAAGTTCTAGCAGAGAATCTGGCATTGTGCTCCTGAGTTACTTACATGAAGGCTGTTTCTATGCACTTGGACCAAGAAGTGGGTAGGGGTAATGGAGAAGAAAGTCCCAGACCTAGGTCCTTTGACCCCCAAGCCTTTCTGCTTCATATTGTAAGGTGGGGGATGGAATGGGCCCCAGCTGGATCCTATAAAATGTGAGAGAAGCAAATGAGAAAAGAGAAAAATGTGCACTGTTCAGGTCTACCAAATAACTTTTCCCATGTATTCAGTAAGAACTCAAGAATAAAATGTGAGTGGAGCAGTAGCCTAGTGGTTAGAGCAGTAGCCTGATGATCAGAGAGCCAATGGTTTGAATCCCACTGACACCCCTTGTGGCCTTGGGCAAGTTACTTAATCCTTCATTGCCTCAAGTACAAACTTAGATTTTAAGCCCTCTGGGGACAGAGAGGTATCTACATACCTGAATGTAACTCGTCTTGAAATATTTTTATCTTTATTCAGGCATTTAATATACCACGCTTTTGTCAAGGCATCAGGGTGGTTTACAATAAATAAATATGCTGTGAATGAGAGTGACAGGAACGCCAATTGCTGATAGGACAGAGCATCACAGTCATACAGTGTAAGGGGGTTAAGAGAGAGAGAAAAGAGAGGAAGGCAGGGGAGGAGCTAGTTCTGAGACACAGGAAGGTCAAAGGCAAGCTGGAACAAGTGGGCCTTCAGTAGTTATTTGAATTTCTGAAAGGAGAATTCCAAACGGAGGTCAGAAGGGAGGGCATTCCAGAAGGTGGGATCAATAAAAATGAAGGCAGAATTGCAGGTGGATTATAGATGAGCTTGTAAAGTGGAGGGAAGGTGCAAATGATTGGCATGGATGGAGCGAAGGAGGCAGTGAGGAGAGTGAAGATGGAGGAAGACAGAAATGTAGGGCAGAACCAGTGTGAATGACCTTATGGCCCTGAATAAGCACCTTAAATTGAATTCTGAACTTATTGGGGAGCCAATGGAGCTGTATGAGAAGAGAGGTAACATGGTCAATATATGAGGCGTGAATGATCATATGGGTGGCGGTGTTCTAGAGAAGCTGAAGATGGTGCAACTGATATTGGGAAGGCCAGTGAGTGCTATGTTACAATAGTCGATATGCAAGGTGACAAATGAGAGAAGGATGATTAGGGATGATGGAGACAGAAAAGAGCGGACGGCACAAATTTGACACAGAGAAGAATGAACTGCAGATAAGAGAGGAAAGATGCTCTTGAAAAGAGAGAGAGGGATCAAGAATTATGCCTAAATATCAGAGGGAGTGGACCAATGGAATGGGAGAGTCAGAAAGTGTGGGAGCCAGTGAGGGGCAAGGGCAACAGAATATGAACCAAATGGCTGCAGATTTGGCAGAGTTGAGGTGAAGAAAGTTGGAGAAAAACCATGAGTTGACATGAGTGAGGCAGGACATATCAGGAGTGGAGGGGTCAGTGTGATGTAGAAGGATAATATTGACGTAATACCACTGGAAAGGCGTTTACTAAATACCAATAAATAATAAAATGAATTGCTTAAGTTCCTTATCGTCACTCCAGTCCAGTCCCTTTACTTCTGGGTTACGCAACCCTTCCAGCAGCTTGGAGGCTGAGCCCAACCTTTTTGGGGGTGGAGCGGTATAAATACCACTGGGACCACCTCCCCAATCCAGTATACTCAGCCTCCAAGCAGCTGGAGGGTTCCGTAAGCCTGGGGCTTACTGGAGTCCTACCTTAAAAACCAAAAAGCTTTTAATTTATATTAACTTTAATTTTAGTTTCTGTTTGCTGTTAATTTACCTTTATTTTACCCTTTTCCCTTGGTCTCCCGTTCTGGAGCTCTGCTCCTTTAAGGGCTGCCGGCTCTCTCCTTCATCCTCACTCCCCCTCCCCCCCCTCGTTCACGGCACAGACCTTGAAGCGGCCTCGCTGTTGGCAGCTGCGGGGAGGTGCGCTGCCCTGCCCGACAGTCGGCTCCTTGATCCTGTGCTCTTTGGGGGGAGACAGCCTCGCGCTGAAGCCCTTCGGGTGGCTGAGCGCTAGAGGCTGCGACGCTAGTCGGCGTTGGCCACCCGGCCCGTCACAGATTGATAGGACGGCGAGGTGAGCCACGCGGCGCCCGGTCTCTGCAGTAGCGATCTCGGATAGCAGCAGGACTCAGCCCCTGAGCGCTGGTCGCACAAGAGAGCAGCGGGACTCGGATCGGAGCGCAGTGCGCCGTCACGAATAGGCCCGCGGCTCCCCGTTCAGGCTCCACGTGTTAGGCCTGCCACGTGTAGAGCCGACGGGTGGAGACCGCGGAGTCGGGCCCAGGATCCTCTCAGTCAGCACCAGGAAACCACAAGTACCACGATAGAGGAGATTTAAGATATTTAAGCTAATTTAATTTAATTTTATTTTATTTTCAACTATGCCTTTGTTTTAATTTCTAGGTGCTTGCCAAGCTTATTGCTAGTCAACTAGGCCCTGTTCCTGGCTATCCCTCGGCTACTAATCTTAGTTTTCCTCTGGGCAAATTATTCTCTAGGATCCGGTGCTTTCAGTGGGATCACCAGTCCTATTCCATGGCATCCAAGCCGCACTGCCCATCCTGTGGAGTCCGCAGGGGCACCTCCGCAGATACAGGAGTCTGCAGGAGCTGCGCTGCAGTGGCCATATCAGTAGAGCAGGAGATTAGCTTGGCCATGTTACAGCCCTCCCAGGGATCAGGAGATTCTCTAGAAGGGGAAGGGGAAGGGGGGTCCCAGCTCCCTATCACTACTCCTTCGGATCTGCCCACGCCTTCCCTGCCTCTCCCCTCTCCCCCCTCTAGTGCGGGGGGGGGGCCCGGAGATTTTTTCTCTCCTGACTTCATCCTCCTACTTCACCAGGCCTACTGCCTACGTAAGCAGGGCCTGGGGGCAGTAGGGGCTGCTCCACCAGTGGAGGACAAATCAGCTAGACCTCTTGAGGTTACCATTCCGGAATCCGGTATTCCTTCGAAGCGCCCACGTCTGGGTGGTGAGGAGCTCCTAGCGTCCCTCTCTCAGGGTACCCCGGAGGAGGATGGCTCCATTAAGGACCTGGACGAGGATGAAGAGGAACTGGAGGAAGGAGAGATCCCGGAAGAAGATCAATCACGGATTGTCAGAGTTTTTCATCGAGAGGAGCTACCGGCATTAATTAATGAGTCCCTGAAGGTTCTCAATGTGGCCTCCGACACGCCATCACAGGAAGAGGCATTGGAGGATCCCCTAATCCAAGCCATTAGGAGATCGCAGAAGGTTTTCCCTGTCCACAGGGTCGTGCGACAGATGATCCAGGAAGAGTGGGACCAACCAGAATCAAGCTTAAGGGGGGCCAGAACCATGTCTCGCCTATACCCCCTGCCAGAGGCAGATAAAGAGCTGCTGAAATCTCCCAGGGTGGATGCGGCGGTATCAGCAGTTACTAAGAAGACGACTATCCTGGTGGAGGGCAGTTCGGCCTTAAAAGATGCGCAAGACAGGAAGTTGGATACGCTCCTGAAACAAGCCTTTGACGTAAGCGCCCTCGCCTTGCAGGCCTCCGTATCAGGTGCCTGGGTGGCGCGGGCCTGTTTAAGGTGGGCCCAGCAGCTCCAGGCAGAGAGCTCAACAGGCGAAATACAGGCCAACTCGGCCAGGGTGGAATCCGGAGCAGCCTACTTGGCAGACAGTCAGTATGACCTCATCAGAAGCCTAGCCAAAAACATGGCCTCGGTGGTGGCGGCTAGACGTTACCTGTGGCTACGTAATTGGGCTGCTGATGCTTCATCAAAGTCACGCCTGAGTCGGCTCCCCTTCAAGGGGAAGCTTTTATTCGGGGAGGACTTAGAGAAGCTAGTTAAGGACCTGGGTGAGTCTAAGGGAGGCAGACTGCCGGAGGATAGGCCAAGGCAAGGACGTCCCCTAGCTCCAGTGCGTACCCAGCCTAGAGACTCGCGGAGATTTCGCCCAGCCAGGTCAATCTCCTTTCCCAGGGGTCGTTTTCCCTCCAAGGGACAAGGTTTCAGAGGTTTCCGAGGAGCAGGTCGAGGATTTGGAGCTGCCTCCTCCTCGGGACCTAGAAAACAACAATGAGATGACGGGGGTCCAGGGGGAAGGGCGGCCGTTAGGCGGGCGCCTGGGGCGGTTCCTTCCCGCTTGGTCCCGAGTCACGTCCGATCAATGGGTCCTAGAGGTGATCAGAGAAGGTTATGCTCTCGAGTTTGCAAAACAAATTCCTCCAGCCTTTGTTCAGTCCCCCTGCGCTTCTTCCGCAAAGAGGGCGGCAATAGAGGCAACTCTTGCCCGTCTAATAACCTTAGGGGCGGTGGTCCCAGTACCACCGGACCAGTGCGACTCGGGTCGATACTCAATTTACTTCGTAGTACCAAAGAAGGAGGGGTCCTTTCGACCGATTCTGGACCTAAAACAGGTCAACCGCTGCCTCAGGGTACCACATTTCCGGATGGAGACCCTACGGTCGGTCATAGCGGCCGTGAGAGGAGGAGAGTTCCTAACGTCCCTCGATCTGACAGAAGCCTACTTGCATATCCCAGTCAGGAAGTCCCATCAGCAGTTCCTGAGATTCGCAGTACCAAGAGGCCACTTTCAGTTCCAGGCCCTACCATTCGGCCTTGCTACGGCCCCCAGAACGTTCACCAAGGTAATGGTGGTGGTTGCGGCCTTCCTCCGGAAGGAGGGAATATTAGTGCACCCCTACTTGGACGATTGGTTGATCCGAGCGAAGTCGGAAGGGGAAAGCCGTTCGGCGATGACCAGAGTGATCCAGGTCCTAGAAGAATTGGGGTGGGTCATCAATCGGGAAAAGAGCAGGATGACTCCCTCACAAGAACTCGAGTACCTCGGAGTGAGATTCGACACCCACAGGGGCAGGGTCTTCCTGTCTCGGTCAAGATCAAGGGAGCTAAGACTTCTCGTCACGCAGTTCTTAGGCAGACGAAACCCCTCGGCGTGGCATTATCTGCAAGTCCTGGGAACTATGGCGGCGACGATAGAGGTAGTGCCATGGGCCAGGGCCTACATGCGACCGCTGCAGCGGGCGCTACTACGTCGATGGTCCCCTCAACAGCAGCCTCTCCGGATGCAGTTACCTTGCGCTCCGCGGACCAAGCAGTCCCTCCACTGGTGGCGTTGCCCAAGGAATCTGGACCGCGGGATGCCCCTCGAACCTCATCAGTGGTTACTCTTGACGACGGATGCCAGCCTGACAGGCTGGGGAGCACACTGCGAGGACCAGTTCGTCCAGGGCAGCTGGGCACTGTTGGAATCTCATTGGCCCATCAACAGGCTGGAATTGAGGGCCGTCACCCTAGCACTCAAGGCGTTCAAGACCTTAGTGCAAGGAAAAGCAATTCGCTTTCTCTCCGACAATGTCACCATGGTGGCCTACATCAACCACCAGGGAGGCACCAGCAGCCCCGCCTTGGAGAAGGAGGCGGACGTGCTTTTTCAGTGGGCGGAGATCTGGCTACTAGCAATTTCAGCTCAACACGTGGCGGGCGAGGACAATGTCACGGCCGACTTCCTCAGCAGGTGCAAGATAGACCACGGAGAGTGGGAACTAGATCAGGAGACCTTCAACCAGATAGTGACCCGGTGGGGTCTCCCAGTCATGGATCTCATGGCGTGGTTCGCCACAACCAAGGTAGACAGATTCTTCAGCCGAAGGAAGGAAAGGATGTCCGAGGGCTTAGACGCCCTGTCACAAAAGTGGCCGTCGGAGGGTCTTCTCTATGTATTCCCTCCGTGGGCTCTGATCGGAAAGGTGCTGCAGCGGGTGGAGTCCCACCAAGGTTTGGTAATCCTCATAGCCCCGGATTGGCCTCGCCGCCCCTGGTACGCCGATCTGGTGAGGTTGATCGCCGACCGGCCTTGGCGGCTTCCTTACAAAAGGGACCTGCTGAGGCAGGGCCCGGTGCAGATGCCTCACGTGGATCGATTCTCGCTTACGGCCTGGCTATTGAAAGGGCGCACCTCCTAAAACGGGGCTACTCAGGAGCGGTAATCTCGACGCTGCTAAAAGCTAAGAAGCGCTCGACCTGTCTAGCTTATGTGAGGGTTTGGCGCATCTTCGAAGCCTGGTGTGCAGAGCACCATCGGAAGCCCCTTTCGACCTCCGTTCCGGAGGTTCTGGAATTCTTGCAGGCAGGTTTGGATAAGGGACTGGCGCACAGCTCCTTACGGGTTCAACTGGCGGCGATCTCTTGCTATAGAGGCAAGATCCGTGGCAAACCCTTAGGGGCACACCCCGACGTCGCCAGGTTCTTAAGAGCGGTCAGGCGGCTACGCCCTCAAAGGAGGTCTGTCGTCCCCCCTTGGGACCTTAACCTAGTACTAAATGCCTTGATCAGGGAACCCTTTGAGCCAGTAAAGAGAGCCTCCTTAAAGGATTTAACCCTTAAAACAGTCTTCCTGGTCGCCATCTGCTCGGCCAGGAGGGTGTCGGAGTTACAGGCGCTGTCTTCTCAGCCTCCCTTCTTGACCTTCCTCAAAGACAAAGTGGTTCTGCGCACAGTTCCTTCCTTTTTTGCCCAAAGTTATCTCTCCCTTTCACCTGAACCAGACAGTTACCCTGCCGGCCTTCTCGGCCAAAGGAGATACTCGGAAGAATAACAAGCTACGTCTCCTAGACGTCCAGAGAATCTTGAAGCGATACCTCTTGCGCACAGCGCCCTTCCGAAAGTCAGGTCGATTATTCATTCAGTTCGGGGGGCCGCACAAAGGCGAGGCGGCGGCTAAGGCTTCGATCTCCAGGTGGATCAGAGAGGCGATTGCCTCCGCCTACATCCTGAAGGGGGGAGGCAGGTGCCAGTGGGGCTGCGGGCTCACTCCACTCGGGCTCAGGCTACCTCTTGGGCGGAATTCAGCCTGGTTCCCCCGCTATATATTTGCAGAGCGGTGACATGGTCTTCTCTTCATACCTTCTCCAAGCACTACAGACTGGATGTGCAGAGTGCGACGGACACTCGGTTCGGTGTAGCGGTTCTTCAGTCCGGGATGCCGGACCCCACCCAGGTGTGAACTGCTCTGGTACATCCCAGAAGTAAAGGGACTAGACTGGAGTGACGATAAGGAAATAGTAATTAGATCTTACCTGCTAATTAGTGTTCCTGAAGGAACGACAGTCCAGTCCCTGATCCCACCCAGCTCCGGCGATCGTGAAGACAGCGGGTACATTGAAGAACTTCGGACTGAGCGTACGGTCGGTGAGACAGGAGGGAGCACAGGAGGAAGCAGGCTCGGGCAGAAGCAGCCATCTCCCCAGGTCGTGGTCATTCCTTCTCTCCTTCCCTCTATTCCTTCTACAAAAAAAAAAAACAAAAAAACAAAAAAAAAGATCTCTTTGATAGAATTTTGAGGTGTTATGTTTTACTTCATTAGTTAGGTTTGGTTAGAAGTTCGATATATCTGCTTTTTCATTCGGATACTGGATTGGGGAGGTGGTCCCAGTGGTATTTATACCGCTCCACCCCCAAAAAGGTTGGGCTCAGCCTCCAAGCTGCTGGAAGGGTTGCGTAACCCAGAAGTAAAGGGACTGGACTGTCGTTCCTTCAGGAACACTAATTAGCAGGTAAGATCTAATTACTATTTCTAATTTCACTTTAATAAGTATATACAATAGATGGACAATATTAATTTGGAATGAGCTTTTGGTTAGAATGTATAGTAACATGAGGAGGATTCCGTGGCTAAGGATTCCTAGTTATGGAATTCTTTCATGTCTCTCAGTGGTCACTGAGAATGTATTTTTATAGGTCTGTGCTTCATTTACACACACCTTCTTTTATACTTCAAGAAAATAAATGCTATTGTTTCAGCAACTGTGCTTGCTTTGTTTTATCCCTTTGGGGGGAGACACAGCAGATGAGATTAGAAATTACACAGAACATCTTCCTGGTTTCTATAGTATAGCAAGTTAAGTTTGCAAATTTAAAGGACTTAGAATGTCACTTTTTGTAGTAAAGCTCTCGGTAACTTGTCTTGCTTGATATATATTTATTGAGTAATAGTACATAGATACACTGTAGCTTTACTGTGTTTCTGGTAAAAGGATGTTACTGGTCCCACAGGGACATGTAATATAACAGTAAATCTTGTTTTTGATGTGAAAATCCATTACATTTTAACAGCTGTTTTTCTCTCCACCGTAGTTTATCCTACTGTATTGACAGCATGAAAGAGAAGTTAAAAATAACACCATTGGTTTTACAGGTAATGCTCCCGTATGAATATTTATCTTTCTTATATTCTGCTGGTAATACAAAGCACTGAACTCTGTGTACAGTATAATAAAACATCTTATGAAAGAAAAAATATATGATAAAACTTTATACCAATAAAATGCAAAATTCAAAACCAATAATTCAACAATGTATCCATTCTTCTAACTCAATAACACAGAACAATAGGTTCATGCACACATTAAGAAAAGGCAACATGAAAAAGAAGAGAGCTTTCAATCTCTTCCTTTAAATGCAAAGGTTTGCATTTCATAAGGATGTTCATTCCATATCTTAGCTGCTGAAAAAAGGTTTTGCCCTAATACTGGAAAAGTGAATCTCATGGTATACAGTATTTCAGCAGTCTGGGAGCATGGCAACCATTAGGACATAATTAGAGATGATCTTATTGAGATACGCAGGACCCCAGTCTTAGTCTAAAAACTAAAGCAAACAGTTTAAATTGAATTTGAAGACAGCAAATAAAGACCAATATAATCCATCCAGTTTACCCAGTAGAGTTGCTAGGGCAGAACCTGCAGTGCCATGCAGATTACTTTCTCCATGTGTTTTTTTGGGGGGAGAGGGGGTTGTACTTGCCTGTAGTATAGGTTATTTTTCCATGCCTTTGTTTTTCAAGAGTCCCCAAAGATATTGCACTTGAATTAGTCCTCAGTCTGTCTTTTTTTCCACAATCAGATCAGGGCCCCCTACCATATCACAGGGGAGCCTGTCCACAAGCTCAACTATCCCAGCTGCACCATACAGTGTGTTGGGGTTCTGTGGCCCCCCACTTGAATTTTAGGAGTTGTACCTTCCAAGCAATGCAGGTAACTTTCTCATGGTTTCTTAGGAGAAGCAAAACTAAAAGGAACAGCTGCAAAGGTTAAAAGTTTGCACCAAGCCTGGGCATTGTTTAAAAATGCAATCTTGAAAGCCCAGATTGAATGTATTCCATGCTTTAAGAAAGGTGGAAAGAAGGCTAAACGACTACCGGCATGGTTTAAAGGTGAGGTCAGAAAGGCTGTTTTGGCCAAAAAACATCTCTCAGAAAATGATAAAAGGAGCAAAATGATGAAAATATGAAATAACACAAGCACTGATAAGTTAGATGCAAGGCATTGATAAGGCAGGCAAAGAGAGAAATTAAAAAAAAAAAAAAGATTGCCTTGGAAGGAAAAATTCACAATAAATACTTTCAAGTACATTCATAGCAAAAACCTATGAGAGTCAGTTGGACCATTAGATGATAGAGGGGTTAAAGGAGTAGTAAGGGAGGACAAAGCCATAGTGGAGAGACTGAATGAATTCTTTGCCTTGGTCTTTACTGAAAAAGATGTAAAGAAGTTCCTATTCGTGCCTCCAGTTCAGTCCAGATACGTGGGTTATGCTCACCTGCCAACAGATGGAGACTGAGATGCACTGATCTTGATATCATCACATAAGAAGCCTGTGCCTACACCACCTCCTTCAGTAGTTCTCAGTCTCCAGCCGATGGTGATGAGCGTAGCCTGTGTTGTCTGACTGAAGATTGAAAAGGCAGTGGTGCTGGGCCATCATTGTTGGGCCCTAAGAGTGCAGAACCTGGTGGTCCAGGTCCTTCCCCCTCTTCTCCAGCTGCCTCTTGAATTCCCTTTCTTCCCTCTCCTCAGCATTTGAGAGGGGGGCCAAAGATTGAGCGGTGTGCTTCCAGCACTTTAAAGTTTCTTAGGAAAAAAAAAAAGGAGCAAGAAGTGGCAGTACAACAGGCCTCCTGACGTGGCTGACCTGACGTCGAGAGGGGGGTAGGGGGTCTGCTGAGGAGATGATAGTACCACGTAGCCACGAGATGGAACGGTAGCATGGCTGAGACTGTCCATCACAGCCACTGCATGGCAAGCGGAAACTGTCGGGCACAGCTCTCAGAGGAATGGCTGTACCAAGGCTGTGTAAAATAAATGTGGCCACTGGTTGATGTTTTTGGTGGTACCATTGTCCAGGGGGCCCTTGGAGAGACCCCTGGAGGCCACGAATGTGCAGATAACAGCACGGTAAAATATGGCGGGAAATGCCACCATTGCAACTGCCGTTTCTGCTTCACAGGGGGAGTTTTCTCAGCCTCTGGAGTTATTGCCTATGGCATTGGGTTATAAAGTCCAACCAAAAAGGCAACACACACTTGTAGGGATACGGAGATCAATTAAGGAGTGAGGTAAAACAAACCATAGAAGGTGATATAGTACAACCCAAATCTTTATTGGTATCTCAATATGTTCTACCCTACATGGGCGTGTTTCAGCAGTGGGCCTTTGTCAGGGGTATAAGAACCCTTATTGAGAAACATAGTCATAATGAACATGGGAGCTCGTTGGTCTAGCGGTATGATTCTCTCTTAGGATACGAGAGGTCCTGGGTTCAACTCCCAGATGAGCCCCTCTTGCCTGCACAGCAGTGTTGCGGGTTAGTAGTTGTCAAGCTTTGATATACAGGGTGAATGTGGATGGGGATTTAATAGAAGACATACGCAGTAGACCTGTTCATCCAGCGTTTTGGCAATTCACTTGACTAAAATGTCTCGCATCTAGAACCTATTACTGAATAGTTTTCCCCTACCCCTTCTTCTCCCCCTCTCTCTCTCTCCCTTGAGTACCCTCCCACTCCCATGTTAGTGCCCAGTACAACTGTGCACCTACTTATGATACATGTATATAGTTCTGCTAGTGAAGCTTTTGCTCAGTTATTGTGAAAATCACTACATCTTACTCCATGTACCTTTTATGTCCAATTATTTGACTCTTTGTTAACTCTTACTTACTTGTTCAATATGCTTTATGTTCAGTTCTATGTTAAACCACCTTGACACTTTAAAAGGCGGTATATAAAACCAGCTAATTAAATACAGAGTTCCCTCACAGGGAGAAGTGGATGGGGATTTAATAGAAGACATGCGCAGTATTGCCAGGAAAGGAGAAGTGCTATTGATAGGTCATTTCAATATGCTGGATATTGATTGGCACATCTCAGCTGCAGTGTCATCTAGGAGATCCTAGATTCTCTACAGAGAAAACTATTCCGGCAACTGGTAACAGAACCTACACGTGAAGGGGCCATATAAACTTGGTGCATACCAATGGGGAAAGTGTTTCTGATGTCATAGTGAGAGATCATCTCGCATCCAGTGAATGACCAGATGGTATGGTTCAGTATTAGGACTAGGGCTGATAAAATCCATTCAAAAGCGAGGATCTTGGACACTAACTTTGTCAAGATGGGGACAATACCTCAGGAAGTCAATAGCGGGATGACAACAGCTGGGAGATGTAGAAAAGCAATGGGCATAACTGAAAGGGAATATTTTTATGGGCTGCAAACCTTTTTGTTAGAAAGGTAAATAAATGTAAAAGGAAAAAGAGGCCACTATGGTTCTCAAAAGAAGTAGCTGAAAAGGTGAAGAAAAAGAGAGTGGCCTTCATAAAATAAAATAAATCACAGAGAAAGGAAGACAAGCATCTATATTTGGAAACATTTAGAGAAGCTAGCAAAGTGGTCAGGAAAGCAAAGATACAAAATGAAGAAGAAATAGCCAATGCAATAAAATATGAAATAAGACATTTTTCAGGTATGTCGGTGAGAGGAGAAAGGACAAAAGTGATATTGTCAGACTTGAGGGTGAAGGGGAGGAATATGTAGAAGCTGATGAGGATAAGTTGGAATTGCTTAACAAATATTTCTGTTCTATGTTTATAGATGAAGGACCAGGAGCGGGACCTCAGAAAACACCCACAAATAGGAATAGAAGTGACTGGGATCTTGAACAATTTTCAGAAGACTGTGTTTGAGAGGAACTAGCTAAACTAAAATTAGACAAAGCAATGGGACCAGATGAGATACATCCGAGAATATTGAAGGAACTTAGGGACATTCTAGCGGCCCCATTGACTGAACTTTTCAATGCTTCTTTAGAGTCTGCAGTGGTCCCAGAAGACTGGCGAAAATCACATATAGTCCTTTTACACAAAAGCGGAAGTAAGGATGAGGTTAAAAACTACAGGCTGGTTAGTCTAACCTCTGTGGTGAGTATCGGAAATGCTGCTAAAAGAGAGAACAGTGGAGAATAGTGAGGTTTCTGGAGTCCAATAGATTGCAGGATCCAAGGCAGCATAGGTTTGCCAGAGGCAGGTCTTGTCAGACAAATCTGATTTCTTTGACTGGGTGACCAGGGAGTTGGACTGAGGGAGAGCCCTAGATGTGATGTACTTTGATTTCAGTAAAGCCTTTGACACCATTTCTCACAAGCGACTTATAAACAAACTGAGCACCCTAGAGATGAACCCTAAAGTGACTTGGTTAGAAATTGATTCAGTGAGAATCGACAAAGGGTACAGGTAAATGGAGCTGACTCTGAGGAGAAGGAGGTAGCCAGTAGTAAATGACTAAAAAAACGCCAGAGCATGCGCTGTAAATACTGAGCCCAGAGGGGGCAGGGCTAAGGGGCTATGAGGGACAGGGGGAAGGGAAAGAAAAAGGAAGGGAAGGGAGGAAAAAGCAAGGAAAAAAGGGCACTCACTTGTAACATGCCATATTTTAAATTTAATTTCATCTCTGTTTTATATGATATTAGTTTTTCCTTGAATCGTTTACCATGTAAGCACCTCATGTGATGTTTCACAAAGTTTTCTTTTCTTTTTCTTTTTCCTTCCCCTTTTTTCTTGCTTCTTCCTCCCTTACCTTCCTTTTTCTTTCCCTTCCCCCTGTTTCTAAACAGGGCATCTTGGTCCACTTAGTTTGGGCCCAATTGTCTCAAGGTCTGGAGGCGCGACCCAGCTCGTAGTCTCACATCTTCCAGATGACACAAAATTATTCAAAGTTGTTAAAACCCATGAGGATTGTGAAAAATTGCAAGAGGACCTTGATAAATTGGAAGACTGGGCATCCAAATGGCAGATGAAATTTAATGTGGACAAGTTCAAAGTTATGCACCTAGGAAAGAACAACCTAAACTATGAATTACATGATGCAGGGTTCCACATTAGGAACCACCACCCAAGAAAAAGATTTAGGTTTCATCGTGCATAACATGTTGAAACCCTCCACGCAGTGGCAGTCAAGAAAGCAATTAGAATGCTAGGAATCATAAGGAAAGGAATGGAAAATAAAACAAAGGATAGTATAATGCCACTGTATCGTTCCATGATGTGACCGCACCTTGAATATTGTGTGCAGTTCTGGTCATCGTATCTTAAAAAGGATATAGTGGAATTAGAAAAGGTGCTGAGAAGAACCACCAATATGCTGAAGCGGATGGACAGATGCACCTATGAAGAGAGGTTAAAAAGGTTAGGGTTCTTCAACCTGGAAAAGAGACGGCTGAGGGGAGATATGATAGAGGTCTATAAATTAATGAATGGAGTGGAATGGGTAAACATAGGTCAATTGTTTACACCGTCAAAATATAGAAAAACTAGGGAACATGCATTGAAGCTACATTGTAACCTATTTAAGACTAACAAGGGAGAATATTTTTTTCATTCAACGCGTAATCAAACTCAGGAATTCGTTACTGGAGGATGTAGTAAAAGCTGTTAGTGTAGCCAAATTTTAAAAAAGGTTTGGACAAGTTCCTGGAGGAAAGGTCCATAAACCATTATTAAAGGGGACCTGGGAAATCCACTGCTTTTCCCAATACAAGCATTGTGGAACCTGTGTGTCTTTTGGGGAAACTGCTAGGTATTTGTGACCTGGATTGGCCACTGTTGGAAACAGGATACTGGGCTTGATGGACCTTGGTCTGACCCAGTATGGTATATCGTATGTTCTTATGTCTGCAGAAGCTGGGCTGAGTGGTCACTTTTGCGAAGAGCAGGACGGTACTGACCCAGTCCCTAGAGTACCTGGGAGCCCGCTTTAAAATGAAGGCAGGCATAATCTTCCTCCTGGAGGGTTGGATAGACAGGCTCAAGTTCAAGGGTTGCTGCACATCCCACATCTGATGGTGTGGGATTATCTTCAAGTCCTTTGTTCTATGGTGATGACCCTGGGTGCCATGGGCAGAGTTGCACATGTGCCCCTTTGAGGCCGTGCTTCTATTGTGCTGGTCCCCTCTATCGCAGTCCATGTAGGTGCGCCTCTCCTTGCAAGGAGAGCTCAGGTTGAGGAGCCAATGGTGACTGAGCAGCTTTTGGCACAAATGTCCCTCAAGCCGCCAGAGTGGATTGCCCTGACTACGGATGCCAGTCTGTTCATCTGAGGGGGGCCATTGCCTCTCTCAGTTCACTCAGGGGTTCATAAATCATTTGGAGACTCGAGCAGTGTTCCTAGCTTTCTCCCTCTGGTGGAGGGAAAGGCGATGCAGATTTTGTCCAAAAATATGATAACTGTGACATATATATTAATCAGCAAGGGGGCACAAGGAGCTCACGGGTCGCAAGGGAGGCACTCCCACTCCTGCGGTGGGCGGAACGGCACCTGCCGTTTCTTTCAGCAGCTTATGAAGCAGTTGCAGTGTGCTGGACCTGGGGGTGTGGCTCCTGTCTGAGTCAGCCTTCCGTTTAATAGTGAGCTGATGGAGGATGCCAGTATAGGATTCATGGTATCCTTCGTTAATGCCAAGTCGAGCCTTTTTTTTCAGCAGGCACCGGGAGTGCATGGCAGAAGAAATTCATGCTCTGGTTCAGCCTTGGCCCAGCGTCGGTCTGCTGTACGCGTTTCCTCGCTAGCTGCTGATAAGGATGAGAGTTACAACAGGTAGAGTCTCACCCAGGGATAGTAGTCCTCTTGGCTCCATATTGGTCACCGTGGTCTTGGTACACTGATCTGGTATGCCTTCAGCTTCCTGGGGAGACTGAACTGCTGTAGCAGGGTCCTGTCCTGATGCCAGAGGGGCATTGATTCTCGCTTATGGCTTGGCTTTTGAGAGGGCACGTTTGAGGCGCCAAGGTTATTTGCTGTAGGTGCTTGACACGTTCAAGGCGAGGCGCCAGTCTCCTCCTCTAGCTTATGTGTGAATATGGCGAATCTTTGAGAAGTAGTGTGAGGAACGGGGGATCCACCATCTTGGGGTCTCTTTTCCTGAGATTTTGGCCTTTGTGCAATCAGGACTGGAGAAGGGTCTGGCTCTGATTTCTTTGAAGGCGCAAGTTGCGGTGCTGGCTTGTTTTCGGAGCTGGGTGCAGGGTCTGACCCTAGCCTCACATGTGGATGTGGTCCATTTTCTTAGGAGGGTTAAGCATATCCAACTGCCCTCTCATTCAGTGGTCACTTCCCGGGATTTGAATTTGGTCCTCTGCTTTGTCGGAGGCATGTTTTGAGCCTTTGCAGCGGGCTACTCTGAAAGATTTAACCTTGAAGGTTGTCTTTCTGATTGCAATTTGTTCAGCATGCAGGATTCTGAGCTGCAGACTTTATTCTGTCAAGAGCCTTATTTGCTCATAGTAACATAGTATATGGCAGCAGATAAAGACCAGTATGGTCCATCTAGTCTGCCCAGCAAGGCAGCAAGAGTAGTTGCACCTGTCGCTCCGTGCAGGTCACCCCTCCCCATGCCTTTGTTTAGGGGTGTACTCACCTCTCCGTGTAGGTCACCCCTACTATAAGAAATAGGCTTATTTTGATTTTATCCTTTTGCTATAAAGGGATCCATTGTGTCTGTCCCATGATCTTTTGAAATCTGTCACTGTATTTGCCTCTACCACTTCCATTGGGAGGGCA
The DNA here is from genome assembly GCA_033557465.1 of Ichthyophis bannanicus. Lineage (NCBI taxonomy): Eukaryota > Metazoa > Chordata > Amphibia > Gymnophiona > Ichthyophiidae > Ichthyophis > Ichthyophis bannanicus. The sequence continues at coordinate 345,297,207 of CM066032.1, forward strand.
TTCCAAGCATCCACCACCCTTTCAGTGAAAAAGTATTTCCTGATGTTGCCTTTCATTTTACTCCCTTGCAGTTTCATGTTATGCCCTCCCAGTTTTACAGCTTCCCCGTCTTTGGAAGAAGTTTGTTCATTAATACTTTTTAAATATTTAAAGGTCTGAATCATATCTCCTCTGTCCCTCCTCTCCTCCAGAGTGTACAGTATATGTTTAGGTCTTCAAGTCTGTTCTCATTACCTTCTGACGCAGGCTCCAAATCATTTTGGTTGCCTTCTCCTGAACTTTTTCCAGCCTTTTTATGTCCTTTGTGAGATATGGTCTCCAAAACTGAACACAATATTCTAAGTGAGGCCTCACCAACGACTTGTACAGTGAGTACCTCTTCCTTTCTGCTGGTAATTCCTTTATATATGCAACCCAGCATCCTTCTGGCTTTTGCCACTGCCTTGTCACACTGTTTCGCCACCTTGAGATCCTCAGAAATAATCACTCCGAGGTCCTTTTCCTAGTCCATGGAGTGGAGAAGTGGCCTAGTGGTTGGGGCAAGGTACTTCAGGCCGCAAGGTCGGGGGTTCAAATCCCACTAGAGGACAGCAACCTTGGGCCGGAAGGACTGAGGTTTCTAGTCCCACAGGTGCTCCTTGTGGTCTTGGGCAAGCTACTTAACCCTCCATAGCCCATGTTCCCTGTAAAATAGTTATCTCCAAGTTATAATGCCCTGTTCAATGTAATTTCAGTTTGTTCAATGTAAACCGCACTGATGCAGAATAGCTCGGTATATAAGAGAATGTAAATAAATAAATAAATAAAATCATCCTCTCATCCCCTATTGCAGTGATGGCTAACCTTTTTGAGCCCGAGTGCCCAAACTGCCGCACAAAACCAAAGAATTTCCTCAAAGTGCCAGCACGTCAATTTGCATAAATATTTGCATAATGCTAACATACACTAACTTTTAGTAAACATGTCTCTTAATGAGTGTATGGATAAAGACAGACTAAAAGATTTCTACATTACTATAATCCAGTGCCAACCGCCAGGCACATTAGGAACTACTACAAACACTGCCCATTTAGAACCAATAGCAAACCCGCCGTATCCTAACAGCACTACCAGGAGTCACAAAGCACCATACCATACCTATCAAAAGGCAACACTGCAAATATTAAACCAATACATTTCAGAGAACAATACATGACCTACTGGGGAAAGAGAACAAGTGGCAATGTCAAAAAGGAATTACATAAACAGAATACCTCAGCTCAGTTACACAGTTGCAATTGCTCCAGCCACTTTCTTCTGGTTTCTTCATGTTTTCTGCTAACTCTCCATCATCTGCTGTCCATTTGTCCTTTCTTCTCTCTTCTAGTTTTTTTTTCCATTCTCTCTCTCTACATCCGCTTTAACATACTAATCTTTCTCCTTTTGCTCTTTCCTCATTCCTATTTCATCCACTCAAATTTTACCCCTCCATCCTCAATCCCCACTTACTCTCCCAATACCCGGCCAATTGTACATTTTTCTTCCCTCACACACAAAATATTTTTCCCCTCTCCATTTCATTCTCCCAGCCCCATCCCCTTCTAATCTCCCCAACATCAGCTCCCTTTTAGTTCCAGCCCCACCCAGTATCCGCTCCCTTCTAGTCCCCTCATCAGTCCATTTCCAGTCCTAGCTCCCCCATCCATTTCCAGTCCTATCCGAGTCCCTTCATCAGCTCATTTCCAATACCAGCCTCCCATCAGCCCATTTCTAGTCCTTTCCTAGCCCCACCATCAGCCCATGTTAAATCCTAGCTCCCCTCCACTCAGCCCATTTCTAATCCAAGCCCCCCATGAGCCTACCTCCAGTTCTAGCCCCTCCATGAGTCCATTTCAATCCAAGCCCCCACCACAGCCCATTTCCAATCTTAGCTCCCCCAACACCCAATTCTCAGTTCTATCCTAGCCCATCCATCAGCCCAGTTCCTGTCCTAGCTCCCTCCCCTAAGAGCCCATTCCAAGCCCCCCTTCCCATCAGTTATTTGCAGTTCAAGCCCCCTTCCACTCAGCCCATTTCCATTCCAAGTCCCCCTCCCCATTAGCTATTTGCAGTTCAAGCCCCCCACTTCCCCTCAGCCCATTTCCATTCCAAGCCCCGTCCCCATCAGCTATTTGCAGTTCAAGCCCCCCACTTCCCCTCAGCCCATTTCCATTCCAAGCCCCATCCCCAACAGCTATTTGCAGTTCAAGCCCCCTTCCACTCAGCCCATTTCCAGTCCTAGCAACCCCAACCCATTACCAGTCCTAGCCCCCCATAGCCCACTCCCAGTCCTAATCCCACCAGCCCATTTCCAGTCCTAATCCCACCAGCCCATTTCCAGTCCTAATCCCACCAGCCCATTTCCAGTCCTAATCCCCCATCACCCCATTTCCAGTCCTAATCCCCCATCACCCAATTTTCAGTTTAAGCCCCCCCATAGCCCATTACCAGTCCTAACCCCCCATCAACCCACTTCCAGTCCTAATCCCACCAGCCCATTTCCAGTCCTAATCCCCCATCACCCAATTTTTAGTTTAAGCCCCCCCAGCGCCCATCACCCCTCCTAACCCCCCCCAGCCAGCCCAGCGCCCATCACCACTCCTAACACCCCCCAGCCATCACAGTGTCCATCACCACTACTACCCCCCCAGCCCAGTGCCCATCACCACTCCTAAATCCCCCCAGCCCAGCACTACTCCTAAAACCCCCCCAGCCCAGCCCATCACTACTCCTAACCCCCCCCAGCCCAGCCCATCACCACTCCAACCCCCCCCCAGCCCAGCCCATCACCACTCCTAACCCCCCCCAGCCCAGCCCATCACCACTCCTAACCCCCCCCGCCCCGCCCAGCCCAGCCCCGCCCATCACCACTCCTAACCCCCCCCCCAGCCCAGCCCAGCCCATCACATCACCACTCCTAACCCCCCCCCAGCCCAGGGAAAATTAAAAAAAAAGAAAACCTGTCTGTTGCCGCTGTCGGGGCCGCCGCGGCAGAATCGAGCGTGCCGCGGGGCCCCCCTGTATCCGGCAGAGCCTGCCCTCCCCGTAGCAGCTCTCTCTTTGGAGCTGCAGTCAGACGCGCCGGCTTGCAGAGCGCGAGGGAAGAGTTTCTCCCTCGCTGCTCTGTTAAACCCGCGGGGGCTGATGGGAAGTTCCCATCAGCCCCCGCGGGCTTAACAGAGTCGCGAAAGGGAAACTCTTCCCTTCGCGCTCTGCAAGCCGGCGCGTCTGACTGCAGCTCCAAAGAGAGCTGCCAAAGAGAGAGCTGCTACGGGGAGGGCAGGCTCTGCCGGGTACAGGGGGGCCCCGCGGCACGCTCGATTTTGCCGCGGCGGCCCCGACAGCGGCAGCAGACAAGTAAAATTGAAAAAAAAAAAAAAACCTAATTGCGGACCTTCCCGCGTGCCAGCTGCAAGGCCTTCGCGTGCCACAGCTGGCACGCGTGCCATAGGTTCGCCATCGCTGCCCTATTGCGTACAATTCCCTTGGATTTCTGCTTCTCAAGTGCATGACACTGCACTTCTTCCATTAAATCTTAACTGCCAAGCATTAGACCATTCTTCCAGCTTTTGTAGATCTTTCCTCATGTTATCCATTTCCTCAAGGGAGTCCACTGTTGCAAATTTTGGTGTCATCTGCAAAAAGACAGACTTTTCCATTCAGTCCTTCAGCAATATAACTCACAAATACATTGAACAGGACCGTTCCCAGGACCAAACCCTATGACACACCACTAATCGGAGAAGCAGTGGTGAAAGATACCGGGGCTTGGTGGCTGTCTTGCTCTTCCAGCGTTTGGTGCTTGCAGAGGAAGCTCCTCCCATCTTCCCCCGTCATCGGAAGTCTCCTGGCAGCATTTAAATGCCGGCTGCCAGAAGGGAGGTGAGAAGCAGTGGTGAAAGATACTGGGGCTTGGCGGCTGTCTTGCTCTTCCGGCGATTGGTGCCTGCAGAGGAAGCTCCTCCAATCTTCCCCCGACATCGGAAGTCTCCTGCAGCATTTAAACGCCGGCTGCCTTCGCGGCCACGGCCCACAGTCGCGTGCCCAAAGGGGGAACGCCCCTTTGGTGCCACTTCGGTGCCAATTTGGGGCTAGTTTGGCTCCTAGCCATTTTGGGAATGCCCAGAGGACATGCAAAGTGGAAAAGTAAGTCTGTGAAACAGTCTTCTATTTCTAAGCCTACTCCAACTGACTACTGGTCCTATGGATCAACATGTGGTTTTTCTTTGGGACGTACTCTGACGCTCAAGATCTTTCCTCTCCTGTCTCAGGTGCTTCTCTAAGTTCCATCGATAAGACTTCTCAGCCTAACCCAGGGCCTTCTCAGACTTGCATTGCAGATATTTCCTCTTCTGTGGTTTCTTCTCCTCCTGGGGTAGAAGAGGGGGTGCTTGTTCCTCCCCTATCCTCTCCCAGTGAGGTTTCTCCATTAATTCCTATTTTTGTTGTCAGCTTAGGTACTGATCACTTGTCCTCAGTCATTAATCCTGAAGAAGTTACACTGTTGGACATTTGGAAGCAAGTTTCTGATACAAATTGAAAGGCAATATCGGGAAATACTTTTTCACTGAAAGGGTGGCGGATGCTTTGAATGCGCTCCCTAGGGAAGTGGTGGGGGCAAATACGATGACAGAGTTCAAAAGGGCATGGGACAGACACAATGGATCCCTTTACAGCAACAAGAAAATATCAAAATAATCTGAACCATCTAACTCCTTAACAAATAGGAGTGTCCTACATGGAGTGGTGGGATCACCCCTAAACAAAGACAATGGGAAGGGGGGCCTGCACAGAGCGGCAGGTGTACCTACTCTTGACACCGTACTGGGCAGACTAGATGGACCATACTGGTCTTTATCTGCCATCATTTACTATGTTACTATGTAAACTCTTTGTTAACTAGATTTATGGCTCAAACTGCCACCTTTTCCCAACAGGCTGTTGCCCAAGTTCATGAGGTTGAAGCTAGAGTTAAGGGTGTGGCTCAGCATGTTGTCAAGGTGGAAGCTCAAGTTGACTTTTTGTAATCAGTGAGTGCTACCAGTTTAAAAGATACTTTGCTTTTGTATAAACAAATAGAATCTTTGGAAAATGTTTCTCATGCAAAAAATATTCGTATTTTGAATTTTCCCAAAACGCGTTTTTATGTCCCCTGCTCTTTTATTTAAACAGTATTGTAAAGATGTGTTGTTATAACCAGAAGCTGACGCTGTTATGACTTCTCATCTTTTTTATTTGTCTGAGCGGGCAGCATCTGTGGATAATAGTTTGGCCTTATTGGTGGATCAGAGCGATGTGGATTTAACTGATTTTTCTGGGCAATTCTCAAGCTCTGATTCCCTCTTGTGCTACACTAGTGATTTCTTTGTCCAGTCTTGCGGATAAGGCTGTAATTATGAAAGCCTTTTTCTCAAAAAAGGATTTACTTTTTCATGGTCATAAGGTATCTATTTTCCCCCGATGTTTCCCGTTACACGCAAACTCGGAGAAGGGCCTTTCTCCAGCTTAAACCTCGTGTTTTGGCTGGGGGAGGAACTTTCTTTCTCCGATTTCCACGCAAATGTTTGATTTCTTTCCGAGGGATTAAATATGTTTACTCTGATCCCACACAACTTGAAGCCTTGTTAGTGTCAATGCAGGTTTGAGATGAATGTATTTACATTATTGTTTTCCTTTTCCTATTTTCCTGATTATTTGTGGTTGGGGGTTGTAGCCTTTATATTTTTGCCCTTGGGGTCTTCCTACGCTGTTTTCTCCATGATGTGGGCTACGTAGCGGTTTGATGAGGTTGGTTTTTTTAATTTCTTTGGATGTATATTGTTACATATTTACGGCTTATTTTCTTTTTTTATTTGTATTTGGAAAGCAATAAATAAAACTTTGAAAAAAAAAGACACACCACTAATCACCTTCCTTTCATCTGAGTGAGTTCCGTTTACCGTCACCTTCTGTTTTCTGTCAATCAATTTCTGATCCAGTTCATCACCTTGGGACCCATCCCCAAACTGTTGAGGTTATTGATAAGTCTCCTTTGAGGAACAGTATCAAAGGCTTTGCTGAAATCAAGGTAGATTACATCCCAATACCCAGTCAAAGAATTCAATCATATTTGTTTGGCATGATCGTCCTTTGGTAAAACCATGTTGCCTCGGATCATGCAACCTATTGGTTTCAAGGAAGTCCACTATTCGCTCTTTCAGGAGCACCTCCATTATTTTTCCCGCTATTGAGGTAAGGCTTTACTGGCCTGTAGTTTGTCACTTCTTCACTACTGTCACTTTTGTGAAGAGGCACCACATCAACCTTTCTCCAGTCCTGTGGAACTTCTCCTGTCTCCAAGGATCTATTAAAAACGTCCTTTAACAACCCTGCAAAAACTTCTCTGAGCTCTTTCAGTATCCTGAGATGTATCCCATCCGGTCCCATGGACTTGGCCACTTTCAGTTTTGCAAGCTGTTCAAACACATCATCTTCTGTGAATGGTGTAGTATCTACTCTATTCCTATTTGTATATTTGTCAATCACCGGTGGTCCTTCTCCAGGATTTTCTCTAGTAAAAATAGAGCAGAAGTATTTGTTTAGCATTTTCACTTTTTCAGTGTCACTTTCCACAAATCCATTCCCAGCACTTTTGAGTCCCGCAATTCCAACATTGATTTTTCTCCTCTCCTGAATATACCTGAAAAAAGTTTTGTCCCAGCACTTCACATCTTTAGCTATCTTTTCTTCTGCCTTTGATTTTGCCATTCTTATTTCTCTCTTAGTTTGATTGTGTATTTTTTTCTGTGTTCCTCTGTTTGCAAACTTTTGAATTTTGTGAAAGCTGTGTTTTTTGCCTTTAGTTGTGCAGCCACTTTGGAAAACCAAATAGGTTTCCTTTCCCTCTTGTTTTTATTTACTCTCCTTACATACGTATCTGTTGCCTCTGTTAGTTTAGCCCATTGCAATTCCACTTCCCTTATCCCCATCCACCCTGCCCACTTCTCCTTCAGATACTTGGCCATTTTACTGAAGTCAGTATTTTTTGAAGTCTAGGACTTTGAGCTTGCTGTGTTTGGATTCTACCTTGGCTTTTATCTCAAACCACACCATGTGATGATCGCTGCTGCTCACATGGGCACCCACCTGAATTTTCAACACTCTTTCTCCGTTGGTGAGCACTAAATCCAGCATCAAGCTTTCCCTGGTTGGTTCCATCACTCTTTGTCTAAGTAATGCATCTTGGAAGGCATCCACAATTTTTTTACTTCTTTACAGATTTGCAGAAGGAATACTCCAATCCAAATTGGGTAGATTAAAATCACCCAATATGTACAAAATTAGAATAAATTCTGTCTGGGTCCTGGTTCCGTTGGTTGATTCTATCAGAAGGAGCTCTATTATCGGCCATATTAGTGCCTAAGTGGTTATCTGTGCCATTTCGAGACATTGTATCTTTGCTCTTTCGCTGTGAATTGCAGAGTCTACTACAACGTTTTTTGCAGGAAATGATGGGGCTTGATTGCCTTGCTGTTTTCTTGTGCTGCTTTTCAGTTAATGCCTAAGGGTTATACCTTTTGGTGGTTTGCTACTGCCTGTGGCCTTGGCCAGGTGGATGTGCCAGGAAATGCCTGTAGTGCTGTTGATTTAGCATTTTTGCCGTGGTGGAGGGGGCATCCGATATTTACTTTCCTTTCAAGGTGCTTGTTCTAGTTTATCCAGCATTTGTGGGGGTGTCTCAGTGCAGATTTTCTTTTGAGATTCTGCTGCATTGGAGAGGTGTTTATATAGCAGTGATTTAGCTCTTTCACATGTGTTGCTTGTAATTGTTCACCATGTTATAATGTAATCTCCAGGAACAAGCAGGAATGAGTCTTCACATATGGGTACGTCGGTACCGACGGAGTCTGCGCGGGAACGCTTCCCAGCATCCAATCAGAAAGCCTTTAGAAGCATCCCAACACTCCTGCGTGCTGCCTTCCCGCCTTTCCAACTGTCTCTCCTCAGTTTTCGCTTTTCCGCGGAGCCGGCAGGACGTCCTCCTGTCAACGCAGAAAATTCTTCTCTTATTTTTTCGTTTTCTTGTGGTCGCGACTGCCTTCCCCGACACCACCGGTACCGCCAGTGTTTCTTTTTTCTTTTCTTGTAAAATTTTTCCTTTTTAAGGAATATTTTTCCTCCTCAGTGTCTCACGGTTTCTCAGGCCTGTTAGGCCTCTCCTTTTTCTTTCATGGAACCGCCAGCCACTATCCCCAAGAAATGTACAAACTGTGGCGGTACAAACTTATTTTTAGACACTCACAATTGGTGTCTAACCTGCTTGGGTCCTGACCATTTTCCTCTGGAGCCCTCTGGCAATAGTATTGTGGGAAGAAGTTTTCAACATCGAGTTCCCCTCGACACGCGGTCCCCATCCAACTTCAGGGCACCGACCATATCTTCTTCTACACAGGATCAGGTAACCCAAAAACAGTCTGTTAAGACTAGCCAGTCCTCGAGCGGCAGTTCTCATGCACAGCATAGAGATGCCTACGGCCTTGCCCTCGAGAAACCACTGGCTTCAAAACCCCGGTGGGAGTCTCCAGCCTCCAAAGCCTGTGTGGGGTTTCAGGTTGTTCCTGAGGTTCACCCCTCACAGAACATACCTGAGCCATGCCCGGTGGTGGCAGCCACTTCGAGCGGTACCGATACCCCGGCATCGGCAATGGTGTTGGATGAAACATTCCTCACCAAGGATCGTCGTCTGGCGTCCTCGGTACCTATGGGGCCGTTGGATACGCTCCAGACCGACCTTCCAGTATCGGTACCGATACTAGTACCGACGTCGGTAACCTCCAGATGTGCATCGATAGACTCGCTTCCTTCGATGCCGAGTCTGGAATCGATCTCTAGTCTGGAGGACTGGGTGCTGACGCACCTTGGTACCGACACTAGACGGTACCGAAGGCTCGGTTCCAATAATTTGGATCCGCAACTCTCGGTTTCTTCAATACCGTTAGAGTTGCCACGGCCTGGCCTTCATCCACCGGTATCGGATACGATACCGAAGTCAGTACCGTTATCCACATTACCATTGCTGTCGGTGCCTTCCATGCTTCTCTCGTCAGGCTCGCTTCCCTCAATATCGAATTTGGAATCGATCCCTAGCATGGATGATGTGCTACCGACTGGCGCTGGTCCTGACCTCCCGCAGTACCAGCGACCATCCTATAAGGATTCCATACTGCACCATCCAGGATCTTCTATTCCTATAAGCTTGGATAGATCCCTCGGTGCCAACGCTAGTTCTTCATCAGATCTAGCCTATCCAAAGGAAGTTCCCTCTGGGGATCCTTCTTTTCAGGTTTTCCTCCTAGATATGGCAAAATCCCTTGCCATTTCTATTCCTGGACAAGGTCCTACACAGGGCAATACAGGATCCCTCTATATTCCTGAGAGAGCAAAGGAAAACATCATGCTACCTTTGCATCATTCCTTGCAGGATCTCCTTCTATGAATGTGAGAAGCTCCTTTAAAGGTACCCCCACTTTCCAGAGCAAGTGATCTTCTATATCAGGTGCCCCCTTCTCCAGGATTTCAAAAGATTCAACTTCCTCATCATTCCATTGTTGTAGAATCAGCAATGAGGCGGGTGAAGAGTACTAAAAAGCACTCTTCTTATCCGCCAGGTCGTGAGTCTAAGACTTTAGATGCCTTTGGATGCCAAACTTTCCAGGCATCCATGCTTTCAGCAAGAATTCTCTCATATATTTTTTATATGGGCTTATCTCTTGAGGAGGTCACAAAGAAATTACATCTTTTGACTCCTTTTCTTCAAGAGCCCAAGAGTGCAGACTATTCCTCACTGGTTAGTCATGCTCAAAATATCACTAGATTTCTTATTCGTGCTTCCCTAGACTCCTTTGAGTCTGTTAGCAGGACCTCTGCTATAGCTATAGGAGCACGACGTAAAGCCTGGCTCCAAGTTTCAGACTTGGACAAATGGGCACAAGTTAGACTGGGAAATACTCCTTGCACTGGAGAAAATCTCTTTAACAAGGAGTCTTTACTCCAGGTTGCTCAGTTAACAACTGACTGTCCTGTTTCCAGAGGCTGTTCTACGCCTTCTTCTTTCCCAGTTGGTAGGAAATGTCCTGCCAAAATTTCTTCCTCTAGGGGAAGAAGATTTTATCCATCTTCTGCCCATCATACAGATGTTCCCAAACAGGGGAAACATCACCCTGGTCTGAAGAATCCACAACCTCAGCAAGGTCAACAAACCCAGCAGTCGCAGGGTTTCAAATAGATCATCATTGCCCCTCTTGGTTGGTGGTTAGAGTAGCAGTCTGCTTCTTTTCATTTGCAGTATCTGCACTAAATTTATTCTAACCTTCCTAGATATCTCTTCATGAGACATCTTTTCTTTAACTTTAAGAGTCTTTCTGATGATCATGCCCATACGTAACAGGGTTTTCCTCTTCCTCTTGGAGGAAAGAGAACTAACAACTATTAATAAGACAGTTGTTTTCCCTGTACTGGCATATATCATCTCACCTGTCAGAGACTTCCTCCATAGTCAGTCTCTTTTAACTCTGTCTTACCTCCCTCTTACTATAACATTTGGTTTGTAAGAGGGACCCTTTTACACTGGTAAGCCCCTATGGTCCTCTACCTGTTCTACCGGGGGATTCTCCCTTCCGGAGTTGTCTCCCCCCCCTTGTTACCTTAGGGCAGCCCATCAGACAATAGGAAATCCTACCAGGTCTGTTTCGTTTTTCCCAATCTAAAAGAGGGAGAGGAAAAAGAAATTTTCTCCGCTGCCCTGGTACATTGCTGCACATACAGCAATTCCTAGTGGTTAAGTCACTGGTTCTGTCCACCACACAACCAGGGATTCTCCTCCACTAGCAATCCTTCTAGCCTCAGTGCTAAGTCCCAAACAGGTTATCAACCTCGTTTGGGAAACCCTCTTATCACAGCCTGGTTGGTTAACTTCTATTCTTCGCCCCCTTGTCCTTGGCAGAATACTTGGTTACCTGCTGGCTTTCCACAGTCAGTTTTTCTTCTAACCAACCTGCAGCATGCTCTCTGCAACTCTACAGAGTAGCTTTGCACTATGGGCCCTTGCTAGAGAGCATTAGTATCTTGCCTAGCAGATAACCCCAGATGGTTAAAAGGGGTTACCCCAGTCATGTTTCCATGACTGGTAGGTATTTCCTACCTTTACCATCTCATCTTAAATCTCTTTTGAGACATCAGTCTCAGGCGTGAAAACCTAAAGAAGGGCCAATTCCCTGGCTTGGCCCATATCTCCTTTGGTCTTCTCGTCAGAGATAATTTTCTTCAATGGGAGCTAGAGGACGCCCAATACCCCTCTTGCCCTCATAGGCAAGTCACTAGGGTATCTTCCTCCAGTGGCATCCTCTATCCATTCTCCATATGGCAATTCTGGAGAAATCTGGACTTCCTGCCTACAGTCTGAAGTTATCCTCTGCCTTTTTCACGTAGGCCATCCTGGTTATTCAAGAGCTCAAATTCTGAAAAGAATCCAGACTTCTTCTTGTCAGGGAGACCTCTCCTCTGACTCTGCCAATCATAACCAGGAAAAGAGATTTCTCTGTATGTCTATTCAAGCAGGTATTAACCTTCTTGCTCTTAGATTAATCTTCCTCTTTCCCTATATCCCTAGGGGGGATCAGCTTCTATAGACCTCTCTCCTTCCACATACCTGGAGATATGTGTCTATATGTCTACATATTCATATAGACACATATATATATATTCATCTATATCTATCTGTGTGTCTTCTGCCCCTACATATCTCCTATAGATATATGCATATATACCCTATATGTGTACATATTCAATATATATATGTATATATACATAGATATATTTATAGATCTACTGAGATATATTTTTAGATAGATATGTATCCATATACTCATCTATCTGTTCTGTTAGGTTCAGATATCCTTATATTCCTATATGAACCTGACAGATGGGCACTACCCCTATCAATGCTATGCCAACATACTTAGGGGGCGACACTTATAACCACTTCCTGTGGTAAAATTTTCCTTACCATATAGGTTGGGTACTCCTGAAGCTCTCCATGTACCTTTCTTCTTTCCTATTTAGGAAAGACATTGCGGAGCTTCAGTTAACCTAACGCTTAGCGCTCCTGAGTCTGTCCTTACGTTCTTATCAGATACAAGGGTCTCCATACCCTTTCTCCCCTACATGGACTGATTCCATCCCCAGTCCAGTTAGGTCAGACTCATTTTTTCTTTGGGTCCTAAAATTATACTATTTTTGGACCTAAACAGTTTAAGCTTTCTTTAATACTGCCTTCTGCGTCTCCGCTGAAGCTCTACCTCTTATACTACCCCAGTCTTTCCTCCTGGGGCCATTTCTCACCCTGAAGGGTTCTGACTTCCACTTGTTTTTCTCTGCTTTTATTACCTCTACTTCTCAGTGAGGTACCCCTTGAGCACATTCACTGGCTCTTCTAATAGATTCATATGTACCTCAGTGGGATTGTGCAAGGTCTACAAGGGAGGCCCAGATTACAATATTTTACTACAAAATACCCTCTATACAGGGTCTTCCCCTTTAGAAACCCTGTTCTAGCCAGTTGTTCCACAGCTCCTCTTCTGTATTCAACTCCTACCCTCCATCCCCAGGATGCCTGAGGTCTTAAGCAATAGCATGGCTCGTTCTACACTTGCAACATGCTAGGACTCCCTCTGGGCATCTGAGCTTGGGAGTCCCCATATGTGAAGACTCATTCCTGCTTGTTCCTGGAGATAGCACAGTTACTTACCTGTAACAGGTGATCTCTGGGAACAGCAGGAATAAGTCTTCACAACCCACCCACCTCCCCTAGGAGTTGCTTTTTCTCTATCTTTCCCTTCCTTGCTCTCTCTCTCTCTTTGTCTCAGCTTTCAAGCTTAACTGAGGAGAGACAGTTGGGAAGGCGGGAAGGCAGCACGCAGGCGTGTTGGGATGCTTCCAAAGGCTTTATGATTGGACGCTGGGAAGCGTTCCCACGCAGACTCCGTCGGTACTGACGTATCCATATGTGAAGACTTATTCCTGCTGTTCCCAGAGATCACCTGTTACAGGTAAGTAACTGTGCTTTACTGTTGTTGATAATGTAAATCACCCTGATTACATGATAGTGCAGTATAAAAGACATCTAAATAAATAAATAAATAAGCTTTCCCCCTTCATGGCCATCTTTGTAATATCGGCAATCAATTCGCTATCCATTTCTTCGATTTGAGTTGAGGGCCTGTGGACTACACCAGTATGTATGACAGTGCCATCTCCTCTTTCCAACAGAATCCACAGCGCTTCTTCCTTTCCCCACGTCCCCTGCATTTCAGCATCTTTAATATTGCTTTTGACATATAGAGTAACTCCTCCTCCTTTTCTACCCTCTCTATCTCTTTTAAATAGATCATAGCCAGCTATGGCTCTATCCCATCCATGCGACTTGTTAACCGTGTTTCTATAATGACCACAATGTCCAAGTCTGTTTCCACCATGAGGGCTTCCAAGGAGAAGGTGATACTTCATCTGGTATCTTCCTTTTTGCCTAAAGTCATTTCAGCCTTCCACATTAACGAGATGGTCACATTGCTGGTTTTCTTTGAGTGTCTGGAGTTGCCTGATTAGCGGATTCTCTATTCGCTTGATGTTCGTTGCTCTCTTGAAAGATATCTGAAAGTTTATGCAGAGATTTCGGTGCTCAGACTGCCTTTTTGTCTTCTTTGGAGGCCCATAGAAGGGAGAAGCGGCCTCAACGGCCTCCATCTTACACTGGATTAGAAGGCCATTAGTTCAGCATATTTGGTGAAGGGCCAAGCGATTTCTATGGGTTTCCGTTCGCATTCTATCCTAGCTCATCTTGAGTGGAGTTTGGTCTTCTTCTGCCTTAGGACATTTGTAAGGTGGTGACTTGGTCTTCCCTTCACTCCTTTTAGGCATCATTATCGGCTTGATGTGCAGTCGCGGCAGGATGCGGTTTTTGGAGTAAGAGTTTTTTGCAGGTTGGAGTTATGGATCTCGTCTGTCGTTAGTACCACATTATGTCCCATGTGTCTGGATTGGACTGGACCAGAGGAACGAATAGGAAGGTGAAATTAGACCTTCCCTGCTAATTTTCTTTCCTGGAGTCCCTCCAGTCCAGTCCAGTCCAGGTCCCACTTGGGATATTACTGCACTTCCTTGGTGTGGAGGAGTAGCCTAGTGGTTAGAGCACTGGCTTGGTAACCAAGAGACCAGGGTTTGATTCCCACTAGCACTCCTTGTGGCCTTGGGCAAGTCACTTAACCCTCCATTGCCTCGGAAGAAAGGCCTGGCAATCTACTTCGGTCACACTGCCAAGAAAACCCAGGAGTTGCTGGGTCACTAGAAGTCGGCACTGACTCAAAGGTATACATATGCATTTTACATTGGTGCCTTGTGATCGCTTGAAGAATTTTTACTGTATCACAGCTGAGGTTTTTCTGATTGGACCCAGTCTATCCCATTGGCAGGGGTCTGCTGTACTCCCCGCTCTTCTGCTGGCAGTGTCTTTCAGTGTAGCTCAGTCTCCATCTGTTGGTAGGTGAACATAACCCATGTGTCTGGATTGGGCTGGAGGGGGGACTCCAAGAATGAAAATTAGAAAGTAAAGTCTAATTTCACCATATGTATGACAGAAATGATATTTAAAGGTGATATATCAGAGGAACTGAAACACATCTCTATAAACCTGGAAGATGTAATACAGCAATTTGATAAGCAAATCACCTGGACTGGATGGACTCTTGAGGAAATTAAAAAGTCAAGGATAAGGGGACAGTGTACTATTGTGGCTTGGGAACTATTTAAAAGATGTACTTAGTTAAGCCAACTTAGTTAAGCCAACATGTAAATAATTGAGCTATTCTTTAGCATATGTTGTTAACCTATTTGTATATAGTTACCCTGCTCATACCTGTACATAACCCCCTGTTATATTGTTATACTGTTACTACACTGTTATATTGTAAGTCCAGTGCAGACATCCTGCACTGCACAGTTATGTTGTATGTAAACCACACTGATGATAAAGAGCGCGATATATAAGAAAATTAAATAAATAAATAAAACAGAGTAGGGCTAAATAGCCAATTTTCTCAATGGAGAGAGGTCAGTAGTGGAGTACCCAGGATATGTGTGGGCCTGCTGCTTTTTAACATATTCATAAATGATCTGAAAATGGGAACAGTGAATGAGATGATCGGATTTTCAGATGACACAAGATTATTTGAAGTTGTTAAAATGCAAGAAGATTGTGAAAAACTGCAATAAGATCTTGAGAAATTGAGAGACTGGGCGTCCAAATGGCAGATGAAATTAATGTGGACAAGTGCAAAGTTATGCACTTGGGGAAAAACAACCCAAACTCTATAGTTACACGATGCAAGGAATCACCAGCCAGAAAAAGGATCTGGGCATCATAATGAATAATAAATTGAAACCCTCTGCCCAGTGTGCTGTGGTGGCCAAGAAAGCAAATAGAATGCTAGGAATCATAAGGAAAGGAATGGAGCATAAAACCAAGGATATTATAATGCCTCTATATCGCTCATGGTGCAACCACACCTCAAATATTCTGTGCAATTCTGGCTGCCATATCTTAAAATAGTATATAGCGGAATTAGAAAAGGTGCAAAGAAGAGCAACCAAAATGATAAAGGGGATGGAAGGATACCCCTGTGAGGAAAGGTTAAAGCTCTTCAGCTTGGAAAAGAGATAACTGAGGGGAGATCAGATAAAGGCTGATAAAATAATGAGTTTAGTGGAACAGGTAAAGTCAAATCAGTTGTTTACTCCTTCAAGAATTAGACTAGGTGACACGAAATGAAAACTACAGTGTAGCACGTTTAAGAATAATTAGAGAAAATATTTTTTTCACTCAGTGTAATCAAACTCGGGAATTCTGTGCTAGCGGATGTAGTAAAAGCTGTGAATGTAGCTGGGTTTAAAGAGGTTTGGACAAGTTCCTGGAGAAAAAGTCCATTACCCATTAAAGTGGACCAGGGAAATCCACTGCTTATCCCTGGGATATGTAACATGGAATCTGTCTATCTTCTGGGAACCTGACAGGTATTTGTGACTTGGACTGACCACTGTTGGGAAACGGGATACTGGGCATGATGGACCTTTTGGTTTGACCCAGTATGCCATACATCTTTATGTTCTTATATTTTAATCAGTAGCCAGTGAGGTTCCTTCAGTATCAGGGTTACATGGTCCCATCTTTTTCATCCCTAGATAATATGGATATAGCATTTTGCACCAGTTGTAATCTTGATGATGACCTTTGAGGATGCTTAATCGGGATCCCATTACAATAGTCCAGGCGAGATAATATGTGGGCCTGGACGACTGTATGAAGATGGTGCCGATCCAGATAATAGTTCTTAAATACATAAAAGATCTTTGCCTAGAAACATGCTCTCTAATTTTAAGGTCAGAATCTAAATGGACCCCAAGATCTCTCTAAATGTTTTTAACAGTAAGCTTTTCCTTTCCCAAGATCATTGTATACCTAAGACCTGCATCCCGTGGCTCATCCAGAATACTTTTGTTTTGGCAGCATTCAGTCTTTGTTGCAAACTAGTTCTGAACTATATCAAATAGATTAAATTAAACGAGCCTCCGCCACAGAAGCATCTTTAATTGGAAACAAAATCTGAATGTTTGCAAACATGTACAATCTCACATCTATCCTATTCAAAACAAATCACAAGAAAGAGATAAAAAATATTAAAAGGGTGGAAGGAAAACAGAACCTTGGACTACTCCACATTCCATTCTCCATACTGAAGACCTATTGTTCCTGCATACAATCTGATGGTTTTGCTTTGAAAGAAACAAAACAAACCATTTAAGAGCTGTCCTCCTTATTCCCACAGAGTAAAACATCTCAAATTAAACTGATGATTAATAGAATCTGACACTGATGATCTATCCAAATTGTCTCGAGGAAAGAGTTTATTTGAATATGAAATGATTATCTGGGATATGGGGTCCTGAGAAAATGCTAGGCAAATTTTCTATTATGTTTTGATAATGTTCTGTTTTGCTTTAAGTTGCCTTTAGGTGAATCAAAGAACTTCCAGGGACTGGTTGACCTAGTGACAAAGAAAAAACTCGTTTGGAGTCCTACATCTGATATGGATGATGGCAGGTTATTTAAAAAAATTCCTCTGGCAGAAATGGATAATCCTGAACTGTTTGAAGATGTGAACAACGCAAGAAATTCCTTAATAGAACAAGTAAAGATTTAAAGTAAATATGTGAAGCATTCATAAACTACAATGCACAAACTATCTGTGTATCCACAAAATAGTTTTGCTTTGAAAGGAAGGAAAGAATAATGTTGGGAGAAAGATCCTGGCATTCCAAGGGAGGGAAATGCGGTACTAAACTCATAGTTATTCTATACACATAGCATGGAAGCCTCAGTGTGGGGCGGAAAGGCTCTTTTCGAAGCTTGATACCAGTTTGTAGGAGACCCCTTTAATCCACTAAGAGCCTTTAAGACTGGAATTCTGTTAGCATGCTAGAACTGTGTATAGAGCATAGAAGATAAAATAGTGGTTTGAGTATAGCTTCTGCTCTGCTACTTTTTATTTATTTATTTAGAAACATTTACAGAATAGTCCACTCTATCAGAATCTCAAAGCTGAAATTACATACACAGTCCATAATGTGCCATACGTAACAAACACCATAAAATATCATGTACCCGTTTCCAGTATCCTCTCCTCAACATGATTCTGCTGCTGCAAACTCACCTCATGCTACATTACTAAATGTACAAGTAAGTGGGTTTTAAGCTGTTTATGAAACTGGAGTATATATATTATTCTCATATGAGCTGATAAAGCATCCCACCACTCAGGATCTACTTGTTTTGAAGGACCATGGATGTCTATTGCCGGGGTCCCCAAACTTACCAATGCTGCATAGAACATTTCAAATTGGTGAAAGTTCTGGGTTTTGCTGAGCGAGTGGGGCAGTGGGGCATATCTGGCCTTTCAGTGAGGCAGAACATTGTTCCCATGGGTATAGCAGATAGTAACTGTGTCAGTAAAAATCTTTTTAGATTCTTGGAAGTTGCAGCCCTACTTTCTCCTGCATCCCTGAGATATAGATTGTGTAAAAATTGGGTGGGTTGAATATGGTATACTGTGCTTTCCTTTTCATTCAGTCCCTTCCATTCACTGTCACCCTATCCTCTCCTCCATCACTTATCTCTTCCTTTGCCTTTCTTCCTAACCCCCTTTCATCTCTTCTGCTCTTTCTGCTCCCTTCACGTAACTCTCACCCCCTCCCTCTCCTTCCCTCGCCTCCTTTTCCATTGATCTAGCGTCTTGATCTTTAGCTAAAAGGGCGTGGCCTCCCTGCCAGCAGTACTTTGAATTTGCTCTGTCGTCATATATTGTTTTCCCCTTCTACTGGGTGGAGGGGGCTAGGAAACCACACTTGTCTTTCTGCCACTGATGCAAATGGCAAAAAATCATAAACCTGCTGCAGGCCAGATCTATAATAGTGGCCAAAAAATTAAGGCAGGTATTTTTTTCTGCAATTTATTGTTAAATAATGTACTGTGGAGATGTCACACATGCTTACTTATTTAAACAGCATGGCGATTAGTCACACCAATGCATCTGGCGTCCATTTTAGTTTACTTACACTCTGTAGTGGGTTTCTTGGATGAAGTTTTGAATTCTTACAACTAGGAAAAGATTGTATATTTTACATGTAACTTTCAATCAAGATGGGTAGAAAGTGTGATATTAATGACTATGTGGCCTTGGGCAAGTCACTTAACCCTCATTGCCTCGGAAGAAAGGCCTGGCAATCTACTTCCGGTGACACTGCCAAGAAAACCCAGGAGCTTCTGGGTCGCCAGAAGTCAGGACTGACTCGAAGGCACACATTGCATTGCAAAGGGACACGTTGTCACACTCCATGCTGAAGGATATTCGCAATGTGCTATTGCAAAACATTTGCATATATCAAGGTGTGCAGTTCAGAATGTTCTGAAATCAGGTGGCCGTACATATCATTCGAAATGTGGGCGCAGACGGATAACTACTGGACGAGATGACCAATTCCTCAAAAGCATTATTACATCTAGTCCATATACTTCATCTCAACATGTGGTTCAGTTAGCTAATGATCGAGGAATAAAGATAAGTGCCAGATTTGTCCAACAGCGGCTTGTGGATGAATTCAAACTCATGGCCAGAAGACCTGCCAAGAAGCCTATGATGTCCAGGAAACAAATTGCTGCCCGCATACAGTTTTGTAGCAAGATGAAAGACAAATCTGCTGAGTGGTGGGAGAGGGTAATGTTCACAGATGAAAGTACATTTCAACAAGTATGTGGGAGTGATTACAACTACGTCAGTCGACCAGCAGGCAAGGGACTAAATCCGAAGTACGCGATCAAGACTGTTATCACCCCATACCATGACCGATGGTGGGTGTTTATCTTGGCGAATGGACAATGTGACCTGCACATTTTTGAGAAAGGTGAAAGAGTAAATGCTGCAAAATACATATCCGTGCTGAATAGTAAAGTTAAAATACACATGAATGTTTCTGGCACAACTATATTTCAGCAGGACTCGGCACTGTGCCACACTGCAAAAACAGTCAAAAAATGGTTCGTGGACAACAAGATCTGACTGCTACAAGTTGGCCATCAAACTCTCTGGATCTCAATGTAATTGAAAACTGTTGGAATCTTATGAAGAAAAAGGTGGCTGCACACCGTCCAACTTCAGAAGCAGATTTAAAGGACATACTCAAGCATGTATGGGTCAACGAAATCACTCTGGCATACTGTAAAACGCTAGTTAACAGTATGCCTACAAGAATCCAGGCTGTGCTGAAAAATCATGAACACCCTATCAAATATTGACACAATTATTGTTTCCTGAATAAAACTTTGAAAATGACATATATATATTTGGTTCTTAAAGCTTTTGACCATGAAAGTGACAATAACACGTTCTTTTCTAATAATTCTGATATTTTGGACTCTGCTTTAATTTTTTGGCCACTACTGTTTGCTGCCTGAAGGAAAAATTGTGTCAGGCCAGAAAACAGAGTTCCATGAGTCATAGTTTAGGGACTCCTGATTTATTGGATTTCACCTGGTTATCCTGATAAATGTTTTATTTCCTTTTTTTGTATTTTCCCCTTTAAATAAAACTTTTAAGGTTTTTGGATGGTGAATTAGATATGCACCTTCACTACTGTATTTGATACGCTTTTCAGTGTAGATGGTACTGTGTGGAGTTAACACAAGAATGAGCAATCATTCTTATAGTCATAGATTTTACTAACTTGTAGTTTTGTTACAAGTTGTATACTGTACAATAACTCTAGAGCTCCCGTAATCACTTCAAATCATTGTCTAAGCAGGCTTCATTTATAAGAGATATTCCCATTAAGTGCCACTAATCAGACCTCCTTGGGGACCTGTCAGTTTATCAGTGATATCTGCTCTTGTGGCTGATAATGGAAGATGAGTTAATAGTGATGCGGAATTGTTTTTCTCTCTTGTACTTGCAGGTTGCAGATTTAGATGATGAATTTGCTGAGCTGGTTTTAGGAGATTACAGTGAGAACCTTGATGCCTTGCCAGCTGAAAAGGTAAAACTTCCCATTGACTAGTCTGGCAAAGATTGCCAACTTTGCTGGTCTTGCCTGGTGCTGCCATTTTGTTCTTGAGGTACCAACTGCAAAGTTATTGATATGACAAAGGCCCCCAGGACTGGACTGGTGAAAAGTACTCCTTCCTGAAAGGTTCATAGGCTTAGTCGGTGATAGAACAGAGAGAGTAGCAGTCATCAGATGGAGCTTGTAATTTTATCTTTCAATACACCATCTTCTTTGCAGCACAGGGTTACACAGAATTGTGTGTTACTACTAGTGTTGTAGAGTTATGTACATTCAAACTTGTATCACATTTCTGTTTGTCTTTTCTCATATCCAGAAAAGTATTTCATGGTGGTTCTCACTGGGTTTATTTTTCATTTTGAATGAGAACAGTATTTTTCTGGTTAGTATAGGTCCATAGGTGATTTTTAGAGCAGAAACTGACAGAAAAACACAACTATAGCCCTAGAATTTTCTCTGCATCCTTTCTGTATGAAAACACCAGACTTTGGAAAAGAAAACATTTGAGCTTTGGCACGTTGATGTGCTGGAGCAGGTTTCCTGGAACCCCTTAAGTTTTGCTGAATGCAGGAGAGCCCCTTGATAACAAAGTGGTTGCATTTTTTTGGTTTAGCAATAGACGTTACGCTGATTCTAACAAAAACACCATCATGCCTTATGTTATACTTCCAAAACAGCTAGCTCCTAGTAAGACAGGACATCTTACAAAGTTTTGTTGTATATCTGTATGACTATTTGTCAAGCAGAAATATAAACTACCCAAATTACAGTCATGACCAGGGAGAGTAAAATCTCTAACCCTGTGTGTCAGGGAGTGTCACTATCTCTTTGAGGCTGCTTTGACCCTTTTATTCTCCTGTTCACACCCATATGCTTTTTAGTCATTTCCCTTAAGAATTACCCTAGTCCCCTGTTTGTTCTGTTTGTCTGTCTTGAACAGATTGTAAGCTCCGTGGGGCAGGAACTTAGCCGGGCGACCAGCAAGAAGGCCTCGGGTTGCTATCCCTCGCCCCAACTTCCCTCCCTTCCCCCCCCCCCCCCCCCCCCGCCTGGACAAATGCACATGCACGGAATTTGCAACAATTAACCCAGTATTTTATTTGTCAACAACACATTTGGAAAGTACAGTACATTAACTGTTGGCCACAGCATGATCCTTGCTAAAATAACATACAACCATTTATGCAATAAATGACGATAAATGACATTAAGTTACATTTTTCTTCAGCCCTTCTCCAGAGGCACAGCCCACTCTGATTAGTTTCTTGTCGCTCGGCAGGGATCTCTGGAAAAACGGCCGTCCAAGCCTTTCCCCCCTGCCGTCGTTTCCTACTAGCATGATAACTTCTCGGGGATGTTTTCGCTAACAGGCCCTGTTCTGGGCTCAATCTCTCTTGCAACAGTGTCCCTATCCGCCTCTGCCCAAGTCCCATCAAAGGCGTGAGCAGGGCTATGTTGTGAGTCTCTATAGTCATTTCTCCCGCCGTGAAAGCATGGGGAGGCCCTCTAGACACTGTTGCTGCTTCCACTCCGTGTCCGGTTTACTGACACATCCTCTCTGTTCCACTCCCCGTTATCATGGCTGGGCTGCGCGTGCTCTCGAGAGGAGGGGTCCCTATCTCTCCTGCCAATCCCTCCCGGCGGCGACTCCTCGCTCGCCGGGGGGGGTCCCCACCTCGAGTTGGGTCCCCCCCCTGCAGCTGTAGCCAACACCCGTCTCTGCCATAGACGCTCGATCGTGTCTTGTATCGCACAGAGGTATACATCCATCCCAATTTCGGATAGGTGTACTCCATCCGCCCGGTACAAGCCAGGACACTTCTCCTCTATGAGGTCATGGATGATACAATGCCCCCCGATTGTGTCCATAAACCGCGTCATCCACCTATTCACTTTTCTCCTAGTACGTTCCACTGCTTGATGCGACCATTCGCCCTTCCACACTCGCCGGGGTATGATGTGAGACCAGACCAGTGAGGTTCCCGGGAAGTTAGCCGCAAGTGTCCGCATGTCCTTTTGCATTTTTTTCGTGAGTTCGACACTGCACGTAACCGTCAGGTCATTACCGCCGAGGTGGATGACTATCACCCAGGGCTGATCCCCTGGAGGTTTTACCCGCAAGAGAAGCGGCAACATCTGGTCCCAAACCATACCCCGGCGGCCCGTCCACTTCACTGCCACGTTGTCTGTGGGGAGGCCCAAATTACGGCCCTGTGGTCTGATGCTTGCTCTCTTTTCCGCCCAATGCACGAACGAATGGCCGCATATCCACGCTTCCCGTCCGGGTCTGCCATCTACATACATCATCATTGAAAATAAAATGGGCATGTTAGGCTTAATTTGACAACTGACCGTTATAAACACACAACATGAACATAATAATTCATACAACAAAACAAATATGCCGGATCAATTAAGTTACGTGAGCTCATATACTTTTTTTTTTTTTTTTTTGCCTCCACAATGCTTGCCCATGGCGTTAAACCGGGCGCAAGTATAACTTGTACCTATTGGATCGCCATCTACCGATACCCATGATCTGCTCCTTGGTCATACCCAGACTAGCCGCCGTTGAAGCGGCGCCGATCCGGAAGGAATGAGTGCCGTAAAAACACGATTCCAAACCTATAACCTCTAGAGCCCGCTTCAGAACCTTGGCGAATTGGAAGCGGGATAGGGGGGCACCATTTGCGTGCACTAGCCAATGATCAGTCCCCGCTGGCCTAATTTGCTGATAGTCCGCAAAGGTTTTCATTGGGCAGGATGGGTCCCCTGGTAGCTGGGCTAACCTTATTGTGGTGCCTCTCGCCTCCGTGTCGGTCTTGGATCTCGGCACATGCAATGAGAGCATGCCGTTGGTCAGACTGATGTCATTCCTCCTAATACCCCCTTGGGAGTCAGCCTTACTCGCCGAGGCTACTAGCTCGCTCACTCGGAATGCACCAAAGAAGGCCCATGAAAAGGCGCATCGAAACAGCAGCGTCTCGAAATGGTTAAAACATACTCGGCCTGCGACTTCTATCAACTGAAGTAATAGTGAATGAGTTAAAGGGCGCCGTAGATCCCTTCTGCAGGGCTGTCCTTTTGTCCAACCCTTCATAACCCTTGCTATTACAAAGTCTGCTCTAGGGCTGCTCCCGCCAATCGCCTTTGTAAAGAAAGCGATCGCCGCCAATTGCGCTTGGACCGCTGATTTTTTTATAGCCTTGCTTTTTTGCTGCAAGATCCACCGCAGAATGGATCCCGTGGTAGGGCAATCTTCTTTAATCCAGTTCGTGACACAGAAAGCCTGGAATTTTTCCCAGGCCGTCAGGTATTTCCTCCTCGTCCTCTCAGATAGTGAACCCACTACCAGCTCCCATACTTCGGTGGACCAAGATCCCATGCCTGATCCGGGACGGCTGTCTTGTCTGCGTCGGCGTTGGGCGCAAGGGATCGGAAAAGTGAGATCTTGGAACAAGAGAGAGCATCGGCAAGGTTATTGAGAGTACCTGGAATATGCTTTGCCCTGAAGGTCATATTATGCATCAGGCATGTCAGAACTATATGCCTCAGAAGCGCTATCACCCCTTGAGTGTGCGCGCGCATTCCGTTCAAGGCATACACCACTGCCATATTGTCGGTGTGAAAATTGATCGCCTTATCCCGGAGCTGCGGGGCCCAGATGGCTAAAGCCACAGCTATGGGAAAAAAGCTCTAGGAAAGTGATATCCTTGGTCACCCCTAGTGCGTGCCATTCCAGGGGCCACTCCTCGGCGCACCATGCGCCTTTGAAATATATCCCAAACCCCGAACTACCGGCGGCATCTGTGAACAGGTCGATATCTTCATTCGACACTGGCCGTTCTTGCCAGAAAGTCAGTCCATTGAAGGATTGCAAGAAGAATTCCCACATGCGCAGGTCTTCCTTCATGCCCTTTGTGATCCTGATCTTATGATGTTTCCTCCGAATCCCTTTCGTCGCCAGTGCCATGCGACGGCAGAAGACCCGTCCCATTGGCATAATTCTGCATGCGAAACATAAAAGGCCCAGCATTGATTGAAATTGCTCCAAGGTAGCCTTTTTGTGCGCCTGGATGGTCTGAATGGCGATTCGCAATTTCTGTATTTTGTCCTCAGGAAGGCGCGACTGCTGCTTCGCTACATTCAGCTCAATACCTAAGAAGGTGATGGCTTCCCCGGGCCCACAGGTCTTGTCGCCCGCCAGTGGAATACCGAAGCGCTCTGCTACTTGCTCGAAGACCCTGAGTACTCTTTGGCAGTCCTCTCGGTCGCTCCCAATAAATAGGAAATCGTCTAGGTAGTGTACCAACGTACCTGACCCTGCGATATCCGCTACCACCCAGTGTATGAATGTGCTGAATTGTTCAAAATACGCGCACGATATCGAGCAACCCATTGGTAAGCACTTGTCAAAGTAATAGTCACCATTAAATGTGAAACCCAACAGTACAAAGGACTCTGGGTGGACCGGCAGGAGCCGAAAGGCCGACTCGATATCCGCCTTTGCCAGTTGCGCCTGACGGCCCCGTTTCTTTATGAGGTCTACAGCGTGGTCGATCGTTGAATAACTTACCGAGCATAACGCCGGGTCGATTTGATCGTTCACGGAGCTCCCCTCGGGGTACGATAGGTTGTGTCTGAGGCGGAATTTTCCTGGCTCCTTCTTAGGCACTATGCCCAGCGGGGACAGCACCAAGTTTGTAAGCGGTGGGGTCTTGAATGGGCCTGCCACCCTCCCTAACTCTCGTTCCTTTATTAATTTTTGCTGAACTACATTGTTGAATTTGTTAACTGATGGGGAATTGCGTATTCCCCGCGCAATTGGGTTGGCTGCAACCGGGATCTTAAAACCGCAAGCGAATCCGCTCTCGCTACTGAGAGCATCGTCACGGCTCGGGTAAGCGCGTAACCAAGGTCGCATGTGGTCAAGCTTGATGGGGGTTGGGGCCATGGCCATCGCCTCCATGTAGCTGCCCCAGTTGAAAGGACTTATTGTCTTTGCTGGCGCGGCAAGCTGTGACTGGGTGATTACCCCCGCAGTTGGTGCACACATGC
This sequence comes from Ichthyophis bannanicus, assembly GCA_033557465.1. NCBI lineage: Eukaryota > Metazoa > Chordata > Amphibia > Gymnophiona > Ichthyophiidae > Ichthyophis > Ichthyophis bannanicus. The sequence goes on from CM066032.1 coordinate 345,322,983, forward strand.
TGAAATTTGCAAGGCTGCCATGTGCAGCTTCCCGCATTGAACTGCCGGCATGCCCTGCGCCCGTTCGTCTGGGAGGCCTGCTGCCATTGTGGCGCCGGAAAGGACTGAAAGGACCCCTCCTGACAGTACGGTCTGTTGGGTGACATCTCCTCCAGCCAGAGATCAACGATCCTGTGTTGCCAGGTCATGGTTGGGTCTTCAGCTAAACTTTGTCTGAACTTAACATCATAGTTCTGCCACGCCCACCCCCCTAAGCGTTTGTGCGCTTGCGTTATTGTATCCAGGTATTTAATTAGGTACTGGTTCAGTTCCGGCTCTCGCTCCAGTACCACGCTCATAAAAATATGGAAAGCCGAGACCCAATTATTTATTGATTTCACTATTTTTGGCTTCCTCTCCCACTTCTTATCCTTCTCATTGCCCTCAATTATTGCACCGTCCTGATCCCTGATCAGCAACGAGAATATATCTATAAATTCCCTCCTCCAAATTTGTTTCTTTAATTTCCTGGGCACCGCACTGGCCAGAGAGCTCACACCGCACCGCGGGTCTCCGCTTACCGCCGATGGGCCTGTTAGCGTAGCCGTCGGTGTTGACCCGGGGGGCACGGATTTACCTTTGTCAGGTGTCTGTGTGCATGTCTCGCTCTGCCCCGCCCAGACCTTTGTTAACCGCCTCTCATTGTGTGCTCTCTTATTTTTTCACTTAAAGGTTCTCAACATGCTGTGCATGGCGCTTGCTAGTGACCTGTCCCCCTCGTCATCCGAGACTGAATATTCGGATGAGGAGGATGACAACCCCGCCAATGCCACCCTGTGGCCCGCAGGCTTACCTTGAACCACCGAGGTGTGTGGAGCACTGCCGCCATCTGCAGCGCTGGTGCTGGGCACGCTGTCCCATGTCGCTGAGCTGGTGCCAGGCGTGCTGTCATCTCATGCCGAGTTGGTGCTTGGCGTGTTGTCCTCCGCGGCCTGTGGTTCTACCTGCCGCACGTCAGCTGCTTCTAGCCATTGCTTGAAGGCACTCAAGCCATGCTGGTTCACCTGCTCGCGTATAAGGCGCAACAGGTCCTCCAGCTCCTGATTTGATGTCGTTTGTATTTGCTGCTGCGTATTGTCCTGACTGGTCTGTTGCGAATTCTTAGTTGCGCGGCTCCTGCGCGAACCGTCTCCGCCGCCGGCTTTTCCCTTTGTGGCCTTTGCAGGTGCCTTTTTTGTAGCACCGCGTGTCGTTCTGCCCGCGCTGCTCTGACCCCGGCTTGCTTCTTCCAGGTCGTGGCGCTGCTCTGACCCCGGCTTGCTTCTTCCAGGTCGTGGCGTCTCCCATGGCTCCTTTCTCCGCCCTGTGCTGTCCTTCGTAGCATATTATCTTGCCTGCAGAAAATGCTATGGGAGAGACAGGAAGGGACAGAAATTCACATTCGTTGCTCTTGGGGAGACCATCCATTCGACGGGGTACCATCGTTCTTACCTCTATATTGTTTTTTTTTTTTTGTTGTTGTTTTTTTTTAATGTGCCCCCTAATTCTGCATGATGTCCCCGTCGCTCCTGCAGAGCCCCAAGTCCATTAACAGACATGTGGATAGTCAGGGTGCCTCCCTCATTGTAGCCCCATGCGGCCATATTAGTCTGGGGGAAAGGCCAGTGTGTTTCCTGACACCATAAACATCAAATCCAACATTATCCTCACGTCTCAGGAGCATACCTGCTTTGGCCACTAGATGGCAGCTGCTGCATATGAGAAGTCACACCGAGTGAACAAACGGTAGGAAAACCGGCAAGAACACATGCACAAACCCTAAGGCTTTCACTTCGCCCTGGTAGCTACCCCCACCACGGAACTTACCAAATCTGTATATCAAGGTTTTGGAGCCACAACCACTGTTATTCCTTTCCCTTCCGCGTTTGCATATACAAAATATATTATTTGTTTAGTCATCATTCCCCTCGTTATTTTTTTATTTTTATTTTTTGAGAGGCGCCATGCGCCGGAGCCCTTATAGGGCTTCGCACCGACATGCTCTGATTTGTTCCCGGCAGCGCTCTGGCCATTTCCACATCCGCGTGCCTTCACCCCGTGCAACATAGCAAGCTGATCCGTCGGGTCAGAAGATATACCCTAAACCAGACACCTAAAGGTATTGTGCCATATCCCCGGTTATGTATATCCTTGTTTTTTAACCGGCATTCTTGCGTCCGCCTTGCTAGCCCGCCATGGGGTCTGCGGCGTGTGTCGCGGTCTGCCCCCTCACGTGCCCTTATGGTTTTCTTCCCTTGTGCTTATCCAGGTACGCCTATGAGGCCCCCATCGCATAGCCCCTTTCGTTCTCCTTTATCTATTTTTTTTTGTTTTGTCCTGCATCCGCCAGGCTCCAAACCCCCCCCCCTTTCCCCCGGAGTTGGCAGACTGAAAAGCCGATCAAACCTGAGATATAGCGCTGGTTTTCTGATCGCGATCTACAACACGGCACCTCTGGCCGTGTCGGATTCAGCGGATCTCCACGTGTCCAAGGGGTGTAGGTAAGATGACTGTCTTCACCGTCTTCTACGCGGCACCGTGAGGGGGGAAAAGAGGGTGATCCTGGGCGCCGCCGGCCTCTATATGGCCGACCGAGTTATCCGCCCCACCCTCCGCCCCGCCCCCCCCGCCGAGGTTAACTCTCGGCCCGCCGGCGCCCGCCTGTGCTCGGCCGCGTTTAGAGTCGCGGCCGGGTCTGTCTCTGTGTACAGCACTGTGTACGTATGTCTATTAGCACTATAGAAATAAGGAATAGTAGTAGAATTTGAGTCTTAATGGCTCTTCTGATTCCTAATGTCTCCTCTAACCATTACATCTCAGCTTTTCCCAGTGGGGCTGATTATTCAAAAGATTGTCTAGATAGCTTCGGGAATCACCTGGCAAAACCTTAGGTTTTAAAATTTGCTTCTTGTAGACCAATCTACATTTTGTTGGGACAAGATTCAACTGGTGAAGTCTGAGCAGCATTGGAAGCATTCCAGAGGTGTGCTTAGATTTGAACCAGATAGCATGCTAATCAGCACTTTCGAGTTAGTTATCCATTAAGTCTGCTTAGAAAAATCACTGTTCTGAAATGAACTTTACCTACCGGTAATTAATTTTAGGTTAGTAGATTTTGGTCTCGCAGGCAAACTGAGCAAACATGGGTACGAGGGCTTCAAGTTTGTCTTAAAGTATTGCCGAATTGGCATCTATTGCACCTCTGTAAGTGGGATGCACTCGGGAGCATTCACAAGGGGTATGTACTGTGTTGACAAAAGTAGATAGTGACAGAGGTAGATTAAGAGGCAGTGCTGATAGCAAAGAAGATGGCACAGGAGATTTCAAAGAATATCTCTGCAACCCTGGAAGATAGATGTAATGCAATTCATTCTATGATGGAGGAGATCTAGGAGCATTTTGATGCCCACACCTGCTGGATTACAGAGGCTGAGCAGCATGTCTCTCAGTAGGCCCACGTGCAGCAGCAGCAGCTGGTAAAACTACAGCATGAAAGGCATTGCTGGGAGAGCACACAGGCCATGAGAATCATGGTAGGAGAAATAACCTCAACATAACTAACTGGTTTAACTGAAAACATGAAGGGCTCAGAATTGGCTGCTGTGATAGAGAGAGAGCTCCCGGAGCAGCTTGGTGAGCCTCTCTGTTGTGAGCGAGTTCATAGAGGGGACTCTGCTAAATTGGGCAGATAAAGAGTGAGTAATGCATGCCTTCACAAAGCATAAAGAACAGCTATTGGAACAATAAGGTTTTGATTTTCAGTGATTACTTGGTGAAAGTTATGGCCCAATGGAGAGTGATGATATCGGTGTGTTCTGACTTGGACTGGAAAAGGGTGCATTTCGTCTTTTTGTACCCTGCTTCCCTTCAGATTTGTCACAAAGTTGACACCAGAATGTTCCACACAAAAAGAAACAGCGCAAGAGTTCATAGTTCATGGTGAGTCTGGGTGAGGCTCAAAGTGTAATCAGCCTTAGAAAGGTGAAGGTGCTGATGAAATGGAACTGGACTAGTGGAGGAAAAGTGATTATAGACAGGGGAAGTGGACTTGCAAGAGAACCTTGATAAATTGGAAGACTGGACGTTCAAATGGCAGATGAAATTTAATATGGACAAGTGCAAAGTTAAGCACCTAGGAAAAAACAACCTGAATTATGGTTATACAATGCAAGGTTTCACATTTGGAACCACCACCCAGGAACAGGATTTAGGCGTTATCATGGATAACACATTGAAGCCCTCTGCCCAGTGTGCAGCAGCGACCAAGAAAGCATATAGAATGCTAGGAATCATAAGGAAAGGAATGGAGAATAAAAAAACCAAGGATATTATAATGCCTCTGTATCGTTCCATGTTGCGACCGTACCTTGAATATTGTATGTAATTCTGGTCACTGTATTTTAAAAAGAATATAGCAGAATTAGAAAAGATACAGAGAAGAGCCACCAAAATGTTAAAGGGGACAGAAGGATATCCCTATGAGGAAAGGCTTAAAAGGTTTGGACTTTTCAACTTGGTAAAGAGACCGCTGAAGGGAGATATGATAGAGGTCTATAAATGAATGAATGGAGTGGAATGGGTAAACGTAGATCGATTATTTACACTATCAAAAAAGTAGAAAGACTAGGGAACATGCAATGAAGCTACAATGTAACCCATTTAAGACTAAAAAGAGAAAATATTTTTTCACTCAACTTGTAATCAAACTCTGGAATTCATTACTGGAGGATGTAGTAAAAGCTGTCAGTGTAGCTGGGTTTAAAAATGATTTGGACAAGTTCCTGGAAGAAAGGTCCTTAAACCATTATTAAAGAGGACCCGGGAAATTTACTGCTTGCCATGGGACAAGCATTGTGGAATCTGTGTCTTTTTTTTGGAAACCTGCCAGATACTTGTGACCTAGATTGGCCACTGTTGGAAACAGGATACTGGGCTTGATGGACCTTGGTCTGACCCAGTATGGAATTTCTTATGTTCTTATGAAGTGGTTAAATTGATTTTCACAGATCAGATAAATTGGCAGGAGTGGGGCTGATGGATAGAGGGATTGCTGTTCCTAAAACTAGCGTAGAGAAGAATACAGTGTTATGAATGGTCCTGTCCTGTCTTTCTTTCACCTCTTTGTTCCTGCCCCCCCCCCACCCTTTTTTTTTCCAGCGTCCCCTCTATGAATATAATGATTGCTGCCTCATTTCTGCTTTCTTGCCATGGTTACTGAACCTGGCTTAAAGCATCTGGTGCTGGATTAGTGGCCTACTGTCTGTTGTATGTCCGATGATGCAGACCATCTAAGGAAAGGAAAGTGGAGTGACAATGCATTGGAGAGACTAGCAAGCCGAACTAAGCACAGTCTGGATAGCATGGACAGTGAGCCTGCATCCGCTCCAGATTTGCTCAGTGGCGGGTTTGGGGAGTGAGTGGGGCTTAAAAGCATGCTTGGTGAGGTGTATCAAAGTTGGGGGGGTTATGCATTGCGGCCTGCGGGCCACCACATGTTTTTTCAGGGAGGGGGATTGTATTCAGGGCCCATGGGGCCACTAATGATTTTTAAGAGGTGGGGGGGGGGGGAATCAGGGATCACTGGCTCATCAATGCTTTTACTTCTTTCAGGGGGGTTTGGTGTCTGAGGCGGTTACAGGCCCTCCAATGTTGTGCCGATAGCATCAGGGGCATCTGAGGTGAAGTGTCAGATGTCACCTCAGATTATCTTTTTGCTCCTAGCTGGATCTTTAAGCCTGCCCAAAGCTAGCATAAAGATCCAGGGTTAAAAATAATGTAAAAACTGCACTAAGTTTCAGCACTTTTTATTTTACATTGGGTGTAGTTTTTTAGACTGGGCGCAATAAAATATGCAGCATTTCGCATGCGATTTGCATGACCACTGTACTGCAGTTCATTGTGGTAGTTTTTCTGGCGTTTTCTGGCACTAGCTTACTTTCTGCATTGGGGAGCAAGCCTGGCACGGGAAAAGCGCCAGAAAATGCCACATTAAATTTTTGCCCTTCAGATTTCTCTTTTAGGGGCCATTGTAGAAATCCTTATTATCCCAGATCACGCCTAGAGGTTTCATGAGGTCTCTGATTCTGATCAGGGTCAATTTTATAACTGGTATAAAAGGGATTGTGTTTTCCTGAAAGGAGATCCAGATCACCTCCGTTTTAGTTGGATTTAGCACGAGCTTAGTTCCTTCTATCCATGTAGTTATCTTTTGTAAATGAAAATGCACCTTAACTTTGAAATGAGAGTCCCAGGTGTCGGAGGGTATCAATAGCTGGCTATCATCTGCAGCTGAGACCCAGACCCTGTATCAATGTGGCTAAGGGGGCAAGGAAGATATTAAATAAAGTAGTGGCTAATATTGACCCTTGCAGAACACTGTAGAAAAGAGGTAAGATTAAAGGTGATTTGTCACCTGTTGAAACATGAGAAACCTTGTTGGAAAAATAAGAACAGAACTAATTTAACAGTATGTCTGAAAGGCCAGCCTGCTGTGGGAGGTCTAATCAAATGCTGCTGTTAGGTCCAGCTGTATAAGCAGTATGTCTCGGAAATTATCCTGATGTGTGACTGTTTTATTTTGGAGTGCCAGCAGAGCTGTTTCTGAACTGTGGTTGTCCCTGAAACCTGATTGCTGTGGATGGGATGCCTTATTAGAATTAAAAAAAAAACAAATTACTTGTTCCGAAATGGCAAGCAATTTTGCAACAAAGGGGATATTGGAAATTGTACAGTAATTGTTAAGAAATAGGGGGTCACAGTCTGATAACAGAATGTTTCCAGTCCTTAGGAACAATACCTGTGGAGAGATTTGAATTGATCAGATCCAGAAAAATAGGGCCAAAATCTGTCCAAGTCTTTGATCAAACTTTGTGGAGTTTTATCAGCCAGTGAGGAAGAGGTATTGAGGGACTCAAGTAGTTTGCCCAGATGAACAATGTTTGTCTCAATCGAGCAAATATTGTTCGAGCCACTGCTGAAATTTGTCACGTCATTGTCAATTTGGAATCCAAGAGTACCCATAAACTATGCAACGCCTCCTATGGGGTAAGCGCTATCCCCTCTGTCTCATTCCGCACTGCTAACTCTTTACGCAGTCTACTGATCCACAACAGATTAGCAAGATTCAGCTTCAAAACATTTCTCTCCAGTAATTCTCCACAGCTTGCAAGTACACTGTCCCAGCCTGAACATCACATCAATGATCTTTCCTCACCTTAAACAAGACACGTATTTAGTTGGAGAATGTCTCCAGGACTATATAGTGGCGAGAACTTTTGTGAGTCTCGTGGGGGGGGGGGGGGGGAATGAGAGAAATATTTGGAACACAATAGACACTCTAAAATGTCACTGGCTTTGCTTTGGGATGCAGGAAAGATGTGATCAGAGGGGAGGTTATTGTTTATATGACCCATGATAAAGTGGAGGGATGCAGGAATTCTGTGTCTAATGAAGGCAGAGCAGCAGGATAAAGGGAAACATATTGGCTCCATGGCAGAGTAGCATAGGAGAGGCTTGAAGCAAGTGCAAAAAGCTCTTAGAAGCCTTTTATATATTCAAGTAAGGAAGTCCCTCCTCTATTATAGGGATCAGCTTTCTAAATATGGAAATAAAGCTGGAAGACTGTTGGCCCATGTAATTCAAGGGGTAAGGAAGTGAACCTATACGGCAAATACCCCATGGATGAGAATGTAAGCATGTATTTTTGAAATATTACGGCTCTGATTGGAGGGAAAGAAGAGCATGAAGAAGTGTGCAGTAAGTTTTGTGATACCTTGAGATGGCTGAGTATATCCCCAGAACAGCTGGCATGGTTGAATTTGCATGTCTCAGAGCTGGGTATATATGTTGCTATATGGGAGTTGATGGTAGGAAAGGCAGTTTGTAAAATTATTGGCGTTCGACGTTGTGGGACCTGTGAAAGAGTTATACCAATATGATTTAAATCATTGGTTGGATTCTTCAGAGAAGTGCATTAATAGTTATGTTACCGAGAAAAGGGAATGTTTTGGAGTATGTTGGATCTTAAAGTTGGACTCTCACCTTTCCAATGGATGGTTGATCTCTGAAGTATTTGGGAGTTTGGGTCCCCAGACATTTGACGAGGCAGTATGAATTGAATATTAGGGACATGATTCTCCAAATTGTGCAGCAGTTAGAGGCTTGGAAGGATCTTCCCCTTTCCCTCTTAGGAAAGTATGCATTGGTGGAATGGTTATCTGCCTAAGCTGCTTTATAAATTGCAGATGTTGCCCTGTTGATTGGAACAGTGAGATTTATGTGAGGTTGGCACTATTGAAATTTCTTTGGAGGGAAAAGAGACTGCATATTAGCTGGTAGAAATTGATGTAGCCTAAGGAACTTGAGAGGCTCGGAGATTCCAGATTTTCAATTGTGTAACTTGACATGCCATCTCCATTTTATTTGGGCATGAATCACTGGGGATATAAATTTTGTTCTGCAGACTTTATGGAGGAGATGGTATAACCCTACTTGCCATTATATCATGGATGCCCTGGTTGTGGAGCTACCAAAGAATGTAAAGGAGAGTTAGATGCAGGCATTTAGACAGGAGAGAAAATTCTTCAGAAGGTCATGGGATAGTGAGGTGGCGTCATCTTGGTTTATAAAAACCAGTCTGAAGACATGATATCGTGGAAAGACAGAGCCTTTAGTTAACCAATGACCACCCGACACAGGCCGTGTTTCGTTACCCTTCGTCAGGGTGATGGCTCCGTAGTGTTCTTTGAAGAGGTGGGTTTTGAGTTTCTTCCTGAAGTCTTTGGCATCAGAGGTGGCTCTCAGGTCATCTGGAAGGAAGTTCCAGAGGGCTCTTGAGAATGTCAGGGGATAAGTTGTGCTGGATCTTGTATTTGTTAAGAGCTGTTTTGAATTTGATCCTGGAGGTGATCGGAAGCCAATGCAGTTGGCTCAGGAGGGGAGTATTATATTGGTGTTTTGATGATCCAGTGATGATGCAGGCAGCAGTATTTTGCACCATCTGTAGAGGTCAAATTGTCTGTTTAGGTAGTCCATGAAATAGCATGTTGCAGTAATCCAGTATGGGCATGAATACAGCTTGGTAGACAGTTCTAAAGTAGTCTTGACTAAGGAGTGGTTTGAGTCTTCTTATGATGGCCATCTTGTGGCATGCACTTCTGGCAGTCTTGTTAATGTGAGTTTGGAAGTTCAGGTTCCGGTCCAAAGTTACACCCAGGTACTTTACTTTTTTCTTAAAGGTATGGTTGCATTGATTAGGGAGATGAATTGTTTGGAGGGGGGGAAGGGGTTTTATGTGATGAAAAGTGCTTCTGTAGTTAATGTTGAGGTTGTTGTGAGAGAGCCATTCAATCATGTCCTGTAGGCAGGTAGTTATAGCTGAGTAATCTAGTTTTTCGAGGTTGATCATGGTGTAAATTATCATGTCGTCAGTGTACAATGCATATTGGATGTTGTGTTTCCTGATGACATCACAGATGGGTTGGATGTAGAAATTGAAAAGCAAGGTAGATAATGCTGAGCCTTGCCGGAACCCCATGGGGTGAGAAGAGCAAGGAGAGGAGGTGGTTGCACTGACTGACCTTGACCTGTTGCTGTCTATTGCTGAGGTACAAGTTGAACCATTTGAGAGTGGTATTAGACTATTTATACCTACTGTAGGAATTGACAGATGCATGTTGTCTTTTGAGCAGCTGTGCCAGGTACACTTTTGGCAGAATGGCTATGAAGGACCTAGACAAGATTCTCAAGAGCAGAGATGTGTCTTTCCATACAAAGATTTGACTTGTTCAAGCCATGGTATTTTCAATAACATCATATGGATGCGAAAGTTGGACATTGAAAAACGTAGGAAGAAAATTGATGCCTTTGAATTATGGTGCTGACGACAAATGCTACATATACCATGGACTGCCCAAAGAACAAACCAGTCTGTACTAGAAGAGATCAAACCTAAGCTTTCTTTAGAAGCTCAGATGACAAGACTTCGACTTTCATACTTTGGACACATCATGTGAAGAGAGAGATCAGAGAAAGACATCATGCTTGGCAAGGTAGAAGGTCAATGCAAAGGAGGAAGGCCAGCAATGCGATGGATTGATACAATAACAGCAGCTATGGGTACCTGACTGAAGACTGAACACAGACAGTTTAGGACAACTATCCAGAGGGTCACCGTGAGTCGACACAGACTCAATGGCACTTAACAACAGCTACACTATCTCTTACAATCATTGTTATGTGTATCTTCAAGTGCACCACTATAATCATTCATTCTATTCCTGAGAGGATAGAAATGGAATAGGAGGTTGCAGAAAGAAAGAACTGGGTTGGGAGGGAGGGACATAATTCAGTTTCAGGATGGTATTCTCTGTGAAGGAAATAATTTTATTTGAAAGGATTTATATTCTGCACTACACCCTAGTTGGATAACATAAAAACATAACATAAAAAATTACAACAAAACCAGCACAACATATATTATACTGAAAATACACCCTGAACTACTTATTTATTTAAAAGGATTTATATAATGGATGGAGCTGCAGGCTGTTGAGAACACAGCTCAGTTTTGGATGCAAGAACTACAAACCAAAATAACAGGAAAAGAAATGCAAACAATGTTGTAGTCTGCTCATAATGCAGTCATTGATGCTTATTTGAGGAAAATGCAGTTCAGTATCATCCATTTCCACTATATGGATATGGTAAAATGGCACAGAGTAGGTCTGGCCACCTCCCAGCAAATGTTGGAAATGTAAAACGGAGCAAGGGGGATCTGGTACATATATTCATTAAATGTCAAACCTGAGGAAATATTGGAATTGGGTATGAGTATATATTTGTATGGAACAAGTTTTATAGTGGGGAGAGATCAGCAGAAAAGGACGTATCAAAAGTGACTTCATGGCTCTGGGACAGAGGGTGAAGCAGTTAGATGCACAGGTGGTGTTCTCTTCAATCCTCCCTGTTGAGGGTAAAGGCCAAGGCAGAGAGGCTCGCATCCTGGAGATGAATGCATGGCTGCGTGGATGGTGTCATCGAGAGAGTTTTGGTTTCCTAGACCATGGGATGCTGTTCCAAGGGTTGCAGAGCAGAGATGGCATCCATCTGTCCAAGAAAGGTCAACGCGTCTTCAGTAGTAGACTGGCTAATCTACTGAAGAGGGCTTTAAACTAGATTCGTTGGGGATGGGTGAAGAAAGCCCCCAGGTAGGTGAAAGCCCCCAGGTAGGTAATACCCATTTCCATAAAGGTATTTAATGTAACAGGGGTAACATATGGAAAGCAGTGTGTATAAATGCCTGTAGCATGGGAAATAAGATCCCTGATGTTGAAGCTTAGGTGGGAGTGGCTGACTTGGATTTAGTGGCAGTTACAGAAACATGGTTCACAGAAAACCATGATTGGGATGTAACTATACCTGGCTATACTTTATTCAGAAAGGACAGGGTAGGAAGAAGGGGAGGAGGAGTGGCACTATATGTAAAAACTACTATTAAAGCTTTGGAATTACAGAGCTTAAAAGGGAGAGAGGAGGCATTGTGGGTTAAACTTGAAAGAGGGAAAGAGAAATCTATTTGCATTGGTGTGATATACAGACCTCCCTCACAAGAGGAAGAGGTGGGCAGAGAGTTAATTGAAGACATACACAGCATTGCTAGGAAAGGGGAAGTGCTACTGATAGGAGATTTCAATATGCCAGATGTTGATTGGCACATTCCTGATGCAGTATCATCTAGAAGTAAGGAGATCCTGGATTCTCTACAGGGAGAACTATTCAGGCAATTGGTAACAGACCCCACATGTGAAGGGGCCATACTGAACTTGGTGCTTACCAATGGTGAAAGTGTTTCTGATGTTGTAGTGGGAGATCATTTTGCATCCAGTGATCACAAGATGGTGTGGTTCAGTATTAGGACTGTTAGAATCCATTCAAAGGTGAGGGTCTTAGACTTTAGGAAGACTAACTTTGCCAAGATGGGCCAATACCTCAGGGAGTCGTTAGTGGGATGGGAACAGCTGGGGGATGTCAAAAAGCAATGGACAAAACTGAAAGGGGATATTTTAAGGGCAACCAACCATATTGTTAAAATGGTAAATAAAGGTAAAAGAAAAAGGAGTCTTCTATGGCTTTCGAAAGAAGTAGCTGAAAAAGTGAAGAAAAAGAGGGAGGCCTTCATGAAATACAAGAGATCACAGAGAGAGGAAGACGGGCATCTATATTTGGAAAAACTTAAGCTAGCAAAGTAGTCAGGAAGGCAAAGATTCAAAAAGGAGGAGGAAATAGCCAATGCAATCAAATGGGGGGATAAGACATTTTTCAGATGTGTTAGTGAGAAGAGGAAGGGCAAAAGTGGTATTGTCAGACTCAAGGGTGCAGGGGAGAAATATGTAGAAGCTGATAAGGATAAAGCAGAATTGCTTAACAAATATTTCTGTTCTGTGTTCATAGATGAAGAACCAGGAGCAGGACCTCAGAAAACACCCACAAACAGGAACAGCAGCGAGGGACATCTTGAACAATTTTCAGAAGACTGTGTTTGTGAGAAACTAGCTAAACTTAAAGTAGACAAAGCGATGGGACCAGATGGGATACACCCTAGAATACTGAGGGAACTTTGAGACGTTCCAGCAGCTCCACTGACTGAACTTTTCAATGCCTCGTTGGAGTCGGGAGTGGTGGCAAAGGACTGGAAAGAGGCTCATGTGGTGCCTTTACACAAAAGTGGAAGTAAGGATATGATTGAAAACTACAGGCCGTTTAGTTTAACTTCGTAGTGAGTAAATTATTGGAAACACTGCTGAAAGAGAAAATAGTAGGTTTCTAGAGTCCAGCGGATTACAGGATCCGAGGAAGCATGGATTCACCAGAGGCAGGTCTTGTTAGATAAATCTGATTGATTTCTTTGACTGGGTGACCAGAGAGTTGGACCAAGGGAGAGCCCTAGATGTGGTGTATTTAGATTTCAGTAAAGCCTTTGGCACTGTTCCTCACAGGCGACTTATAAACAAACTGAGCACCCTAGGGATGGACCCTAAAGTTACTGCTTGGGTTAGAAATTGGTTGGGTGGGAGGCGACAAAGAGTACAGGTAAATGTAGCTCACTCTGAGGAGAAGGATGTTACCAGTGGTGTGCCCCAGGGATCTGTCCTTGGTCCGATTCTTTTTAACATCTTTGTTAGTGATATAGCGGAAAGGCTGTTGGGTAAGGTTTGCCTCTTTGCGGATGATACCAAAATCTGCAATAGAGTAGACACCCAGGAATGTGTAGATAACATGAGGAGAGTTCTAGCTAAGCTTGAAGAATGGTCTAGAATTTGGCAGTTGGGATTTAATGTTAAAAAATGTAAGGCCATGCATTTGGGCTGCAGCAATCCAAGGGAGCAATATAGTATAGGGGGTGAAGTACTTTTGTCCACTAAAGAAGAGCGGGACCTAGGTGTGGTTGTGTCTGATGATCTTAAATTAGCTAAACAGGTAGAAAAGGTGACGGCAAAAGCTAGAAGGATGCTTGGGTGCATACGGAGAGGAATGGCTAGCAGAAAAAAGGAGGTGATAATGCCTCTGTATAAGTCTTTGGTGCGACCTCATTTGGAGTATAGTGTGCAATTCTGGAGACCGCACCTTCAAAAGGATGTGAACAGGGTGGAGTCGGTGCAGAGGATGGCTACTAAAATGATTAGTGTTCTTCATTATAAAGCATATGAGGACAGACTTAAGGATTTTTTTTTTTATTAAATCATTTTTATTAAGCAAGACAGAACAATCACAAAGAACAACCAGCAGTATCAATTAGGTATACATTAACAGCTCAAGACAAAACCGGCACCCGGGTGGGGCTGTGTCTTCTCCTCCACCCGGTTCTACTAGCCAGAAGTTGTAACTTCCATCGAACCCACAGTTTTCCGTTTTCTTCCTTAACCAACCCCCCCCGACCCCTCCTCCCCATCCCCCCCCGACGCAGCCCCCACTCCACCCCTCCCCATAACCCATCCCCCTCACCACCCATCCCTATTCCGCCTAAGCCATTCCCTACGCTATACCGTCAATAATAGGCCTGGAGCACTTCATTGCGAATAGCAGGGCGTAAAGTGTGGATATAGGGCTCCCAGGTCAATAGAAAGGATGCCCAACGCTGAGGCTTGCCCCTCGCCCCATGTTTCTCTAATTGCATTAACTGGTGAAAGCTATTGCGCCACTCCCAGAAGGAGGGAGGGGCCTCCTCCCGCCATCTACGCAGCAGCGGACCCTTCCCCACCAGGCAGGCCTTCCTGAGCAATAGGCGTTCCCAGCGACCCTTAGGGTGGAGTGTACCCAGCTGATCCAGCACCACAAGAGACCCCGTCCAACTAATCCGTTGGCTCAGCACGCCACTCATATATTCCCGAATTTGTATCCAGTACCGGCGAACCTTTGGGCACCCCCACCACATATGCCCCAAGTTCGCCAGTGGTGATTGACATTTCGGGCAACTCCCGTCCACTGTAAGATGGCTGCGGAGTGCGCGTCTCGGGGAGAAATGGGCTCTAAGAATACACTTTAACTGTATCTCTTTCCAGCGAGCCCCTTCAACTAGTTCCCTGATATTTCTCAAGGCACGATGAACCGAGCCCGGCTCCACTGCCGCCCCCAGTTCGCTAGCCCATCGGCGCTCGTCCCTGGAGTAATCAATCGGAGGCACCCACTTATCGATACGTCGCTTCAGCCCCGCAATAGTGGGCGGTAAGTCCGCCCCGAGCTCAAAAAACTCAAGAATCCGCGATGCCCGCGTGGCCCCAAGCCCCCTCCTAGGTAAGGAAGCTACATAGTGGGATATCTGGGCATATGCAAAAATATGTCGATAGTCCAGTTCATATTCCCCCCCGTAATAGCGCAAAGGATTTACACCTCCCTTCCTGGTCCACAAGATGGCCCAAATACCGGATCCCCTTCCGTTCCCAGAGTCTGAACATAGCCGTGTCAGTTCCTGGGGCAAAACAAGCGTTTCCTTGCAGGGGCAACCAACTGGAAACCTCCGAGGATTCCCCCCACCATGCGTTGAGCTGCTGCCAGGACCATCTGGCCGGCCGTATTAACACACTCTGAATTACCCAATCTGGCAGTTTCGACCTAGCCAGGTGTAATGCCGCCGTCAATGTCTGCGGGGCGATTAAGGCCGATTCCAACGCTCTAGGAGTGTAGACCTCGGTGTCCCCCAGCCAATCCCCAATATGTCGTGCTTGACAGGCCAGGGCATATAACCGCAGGTCGGGGATCCCTATCCCTCCGTTTCTCCAACTTCGCTGTAGGCGAGACATCGGGATACGGGCCCGAGCCCCTCTCCACAGAAAGCTGCGGAAAACCCGTTCAAAGTCTCGGATATCACCGTTCCGCAGCCAAACTGGCAATGTCTGCAACCAGTACAGTATACGGGGAAAAATCACCATGCTTAAGGCTGCCGCTCGGCCCAATAATGACAAAGGAAGAGGCGCCCACGCCTGCAGCTGCAGTCGAGTCTTAGCTAGTATCCGGCGAACATTCACTTGGTATAGAACATAAGAACATAACATAAGATATGCCATACTGGGTCAGACCAAGGTCCATCAAGCCCAGTATTCTGTTTCCAACAGTGGCCAATCTAGGTCATACGTACCTAGCAGTTTCCCCAAGGGACACAGGTTCCACAATGCTTGTATTGGTTCAAGCATTGATATCCTGGGTCCCTTCTTAATAATGGTTTATGGACCTTTCCTCCAGGAACTTGTCCAAACCTTTTTTAAACCCAGCTACACTAACAGCCTTTACTACATCCTCCGGTAACAAATTCCAGAGTTTGATTACACGTTGAGTGAAAAAATATTTTCTTTTATTAGTCTTAAATAGTTTACCCTGTAGCTTCATTGCATGTCCCCTAGTCTTTCTATATTCTGATAAGGTAAACAATCGATCTACGTTTACCCGTTCCACTCCGTTCATTAATTTATAGACTTCTATCATATCTCCCCTCAGCCGTCTCTTTTCCAGGTTAAAGAGCCCCAACCTTTTTAGCCTTTCTTCATAGGAGTAGCCTTCCATCCCCTTTACCATTTTGGTGGCTCTTCTCTGAACCTTTTCTAAAATCGCTATATCCTTTTTAAGATATGGCGACCAGAATTGCACACAATATTCAAGGTGCGGTCTCACAAAGGAACGATATAGAGGCATTATAATATCTTTTGTTTTATTTTCCATTCCTTTCCTTATCATACCTAGCATTCTATTTGCTCTCTTGGCCGCCGCTGCACACTGGGCCGAGGGTTTTAACATGGTATCCACAAGGACGCCTAAATCTTTTTCTTGGGTGGTGGTTCCTAATGTGGAACCTTGCATCGTGTAACCATAGTTTGGGTTGTTCTTCCCTAGGTGCATAACCTTGCACTTCTCCACATTAAATTTCATCTGCCATTTTGATGCCCAGTCTTCCAATTTATCAAGATCCTCTTGCAATTTTCCACAATCCTCCTGGGTTTTAACAACTTTAAATAGTTTTGTGTCATCAGCAAATTTGATAACCTCACTCGTTATTCCACTTTCCAGGTCATTTATGAATATGTCAAAAAGCAGCGGACCCAGCACAGACCCTGGGGTACACCACTATTCACCTTTCTCCATTGGGAAAATTGGCCATTTAGCCCTACCCTCTGCTTTCTATCTTTTAACCAGTTCCTGATCCACAGTAGTACACTGCCTCCTATCCCATGACTCTTTAGTTTTGCCAAAAGTCTCTCATGAGGGACCTTGTCAAAGGCTTTCTGAAAGTCCAGATACACAATATCAACCGACTCACCTTTGTCCACCTGTTTATTCACTCCTTCAAAAAACATAACAGATTAGTAAGACAAGATCTTCCTTGTCTAAAGCCATGTTGGCTGTCTCCCATTAGGTCATGACTATCTATATGCTGAGTAATTTTATTCTTTATGATGGTTTCTACCATTTTTCCCGGTACTGACGTCAGGCTCACCGGTCTGTAGTTTCCCGGATCACCCCTCGAACCCTTTTTAAAAATTGGTGTTACTTTGGCGATCCTCCAATCCTCAGGTATTAGAGATGATTTTAATGATAGTTCACAGATTACTGATAGCAGGTCTGCAATCTCAAATTTCAGTTCTTTCAACACCCTTGGATGTATACCATCCGGCCCAGGTGATTTGCTACTCTTCAGTTTATCTAATAGTTGTAAGACATCTTCCCGATGTATCGATATTTCCTTCAATTCTTCCACACCTTTAAATACCACTTCAGTCGTGGGTAACATCCCTACATCTTCCTCAGTAAAGACCGAAGCAAAGAATTCATTCAGTCTCTCCGCTATCGCCTTGTCGCCTCTTAGTGCTCCTTTAACCCCTTTATCATCTAATGGACCAACTGACTCTCTCACGGGTTTTTTGCTACGAATGTACTTGAAAAGGTCTTTATTTCGCGTTTTTGCTTCCGCAGCAAGCTTCTTCTCAAATTCTCTCTTTGCCTGCCTTATCAATGCCTTGCATTTGACTTGCCAGTGCTTGTGCTGTTTCCAGGTTTCATCATTTGGCTCTTTTTTCCATTTCTTGAAAGATGCTTTTTTTTTGCCATGCTGGCAATTTTTTGGACTTCCTTCCACTTTTCTTAAAGCGTGGAATACAGCTGGTCTGGGCTTCCAAGATAGTATTTTTCAACAACACCCAAGCTTGATGTACGTCTTTAACCTTTGCAACTGCTCCTTTTAGTTTTTTCTTAACTGTTTTCCTCATTCTATCATAGTCTCCCTTTCGAAAGTTAAAGGGTAGTACTGTGGATTTCCTTACTATCCCTCCTCCACTAATTAAATCAAAGGCGATCATGCTATGATCACTATTGCCAAGTGGCCCCAACACCCTTATCTCTTGCACTACATCTGGTGTTCCACTAAGGACTAGGTCTAATATTGCTTCCCCTCTGTTCGGTTCATGAACCAGCTGCTCCAAGAAGCAGTCATTTATTTCATCTAGGAACTTTATCTCCCTAGCATGTCCTGTTGTGACACTGACCCAGTCGATGCCGGGGTAATTGAAATCACCCATTATTATTACTGCACTGTAACTTTTGCTAGCTTCCTTGATTTCTTTGAGCATTTCATCATCCATTTGTTCATTCTGGCCAGGCGGACGATAGTACACCCCCACTGCCATCGCCTTCCCCTTTTTACATGGAATTTCAATCCATAGAGATTCTACAGCAAATTTTGTTTCTTGCAAAACTTTAATCCTTTCTGACTCAATGCCCTCTCTAACATAGAGCGCAACCCCTCCACCAATTTGATCAGCTCTATCATTTCGATATAGTTTGTACCCAGGTATCACAGTGTCCCACTGGTTGTCCTCCTTCCACCATGTCTCTGATATTCCAATCATATCTAACCTCTCGTTTAGTGCTATATATTCTAACTCTCCCATCTTGTTTTGTAGACTTCTAGCATTTGCATACAAGCATTTTAGAGACTGTATTTTATTCATATTAATTTGGCTATTGGTAGACATGGGTAATTTGGGATCTTTAAGTTCTGTCTGCTCCATACTCGAGGGCATTTGGGCTACTTTACTCTTTTTTGGAACCTCTCTGCTTTTTGTAGTATCCTTCAAGGATACATTCTTCCGAACCATGCGCTCTTGGACGACTGTCGGCTTTCCCCTATTATCTAGTTTAAAAGCTGCTCTATCTCCTTTTTAAAGGTTAATGCCAGCAGCCTGGTTCCATCCCGGTTAAGGTGAAGCCCATCCCTTCGGAAGAGCCCCTCCTTTCCCCAGAATGTTCCCCAGTTCCTAACAAATCCGAACCCCTCATCTCTGCACCATTGTCTCATCCACGCATTGAGACTCCGGAGCTCTGCCTGCCTATTGGGTCCTGCGCGTGGAACGGGAAGCATTTCGGAGAACGCTACCCTGGAAGTTCTGGATTTCAACTTCCTACCTAAAAGCCTAAATTTAGCTTCCAGAACCTCCCTACCACATTTTCCTATGTCATTGGTACCAACATGTACCAAGACAGCAGACTCCTCCCCAGCACTATCTAAGACCTTATCTAGGTGGCGTGTGAGGTCCGCTACCTTCGCACCAGGCAGGCATGTTACCAGGCGATCCTCACGTCCACCAGCCACCCAGCTATCTACATGCCTAATGATCGAATCACCAACTATAACTGCTGTCCTAACCCTTCCCGCATGGGCACTTGGCCCTGGAGAAACCTCCTCGGTGCGAGAGGGGTTTACATCACCTGGAGGACAGGTCCTAGTTACAGGATCACTTCCTGCCACACCAGGGTGATGCTCTCCTGTCACGTGACCTCTCTCCTCCATGGCAACAGGGATGCTGCCAGACTGGAGGTGGGACTTCAGGACTATATCCCTGTAGGTCTCGTCTATGTACCTCTCTGTCTGTCTTATGTTTTCCAAGTCTGCTACTCTAGCCTCTAGAGAACGGACTCGTTCCCTGAGAGCAGAGAGCTCCTTGCACCTAGTGCACACGTAAGACCTCTCACCAGCTGGGAGAAAATCATACATGTGACACTCAATGCAAAAGACTGGAAAGCCCACATCCCGCTGCTGGACTGCTGTCTGCATCTTAGTTTTAAGTTTGTGTTTAGATCTTTAAGTTCTATATGTACTAAAGGGTGCAATGGATATTTATACCACTAAAACTGTACCTAAGAAGTTTAATATACCTTGTTCACCTGAAGCTTAATTAATCTCAGGTCCTTGGTGTATGACTGATTTGGGTAATGAGCTTCACCTGAGAGCACCTCCTGTCTTTTAAGTTGTGCAAGTACCTATAAAGCTGTGATTTTCCCAGGGGAGGGTGGGTGTGGGGAGGGAGGGAGGGATATAACACTTATTAAAAAAGGGCTGCTACACAGTACCTTGTCCTGTGCTGCTGAGGAAAACTATATTCTGATTTGATTTAAATTATAGCTCTTTGCTGCTACTAGGCTCTAACCTATTATGAAATTTAAACTACAAGCTCTCTGCTTGGGATCTCTAGTCAACGAGATCCCGAGATATATAAAAGCCTCCTCTGCCCACCGCAGAGGAAAGGAATCACCCCAGTCGGCTCGGAGAGTACCCCCCACGTCTAACGCTTCGGACTTGCCCATGTTAATGCGCAATCCCGCAAAACTCCCGAACCGTGTAAACTCTTCTAATAATCGCGGAAGGGAGGACCTCGAGGCCGTCAAATGTACAAGCAGGTCATCAGCAAAGGCCGCTATTTTGAACCCAACCTGACCCATCCGCACTCCCGCAATCCCCCCCGCTGCCTCAATTTTTCGTATCAGTGGATCAAGGGACAGAACAAACAGCAGGGGGGAGAGGGGGCATCCTTGCCGAGTGCCCCTCTGCAGTGCAAACGCATCCGATAGGGTGCCATTACACAGCACACTCGCCGTGGGGTTAGCATAAAGAAGCCCCACCATACGGCAGAAGGACTCCCCCAGCCCATAACACGGCAACAGGAACTTCAAATACTGCCAGCCCACCCGGTCGAAGGCTTTCTCAGCATCAAAGCTGATCAGGAGCGAGGGGGTCCCACGACGGCGCACCCATTCCAAGGACGCCAGGAGCGACATTTCCTTCAGGTACTCCTGCATAGCGCTCCTCAGATCGGCTCCCCGTGTATACAGTTGTTGATAGAACCGACGGAAGATCTGAGCGATCTCCCGACTCTCTTCTTGTATATGACCTTGCTCATCTCGTAAAGCTGCCACTGTACGGGTCGCCCCCTTTCCCCGCAGGCACCGAGCCAGTAATTTCCCAGATTTATCCCCGAAGCGATAAAGTTGGTATTTGTAATATAAAAAGGACTTCTTGGCCCTCTGATGAATTAGTTCATTAAGAGCCAATTGGGATTCCCACAGCAGTTGCTTGTTTGCCGCCGATGGATTAACAGCCTGACGACGCCTAGCTCAGCAGACCTGCGCTTCGAGTCGAATAATCTGCTTCGCCACCAGTTTACGTTTGCGTGCCACGTATCCTATAATGTCTCCTCGTAACACCACTTTAGCCGTCTCCCAGAATAGTTCAGGATTGTCCCGATGCGGCTCATTATAGGTTGTAAACTCGTGCCATCGCTGCTTGAGAAACGAAGAGAACTCAACGTCCCTAATTAAGTCGACACGGAACCGCCAGAGACGAGCTGGGGGGGCCGAGTCCCGCCACTCCAGGTCCACCCAGATTAAAGCATGGTCGGAAATTTCCAAGGGACCGATCTGCGCGTCGAGGACATAAGTAAAAAGTCTTTCCGAGACTAGCACATAATCGATTCTAGCACTAGTGCCATGTGCTCTAGACTGGTGTGTAAAATCACGTTCCCCAGGGTGGAGAAGCCGCCACGGGTCCACCAGTTGTAAACGTCGCCGCATATGATGCAACGCCTTAGTGCCCTGTCGTCGGGTCCCCCCTCCCCCAGCTCTGGACACGTCAAGCTCCAAATCGAGTACACCGTTAAAGTCACCGGCTAGGATCAGCGGGGCGTCGGGCAGCTGTTCCACACCAGAACCCAAACGGGCATACAAGTCCCGATCCACTACATTTGGGCTGTACAAATTGCCCAAAATCACAGGTTGCCCTTCCAATGTCCCGGATACCATAATATATCGACCCTCTGGGTCAACATGGACCGCTTCCTTAGTGAATCGGAGTCTCTTGTGGATTAGAATAGCCACCCCACCCTTCCTACCCAATGCAGGGGCCCCCCATACTTGTCCAACCCAGTCCCTTTTAAGCTTAGCATGCTCCTCTATGCTCTGGTGAGTCTCTTGCAGCATAGCAATGTCACACTGGTGTCGTGCCAGGGCCCGCAACACTTTATATCGCTTGATAGGGGTTCCTATTCCACAGACATTCCAGGAAAGAATCCTCACGTCTGCCGAAATTGTAAGTAATTGGGCAAGACCGTATCTATCATTTGCAGGAGAGACCCCCCCAGCCTGAGGTCTCCCCCTCCCTCTCCCATAAGAATGGCTTAGTAGTCCCTAATCGGTATCGTAGGGGCTGCGTCTCCCCCCCCTCTATCCCTACCACCCCTCCCTTCCCCCATTCCCCATCGCCTCCTCCCCCCCCTCCCCCAATCTCCATCCCCACTCTCCGCCGCCCTCCCATCGTGACCACTTGAGATGTGAACGGGTCCCCCTCCCCCCCAGTATCTTTTTATTTTGTAGAGTCCCCAGCCGCGATCGCTAGTCTGATAATCCCCTCCTCCCTAACAATGGCCCCCCCCTCCAACCCCCCCTCCCCACCCCCCCCAGCCGATCCCCCCCCCCGTTCACCCCCCCACCACCCCCCCCCCACCGCAAACATGAAAACAGCAACTCTTTTTTTTTTTTTTTCCGTTTCTTAACAGGCTAACAGGCCTATATGTAAATCAGCAGAGAAGGAACAAAACGGGGGGGGGGGGGGGGGGGGGGGGGGGGAGAGAACCAAACGGGGAACAGAGAGAGAGGGGGGGAAACAACAAGAAAAATAACATGGTTGCCAGAACGGCCAACATCACCCCTTTAAACCCGCTGCAGCTCCTGCTTTTCCAGGCAGCCGATACGGGGCGGAGGCCTAAGATTCCAACCACCGCAGGGCCAATAGTTAGGCCAAAGGCCCCGGCCTTCCGCCAACATCGGATATTCCCCTAGGAGAGGGGCATAGGCCCGGGCCCACAGGTGGAGAGAGGCTGTAAATGCAGGTCGCCGATATCCAGCACCCTGGTCTCGCCGCAGCCACGGACATAGTTGTAGGGCTGGAGCTATAACCCGTTGCTCCCAAGCAGGCACGATAGCTCTCTCAGCTCATAGGGGGGCCAGTCACACCGCCCTATACGGGTTTACACTCCTGCCCATCTCGTGCCCCTTCACAGGTAGTCCATTTTTGAGGCCCATGTCACTGTATGCTCGCTCTCTGATCGTCTATTGGGGATGCCAGCAGCCGTTCCACATAGGCTGTTGCCTCCGTCGCATTTTCCATTACCCGGTGAGTGCCCTGGTGTATTATATGTAAACGGGCTGGGTACTGCACATGAAAGCAGATGTTCGCAGCAATTAAGCGTTGGCAGACCGGCGCGTAGGCGTTGCGTCGTTGGCTCAGCACGGTGGAATAATCCGGTGTGATGCGAATCCGCATGTTCCTATATTCCACCATGCCTTTTTGCCGTGCTGCCCGCAGTAGATCCTCTTTTTGTGTATAGTAATGGAATCTGGCCAAAACCACCCTGGGCCGCGTGTTCTGTCCTTGCGGCCGGGGCCCTACTCTGTGGGCTCTGTCGACCACGATAGGGTTGGTCCCATCTTCCCGGTCGAGTAGAGAGGCGGCCAGCTTTTCAATCAGGTCCCGCAGTTCTTTATCGGGTAGTAATTCATCTACGCCTAAGAAGCGCAGATTTTGACGTCGGGATCTATTTTCCAGTTCATCGAGTTTTAGCTCTTGTGATCTGGATGCTTTCTGCAGTGCACTCATGTCCCGTTTTAGTTGTTCCACTTCCTCCTTGGCTTGCATTATGCGGTCTTCCGCCTCCTGCACCCGCGCGCCCAGCGCAGACATGGAACCTTGCAGCGTGTCCATTTTGCCACTCAGAGTATCAAATCGTGTGGCCAGTGCGGCTGTAACCGCCGCCGAGATGTCTTCTATCATAGTGGAGGGGGTCGCGGTACTCGTTTTAGAGGGGGAGTCCGCCATTTTCGGTGGTCCAACAGCGCGATCTTTCTCCCGCCTCCCCGCCTTCGCTGTAGCTGCCATTTCCCGGTTCTCCCCCAGCGAGGGATAAAGAACACAGCAACTTCTCCTTCGGGGCTTAGCACCGGCAAAAAATCGCCGTGATTCACGGTCCAAATCAACGGTCAGGGACGAGGGGGCCCGGAGCTAAGGTGACTCACGTCTTCCCAGCTCACCACATCACGTGATCTCTTGACTTAAGGATTTTAATATGTACACCTTAGAGGAAAGGCGGGATAGAGGTGATATGATTGAGATGTTTAAATACCTCCGTGGCATAAATGTTCAGGGAGAGAGCCTCTTTCAATTGAAAGCAAGTTCTGCTGCGAGAGGACTTTGGATGAGGGTGAAGGGAGATAGATTCAGGAGTGATATGCGGAAATATTTCTTTACTGAAAGAGTAGTGGATCCGTGGAATAGTCTCCCAGTGGAGGAGGTAGAGATGAGGATGGTAACTGAATTCAAAAAAGCATGGTACAAACAGAGGATCTGTAAAGGTAAAAAGGGGACTGTTGTAGTTGTTGATATGGAAGGACAGACTAGGATAGGCCATGTGGTCTTTTTCTGTCGTCATATTTCTATGTTTCTATGTAGTTGCGGTTCAACATAGATTGAGGATTATGTAAGGAGAGAAGAGGTGAGGTTGGAGAAGAGGGAAAGGGGTTGTATAGATGGAGAGATTGGAGAGTCTGGAGGTGATAGTTGGGGGCAAGGGGATTGGAAAAATTGTGTAGTGCAAGTGTGTATGCTAGGGCAGACAGCCCACATCAAGGCGCAATGTACAAATGGTTCACTGTTATTATTATTTTTTTAGCATTTATTTACTTGTGGCCTTTTGTAGGGGATAGAAAAGATTGTTAGCTATTGGTAATGCAGAGGCTTTCTTAGACTGTGAGTCAGGATATGACTATTCATCTGTTTTGCAGTTACAGGCAGTGGTCCGGAGGCTCACACTGACACAAAGAGCAGTCCCCGTGTTGTGTGGAAGTGCACTGAAGAACAAAGGCATACAGCCATTACTTGATGCCATTACTATGTACCTGCCAGCCCCAAATGAGTGTTGCCCTGATTTTCTGTAAGTACAAACTGCAGCCCGCTGTAGTTTATGATACCTTTTAAAGGGAGAGCAGGGCAAGAGGATATAGAACCTGAATTTTCCAAACCTCAGATGCCTCCTTTAGATCTTTCCTGTTGAGTTTGTGAAATTTCGAGACGGAACTTGTTCAGATTTCATATAGTGACAGTTCAATTATTGTTTTTTGCTAGATAATACAGAGAATGATTGCAGACAAAGACCAAACGGCCTGTTCAGCCTGCCCATATATACAAACTATTAACTCTACAATCTTTTCTACTTCCTGAGAGCACTTCTGATGCTTCGTGATAAGCCTTTTTCAATTGAAAGGAAGCTCTGTAATCAGAGATCACAGGATGAAGGAAAAATGGGATAGACTCAGGAGTAATCTAAGAAAATGTTTCTTTACAGAAAAGGGGCGGTCGCCCTCTGGGACGTACTCCATCCTGTTTATATCCTTTTTGAAGGTAAAACCTCCAGAATTGTATACAGTACTCCAAATGGGATCTCACTAGAAACATACAGGGACAATATCACCACCTTTTTCTTGCTGGCCATTCCTCTTCCTGTGCAACCAAGCATTCTTCTGGCTTTTACTGTCCTCTTTTCTATCTGTTTGGCAACTTTAAGATAATCAGATTCGGTCAGCCCCAGGTCCCGCTCTTTTTATGCACAGAAGTACTAAATGGCCTATACTGTACCACTTCCTTGGGTTTTTGCAGCCCAAATATATGACCTTGCAGTTTTTAGCAGACCTCATGCACCACCTAGACAAAAGTTTTAGCATTAAATCTTAGCTGCCAAATTCTCAACCATTCTTAAAGCTTCGCTAGATCTCTCCTCACGTTATCCACACTTTCCATGGTATTTGTCCTGTTACAGTTTTTTGGTATCATCTGCAAAGAGGCAAACCTTTCCTGACAGATCTTCTGCAATATCACTAACAAAAGTTAAAAAACAAAAACAGGAGCAAGGACTGATCCCTGTAGCACATCACTGGTAACACCTCCATCCTCACAGTGAACTTCCTTTACTCCTGCCATCTGTCACCTTCTACTTAACCAACTTCTAACCCAGTCATTCACTTTAAGGGCCCATATCAAAGACACTTAATTTACAAGTTTCC
This sequence comes from Ichthyophis bannanicus, assembly GCA_033557465.1. Lineage (NCBI taxonomy): Eukaryota > Metazoa > Chordata > Amphibia > Gymnophiona > Ichthyophiidae > Ichthyophis > Ichthyophis bannanicus. The sequence goes on from CM066032.1 coordinate 345,348,924, forward strand.
AATGTGGATTGGTGCCAAAGGTCTTGCTTAAAGTATTTTGGTTGCTATGTTAGTCCAATCAACCAGTTTCTGAACTGGATCAGAAATTGGTTGACTGACAAATGACAGAGGGTGGTAATAAATGGAAATCACTCAGAAGAAAGAAAGTTGAGTAGTGGAGTGCCTTAGGGATCGGTCCTGGGATCGGTTGTGTTCAGTGTCTTTGATATTGCCGAAGGGTTAAAAGGAAAAGCTTGCCCTTTTGCAGATGATACATTTGCAGTAGAGTGGACACCTTAGAGTAGATGACAATAAGATCTACAAAAATTAGCAGAATGGACTAATGCCTGGCAGTTCAGATTCAATGCAAATAAGTGCAGTGATGCACTTGGGATGCAGAAATCTAAAGGAGCTGTATGCGATAGAGGTCAAGAGACTAATGTGCACAGACTAAGAGAGGTACTGTGGGGTGATTTCCCCCCCCCCCCTTGAAAACCTCAGAAACTATATGACAAGGCGGTGGCCAGAGTCAGAAGTATTCTAAGCTGCATATGGAGAAGCATAACCAGCAGAAGGAGGGAGGCCTCACTTGGAGTATTGTGTTCAGTTTTGGAAACCGTACCTCACAAAGAATATAAAAAGACTTGAAATAGTTCAGAGAAAAGGCGACTAAAATGCTATGGTGTTTGCACCAGACGATGTATGAGAAGAGACTTGAAGACCTCCATATGAATACCCTGGAGGAGAGGAGAGAGAGGGGGGGAAGGAAATATCGATACATCGGGAAGATGTATTACAACTATTTGATAAACTGAAGAGTAGCAAATCACCTGGACCAGATGATTTACATCTTAAGAACATAAGATATGCCATACTGGGTCAGACCAAGGTCCATCAAGCCCAGTATCCTGTTTCCAACAGTGGCCAATCTAGGTCATACGTACCTAGCAGTTTCCCCAAAAGACACAGGTTCAGCAATGCTTGTACTGGGTCAAGCATTGATATCCTTAGTCCCTTCTTAATAATGGTTTATGGACCTTTCCTCCAGGAACTTGTCCAAACCTTATTTAAACCCAGCTACACTAACAGCCTTTACTATATCCTCCAGTAACAAATTCCAGAGTTTGATTACACGTTGAGTGAAAAAATATTTTCTTTTATTAGTCTTAAATAGTTTACCCTGTAGCTTCATTGCATGTCCCCTAGTCTTCCTATGTTCTGATAACGTAAACAGTCGATCTACGTTTACCCGTTCCACTCCGTTCATTAATTTATAGACTTCTATCATATCTCCCCTCAGCCGTCTCTTTTCCAGGTTAAAGAGCCCTAACCTTTTTAGCCTTTCTTCATAGGAGTATCCTTCCATCCCCTTTACCATTTTGGTGGCTCTTCTCTGAACCTTTTCTAATAACGCTATATCCTTTTTAAGATACGGCGACCAGAATTGCACGCAATATTCAAGGTGCGGTCTCACCATGGAACGGTATAGAGGCATTATAATATCTTTTGTTTTATTTTCCATTCCTTTCCTTATGATACCTAGCATTCTATTTGCTCTCTTGGCTGCCTCTGCACACTGGGCCGAGGGTTTTAACATGTTGTCCACAATGACGCCTAAATCTTTTTCCTGGGTGGTGGTTCCTAATGTGGAACCTTGCATCGTGTAACCATAGTTTGGGTTGTTCTTCCCTAGGTGCATAACTTTGCACTTGTCCACATTAAATTTCATCTGCCATTTTGATGCCCAGTCTTCCAATTTATCAAGATCCTCTTGCAATTTTCCACAATCCTCTTGGGTTTTAACAACTTTAAATAGTTTTGTGTCATCTGCAAATTTGATAACCTCACTCGTTGTTCCACTTTCAAGGTTATTTATGAATATGTCAAAAAGCAGGGGACCCAGCACAGATCCCTGGGGTACACCACTATTCACCTATCTCCATTGGGAAAATTGGCCATTTAGCCCAACCCTCTGCTTTCTATCTTTTAACCAGTTCCTGATCCACAGTAGTACACTGCCTCCTATCCCATGACTCTTTAGTTTTGCCAAAAGTCTCTGATGAAGGACCTTGTCAAAGGCTTTCTGAAAGTCCAGATAAACTATATCAACCGACTCACCTTTGTCCACCTGTTTATTCACACTTTCAAAAAAACATAACAGATTAGTAAGACAAGATCTTCCTTGTCTAAAGCTATGTTGGCTGTCTCCCATTAGGCTATGACTATCTACATGCTGAGTAATTTTATTCTTTATGATGGTTTCTACCATTTTTCCCGGTACTGACGTGAGGCTCACCGGTCTGTAGTTTCCCGGATCACCCCTCGAACCCTTTTTAAAAATTGGTGTTACATTGGCGATCCGCCAATCTTCAGGTATTAGAGATTAGGGTGTTGAAAGAAATGAAATATGAGATTGCAGACCTGCTATTAGTTCACAGATTACTATCGTTAAAATCATCTGTAATACCTGAAGATTGTAGGATGGCCAACGTAACCCCCATTAGGACTTTCAGAATGCCTTTGACAAGGTCCCTCATCAGAGACTTTTGGCAAAACTAAAGAGTCATGGGATAGGAGGCAGTGTACTATTGTGGATCAGGAACTGGTTAAAAGATAGAAAGCAGAGGGTAGGGCTAAATGGCCAATTTTCCCAATGGAGAAAGGTGAATAGTGGTGTATCCCAGGGATCTGTGCTGGGTCTGCTGCTTTTTGACATATTCATAAATAACCTGGAAAAGGGAATAACGAGTGAGGTTATCAAATTTGTAGATGACACAAAACTATTTAAAGTTGTTAAAACCCATGAGGATTGTGGAAAATTGCAAGAGGCTCTTGATAAATTGGAAGACTGGGCATTTCAAATGGCAGATGACGTTTAATGTGGACAAGTGCAAAGTTATGCACCTAGGGAAGAACAACCCAAACTATGGTTACACGATGCAAGGTTCCACATTAGGAACCACCACCCAAGAAAAAGATTTAGGTGTCATTGTGGACAATATGTTAAAACCCTCCGCGCAGTGTGCAGCAGCAGCCAAGAGAGCAAATAGAATGCTGGGTTTCATAAGGAAAGGAATGGAAAATAAAACAAAAGATATTATAATGCCTCTGTATCGTTCCATGGTGCGACCGCACCTTGAATATTGTGTGCAATTCTGGTCACCGTATTTTAAAAAGGATATGGCGTTATTAGAAAAGAAGAGCCACCAAAATTGTAAAGGGGATGGAAGGATACCCCTTTGAAGAAAGGCTAAAAATGTTAGGGCTCTTTAACCTGGAAAAGAGACGGCTGAGGGGGAGATATGATAGAAGTCTATAAATTAATGAACAGAGTAAACGTAGATCAATTGTTTGCATTATCAGAATATAGAAAGACTAGGGGACATGCAATGAAGCTACAGGGTAAACCATTTAAGACAAATAAGAGAAAATATTTTTTCATTCAACGTGTAATCAAACTCTGGAATTTGTTACCGGAGGATGTAACAAAGGCTGTTAGTGTAGCTGGGTTTAAAAAAGGTTTGGACAAGTTCCTGGAGGAAAGGTCCATTTACCATTATTAAAAAGGGACCCAGGATATTAATGCTTTACCCAATACAAGCACTGTGGAACCTGTGTCTTTTGGGGAAACGGCTAGATACGTATTACTTAGATTGGCCACTTTTGGAAACAGGATACTGGACTTATGCCATACTGGGTCAGACCAAGGTCCATATCTTATGTTCTTATGGGAATATGATACAGATGTTTAAATACTTAAAAAGCATTCATGAATGAATAAACCTTTTCAAAGATGAGGAAGCTGAAGAACAAGAGGATATGAAATGAAGCTGAAAAGATTTTGACTCTACATGCAGTGTGACTAGGAGAATGTCAAGCCATAGCTACTTGATGATGATTTTTTTTAACTTGTTCAGAAAGTTTGTGGTGTCTTATGTGAAGCTGTCTCCTGGAATCTACCTTTGGGAACCTGCCGTTACTTGCGACCTGGATTGGCCATTGTTGGAAACAGGATAGTGTGCTTGATGGATCCTTGGTCTGACCCACTGTGGTATACCTATTGTTCTTATGACGTCTCTTCCATTACATCCTCTAAATCTGTAGCTTTATTTCTCATACTATGAACATTAAGGTTTTTAAAATTAACTCCAGAGTGCCATTTACACGTATACAAAGCAGATTTATATGGGTAAGTAGTGATTTTAGTAAAGGTGCTTATGTTATTATTAAGTGCCGTCGAGTCGGAGTCGACTCATGGCGACCCTCTGGATAGCTATCCTAAATTGTGTTCGGTCTTCAGTCAGGCGGCTCATTGACGACAGACTGGTACCCGTAGCTGCTGTTATTGTAGCGATCCATCTCATTGCTGGCCTTCCTCTTTTGCGTTGACCTTCTATCTTGCCAAGCATGATGTCTTTCTCTAATGATCTCTCTCTTCGCATGATGTGTCCGAAGTATGAAAGCCGAAGTCTTGTCATCTGAGCTTCTAAAGAAAGCTTAGGTTTGATCTCCTCCTCTAGTACCGACTGGTTTGTTCTTCGGGCAGTCCATGGTATACACAGTATTCGCCGCCAGCACCATAATTCAAAGGCATCAATTTTCTTCCTGTCTGTCTTTTTCACTGTCCAGCTTTCACATCCATATGATGTTATTGAAAATACCATGGCTTGAACAAGTCGAATCTTTGTATGGAGAGACAAATCTCTGCTCTTGAGAATCTTATCTAGGTCTTTCATAGCCATTCTGCCAAGAGCAATGCGTCGTCTGATTTCTTGACTGCTTGTTGCTTCTTTATTGATAGTTGATCCAAGTAGGTTAAAGTTGTTCACAATTTCAATTTCTTCTCCTTCAACGATGAACCTGTTGATTATGCCAGTTGTCATGATCTTTGTCATCTTTACATTAAGGTGCAGGCCCATTTTGAGACTATGTTCTTTGATTGTGAGAAGCAATGTTTCAGATCATCTTCGCTTTCAGCCAGTAATGTGGTATCATCAGCATAGCGAAGGTTGTTGATGAGTCTTCCACCAATCTTCACACCTCTGTTGTCTTCATACAGTCCTGCTTCTCTGATGATTTGTTCTGCATATAAATTAAACAGGTAGGGGGAAAGTATGCAGCCTTGTCTTACACCTTTGCTTATTTTAAACCATTCTGTTTCTCCTTGTTCCGTTCGAACTGTTGCTTCTTGATCAATGTACAGATTACGCAAGAGAACGATCAGGTGTTCTGGTATACTCATGCTTCTTAATGTGGCCCAGAGTTTCTCATGGTAAAGGTGCTACTTGTACATATATACAGCGGGATGCAAGGTTTTAAACTTAGGATAAGGAGGCATGTTCTGAGCAAGTCTTCAAAAAATACACATAAGCCATATTTTCCATAGCCAATGCGCGTATACCTTCACTGGCATGAATATCTCCTCAGCATCATATATAAACCACCACAAAGTTTGTGTTTCAGACCTGAGGCTTGGAAGATTGCTTGAGAGTGATTTTTGCACCGTTCTGAACATCAAATCCTCTACTCCCCCTGGAAAAAAAAACATGACTTTTGGAGAAAGGCTTCTTAATCACTGGCTCTTCTGCATATATGTTTACAAAATTTGCCAGCTTATACCCATAAGTGGGGATACATACATGTATATGCCGTGATCTTGAAATACATAAGGGTATGAGTCACCAGATCTTTTATAAAATCTTACATGGATGGATCCTAAATATCTATTTTGCTACCTACACACGCTATAGAAAGTTATCCTTTCTGTCTCCCACTATGAAGAAATTGCACCATACAGAAAGTATGTGCACTCATTCTGAGTATAAAAAATCCATCCTATACTGTCTCTTAGCTTTTTTTAATATCCCATTTAATAAGCAGTTTGTTTCAGCGTGTACACTTCTATTTCCTTGCAGCTATCTATTTGAATAATAACTTGTGCAAAGGATATTGAATTGATGAAGGTTGTGTGTTTAATGCTTGTACATCTGAAACGCATTACAAAGTACAGAGTGTTTTGTGCTTTCAGCTTATAAAACATACAGGGACAGATTTAGCTTTTGGAGAAAATTGTGGGAGAGTTGGGGAAGAAACCAAAAGCCACGAAAGAAGAGCGGGACCTAGGTGTGATTGTTGCTAATGATTTTAAAGTGGCTAAACAGGTAGAAAAGGTGACTGCGAAAGCCAAAAGGATACTTGAGTGCATAGGGAGAGGAATGGCTAGCAGAAAAAAGGAGGCGATAGCGCTTCTGTATAAGTCAGTAGTGAGACCTCATTTCAAGTATTGTGTGCAATGCTGGAGACCGCACCTTCAAAAGGATATAAATAGGATGGAGTTGGTGCAGAGGGTAGCTACCAAAATTTATTTATTTAGACAGTTTTGTATACCACCTTATCCTTCAATCAAAGTGGTCACAACACAATTGGGGGATACATTTAACATGAGGGGATATGAGACACATACACTAATACTTACAGGGAACATGGGCAATGGAGGGTTAAGTGGCTTGCCCAAGACCACAAGGAGCACCTGTGGGACTAGAAACCCCAGTGGTAAGTAATCTTCATTATAAACCATATGGGGACAGACTTAAGGATCTCAATATGTATACTGTAGAGAAAAGGCGGGATAGAGGAGATATGATAGAGACGTTTAGTTTAGGTGGTATATCAAATTTGTAATAGCAACAAGGCGGTTTACAAAATAACATAAAATTAGTTGAAAATTAGGAAGGAAAAGGTACTACAAATAAAACAGGAAAGTCAATCATACAGACAAGGAGGAAACCAGAAGAAAGGCAGGGGATTAGAGGGAGGTTCAGCCAATTGCAGAATCAGGGAAAGTAGAAAAAGCAGTTTGAACAGGTGAGTCTTTAGGGAAGATTTAAACTGGGGGGTAAAATGGTTCAAGGCAGCGGTCAGGGGGTAGATAGTTCCATTGTTCGGGAACCAAGAAATAGTGCAGGGTGGATTCCAATCTAGCCTGAGAAGCAGAGGGGATTGCTGTGGAGGGACTAAAGAACACAGTGAGGTGTATGAAGAAGGATGAGAGATGCAAGGTATAAAGGGAGACCACAGTGAAGAATCCTGTGAGTCAGAATCAGAACTTTGTATTGAATCTGGAATTGGACAGGAAGCCAGTGATGAGACATAAGAGGAGTGACGGGATCAAACTTAGTGGTGTGGGCAAGCAACCAGATAGCAGAGTTTTGGATGCTTTGAAGCCTTTTAATTTCATACTTCGGAAGACTGGTGTAGATGATGTTGCAGTAATCAAGGTGAGTGATGACAAAACTGAGAAGGAGAGTAGCTAGTGCTGAAGTACAAAGAAAGGAGTGAATAGACCTGATTTGCCGAAGGGAAAAAAAAGAACTCTTAACAACAAAACTAATATGATCGTGAAAGGTCAAGGAAGAGTCTAGAGTGACCCCAAGATAAGGAAGAGTGGGGAACAAGGTTTTGGGGGAACTTGAGAGTAGGGGAGCAATGGTAGGAGGAACAGAGTAAGAAGAAAGCCAAATCGCTGCAGTTTTCTGGAGATTGAGCAGGAGATGATTGTCGGCCAGCCAGATGGCCCCAGCAGAAAGACAGATGCTTATGGGGGCGAGGTTGGGAACCAGAGGATGAATAAGAATATCATCTGCATAGTAATATGCAGTATCCCTGAAAGACTGCACCAAATGTGTCAAGGGAGCACAAAAAGTATTGAAGAGGAGGGGAGCAAGAACAGAACCCTGTGGGACCCCAGACGTCAGAGCAAAGGAGGTAAAGGTGGAAGAGTTTAAAGACATGAAAGGAGTGGAACCAAGTAAAGACAGACCCTCATATTCCAAGATCATAAAGACGAGAAAGGAGAATCAACCACATCAAAAGCTGAAGAAATGTCAAGAGGAACATCACCATGGTCAAAAGATTGATGCACTTCGCTAAGCAAGGAGGAAAGAACAGTGTTGGTGCTGTATCCAGGATGAAAGCCCGATTTGGGGAGGGTGGAGGGTGTGAGACATTTCAAGATGATCCGTGAGTTAATTGAAAGCCAGTTTCTCAAGGACTTTGAAAAGAAAGGGGATATTAGAAAACAAGTTGGTAGCTTGTAGGAATGGAAGGGTTGAGGGAGAGCTTTTTCAGAAGGGGGAAAACTAAGGCAGATTTCCAGGGAACAGGGACAATCCCAGAGGAAAGGCTGTTAGAGACTATAGAATGGACACAAGGAAGAAGCTAATGAATCAGAAAGGAGCCAAGAAGAAGGAATAGGATCAGAACGGCAGGTAGTAAAATGCATAGAGGCTATTAACTGTGTCAGTGAGGCAAGAGAAGGTATATTAAAGGTGTGCCATCTATGAGAAAAAGCTGGAGTGGAGGAGGGAGGGGATTGTGGAGGGGGATCCAAGAAAGTATAGAGATGGGGAAAAGCAACCAGACGCTATCAACTTTGTTAGAAAAGAAATGAGCAAGCTGGTCAACTGTGAGCGAACCAGGACTAGGATGGGCTGAAGAGGGATGAAGTAGACGGGGAAATTAGAGATAAGAGCTGTTTTGAATGATTAGAAGAAGTAACATCCCTGGAGAAAAATGCTTGCTTTGCAGAGATGAGGAAGGAACGATAGAGGGAGTAGTGTTCATTAAAAAGAGCCAGGGAGAGAGGAGTACAAAGTTTAAATACCTCTATGTCATAAATACACAGGAGGAAAGCCTCTTTCAATTGAAAGTAAGCTCTACAATGAAGGCACATAGGATGAGGGTGAAAGGGGATAGACTCAGGAGTAATATGCAGAAATATTTCTTTACGGAAAGAGTGGTAGAGGCATGGCATAGTCTCCTAGTGGAGGTGGTAGAGACAAAGACAGTATCTGAATTCAATAGAGCATGGGACAAACACAGAAGATCTCTAAAGGAAAAAAGGGACCATAATTGTTGATATGGAAGGGCAGAGTAGATAAGCCATATGGTCTTTTTCTGCAATCAAGCTTCTGTTTCTAAGTCTGCCAGTTGGAAAAAATATTTAGGCAAAAGTCCCACATTTCTTTTTGTAAAATGTCTCGCTTGAATGCTTTAAGTGGGATTCCCACTTGTAGAAGTTGCAGGAAATTAAATTCTTGGGCAAAATAAATATTCAAAACTGTGCCAGCCCAGCTGAGTTGCAGGCATTATTTATTTTATATACATTATTCAGTGGGTTATCATAGCAGCTTACAAACAATTAAACTAAAAATAAGAATAAATTATAGAAGGACAAAATCTACTGTAGATAAAGGAAAGTACAGGGGGGGGGCAATAAAACAACAATAATTCCAGTAAAACAGTGGAAAGGAAAGGGGGGAGTGGGAAGTCCCCTGTTAGGCACCATCCATTTTGTGGGAAAGGACTGGCTGAAGAGCCAAGGGGCTAATATTCAACGGCAGCAGCAAATGCTTGTAAAGCAGCTGGCCATCACTATTTAAACTTAGACCTGTATATTCAATGCCAGGGTCAAGCTGGCCTTTTATTTACCTAACCTTAGCCAGTTTATTTTAAGGGTCCAGCGGCTGACAATCGCTGCTGACTGATTTAACGCAAGCACTGCCCCTAGAATGCCCAGATGCTATGTGGTTAGCATTGAGGCATGCAGTGGTGTTATGAGGGGATATTCAGCAGCACATGTGGAATGGAGGAGTAGCCTAATGGTTAGAGCACTGGCTTATAAACCAAGAGACCAGATCAAACAGATCAAAGGGGCAATTTGAAAGGCCCCGTCTATCAAACCAAGGGCTTTGGGAAGCACCCAGAAAATTGGTAAGACTTTGTTAGAAGCTCAGGTCAGGGCACTGTCTAGCAAGCCAACTTGTAAGTCTTCTTTCCCTCCCTCCTACTTCGACTCCCATCCATCCCTAGAATAATCTTAGCTTTATAGGCCCTTAAACCTATTAAAGGGGGAAAGTGACATAATCACTTTCGTGTATGGCTGGTTATCCTCATCAGGAAGGCGTTTATTAAGGACCTGAGATTAATTATTCTTGAGGTGCACAAAGTCCATTTAACATATAAGGTATAGTTGTATTGGTTTAAGTATCCCCTGCAAACCTAAGTAAGTAAACAACTTTAATATCTGAACAAAACCTTAAAACTAAGATGCAGACAGCAGTCCAGCAGTGAGATGGGGGTTTTCCAGTCTTTTGCCTTGAGTGTCACATGTATGATTTTCTCCCAGTTGGTGAGGGGTCTTACGTGTGCACTAGGTGCAAGGAGCTCTTTGCTCTCAGGGAACGAATCCGATCTCTGGAGGCTAGAGTAGCAGACTTGGAGGACATAAGGAAGACAGAGAGGTACATAGACGAGACCTATAGGGATATAGTACTGAAGTCCCACCTCCAGTCTGGCAGCATCCCTGTTGCCATGGGGGAGAGAGGTCACATGACAGGAGAACATCACCCTGGTGTGGCAGAAAGTGATCCTGTGGCTAGGACTTGTCCCCTCTAGGTGATGTAAAACCCTCTTGCACCAAGGAGGTTTCTCCAGGGCCATATGCCCATGAGGGAAGGGATAGGACGGCCGATAGTGAGGATCTCTTGGTAACTTGCCTGCCTGGTGCCAAAGGTAGCAGACCTCATAAGTCACCTACACAAGATGTTAGATAGCATTGGGGAGGAGTCTGCTGACTTGGTACATGTTGGTACCAATGACATAGGAAAGTATGGTAGGGAGGTTCTGAAGGCCAAATTTAGGCTTTTAGGTAGGAAGCTGAAATCCAGAACTTCCAGAATAGCATTCTCAGAAATGCTTCCCGTTTCACAAGCAGGACCCAAAAGGCAGGCAGAGCTCCGGAGTTTCAATGCGTGGATGAAACAATGATTCAGAGAAGAAGGTTTTGGATTTGTTAGGAACTGGGCAACATTCGGGGGAAAGGAGGAGCTTTTCCAAAGGGATAAGCTCCACCTTAACTGGGATGGAACCGGCTGCTGGCATTAACCTTTAAAAAGGAGATAGAGCAGCTTTTAAACTAGATAACCAGGCAAAGCTGGTAGTCGCCCAAAAGTGCATAGTTGGAAGGATGTATCCATGAAAGATACTAGCAAAAGACTGAAGTTGGGGGCATAATGACAGAGAGGTTCCAATAAAGACAAAAATAATCCAAATGCCCTTAAGTACAGAGCAGACAGAGCTTAAAGATTCTAAATTACCTCTGCCTAATGATAACCAGATTAATATCAATACAATAAAATATGACCTAAAATGCTTGTATGCAAATGCTAAATGTCCAAAAAATAAAATGGGAGCGTTAGAATATATAGCACTAAATGAGAGTTTAGATATGATTGGTATCTCAGAGACCTGGTGGAAGGAGGACAACCAGTGGGACACTGATATCTGGGTACAAATTATATTGCAATGATAGAGTAAATCAAATTGGAGGAGGGGTTGTGCTGTTAGAGAGGGCATTAAGTCAGACTGGATTAAAGTGTTGCGGGATACAAAATACACAGTAGAATCTCTATGGATTGAAATTCCATGTAAAAAGGGGAAGGCGATGGCAGTGTGGGTATACTATTGACCGCCTGGCCAAAATGAACAAATGGATGATGAAATGCTTAAAGAAATCAGGGAAGCTATCAAAAGTTACAATACAATATTGGTGATTTCAATTACTCTGGTATCAACTGGGTCAGTGTAATGGTAGTACATGCTTGGGAGATAACGTTTCTAGATGAAATAAATGACTGCTTCTTGGAGAAGCCAATTCATGAATCGACAAAGGGGGAAGCCATTTTGGACCTTGTCCTTAGTGGTACACAAGATCTGGTGCAAGTGATAAGGGTGTTGGGGACACCTGGCAATAGTGATCATAGCATGATCGCGTTTGATTTTGTAAATGGAGGAAGGATGGCAAGGAAATCCACAGTACCGCCTTTTAACTTTCAAAAGGGAGACTGTGATAAAATGAGGAAAGTGGTTAAGAAAAAACTAAAAGGAGCAGCTGTAAAAGTTAGATTTTTACCTCAAGCATTGGTATTGTTTAAAAATACTATCTTGGAAGCCCAGACCAGCTGTATTCCATGCTTTAACAAAGGTGGAAGGAAGTCCAAAAAATTGCCAGCATGGTTTAAAGGTGAGGTCAGAGAGGCTGTTGTAGCCAAAAAAGCATATTTCTGGAAATGGAAAAAGGAGCCAAATGACGAAAACTAGAAACATAAGCACTGGCAAGTTAGATGCAAGGCATTGATAAGGCAGGTAAAGAGAGAATTTAAGAAGCTTGCTGTGGAAGTACGTTCTTACAAAAAACCTGTGAGATAGTCAGTTGGACCATTAGATGATAGAGGGGTAAAAGGAGCACTAAGAGGGGACAAGGCCATAGTGGAGAGACTGAATGAATTCTTTGCTTTGGTCTTTACTGAAGAAGATGTAGGGAAGTTGCCCATCACTGAAATGGTATTTAAAGGTGATGCATCAGAAGAATTGAAAGAAATATTGGTAAACTGAGAAGATATATTACAACTATTTGATAAACTAAACAATAGGAAATTACCTAGACCGGATGGTATACACCCAAGGACATTTAAAGAACTGAAATATGAGATTACAGACCTACTATTAGTAATCTATGAACTATCATTAAAATCATCTGTAGTACCTGTAGATTGACGAATGGCCATGTAATGCCAATTTTTAAAAAGGGTTCCAGGGGTGATCCCGAAAACTACCGGCCAGTGAGCCTGACATCAGTACTGGGAAAAATAGTAGAAACCAATGTAAAGAATAAAATTACTGAACATGTAGATATTCATGGTTTATTGGTAGAAAGTCTTGCCCTGTTATATTTTTTTGAAGGTGTGAATAAATGGATAGACAAAGGTGATCCGGTTGATCTAGTGTATCTGGATTTTCAGAAAGCCTTTGACAAGGTCCCTCATGAGACATTTGGCAAAGTTAAAAAGTCATGAGATAGGATGCAGTGTACTATTGTGGATCAGGAACTGGTTAAAAGATAGAAAGCAGAGGGCAGGGCTGAATGGCCAATTTTCTCAATGGAGAAAGTTGAATAGTGGAGTACCCCAGGGATCTGTACTGGGTCCGCTGCTTTTTAACATATTCGTAATGACTTGGAAATGGGAATAAAAAGTGAGGTAGTCAAATCTGCAGATGATATACAATTATTCAAAGTTGTTAAAACCCAATAGGACTGTGAAAAATTGCAAGACAACTTTGATAAATTGGAAGACTGGATGTTCAAATGGCAGATGAAATTTAATGTGGACAAGTGCAGAGTTATGCATCTAGGAAAACCACCCCAAACTATGGTTACAAGTTCCAGATTAGGAGCCCCCACTCAGGAAAAAGATGTAGGAGTTATTGTGGATAACATGTTGAAATTCTCCGCACAGTGTTGTTATGTAACCACCGTCCCACTATGTTAGTTCCAAAAGTGACAAAAAGCTCCTCCTCAGCTGAAAATATCCCATTGCTTTTTCAAAACTTTCTGAGCTGAAATATCCCGTTGCTTTTCGAAAATGTCCTCCCATAAAATGGCGTCTGACGTCAACCAAATCAGACAGGTGTTTTATACCCAATCAAAACGCTCGAAAGACAAGCCTGATGTCATATTTTCAGCTCAGAAATTTTTGAAAAAGCAACGGGATGTTTTCAGATGAGAAGGAGATTTTTGTCACTTTTGGAACTAACATAGTGGGACAGTGGTTACCACCTGAGGCAGGATCGGAGGATCCGAAACGCGGCGCTGGGTCGTGGTGCTTTGAGGAAAATTCCCTTGATTTTCAAGCCGTTGAAGAGGAAGAACTCTTCAACGTAATAATTGCTGAATCCTACTGTCTCACAGACCTATTTGAAGGACCCGACTGCCAGCTAAGTTTAATTTGGTTTTCCAAATATTTTCTGTCTCAACTAGTCTCTTAGCACTGTGGCTTTAGGGATCAGAGTTATTACCTTCTTTGGACTGTTGCATAAATGTAAAAAAGATTAAAGGGAGAAGTCCGTTATTCGATGGGGTTCATTTGTCCCCTGACCTGACGGACGTTCCTACATTTTAGTGATGTTTTATTAATGTTTAATGTTTGGTATATTTATCATATGTTGGTATGTCCCTTTTTCTTTTTTTGTGATCTGATTGTTTTGTTTTGATTCAGTAGTGCAGATTCAATATTTGGCATTTGTTTTTGCTTCAACCATTAACAACAGTATTTAATGCAAAGCGACGGGAGGAGAAGTTGGCGGATACGATGGGCTGGGCAGGCATCACCCTTATACATAAAGTGGGGAAATATCCACAGGAGTGTGCGTCCTATAGGCCAATTTCACTACTAAACCATGATGCAAAATTGTTGGCAAAGATCCTAGCGACACGGCTTAATAAAATCCTAGGCAAGTTAGTACATGAGGACCAAGCAGGTTTCATACCGGGGAGGCAGGTGGCGGATAACATACGCAAGGTCCTCAATGTGATTTGGGCAGCAAGGTGCTCAGGAGACCCAGCGCTGTTGGTCTCGCTGGATGCTGAGAAAGCATTCGATCAAGTGTCATGGAAATTTTTATTTTCGGTATTAGATACCATGGGGTTTGGGGCAGAGTTTGAAAAATGCAAGTCCCAAAGCATGTGTGAGAGTAAATGGAGGGTACTCAAGGTTCTTTCCTCTGGGGAGGGGAACACGGCAGGGCTGCCCTTTGTCGCCATTTCTCTTTGCGCTTTCGTTGGAGCCCTTGGCAGTGCGGATAAGGGCGAGTCATGAGATAAAGGGGGTGCGGGTGGGACAAACAGAGTATCGAATGTCGCTCTTTGCAGATGACATTCTGTTGACAATCACAAGTCCAGGGGAACCATTACCAGCTATAATGGGGGAGATACAGGACTATGGGAAGGTGGCAGGGTTTAGAATTAACTGGGGGAAATCAGAAATTTTGAATGTAGTGGGGGAAGAGGAATAGCAGAGGGAGATTCAACGGCGCTTCCCCTTTAGGTGGGCAAGGAGGTCGATTAGGGTGCAGGTGGGGAGGACCTTGGAGGAATTATTTGAATTAAACTATAAAAAAACTATTAGGACAACTGGAGTCACAGCTGGGGGGATGGAGCAGGAGGTACTACTCTTGGTTTGGGCGGATGGTGATAATTAAGATGATGCTGCTTCCTCAGTTCCTGTTCTACTTCCAAGTTTTACAAATAGCGATACCGAGTGGAATATTAAAAAGGATACAAAAACAAGTAGAGCGTTTTATTTGGGGGGGGGGGGGTAAAAAGCCAAGGGTGACGGCACAGACACTACAAATACAGGGAACGGAGGGAGGAGGGATGGGTGTCCCTAACTTTGCACTATATTATTTATTTATTTTTATTTTATTTCTTTTTTTTTTATACCGCGCTCTTTGGAATCAGTGCGGTTTACACATATACTAACAGTGGAGGAGTGGCCTAGTGGTTGGGGCAAGGTACTTCAGGCCGGAAGGTCGGGGGTTCAAATCCCACTAGAGGACAGCAACCTTGGGCTGGAAGGACTGGGGTTTCTATTCCCACAGGTGCTCCTTGTGGTCTTGGGCAAGCCACTTAACCCTCCATAGCCTATGTTCCCTGTAAAATAGTTATCTCCAAGTTATAATGCCCTGTTCAATGTAATTTCAGTTTGTTCAATGTAAACCGCACTGATGCAGAATAGCGCGGTATATAAGAGAATGTAAATAAAATAAATAAATAACAGCTACTTTTTATTCCCTTGTCCCCGAAGGGCTCACAATCTAAGTGTACCTGAGGCAATGGAGGGTTAAGTGGCTTGCCCAAGGCCACAAGGAGTGGCCATGGGACTAGAGACCCCCAGTCCCTCTGGCCTGAGGTTGCTTGTCCCCATGTGGGAATTGAACCCCTGGCCTTCTGGGCTGAGGTAACCTGTCCCAACCACTGAGCCACTCCTCCCTCCCTGCTGCACAGCTCCGGGCAGTGTATGCATGGTGAAGGGAACTATTAAAGCAATGGGTGAGGATGGAGGCAGCAGAGTTTAGCCCTGAAGAGCTAGAAAGGTTAATTTGGTGCACACTTTGTCTATTCTGTTGCCAGACATTTAGAGGATGGTGGGGGATAAGAAATGGTTGCATACTAGGACCCTTCAGGCGTGTTGCGAAAAGGGAGTGGGACTGGGCGGAGCAGGGATTAAGTCAGGTGTCACAGATTTTAGTGGGGAAGGAGGTAAGGGGTTTTGAGGGTATACAAGATATGTATCAGTTGCAGGAAACAGGTATGCGTATGCACAAATAGGGTCACTAATCAGCAAAAGGAAGAGGGGGCAAGAGGGTGGGGGTGGGGGGGCAGTGGAATGGTTTGAAGGGGCATGTCTGGGTTCCATGGAGCAGAAGGGCATGATATACAGAATCTATAAAGGATTAATAGCGAGGGGAGTCGGGGAAACTGAGCTACATGGAAGCGTGGGAAAGGGACTTGGGGGTGGAATGGGAGGTGGAGGAGTTGGGAGGGAGTTGCGATGGGCATTGCCAAATTCACTATTGCCACGGCGCTATGTGAGAATGGGTTCAAGGTGCTGAGTAGGTGGTATCTCACACCGGAGCGGCTGCATAAAGCGGGGGTATTGAAGACGAATGAATGCTGGAGGCAGTGGGCAAAGAGGGCACATGGATGCATATGTGGTGGTCATGCCCAGCGGTCCAAAGATATTGGGGGAAAATTGGGGATAACATTTAAAAAATTGTGGGAGCAAGTATAGAGCTGACTCCTGAAATGTGTCTCCTGCAAAAGAAGGATGGGCAGTATGAAGGAGAGTGGAATATCATTTGGTGGTGTGTCACGGCGGCCAGATGCGAAATAGCACGGCACTGGAATATAATGACTTTACCTTTTATGGACAGTTATGCAAAGAGAATGTCGGACATTTATCTTATGTAAAAAATCACGGGGGAAAAACAGGGCGGGGGGGGGGGGACAAATGGAGAAACGATGGGAGGGGGTGTGGAGATGGTTAAGAGAGAGTATGTGGAAGGATGGAAGAGTCGAGGAGGGGGAGGGGAGGAGCGAGGGGGTGGGAGCGGGGCTGCGGTCAGGATAGAGGGAGGGGGAGGCAGTATATAGGAGGGGAGTAGGGGGAAGGTAGGGAGGATGGGGAGGGGGGAAGGGAAGGGAGGGGAGGGGTGGGGTGGGGGGGAGTTTAAGGAGAGAAGTAAAGGATGGCGGTGTATAGGAAAGGAGAGGAAAGAGATGTTGTATTGGGCAGGTCTAGGGGCAAATGTTACAGGTTAATTCACTGATGTTAACTGTAACATCAGTGAGTGTAATATGAGTGTAATGTGATGTATTTTATCTGTTATAGAAATTAATAAAACTTACAAATTAAAAACAAAATATACATCATACAGTGGTTTTGAATCAGTGGCCTGACTGGCTGCCATGGGCATTGGGGCCAACCGCATTGCTTGGTTGCAGTCCTTTTACTTAGAACAATGGGTGCAGAGGTGAAAACCTCTTTGGGAAACCAATGGAGGAGAAAGCTGGAGAATTGGAGAGGGAACAACTCACGATGAATAGACTCTCCAGAAAGACATCTGATTCCTCCAGACGGAAGTCTTCGGGGAAGAAGTCTTTCTTCCCCAAAACGTACTATGGTATCTACACACCATACCATTCCTATCAGGCACCCCAGCAGGGGCAGCAGCAGCAAAAGGGCCAGGGCCAATGCCAGCCATGCCGCCTGAAGCCTCAGAAGCCCCAGCCAGTGCCCTAACCGCAGCCTGATGGGCACTTTTAATTCATTCTTCCAGAACATGGCCCTTCTTCCCATCCCAGACACAGTTCCACCACAAATGGGAGGGAGGCTGATTCATTTTGCCCACTGATGACAAAGCATAACAACGGACACCTGGGCCCTCAAGATAATCAGGGAGGAGTACCTGTTACGTTTCGATCAGCTTCCTCCCACCTTCTTCACAGGGGAGTACCCCCTCGACCCTCACCACTGCCTCTTGCTCCAACAGGAGGTCCAAACCCTCTTGCCCGACTGGACTGTGGAATGGATTCCTCCGTCTCAGATGGAACGGAGATTTTACTACCGAAACTTCCTGGTCCCGAAAAAGACAGGGTTTTTTTGGCCCACTCTGGACCTCTGGAACCTCAGTTAGTTCCTGGTGCGAGAAAAGTTCAAGATGGTGTCCCTCAGAATGTTATTACCCTACCTTCTTCAGGAAGATTAGCTATGCTCCTTTGATCTCAAAGATGCCTATATGCACATCCTCATTCACCCCCTTCACTGGCAGTATCTCCACTTCATGATCAGCGGACAGCACTGTCAGTACCGGGTGCTACCCTTCTGCCTTGCCTCCCTCCCTAGGGTCTTCACAAAGTATCTACAGTAGCAGTCATAGCCGCTTTTCTTCACACCCTGGGGATCTTTGTCTTCCCTTACCTGGATGACTGGTTAATCAAGGGTAAGTCACTGGAGGATGTCCTGGAATACTTTGGGCTTCGTCATCAACTACCCTAAGTCTCATCTTCAGCTCTTTCAAAAGCTAGAGTTCATTAGGACTCTGCTAGATACTACTCTAGCTCGAGCATACCTATCGATGGACAGGACCCAGCGTTTGGTTGACCTGGCTCAAGATGTTCAGCACTGTCCCCTCATGACAGCTCGACAGATGCTCTGCCTCCTTAGCCACATGGCCTCCACAGTCCATGTCACTCCTGCAGCACAGCTCTGAATGAATCAGATGCAGTGGCCTCTGCACACAGTGACACCAGATGACCAGCCGACTTAGGGACAGGGCCATGGTGACTCATACGCTCAGGGAATCCCTCTCCTGGTGGAAATAGCCCTCAAACATTCTCGCAGGGCTTTCTTTCCAGGCGTGTCCTTACGATGGATGCCTCCAAGGCGGGCTGGGGAGCTTACCTGGATGGTCTATGCACACAGGGCCCCTGGATAGCTCGGGAGAGCCTCCACCAAAACAACTTCCTGGCACTCCGAGCTGTTGCCAATGCCCTACTGTTTTTTCAGAAACAGCAATCCAACCAGATGGTCCTTGTTCAGACGGACAACAAGCTGATCATCTTTTATATCAACAAACAGGGTGGCATGGAGTCATACCTCCTCTGTTGGGAGGCAGTCCACCTTTGGAAATTTGCCATCTTGCATGGCATGCTCCTCAGAGCAGTGTATCTGCCAGGGGAGCTTAATGTTCTGGTGGATCGTCTCAGCAGAGTCCTTCAGCCACACGAGTGGGTAGTGCTCACATCTCTCGTAGCGCTGCATTGGCCCAGGCAACCTTGGTTTCTCTTGTTGCTCTGACTGTCTTGTTGACAGCCTCTCAGATTCAGCTGCTTTCCGAACCTGCTCTCTCAGGACAAAGGGACTCTACTGCATCCCAACATACTGTCCCTTGCACTGACAGCATGGATGCTGAGCGGGTAGTGCTCGCATCCCTCCACCTGCCAGAGGAAGTGGAGAACATGCTGCTAGCCTCACGTAATAACTCTGTGACATGCCTATGCCTTCATATGGCACAGATTATGCATACATGACACACCTATGCCTTCAAGTGGCGCAGAGTCTCCATATGACATGAGGCAAGACTCTGGACCCTTTCACCTGTTCAATGGAGTCAGTACTGTCTTACCTGTTACATCTCTCCGACTCTAGCCTAAAGTTCAACTTGGTCAGGGTGCATCTCAGTGCTGTAGCCACTTACCACCACACTATCACTGATAAGCCAAACTCTGCTTGCCCATTGATTGGTTGCTTTATGAGGGGCCTCCTACTATCTTGTCCCCCCCCTACTGTCACCTCCAGTGGCGTGGGACCTCAGTGTGGTACTGGGGCAGCTTTTCTCACTCATTTGAGCCGCTCTGCTCCTGTCCGTTCAGATATCTCACCTGGAAAGTAATTATTCTGGTAGCACCCAGTTTTGCATGCAGGGTCAGTGAATTGCAGGTGTTGGTGGTGCACCGTCCTACACCAGATTTCATAAGAGCAGGGTGGTTCTTTGAACCCACCCTAAGTTCCTGCCTAAGGTAGTTTCTGCTTTTCACCTCAACCAGTCAGTGGTATTGTCCACCTTTTTTCTAAAGTCTCATGCCAACAAGGCTGAGGCCGCACTGCACACTTTGAATTCTAAAAGAGCGCTAACTTTCTACCTGGAGAGGACGAAAGCCCACTGCCGTTCCTCACAGCTATTTGTCTCATTTGACCCCAACAAGCTGGGCGTGGCAGTATCAAAACGCACCCCCTCTATTTGGGAAGTGGACTGCATCTCCTTTGCTTATGCTCAAGTTGGGCTCACTTTGGAATGCTATGTCACGGTGCAGAGCATTAGAGCTATGGCTGCTTCAGTGGCCAACCAGCACTCTGTCTTCACGGTGGAGATCTGTAGGGCTGCTATATGGTCTTCCATCCACACTTTTACAGCCCCCTACTGTCTGGATGGAGACTCCTGACATGACAGCAATTTTGGATAAGCCGTACTCCGGCACCTCTTTGGGAACCTAAAGCAACTCCTTCCCATTGGCCCTTCATCCAAGTTACTGTAGAGTCATCCTGATGTTGATGTCCCTGCTGGACGCTGACTCTCAGAACCTTTCAGAGATTTCTCATGATGTTTTTCTTGGTTCATTTTTCTGATTGCCCCGTTGGGATTTTTACATGTTTTTCTGTAGCCTGTAGCTTAGGAGTCCCATATGTGAGGACTTACTTCCTGTTTAGTCCCAGAGAAAGCATAGTTACTCACCTGTAGCAGTTGTTCTCCAGGAATAACAGGAATAAGTCCTCACTACCCTCCCTCACCCCCATAGAGTTGCTTAATTTTTGCTTGATTAAACTATGCCATTATACTGAGGTAAGATGGCTCCTTTCAGGCAGGAAGATGAGCAAGCATGTACGATGGTCCTCCCAAAAGCTTCCTATGGAAGCTGGGAAGTGTTCCTGCATGGGCTCCGTCGGTGACATCACCCTTATGTGAGGACTTATTCCTGCTCTTCCCAGAGAACACCTGCTGTAAGTGAGTAACTACGCTTTATGCATTTACTGGTTTTTATTGTATTATAGAGTTGGCCTTTTTAGCCATAACTTTGGCAGAATTGCTTAATTAGAGTATCTTTCTTTGTAGGCGAGTCCACATATATTCAGAGACCAAAGGTGTGTTTTCCTGCGGCTTCTCTGCTCGGGTTCAGGCTTCTTCTTGGGCAAAGTCCAGGGCTGTGGTTCCTGTGGACATTTGCTGAGTGGTTACTAGGACTTCCCTGAGTACCTTTGCCAGGCATTATTACTTGACCCTACAGAGCTAATGAGATGCTACCTTTGACTCAGCAGTTCTTCAAGCAACTGTGTCTTCCTCCCACCCATTCGAGTCGCAGCTTTGGTACTTTCCACTTGTCTGCACTTGTCTAGCAGGACAAACTGGAAGGTGAAATTTCCTTAGCTGCTAATTTCCTTTCCTGGAATCCTGCTAAACCAGTCCAGGACCTACCCATGGAAGTTCACTGCCACCACTTGTATATATATCAGCTTCTCAGAGTGACGTTTAAAGTTTTTCTACGGTTGGTGGGCATTTGCCCCTTTGTTCTGAGTGTTTGGGGTTAGCCTTTCTGGGGTTGATTTCATCATGATGTTAGTATTCTATTGTGATATTTGTTCTGAGGCTTGTCATACAGATACTGAAAGGTGCTCTTAATTGCACCAAGCCATATATCAGTGGTGATGTCACTGGAAGTTTCTAGTTTTCTTTGTCTCCATCAGCTGCTGGCAGAGGGGCATTGGCCACTTGCCTGGACTGGTCTAGCAGGATTCCAAGAAAGGAAATTATCAGGGAAGTAAAATTTCACCATTTGCATTTATAAATACTGTGAAATGCCTTGGGGGAGTTTCTTTAAAAAGATGATTAATAAATCATAAATAAATAAAATCATGTGGCATGCTTACCATTCTGCAGAGAAACGTGTAACTAAATCCCCCAGGCCTCTCCAGTGATCTGCTCTCTTTATGTAACAGGCAGTGGTACGGAGATGACTTATGTGCTTTGGCGTTTAAAGTCGTCCATGACAAGCAACGTGGACCACTGGTGTTTCTTCGCATTTACTCGGGTACAATGAAACCTCAGTCAGCTGTTTATAACATTAACAGGAATTGCACGTAAGTAGGAAATGGGCTGGAGTACTCCTGATGTATGATATTTGGGGATCTCTATATTTTAGGAGATAGACATTAAACGATTTTCATTTTTTATTTTAGTGAGAGAATGAGTCGCCTGCTGTTGCCTTTTGCTGACCAGAACATAGAAATACCTTCACTGACAGAGGGCAATATTGCACTTTGTGTTGGGCTAAAACAGGTAAAAATACATGTTTGATTCTCAAATCATTTTGTCACCTTCATAACTGAGAATTGGATGTGTCTTTTGCACAAGGCCAGTAGAAGTCAAAAGTATATTTATTCAGTGGATGGTTTGATTTTTGTTTTTATAGCTTGAGTGGAGACGTTTGAGAACCACTGACTCAGACCCCAACATAGTAAACTAGCTTATCTTTTAGCACCCTGGTTTGCTCCTGATTTTTCCACAGTAAGAATTTTTAGCGTGGGAAAACAATCAGTAAAACCACCGTGCTAAAGGAGAATGTAGGGCGATACAAAAGGCCAAATTTTTAAATTGCTCCCTATGTTAAGTGCTAATTTTTTTTAATTCTCTCATAGTGCTGAATCTGTACTCCAGTCTGCAATAAAGATGGGGCATGAGAGCAAAAGGATTATTTGAGGTTATGTATGGCCCATCACCTCAGATGACCGTGGTTGGCAGTGATCCCTGGTGGCCCAAGTGAGCCCCCGGACCCCATCTTTCCCACCTGTAAGTTAGAAGGCAGGAGCTGTGCTCACTCACTGCTGCCTCCAGTACCACCATCTTCCCTAGTGGCAGCTCCAGACCTCTAATAGTGTGTCAGGATGAGACAAATAAGGTAATGGTTCCTAAATAAGGGAGGCAATGCCTTATTTGATGGATTTAAACCTATCGGTGCATCCCAGCGCACCATTAGGGGTCTGTTCTACCATTTTGGAAGATGGAGATAGGAAGAAAGGGATACCTCTGAATGTCTCCTTAAACCAATAAAATATCACGAGTCAGAAGCATGGAAACGCTCTGATCAAAGGCCTTCCTGTTCCAGGCATATGGGCCTTGGATACCTGCACAGATAGCTCTTGTGGGGGGAGGGGTCCTCAGGGCCCCATTAGACAACCATGGAAGGGTTGGGGAGTGAGTCCAGCATTTTTTTTAATGTCTTTCTTTCTGTCAGTATGTGAGCCAATCCCTACTCAAGCACTAATAAGAAGAGAGAGATTTTTACCCTCAATGCAACATACCTGTGTGTGCTGCTTTTTCTGTCAGTGCACAATTTTTAATGCTGTAGTGATTTGCATACCAGTACTTTACTGCCTCAGAAGTAAAAGAGTAGTTACTCACCTGTAACAGGTGTTCTCCAGGAGCAGCAGGAATCAGTCCTCACATATGGGTGTCATCGGCGCCGATGAAGCCCCAGTGGAGCATTTCCCCAGCTTTCTATGAAAGCCTTTGGGAATGCAGGCATGCATACGCGGTTCTCTTCCTGCCTAAAGGTGCCATCTTACCTCAGTCAAATGACATAGCTAAGAACAGCACACAAAAATGAAAAATAAACTATGTACAACTGCAACTCCAAGGGGAGGATGGAGGGTTGTGAGGACTGATTCCTGCTGCTCCTGGAGAACACCTGTTACAGGTGAGTAACTACTCTTTCTCCAGGACCAAGCAGGAAGTCAGTCCTCACATATGGGTGACTCCCAAGCTCTGGGCTACCGAGGAACCCATGCTGAACAAGAGGCCTCCCTCTAGTCTCAGCAGCAAAGAAAGGCTTTTCAAGGACACAACCTCCACCGGTAGCCAAACAGAGGGCAGGAGTTGCCTAAACCTCAAAGAGATTCCGGAGTACTGCTTGGCCAAAAGCACTGTCCCTACGGGTCTCCCTCTCCAGGCAGTAATGGGCCGCAAAGGTCTGGCTTGAAGACCAAGTTGCAGCCCTGCAGATGTCTACCAAGGGCACAGAGTGGAGATGAGCCACTGAGGCAGCCATTGCCCTGACACGGTGGGCCATAACCTGACCCTGCAAAGGAAGGTCAGCCGCCTTATAAGCCCAGGTGATACAGTCAGCTACCCAGATGGACAAGGTACGCTTGGACACAGCCAATCCCAACTTATTGGGGTCAAAGGAGACGAAGAGCTGAGTAGCCCTTCTATGCCCCTGCGTTCGGTCAAGGTAGAAGGATAAGGCCCTCCTACAGTCCAGGGTGTGCAGGACTGCTTCAGCCTGGCTTGCATGAGGCCTAGGGAAGAATGTTGGAAGAACCATCCTGGTTGAGGTGGAAAGAGGAGACAACCTTAGGGAGGAACTTTGGATGAGTCCTAAGGACTACCCTGTTCCTATAAATCCTGGTGTAAGGCCTATCACAGACCAGGGCCTGCAGCTCACTTACTCACCTAGCCGAGGTAAGGGCTATCAGGAAGAGTGTCTTCCAGGAGAGGAAGCGTAGTGGACAAGTAGCCATCGGCTCAAAAGGTGGGCGAGTCAGTTGCTGCAAGACCACATTCATCTCCCACTCAGGGGCAGGAGGACGGATGGGAGGCTTGAGCAAAAACAAGCCCCTAAGAAAGCAGGACACCAAGGGGTGACCAGACAGAGAATGGCCCTCCACCAAAGAGTGGTGAGCTGCTAGAGCTGAGAGGTGGACCCGAACAGAATTTGATTTAAGGCCTTGATTTGACAAGTGCAGTAAGTATTGAAGGACTACTGGCACAGTACAGGAGAAAGGATCAACTGTACGTAGCTGACACCACACAGAAAACCGTTTCCATTTGAGAGCATAGGTTTTCCTAGTGGACTGTTTCCTAGAGGCTAGGACAACCTCCTCAACATCCTGAGGCAGGCCCCAGGGAGCCAAGACTACCCTTGCAGCCTCCAGGCCATCAAATTGAGAGCTTTGAGATTGGGGTGCAGAAGGGAGCCCTGTTCCTGTGAGAGAAGGTCGGGTTGCAACCCCAGAGGTAGTGGAGGATCCACCGCCAGTTGAAGTAGAAGAGGAAACCAAGGCTGTCTCGGCCACCTGGGAGCCACCAGCAGGACCGAGGCCTTGTCCTGAAGAATCTTGAAGAGAGTTCGGGCCACCAAGGGCGTGGGAGGAAACGCATACAGGAGGCCCTGAGACCAGGATATCAGAAAAGCATCCGCTGCTATCCGCAGAGGATGCAGTTGCCTGGAGCAGAACTTTGGCAGCTGCTGGTTCATGGGGCTGGCAAAGAGATCCATCAAAGGGAGACCCCATTTCAGGAAGATCTTCCGAGCTACTGAAGGATGCAGCTGCCACTCATGGGGCTGCAGTATTCTGCTTAATCTGTCTGCCAGGTAGTTGTTTTGACCTGGAAGGTACACAGCCCTGAGGAACATGTTGTGCTTGAGGGCAAAAGAAAAAGGTCCTGAGCTTCCCGACAAAGGATCCTGGACCCAGTTCCACCCTGTTTGTTCACATAAAACATGGCAACTTGGTTGTCTGTCTGAATCAGGACAGACTGGTGAGCCAGGGTAGGAGTGAAAGCCTTGAGTGCTAACCGAATAGCTCGGAGTTCGAGAAGATTGATCTGCTGTGCAGCTTTCCAGGGAGACCACAGGCCCTGGGTGCACTTGCCCAGACAATGAGCTCCCCAGCCTTGTAGGAAGGCGTCCGTGGTCACCACTACTGTGTACCCTGGAATCTGAAAAGGCACCCCTTCCAGAAGATTGGGTGGGTGCAGCCACCAGTTGAGGGAGTTCAGAAATTGTCTGGACACCCTTATCCTGTCTTTGAGGCTGCCTGTGGCCTGTGACCATTGAGACTGAAGGCACCACTGTGCAGGCCTCATATGGAGCCTGGCATTGGGGGTCACATGTACTGTCTAAGCCATGTGGCCTAGAAGCCTCAGGCAGAGTCTGGCGGAGACCAGGGACCTGCTGAGAAACTGATTTGCCAAGGCCATCAACCTTTGGGCCCTGTCTACTGGCAAGAAAGCCTTTGCCAGCAGAGAGTCCAGCCTTGCCCCTATGAACTCCAAGTTTTGGGAGGGGAGCAAAGTGGACTTTGTGAAGTTTATGACAAACACCAGACTTTGTAGAAGAGCAGTAGTCCTGAGGGTGGCTTGTTTGGCCTCCTGGCACGTCTGACTCCTGATGAGCCAGTCGTCCAGATAGGGGAAGACAAAGATTCCCTGATTTCTCAGGTAGGCCGCCACCACCGCTAGGCACTTTGTAAAGACTCTGGGGGCGGAGGTGAGGCCAAAAGGCAGCACTCTGTACTGATGATGGTTTCCTCCCACAATGAACCTGAGGTACTTTCTGTGGTCTGGATGAATGAGGATGTGAGTGTACACATACTTTAGATCTAAGGAGCATAGCCAATCTCCCTGCTGGAGGTAGGGCAGAAGTGTCCCAAGAGTAAGCATCTTGAACTTCTCCTTCACTAGGAACTTGTTGAGGTTCCTGAGGTCCAGAATGGGTCGAAGGCCACCGGTTCTTTTGGGCACCAGGAAATACCTGGAGTAGAAACCGTGACCTTGCAAGTGGGGAGGCACAGGCTCCACCGCCCTGTCCACCAACAGACCATGAAGCTCTTGTAGAAGAAGGTCTGTGTGCAGGGGAGGCCTGAGAGGCTCCCCTGGAAAATATGGTGGAGGCAGTTGGTGAAAATGGAGGGCATAGCCCTTGTGGACTATCTCCAGCACCCAACTGTCCCCGGTGATAAGGGGCCACTGGTGGGCAAAGAGGGCGAGGCGACCTCCTGTGCAGGGTTGGGAGAGCAGTGGAGGAGAGGCTACACTCAAGGAGACAAAACCCCCCCACCCTGCTGAGTGGTAGCAGGGGCCTGAGGCTTGGGGGTCCTCTGCCTACGGGGCCCATTACCCTGGCCCTTGGCTTGCTGACCCTGGGGGGCAGCTTGGGCAGCCTGATATTGCGGGTACTGTTTGTAGGCAGTGCCCTTCCTCGGGTAAAAGGGCTTTTTACCCGAGCCCTTCTTTTTATGAGAAGGGGCAGAGGTCTTCCTCGACAGCCTTGTCCGTGTGAGGTGCTCAGTTTTGAGCTGAGCGGCCTTCTCGGTCATGGGCTTGCCAAAAAGGTTTTCACCTCGGCAAGGGACATCGACCAACTTGTCCTGAACCCATGGCTCGAGGTCCGATGACTGCAGCCATGCCTGGCGTCGAGCCGCGATGCCAGCTGCCGCAACTCGGGCCGAAGCCTCGAAGCCATCGTAGGCGGCGCAGGACATGAACTTCGAGCAATCCCGAATCCCCGAGGACAAGGACTTAAATCTCTGCAAGGGTTCCCCGGAGAGACCAGCAGAGAACCCGGCCAATTCCTTGGCCAGATCCCGCAAGTACATGCCCATGTACAGCTGATAGGACTGGACACGACAAGCAAGCATCGAGCCCTGGAAGCACTTTCTACTGACGCCATCGAGGTTCCGGGTCTCCCTGCCAGGGGGCACCGCGGAGTGCATCTTCTGGCTCTTCAGACAATGCATGGCCAATTCCACAACCATAGAATGGTGTGGTAGCTGTGCCTTTTGAAAACCAGGGCTCTTCCGGAGTCAATAGATCGAATCGACTCGCTTACTTAGAACCGGCGCCGAGGCCGGTGCCTCCCACATACGGAAGAGGAGCCATTCCAGCATCGGAGGAACCGGAACAGTAAAGGCCTCCTTCGGAGGAGAGTCATACTGTAGGGCCTCGAGCTCTTCAGCTCGAGGCTCCTCCTCTGGGTCTGCCGGAATAGCCAAGGTAGCAGCCATATCCCGGACAAACTCCGAGAACCAAGTGTACTCCGGGGCTCAGACTGCGGTGAGTCCGAAGGGACACACCGAGTCTTGAAGGTATCAGGAGACTCCTCGTCCTCCGTCTCCCAAGCTGACTCGTCTGAGGAGAAGTCAGGGTCCGACCCCGCGGGGCCCTGGAGCACCCGCCCCGACGCCGGAGGCTCCGGCATCGACACCCTCGGTCCCGAACGGGAGGTCGAGGGAGACCACGACCAAGGTAGACTCCGAGCCACGATGGACTCGAGTATCGGCTTGGTCTCCGGGGTCAACTTCGAAGTCGATGTCCCGGTGGTCGGGGCAGATGCGCCAGACAGGCTGGCCATCAGTGCCCGCTGCTGCTCCATGAAAGCAGACAATCTGCTCTCCAAGGCTGTCATCCTGAGACTCAGTTCGGGAGACGCAGTAGCCACCGACTCGGGCCCCGGCGGCGGCTCCCTGGGAGGAGAGTCCTCGAGGACTACGGGGCTTACGTGTCCAGCAGACTCCGGCTCCACGCGAGGAACATTTGCAGGCTTCTCGTGTTCCACGGGCCCGGGGCGACGGTCGGGGGTCTTAGACCTGGCCATCGAGGAGCCAGGACCTCCTCCGACGACGCCCTCGTGAGCCGCTTCTTCCTCTTACGTTCCCGGTCGGGGGACCCCCTGTCCGATGAGCTTCGACGGCGCTCGGGATCGGAATCCTGAGATGTCGAGGCCTCAGATGAGGTCCGGGCCCGGCCGGAGGCTGAGTCCGAGAAAAGCCTTTCTTTTTGCTGCTGGCGACTTCGGAGTGCCTTGGAAGACATCTTCCCACATGGCCCGCATGACTTAGGGTCGTGGTCGGGGCCGAGGCACCCAAAGCAGCAGTCGTGTGTGTCGGTGAGAGACATCAGTTTCTTACACCGATCACACTTTTTAAAACCGCTGGAAGCCATCGGGGAAAAGAGTCCCCGCGAGGTCAAAGGACCGGCCTTCCAGGGAAAAATTGAAAAAAAGGGCGCGAATGCCAGCCACAAAGGGCAAAAACCGAAAAAGAAGAATCGGGCTCGATACCGGTGTACCGAACCCGGCGGGAGGGGAACCGGCGTCGAACTGGGAGAAAAAATAGCGAAAATTGCCAAAAAAAATCTAATTTTAACCGGGAGAAAGGACACACGTCCAGTGGGCTTCACGGAAAAAAAGAGACTGAGGTAAGATGGCACCTTTAGGCGGGAAGGGAACCGCGCATGCGTGCCTGCATTCCCAAAGGCTTTCATAGAAAGCTGGGGAAATGCTCCGCTGGGGCTTCATTGGCGCCGATGACACCCATATGTGAGGACTGACTTCCTGCTTGGTCCTGGAGAAAGGATTGTTCTAGCACGTACGTTAGAATGCTGTTTGCTGAAGCTTAGCACACCTGTCTTATGCACGGCTTATGGCATCAAGACCTCAGTGTGAAAAAGGAAACAAACCACACTCTAAGCTGCATGTATGTTAAAGTAGAATCTATTTTAGAGTGTCTGTTTTCTTTAGGTATTTAGAACGCTAAGAAAAGTACAGTTGTTACAGCTGAAGGATTACATACTTAAGTGGTAAATCAACTGGATCTTGTAAGATTTATTCTTGTGTACGATTACATGGAGTTTATGTCCCCTGCTTAACTTGAACAGTCAGCTTGCTCAAAGTCCTGCTGAAACCAACAAAAAAAGAGCCAGTGGTTTTAACAGAGTGACCTCCAAACTAAGCGGGTGTTTGGATTGCTTTGCAGACAGCTACCGGAGACACCATTGTTACATCCAAAGCATCTGCAGTGGCTGCAGCCCGGCGTGCTGGAAATGCTGCTGAGAGGAAGCATGGCGACAGCAAAGAGAGCCTCATACTAGCTGGTATAGACATTCCAGAACCTGTCTTCTTCTGCACAATAGAGCCCCCTTCACTGGCCAGACAGCCAGGTACAGTGTGGCCACTACGACAGATCTGGCTGCCAGGCTTTTCTGTAATGTTGCTTATGTTGAGGGCTTTATTTGAATATCTTACAGTGACACTGTTGATGCTTGTGCACATGGTCATTGTGGGTTCTGTAACTGTCCTGAGAGCACCTAACCTCTGGATGAGACATGCATGCCAGGTTACCATTATACATGCTGCCTTTGGACTCTTTTTTACAGCACTGATTAGCAGTCGTGTGATGAACTCTACTGTATACCTCTTTTTGTTATATTTAATCTATTGCCTGAGAGATCAGGCTATAATTGTCTTGCTGTCAGGCTTTGAAACTGGCTGCCAGTAAAAGCCAAAATAAACAATAACTCTAGGGGTTTAATTAAGTGCATTTCTTTTTTTTCTTTTTTTTTAATTAATGGGTTTTCTATACCACCTTTTCAGGGAATCAGAGTAGTTTACAGTATAACAAAAACAATACATTATACCAATAAGTTACATTATGAACAATATGGTTACATTTTATCCTCCTCTCTCTCCTGTTCCATCTCCACTTTTAGCCCACTCCATGTCCATCTCCCCCTCCTGTATCCTTCCACGTGGCCAGCCCAAACTTTAGACTTATCATTCTGCAAATTTTTGAAATGCATTAAAAGCCTGTTGAGCAGCATCTACAGTAAGACTTGATTAAATGCAGATGTGTCTTTTTTGCCTGCAGGCATTGTACTGATTTGCTTACTAAGTGTTTCTCACACCTGTTAGAACAGTGTTAATCTTTTTAGCTTTTGTATTATTTAGAAGAAAAAGAGAAAACCAGAGATGAACTGGGATATGCGGCATTTGCAAAAGGAAGCAAATTAGGAAGATTGTTTTAGTCTTGTGATGTTCCTCTGCCATCAAATTTTGTTTCTCTGTTTCTTGGTGTGTAGATCTGGAATATGCATTAAGTTGCCTACAACTGGAGGATCCAAGTCTAAAAGTGAAAACAGATCCGGACTCTGGACAGGTAAGAGATGAGTCTATCTCTGGAAGTTGTCTGTGTGCTATGACTTAGATACAAGATGGTGCAAGTAAGCAGGGCCGGCCCAAGGGTTCCTGCTTCCCTAGGCAGACCTACCCACTGCCACCTTCCCCCCATTCCTCCCCTGGCATCCATCATCTTCCCTACGCTCCCACCTGGGGAAGGGGGTGGTACTGTTGGCCCCTCCACACTTCTTCAAAGCTGCGCAGAGTACACCACTTTGACATCGTATTGGGACTTTGAAGCATATGAATATGCTTGCTCAATTCCTGATGTGAATTTCTGTCAGAGGGGGCAGGAACAGCAGGTCATGAGTGCACACACGCACGCACGTGGGTACTTCAAGGCTACTGCAGCACCACCGAAGTGGCTTGCTCTGAGTCTTTGCACCGTTTTGAAGAAGGGTGGAGAGGTTGCTGTGCCACCCAGCGTGGTGGGCCGCCAAGTCTGCTCGCGCATTCTTGAAGATATAAAGTGCCATATACTTTCCTTTTCTCTCTTCCTTTGTGCTCTGCACTCAGTGAATTCCTGATTTGTCAGTGTCAGCTCTCAGTGGGCATGTTTATGGTGCAGCTGAGAGCATTGTACAATACGAGATAGACTATCTCATACATAATGGTCAGATACTTTTGGATTTGTCAGGGCAGTGATGTGTGCCTGTCAGTCCTGGGATAGGGCAGAGGGAGGGTCATTGTGATACCCTGCTGGCTGGAGAATAACGGTGAAGAATTCACTTTCCTTCCAGTCCTCAGCCAGAAAGGAGGACAGGAGAAATCTGACTTGAAAATAAATAACCAGAATATTTATACACCATACTGATGATTATTTTCTAGTGTTCTTTGATTGGGTCACATTTTTACCAATAAGAAAACAATTTTATTTCAGCAATTGGCACTACAAAGTATCAAGTAGCCAGGACTGAACGTTTTGACTTTGGTAAACTGTACATGTTATATGTTGTTGTATAGCAGCCTCAGAAGAAATACGTATCTCCAGGAACAAGCAGGAATGTAGTCTTCACATATGGGTACCGTCGGCACCGATGGAGCCTGCGCGGGAACGCTCTCCAGTGTCCAAAAGGAAAGCTTTTGGGAGCATCCCACCACGCATGCGTGCTGCCTTCCCGCCCAACTACCTCTCTCACTTCAGTTCTTCATTTTCCGCGGAGCCGACAGGACGTGTCCCCTGTCACCGCAGAAAATCTTCTCTTATTTTTATATTTTTTGTGGTGGCGTCTGCCTTCCGTCGACACCTACCGGTACCACCAGTGCTTTCTTTCTTTTCTTCTGAAAATAACTCAATTTTAGTGCTTTTTCTCAGGGATTTCTCCCTGCCCTGGTGCTTGGTGCCATTTTGGGCATTAGGCCCTCTTTTCCCTTACCATGGAAAAACCAGCCATTGGTTTTAAAAAATGTTCAAAATGTGGCGGTACAATTTCTATTACCAACACACATGACGTGTCTTAAATGTTTAGGTCCTGACCATGGCCCTACGGAGTGTCTCTCCTGCAGGAAGTTGACTAAAAGAAGTCTTCAAAATCAAGCAAATCAACTCGGTGCCCTATTTGCTTCAGACACGATGTCTGTAGCATCGATGTCTTCCAGGGCTTCTACTTCTTCCCAGGGATCTCAGGTAACTAAACCCAAGTCTTCTAAGACTAGCCGGTCCTCAAAAGGTAGATCTCCCTCTAAACATCGAGATGCCACTGGCATTGCCCTCGAGGACATTTCACCGGCAAAACAGCCCTGGCGGGAGTCTTCGGGCTCCAAAGCTTAATCGGGGCTCCAGGATGTTCCCAAGGCCTCGACCTCAATGGAACTACTGGTGCCATGCTCGGGGGTTGTGGCCGCTTCCACCGGTACCGACACCCCGGCATCGGCAGTAGCGATGGACTCCTCGCTATCCAACGTAGTCTAGCGACTCTTTTAGCTACTTCAGTACCGCTAAAGTCGCTGCAGACGGTTCCGCAGGCACCGTTACCGATGCAGGTACCAGTGCCAGTGCCCTCGGTACCTGTTTTAACAGGCATGCTTCCCCCGATGCTGAGCTTGGAATCTCTCTCCAGCATGGGGGATCAGGTACAGACTCGTTTCGGTACTGACATCGAGCGGTACTGACGCCATCTGCTTCAGGAGAACCCGGTGCTTCCTCCTTTTGAGTCTTCCGATTCCGATGACTCGGATGATTCCACCAGTACCAGAGCTGAACTTTTACAAGATTCAACTCCTTCTCCTCAGCGCAGAATGTCCCCTCCTGAGGATATGTCTTTTCATGATTTTGTACGTGATATGGCAAAGGGTCTTGCCATTACAGTAGTACCAGAAAAGGAGCCTAGGGCAGAAGAATTGAGAATTCTTCAATATCCTTTGGCTCCAAAGGAGGCAGCTATGCTTCCTATACACCAGATCTTACATGATCTAATGTTAAGAATGTGGGAAGCTTCTTTAACAGTATCTCCACATTCTAGACGTCTTGACATTATGTATCGAGTACCACTTTGTCCAGGGTTTCAGAAGACTCAGTTACCACATCATTCTATGGTGGTAGAGTCCGCCATGAGGCGGATTAAGAGTGCTAAAAGACTCTTCCAATCCACCAGGTCGTGAGTTTAGAACACTGGATGCCTTTGGTCGTCGATGCTTTCAGTCCTCTATGCTATCAGCAAGAATCAGTTCCTATATATTATACATGGGAATGTTTCTTGAACAGGTTACAAAAGACTTGGAGCTTTTGAACCCTTTTCTTCAAGAGGATAAACGGACAGATCATTTGACTTTGGTCAAACATGCTCAAAATGTCTCTAAGTTTATGAATCGTGCTACCTTTGACTGTTTTGAATATATTAGCAGAACTTCTGCTATATCCATAGGAGCACGTCGTATTGCCTGGCTCCAAGCTTCAGACTTGGAGGAATGGGTGCAAGATAAGCAGGGTAACATTCCTTGCACAGGAGAAAATCTCTTTGGCAAGGATTGGCAGCTCAAAGCTAATGAAATTGACACTGATAATATAACTTTAGACAGATTGTCAAATTCTACAGCTAACCCAGCCAAGAAAAAAGTTTTTCAAAAAAACTTTTTTTTCTAAAAAGAAAAAATTCTATCCATCTTCCACCCAGCAAAACACGTTCCCCAGAAGGGGCAACAACAAACTAGACAAAGAAAGATACAAGCTCAGAAGGCTCAGCAGACCCAGTCTCCTCAGGGTCTTTGACTGTTGTCTAGAGAACTTAACCATTCTTCCTGTTCTAAGCCAAGAACCTTTAAATATTCCAGGCCGTATCTGCCATTTTGCCAAAAGATGGCAACAAATCACATCAGAAAACTGGACTCTATCTATCTTAAGTCTGGGATACAAGCTTCATTTCCTCAGCTTGCCCCCATCCACTCTAATAAAACAGTTCAAATCTCAACCACCGGTCTCAGACCTTTTGTGGCAAGAGGTCACCATTCTTCTGGCTCAAGGGGCTATAGAAGAGGTTCCAATGTCCCAGCAGGGCACAGGATTCTATTCCCCCTATTTTCTCATTCCAAAGAAATCAGGGGGACTAAGACCAATCCTGGACCTCAGAGAACTGAACAAATATTTAGCCCGAGAAAGATTCAAGATGATCTCCCTCGGCACACTTCTTCCATATCTTCACGAGCAAGATTGGCTATGTTCTCTAGATTTAAGGGATGCTTACATGCATATCCTTATTCATGCAGATCACAGAAAATTCCTTTAATTCCTAGTCAAGGGAAGACATTTTCAATACAGGGTCCTTCCTTTCGGACTGGCCTCTGCTCCAAGGGTCTTCACAAAATGCATGGCAGTAGTAGCAGCATTTGAGGACTCTAGAAATCTTTTTTTCCCTTACTTAGACGATTGGCTCATTCGAACACCGTCGGCTCCAGAGGCAAGTCATGCTCTTTCCTGAGCAATGCAAATACTGCAGTACTTGGGATGGATCATAAACCTTTCAAAGTCCCAGCTCACCCCATCTCAATCCCTCAAGTTTATAGGGGCTCACTTGGACACACAGCAGTCAAAGGCTTTCCTGCCTCAGCCTCGCTGTCTGCGCATCATCGAACTAGCATCTCAAGCAGTGCTACAAACCTTCCTCACTGCCCAACAGATGCTTCGACTTCTAGGACACATGGCATCTACAGTCCATGTGATTCCTTATGCACACCTTCACATGCGAGTGGCCCAGTGGACCTTAGCTTCCCAATGGTCCCAGGTCTCAGGATGCCTGTCAGACAAGATCAGAGTTACCACATGCCTGATTGTGTCTCTACATTGGTGGCAATCTCTGGAAAACCTTACAGTAGGCTCTCCTTTTCAGCAACCCCTACCTCAGGCTGTCCTGACAACAGATGCATCCAAGTTGGGTTGGGGAGCCCACTTGGGTGATCTGTCTACCCAGGGTCTCTGGACCCCACAGGAGGCTTCTCTCCAAATAAACCTCCTACAACTAAGGGCCATTTCCAATGCTATTCGAGTCTTTTGCTTCCATCTCATAAACAAAACAGTTCTGGTGCAAACCGACAATCAAGTGGCCATGTTTTACCTAAACAAACAAGGCGGAACAGGCTCTCTGCAATCATGCAATGAAGCTTTGCAACTGTGGGCCTTTGCCAGAGAGCATCACATTCATTTGTTGGCAGTATACCTTCCAGGCATTCAAAACGTTTGGGCGGACAGGCTCAGCCGAGTCCTGTTGCCACACGAGTGGTCTCTCCACTCATATCAACTTGCTCGAGTCTTTCAAGTCTGGGGAACACCAGACATAGACCTCTTTGCAAGTCCACAGAATGCCAAACTTTCCCGGTACTGTTCCAGACTTCCAGCTCAAAATTGTCAGGCGAGGGATGCATTCCTGCTCCATTGGGGCCAGGATTTTCTCTATGCCTTCCCACCAATTCCCAAAACCTTATTCAAACTCCAGAGAGGCAGAGGTCGCATGATTCTCATAGCTCCCTGTTGGCAAAGGCAAACATGGTATCCTCTTCTCTTAGGTCTCTCTCGAGCCATTCCTATGGAGTTGGGGAGTGCTCCAGATCTTCTGTCCCAGAACAACGGATCCCTACGCACCCCAATCCCTTCATCTCAAGGCCTGGCTACTCAAGGCATAGAATTTCAAGATCTAGGTCTTTCACAGCAGGTGAAGGATATTCTTCTAGCTTCCAGAAAACCTTCCACAAGGCGTTCTTATGCTTTTAATCCCCTTAGTCCAGAAGGGACTCTACTGGTACCATCTCCTTCACTATCAGCTTCTGGTCTCAAGACCAATTCTGTTAGAGTCCATCTTAGTGCTATTGCTGCATCTCATAAACCCTTCGATGGACAACCAATTTCCTCTCATCCTCTTGTTTCAAGATTTATGAGGGGTCTCCTTTTAACAAAACCTCCCATCAAACCATCTCTGGTGGCATGGGATCTTAATCTTGTTCTGGGTCAACTCATGAAGCCACCCTTTGAATCTTTAGCTACTTCGGAGCTAAAGTTTCTTTCATGGAAAGTCATTTTCCTAATTGCTATCACTTCTGCAAGACGCATTAATGAACTGCAGGCTTTAGTGGCTGACCCGCCTTATACGAGGTTCCATCATGACAAAGTAGTCTTGAGGACTCATCCTCATTTTATACCAAAGGTGGTATCACCTTTTCATTTAAACCAATTGGTTTATCTCCCAGTCTTTTTTCCTAGGCCTCATGCCTCCAACGCAGAAAGAAATCTTCATACCTTAGATTGTAAACGAGCTCTGGCTTTTTATCTTCACAGAACTCAGCCATTTAGAAAGTCTTCTCAGCTTTTTCTGGCTTTTGACTCTAGTCATTTAGGACTTCCAGTCAGTAAGAGAACTCTCTCTAAGTGTATTGCAGACTGTATTTCCTTTACCCATCACAGTAAAGGAATCCCTCTTGAAGGCCATGTCATGGCTCATAATGTTAGAGCCATGGCAGCCTCAACAGCTAATCTTCGTTCAGTTGCTATTGATGAGATCTGCAAACCAGCAACTTGGGCTTCTGTACATACTTTCACTGCCCACTATTGTTTAGACAAGGACTCCCATCGGGATGCCTTGTTCGGTCAGGCTGTTCTACAGCATCTCTTCCATTCCTAGATAAACTCCTTCCCACCATCCACTTTGGATGCCTGAGGTCCCTGGGAGGAAGCATGGCCCATCTTACATAGATCTGCAACATGCTGGGGTCATCCCTAGGCATTTTTAACTGGGGAGTCCCCATATGTGAAGACTACATTCCTGCTTGTTCCTGGAGATAGCGTGGTTACTCACCTCTAACAGGTGATCTCCGGGAACAGCAGGAATAAGTCTTCACAACCCACCCACCTCCCCTAGGAGTTGTCTTTCTCTCTCTTTCTATTTTTCTTCTACTTCTCTCCTTTGGTATCAGCTTTCAACTCAACTGAAGTGAGAGAGGTAGTTGGGCGGGAAGGCAGCACGCATGCATGGTGGGATGCTCCCAAAAGCTTTCCTTTTGGACGCTGGAGAGCGTTCCCGCACAGGCTCCATCAGTGCCGACGGTACCCATATGTGAAGACTTATTCCTGCTGTTCCTGGAGATCACCTGTTACAGGTGAGTAACCACGCTTTCACGTGTTGTAAAATTCCCATGAAAGTTATCTTTACCTTTGTGTATCTCTGGCTCTCCTGCTGGATTCTTTTTTTAATGGTGCTCTTTATGATCAAATATAAAATGTGTATTAACTGTCCTTGGTTCTGGGCCACAGTGCTGTGACTCAGAAGCCCAATCTTGAAAAAAAAAACCACATTTGATTTCATTAATGCAAAGTTATCATCCAATTTCCTTTTTCTTTTTTTTTTAATGTATTGCTGACAATCACTGACAGTGCCCCTAATACAATACAAAGTGAATACAATCACATACAATTTTCCCCAGTACGGTTATTTTAATATTATATTCCTTATCCCTCCCTCCCTTCCCTTTCTACCACCCCCAACGCCCTCCCCAGTCCCTACCTTTCCTAATCCTCCCCTACTTCCCCCTCCCATCCCCCATGCATCCACATATATATAATAGCTCAGAGAACACTGGGACAATTAGTCATTTCTTATCAACAGTATTTTATAATTACACCAAATCTTTTAAAGGTTGTTAACCTAGAGTGGAGAATTGCTGTCAATTTTGTCATCTGATAATTTTTCATTTTCATCAGAAAACACTCATAGGCAGGAAATTCAGACCCTCTCCATCTGTTCGCTACAGACAGTTGTGAAGCACCATTCTCTGGAGGACATGGCCTTCCATGACCATGGCCAGAGCCCTCTCGATGCAGACCGAGGCAGAGGGAGGACCTGTGCATCAAAGAACTAAAGATTTTATAGTTTGAGTCTCCATCCAAGGAAACTCTCACGATGCCGGTGCAGCTGATCCTCGAGCGGCTGCTATTGTGAATGTAGGAGACCCTGGCGTCTGTGCTGGTGGTCAGCCGCCATGTACCATGTCAGGAAGGGGCCGGGGTTCCACAAGCACCAATTCCCACATTACTCCATGATTGTCGAGTCAACCATGCAAAAACTCAAAAGCCAGAAGACTTACTCTTCTGTCCCTCCTGGCGGGGATGCTAGAGCCCTTGATGCCTTTGGGTGCAAGTGCTACCAGGGCTCGATGCTGGGGTGTCAAATCCAGGCCTATTAGGTATACATAGGCATGTATTTGAAGGCCCTGACCCAGGCGTTGTCCAGGTTCTCAGTTCAATCGGTTCCAAGCTCTGACCTCCGGAATCAAGGACTGCTCAAAGTTCTTCTCCCGAGTGGCTTACGAGGTGTGACAATAAAGAAACAAGACTGTCCCATAAATGTTTTATTACAAAATCTACAGAGAAATTACACATTGTCCCCTTCAAAGTAATTCCCCCCCCCCCCAGGTTTAATGCACTTTTGCATTCGCTTCTGCCACTCTGGAAAGTCCTTCTCCTTGAGGTCCCTCAGTTCCCTCATCACAGTGGCCTTGATCTCTTCTACAGAGGTGAAATTAGTTCCTTTGAGCACAGCCTTCAGCCTGCGGAAGAGCCAGAAGTCGCACGGTGCGAGATATGGGGAATAAGGAGGGTGGTCAAGAGCTGTGATCTGTTTGTTGGCCAAGAACTGCCTCACACTGAGCGCGGTGTGTGTGGTGCATTGTTGTGGTGGAGCAGCCATGACTTCTCTCCACAGAGCCCGCCTGCTGCGCCGAACCTGGTCATGGAGACGATTGAGGACCTGTTGGTAGAAGTGCTGGTTGACTGTCTGACCCTCAGGCACAAACTCAGGATGGACCACTCCCTTCTGGCCGAAGAATGCGATCAGTATGACCTTGATCCTTTATTTGGGCATGCACGCCTTCTTGAGTCTGGGTGACAGTCGAATCTTCCACTGCAGGCTCTCTCTCTTGCTTTCAGGGTCATACTGGAAAACCCAGGTCTCATCTCCTGTGATAACTTGGCCAACAAACTCTGGATCTTCTCCGATCTTCTCTAGCAAGTTTTGACAAACATTGACCTGGTGCTCCTTCTGGTCGTCTGATAAAAGCTTGGGCACCATCTTGGTGCACACCTTCCGCATCTCCAGCTCCTGCACCAAGATGGTCCGCACTGACTCCCTGTTCAGGCTTTGCTCCTCAGCTATCATCCACACCGTCAATCTGCGATCACACCACACCAACTGGTTACTCTATCAATGTTCTCAGCTGTCTTTGTCGTGGAAGGCCGTCCTGACTTGGGGTCATCCTCCACCTTCTCATGGCCAGTCTTGAAGCATTTGTGCCACTCGAAGACTCGCGGCCTTGACATTGCATCTTCTCCATAAGCCTTTTGGAGAAGTTGAAGACACTCAGTTGGGCCCTTCTCCAACTTAACCAGAAATTTCAAGTTGATTCTTTGCTCCATATTTCCGCCACCTCCAGTTGCGTGACAAAGTGATGGAGCAGTGCGTTACAAAAAGACCTGAAAAAGAAAAGCAGAGTGAGAGAGATGAAAAATATTATAGCAGAATAGTGGCGAGATGTTGCACAACACAGTGACATAAGTGGTTAGCCAATTGCTATTGGGTCATGGGCGTGGCTGCCACAGTCTCGTTTCTTTTTTGTCACACCTCGTACAACGGATTTGAGTCAATGGCTCGATGCCAAACCTGGCTACAGTCCTCTGACCACGAGCAGTTGGTCCAGGACAAGCTGCTCGATGTCCCCTGCACCGGTGAGAACTTGTTCGGCAAACACATGGCTGACAAGGCAGTCTATATAAAAGCCGGTGGTGACCCACCAGAGGCTCTCAAAGAAGACTTCTTCCTTTCCCCACAAGAAGCCCTCGGGGAAAAGACCCCTGTTCCCTGGGAAGAAGAGACATTTCCATCAGAGACCTGTCCTTCTCAGGCCCGCAACAAGATTCTCACCCTAAGAGGCAGGACCAAGGGGCTCAGAAGCCCAAGGCTTAGAAGCCCCAGACCCTGGCTCAACCCAACAAGGGGAGAGCTTTTGACTCTTAGAGCAGGACCTACCCTCCCCTGGGAGACCCTAGCCAGCCCACAGAGTCCGCCTGGAACTCCTTACTCACAAGTGGGCCAAGGTCACCTCAAACCAGTGGGTGCTGCAGGTGGTAAAGGAGGGACACCTCCTCCAATTACAACAAGTTCCACCCAGATTCTTACCAGGAGAGCCAGTGCGATCTCTCCTTCACCAGACCCTTCTGCTCTCAGAGCTCACAGGTCTGCTCGGGGACAGTACTGTGGAGCCCATACCCACGCATCAGTGGGGGAAGAGTTTCTACTCAAGGTACTTCCTTGTCCCCAAAAGAACAGGGGGCTTCAGGCCTATACTAGACCTGCGAAATTTGAACAAGTTTCTGGTGAGGGAGAAGTTCAAGATGCTCTCCCTTGGAACACTGCTGCCCTACCTCCACCAGGGAGATTGGCTGTGCTCCTTGGACTTAAAGGATGTGTGCATTCACATCCTGACCCACCCCTCCCTCAGGCATTATTTACGGTTTGTGGTGGGAGGAGGACACTACCAGTACTGAGTGCTGCCCTTCGGCCTGGCCTCCTCGCCAAGGGTCTTTACCCAGTGCTTGGTGGTGGTAGCTGCTCACTTGCGCCTACAAGGGGCCTTTGTCTTCCCCTACCTTGAAAACTAGCTAATCAGGGTTAGTACGGCCTCAGAGGTCAGGAAGGCTGCAGAATGTACATCCCTCCTGCTGCAGCACCTTGGGTTCATCATCAACTACCACAAGTCCCATCTCACTCCATCCCAAAGTCTGGAGTTCATAGGGACGCAGTTGGACACGCTACAGGTCAAGGCCATCCTCCCAAGGGAAAGGGAAGACCACCTCATACAACTGGCAGGAGAGGTGCAACGCCGGCGGTCAGTACCAGCTCGCCTCCTTCTCCCCCTGTTGGGTCACATGGCCTCAATAGTCCACATCGCACCTCTAGCCTGCCTACACATGCAGACAGCCCAATGGTGCCTCCGCTCACAGTGGACTCAAGCCACGAGCAGACTACGGGACAGAGTCAGTGTCACCCGCCAACTGGCAGAGTCCCTCACCTGGTGACAAAACTTGCACCACCTCCAAGCGGGAATGCCATTCCAAGCACCCGCACCGCAGAGGACCCTGACAACAGACATCTCTCTCTTGGGTTGGGGGGTGCATTGCAAGGACTGCTGCATGCAAGGCAGCTGGTCCCTGGAGGAAACGCTCTTGCAGATCAATCTCATCAAACTCAGGGCAATCTTCCTGGCTCTGCAAGCGTTCCACCACCGCTTGCAGCACCAACCTGTGCTGATCCAGATGGAGAACCAGGTGGCCATATTTTATATCAACAAGCAGGGGGGCACGCACTTGTACTCCCTCTGCCGGGAGGCGGTGGCCCTTCTCTCCTTTGCAGTGTGCAAAGGCATGCTCCTGCGAGCGGTATACCTGCCAAGCCAGGCAACTGCCTAGCAGACAGGCCAAGCAGAGCCCTTTGCCCACACGGGTGGTGCTTGAACCTCAGTAATGAAGCAACACTTCCACCACTGAGGCAGGCCCGTGATAGACTTTTTTGCCTAACACGCAGCTACCACTCTTCTGCTTGTGCCAGCCACACCCAGGGAGAGTGGCGACAGATGCCTTCCTGATCCCATGGTCAGAGGGCCTGCTGTATGCATTCCCACCGACCCCCCCCCCCCCGTCACCAAGACCCTCTTCAAGGTCCAGAGCGAGGGGGCGTTGATCATACCCAGCCGCACCCAGATGGCCCAGGTAACCCTGGTTCCCTCTGCTGCTATCCCTGTCAGTGGCACTCCCAGTCCCACTGGGACGGGCCCCGGATCTCCTGTCCCAGGAGGAGGGCTCCCTTCTACACACCATCCTAGGGTCGCTAACACTAGCATCATGGCTGCTGAAAATGTAGCACTGGCCCCCTTCAACCTTCCAGGAGAGGTCAAGGAGATCCTACTGGCATCTCAAAAACCCTCCACCAGGCGGGCCTACACCTTTTAAGTGGAGAAGGTTTCCCGTCTGGTGTGTGGAGAAGGAGGAGAATCTCTTCTCCTGTCATGTCATTACCTATCCTTGCTGTGTAAATAGCTTATGTACATAGTTTACCCTGTTATCCAAGTTTGTTTCCCTGTTCGATGTAAAACCTGACAACTTGTCATTATGGT
This sequence comes from Ichthyophis bannanicus, assembly GCA_033557465.1. Taxonomy (NCBI): domain Eukaryota; kingdom Metazoa; phylum Chordata; class Amphibia; order Gymnophiona; family Ichthyophiidae; genus Ichthyophis; species Ichthyophis bannanicus. The sequence continues at coordinate 345,391,291 of CM066032.1, forward strand.
AGTTATGTTATGATGTAAACCGCGCTGATACCGAATAGCGCGGTATATAAGAACCTGTAATAAATAAATAAATAAATGTGCGACTGGTTCTTTTCAGTACCTACTGCTCCTGTTGCACACCGGACTGAAATCCAGCTCAGTGAGGTTGCATCTGAGCACCATAGCCGCACACCACCACCCTATCGAGGGAAAACCCCTCTCTAGCCAGCCCTTGGTCCCTAGGTTTCTCCGGGGCCTCCTGTTATCCAAGCCTCTCTCTTGGAAAGTGGCCTTCCTGGTGACCCTCACGTCCGCTCGAAGGGTGAGCGAACTCCAGGCCCTGGTGGCGAATTTACCATATACGAGGTTCTATAAGAAAAGGGTGATGCTCCGCACACACCCCAAATTCCTCCCAAAGGTGGTATCTCTTCCACCTCAACCAAGAGGTGGTCCTCCCCACCTTCTTTCCACGGCCTCACGCCGGAAGGAAGGAACTAATACTTCATACACTAGATTGCAAGTGGGCCCTGTTCTTCTACTTGCAGCAGACTCAGCCCATCAGAAAGCGCCTCAGCTTTTTGTGTCTTATGACCCCAGCAGACTGGGGCTCCTCGTGATTAAGCAAACTCTGTCCACTTAGATGGTGGACTGTATTACCCTCGCTTATGAGCGAGCTGGCCTCTCCCTTGAGCACCGGATTACAGCTCATCACGTGAAGGTGTTGGCCACATCGGTGGCCAACCTCCGCTCAGTGCCAGTGATGGAGATCTGCAAGGCCGCCATATGGTCTTCAGTTCATACGTTCGCAGCTCTCCTTCTGCCTGGAGAGCGAGTCCCACAGGGACAGTGCCTTTGGCCAGGCAGTACTCTGTAATATTCTCGGGGTGTAGGCAACTCCTGCCCTCCAACCCTTCTGTGTGCAGGCTACCAGAGTGATAGTGTTGCTGAACACTAGGGTCGTGCAGAGTCTCTCAGCATGGACACACCTTCTGCTACCCGATTGGTCACCATTGGTGCTGTCATAGTTCGGTCCTCGGCAGCCTGGAGCTAAGAAGTCCCATATGTGAGGATTGACTTCCTGCTTGTTCCTGGAAAAAGCATAGTTACTCACCTGTAATGGGTGTTCTCCGGAAGCAGCAGGAATCAGTCCTCGCAACCCTCCCTCCTCCCCTTCCCTGTGAGTTGCCCCTATACCTTCTTTTATTTTTTACTGCTGTCCTAAGTATGTCATCTGACTGAGCAAGATGGCACCCTTGGGTGGGAAGGGGTCCATGCATGCGTAGTAGCGTATCCCAAAGGCTTACTTTGAAAGCTGGGGAAATGCTCTGCGTGGGCTCTGTCGGCGCCGATCTCACCCATATGTGAGGACTGATTCCTGCTGTTCCCGGAGAACAGCTGTTATAGGTGAATAACTACACTATCCACTAATAGATGATTTTTAAACTTTGTTCCCCCACTCAAATCCTTCTATCCCTTCATTTTGACATACTGCTTTTGCAAATTTATTTATTTTATTTTTTATTTAAAACATTTATTAACTTACATATGCTACCGCATTCAAGGTGATATACATCAGTACATAAAACACAAGTACCCTCCCACCACCCATGGCTCCCAGTGCCGAGGAAGCCCCCCCCTCACACCCTCACAACCACTGCAGAACACTATCTACTGCCATCATTCGAGCTTTTCGAAATAGTCAAGATCCTCACAAAAGAGCAAACAACAGAAGGGGAAGTACAAGTTGATCCATAGGAATTCGCCGACCACATCAAAGACAAATTTCACTCCACAGAGCGTACAACACCCAGTGGGACCACCAGGACAGATGTACACACCAAGACCTGGGGCACATTCTACTCACCCTCAACAGAGCAGATATCCCACATCATCTCTACAATCAACACAAGCACTGCTCCTACGGACCCATGCCCAGTATCATGGGTCAAAGCCACCAAATCAAACTTCATTCACACCATACATAAAATAGTACTCAACTCACTCACTCAAGGACTCATGCCAAAGCAACTAAAGCTTGCCTCAGTAAGACCAATCACAAAGAAAACAACTCTCGACAAAAAAGATCCAGCAGCATACCGACCAATCTCCAGCATACCCTTCCTGGCAAAAATCATCGAAAAAACGGTTCAACTACAACTCCAGGAACACATCGACAAACATGAAACACTCGACAACAACCAACACGGCTTTCGTCCCAACCATGGAGTTGAAACGCTTCTGATCTACCTCTTCGACAGCATCCTAAGAATAATTGACAACACCAGGAATGGAATCATAATGATCTTCATCGACATCTCCTCAGCCTTCGACACAGTGGACCACAACACACTCCTGGAAAGACTAAAGAACACTGGTATACACGGTATCACATTGAAATGGTTCCACTCATACCTAACCGAAAGACAGCTACAGGTCAAGGTGGGACACAACAGTTCCCGACCCATAAATGTCCGTCAAGGAGTACCTCAAGGTTCCGCACTCTCAGCACTCCTATTTAACATCTACATCCAACCAATATGCAGCATCATGAAAGAGAACAACATTCAATACACAATATATGCAGACGACATCATGATATACACCCCGATATCAATCGACAACCCGGACTTCTCTAAGATAACAGACTGCCTTACCCAAATGACGAGTTGGTGTCAAAACAACAACCTCGCAATAAACTACAACGAGACCGAAGCTTTAATCATCACTCGGAACCAAAGCTTCATACACCCGCCAAATATCAAGATACAAAACACTACTATACCAATAAGATCAGAAGTGAGATAACTCGGAGTTACTCTGGACAATAAACTAAACCTTAAGCCACACATAGACAAAACAATCCAAAAAGTCTACTACAAGATGCGAATCATCAGGAGGCTGAAACCACTCCTCGCCCCAGAACACTTTCGTACCGTCTGTCAAGCACTGATTACCCCAATACTGGACTTCTGCAATCCGATATACCTTGGACTACCGAAACAAGCCCTCAAACCACTCCAGCTGGCACAAAACACTGCAGCACGAATAATATCCGGTACTGCAAGACAGGACCACATCACACCTACCTTAAAGGACTTACACTGGCTCCCAATCGGTGCACGCATCAGATACAAAACTATCATAAACCTATTTAAGATAAATCAGCACACATCAGCCAACAGCCTGCACACCCTCATACAACCAGACACCAGCACACGTCCTAGAAGAAAACAAACACACAACCGAGTCAGCACCCCAAGTGAATTCAAACACACACGCAAAGACACAACAGACAGAGCGCTCTCCATGGCTGCTCCAACAATATGGAACAAACTACCGGACGACTTGAGGGCAACTACAGACCTCAAAGACTTTAGAAAACAGCTAAAAACCATGCTGTTCATAGAACACTATGGACACATCATATAACCTAAGAGAATGTATAACAGCACAAGATACCGCCTAAACACTGTATGTATAGAAAATGTTTTTTAGCACCACTGTATATAGCCCACATTGTACATAGCTCAAACCTTCTAGCACACAATACAACATACACTCAACTAAATTTCACCCTCACTGCATGTTTAACACACTCACTTTACTCGATTGTTTGCTGTGATACCACCTTGATTAATAAGATAAGGCGGTTTAAAAATACTGTTAAATAAAATAAAAATAAATAAAATAAATCATCGCCTGTGACATCACTGCCACCTAGGAGGCAAAGAGAGGTCTTTAAAGCCTTCCAAACTACCAGTACTGTAAATCTGTTTCCTTATGCAGAATCTCTGGCAAAGTATTCCAGAGAATTGAGCTGCAATTACCAAAGCAAACAATAAAGGGGGATAAGGCATATCCTTACAGTGGTCAAAAGCAGTGTTTCTCCCAGCCCCTTCCTAGCCATCTGAATCAAATTCAGAACTTCGTAGACGTTATCCAATGTCGGTCTACATATCACAAATTCAGACTGGTCTGGTGGATCAGACCAAGGTAGCCTCTCACTCAAGCACTGGGCTAGTATCTTTGCAAAAATTTTATAAGCCTCCCTTAATAGTGAGATAGGGCGATATGAGAAAAGTTGTTCAGGATTTTTACCTTCTTTGGGGTTTAGAGTTACCCTTGTCAAACACATTGATGGCAGAAGACCTCCATCTGTAGTATTAAATAACTTAAAGAGGCCTCACCAAATGCTGAGCAAATACCGTATAACATTTTGAGGAAAACCCATCAATCCCAGGAGCTTTTTCACTGGACAAATTCTAGATAGCCTAACAAAACTCATGTATCGTTATCGGTTTATTCATAAGTTCCCTATCTTGCTCAGAGAGCCCGCAGAAGTGCCAGCAACACTCTACTTATAGTACCCCAAACATTCACCCATACCAAGAGCTCTACTTGCAACATCATCTGGAATACCCATCCTAATGACATCCACTCCCTTTCAGACATTGGAGATTTCTGTCGAAAACTAAATACACTGCTGTTCCAAGAATATTTTGGCTCGGAAACATAATGCCTCCGCATCCTGTGGATGAACATAAACTATTAAAACAATCCAGCTACAATGTTAATAAGTTCTTTTGTTCATAGGTTTCCAGAGTTATTGTGTTTAGTCTATTAATCCTTTCAACAAATTGTTCCATGTAACATTCACGTTACGCTTGTTCCATGTAAACCGCTGTGACTAGTAGATATGGTGGTATAAAAGAGTTGTTAAATAAGTAACATGAAGATATTTATAGCAGTATTTGAATAGTTGCCCACTGCCTAATCACCCTCTCCCCTGCTACCATGTTGAGTGTATAATTTATGATAAAACTTGACTAACTCCGAATGGATCTGGGTGTTTGATCTAATAACCTGTCCCGCTTCGTTTTTTAATCGCAATATAACATTCCGAAGCTTCATTTTCTTCAGCTTCTGTGCTAACAGCCTACTTGGTTTATTCCCATAGCAGGTTATTCCAGAACACGAATAAGTGAGTTAGATGTGCAGGATAGACGTTTTTCTCGCTAAAACATCTAGAACTGTATTCCGAAACCACGCAGCCCTGCACGCACACGGTGCTAGTATGGGAATCTCAGAACATGGGCGGGAGGGGGCAGAATAGGGGTGTGCCAAGCTGCAGAGACATAGAAAACATATTCAGGAAAGGCCCATGTACGTCCTGAGTGTTTCCCGCGGATGCCTACGTTATACTAGCAGCAATGTGGAATAAGGCCAGGGTTTAGAAAACTTTCTGCTCTGATCTTCAACATGTCCCATAGAGATAAATGGCTGTGACATGTCTGTATTGAACTGTTGTGTCTGCTGTCTGGGAGGGCACAAGATGCAGTTGTAAAGAATAGAATGCACAGGTGAGGGACATTAGTAGGGTTAAGGAACAACAAAAAACACCCCTGCAGAAATATAAAGCGCTGCAATTGTCTTTATTCTGGCGATGGTGACATTTGCTGTTGGTGCTAAAGGGGCTATTCTCAGCTTCCCTAACAATTCCAGTGTTTGAAAAATTGGAAATGTAGATGTAGGGATGGTATCAGAGATAGTATGGAGCAGAAACATGTTTGGCTGAGAAATGCAGATCAGATGTGGTGTCCTTAGATACGCCATGACATTATTTCTTCACAGCAGTTGTTCATAGGTGCAAGGCATGGTTTTGGCAAAGGTATGTTCCTTTTCGTTTCTCCGGGCCAGTCCAGGTACTGTTGGGTGATGAATCCCTTCTAGCAGCTGAGGACTGAATGCTGAAACTTTTGCTGGCAGATGCTATAGCTCCCTCTAGTGCCTGAAAGCCAGTCTTCAGTCCTCAGCAGCTGGAACGGACGTATCTCTGGCAGGCTCCCTGGAGAGACGAATTGACAGCTATAGTGAATTGATTTAGGTTCTTTTGTTTTTGCTGACCGAGATTAATACTAGGGGACAGCTCAGACTTTCAAAGGGGATCCCTGCTCACTGGCTCTAGCAGAGCACCATAGCGGGATTTCTCACTTCTCCCTTCACAGAAGTGAGCCTGTTCACACTAAAAGTCAGCGATCCTCTCCTTTATTTGTTTTTTTGTTTTCTAACCTTACCGGAGGCAGAGCCTGCTTCCGGAGGATCCGCTGACTCTCGGAGGGTGGGTAGGAGCTGGGAGCCCCAGTATCCTCTTCCCGGCGCTGTTCCTGTGTCTCCGTGCCTTGCTAGCAGCAGGTCTTGAGGCACATCTTGGGCTTCTCAAGGTAAGCGGCGTTCCTACCTGCCTTAGCCCGGTGTCAGCTGGCTTAGTTTTGCTTTCCTAGGTGTTTGGTCGTGGCGGTTTTCTCCAGCGGTTTTAGGCGGGAGCGCCATTTTCTTTTCGCCGGTGTTGCTCAGCGGCATTTTTCAGGCTGCATTTTTTGTTTTCGTTTCTTTGGTTTTTGGAGGCATGGAGGCTGCTGGATCGGCAGAGCTGTCGGGGGACCGGCTGCAGGCGCCCGTGCCGAAATCGGGGACGGCTGCGTCTTTGCCTTCAGCGGGTGCAGATTCTCCCGCGCTTTTGAAAAGTACCGGGAAAAGAAAGGCTAAATCTCACAAGTCTTCAGCTAAGGCGGAGAAGGATGTTTTCTTGCCCCCTGCAGCTCAGGAATCGGGGGATTCTTTTTTCTCACCAGATTTTATACTGGCTTTGCATAAAGCTTATCTTTTAAAGTTGTCTCAGCCAATGGTCAGTCCGACAGGGCTTCAGGAGACATTATTTCATGAGCCTGGGCTGTCTGATCGGGGAGAAAGCTCATCAGCGCAGCAGGGGGCAGGGATCTCCTCAGTAGCGATGGAACCTGATTTATCTTGTCCTTCTCTTCCTGAGGAGGGGGAGATTGGCTCTGAGGAAGGTCTTGAGCCCTGGCCTCTGGATTTAGAAGAGGGGGAACTCGGGCCTGGTGAGGACCCTAATGTCTTCAGGGTTTTTCGTAAGGAGGAGCTCGGAGCACTGATAGTTCAGTCCCTTGCTGCTTTGAATCTCGTGCTGCCAGCGCAGCAGCAGGAGCCCCTAGAGGATCCGTTATTGCAGGGGTTTAAGCCGGAACAGCGGTGCTTTCCCATGCATCGGGTGATTAAGAAGATGATAGAGTCTGAGTGGGAGTGCCCTGAGGCTAGCTTACGGGGGGGCCGTAGCCTTTCCCGTCTTTACCCGGTTCCCCAGGAGGAGAAAGTCTTCTTACGCATGCCAAAGGTGGACGCGCTAGTTTCGGCGGTCACTAAGAAAACAACAATTCCGGTGGAGGGCGGGGCTGCCCTCAAGGATGTTCAGGATCGAAAGTTGGAAGTCCTGTTGAAGCAGGCTTTCGACGCTAATGCCCTGGCGTTGCAAGCGTCAGTTTGCGGGGCCTTTGTGTCCCGGGCTTCTATCCGCTGGATTCAGGGAGAGCAGTCGGATCTCAAGCAGGAGGCTATCGCTCCGGACGGAGCCAAGCTGGAGTCTGCGGCGGCGTATCTGGCGGATGCCTTTTATGATCTGATCAGAATTTCGGCAAAGTCTATGGCGTCGGTCATTGCGGCTTGGCGTTTTCTTTAGCTGCGGAACTGGGTGGCGGACACGTCTTCCAAGTCGCGCCTCAGTAAGCTCCCTTACAAGGGGAAACTGCTGTTTGGGGAGGCGCTAGAGAAGATTGTTAAGGATTTAGGGGACAGTCCTTTCGAGGGGGCCCGTGGATTTGGCAGAGGTTTCTTCGGTGCCCTGCAGTCTTCCTCCAAAAAGCCGCAATGAAGGTGCGCAGGTCCAGCCGGAGATTCCGATAGGAGGCCGTTTGCAGGAGTTTCTCTCCGTCTGGACCACCATAACTTCCGATCTCTGGGTGCTGGAGATTATCCGCGAGGGTTATGCTCTGGAATTCGCTACTCCTCTGTCGGATGCCTTCGTGTTCTCTCCTTGCGGTCCGCGCGCGAAGCGTCAGGCGGTCGAGTTGACGCTGCGGCGTCTCTTGCATCTGCGAGCCGTGGAGCCGGTGCCGCTCGACCAATGCGGCTTAGGTCGATACTCGATTTATTTTGTAGTGCCCAAGAAAGAAGGGTCGTTCCGTCCCATTCTGGATCTCAAGCATGTGAACCGTTACTTACGGGTGCCTCACTTTCGGATGGAAACCCTGAGGGCGATGCTTCGAGCGGTGAAGCTGGGAGAGTGGCTGTCCTCCATAGATCTCACGGAGGCTTACCTACACATTCTGATCCGGCCGGAGCATCACCGTTTTCTCCGTTTCGCGGTGCCATTGGGGCATTTTCAGTTTCGGGCGTTGCCGTTCAGTCTGGCGACCGCGCCGCGCACGTTCACGAAGGTGATGGTAGTGGTGGTGGCTGCCCTTCGCAAAGAGGGCATCCAGGTGCACCCTTATTTGGACGATTGGCTCATCCGTGCAAGTTCGCAGACGGAGTCGGCGGCAGCGACAACTTGGGTCGTCCAGTTTCTGGAGCGCCTTGGTTGGGTCATCAACCAAGCAAAGAGCCAGTTGCGTCCCGCGCAGCGGTTGCTGTACCTGGGAGCGCTTTTCGATACCAACAGCGGAAAGGTTCATCTGCCGCCGATCCGGGTGCAGAAGCTGTTAGCGCAGGTACAATCCTTCCTATGCTTCCAGGCGCCGTCCGCTTGGAGGTACCTTCAGTTGTTGGGCTTAATGGCCGCGGCCTTGGATCTGGTTCCGTGGGCCAGGACTCGCATGCATCCGCTGCAGCATGCTCTTCTTTCTCGGTGGTCCCCTCAGCAGCATCCTCTGACTCGGTGGCTGCCTTGTCCGGACGACGTTCGCGTCAGCCTTCGGTGGTGGCAGTCCCCAGCCCACCTGCAGGCGGGTGTTCCTCTGGAGGATCTGGAGTGGATTCTGGTCATGACGGATGCCAGCCTCTCCGGTTGGGGGGCTCATTGTCTTGCCCAGATAGCGCAGGGCAGTTGGTCGGGGGAGGAGAGCACTTGGTCCATCAATCGCTTGGAGCTGCGGGCGGTTCGTCTTGCCCTCTTGCACTTCTCGGGTCTCCTCGAGGGGAGAGCGGTGCGCGTATTTTCCGACAATCTAGTAACGGTGGCCTACATCAACAAGCAGGGTGGCACGGGCAGTGCGTCCCTACTGCAGGAGAGTCAGGTTCTGTTTCAGTGGGCGGAGTTGCATCTGCAAGCTCTGTCGGCTGCCCATGTGTTAGGAAAGGACAATGTGCAGGCCGATTTTCTCAGTCGACATCGCCTGGATCCCGGAGAATGGGAGCTCAACTGGGCGTTTTTTCACGAGCTCACGTTGCGTTGGGGTCAGCCGGGGATGGATCTCATGGCGACTCTGGAGAATGCCAAGTCGAGCCAGTTTTTCAGCAGGCGCAGGGAGCGCATGTCGGAGGGCCTGGACGGGCTGGTCCAGCCCTGGCCAACGGATCTGCTTCTGTACATTTTTCCTCCTTGGCCGTTGTTGGCCAGAGTCATCAGGAGGATATCGCGTCACGAGGGCAAGGTGATTCTCATTGCTCCGGACTGGCCTCGGCGTCCCTGGTATGCCGATCTCGTGCGGTTGCTGATCGCGCCCCCTTGGCGGTTGCCTTCCTGAGTCAATCTTTTGTTCCAGGGTCCGGTGCTGATGCCACAGGTGGATCGGTTCTTGCTTACAGCTTGGCTGTTGAAGGGCATCAGTTGCGACGCAGAGGGTACTCGAACTCCATGATCGCGACTATGTTGCAATCCCGACGCCGCTCTACGTCCTTGGCATATGTTCGCATTTGGCGAGTGTTTGAGGCCTGGGCTGCTGACAGGGGCGTTACGCCTCGTGCCGCAGGGTTGCCGGAGGTTTTGGCGTTCCTGCAGGGCGGTCTCGAGAGAGGTCTGGCCTTCAACACTCTTAAGGTGCATCTGGCTGCCCTTGCCTGTTTTCGGGGTCGGGTGCAGGGTTGCTCGCTCTCGTCTCACCCGGATGTTCAGAGATTCCTTCGGGCGGCTAAAAACATCCGGCCGCCCTTCCGGGTTGTGGTTCCTCCGTGGGACTTGAATTTAGTTCTCGAGGCGTTGACGCGGCCGCCATTCGCGACTGGGTTGGACACTGTTCTGCGGGAATTGTCTTGGAAGACGGCCTTCCTCGTGGCCTTGTGTTCGGCTTGGCGGATTTCAGATTTGCAAGCTCTATCCTGTAAGGAGCCTTATTTGTGTTTTTCGGAGGAGAAAGTGGTTCTTCGGCCCGTTCCTTCTTTTCTGCTGAAGGTGGTCTCGGACTTTCATATGAACCAGCCGGTCTCGCTGCCAACCTTTCGGTCGCAGGGCGACACTCCCTTGGGCCGCACCTTGAGGGGCTTGGACATGGGTCGAGTGTTACGAAAGTATCTTCGTCGAACAAAGCCGTTTCGCAAGTCGGATTGTTTGTTCTCTATGGTGGCCCTCGCAAAGGACATGCGGCAACAAAGGCTTCCATCGCTCGTTGGGTGAAAAGAGCGATAGCGGGCGCTTATGAGGCTGCGGGTAAGCTGCCTCCGCGCGAGCTCCGGGCGCATTCGACTAGGGCGCAAGCGACCTCGTGGGCGGAGTTGGCCTTAATTCCGCCTGCGGATATTTGTCGGGCGGCTACCTGCTCTTCTTTGCATACCTTCGCTAAGCATTACCGATTGGATGTTCAGGCGCGTTCGGATGCTAAGGTTGGGGCCTCAGCCATTCTGGCGGGGCGCGCGGGACCCTCCCCGGTTTAGGTACTGCTTTGGTACTACCCAACAGTACCTGGACTGGCCCGGAGAAACGAAAAGGAAGAAGAAATTAGACCTTACCTGCTAATTGTCTTTCCTTGAGTTCTCTCTGGGCCAGACCAGGTCCCACCCCATGGGGCCGTAGAGCGTCGGTTACGTCCTTGGGGTCAGGGAGCAGTTGCTGCCTTGTACTTGGTTCTCCTTTTTGTCTGTGTGCCTGATACGGCTCAGCTGTGTGGAAGAGGATATTGGTAGGTTCTCACTTCCTGGGCCCTTATGCCTGGGATTTCTATGTCAGAAGTGCAAACAGGAATGGAATATATACCAAAAAAAACAAACAAACACTTGGGCGGCACGTTAAGGTCGCCTCCTTCGGGAGAATTGGATGTGGTTCAGGCCCGTTCTGAGTTTGAGCTCACCAAATTTCTTGAAGATTCTCAGGATACTATATTATCACGTGCTACCTTGATAGTAACATTTGTTTCTGAGAAGGATAAGGTTTTGGTATTACGTAGCTATTTTAAGAAAATGTCTTCCTTGTTTTGTGGTGCAATAATACAGATATTTCCAGATGTTTGTAGGGCTACACAGGTTAGGAGACAGGCCTTTTTGGCACTGAAACCTAGAGTGTTAGCCCTTCCTGCTTCCTTTTTTCTTCGGTACCCCTGCAAGTGTTTAATTACTTTGCAGGGTTCAAAATTTACTTTTATTGAACCTTTACAATTGGAATTGTTTTTGGTTGGTAAGGAGAGTCAGAGTAAAGCGTAGGGAGGGTTTTGGAGTGATTGTTTAAATGCTGTTTAGTAACTAGAGTGATTTAACTCTTAAGTTTATTCCTCTTTACTTATTCCCTTTATTTTTGTATCTCCCCGGTATAGAGGGCTAGGATAAGTGATGTTAGCAAGCATGAATTTTCTTTTATGGAGTGTTCTTTAATCTTTTTTTATTTGTATAAATGCCACTTAAGTTGCTTGAACTTTGCTTTTGTAAGTTTGTTGAAAATTGATAGATAAAAAAAAAAAAAAAAAGGTCGCCTCCTTAGCGGGTGGAGAATCCTACAGGAGACACCTTGCTCGGGGGCGTGAGCGATTCGGATTGGCGTTTGAGGGGGGATCCCCTTAGGGGGGACGTGCTTCGGAAGCTTTCAAGCAGCTTCTCGCATGTTTCCTTTCTTTGGGAGTTTTTGATTTGTTCCCATAGCGTTACTAAGTTTCGAGTTAGGTTTTGTGGTTCGCTGCTTTGTCAATAGGTGACTGGCTTTCAGGCACTAGAGGGAGCTATAGCATCTGCCAGCAAAAGTTTCAGCATTCAGTCCTCAGCTGCTAGAAGGGATTCATCACCCAACAGTACCTGGACTGGCCCGGAGAGAACTCAAGGAAAGACAATTAGCAGGTAAGGTCTAATTTCTTCTTTTGTGACTGCAAGTGAGAGTGTGTATATATGTATGTATGTGTGTGTGTGTGTGTGTGTGTGTGTGTGTGTGTGTGTGTGTGTCTTGCACGGGAGGATCTAGTGTGCTCTTCTGCAAATCTGGGGGGACATGAATGCCTGGCCAGTACCTGGACCGTAGGGATGACTGCAGCATCACCAGGTGCCAGTGTGATTGGGCAGAATAAATCAGAACAAGTTCTCTATAGCAAAATGTCAAAACATATCCCTGTCACTAATAAGGGACCCTCAGAATGAGAGCATTCAGCAGTGCAAACAGCACTGAGACATGTCCAGAAGCATCATCATTGGTCTCTAAAAATGTGCACATTTGTAGAGAGCAATGATAGTGCCTTTGGGCATGTATTAATGCTGTTTGCACTTTTGAATGCTCCCATTCTGAGGGTCCCTCTCATCAAACTCTTAGGTCAGGAGGTTGCCATTCTTCTTGCCCAAGGGGCGATAGAAGAAGTGCCTCTTCATCAACAGGGCACAGGGTTCTATTCCCCTTATTTTCTTATCCCAAAGAAAACAGGGGGATACAGACCTATATTAGACCTCAGAGAATTGAACAAATTCCTTGTCAAGGAGAAATTCAAAATGATTTCTCTCGGTGCTCTGCTTCCATACCTTCAGAGTCAGGATTGGCTTTGTTCTCTAGATCTCAAGGATGCGTACACCCATGTACTCATCCATCCAACCCACAGAAAGTTCCTTCGGTTCCTTTTTCAAGGAAAGCACTACCAATACAGGGTGCTTCCTTTTGGTCGGCCTCTGCTCCAAGGGTGTTCACGAAATGCATGGCTGTGGTAGCAGCATTTCTCCGTACTCTGGGAATATTCGTCTTCCCTTACTTGGACGACTGGCTCATTCGAGCTCCAACACAATCAGAGGCCAAGACTTCTCTATCCTGCACAATGCGTATCCTCCAGTATTTAGGGCTGGTAATAAACATCCCAAAATCCAGTCTGACTCCCACTCAATCTTTAGAGTTCATAGGAGCTCTTCTGGATACCACAAGAGCAAGGGTCTATCTCCCCCAGGCCCGTTGCCTTCGCTTAGTGCAGTTAGCTTCTCAAGCAGTGCTAAAGCCTCATCTAACTGCTCGAGAAATGTTGCAATTGCTGGGCCACATGGCATCCACCGTGCATGTGGTTCCATATGCTCGCCTCCACATGAGGGCAGCTTAGTGGACTTTATCCACCCAATGGACCCAGGCATCAGGGTGCCTGTCAGATAAAATAGCAAACACAAGTCGCCGCATTTTGTCCCTCCAGTGGTGGAGGTCCACTCAAAATCTGTTGCTGGGGTGCCCCTTCCAACAACCCTTACCCCAAGCAACTCTCACAACAGATGCTTCTCCAAAGGGTTGGGGAGCTCATCTGCAAGACTTCTCCACCCAGGGCACCTGGTCTCCACAAGAGAGTTGTCTACATATCAATCTCTTGGAACTCGGAGCAATTTTCCTGGCTCTGCAAGTGTTCCACTCCCTGCTCAGCTACAAGACAGTCCTCATTTACACGGACAATCAGGTAGCCATGTTCTATGTGAACAAGCAGGGGGGAACGGGCTCTCTGTCGCTGTGCAACGAAGCTTTGCGACTATGGGCCCTCGCCAGAGAGCATCAGATTCATCTGCTGGCAGTATATCTTCCAGGCATTCAAAACTCTTGGGCGGACCGACTCAGTCGAGTTCTCCTTCCACACGAGTGGTCTCTGCATGCAGACCAGGTGACCAGGATATTTCAACTTTGGGGAACCCCGGACATAGACCTCTTTGCAAGTCCGTGGAATGCCAAACTTCCCCAGTTCTGTTCCAGAATTCCGGCTCAGGGAGCTCAGGCCAGGGATGCTTTCTTCCTTTACTGGGGTCAAGACTTCCTGTATGCCTTTCCACCCATTCTCCTAATTCCCAAAACCCTGTTCAAGCTTCAAAGAGACAGAGGCCACATGATCCTCATAGCACCACGGCAAGTGTGGTACCCTCTGCTTCTACATCTCTCTCAAGCTCCCTCTCTGGAGTTAGGGTCTGCTCCATATCTCCTATCTCAGGAGAATGGGATGTTATGGCATCCCAATCCCCAGTCCCTGCATCTCAGGGCTTGGTTGCTGAAGGCCTAGATCTCCAAGATCTTCATCTTTCTCAGCAAGTGAAAGATGTTCTTTATGCTTCCAGAAAACCTTCCACTAGACGTTCTTATGCTTTCAAGTGGAAAAGGTTTACTATTTGGTGTTCAGAAAAGGGTCTTAACCCCCTTGCTATACCTCTGGAATCTTTACTGGAGTATCTCCTCCATTTGTCTAATGCAGGCCTTAAGACAAATTCAGTAAGAGTCCATTTGAGTGCTATTGCAGCTTCTCTTAAACCTCTAAATGGACAACTTATTTCCTCTCATCCTCTTATAGCAAGATTCATGAGAGGCCTCCTTCTAACTATGCCTCCCATTAGACCACTTCCGGTGGCATGGGACTTGAACCTGGTTCTTGGGCAGCTCATGAAGCCACCTTTCAAACCCTTAGCTACCACCTCCTTGAAATTCCTTTCTTGGAAGGTTATCTTTCTCATTGCAATCACATCAGCACGCCGCATTAGTGAATTGCAAGCACTAGTAGGTAATCCACCTTATACAAGGTTCCATCATGACAAGGTAGTCCTTAGGACTCATCCACACTATGCCAAAGGTGGTCTCGCCTTTTCATCTCAACCAAGAGGTCTACCTACCTGTCTTTTTTCCAGGACCTTATGCATCAAATGCAGAGAGGAATCTTCATACCTTGGACTGTAAAAGAGCTCTAGCTTTTTACTTACAAAGAACACAGCAACATAGAAAGTCCTCTCAACTCTTTGTTGCTTTTGATCCTTCTCATTTGGGACTTCCAGTCTCCAAGAGAACACTATCTAACTGGATTGCTCAGTGTATTTCTTTCACCTATCAGAGTAAGAACCTTTCTCTGGAGGGCCATGTCACAGCTCACAATGTGAGAGCCATGGCAGCCTCAATGGCTTATCTGAACTCTGTGTCTATTGACAACATCCGTCGAGCAGCCACTTGGGCCTCGGTTCATACCTTCACAGCCCATTACTGCTTGGACAAGGACTCCTGCCGGGATGCCTTGTTTGGTCAGGTTGTTCTCAAACACCTGTTCCATACCTAATCAACTAATACCCACCATCCCTGGTAGGATGCCAGAGATCCATGGGGGGAAGTGGAGCCCTTTTCAGGGACAGACAACTTCTGGGGTCTCTCCCTGGCACCTAAAGCTAGGGAGTCCCCATATGTGAAGACTACATTCCTGCTTGTTCCTGGAGATAGCATAGTTACTCACCTGTAACAGGTGATCTCCGGGAACAGCAGGAATTTAGTCCTCACCTCCCCTAGGAGTTGTATCTCTCTATCTCTCTCTTTTCCTTTCCCTCGCTCTCTCTCTTTGTCTCAGCTCTAAAACTCAACTGGAGAGAGGCAGTTGGGAAAGGCGGGAAGGCAGCACGCAGGTGCTGTGGGATGCTCCCAAAAGCATTCTAATTGGACGCTGGGGAGCGTTCCCACGCAGGTTCCGTCGGTACAGACGATACCCATATGTGAGGACTAAATTCCTGCTGTTCCCGGAGATCACCTGTTACAGGTGAGTATCTATGCTTTCTGGAATATGATCCATGTACCGGTGAAAAATAAGAAAATTGTCTCTTCCCCTGGTGGTGGAATCTCCAGGCATCAATCAAGCAATGGTGCGCTACAAAATTGTGGTAGCGCTTCCTATCCGCCCTCTTACCCTCCCTTTTCCCTGAGGCGTCTCTCACTGGATTCCACGTTAAGTTGAAATCTCCTCCACAAATGAGGTGACCCTCCCCCAACTTCCCCACCTCTTCATTCAGCTTTGTCCAGAATTCACTTTGCACCCCTGTTGGTGCATATACATTTACTATGCAATACCACTCATTTCCCACTTTTATCCGCAATAACACATATCTCCCCTCTTTATCCCTCACCACATTTTGCAATTGCATCTTTAATTTAGCATCAATCAATATGGCCACCCCCCCCTTTTTTCTTTTCCACTGTGTTGGATGCGTGTATACATACTCCATATCCTCTGGGGTTAACTAGATATTCTGTCGCTCTGGTCAAATGCGTTTCCTGTATAAGCACTAGCTTCGCCCTTTGGCGTGTGATTTCTTTATACAATTTTTGTCATTTAAATGGTGAATTAAGACCTTTTACATTTAGTGATACTATTTTAAACTCACCTTTGTACTTTGTATCCCCCTGCTCTCTGTGTCCTTACCCCTCCCTCCCTGCCTCCCTTCCCCGTCCCCCGTCTCCTCGAGGGAGATGCACCTTCCATTAATGATTGGCAATCAATCAGACCATAGCCTGCCTCAGCCCCTCTATCCCAGCTTCCCCCTTATCCCTTCATCTCCCGCCTGGTCCTCCCCTCCCAGCTTTTCCACCCCCTAGTGGCTCCTCCTCCCCTTCTCCCCCCTACGACCCCATGCTTGCCTATCCCCCCTTCACCCCGGTCCTCCCTCTACTCTAACCCCCAACTTCCCTTCTCAAGATAACAGTGTTGCAAAATATTTTCATAGACAGATCCTTACTCCCCCCCCCTCCCATTCTTCCTTCTCTCCTCCACCACTTCACCCACTCCTTCCCCTAGCCCTTATTTCCCCCCCAACAACCCCCCTATTTTTCTCAGCCACAACCCCTTACACAGCAATCATCAATATTCTTCAATACAGTCCCTGCACAGTTTGTTTTCTAACATATCTTGCCATTGTTCTCAGCTTCAACCGTTGCTCTTCTCCGTCGCTTTCCCTCTGTGGCTTCCTTTAGTCAATCTGTCCATCCTCCTGCCATCAGCTGATGCTCTGTGCCATCTCATGCTGTCCGCCCTCAATGTAGATGCCGTGTTGGTTTTAGCTTTGCCTGTACCGCCTGCCCCTTCCGGAAGATTGGATAGTCCCAAGTCCTTAAGCGCTCGCCATGCTTCCTCGCTTGTCTTCACGCACCGTGACATCCCCTTCACTGTTATCAGGAGACCGAACGGATACAGCCACTTATATCGCATGTCTTCCCTCCTCAAATATGCTGTCACCTCCTTCAGCTCTCTCCAGCGTTGTAATGTGCCCAGAATTAAGTCCTGAAACAATTCCAACTCATGCTCTTCCCATTTGAATTGCTTTAATTTTCAAGCAGCTTTCAACAATCGTTCTTTAGTTTTAAAAGAATTCAAGCATACCACAATGTCTCTTGGTCAATTGTCTCTTACCGTCCCCAATCCTCTGTGGGCCCGCTCAATTTGCACTGGTACCCCCTCCCCGCCTTCTTCTATAGCTGCAGCTTGTAACAGAGATCCAAATACTTTTATTATAACTTCATCACAGTTCTTATATTTAGGGTCCTCTGGGAGCCCTCGCACTCTTATAATACTTCATCTAGACCGGTCTTCCACATCCTCCGCCTTCACCTTCAGCTCCTCTTGCACTTGTTGTAATTCCTCCCATCCTTTCTGGAGGTCTGCTATTACTTCCCCGTGTTGTTCCAACTGATTTTCTGTTTCTTCTACCCGAGCTCCCAGTTCCGCTATATCTTGTCTTAAGGCTTGCATTGTCTCTTTAATTTCATTTTTTACACAGCTAATTTCAACTTTAAGTTCCTCTTTCAGTTCTGTTAGCCACTGCTTAATCATATCTGCTACTCGTGGGCCCCAAGCCCCCTCCATCTCCTCCTCCTGCTCAAGCGCACGCTCTGCCACCATTTTAGCCTCTTTTTCCCCCTCTTTCCCTCCTCTTGAGGGAACATAGGATGATCTGAATTCCGCCAACTTTTTCTTTGCTGACAGTCCTCCTTTTGATTTATCCATCTGCTCTCTTTGCTTCTCTGAGTGAGCTTTAAATCACTCTGGATTGTGCAGTGACTTTCCCCTTGCAGCTTGGGTCTCTTTCTGACTATCTTTCTGCTCCCTCTTTTAGTTCAGCTACTTTTGCTGTATTCAGTCAATAACTCAGTTTGTTTCTGAGCAATGTATGGAGTCCCACCTTTATTTAATTAATCTTGAGTTTCTATGCTATACAGGACTACCCCAGGGATCTGTACTGGGTCCGCTGCTTTTTGACATATTCATAAATGACCTGGAAAAGGGAATAACGAGTGAGGTTATCAAATTTGCAGATGACACAAAACTGTTTAAAGCTGTTAAAACCCAAGAGGAAAGTGGAAAACTGCAGGAGGACCTGGATAAATTGGAAGACTGGGCATCCAAATGGCAAATGAAATTTAATGTGGACAAGTGCAAAGTCATGCACCTAGGAAAGAACAACCCACACTATAGTTACTCGATGCAAGGCTCCACATTAGAAGCCACCACCCAGGAAAAAGATTTAGGAGTCATCGTGGATAACATGTTAAAACCCTCCACCCAGTGTGCAGCGGCGGCCAAGAAAGCAAACAGAATGCTAGGTATCATAAGGAAAGGGATGGAGAATAAAACAAAGGATATTATAATGCCTCTGTATCGCTCCATGGTATGACCGCACCTTGAATATTGTGTGCAATTCTGGTCACCGTATCTTAAAAAGGACATAGCGTTATTAGAAAAAGTACAGAGAAGAGCCACCAAATTGGTGAAGGGGATGGAAGGCTACTCCTATGAAGAGAGGCTAAAAAGGTTAGGGCTCTTTAGCCTGGAAAAGAGACGGCTGAGGGGAGATATGATAGAGGTCTATAAATTAATGAATGGAGTGGAACAGATAAACGTGGATCAATTGTTTACGCTATCAGAATATAGAAAGACTAGGGGACATGTAATGAAGCTACAGGGTAAACTATTTAAGACAAATAAGAGAAAATATTTTTTCACTCAACGTGTAATCAAACTCTGGAATCTGTTACCGGAGGATGTGGTAAGGGCTGTTAGTATAGCTGGGTTTAAAAAAGGTTTGGACAAGTTCCTGGAGGAAAGGTCCATAAACCACTATTAAAAAGGGACCCAGGATATCAATGCTTGACCCAGTACAAGCATTGTGGAACTTGTGTCTTTTGGGGAAACTGCTAGGTACGTATGACCTAGATTGGCCACTGTTGGAAACAGGATACTGGGCTTGATGGACCTCGGTCTGACCCAGTATGGCATGTCTTATGTTCTTATGGATCGTTTTGCCTTGCTGCACTGTGTTTTGCTATGTTGTACTCTGAGCCATAGAGACGTTCCACTCTCTCCGTACCTGTTCTGTGCTTTCCTCCTCTACTTCATTGCACAAAAATCACCTCCTTTTCTCTGCCTCTGCTTCTTTTTGATAAAATTCGCTTGCTGCAGCGTCGTCACTCACCAGCCCCCCTGCTGTTGACGCTCTCAGTACGGCTCACCCGATCGCCCCTCTGGCGTAACTCGTGGTTCCCCTATCAGGCCCCCCACTCTGCTGCTAAGATAAAGACTGCCTTTTGTTGCTGGTTCCCTTCTCCTGCTGTGCCAGCTCTAACGTTTAATCTGTTCCTTTTTCCCCTGCAGCTCCTGTACTCTCCAGCCTTCCTGCCGTGCTTGTCTCTTTTCGGCACGCTTCCACTCCGCTCTGCTTGATCACGTGCGTACAGACTCGAGTTCCCCGCTGCTGGTGTGCTCTGTTCTCCGGTGCTTTCTGCTGCCTGCACAGCTTCCTCTTAACTCTCGGGAGTTGCAAGATCTACTTCCCTTGCATTACCTCACTCAATTTCGCTTACAGGGATACTTTCCCCCTGTTATTTCAGGCTTTGGTGGTGGAGCTGTATCACACCACCGCCATCTAGCCCGATGACATCACTGGAAGTCCTTTTATACTATCTTAGAGTGCACTGAGATTACTTTGCAGTGTTCTGGGCAAGCAACAGACTGGTGTGTATAGTCTAGTTTGCATCAGCATTTATGTATCATCAGTATTCATGTGTAGTTTGCATTGGCACAACATGTCAGTGAGAGGAGCAGCTTAGGAGATGCACATTTTACAGGGAGGTGTGGCCGTTCGCGGGCATAGAAACATAGAAATATGATGACAGAAAAAGACCACATGGCCTATCTAGTCTGTCCTTCCTTGTTTTGTTTTTAAGGTTCTGCCTCTGTAGATGGTTTACCGATGTTCCATGTAAAAGAAACAGATCTTGCTCTGTCCCTTAACTTGTTCTTTGTAAACCGCACCTGATCCATGGGAAAATGCGGTATATAAGTGATTGTTAAATAAAATAAATAAATAAATAAATAACAACTACAACAGTCCCCTTTTTACCTTTAGAGATCCTCTGTCCCGTGCTTTTTTAAATTCAGTTACTGTTCTCATCTCTACCACCTCCACTGGGAGACTATTCCACGGATCCACTACTCTTTCCGTAAAGAAATATTTCCGCATATCACTCCTGAATCTATCTCCCTTCACCCTCATTCCATGTTCCCTCATAGCAGAACTTGCTTTCAATTGAAAAAGGCTCTCTCCCTGAACATTTATGCCACGGAGGTATTTAAACATCTCAATCATATCACCTCTATCCTGCCTTTCCTCTAAGGTGTACATATTAAGATCCTTCAGTCTGTCCTTATATGCTTTATAATGAAGACCACTAATCATTTTAGTAACCACCCTCTGCACAGACTCCATCCTGTTCACATCCTTTTGAAGCTGCGGTCTCCAGAATTGCACACTATACTCCAAATGAGGTCGCACCAAAGACTTATACAGAGGCATTATCACCTCCTTTTTTCTGCTAGCCATTCCTCTCCATATGCACCCAAGCATCCTTCTAGCTTTTGCCGTCGCCTTTTCTACCTGTTTTGCTACTTTAAGATCATCAGACACAACCACGCCTAGGTCCTGCTCTTCTTTAGTGGACAAAAGTACTTCACCCCCTATACTATATTGCTCCCTTGGATTGCTGCAGCCCAAATGCATGCTCTTACATTTTTTAACATTAAATCCCAGCTGCCAAATTCTAGACCATTCTTCAAGCTTAGCTAGATCCCTCCTCATGTTATCTACACCTTCCTGGGTGTCTACTCTATTGCAGATTTTGGTATCATCCGCAAAGAGGCAAACCTTACCCGACAGCCCTTCCGCTATATAACTAACAAAGAAGAATCGGACCAAGGACAGATCCCTGGGGCACACCACTGGTAACATCCTTCTCCTCAGAATGAGCTCCATTTACTTGTACTCTTTGTCTCCTCTCACCCAACCAATTTCTAACCCAAGCAGTAACTTTAGGGTCCATCCCTAGGGTGCTCAGTTTGTTTATAAGTCTCCTGTGAAGAACAGTGTCAAAGGCTTTACTGAAATCTAAATACACCACATCTAGGGCTCTCCCTCGGTCCAACTCCCAGGTCACCCAGTCAAAGAAATCAATCAGATTTATCTGACAAGACCTGCCTCTGGTGAATCCATGCTGCCTCGGATCCTGTAATCCGCTGGACTCCAGAAACCTCACTAATTTTCTCTTTCAGCAGCGTTTCCAATAATTTACTCACCACCGAAGTTAAACTAACCGGCCTGTAGTTTTCAACCACATCCTTACTTCCGCTTTTGTGAAAAGGCACCACATGAGCCTCTCTCCAGTCCTTTGGCACCACTCCCGACTCCAATGAGGCATTGAAAAGGTCAGTCAGTGGAGCTGCTAGAATGTCCCCAGGTTCCCTCAGTATTATCGGGTATATCCCATCTGGTCCCATCGCTTTTTGTCTACTTTAAGTTGAGCTAGTTTCTCACGAACACAGTCTTCTGAAAATTGTTCAAGATGTCCCTCTCTTCTGTTCCTATTTGTGGGTGTTTTCTGAGGTCCTGCTCCTGGTTCTTCATCTGTGAACACAGAACAAAAATATTTGTTAAGCAATTCCGCTTTATCCTTATCAGCTTCTACATATTCCTCCCCTGCACCCTTGAGTCTGACAATACCACTTTTGCCCTTCCTCTTCTCACTAATATATCTGAAAAATGTCTTATCCCCCTATTTTATTGCATTGGCTATTTCTTCCTCCTTTTGAATCTTTGCCTTCTTGACTACTTTGCTAGCTTCTCTAAGTTTTTCCAAATACAGATGCCTGTCTTCCTCTCTCTGTGATCTCTTGTATTTCATGAAGGCCTCCCTCTTTTTCTTCACTTTTTCAGCTACTTCTTTCGAAAAACATAGCAGTCTCCTTTTCCTTTTACCTTTATTTACCATTTTAACAAAAAGGTTGGTTGCCCATAAAATATCCCCTTTCAGTTTTGCCCACTGTTTTTCTACATCCCCCAGCTGTTCCCATCCCACTAACGACTCCCTGGGGTATTGGCCCATCTTCGCAAAGTTAGTCTTCCTAAAGTCTAAGATTCTCACCTTTGAATGGATTCTAACAGCCCTAGTCCTAATACTGAACCACACCATCTGGTGATCACTGGATGTAAAATGATCTCCCACTACAACATCAGAAACACTTTCACCATTGGTAAGCACCAAGTCCAGTATGGCCCCTTCACGTGTGGGGTCTGTTGCCAATTGCCTGAATAGTTCTCCCTGTAGAGAATCCAGGATCTCCTTACTTCTAGATAATACTGCAACAGGAATGTGCCAGTCAACATCTGGCATATTGAAATCTCCTATCAGTAACACTTCCCCTTTCCTAGCAATGCTGCTTATGTCTTCAGTTAAGTCTGTCCACCTCTTCCTCTTGTGAGGGAGGTCTGTATATCACACCAATGCAAATAGATTTCTCTTTCCCTCTTTCTAGTTTAACCCACAAAGTCTCCTCTCTCCCTTTTAAGCTCTGTAATTCCAAAGCTTTAATAGTAGTTTTTACATATAGTGCCACTCCTCCTCCCCTTCTTCCTACCCTGTCCTTTCTGAATAAAGTATAGCCAGGTATAGTTACATCCCAATCATGGTTTTCTGTGAACCATGTTTCTGTAACTGCCACTAAATCCAAGTCAGCCACTCCCACCAAAGCTTCAACATCAGGGATCTTATTTCCCATGCTACGGGCATTTATACACACTGCTTTCCATGTTACCCCTGTTACCCATTTCCATAAAGGTATTTAATGTATCACCTACCTGGGGGCTTTCACTTACCTGGGGGCTTTCTTCACCCATCCCCAACAAATCTAGTTTAAAGCCCTCTTCAGTAGATTAGCCAGTCTACTACCGAAGACGCGTTGACCTTTCTTGGACAGATGGATGCCATCTCTGCTCTGCAACCCTTGGAACAGCATATAGCGGAGACAGGCAGGATCGAAAATGCCCAACTTTTCAGAATACAGTGAGTGTTTTGCTGTGTATTGCCGTGTCTCATATTCCATAGTGCTTTGTTCGTGTTGCGCCAAAAACATTGATGTCCCTGATTCTGAAACCACTCGTGCATCTATCCACACGGTTGCGGAATCGCATTTAAATAGGGCCAATTTTCAATTTGGACATGCCCGTGGGTCAGACATGCATGTTCTGGAATTGGGCTCATTTTCAGAGAAACGTTTTAGCTTTTTGCAGTGGAAAGGCTACATGATTCAACTCAAACTCGCTCAGTTCAGCCCTAACTCTTTCCAAATCCCTAAGCACCTCTCACGTTATGCTCCTCCTCCAACTGCTGGATGATAGCATACAGGCTATTTGCCTTTGCCTCCTGTTAGAGCCAGCCCAACCACCAGGCAAACAAGGTGGCCTAGGGCAACGACTGGGGGGCAGCAAAGAGCAGGACATTCAAAGCTTAATTGATTTTTGACAACCAGGGAGGGAAGTGTAAGGCTTAAGGTTTGCCTAGGGTGCCAACACCTTGAACCAACTCTGGGTCCAGCCCTGCCTCCCAAATTTTTTTCTGATATGAAGAAATTAACTGGTATTTCTTTGGTATAGTGGGAGGATGCAGAGAGGGCGGGGGTTATG
Source organism: Ichthyophis bannanicus (assembly GCA_033557465.1). NCBI lineage: Eukaryota > Metazoa > Chordata > Amphibia > Gymnophiona > Ichthyophiidae > Ichthyophis > Ichthyophis bannanicus. The sequence continues at coordinate 345,415,219 of CM066032.1, forward strand.
TAATGGGACCAAAGTGCTCATTGAATAGATGAGTTTTGAGAAGCATCCTAAACGTGGACAGTTTTGTTTTTTCGATCGGAGCGTTCTGGGTAGAGAGTTCCAGAGGAATGGCTCATAGAGTTTGAATGCTCTGTTACAGGTGTACTGGGTGCTTTTGTTTTTTTTTTTTTTTTGTTTTTGTTTTTGTTTTTTTTTTTTTTGTTTTTTTTTTTTTCATGTGGTATGCTTAACATGGAGGGAGGAGTAGCCTAGTGGTTAGAGCAACAACCTTGTACCCAGAAGATCAAGGGTTCAATTCCTACTGGCACTCCTTGTGATCTTAGGCAAGTCATGTTACCCTCAATTGCCTCGGAAGAAAAGGCCTGGCAGTCTACTTCTGTGATACACTGCCAAGAAAACCCATAGGCAGTTGGGTTGCCAGGAGTCAGCACTGACTTGACGGCACTAAAAAAAAAAAAAAAAAAGCTTAACATGTCTATTGTATTTTGTCTTTTGTACAAGGGTTGGTAGCATTCAGTATTGATTGTAGATAATGTGAGGATTGATTGTGAATGATTTTGAAAGTCAGGAGTAGGATCTTGTAGCGTATGCAGCTGAGTAGTGGCAACCAATGGAGCTGTTTGTAGATAGGCGTTATATGTTCATACTTTGACGCCTCTTAAATTGTGCGTGCTACAGTATGCAAGGCAGTGTTTAGTGGAAGAGAGTGGTTTTTGGCAGCCCTTGGTAGACTGAATTACAGTAGTCAAAGTGGGGTGTTATGATTGATTGCTTGAAAAGCTGAGCAGTAGCTGGATGGGTCCAATAGAGGGCGGAGATGACAGAGTTCTGATTTAGTGATATTTATTTTGTTAAATTACTTATGTGAGGTTTAAAGGTGAGTTGTTGGTCAAGACTAATGCCCAGCTACCTGACCTTTTGTGCCTGGCTATAAACTAGCTATACATTTCCCATGTAATAACAGCTTTAAGGCAATCCCAAACTATTCCAGGACCTTGCTGCCTATTGTCATTAATCTCCAGATAATTTTCAATCTCCTCACATACCACACACACTGCACCATCCCAACACTGCAACTGCCAATGTAAAAAAATTGCTTTACTTTTAGCATTCCGGATCGTGTTTCTTCTCACTGCAGCAGACATATTTGTAACAGTTTCTTCTAATTCTCCTAAAACCGTTTTGCTCTTTCTGTTTTTACCAGACTATCCTGTGTGGCATGGGAGAACTGCATATCGAGATTGTTCATGACCGCATCAAACGAGAGTACAAGCTTGAGACCTATCTGGGTCCTCTTCAGATAGCATACAGAGAGACCATTGTAAGCTCAGCCAGTGCTGCAGGTAAAACGAGACCGAAGCATTAGGATTACAGTCCAACCTTTTTAATTTGTTTTTTTTAAATGGAGATTTTACTATACATCTTTCCCACCGTGCAGTTTTAAGGTTTCAGAAATTTTACCTGGAAACCACTACTAGCCATTATCTGTTTTGAAAAAAGACTGTTCTAATTACTAAAAGGTCCCCTGTGTATAGCTCTGATACCTGGGGAGAGGTCATGGACTGCATATACTAGCAAAGTTTTTCCATTTTGTGTACATGGAAAATGGTTTCATGCATCTGGCCGCTTATTCAGAATAATATTACAGGTATCTGTATATTAGAAATGGTGTATGCCGGTTCAGATTTGTAGTACAAACACACCGTATTCCACCAGTGGGTATAGTCAAGGGTGAAATTGTCTTTCCAATTATTCACTACTAGTTTCAATGCAATCGTGTGCAGGAAATCAAAGGCAAAAGTGTCATCCACCTGGAGAGATGGCATATCTGCTAGAGATCGATAGATTAGGTTATGAATCTGATCCATAGAGAGAGATCTTCTCGAAGATGATAGAGTTTGGACCTTCTTTCATATTTGCTGCGAGTAAACTTGTAAATTGGGACAGTGGAAAAGCATATGAGAGAAGATACCAATTCCTGTCTGGCATGATCAACAATGATTTCACTGTTGACTATGCCATTTGATTAACATGACTGATGTGATAAACACACGATGCGCTAAGAAATACATTGATTGCATAGCTGAAGCTAAGTGGGAAATATGTGTAAGTGTGCTCCAGAATTTACCCCAATTTGCATGTGTAGGAAGCAAGCGACACTTTGGCAGTCTCTTATTAGAGAGTAAAAATGAGATATTAATTTAGTAGATTTTTCTGAGGCCCAAGCTAATTGGAGTAGCCCCCATTTGCTCTGTCAGCTGGGGAGAAAGTAAACCAGCTTTTCATATGCAATTACATAATTGCATTCATTATGAAAATATAATGTAGTGGAGATATTGAATTCCAAACTAACCTCAGTAAAAGGTTTAAAAGAGATAGACCGCAGTAGCTGTCCTATATGCCATAGGCCTTTCCTTGCCATGGACTTCAATCAGTCGAGTTTGGATCTGTAACAAAGGGTTTAGCCAAATTGGTAAGGATATGGTTGGTGGATTGTCATCTTTAAGGAGTTTCACTAAAAAGTGAAATGATTCTTGAATTGAGGAGATCGTAGGTGGAGCCCTGGTAACAGATGCATCACACATCCCAATTAAAAGATACGATGGGATGGGGTGTATAAGGTGTTTTTGCAGTTGTAACCATATAGGACCACAGGAGTCGGTATATCCCATGTCCATCGAGCCTTGTTTGAGTAAGGAAGCATGGTGATATCAAAGAAAGTCAGGGAACTGCACTCCCCCAATCATTTTTGGAAAATCTGAGTTTTCGAGTCCCTATCCATGGTGTTTCCATTAGAAATCAATCAGGAGTTTCTCAAGTTGCTTATAAGAAGACAGTGGGAAGAGAACAGGAGTCATACCCAGCATGTAATTGACTTTAGGGTCCACCATCATTTTAATTGTTTCTAGCCAGACCCACCTTGTCAGCTATAGTGGCAACCATCTCAGCAGCAGAGATCTTACCGATCAAACGCACTCTGAGGCATTTAATTTTAAAGTGTCCTCTATCGATGGGCAGTATTTAATACCCTAGTATTTAAGAAAGGACAATTCCCACTGAAAAGGATAAGAAGCTAAGTCAGATTTCATAACATATTTGTTCAGTGGGAATAATGCGGACTTAGACCAATTTATCTTATAACCCGACAGATGAGAATAATAATCTAGATTGAGAATGGCAGGAATAGAGACAGGATCAGCAAATAATAGGATACCATCTGCATATGCAAATAGTTTGATTTGAGAATGATGTACTTTCAACCCCTTATGGAGGTAGACTGCTGAACTGAAAGAGCTAATGGTTCGAGTGCCAAATTAAATAGTAGTGTGGGGATAAAGGGCATCCTAGCCAGGTGCCACGATACAAGGAGAATGGATAGGAAACCTTGGAATTAGCAGATATACAAGCCATGGGGTGAGCATACATAACTTTTTTTTTTGTCACAGGGAAATACATCACAGTGGTATACATTACAACAATTCAGTTACAATATTCATCTCACAAGGAAACTTTAATCACTACTCAGCTGTGTTTTGCCATTATCCTCTTATTCTTTCCCATGACTCAGTTTTTTCCCTATAATATCTGATCCTCCCCCCCCCCCAGTACCTTTTTAACACATGATTACATTCAATCAGCTCTCCTCTTTCTTAACATTCCACACTTAAACCTTAAACAGCCAGGCAGAATATTTAGACTATATCCTCTCAAATTGCATCGTTCTCGCTTGTTTCAGGGCTGTCAACTTGCTCATAAAATATATATGGTGCATTCCTCTTTCCCAGTCTCCCAAAAGCGGTGGTCCTATTTGCCTCCATTTCTTTGCCATTTCCAACCGAGCTGCCAGACAACCCAAATTAATGAGGCTGCTTTCTTCTTTTTTAACTCCTTTTCTATGTATCCCCAATAATGCCACCCCTGGATCTATCCCAACTACCTTCCCCATCATAGTATCCAGAGTCTGGAATACTTTGCTCCAAAACACCTGTATTTTTGGACAGAGCCACCATATATGGAGAAAGTTCCTCGGCCCCCACACTCCTGCCATCATAGATCACTGGTCTCCCCATACATTTTTTGAATTAAATCTGGTGTCACATACCACCTATACATGATCTTATAGTTATGTTCTATTAGATTACTAGCTAGGAGACCTTTATACCTCTGGGCATAAATCCCAGTCCAGGCTTGCTCCGACAATACCTGCCCTGGGTCTGTTTCCCATTTCTTTTGGAATGATTCTTTTTCATTCTTAGACGTGTCCATAATGTCATATAGTTGGGTGATAATTCCCTTTATCTTATCTCTCAGAAACAACTTCTCGATTGGGGCTATTTCCTCCCTTAAACCTGGGATGATTCTCTTTTGGATATAATTGACCACCTGAACATAGTAGTAATAGTCTGAACTCTTCAATGAAAATTCTTCCTTAATGTTTTCAAACAATCTAACCTTAACCCCTTCCAGGAACTGACCCACATAACACAGACTACTTCTAGCCCATCGCTCAGCAAACCCACCCTTCATTCCCAGGGGAAATTCACTATTGCCCCTAAGGGGTACACCTTTAGTCACACACCCCTCACCCAACCACTTGTTCACCACTGGAACCATAATTGTAAAGTTACTTGCACAAATGGGTTAGCACACCTTGCCACCCTCTTATGTCCCCGAGGAATGCACAGAACCACCCTCTCCATTTGGACCCAAGGCCACCCTCTCCATTTGGACCCAGTCTTGATTGTCATGTATTCCACATTCAAAAACTGCCCTCAGCTTTGCAGCACTATAATATTTTCCTAAATCTAGGATCATCATCCCCCCTTTTACTTTATTCTTTATCAAAATGTGTTTGGGGACTCTCACTCTTTTTCCTCCCCAGATAAACTTCCACAACATTCTTTGCATCCTTCTTAGGAATCCCCCTGGTACAGCCCCCGGCAACGTGCTAAACTAAAATAGCAGCTTAGGCAAGATCATCATTTTTACCGCTGCTGTTCTCCCTGACCAGGTCAATTTCAGTCCTCCCCATCCCTCCAACTCCCTTCTAATCTTAACCTCCAGAGGTGTATAATTCGCTCCAAAAAGATCTGAGATCACCGGTGTTACTTGGATACCCAGATAGCGGATGCTTCTCTTAGCCCACTTAAAGGGGAATCATTTCCTCAATCTTTCGCTTGTTTGATCTGGAATAGATATATTTAAAATCTCCGACTTGGATTCATTCATTTTAAACCCAGAGACTTTCCCAAAACTCTCCAGCTCTCTCATCAGAGCTCTCAGCATTTGCTCTGGGGATCTGATGATAAACAATAGATTATCGGCAAACAAGGACACTTTACTCTCCCCCCTTTCCGATTCCAACCCTTGGATCTCCTCAGATTCTCTTACTGTCTGGGCTAATGGCTCCATTGTTAATACAAACAATAATGGAGACAAAGGACAACCCTGCCTGGTCCCTCGCAGAAGCCCAAAAGCCTCCGTATATTCTCCATTAATACGCAGAGCCGCTTGAGGGTTCTTATACAAAGCGGCCACCCACTCTAAGAATCTACCTGCTATCCCCACTTTCCCCAGGGTCTGGATCAGAAAGGGCCAGGAATCCCTGTCAAACGCCTTCTCTGCATCTATTGCCAACAGCAACAGTTCTTCCTTCCTACTCTTGCCTTTCCAGACAACATTAAGGACCCTCCTTAAATTATCCGATGCTTGTCGACCGGGTATAAACCCAGATTGGTCCATGTGTATTAAATGGGGCATTATGTAATCAGTCTATTGGCCAGTACTCTAGAAATTTTTTTAAAATCAGATCCCAGTAAAGAGATTGGCTGGTAAGACCCACATTGAGTGGGATCTTTCCCCTCTTTAGGTATTAGAGTTATTCCCGCCATCCTCATCGTCGGGGGTAAAGGCTCTTCCCTCCCCACTAGATTGTATAAGCGAGATAAGGGTCCATCCAGAATCGGTGCAAAAACCTTATAGAATCTATTGGGAAATCCATCCCTTCCCGGGGCCTTATGCATTGGTAGCTCCTTAATTACCCCCAGTACTTCCTGGACCATAATAGGCCTAGACATAATAAAATTCTCCTGTTCCCCAATTTTAGGTAATTGAATTCCCTCTAAGTATTTTTGTATCATCTCTTGGGTTACTGTCTCTTCGGACGTGTATAGTTCCCTATAGAACTCCACAAACCTAGCCTTAATCTCTTCTCTTTGCCTCAATTCCTTCTGTACAGAACCAGGGGGGGGGGGAGGGGGGGCCAGTCCGTTGGCCAGGTGGATTGCCACCCCTCCTCCTCCGTGCAAGAGGGAAAAGAAAAATCGTACATACACATACACCTCATGCAGATTATACTCGTACCTGGCACAAACTTCTCACAGATTCTTCTTGCAAATAAAATCCTTTATTCCTTATACATCCCAGAAACAAGCAACCAAAACTAACTAAATACAAAGTAACTTGGAGAATTTCTTCACCCTCCACTTACAGCTATAAAGTAATTAGAGAGATTTCATGTCCATAGACAGATCCTAGCACAGTGAAAGAGAAAGATATATGACAGTGTGAGATTCCTAGCTACACTCAAAGATAGACTTTCACATAGACATCAGACACATACTGTCACGCTCCCCTGCTACTGGCCTAAGGCTTCATAGTAGGGGTGACCGCTGTTTTGCTTCTGAGTGTCCTTTATACTATCTAGCAGCAGTGGTTGCTGGGATATGTTTTTTTTGCTTTCACTCTCACAAAAATGTGTTGTGGCACAAGGGTCTCTTGGAACAGATAAATTTATTATTATTGTTGGGTTTTTCCCCTCACAGAGGTTCTCAGGCAAATAAGCAAAGCAATATAATTCTTTTCCAGAATAAACAGAAAAACAGGAGCAAATGAAAAGCATCAAATAAAAGTGGAAAAACTGTTTTTTTACAGCAGCACAAAACTTCCAAACAACTTTGTAATTCTTCTTACCAAAGCTTGTTTAACATAAGTTCATGTCCACTCTATTACACATAGAACAGTCCATCTCAAAAGAACCAGAGGACTCAGGAACATCTGCTGCGTCAATGATCATGTCCTCGCTTTCATTCTCACAGCTCTGCCTAGGAGAACTTCTAGGCTGGCATTCTGGAATAGCCTTTTGCAGCTGCTCTAGAAGATTCCCTCCTCTACTAGCCGTGACGTCCTCTAGCTCAGGAGTTTGGTTAGTACGTAAGCTTCTCTTTATGGTTTCTACATCTGCATTAAACCATTTATTCCAAGTGTTTCTGCTAGGTGGTTTTACAGCCGTGCTATCGTGGCACTTGTTAGCACTGGCTTTTAGTTGTTTTACAATGTCTTCAACAAGACTCTGATTAGGCAGAAAATCCAACGTACCTTGTCTGCTATCACTGCCCGGTCTGTGCTTGGAGCTCTCTTCCCTTCCACAGGTAAAATGCTTGTCCCTGTCTTCAGGTAGCTCCCACGACGGCGTTGACTTAGCTTTAAGATAACTGGGATTGGACCCACCAGAATCCCTCTTGCCTGGAGCTGGGTTCCAAGACTTCCTCAGTTGCTGCCTTCCTTGTTGAAGTGGTTTAGACACTTGTAAAGGCTTTTCCCTGCCTTCTTGTCTGTCCAGTTTCCTTCTCTGCTGACAATCCTGTCGGCTGTTCTGGTACTGCGTGCTGTTCTGAAAGACTAGCCCTGAAGCTGGTTTAAAACGGCTTCCTTGTTCAGGCACGCCCTTCTGACTATCCAGGTGCACCTCGTTAGGGCTGCTTCCAGCTCTTACGTCATGAATCTGACTGAGCTGCATTCTCTCTGAAAGCTTCCTGCTGTCATGGAAACCTGGCTTGCTCTGGCTTTTAAAGGTGCAGTGCTCGCTATTTTGCCATTCCATCTGCTCAGGCATGCTTTCGGTACCACAATACCCACTCACAAGCAGACATACAGTAGGAATTTGCAATCCACCCTCCTCCAAAAATGGGTTGCAAATTCCTAATATTTTAAAAGTTCTGTCCTGTTATATAGTTTTCTTTCCAAATAGTCCCTTTGTTTTCGATTCCAGGCATCTGGATTTTCTCTTTCATTCCTTTTGTCCTGTCATATCTGCATCTGACCTGTGACCCCTATGGCCTTGTGTATAAACATGTGCTCAGGCCTTTTTCAGATTTATTCCTTGTTATTTGACCTTTTTCCCACCTATTCAACTTTCCACCTTGTCTGTTTTTCCATCCCCTATTTTTAAGACATATAGAAAATATATCTTATTAGTTCTCTGGTATTCTGACAGTTTCCACACTAGGCCTTAGTGGGCCCCATGTCATACTGACATAACCATGCTAAATGATGTCTTCTCTCTCCTGTGCTCTGTAGATAAGTGTGTTTTCTCAACATTGCTACCATCTGGTGTCATCTGATAACACCTAATGCTCATAGCATCGCATAACGCACATGCAGTACTAATTGCTGGCATTTGTACTGTTAACTCCTTCCCTTCTGGCTCTCACACTTCCCATGTCTATCTCTTATTTTATGAATACAATTCTGCACCTGCATTTTTTTCAGTTGATATGCTAGTAATCTACTTGATTTATTCCCATACTCAAAATGAATTTGCCTAAGCTTCTTGTCTGTAAACTTAATTTCCCCTAGCTCCATTTCATTCAGCTGCTGTTTATTGCTCGTTAGTTTTTTATTGTCCTCTTTATTTAACTGGCTTTGTTTTCGCCATTTCTCCAACATTTTCATACTTTCTCTCAGTTCTTCTTTTTTTAGCTTCTTTTTCTTTCTTAACTTGACATCCTAATGCTATAAATTTCCCTCGGACGACCACTTTCAGACAATTCCAAACTACCCCCATTGAGCATTGCCCATTATCATTAAACTGCAGATACTCCAAAATGGTGTCCGAAATCTGTTGAACAGCCCCTGGTATTTCTACGCCTCATTTAACCTCCATTGATCCCCCCCCCCCCCCCTACTAGCAGCTGGGTCTCTAAAATCCCACCACACTGGTGCATGGTCAGACCAGGAACTTTCACCAATAGTACTTCCCACAACCCAGGTCATCAGCTCCTTGTGGACCAGCAACATATCAGTTCTACTATAGGGCCCATGCACTGCTGAATAAAACGTGTAGTCCTTCTCTCGCCCATGCATATCCCTCCAGGCATCAATCAAACCCAGCCCCCTAATAAAAGCTTTACATTTTTTCCTCTGCCTCGCTGTGCCCCCCCCCCCACTTGTCCCCTTGATGAATCTAATTCAGGATTAACTGTTAAGTTGAAGCCCCCCCCCCCCCCACAATTAAATGACCTTCGTTAAAGTTAATTAAAATGGATTTCAAACCTTCATAAAAGTCGCCTTCGCACATAGTTAGGGCCATACACATTCACTATTGTATAGACCTGCTCAAACATCTTTAAATTTTAATAACAAATATCTGCCTCCCTTATCTTTTTTTTAACCTCCAAACATTGCCACTGAATTCTCGCACTTATAAATATATCTACCCCTCCTTTCTTCTTTTCATGGTGATTAGATGCAAACCATTGGTTTGGAAATTTTTTATTTACCATTCTCCTCTCTCCCCCACCCATTAGGTGTGTTTCTTGTATTAAAATTATATCACCATTCAACCTAAGCGCTTCTTTATAGCATAACTGCTGCTTTCTTTCAGAGTTAAGGCCCCTTACATTCAGGGATACCACTCTAAAATTATGTCTTGTATGACCTGCTGTACTTTTCCAAGAAGATTACTATTTCTAGCCTGCAAGGCCCCCCTCCCTCCCTCCTCACCTCGCCTCCCTCCTTCTCCCTCCGACCACCTACTCCAACCATCCCTTCATTTCTCCAGAAGGATCCACCCCTTTCCAATCCACTGAAGTGTGGGTCACTACCAAGAACAACTTTACACCTTCCTCCCCCATCATTACATATTCTTCTGCCCTTAGCAGAAAAAGCCCGACATTTCCCCACAGATTTACCCCCCCATCATACACCCGCTCTGTAAAAGCTTCAACGTCCTTAATCAGGAATCACCCGGGTGCTTGACATTTTTGGGCTTCTGACGTCTCAGGCGTCGGCTCCCCTGTGTCGCTCGCTGCCACTCCGTACTCACAAAACCCAACCTCTTCTGCTCCACTTCTTTCCCCAAAGGGACTTCCAGTAGCTCCGACCACCCTGCCATCTCCATTCCTTTAATAGCTTCCTCTGTTGTACGCGTAGTGGTGGTCTTTCCCAAAATATTGAATTGTAGCAAAGGGAAAAGCCACTTGTAGCAGATTCGTTCCCCTCTTAACCGTGCTGTAATATCTTTAAAAGTTCTCCTCCTTCTTATGGTGATTATCGAAATGTCAGCATACAGTTCCACTGGTTGATCCTCCCAGATCACTTTGCCCACTTTCCGCGCAGCTTGCATGACCGCCTCCTTTGTACTGAAATCATGAAAACATGCTACAATGTCTCTTGGCAAGCCATCTCACTTTGGGCCCATAACGCTATGTGCTTTGTCTATATCAAAACATAAATTCTCCATTAGTGCTTCAGCTTGTCTTAAGTTGTTCCACCAGCACTTTATAGTTGTGAGTTCCCTCTTTCTCTGAGATGCCTCTCAAGCGTATATTAGAGCGACGCTTTCCTGTTTTCCATATCCTCCAATTTTGACCACAGCTCCCCCAATTCTACTTTCGCCAGGTCGTTGCTCTCTTTCACAGAATTTAGAAGCCCCTCGTGCTCCTGTATTCTCTGCTCCATGGACTCAACCCATTGCCCAAGCTCGTGGATATCATCACTCAGCTCTCTGATCCACATTTTTGCTTCTATTTTAAAATTGGCCAGGTCTTGTCAGATAGTCCCGAACCACTCTTTCAGCTCTTCTTTCAGCGAGCTTAACTCGCCATCCCCCAGTACGCGGGTTCCTCTCGAGGAATTTTTCTCTTCACCCGCCACTCCATTTGGTGCCATCTTTGCTTTGGTTCCTGCTGCCCCTGGTGTCGCCTTAAACCTGAAGGTTTTCAGGTCCGGGCTCGGTTTTTTCTGCGCCATCACTGACTGGTTCATTCCACAGGGTAACGCCGACATTTTTTACAGCTTAGTTAGGGCATTCAGGCTACTAGTTGGGGATCTTATCTTCCCGACCTCGGGAGCTTCACATTGCTGCTGCCATCTTGGATAGTGACATCACTGGACTCCTCCCCCGCATACATAACTTTAATCATATTCAAAAAATTGTCACCTGGACCAAACCAATGAAGGGATTTTTAAAAGAAAAGACCATTTGGGCCTATCAAAGGCCTTCTTGGCATCTAAGGATAGTCCAACCAGTGGAGTCAGTAGATCTTGTGCAATCACTATTACGTTACACAGAAGCCGAGCACAATCCACTGTAGATCGGCCTGCAACAAATCCGCATTGATCAGTGTGAATAAGAGATGAGATCATCTGGTTGAGGCTGTTAGCTAAAACCTTTGCATAGCTTTTATAATCTGCGATAATTACATACTTTCTGAAGATCACGACCTGGGTTTCTCGTGAACAACGATAATGGCATCTGCAAAAGCACCAATTTTGGAGGTTTGTTGTAACAGGAACCTAAAGTTCGTGTGAAGATAAAGATCAAGGTCTACACAGAGCACTTTATAGAGTTCCACAGGTAGTCTATCAGGGCCAACAGCCTTACCAGTCACTAGTTGCCGAATAGCATGAACTATCTCTTATATTTGGTTTTCTGAGTCCAGCTGCGAAGCCTATAGTGGGGTCAAGGTAGGCTTCTCCAATGACTGGAACAGTTGGTCAGAATTCTTCTGATCGGCCATCAGAGCTGTGTAACTGAGTATAAAACATTCAAAAGTGCTCCAATATATCTACATCCCAAGTTACCAGCTGCCTGCTATCATCAGATTGCCTTCTGTTCCTTGAGAAGAGCAGTGCTGTCCAGAGCTCTCCCGAAAGGTGATTTTTGCTTTATTTGATGCCAAATTGTGAGATCTATTGGTCTGTCTGTTTGTCCCCCCCATATTTATTTATCTCTTTGTCCTTATTGGTGGGTTTCCTTACCTACTCCATTGCCGTAGTGTTTAAACTTTTTTCTTCTTAGTCTACCTGAGTGACTACCCCTCCCCCCTGCTGAGGTATTGTGTAGACCTCCATTTCCTGCATGTGGGCTTGCTCAGATTGCCTTCTATTCCTTGAGAAGAGCAGTGCTCTCCAGAGCTCTCCCGAAAGGTGATTTTTGTCCTTATACAATTCACGGACAGCCTACTGGCCAGAGACACTTAGGTTCTCGCCCACCCCACCCCACCCCAGGGGCTACATTGCCTATATAGTGGTCACATACGTGCCATCTATCCTTCCTAACTTGGGTTAAAGCCCACATCCTCTTCATCTTTTCTTCTTCTTCTTCCTCTTCTGGGGCTGCTTAATCAACATGTCGTGTATTCAGTGCAATAACTGCGGTAGTTTCATTCCAAGACGAATCATTTGGAGCCTAAGAGCTTGTCCTATGTGCCTCAAGTCATCTGCCATGCATGAAGAACTGACTCTACTAAGGAAAGACCTAGCTGCCATGCATAAAGAAGTGAGACTACTGAGGAAGGAACTGGCTGCAATGAAGCGCACCTCTTCTAGGATACAAACTGAACAAAGTCCACCAATGCTTCCACAAAGAATCAAACACCCCAGGAACAAATGGATCACAGTGGGTTCTGGTAGATTGCGACCTGTAATGCAGAGACATCCTACACATCAAGAGAGATCCCTGCACAATGCCTTCTCTGCCTTGGCTAATGAGGATGCTCAATCCAAAGAAACTGCAGGGCCCTTAAATGAGTCAGACAATGCCCAATCTCCTGCTAAAGCACTAAATATGAAGAAAACCTCACCAAACAGAAAACTACTACTACTTGGAGATTCCATTATTAGAGGCACCAACTTGGGAACACAGTTCAAAGGAGAGAAGATAGTCACCTGCCTACCAGGCTCTTCAGCCAGCAGGAATACAAACCAAGTTGTTGAAGTACCTAACGAAAAAAGTGAACACTCCAAACTTGATGTTATCCACTTGGGCACAAATGACCTGGCTAGAAACAGTGCCTCTACAGTCCAAAAGGACTTCCAAGCTCTGGGAGAGAAACTCAAGCCCATTGTTGCATTCTCAGAAGTTCTACCTGTTCTTGATAAGGGGACAAAAAGGCTGCATCGCATTAACAGCTTTAATACATGGCTCCAGACCTGGTGCAAACAAGAAGGATTCAGATTTATTGGCGACTGGGGAAACAGATGGGCCAACAAGAGACTATACTGTGCTGATGGACTACATCTCTCTGTCGCAGGGAAAAGAATCCTAAGTGAACAATTCAGGCAGTATGTGGATATGCATTTAAACTAGGAAAAGGGGGTGACGGATGTGGAAAGTCAAGATCTGCAAGCCACCCCCTGCAAAAGCAGAATAACATCAGAAACAGACACACTTTTAAACCACACATCAAAAACAAGTGGGAGGAAGTGGGCAGAACAAAATCAATGCAAAATACACACAAGCCAGGTAAATGCTGGAAAGCAATGAGCACAAATGCTCGAAGCTTAGCCAACAAAGGTCCAGACCTGGAAGCCCTATTGGTGGAAATTGATTTGGACATTGTGGCCATTACAGAAACATGGTTTAATGAATCACATGATTGGGATATAGCCATAGCTGGCTATAATCTATTCAGAAGAGACAGAGAAAATGGAAAAGGAGGAGGAGTAGCCTTGCATGTCAAAAGCAATATTAAAGCTACTGAAACGCAGGGGACATGGGGAAAAGAAGAAGCGCTCTGGATTGCGTTGGAACGAGGAGATGCTGTAGTCTACAGACCTCCGACTCAAATTGAAGAGAGAGATAACGAATTGATTATAGATATTGCCAAGATAGCCACAAAGGGGGACGTGATCATATTGGGTGACTTTAATCTACCTGATGTGGATTGGATTACTCCTTCTGCACATCTGGAAAGAAGCAAAAAAATTGTGGATGCTCTCCAAGATGCATTACTTAGACAAATGGTGATGGAACCAACCAGGGAAAGCTCAACGCTGGATTTAGTGCTCACCAATGGTGATAGCGTGTCAAATGTCTGTGTGAGTGCCCCTGTGAGCAACAGTGATCATCACACGGTGTGGTTTGAGATAAAAGCCATGGTACAGGCAAGCTCAAAGTCCTAAACTTCAAAAACACTGACTTCAATAAAATGGCCGAGTACCTAATGGAGGACACACGGGGAGGAAGGAGATAAGGGAAGTGGAATTGTAATGGGCTAAACTAAAGGTGGCAATAAAAGGGGCAACAGATAAATATGTAAGAAAAGTAAATAAAAACAAGAGGAGAAGGAAACCTATTTGGTTTTCCAAAGAAGTGGCTGCTCAAATAAAGGCAAAAAACACAGCTTTCGCAAAATTCAAAAGCTTGCAAACAGAAGAACACAGAAATGAATACAGGATCAAACTCAAAGAGTCAAAAAGAGAAATAAAGAAAGCAAAATCAAAAGCAGAGGAAAAGATGGCCAAAGATGTTAAGGGCAGCGACAAAACTTTCTTCAGGTATATTCGGGAAAGGAAGACGATTAGAGTTGGAATTGCAGGACTCAGAAGTGCTAGGAAAGGACTCGTGGAAAGTGACATTGAAAAAGCGAAATTGCTAAACAAATACTTCTGCTCTGTTTTTACTAAAGAAAATCCTGGTGATGGACCAGCTGTGACTCCCAAATATAAAAATGGGAATAAAATAGATACCACACCATTCACAGAAGATGAGGTGTTAGAAAAACTTGCTAAACTGAAAGTGGACAAAGCCATGGGACCGGATGGGATACATACCAGGATACTGAAAGAGCTCAGAAAGGTTCTTGCAGGACCGTTAAAGGATGTCTTCAACAGATCCTTGGAAACAGGAGAGGTTCCTCAGGACTGGAGAATGGCTGATGTCGTACCTCTACACAAAAGTGGTGACAGGGAAGAAGTGTCAAACTACAGGCCCGTGAGCCTTACCTCGGTGGCGGGAAAAGTAATGGAGGCGCTCCTGAAAGAGCGAATAGTGAACTTTCTCAAAACCAACAGGTTGCAAGATCCAAGGCAACATGGTTTTACCGAAGGACAGTCTTGCCAAAAAAATCTGATTGAGTTCTTTGACTGGGTGACCAAGGAACTAGATCAGGGGCATGCAATGGATGTCATCTACCTGGATTTCAGCAAAGCCTTTGATATTGTTCCTCATAGGAGGCTTATCAATAAACTCAGTAGCTTGGGGATGGGTCCCAAAATGGTAAACTGGATTAGAAATTGGTTGACTGACAGACAACAGAAGGTGATGGTACATGGAGCTCACTCAGATGAAAGGAAGATGATTAGCGGTCCAGGGTTCGTTCCAGGGCCCGGCACTGTTCAATGTATTTGTGAGTGATATTGCTGAAGGACTGAATGGAAAAGTCTGTCTTTTTGCAGATGACACAAAATTTTGCAACAGAGTGCACTCCCCCGAGGGAGTGGTTAACATGAGGAAAGATCTACAAAAGCTGGAAGAATGGTCTAATGCTTGGCAACTATGATTTAATGCGGAAAAGTGCAGTGTCATGCACTTGGGTAGCAGAAATCCAAGGGAAATGTACGCGATAGGGGGCAAGAGGTTGGTGTGCACGGTTCAGGAGAAAGACCTTGGTGTGATTATCTCTGATGATCTCAAGTTGGCAAAACAGTGCAACAAGGCAGTGGCAAAAGCCAGGAGGATGTTGGGCTGCATACAAAGAGGGATTACCAGTAGAAAGGAAGACGTACTTATGCCACTGTATAAGTCACTGGTGAGGCCTCACTTGGAATACTGTGTTCAGTTTTGGAGACCATATTTTGCAAAAGATGTAAAAAGACTGGAAACTGTTCAGAGGAAGGCGACCAAAATGATTTGGAGCCTACGTCAGAAGCCTTATGAGAAGAGACGTGAATATGTACACTTTGGAGGAGAGGAGGGATAGGGGAGATATGATTCAGACCTTTAAATACTTAAAGAGAAATAATGAACAAACAAACCTCTTCCAAAGACGGGGAAGCTGTAAAACTAGAGGGCATAACATGAAGTTGCAAGGTGGTAAACTGAAAGGCAATGTCAGGAAATATTTTTTCACTGAAAGGGTGGTAGATGCTTGGAATGCCCTCCTGATGGAAGTGGTGGGGGCAAACACGGTGACGGAATTCAAAACGGCATGGGGCAAACACAGTGGATCCCCTTTACAGTAATAGGATAAAAACAAAATAAACTGAAACATGTAACTTCTGAACCATCTAACATCTCAACAAATAGGGGTGTCCTACATGAAGTGGTGGGTTCACCCCTAAACAAAGACATGGGGAGGGGTGGCCTGCACCTACTCTTGCCAGGCAGACTAGATGGACCATGCTGGTCTTTATCTGCCATCATCTACTATGTTACTATCAGAAATAGCCGCAAAGCAAGTTGCCTCCTTCTGGGCTTTCAGTGTATTAGCTAAGAGTCAACCCGATTTTTTTCCATTTGGCGTAGTAGCGACTGTTTTGCACATGAGTAATTTGTTTCATCTCTCTACTCATAATGATGGTATATTGATAGTGCAATTTTTGCAGGCGCAGTAATATGGTTGGATCAACTGTTTTGAATAGTAACTGCTCCTTTGTGCAGATTTGTTGCGAGAGATGTTGCAATGCCTTTTTCTCTGGTGAGCTGTCTCGATAGAAAAGCTCATTATGGTGGCCCGTATGCTAGCCTTAAAGGCCTTCCACCAGGTGCAAATAGGTGTATCAAAATATGTATTAATGGTGGTTTTCAAAGAATTTAGGAAAGTTGTTTACAGTGGTCCACCATGGATTTAAGTAGATCTGGGAAAATATGAATTTGATTCCCTTCAAACATAAGCGGCAAGTACTGTCATGCAGCTTGCAAAGACTGCAAAGCATGTGGATATTGAAGCATTTTTAAGACAAATGATTAAGGATACCTGGCTTGCTGGGAATGGTGTGAAGGGGTGCAGTATGCACGCTAAATCTCCATAGGCCACGTCAATTCAAGGTGTTGCATTTTTAGTAGAGGATCTTCCAGGAAGACCACAGGATCGTTCCCCTTTGCACCTTCTGGGATATCAGGTATCCATATATTTGTTCCTTCTCATGCGATTGTTCAGATCTTCAAATTGGTATTCCAAGTTGGCAAGGCGTTTGGTGTTCTTAGGAACTTGTTGTAGCCTCTCCTCGTGGCTAGCAATGGTAGTGTCTACTGTGTCTGGACGGGAGGTTACTGCAGTAAGTTGCATTTTTAGATCTACAATTTCAGAGCGCACTGAATCCAGCGCCTCACCATTTGCAGCTACCAGGTCTTGCACAAGACGGATTTCAGCCAATAATTCCCTCAGGCCATCATCAGGTTCTTTTGCGGCAGTCATTTTCTGTGGTGACAAGGGCTCCTGTTTAGAGTGTTTCGTGCCTTGATTTATTCCCGGAGAGTATGTCGCCTTATCAGGAAGTGATTCCAATTGTATAACGCCGTGAACAGAGTGTTAGAGTGAGGGGAGAGCAGGATTCAAAGCAAAACCCTCAGATGATCCTCTACGCCAGACGGGAGAGGTGAGGTTGGAAATGGTCTGGGATGGCTTTAAAGCATATCTCCAGAGAAGGTTCATCATGTGGGTTTCTAGGAAGAAAGATTTGCAGTTGTAGGCCTTGGAGAGGGGTTTTGTGCAGGTCAGGGATTTGGAGAGATTGTATCAGATGCAAGGGGACAAAGATAGCTAGTGGACGTTGGAAAAAGCCCAAACAAGGGGGAGAAACCTCCAGATGGAGGAACTGAACTATAAGTTGCAATGTATGTGGCAGAGGTACTATGAGCTTTGAAACAAGCCAAAGCGCCTAACAAGACCATAAGGCGGCGGTTTGGTTCCAGAAGGGGGGATGAGCCTGGGTGGTTGGTGATGAAGCTATAAGGGAAGAATTTTGGAATTTCTACAGCGGACTATATCGTAGTGAGGGAGGGGAGAGTCCAGAGAAAGTGGCTAGCTACTTAGAGGGGGTGCTTTTGCCAGAGCTTACTGAGGAAGCCAGGGTCAAACCCAATTGCTATTACAGGGCATCATTCATGGGTTAGTAAATGATTAATCACCGGGTTTGGATGGTCTTTCCGCAAGAGTGTATGAGGTTTAGTGATTACTTAATGCCAATATTGGTAGATGTGTTTAATGAGGTGCTGGAGGGCGGCCAGTTGCCTCCTTTGTTGGGGAAAGTGGGGATTAGCATTCTTCCTAAGCTGGGAAAGGATGCGACCTGTTGTGCATCATATTGACCCATTTCGCTCTTGAATTTAGATGTGAAAATTCTTACAAAGGTATTGGTGAATCGTTTGGAAGGGTTATGCCAACCCTAATAAATGCTAATCAAACTAGATTTATAAGGGTAAGGCAAGCAGCGGACAATATGAAGAGGGCCCTAAACTTGTTTTGGGTGGCCCTGGAAGAAATGTTACGTGTCATGGCCATAACTGTGGGTGCTGAGAAAGCTTTTAATAGGGTGGGCTGGGATTTTCTCTGAGCAATGATGAAGAAATTTGGGGTGGGGGAGAACTTTTATTTGGGTACGGAGTCTGTATGCCTGGCCTCAAACAGCGATAAAGATGAATGAGGGATATTCAGAGTTCTTTGGGTTGGAACGAGGCATGCGGTAAGGATTCCCACTTTTCCCATTGCTGTTTGTGCTTTCCATAGAGCCCATGGCTGAGAGAATTAGGGCAAGGGAAGATATTGTTGGGATCAGTGTAGGGGAAGAACAGCACAAAATCTCACTGTTTGCATACCACGTCTTGATGGTGATCGGGAGCCAGAGACCTTATTGTGGGTCTTGCAGGAGGAATTGGATTGGTTTTGCAGGGTTGCTGGTTTCAAGGTCAATCTTGATAAAACCGAGGGATTGAATGTAGCACGTTCTGGGGCCGAGGTGGTGTTTTTGAAGGATGCTTTCCCTTTTAGTAGGCATCTCGGTACTTGACCTATTTGGGGGTAAAGATTGGGCTGAATTATACAAAATTATACCAGATGAACTATCCACTCTTGTGGAGCGGGATTCTTGATGAGTTGGAGAGTTGGCTGAGGCTTCCTCTGTCCTGGTTGGGACGTATAGTGTGCATAAAGATGATCACCTTTCCCAAGGTGCTGTACTACTTTCAGACGCTGCCTGTAGAGGTTCCCAGGGGAGAGCTGGAGAGGATCCAGTGCAAGAGTTTTCACTATATCTGGTAAAAAGGGCCCCTCGAGGGTAGCAAGATCAGTGCTTTATCGCTCTAAGAAACAGGGAGGGTTGGCAGTGCCTGACCTCTACTGGTACTATGTAATGGCAGAATTGAACAATGTAGTGTGTTGGATAGAGGGCCATGGGAGGAGGTGGATACAAATTGAAGATTTCTATACCAAGGGTATCCCGTTAAAGCATCTGATGTGGGTGTTGGGGAAAGGGGTTAGTTAAGTAATCCTTATGTGGGATATATAGACACGATGTGGTGATGGCGGCTGCCTTGTTGTGAGCAGCTGTGAGGGAGATTATCCATATTGCAACCCATTAGATATAATGCAGAGTTTGACCTGGAGTTGGTTGATCCAATGCTCAAGTGATGGGAGAGAGAGGCATTGGGTTCCCTGATTCAGATGTGCTCAGCTGGGAAGGTGTTTTCCTTTTCTGATCTTCGGGAGGATTTTGAATTGGGGCCAAGGGACTTTTATGGGTACTTGCAAGTTAGACTTTGGTTGGGGGCTAGGCAGAGGAGTATTTCCAAAATATGTAAGTTATTGGCAGAGTAGGCAGGGACAAAGGCAACATTTTAGCTGTAGTGGGAATGTGACTTGGGTAGACAGCTGGATGATCAGCTCTGGGAGGAAGACTTTTAGAGGGATGGGCAGGGGTTCAGTCTCGGCACGTCTCCACCTTGCTGCTCCTTATGACTGGAACCAACTACCTGAGTCTGTGCGTCAGGCTTCATCTCTGGTCCTTTTCAAATCCAGGCTGAAAACTCGCCTCTTCGAGATTGCTTTTGGATCCTGATCCATTTAGTCTCCTCTGTGTTTCCTTACCATTCCCCTAGATATATCCTTGTCCTCAGCTGTTGTGTTGTCTGTCTTGACTAGACTGTAAGCTCTGATGAGCTGGAACTGTCTTTTACATGTGTCTGTACAGTGCTGCGTATGCCTTGTAGC
The DNA here is from genome assembly GCA_033557465.1 of Ichthyophis bannanicus. Classification (NCBI taxonomy): domain Eukaryota; kingdom Metazoa; phylum Chordata; class Amphibia; order Gymnophiona; family Ichthyophiidae; genus Ichthyophis; species Ichthyophis bannanicus. The sequence goes on from CM066032.1 coordinate 345,435,432, forward strand.
GCTATACAAATGATAAATAGTAGTAGTATTTGTTGAAAATGGATATAAAGTAATGTACTGCTGGTACTTGACCCCGACCAAACTCCTTAGAGTGATCAAGGGGTACAGGATACTTGTTGGAGAGGGTGCGGGGCAGTGGGCGATTTTTGTCATGTGGTGGGGATGCCCACGTATAGCAGAGTTTTGGGAGTGCATCAGGGTTGCGGTTAAAGAGCTGCTGGGATCTGATGTTGAGTGGGGAATAGAAGGGATGTTGGGTATAGCGGGAGAGATTTGGCAGGGAGTTAAGGATAGGTTGGTGCGTGTGAGTGCTCTAGCAGCAAGATGTGAGATAGCGTTATTTTGGAAGTCGATACAGGTGCCTACTATTCAATCTTGGCATATGTGGATGTATTGAGGTCGATTCTGAAATGGGCACGTCCGGGCCATCCAGATGCCCAAATAATGTACAGGGCCAGTTTGTACCTAATTACACAACCGCAGGAGCTATACGTTCCCGAGTTTGCAGAATCAGTTTCCGATGAGGGAGATGTTCCATGCTTTACCTGGCTTGCCCTGTCAACACTCCAGCTGGTGTGCTGGTTTAGTGGCGTCTGGTCAACATGGCACCGGCACATCCAGCAGGAGGCTCACACTTGCAAGATGCCATACAGCCTCTTCACCCTGCCATCCGGCTCTCTGGGGGGTCCCCAAGGCTGGGATCGGGCTGTAGATCCACTCCAGCAGTAGCACGATGGGGTATGGGGACTACAGCTTGCAATCGGTATGGCACCCAACACTTATTCCACCTTGGGGGTGGAATAAGCCGGGCATCCAAATCCATGCTGGGCAACGTGCAGAAGCCTGACCTGAATGGTCTCTATACGTCCCGGTGCCAGGCCACATCCCCGCTCCACCCTCATTCCGCCCCAGCACTCCTTGCACAACAGCCCTGTACGTGTGGGGCGACAAGAGCACAGAATTAGGTCCAGGAGCTGGGCACGAGTTGGATGTCCAACCCCACTATTCATGGGTCTGAATGACCCCCATAGTGAACAAAAGAACATAAGATATGCCATACTGGGTCAGACCAAGGTCCATCAAGCCCAGTATTCTGTTTCCAACAGTGGCCAATCTAGGTCATATGTACCTAGCAGTTTCCCCAAGAGACACAAGTTCCACAATGCTTGTACTGGGTGAAGCATTGATATCTTCAGTCACTTCTTAATAATGATTTATGGACCTTTCCTCCAGGAACTTGTCCAAACCTTTTTTAAACCCAGCTACACTAACAGCCTTTACTACATCCTCCGGTAACAAATTCCAGAGTTTTATTACACATTGAGTGAAAAAAATATTTTCTTTTATTAGTCTTAAATAGTTTACCCTGTAGCTTCATTGCATGTCCCCTAGTCTTTCTATATTCTGATAAGGTAAACAATCGATCTACGTTTACCTGTTCCACTCCGTTCATTAATTTATAGACTTCTATCATATCTCCCCTCAGCCGTCTCTTTTCCAGGTTAAAGAGCCCTAACCTTTTTAGCCTTTCTTCATAGGAGTATCCTTCCATCCCCTTTACCATTTTGGTGGCTCTTCTCTGTACCTTTTCTAAAATCGCTATATCCTTTTTAAGATACGGCGGCCAGAATTGCACACAGTATTCAAGGTGCGGTCTCACCATGGAACGATATAGAGGCATTATAATATCTTTTGTTTTATTTTCCAATCCTTTCCTTATCATACCTAGCATTCTATTTGCTCTCTTGGCCACCGCTGCACACTGGGCCGAGGGTTTTAACATGGTATCCACAATGACGCCTAAATCTTTTTCCTGGGTGGTGGTTCCTAATGTGGAACCTTGCATCGTGTAACCATAGTTCGGGTGGTTCTTCCCTAGGTGCATAACCTTGCACTTGTCCACATTAAATTTCATCTGCCATTTTGATGCCCAGTCTTCCAATTTATCAAGATCCTCTTGCAATTTTTCACAATCCTCTTGGGTTTTAACAACTTTAAATAGCTTTGTGTCATCTGCAAATTTGAACACCTCACTCGTTATTCCACTTTCCAGGTCATTTATGAATATGTCAAAAAGCAGCGGACCCAGCACAGATCCCTGGGGTACACCACTATTCACCTTTCTCCATTGGGAAAATTGGCCATTTAGCCCTACCCTCTGCGTTCTATCTTTTAACCAGATCTCCAGGAACAAGCAGGAATAAGTCCTCACATATGGGTACGTCGGAACCGACGGAGCCTGCGCGGGAAAGCTCCCCAGCTTCCCTGAAAGGAAGCTTTTGGGGCCTCCCACTGCACATGCGCGCTGCCTTCCCGCCTTCCTGACCAGCTCTCCTCAGTTTCTCTTTTTCCACGGAGCCAGCAGGTCGTGTTCCTGTCACCGCTGAAGAAATTATTGTTTTAGTTTGTTTCTTTAGACCGCATACCTGCCTTCCCCATACCGAAACCGGTACCGCCGGTCTCTCTTTTCTTTTCTTTTAAAAAAAAAAAAAAAATCTCTTTTCTGCACAACTTGGTGACTTCGGTTAGGCCTCAGGCCTACACAAATTCTCCTCATGGAGAAACCAGCCCCTGGTTTTAAGAAGTGTACCAAGTGTAGTGCTGTTATTTCAGTCACAGACACCCATGAATGGTGTCTTAAGTGTTTGGGACCTGACCACTCCATTCTGGACTGCCCATCCTGCTCCCAGATGTCTAAACGTGGGTTGCAGAACCGGGCCAACAAATTCCATGTGCTGTTTGCTTCTGATAATCCAGCATCACAGTCATCCAGGTCTTCCTCTCCGGATGGAACTCAGGTAACCAAACCCTCTGTGAGCAGGTCCTCAAAGAGCAAATCTCCTTCAAAGCATCGAGAGGCTCTCTCTTTGGAGTCTGAGGATCCTGCCCCAGCCAAACAACCCCGGCGGGAAGCTCTGGCTTCCAAAGCACCATCTATGGGGTTACAGGTTGACATCGATGGCACGGCCTCGACTGATCACCTGTTGGACTGCTCTGGGGTACCGGCCCATACCGGTACCGACATCCAGGCAGCAGTGGCGTCTATGAGCAATACTGTTCAGACCATGCAGCAGGCCATGCTGGCTTTTATCAATGCTGCGACGCCCTCGGAATCGCGTTCAGCGATACCGGGTCCGGTTCCGGTTCCGGTATGGGAGACGATACCGGAACCGAGACCATCGACTTCCAAACGCAGATCGGTTCCGCATGCCGGATCCGGGTTTTTACCCGATACCGATCCCATACCCGGTACGCCCGATGTCGATACCGATCGGTATGCATATCGTGCGTTGGAAGCAGATAGAGAATACTCTGATTCCTCAGAGGATTTCAACTCCTCTGAGGACTCTGATGAGCTGTCTCTAGTTCTTCATGAAGACCCCTCTTCCCCAAAGAGGAGAATGTCTCCACCAGAGGATTTGTCCTTTCAAGAATTCATTATTGAATTAGCTAAAGGACTTTCTATTACCACATCCTCAGAAAAAGAACCTAGATCAAAGAAATTGGATATTTTAGGATACCCCAAGGTTCCTAAAGAGGCAGTCACCCTGCCTATCCATGAAATCCTTCAAGAACACTTGATGGACTTATGGGAGGCTCCTCTAACGTTGTCTCCTTATTCTCGTAGGCTGGACACCATGTACCAGGTCCCTCCTTCTCCTGGTTTTCAAAAGACTCAGTTGCCTCACCATTCCATTGTGGTGAAGTCTGCACTGAAAAAGATTAAGAGTACCAAAAGGCACTCTTCTACCCCTCCAGGACGAGAATGTAAGACCTAGACTCTTTTGGCAAGAAAATTTTCCAGGCTACTATGCTTATAGCCAGGATTAATTCTTACAGTCTGTATATGGGCATGTTTCTTAGAGAACTTGCCCTAAAAATACGACCTTTTGCCTCCTTTATCCCTGAGGATAGAAAAGAGGCGTTCATTTCTCTGGTGAAACAGCTTTTAGATGTTTCTAAGTTCTCCAACAGAGCAGCTTTTGATTCCTTTGAGGGTGCCGGTAGAGCTTCGGGCATTGCTATTGCAGCCCGACGACTTGCTTGGCTCCAGGCCTCTGACCTAGAACCCTGGGTCCTGGATGGCTTACGGAATCTGCCCTGTACAGGTGAGAACTTATTTGGTAAGGACTGGCAAATTAAAGCCACCCAAATGGATGCAGAAAATGCTACCTTGGATAGACTTTCTAAGTCTACCTCTGCTCCTGCCAAGAAAGTCTTTCAAGAGGCCTTACTACAAGAAGGCCAGATTTTCCACAAATACTGGCCAACAATCTTCTCAGCCTCGCTTTGCTACTAAACGTCAGCAACCTAAACAGGCAAAGTCAAAGCCTGCAGTGTCTACTACTCCTCAGCAGGCTCAACCCCCTCAGGGGTTTTGACTTGCCCCTAGAGAACTTAACATTTCTGGCTCTAGAACAACCAGAGCCCCTCACCATTCCCGGAAGGTTAGCTCACTTTGCTCCCAGATGGGAGCAAATCACATCAGAGCAATGGACCCTCTCTATCATCAGAGAGGGCTACAAACTTCATTTTTCCAACCTTCCTCCATATACCATGGTGAGGCACTTCAATTCTCCCCCATTTCTCCTGGACCTGTTGGATCAGGAGGTCTCTTCTCCCCATGCCCAAGGGGCAATAGAAGAGGTTCCTCTTCTTCAACAAGGGACAGGATTCTACTCCCCTTATTTTCTCATAACAAAGAAGACAGGGGGATTCAGGCCTATCCTAGATCTGAGAGAATTGAACAGATTTCTGTACAAAGAAAAATTCAAAATGCTTTCTCTAGGCATTCTCCTTCCATACCTTCAGAGTCAGGATTGGCTTTGTTCTCTAGATCTCAAGGATGCGTACACACATATACTCATCCACCCATCCCACAGAAAATATCTAAGATTTCTGTTTCAGGGAAAACATTTCCAGTACAGAGTACTTCCCTTCGGCCTAGCCTCTGCTCCAAGAGTGTTCACCAAATGCATGGCAGTGGTTGCCGCATTTCTAAGAGGTCTGGGAATTTTTGTATTCCCATATCTGGACGACTGGCTCATCCGAGCTCCATCTCAGTCAGAGGCCCAGATTTCCCTGGACCGCACAAGGTACCTTCTGCAGTATCTGGGACTGGTGGTAAACCTTCCCAAGTCTCAACTTACCCTTACTCAGTCTCTAGAATTCATAGGGGCCCAGTTGGACACCACCACTGCAAGGGCCTACCTGCCTCAAGTCCGGGGCCAACGTCTGCTGTGCTTGGCCTCCCAAGCTCAGTCCAGCAGCCACTTGACAGCCAGAGAAATGCTGCGACTTCTGGGCCACATGGCCTCCACGGTACACGTGGTGCCCTACGCTCGTCTTCATATGAGAGCAGCTCAATGGACCTTGGCCACCCAGTGGACTCAAGCATCAGGAGCGCTCTCCGACCAAATACCTCAAAACGTCTGTTTTGGTCCCTCCAATGGTGGATGTCCACCAAGAATCTGTTGTTGGGGGCCCCCTTCCAACCTTTGTTGCCCCAAGCAACCCTCACAACAGATGCCTCCCAAACAGGGTGGGGAGCCCATCTACAATCCCTCTCCACTCAGGGTACTCAGGGTACTACATCAACCTCCTGGAACTGCGAGCAATCTTCTTTACCCTCAAAGTCTTTCATACCCTCCTTGTCAACCTGACCGTCCTAGTTCAGTCAGACAATCAGGTGGCCATGTTCTACGTAAACAAACAAGGAGGGACAGGCTCTCTGTCGCTTTGCAAAGAAGCTCTCAGATTATGGGCCTTTGCCAGAGAGCATCAAATTCATCTTCTGGCAGTATATCTTCCAGGGGTTCAAAACTCTCAGGCAGACAGACTGTCGAGTTCTGCTCCCACACGAATGGTCCCTACATATGGACCAGATAGGCAAAATCTTTCAGGAATGGGGCACCCCGGACATAGACCTCTTTGCAAGTCCGTGGAATGCCAAACTTCCCCGGTTCTGTTCCAGGACTCCGTGTCAGGAAGCTCAGGCCAACGACGCCTTCCTCCTGCATTGGGGTCAGGAATTCCTATATGCCTTTCCACCCATTCCTTTGATTCCCAAGACTCTGTTCAAACTCCAGAGGGATCACGGATCCATGATCCTCATAGCTCCACGCTGGCCACGCCAAGTGTGGTTCCCTCTACTTCTGCATCTCTCCCAGGGACCCTCCCTGGACCTGGGAGCTGCGCCAGACCTTCTGTCTCAGGAGGAGGGGACTTTGTGGCACCCAAACCCCAAGTCCCTACACCTCAGAGCTTGGTTACTGAAGGCCTAAGCCTTCATGACTTCAGTCTTTCTCAACCAGTGAAAGATATCCTGCATGCCTCTAGGAAACCCTCCACGAGGCGTTCCTATGCTTTCAAATGGAAACGCTTTTCCATTTGGTGTGCTCAACAGGGTCTTGACCCTCTAGCACTTCCTTTGAATTCTCTACTAGACTATCTCCTGCATCTTTCTAATGCAGGCCTTAAGACGAATTCAGTAAGAGTCCATTTGAGTGCTATCGCAGCATCCTTAAAACCTATAAATAGACAACCTGTCTCCTCTCATCCGCTTGTTGCAAGATTCATGAGAGGCCTGACTCTAACTAAGCCTCCCATCCGACCTCCTCCGGTAGCATGGGACTTGAACCTAGTTCTAGGTCAGCTTATGAAGCCACCTTTTGAGCCTTTACACTCCACCTCCTTGAAATTTCTTTCATGGAAGGTAGTTTTCCTCATTGCAGTCACTTCAGCTCGCCGCATCAGTGAACTGCAGGCTTTAGTGGCTAATCCACCTTATACTAGATTTCATCATGATAAGGTGGTCCTTAGGACGAACCCCCACTTTATGCCCAAAGTGGTTTCGCCTTTTCATCTTAATCAAGAGGTATATCTACCTGTCTTTTTTCCGGCTCCTCATGCATCCAGTGCAGAGAGGAACCTTCATACTTTAGATTGCAAAAGAGCTCTTGCCTTTTACCTCAACAGGACTCAACCACATCGAAAGTCTTCCCAGCTTTTCGTGGCTTTTGATCCTTCTCATTTGGGACGTCCAGTCTCCAAACGTACACTTTCCAATTGGATTGCTCAGTGTATTTCCTTTGCTTACCAGAGTAAAAACGTTTCTCTGGAAGGCCATGTCACAGCTCACAATGTGAGAGCCATGGCCACTTCTATGGCTCATCTTCACTCTGTCTCCATAGATCAGATCTGTCGAGCCGCCACATGGGCCTCGGTTCATACCTTCACAGCCCATTACTGCTTGGACAAGGACTCCCGCCGGGATGCCTTGTTTGGTCAGGCTGTCCTCAAACACCTGTTCCATACTTGAACAACTCCTGCCCACCTTCCCAGGATGGATGCCTGAGATCCATACGAAGATGGCGAACCCTTGGAACGGGATCTCCCAGGCATCTTAGCTAGGGAGTCCCCATATGTGAGGACTTATTCCTGCTTGTTCCTGGAGATAGCACAGTTACTTACCTGTAACAGGTGATCTCTGGGAACAGCAGGAATTAGTCCTCACAACCCACCCACCTCCCCTAGGAGTTGTATCTTCTATCTATCTTCCTTTCCTCTCTCTATTGTCTCAGCTATAAACTCGAACTGAGGAGAGCTGGTCAGGAAGGCGGGAAGGCAGCGCGCATGTGCAGTGGGAGGCCCCAAAAGCTTCCTTTCAGGGAAGCTGGGGAGCTTTCCCGCGCAGGCTCCGTCGGTTCCGACGTACCCATTTGTGAGGACTAATTCCTGCTGTTCCCAGAGATCACCTGTTACAGGTAAGTAACTGTGCTTTTCTGATCCACAATAGTACACTGCCTCCTATCCCATGACTCTTTAGTTTTGCCAAAAGTCTCTGATGAGGGACCTTGTCAAAGGCTTTCTGAAAGTCCAGATACACAATATCAACCGACTCACCTTTGTCCACCTGTTTATTCACTCCTTCAAAAAAACATAACAGATTAGTAAGAGAAGATCTTCCTTGTCTAAAGCCATGTTGGCTGTCTCCCATTAGGTTGTGACTATCTACATGCTGAGTAATTTTATTCTTTATGATGGTTTCTACCATTTTTCCCGGTACTGAAGTCAGGCTCACCGGTCTGTAGTTTCCCGGATCATGCCTGGAACCCTTTTTAAAAATTGGTGTTACATTGGCGATCCTCCAATCTTCAGGTATTAGAGATGATTTTAATGATAGTTAACAGATTACTGATAGCAGTTCTGCAGTCTCATATTTCAGTTCTTTCAACACCCTTGGATGTATACCATCCGGCCCAGGTGATTTGCTACTCTTCAGTTTATCTAATAGTTGTAAGACATCTTCCCGATGTATCAATATTTCCTTCAATTCTTCCGCACCTTTAAATACCACTTCAGTCATGGGTAACATCCCTACATCTTCCTCAGTAAAGACCGAAGCAAAGAATTCATTCAGTCTCTCCGCTATCACCTTGTCGCCTCTTAGTGCTCCTTTAACTCCTTTATCATCTAATGGACCAACTGACTCACAGGTTTTTTGCTACGAATGTACTTGAAAAGGTCTTTATTTCGCGTTTTTGCTTCCGCAGCAAGCTTCTTCTCAAATTCTCTCTTTGCCTGCCTTATCAATGCCTTGCATTTGACTTGCCAGTGCTTGTGCTGTTTCCAGGTTTCGTCGTTTGGCTCTTTTTTCCATTTCCTGAAAGATGCTTTTTTGGCAACAATAGCCTCTCTGACCTCACCTTTAAACCATGCTGGCAGTTTTTTGGACTTCCTTCCACTTTTCTTAAAGCGTGGAATACAGCTGGTCTGGGCTTCCAAGATAGTATTTTTCAACAACACCCAAGCTTGATGTACGTCTTTAACCTTCGCAACTGCTCCTTTTAGTTTTTTCTTAACTGTTTTCCTCATTTTATCATAGTCTCCCTTTCGAAAGTTAAAAGGTAGTACTGTGGATTTCCTTACTATCGCTCCTCCACTAATTAAATCAAAGGCGATCATGCTATGATCACTATTGCCAAGTGGCCCCAACACCCTTATCTCTTGCACTAGATCTGGTGTTCCACTAAGGACTAGGTCTAATATGGCTTCCCCCTCTGGTCGGTTCATGAACCAACTGCTCCAAGAAGCAGTCATTTATTTCATCTAGGAACTTTATCTCCCTAGCATGTCCTGACGTGACACTGACCCAGTCGATACCGGGGTAATTGAAATCACCCATTATTATTACTGCGCTGTAACGTTTGTTAGCTTCCTTGATTTCTTTGAGCATTTCATCATCCATTTGGTCATTCTGGCCAGGTGCTCGATAGTACACCCCCACTGCCATCGCCTTCCCCTTTTTATATGGAATTTCAATCCATAGAGATTCTACAGCAGATTTTGTTTCCTGCAAAACTTTAATCCTTTCTGAGTCAATGCCCTCTCTAACATAGAGCGCAACCCCTCCACCAATTTGATCAGCTCTATCATTACGACATAGTTTGTACCCAGGTATCACAGTGTCCCACTGGTTGTCCTCCTTCCACCATGTCTCTGATATTCCAATCATATCTAACCTTTCATTTAGTGCTATATATTCTAACTCTCCCATCTTATTCTTTAGACTTCTAGCATTTGCATACAAGCATTTTAGAGAATGTATTTTATTCATGTTAATTTGGCTGTTGTTAGACATGGGTAAATTGGGATCTTTAAGCTCTGTCTGCTCCATACTTGAGGGCATTTGGGCTACTTTACTCTTTTGTGGAACCTCTCTGCTTTTGGTAGTATCCTTCAAGGATACATTCTTCCGAACCATCCGCTCTTGGGCGACTGTCGGCTTTCCCCTAATATCTAGTTTAAAAGCTGCTCTATCTCCTTTCTAAAGGTTAGTGCCAGCAGCCTGGTTCCATCCCGGTTAAGGTGAAGCCCATCCCTTCGGAAGAGCCCCTCCTTTCCCTAGAATGTTCCCCAGTTCCTTGATGTAAAAATTAAGTGCACTTGTATTCTTGATGTAAAAGTTAAGTGCACTTGTCACTGTTTGGAATGGTGTGGGGACTGTTCACCTCCAAGCATAAATTGTTAATTTGATTGGAGAAGCTCATGGTCTAAGAGGGGGGGGAGGGAGCGAGGGGGGAGGGTGTCTGGGATTATCTTTATTTGGATTATGCTGCTGTGTTTTACATTTGTTGTTTCAAGTTGGAAAAAGTTGAATAAACATTACATTTAAAAAAAAGGGTTTATTGCTTTTTGGCAGGGACCACAGCATGGCAAAATCACCTTTTCATCTATAGGAGAAAGCTACTCAGTCTGAACAGGGACTGCAGTGAAGAAAGATGGCGAGAGCTGTACAGAAATGGAGAACACAAGAGAGACATGGTACCCAAGGACAGCAGAGAGAGAGAGTAGTAGATTAAATTGAAAGTCATAAAGATCTGTGTAGTAATTTGGTGTCTTTGGGTGAAAGCAGCATTAAAAAAAAAAAAGGAACATAGAGCATTGAGCCAGTTTCAGCAGAACAATCTGCTAGATATCGTGGTATGCTTTTGGAGTATGCAATAAAGCAGATATACTATGACATCCCACATGAGGAACTCGCTGGTCTGGAAAGGGCATGCATTGAAAATTTTCACTGATCTATTTCCTATCACGCTATGCTGCTGTGAAGAGTTTTTAGATGTAACCAGACAATTGCAGGGAGACTAGATTAAATGATAATAGGGTTACCCGTTCAGACTAGCTTTCACTTTAAATAACACCACAATGTGGATGAGCTCCATTAGAGAACGTGAAGGAGCTACAGAAAGCTGAACTTAAAGGTTACTGACAACATAGAGATCATTCGGAGCAGCAACCAGGCTGACAACATATCATTGGGAGAGAGTGGGAAAAGGAGGAAAGAAACTTGTTCGGGTGATACCTCACAATCTGCGGAGAGTATTCCTGGAGTGGAGGCATCGAGGATGTGTTGGACAGTGTGTTTATGAATTAGGGGTGTGAGTGCCTGATTTGAGCAAATACAAGGGGGAGGTGTGGCTGCAAGGACAGAGCTAAGGATAATCGTTGTGGATGATTGGAGCTGAGTGGATATGAAAGCTGGGAGTATGGGCAGGGGAAGGTACCGTTGCAAGGATGGTGAACCTCTTTCATTGGAGTTGTCTGTGGGATGAGGGGGGATACAGACTGTTTGGATGGGAAAGAGGAGGGAGATGTAGTAAGTGGGGATTTTGGGGGGCCAATTAGATAATAAGATTTCCTCTGGTGGAGGCAGATCACCTCAGATAGTTTTTCCTCTCAAGCCATTCTGGATCCACTGTAATCTGGCTTTTGCCCTCTACATTCTATAGAAGCAGTCTGTGCCAAAGTCTGCAATGACCTATTCCTAGCTAAATCAAAGGGTCTTTACTTGATTCTCATCCTCCTTGACCTGTCTACTGCTTTTGACACTATTGATCACTACCTTCCCCTGGATACCCTGTTTTCACTTTGATTTCAGCGCTCTGTTGTATCTTGGTTTTCTTATTTTTTTGCATCGCAGTGTTAGTGTATGCTCTAGTGGCTTCCCCTCTACTGTTATCCCGCTTTCAATTAGCATACCTCAGGGCTGTGTCTTGGGACCTCTCCTTTTCTTGCTCTACACTTGTTCTTTCGGTGCCCTGATCTTCTCCTATGGTTTTCAGTGCCTCTTTATGCTCATGACTCAGATTTAGCTCTCTACCCCAGAAATCTCTGCAGGAGTCCAGGCTCGAATCTCAGCCCGCTTTTCTGATGTTGCTACATGGATGTCCTGCTGCCATCTGAAACTGAACATGGCCTAAACGAAGTTTCTTATTTCTCCGGGACCAAGCAGGAAGTAATTCTTATATGGGTGATGTCACCCATATGGGTCACATATGGGTGATGTCACCAACAGAGCCTGCATAGGAACACTCCTCAGCTTCCATAGGAAACTTTTCGGAGGACCATTGCGCATGCACGCCCGTCTTCCCGCCCAAAACAAACTATCTTACCTCGGTTGTCTTTTTTTTTCTCCAAAAATCAGTTGTCTCTTGTGTTTGTTTTTCTGTTTTCGGTACGTTTTTTCCTGGTCAAATGTTCATCTCCATCTTTCTACCTGTCCCAGGGAGTGTCTGTGCCTCAGTGCTGCATTTTTCCTCATGTTCTTTTTACTTTTTGGCATGCAGGTGTTTTCTTTAATGCCTCCCTGGTCGGCTGGGATATTGGAGTCCTTTGACTTGGCGGAAGCCTTCTTCCCCAACATATCAAAGCCGGACAATGACATCAATTAGGGCTTCCAGTGTGGCCAGACCATTTCCATGACAAACCACTATAACTAGTGCCTTCAATGCCTCAGGCCCAACAATAAGCACTCCACCCGTGCTCTCTGCTTGCAGATGACTTTCAAGGGACTCAGGAACCAAGAAAAATGGCGGGAAGTGCTGTTCGGGTTCTCAGAATCTTTGGCATTGACATTGGCTTTGACACTCTTGAAGGCCTCCGCTGAGGCTTCAGCTTCATGCGGGGGCCTTGCTCACATGGAGCAAAAGGGCTGTGGTGCACTGAACTGGCAGCCATCCTTCGACGGTTGGCCCCGGAAGGCCCGGAATTCGACCCCATTGAAGTCAAGGGACGATGCCGAGAGCCGAGATAAGTCCCATGGACACTGGCATCGAAGCACCCCTTGGTGAGACTCCAAGGGCGAAGGTTGGGAGTGGCTTCCTAAGCTGCCCCAGCAGGAGGAGTTGCCTCCCAAGGCCCAGGAGGGCTGTCAGGTGACTCTCGATGCTGGCCCCGGAGACTGCAGTTGCTGCCCCGGTTCCCACCACTTCAGACACTGCACTTATAGCTGAGCACATGCAGGCCCTCAAGCACAGCCTGGCTGCCCAAGACACTCAGGTTCTTTGGTGCCGAGGGCGGTTCAGTCCGTGTCGCTGTCTCCCCATTGAAGGTTCAGCCCATTCTCAAGGCCTATGCTCTCCCCGACTGGGGAGACAGCTTAGGCAGATGGTTGAAGTCCCTTTCGGTGCCCTAGGGTTCTCCCCCCAAACACTTCTGGGTCGGACCATCTGGAGACCCTGACTCTAGCCGTCCCTCCCAACTGCCAGAGGTGCCATGAGGAATTGCGTCGGTACTTTGATTTCCTCACAGATTCCGATTCCGATGGCTAGGAGACTGAGGAGGAGTCCCTAGTGTCTGAGTGCCGAGACATCCCCTTGGATCCCTTTCCACCTTATGAGCATCTGAAGTTCCCACCGGAGGATATTTTCTTCCATGAATCTGTGAGGGACATGGCCAAGGCCTTGCCCTTTACCAACGAGGCTGAGGAGGAGCCTAGGGTGGAGGAGTTGGAGATCCTCCAATATCCTTTCTCTCCCAAGGTGGCTATTACAGTCCCCCGTTCACTGGATCCTTGAGCAGCTGCTGTTCCGCATGTGAGAGACTCCCCTCACTGTGCCCCTGGTGAGTAGGCAGCTGGACTCCATGTTTTGAATCCACAAGATCCCCTGGCTTTGAAAAACCACAGCTCCCACACAGTTCCATGGTCATGGAGTCAGCCATGCGGAGAATCGAGAGCACTAAAACCCACTCCTCTGTGTCTCCAGGCAAGGAGGCTCAGACTCTAGATAGCATCAGGAGGAAGTGCTACCAGGGTTCCATGTTAGTAGGCCACATCCATGCCTATCAACTCTACATGAGCATGTACCTCAGGGATCTAGTGGGTGACCTGGCCGATTTCTCGGCTATTCTGGAAGAACGGATTGAGCGCTACCATGATCTTGTCTCCAAGATCAAAGTGTGCTCCAAATATATGACCAGGGAGGTCTATAATAGTTTTGAGTCAGTAGCCGCAGTGGGTGTCAGGGCTCGCCATCTAGCTTGGCTGCAGTCTTCTTATTTAGAACAGTCTGTGCAGGACAAGCTAACCAGATGTCTTCCGCCGGGCAAAACCTCTTCTGCAAGCCCATGGAGGACAAGGCCAGAGAGCTTGAATGTGAGCAGTTAACGATAAACAGACTTTCCCATAAGATGGGGGACCCCTCTAAGAAGAAATCCTTGGGGAAGAAGCCTTTCTATCCCAAAAAGAGTAAGTACTATGCTGGCTACTGTCACGGCAGGGGCTAGTCTGCTGCCTAGGCGAACAGCTAGGCTGCCGGATGACCCTCTTCGCTGAAAGGAGTAGTTGTGACACGAATGGGTCAGGTATTCAAATAAGGATTTATTCCCCTCCCGGGGTTGGATTCTCAAAAGTATAATACAACAAAACTCAGGACATGAGCCATATACTCTGGCAAATAGACAAAGGAAATTAAATGCAGCTTCTTGCTTCTTATTGAAATTATAATCACAGGCAACTATATTATCTCAGCATACAGTTCCTCTTATACTCGGACGTCTCTCTCGTGCTTTTCACAGCTTCCTTTAGCAGTGCACGGACTCTGGCTTCAGCACAAAGAAGTAATTCTGTCTGATAATATTAATGTACAATCCATAGCTTCATCAACAGAAAGCTCACTAGCAGAATCTATTAACATTGGTTCCTGCTGTGTTTTAGCTGGGCAAACATCTTCTTTATAACAGAACGTCTGTAAACTTTTCAGTGCTGTGTCCTCAACAGGCTTATTGGACCAGCCCTCTCTAAGGTAAGGCAAAATGTTATCATATAACTCAGAATAGGAGAGAGGAGAGACACACTTTTTAGAATAGCTTTTCCCTTTCAAGCCTCTTTGTGTCCTACCTTCAGTGCTTCGCTGTGGATAGTGGAACTGCTCTGCTCTGTTCTGCTCTGCTATGAAAGGATTTCTCCCTTGGAAGTTTCCTTTGGGGTTTTGCTTCTTCAAGCTCTTCCCCTTCAGACATACAGATATCCTCCCCACAGTATTTCCCCCTTTCTAGGGCTTGTAACTGTTTCCAAGTGTCACACTCTTCAGATACATATGGTTTCTCTCTCTCTTCTTTCCACTCACTCTGTACAACACGTTGCCTCTGAGAATCAAACTGCGTCACAGGTAACTGGCTCTCACAGCTGATTTCTCCTCTGAATCTCTCTCTCGGTTCCTTCCTGTTCCTCCAACTTGAACTGGAACTCTCATAGACTCTATCGTGGACTTTATCACAGGCTTTCCCAACAGCTCTCTGCCGTTCTCTGTGTGAGTCTCCCGGCAGTTCTCTGGGTGTGTGAGTCTCCCTGCAGTTCTCTGTGTGAGTCTCTCTGCAGTTCTTCATGTGAGTCTCTCTGCAGTTCTCCCCTTTCTGACTGTTCTGAGTACTTCTTATACTGTTGATTAGCAGTTCCCCTGCTCAGGTGAAAGCTATGTGAATCAGGAGCTGGGAAATGTTTGCTAGTTGGGCGGGGCTGTAGACCTCGTGTCTGGGTCTGTTTACGTTGCTCCTGACAACTAGGGATCATGTGACTTGCCTGCCTGTCAGAATCTGATCTGGATCTAACAGATTCCTGTGCTCTCAAGGCAAGGGATAGATCTTCCTCATTACACTACCCACCATATCAACCCTATCATGGCTCTCAACAGGGGCAGCAACAGAAGGGACAGGTTCAGCAACAGTAGCGCCATCCCAAACCCCCAAAAATCCCCCAGCCTATGCCACAACCGCAGCCTGGAGAAGGATTTTGACTCTTTCCTAAGGAGCATGGCATCCCTTCCCATCCAAAACATGGTTCCACCTCAGGTAGGAGGGAGATTGATCCATTTTGTCCATGTTGCACTTCGATCAAATTCATCCTCCTTTTTTTCCAAAGGGAATACTCCCTTGATCCTTCTCACTGAGAACTCCTTCAGAAGAAGGCCCAGGCTCTCTTGGCTGACCTGGCTGTCAAACCGGTCCCCCCTCCTCAGAACAGGAAGGGGTTCTACTCTTTACTTTCTGGTTCCCAGAAAGATGAGTCTTCAGGCCCATATTGGATCTTTGTAACCACAATCGGTTCCTGCTGAAAGAAAAGTTCAGAATCAGCTCTCTGGGAACGTTGCCGCCTTACCTCCAATGGGAAGACTGGCTCTGCTTCTTGGATCTCAAAGATGCTTACACTTACGTCCCCATTCACCGCCTTCATCAGTAGTATCTCTGTTTCTTGCTCAGTGGAAAGCACTATCAGTACCGGGTGCTACCCTTCGGGCTCACCTCCTCCCTGAGGGTCTTCACAGAGTGTCTAGTCGTCACTTTCCTCTGGGCGCTGGGGATTTTTCTCTTTCCCTCCCTCGGTCCAAATCCCTGGTCACCCAGTCAAAGAAATCAATCAGATTTGTCTGACAAGACCAGCCTCTGGTGAATCCATGCTGCCTTGGATCCTGTAATCCACTGGACTCCAGAAACCTCACTATTTTCTCTTTGAACAGCATTTCTAATAATTTACTCACCACAGGGGTTAGACTAACTGGCCTGTAGTTTTCAACCACATCCTTACTTCCGTTTTTGTGTAAAGGGACCACATGTTCCTCTCTCCAGTCCTTTGACACCATTCCCGACTACAAAGAGGCATTGAAAAAGTCAGTCAGCGGAACTGCTAGAATATCCCCAAGTTCCTTCAGTATTCTCGGATGTATCCCATCCGGTCCCATTTTTAGTTTAGCTAGTTCCACCTGAACAGAGTCTTCTGAAAATAGATTGAGATCCCCGTCGCTTCTGTTCCTATTTGTGGATATTTTCTGAGGTCCTGCTCCTGGCTCTTCATTTGTGAAAAAACCCCAGAAATATTTGCTTTATCTCATCAGCTTCTACATATTCCTCCTCTTCACCCTTGAGTCTGACGATACCACTTTTGCCCTTCCTCTTCTCACTAACATATCTGAAAAGTGTCTTATCCCCCCATTTTATTGTATTGGTTATTTCTTCTTTTAGTATCTTTGCTTTCCTGACTACTTTGCTGGCTTCTCTAAGTTTTTCCAAATATTGATGCCTGTCTTCCGCTCTCTGTGATCTCTTGTATTTTATGAAGGCCTCCCTCTTCTTCACCTTTTCAGCTACTTCTTTTGAGAACCATAGCAGCCTCCTTTGCCTTTTTACCTTTTACCTTTATTTACCTTTCTAACAAAAAGGTTGGTTGCCCTTAAAATATCCCCTTTGAGTTTTGCCCACAGTTTTTCTACATCCCCCAGCTGTTCCCATCCCACTAATGACTCCTTGAGGTATTGGTCCATCTTTGCAAAGTTAGTTTTTCTAAAATCTGAGACCCTCGCTTTTGAATGGATTTTATCAGCCCTAATACTAATACTGAACCACACCATCTGGTGATCACGGTATGCGAGTTGATCTCCCACTATAACATCATTTTAACTTAAGTCTTGAGCTGGAGATGCAGCAAAGTTTTTCTTTACAGTGGGAAGAAGACTACTTGTCCTATCTTATTTATTTATATTTATTTATTAACAATTCTTATATACCGCACTATTAGACATCAGCGCGGTTTACATTGAACAGAAAACATCCGACAGTTTACATATGTCTGGTCATTACATTTAACAGGAAGTATAACTTGGAGAAAATAGGGTAACTAAATACAATGGTGGTTTATCTGATAGGGATATCATGGTTAACTATATACATAGGTGGTAACAACAGTACATGAAACTGCTTGTTATTTACATTGTGAAGTTGGCCTGTTGCGAGGGTCTGCCTGTTTGATCAATTCTGCTATTCGCCTGGGGGTTATGTTCGGAGCTGTCATTGAGATATTTAAGGAAGAGGAAATGTTTTAGTGCCTTTCTGAACTGACTCAAATTGGGTATTGCTCTGATTTGTGCTGGTAAGGTGTGGGGTGCGGATACCTCACCTATTGGGCAGCCTTTTCTGCTTTCATTTTCCTCCTTTGCTTAAAAAGGTCAAGGAATATCTGCGGAGATGGAAATTTTTGCCTTCTTCTCTCCTTACAAGAGTGAATGTTGTTAAGATGAACATCTTCCCAAGTTTCTTTACTTTTTTATGATGCTACCCTGTATGATCCCTGAGGTGTTTTTTAGGGATTTGCAGAGTTGCTTAGTTCTTGTGGTGTGGTAAGTGTGTTCGGGTTAAACTGAGTGTCCTGATGTGGCCTCAGGAGAGGGTTGGAGTGAACCTTCCCAACTTTAAGTGGTACTGTTGGGCAGCCCAAGTAAGAGCAGTCCACTTTTGGTGGACAGCTAGTCCTATTCAGCACTGGATCTCTTTGGAGGGAGTTTGGGTGGATGTTTCAAGTGTGGGGAGATCCCTTTTTTTTGGGGGGGGGGGGTATGGCAAGAGGAGATAAGGTACAGGAGCATCCTATGGTGCGGGATACGTTGGTGGTCTGGGGCTGGGTGGTGCGATGGTTGGTTTTCTCCCCTCAGCTCTCTCATTTGGCCTACTTGACCAGTGAGCAGCTCTTTCCTCCCATGGGGCCAGATCCACTTAGATTCTGGTGGATGGAGATTAATGGTTTGCAGCGGATAGTCTGTTTTTATGTGGGATGGGCAGTTCTTTTCTTGACAGGAGATCATGGAGCATTGCCAGGCTTTGTCACCTAAGTTTTTCTCGCTCTTCCAATTAGAACATTTCTTGATGTCCAATAAGGGATGATATATGAGCACTCTGCATCCCTTGGAGGTCTTTTTCCTTGGCCCCAAGAAGGGGATGGGGTAGCTGGTGCAGCTCTGTTGGCTTCCAGTTCAGGTGAGATCTCCCATTCTTGGTTATCAGCGCAATTGGGAGAGATCTTGGTTGGACATGGTTGGAGGAGCAGTGGCTGAGGATTTGGTAAGCTACAGCCTGCATTTCCTTCTCACTGCCCCGCTTGGACTCTCAGTATAAACTACTGTTTTGGATGTACCTAACTCTGCAGAAACTCTGGGCAATGGGTGCTCTTTTGTCTGGGTACTACGGGAGGAGTTGTGGTGCTCCAGTTCTCCAGGGACAAGCAGGAAGTCAGGCCTCACATAAGGGTGACGTCGATGCCAAAGGAGCCCTGCACGGAAGCATCTCGCCATCTTTCAAAGAAAGTCTTTGGGAGATGACACCATGCATGCGTGGTCTCCTTCCCACCCAAGGGTGCCATCTTGCTCAGTCTCTCTTTTTCCGTGAAGCCCTACAGACATCTGTCTTGTTCCCCCATGAAAAAGTTGTTTTCTCATGCACTGTTGTACACCTTTCCGGCTCGCACTGGTTCTTTCCCACCCTTGAGACCCGCTGCCCCAGCATTGGGCCTTGAAACTTAAGTTTTATTTTTCTTTTGTTGTTAGGTTCCTCCAGCACTTTCACACCTCCTTCAATCACTGGCCATGCCGAAGGTCTTCAACCTCATGGGGGTCCTTTTTGCCTCAGTGGCCACCGGCTTTATGAAATGTGATCAGTGCTCCAAAAGCATGTCTCTCACTGACACTAATGACTCTTGCCTCCAATGTCTGGGTGCTGACCCCGACCTGGAGGAATTCTTTCTGTGCAAAAAGATGTCCGCCAAGGCCATCCAGAGCTGCCAGCTAAAGCAAGATGACATCTTCCACAGGGCAGACTCAACCCCGGTTTCCCCACTAGCCTCGTGCTCAAAGGCCCCACATGGATCTTCTGAGTCCGTGTAAGGCCCCTGTGGTTCCAGAGCGAGCTCACAGACATTCCGAACAAGGGTTCTTGGAGCAAGAACGTAAGAAGACAAAGAAAACCTTGAAGGCCTCATCCTGGGAGGCAGACAAGCATAGGAAATCCCGTGCTTAGTCCTTCAGCCCCCTACGGGCCTCGGAGGAGTCGGAGCAGGAGTGGTCCTGGAAGATACCCAGGACAGAAGTCGAGGCCTCAGGCAATAGATCCCGGTCTCCTGAGGGCCATCCTGTTGAGAACTCCCTCCCTTCCTCCACACCGGATCCGATAACGCCGGCGTCTGTGTCACTGACAGCCACCCCAGAGTGGGAAACTCATATGTTGGTGCTTGAACGCAGTTTTTCTGCATTCATCACGTCCCAACAGACGTTGAAGCCCGGCCCCACCGGCATTCGGCCCGAGACCACAGAAACATCGATGCTGAGGACTCCCCGGGCCGCTGAAGCAATCCCTGAGAGCCAAACGCCTTAGGTAGATCCTCGGCAAGGGTCTTGATCCTGCTCCCGGTTCTCGGGGGGTGAAGTCTTTGCAGGCGAGTGCCTCTGGCTCCGGCCATTCCTCGGCCTCAAAGCACTGCAGACCGGAGCCAATGACGCTCTTGGAGCTGTCGGGCATCGAGTCTTCCTCAGACTACTCAGCTTGGGAGTCCGACATCAAGACGTCTCCAGGCCCACTGAAACCTCCCCTCGGATCCTTCCCCACCGGCAGATGGGCGCCGATCCCCATCCGAGGACACCTCGTTCCTTGAGTTCATCTGGGACATGGTGTCGGCCCTCTCCCTCAACATGGAATTGGAAGAGTACTCCCATACGAAGGAGCTTGACATCCTCCAGTATGAGGCACCATCTAAGGAGACCCTGACGGTCCCGGTTCCCTCCATATTCTTCTTCAGGTATGGGAAGTTCTGGCCTCAGTGCTGATTGTAAGCCATCGCCTGGACACTATGTACCGGGTCCAGCATGGGCTGGGCTTCTGGAAGACCCAACTCTCTCACACCTCCATGGTGGTGAAGTCAGCCATACGCCAACAGAAGAGCCTGAAAATGCACTCATCGGTGCCCCCGGGCAGGGAGTCCCACGTCCTTGATGCCCTCGGGCGTAAATGCTTCCAGGGTTTGATGCTAGTGTGCCGCATCCAAACTTACCGACTTTACATCAGCATGTTCCTCCAAGACCTGGTGAAGGAACTCGGGGGGCTTCGCGGCTGGCCTCGATGGAACCACCTCTGGTGCTTCCAGACACTTACAAAGTCCATCAAAGAGTGCTCCAAGTATTTATCTCGAGCTATGACAGCTTTGAATCCAGTGCAAGGGTGGTGGCCGCTGGCATTGGCACCCAACTCCAAGATTGGCTGAAAATATCAGACCTCAAGCAGTGGGTGCAGGAGAAGCTCCTTGACGTTTTATGCCTTGGGGTGCAGCTCTTCGGCAAGCCCATAGAAGACAATGCCACTGAGATGGAGACAGAGTACGTAACTTGGACTCGACTCGACTCGAGAAGGAAGACCTCAACTCTTCTGAGGAAGAAGCCTCCAGGAAAAAATCCTCCCTTCCATAGGAAGGGCCAATCCTATCGAGGCTATCCTCCATACCCGGCTACCCAGACCCCTCTGCAGGGGTACCAGGACAAGGGAGCGTGCTGAGGCCCATGCAAGCCCAAGGGCCCCAAGCCCCAACCCAGCCTGGGTTGGGGTTTTAACGTCCCCAGCATAGCCTCCCTTCCTCTGGAGGATCAGCTGCCAATGGGGGGGGCGGCGGGGGGGGGGGCGGCGGGGGGGGGCGGCGGCAGGGGTGGCGGGCGGGGGCGGGGCGGCGGGGGGCGGGGGAGGGGGCGGGGCGGCGGGGGGAGGG
Organism: Ichthyophis bannanicus; assembly: GCA_033557465.1. Lineage (NCBI taxonomy): Eukaryota > Metazoa > Chordata > Amphibia > Gymnophiona > Ichthyophiidae > Ichthyophis > Ichthyophis bannanicus. The sequence continues at coordinate 345,456,784 of CM066032.1, forward strand.
GGCGGGGCTTCCATCACTCCATCACTCCATCACTCATGGGCACTTTAGGTGGTCAAGGAGGGTTATTTCCTCTACCTGGAACAGCTGCCTCCACCCTTTGGAGCCCCTCAGTCTCCCCTGCAACACGCCCTGCTCAAAGATTATGAGCCATTTAGGGACGAGGGAATATATCCAGTACCTTTTTATAGTAGTTACATAATGTAAACTACTTTTGATTGAAGGATAAGGCTGTATAGAAAACTGGTTAAATAAATAAATAAATAAATAAAACTTGCAGTCCTTCTCAGGGACAGGGCTGTGGAGCCCGTACCACACCACCTGAAAGGAAACAAGTTTTACTCCAGATATTTTCTGGTCCCAAAAAGAACAGGACTAAGGCTCATCCTGGACCTGAGAAACCTGAACAAATTCCTGGTGCGGGAGAAGTTCAAGATGCTCTCCCTTGGAATATTGCTGTCCTACCTCCAGCAGGGAGATTGGCTATGCTCCTTGGACCTAAAGAATGCTTATACCCCCACATCCTTATCCATCCTGGTCACAGGCAGTACCTAAGATCCATGGTCGGGGCGACCATTACCAGTACAGGGTACTTCCCTTCGGTCTTTCCTCCACACCAAGAGTCTTCACAAAAATGCCTGGCAGTGGTGGCTGCCTATCTTCGTCTCCAGGGAGCCTTCATCTTCCCTTATCTGGACGATTGGTTCGTAAAAGGAGACACAGCCTCAGCCCGCTCCCTTGCCCTGGTGCCCCTGCAGAGGGGTCTGGGTAGCCGGGTATGGAGGATAGCCTCTATTCGTGATAAATCACCCAAAATCCCATCTCACCCCAACTCAAGACTTGGAGTTCATAGTGGCTCATCTGGACACCCTTCAAGCAGTTTTTTCCCCCCCCCCCCCCCCCCGGACAGGGCGGATCACCTCACGGTCCTGACGGCCAAAGTGCAATGCCACTGAACCGTTTCAGCCACATGGCCTCCACGGTCCACACAGTCCACGTGGTCCCCAATACCCGCCTCCACACACAGGTAGCTCAGTGGTGCCTCCGCTCACAATGGACCCAGGCCACGGGCAGGCTCCAGGACAGGGTCTCTGTGTCCCAGTCAGCTGGCAGAGTCCCTCAGTTGATAGCGGGATCCGCAAGACCTGCAGAGGGGCATGCCCTTCCAACTACCGAGCCCCCAGAGGGTCCACACGACGGATGCTTCCTTGCTGGGCTGGAGTGCCCACTGTGAGGAATTGCGCACCCAAGGCATCTGGTCCTTCATGGAGAGCCAGCAGCAGATCAACCTGCTGGAACTCAGGGCCATCTTTCTTGCATTCAAGGCTTTCCAGCACTGCCTGCAACATCAGTCGGTGGTTGTCCAGATGGACAATCAGGTCACCTCTTATCACCTCTGCCAGGAGGCGGTAGCCCTTTGCTCGTACGCGACCAGACCAGGTATGCTCCTCAGAGCGGTTTACCTCCTGGGCCAGGACAACGCCCTGGCGGACAGGCTGAGCAGGATGCTCCAACCACACGAGTGGTGCCTGGTCCTTAGGACAGCACAGCGGCTCTTCAGGTTGTGGGCATCCCGAACCTCGACCTCTTTGCCAGCACAGCCAGCGCTCAGCTACCGCATTCCTGCTGCCCACAGCCTCACCCAACCTGGGTGGCAGCGGATGCCTTCCTCATCTTGTGGTCAGAAGGCCTGTTGTATGCCCCCCCACCACACCACTGATAGTGCGGACCTTCTTCAAGGTCCTGTGGGAGAAGTCTTCCATGATTCTAGTGGCCCTGAGGTGGCCCAGGCAGCCTTGGTTTCCTCTACTGCTACGTCTCTCGACGGAGTCCCCAGTCCCTTTCGGGAACTCACTGGGACTTTTGACCCAGGAGGAGGACTCGATCCTCCTCCCCAACCTGGGATCCTTGTCCCTCACAGCATGGCTGCTGAATGGATCGCTTTAGCGCCCCTCATCCTCCCCAAGGAGGTGGAGGAGGTCTTCCTGGCCTCTCGCAAGGACTCCACGAGATGGGCCTACACCTTCAAGTGGTGCAGATTATCTTTATGGTGCACGGAGCAATGGTGAACCTGTTCTCCTGTCCAGTGCATGCAGTGATACAGTACTTGCTCCATCTTTCACTGTCCGGACTTAAGTCCAACTCCGTCAGGGTGCACCTGAACGCACTCTCCGCAAACCATCACTCCATAGAGGACAAGTCTCTTTCTGTGCAGCCCCTTATTACCCAATTCATGTGGGATTTACTGCTCTTGAAGCCTCCCATCCGTCTGCCTCCGGTGGAATGTGATCAGTGTGGTCCTGGCACAGCTTACCAAGCCGCCCTTCAAACCCTTGGCTACCTGCCACCTGAGATACCTGTCCTGGAAGGTGGCCTTCCTGGTGGCACTTAACTCTGCCCATAAAGTCAATGAGCTCCAGGCCCTGGTGGCTGAGCCACTCTATACCAGGTTCTACAAGAACAAGGTCATGTTCTGCACTCACCCGAAGTTTCTTCCGAAGGTGGTGTCTGTCTTCCACCTCAAACAGGAGGTAGTACTCCCTACTTTATTTTCACTGTCCCACACCGACAAGGCGTCAGCCGTTCTCCATACTCTGGACTGCAAAAGGACCCTGTCCTCTCTACAGCATACTCAGGGCCGCCTCAAAGCTGTTTGTCTCATATGACCCCAGTCATCTGGGGGAGGCTGTCACCAAGCAGACCCTGTCCATCTGGGTGGCGGACTACATCACCTTCGCCTACAGCCAGGCTGGGCTGCCGCTAGAGCACCGGGTCAGGGCGCATAATTTCAGGGCTATGGCAACTTCAGTTGCGAACCTTCGCCTTGTTCCCCTGGCAGACATCTGCCGGGCTGCCACCTGGTCCTCGGTCCACACTTTTGCAGCTCACTACTGCCTGGAGAGGGAGTCCCAATGGGACAGTGACTTCGGCCAGGTCGTAATCTGTTCGGGGTTTAGGCAACTCCTGCCCTCCAATCCTTCTTGTTCAGGCTACCAGAGCCATGGTTCTCCCTGGACACTGGGGTTCTCAGAGTCTGTCCTCAGATTCACTTTCCTATATAGCCTATAGCTAGGGAGTCCCATATGTGAGGACTGACTTCTGCTTGTTCCTGGAGAAAGCATAGTTACTCATCTGTAACAGGTGTTCTCCAGGGACAGCAGGAATCAGTCCTCACAGGTCCTCCCTCCTTCCCCTGGAGTTGCTGTTCATTTTTGGCCATTTTCATTTGTCGGCTCTAGCTATGTCATCTGACTGAGCAAGATGGCACTTTTGGGCGGGAAGGGGACCACACATGTGTGGTGGCATCTCCCAAAGGCTTTCTTTCAAAGCTGGGGAAATGCTTCTGCTCAGAGCTCCGTCGGCGTCACCCATATGTGAGGACTGATTTCCATTGTCTCTGGAGAATACCTGTTACAGGTGAGTAACTACACTGTACCCTTCTTCATGTTTTGTGGGAATGCGAGAAGCTTCAACCACTTTGGGAGGATGTGGTGGGGGTGCTGCTCATCCCTCATGGGGAGGCAGCTTGGGATGGACCTTGCGCTAATGCTTTTAGGATATACAAATGTCCCCTTGGAGATGCATTTGGATTTTTCTTTTTGGCAGTGCAGCTGTGTGTGGCAGTATGATGGAAGCAACTTGCGCTACCCACTGCCTTTGTGTAATACACAGGAAGTTGCTCTTCCATATGGAGATGGAAAGGGGGTTGGCAAAGATGAGGGGTTAGCTGGACAAATTTTATAAGATTTGAATGGGGATGGGATAGGGAGGGAATAGGGTGAGTTAGCGGGCGTGGTGGGGGGGTTAAAAAGGGAGTTGGGGGTCTTTCCCTTTCTTTTCCTTCCTTTTCATTTCCTTCTGAGTCATTGGGGGGAGGGTTTTACCTAGTCTCATGCTATTAGTTCTTACCTGAGTGGCTGGTCTAGGGGGAGGGGGGGGAGGCAGGGCTTTTGTGGTGGTGAATCTGTCCTCTGCTTCTGATTTTTGGGTCTATCTTGGGTTCTTTGGGAATTTGCCATGTTTTTGCCTTTATTCCCTCTGTATGCCCTCCCCTTTGTCTTTGCTCCCTGAAGTCCTTCACCTTTCATAGTGTATTTGTTGTGGTTCTTCAGGGCTTTGGGGGATCTGGTTGCCGTGACCCTGCCAGGGTGATACATAGTTGTGCTTTCTGGGATGACATTTAAGATGTCTTATTGTGTTTGTTGAATTGTCAAAGGTATGTGCTAAATGTGACTATTCTTATTCTGTATTTCTTTATGGAAGGTTTGTTTTGCATGAAAAAATAAAAGAATAAAAAAAATCTCGTTTGGTGGGATCACAAAGTAGGATTAAAGCTTGTGAAGAGGATTTGGAGGCTGAGGTGGAAAGGGAGCAATGGGGAGAAATAACAGCTCAGTTATTTGAGAATGGCTATAAAGTCCTTCTTAGATGGTACTATATTCCGGTAAGATTGAAGGCTATGTTTAAAAATAGGAATGATTCATGCTGGAGATGGTATGGGCCTAGGCAACCTTTTTACACACATGATGGAACTGTCCGGTGATACATATTTATTGGATGAAGGAGTTTGCCTTTTTTTTAGTGAAGTTATGCAGCTGGATATCCCCAAAGGAATGGAATTGTCTCTATTAAATATTAAGTATATGAGGGCAGAGGGATAAATTTGTTGTTTTGGGGTTAACAGCTTCTAGACTGATCACAGGCAGCCAATCAAGGCAAGCTCAAGCTCCTTCAATGGTAGCTATGTAATGTAAACTTGGGTTTGTGTATGATATGTATAGATTAGTGGCATTACAGGCTCATAGGATAGAGCTTTATTTGGAAATGAGGGCTTATCTTCAGTTGATGGAGTCTTGACCACTGGTTTGATGATGACCAGATGATGGCTTGGGATTATTATTTATGAGGGTTGATAGAAGGTAGAGGATAAAGGAGATGGGCTGGTTAGAGGGGGTGGGGAGGAGTGACTTAGAACAGTAATTCAAGCTACCTTGTAAGCTTGGCTATTGGAAAAGAAGAAATGATCCCGGATTTGCTAGGTTTTGAATTCAGTAAGCCAAGCTTGATTTATATATGGAAATACCTTGTAATGAAATGACAGTTTTTCTTTTTATCCATCACAGATAAAACATAAATCCAGAAACACAAAATGTAAACCAAACATTAACATTAATTAATTAAAAGCAATTTGAAAATAGTTTTTCAGCTTCTTACAAAATTGAATAACATCTGTTTCATTGCCAATGTCAAAAGGTAGAGTATTCCAAAGAGACAGACTTGTTATTGAGACTGCCTATGTATGCGTCTTTACTTGACGAATAGAAGCAGTAGAAGGAATCATCTGCAAATCCTTTTGAATGAAACGACGTATTAGAGGTGTCTCGGTGCTCAGTTAAATTAGTTATCTGTGTCATTGACTCATCATAAAGACTTGTGTATTAATCACATACATTTGAATAAAATCCAATACTTCATGGGAAGTCAATGGAGCTCTAGCAATATAATGTAATGCAGAAGGTCCCCTGGTAAATTGGGAATGATATCTTAAGTTTAAATTATCATAGCATACATGGCCATGAAACCTCTATACTGTACAGTTCTGTTCCATTTTCTGCAAAGGTATCACCAATATTGACAGCACCAGCAGAATAAAGGATGTCATAAAGAACTTTGTATGGCCTGATGATTAATTTAAGGTTAAAATTAAAAGCCTCAAAAAGGTTAAAAAGAAGTTGGGAGTCATGAGGGAACTGAATGGAGAAAAAAGGCAAAGAGAATACAAGAGCACAAGGGACGAAGATGCTGTAAAATAGATTTATGTTAATTCATAGTATATGTTAATTCTGTTCAGATGAGGAATCAACCCATTACCATTTGGGGATTTTTTAAAAATCTGAATTCATGATGGTCAATAATAGTTTGTGTATTGACAGATACACTGAACAGAACTATAGGAAATACACACCATTTGGTCACAACGAAGCTTGATGTGAGACCATTACTGGCAGAGGCAGCGATGATGACGCCAGTCATTGAATATGCTGAAGGCATCACTGAACAGCTTTCTAAAGACCTTCAAGAAGCAATAAACAATGGAATTCACATGTCTTACCTACAAGGTGAGGATGTAGATAGGGGAACATTTTGGTGTATACGAGTATTTTATTGCAGCAGGATGAAATAATATAAACAGTAAGGACAATCAAGTTTGCAGTACTGGGCACTGTTGTTCAAACTTTCTAGGGGTCTTTTATTAAAAACGTTCAAAGTTATAATTTAATAAAAAAGGCATCACATTCTGTATTGAATTTAATGAGATTACAGTGGCATTGCACATAAACCCCAGCAACAGAATTCACTATGAAACTTAACAAATAAAAGTGGCTGATACAGTAGAGGGATTGAGGGATAATAAGAAAAACTATGTATGGCATAAAACAGGGGCATCATTATGATCTTTTAATTTATTCCAGTGTCTTTATCTTACCCAGCTTGTCTGTGTCTCAACTGTACATATCTCCTCTACTGCCTATTAAGATGTTTTATTGCATTGTGCTGACAATGTGTTTATAGGCTGCCTGTCCCATTGTCATGCAAAGAATTAAGTGGTGAAGAGTATTAAACATACACAATCTTTATAAACACATTCCCAAACGTTGTTGTTGTTAAGTGCCGTCGAGTCAGAGTCGACTCATGGCGACCCTCTGGATAGCTATCCTAAATTGTGTTTGGTCTTCAGTCAGGCGGCTCACTGTTGACAGACTGGTACCTGTAGCTGCTGTTATTGTATCAATCCATCTCATTGCTGGCCTTCCTCTTTTGCATTGACCTTCTATCTTGCCAAGCATGATGTCTTTCTCTAATGATCTCTCTTCGCATGATGTGTCCAAAGTATGAAAGTCGAAGTCTTGTCATCTAAGCTTCTAAAGAAAGCTTAGGTTTGATCTCCTCTAGTACCGACTGGTTTGTTCTTCGGGCAGTCCATGCTATACACAGTATTCGCCGCCAGCACCATAATTCAAAGGCATCAATTTTCTTCCTGTCTATCTTTTTCACTGTCCAGCTTTCACATCCATATGATGTTATTGAAAAATACCATGGCTTGAACAAGTCGAATCTTTGTATGGAGAGATACATCTCTGCTTTTGAGAATCTTATCTAGGTCTTTCATAGCCATTCTGCCAAGAGCAATGCGTCGTCTGATTTCTTGACTGCTTGTTGCTTCTTTATTGATAGTTGATCCAAGTAGGTTAAAGTTGTTCACAATTTCAATTTCTTCTCCTTCAACAATGAACCTGTTGATTATGCCAGTTGTCATGATCTTTGTCTATACATTAAGGTGCAGACCCATTTTGAGACTATGTTCTTTGATTGTGAGAAGCAAATGTTTCAGATCATCTTCACTTTCAGCCAGTAATGTGGTATCATCAGCATAGCAAAGGTTGTTGATGAGTCTTCCACCAATCTTCACACCTATGTTCTCTTCATACAATCCTGCTTCTCTGATGATTTGTTCTGCATATAAATTAAACAGGTAGGGGGAAAGTATGCAGCCTTCTCTTACACCTTTGCTTATTGTAAACCATTCTGTTTCTCCTTGTTCTGTTCGAACTGTTGCTTCTTGATCAATGTACAGATTGTGCAAGAGTACGATCAGGTGTTCTGGTATACCCATGCTTCTTAATGTGGCCCAGAGTTTCTCATGGTTTACACAGTCAAAAGCCTTGCTATAGTCGATAAAGCACAAATAGATATCCTTTTGGTATTCTTTAGTCTTTTCAAGGATCCATCTCACATCTGCAATGATGTCTCTCGTTCCTCGCCCTTTCCTGAACCCTGCTTGCACATCAGGTAGTTCTTGTTCCAGGTATGGTTGTAGTCTCTTTTGAATAATCTTCAGTAGAATCTTGCTGGCATGTGGGATCAGAGCGATTGTGCGATAATTTCCACAGTCAGTTGGATCACCTTTCTTTAGTATTGGTATAAACATAGATCTTTTCCAGTCAGTTGGCCATGATGTTGTCCTCCATATTTCTTGGCAGAGCCTTGTAAGTATGGTAACAGCTGCATCAGATTGCTGTAATACTTCTATGGGAATGCTATCAATGCCTGGTGCTTTGTTTTTTGATAAGGCTTTCAATGCTGCTTTAACTTCTTCTTTCATCACCAATGGTTCTCGATCATAAGGTACAGGTTGAAACGGCTGTTGGTCCACTTGATCTTTATCATATAAAAACTCTGTATATTCCTTCCACCTTTTCTTGATCTTCTCAGCATCATTCAGCTAGCATGCGTTGTTGTAGTACTTTTCCTTGTCCTGTCTTGCTGCGCATTGGAAATCTCTGTTGAGTTCTGTGATTGTCTTTCTTTCTCCTCTTGCTTTAGCTTCTCTGCATTTCTGGGCAATTTTCAGAGTTTCTTCTGTCATCCATTTTGGCCATTTTTTCTTTTACACCTTTTGTAGAGACTTCTCGCTTTCTTCCAACACAACCTTCATGATGTCATTCCATAACTCTTCTGGAGCTCTGTCATTTGTATCTAAAGCAGCAAATCGATTTTGCAGGCAGTCTTTAAATTCCAATAGTATATTCTCAAGGTCATATTTTGCTGCATTTATGAGTGGTTTGCTCTTTTTCAACTTTAGCTTGCGGTTGCATACTAGTAGTTGATGATCTGTACCACAGTCAGCTCCAGGTGTCTTTGTTGATGTTATAGAGCTTTTTCTTCGTTGACTTCCACAGATGTAGTCAATTTGATTTTTATACAATCCATTGGGTGAAGTCCATGTGTACAGTCGCCGCTTGTGTTGCTGGAAGAAGGTGTTTGAGATGAATAGATCATTGGTCTTGCAGAATTCTATCAGTCTTTCTCCAGCTTCATTTCTGTTGCCAAGTCCATATTTTCCAACTACTTTGCCGCCAAAGTTTGCGTTGCAGTCACCCATGACTATCAGGATATCCTGTTTGCATGTTCTGTCAATTTCAGCTTGTACTTGTTCATAGAACTCTTCAATTTCATTCTCTTCTGCAGCTGTTGTTGGGGCATATATTTGTATTATAGTTGTGTTGATAGGCATTCCTCATAGACGAATAGAGATTAAGCGTTCGCTGACTGTATTGTATTTCATTACAGTTCTTGCAAGTTTCTTCTTTATGATAAATGCAACACCATTTCTTCTTTGTCTTTCATTTCCAGCTTAGTAGACCATATGATCATCTGATGCAAAGTGCCCGATGCCAGTCCATTTCAGTTCGCTGACACCCAACAGATCAAGTTGTACACGTTCCATTTCATTCTTGACCACCTCCAACTTCCCTTGGTTCATGCTTCATACGTTCCATGTTGCAAGGTGTAAGACATCTTTACAGCTTCTGACTCTTATTTCATGCGCAGCTACATCAGTAGTCAGACGTCCCGAGGGCTTTGATCCAACCACATCATAAATGCTGGCTTTACTCTGAAAAGTCTTCAGCTCTTCCCCAGTAGCTAGTTGAGTGCCTTCCGACCTGGGGGGGCCTCATCTTCCAGCACTATAGCACAATTTGTTTTGTTGTAACTATGGCAAGATACAGAAGTAGATTGCCTGGCCTTTCTTACGCGCAGTTTCAGTTTGGTGTTGCCGTTGTCACAGAAATGCGATCCTCCGCCGTCAACACTATCCCATTCTGCTGCTGCCCAGATGGGTGGTTTGTCTTGGTCTGGCACCTTAGCTGAGACCTGTCCATCTTGGAAGACCCTGCCAGTAGTTAAACTACCGATAGTTTAGCTCTCAGCATCACTGATGCACACAAGCCCTCACAGCACGACAAGCAGCAAACATAGTTCATCTTAAAATTGATATTTTATTTTATTTATTTATTTATTTATTTATTACAGGCTCTTATATACCGCTCTATTCAGAATCAGCGCGGTTCACAATGTAACAACATACCATAACAACAAACTGTTAGGTTTTACAGAGAACAAGGTCAGAGAACTTGGATAAAACATGAACAAAACTAAGGCACATGTTTACTAATGGTTAATATGCATTAAATTATCACGTGTGATATGAAGGCCAGCCTCTTTCCTTACCAGCTACTTCTTTTGAGAACCATAGCAGACTTCTTTACCTCTCTTACCTTCATGTATTTTCCTAACAAAACATTTTGTTGTCCTTAATCTCCTTTGTTTTGCCCATTGTTTTCTACTTCCCCCAGATGTTCCCATCCAGCTAATGTCTCCTTGAGATATTGGGTCATCTTGACAAATTAATTTTTCCTGAAGTCTAAGACCCCCACTTTTGAATGAACCATCTCCACCCATGTCCTTATACTGAACCACACAACCTGATGATCACTTGATGCCAAATGATCACCCACTATAACATCAAACACTCTTACCATTCATAAGCAACAGGTCCAATATGACCCTCTCCTGCATGTGTTCTGTTACCAGTTGCTGGAACATTTCTGCCTGTAGAGAATCCAGGATCTTTCTACTTGTAGATGCTGCTGCAGCAGAGATGTCCCAGTTAACATCCAGCATACTGAAATCATCTATCAGTAGTGCTTCTCCTTTCACAAGCAATATTGTAAATTTCTTCAGTTTAGTCTGTCCATTTCTGCCCATGAAGGAAGTCTGTATATCATTTCAGTGTAAATAAATGTTCCATTCCCCCTTTCCAGATCAGTCCACAGTACTGAATCCTTTCCTCTTAAGCCCTGCAGTTCTATTGCTTTAATATTATTTTTTTATATATAGCGCCTCTTCTCTATAGATATGTGGAACTAGTCTCAGTGCATGCATAAGCTAGGCTGGATGTGCTATGAGTGACTGGATAGTTATTGCGACAACTATTAAGGGCTTAAGAGAAGAGCCAGGTTTTCATCTTTCAAAACCTGTGGTCAAGGTGGGTTGCATTCAGGTATTCTGTAGGCATTTCATCCCTATTGAGCTTACAGTCCAAAGTTGGTACCCGAGGTAATGGAGAATAAAGTGAAAATGAACCTTATCTTCCTAAAGTCTTAGCTCACCGATGTAACCACTAGGCTTCTACTCCATTCTTCTGAGCGTAGTCTTGTCTTGGAGGTGATATTATAAAGTTCATGGGAAGAAGTCTCTCTACAGGGTCAACCCAGAAAATCTTTTCTCATTTTGACTGTGTGCAAATGCTAATATTTGTTTGTTTTAATCCCTCTATCTAGGTCCTCTAATAGGATTCCCATTACAAGATGTTATAGTCACTGTTCACTTATTGACCATGCATCCTGGCACATCCATGACAATGGTCTCTGCTTGTGTTTCTCGTTGTGTGCACAAGGTAAATACCCTATATTTGAATTTAATGTTATACACATAAAAGTACAGAACTTGATGTTCATTGGAGTAACTAATGCGGCTAACATGGGAAGTCATTGATTTCTGCGGAGCTGCAGTTCACCTATGGATGTCCACCAGCAGGCCAGAAAGCTGAACTGCATGATAAAGAAAATGTTTGGGATTGTTCATACTGTATTTTGACAAAATGTGTAAAATTTGAGAGATTGTGGAAGGATGCTTAGACAAATGCTGTTTCTACAGCACAGAATATGGATCTTTATCAGGAATTGTACAGTTCCTCCTCAGATGGAAGCACCTAACAGAAGGATATATTTGGACAGCTCCAGTTGAGCAATTTTGTGGCAGTAACATTTGTAGAATGATGATGTACCACTGTGAGAAGCAGAATTTGAAACCAGGTCTAGTTATAGTCTTAGGCAAGTCCTTATCTTCCCTCACCACCAAACAGACATTCCTTATCGTCCACCAGACCAAGCCAGAACAAAAGAGTTATGCCCTTCTACCAACAGATAGAGACAGAGACCAAAGGCTTGTGAAGTCTGCCCTATACAGGGAACCATGCTCCTTAATATTCTGTCTCCAGCCGATGGTAGATGAGCATTCCATGCAGCGTTCCTCTGGTTCTGGTGGGCCGTGATTCCTGGGCCCATTTGGAAAATGAGTCTCCCAGTTGAGCACAAGCAGAATGGAGGTTCAAGAAACCTTGGCCTGACTCAGGGGTATCCCTGGAGGAATAGAGGTCCCTTCCCCCACCTCTTTTTCCTCTCCCCACCTCCTTCCCCTTGCCTGGTGGACTTCTGGGAGATAGTCTTGATTTTTAAGAGCGAGCCCTATTTTGTGTCAAGGTAAGGGGAAGCATTCCTTGACCTTTGGAAGCAGTTAACATATCAATGGCTCTTGTTGCTGCTGAACTGCAGAGCAGACATTTTTTTGCAGAGGCCTGACACTGTAGGAGGCTGTCATGCTCACGATGGAAAAGGCGCTATTTCTTCTCAAGGTCTCAATGGCATATGTACCACAATCACAGTGAGAGCCACCATTTTTTCCCAGAAGGCCCAAACACCTGTGCGGCATGATCACAATGAAAAGGTCCAAACTTATCTCAAACTCCTTATAAAGCACACTTAGCCAAAGCAAACATGCATTATACAACAGCATCCTATAAAACTCATATATAGGAGAGGAAAAAAGACCTCAGCATCCCTCCGGCTTCACCACAGCCCAAATATTCTAGAAGGAGAGTCTGACCAGAGCAAACAATTACTCAAACTGGTACAGACGCAGTACATCAAGGATCAAAAAACCTCTCTAATGGGTCGCAGCACAGCACAACTCAATAATCACAGGGATGCTACAGTTACTGGGACACATGGCATCCACTGTTCATGTAGTTCCCTATGTTCGCCTCCACATGAGAGCAGCCCAGTGGACCCTATCCACACAGTGGACTCAGGCCACAGGACGTCTGTTAGACAAGATATCAAACTCTCATCGACTGATCTTGTCCCTTCAATGGTGGCAATCACTGAAAAATCTTTCGGTGGGGTCTCCTTTCCAACAACCCCTATTCCAGGCCACCCTAACAACAGATGCATCACAGGTGAATTGGGGAGCACACCTGCATCATCTCTCTACCCAGGGCATCTGGACTCCACAGGAGGCTTGTCTTCACATAAACCTCCTAGAATTAAGAGCAATCTATTTAGCTCTTCGAGTATTCCATGCCCAGCTCAGCTACAAGACAGTCCTAGTCCAAACGGACAATCAAGTAGCCATGTTCTATGTGAACAAGCAGGGCGGAACAGGCTCTCTGTCATTATGCAACGAAGCTTTACGACTTTGGGCCCTCGCCAGAGAGCATCACATCCACCTTCTCGTGGTATATCTTCCAGGCATTCAAAACCTTTGGGCAGACAAACTCAGCCGAGTACTGCTGCCTCACGAATGGTCTCTCCACCTAGACCAAGTGACAAAGATATTTCACATCTGGGGGACTCCAGACATAGACCTCTTTGCAAGTCCACTGAATGTCAAACTTCCCCGGTTCTGTTCCAGGATTCTGGCTCACAATTGCCAGGCAAGGGATGCCTTCCTCCTTCACTGTGGTCAGGACTTCCTCTATGCCTTCCCACCTATTCCCCTCATCCCCAAAACACTCTTCAAGCTTCAGAGAGACAGAGGTCGTATGATCCTCATAGCCCACAGTGGCCACACCAAACGTGGTATCCCCTGCTTCTACATCTCTCTCAAGCTGCTCCTCTGGAGTTAGGGTGTGCTCCAGATCTCCTTTCCCAAGAGAGCGGGACCCTATGGTACCCGAATCCCCAGTTCCTGCATCTCTCGGCCTGGTTGCTGAAAGCTTAAATCTTCAGGATCTCAACCTTTCCCAACAGGTAAAGAATATCCTTCAGGCTTCTAGAAAACCTTCCACAAGACTATCTTACGCCTTCAAGTGGAAACGTTTCACTATATGGTGTTCTCAGAAGGGGTTAAACCCCCTGGTGATACCTTTAGAAGCGATACTAGAGTATCTACTTCATTTATCAAATTCTGATCTATAGACCAATTCAATAAGAGTCCATCTTAGCGCAATTACAGCTTCCTGTAAGCCTCTAAATGGACAACCAATTTCCTCTCATCCTCTCATATCCAGATTTTGAGAGGTCTTCTGTTAACAAAACCTCCCATCAAACCACCACCGGTGGCATGGGATTTAAATTTAGTTCTCGGGCAGCTTATGAAACCATCCTTTGAACTTTTAGCCACTACTACCCTGATGTTTTTTTCCTGGAAGGTCATCTTCCTAATTGCAATCACCTCTGCACGTCGCATTAGTGAATTGCAAGCGTTAGTGGCTGATCCTCCTTACACTAGGTTTCATCATGATAAGGTTGTCCTCAGAACTCATCCACACTTTATGCCAAAGGTGGTTTCGCCTTTTCATTTAAATCAATCGATTTATCTTCCTGTATTTTTTTCCCGAGGCCTCATGCTTCTAATGCAGGGAAGAACCTTCACACTTTGGACTGTAAAAGAGCCTTAGCTTTTTATCTACAAAGAACACAGCAACATAGAAAGTTTTCTCAACTTTTTATTGCTTTTGATGCTAGTCATTTGGGACTTCCAGTCTCCAAAAGGACTTTATCCAAATGGATTGCACAATGCATATCCTTTGCTTATGAGAGTAAGAGTCATCCTCTTCAAGGCCATATCACAGCTCATAATGTGAGAGCCATGTCAGCCTCTATGGCTAACCTTCACTCTGTGTCTATTGATGATATTTGTCGAGCAGCCACCTGGGCTTCAGTACATACATTTACAGCCCACTACTGCCTAGGTAAAGCCTCCTTTGGGATGCCTTCTTTGGCCAGGCTGTTCTTCTAAATCTCTTTCAAACTTAATACAACTCCTACCCACCAACCCTGGTAGGATGCCGGAGATCCATGGGAGGAAGCATGGCCCACCTCACTATAGGTGGCAGCTTCCTGGGGTCATCTCCCTGGCATCTTCAGCTAGGGAGTCCCCATATGTGAAGACTACATTCCTGCTTGTTCCTGGAGATAGCGTAGTTACTCACCTGTAACAGGTGATCTCCGGAAACCGCAGGAATTTAGTCTTCACAACCCACCCACCTCCCCTAGGAGTTGTCTCTCTATCTCTCTGTCTCTTTCCTCTCTCCCTCTATCCTTTCACTCAGCTACAAACTTAACTGAAGAGGGACAGTTGGAAAGACGGGAAGGCAGCGCGTATGTGCTGAGGGATGCTCCCAAAAGCGTTCCTATTTGACGCTGGGGAGCGTTCCCGCGCAGGCTCCGTCGGTACCGACGATGCCCATATCTGAAGACTAAATTCCTGCTGATCCCGGAGATCACCTGTTACAGGTGAGTAAGTACGCTTTCCTTTAGATCCAGAGACCATAGTCTGTCTCCTTTATTTAGAGAGAGAATTATGGAATTTGGGGTAACTAGTCTTGAACCTTTCCATCTTCAGGAATTCATTCAAAATCCTTTGGGCTAGGATGGGATAGAATTAATTTTTTTTGGGAACTGGAATAAAGTTGGATTAAAATTCTTACCCTCTTCTCTATGGTGGGACAATTTGAATGCTCTTACATGCCCGAACAAAGATGTAACCTGAGCAGGCACTGGGGGGTGTGGGGTTTGGGTTTTTTTTACTGCTTTTTCCTTATCGTCCCTCCAGTTCAGTCCCTCACCGCTGGGTTGTGTACCTCCTCCTGCAGCCTGGAGACTGGATCTTATAGAATCATGACATCACTTGAGGCATTCCGCTGGTGTCTCCCATCAACCTCCAGTGTGTCCAGTCTCCATGCAGCAGGAGGATGTAGTGAGCCCCTAAGTGCTGGGCTCACTAGAGGAACGGATAAGGAGCAGTTAGTTATTTTAGTCAGGTTTTACTTTTGTTTGGTTTCCCTATAATTCATTTAATTTTTGGGGAGATATTTCATTAAATTTGTTTTGAAAAAAAAAAGGTAAGTCGGGGGTGGGATTGAACCAGAATTTCCTTTTCTCTCCTCGGGTTGATTTTAACATTTGGTCTGCTCTCCCCTCCTAGTGTGGACGTAGGGGAGTTGTGCAGGTTATGTAAACGGCTGCCGTTTAGGTTTTACAAGGCAGCGGCGGTTGCTTTCAAGCAGGAGCAGGATTCTAAGTGTCCTCCTGGTGGCAGCTGCTTCAGGCCTTTTCCTAGCAGCGCCGTGGCTGGCAGGGCTGCCGGTTAATGGCGAAATTGAACCAGATGTAATTTCAGCTTTGGGAGCGGAGGTGAGTGAGCCTTCAGTGATCGGGGAGGCTGTTAAGCATTTTTGGTGTGAGTTCCATTGTTTTGGCGGTTTTTCTGGGTCTTAAAGCAGATTGTTAATTTGATTTTTAAGAGTTTTTAGAGTGTATACAGTTGTTTGTTTTTGTTGAGGCTGTTAAATTTCGGTTTGGTATATTTTTAAGTTTAAATTTATTTTATTCAGTTTGTTTATTTTAAAGGTACATTGTTGTTAAGTGCCGTCGAGTCAGAGTCGACTCATGGCGACCCTCTGGATAGCTATCCTAAATTGTGTTCGGTCTTCAGTCAGGCGGCTCATTGTTGACAGACTGGTACCCGTAGCTGCTGTTATTGTATCGATCCATCTCATTGCTGGCCTTCCTCTTTTGCGTTGACCTTCTATCTTGCCAAGCATTATGTCTTTCTCTAATGATCTCTCTCTTCGCATGATGTGTCCAAAGTATGAAAGTCGAAGTCTTGTCATCTGAGCTTCTAAAGAAAGCTTAGTTTTGATCTCCTCTAGTACCGACTGGTTTATTTATTTATTTACTTCTCTTATATACCGCGCTATTAAAATCAGTGCGGTTTACAATTGAACAAAAAACATACTGCAATGTCACACGACAATTGAGTTTTTACATTGAACATGGACGAGATAACCTGGAGGTAACAGGGGTAACTAATTACAGAGTAATTATTCATGGAGTATGGTGAGAAATTATACATATAGTATGGTGAGAAATTATATTTGTTCTTCGGGCAGTCCATGGTATACACAGTATTCGCCGCCAGCACCATAATTCAAAGACATCAATTTTCTTCCTGTCTATCTTTTTCACTGTCCACCTTTCACATCCATATGATGTTATTGAAAATACCATGGCTTGAACAAGTCAAATCTTTGTATGGAGAGATACATCTCTGCTTTTGAGAATCTTATCTAGGTCTTTCATAGCTATTCTGCCAAGAGCAATGCGTCGTCTGATTTCTTGACTGCTTGTTGCTTCTTTATTGATAGTTGATCCAAGTAGGTTAAAGTTGTTCACGATTTCAATTTCTTCTCCTTCAATGATGAACCTGTTGATTATGCCAGTTGTCATGATCTTTGTCTTCTTTACATTAAGGTGCAGGCCCATTTTGAGACTATGTTCTTTGATTGTGAGAAGCAAACATTTCAGATCATCTTCACTTTCAGCCAGTAATGTGGTATCATCAGCATAGCGAAGGTTGTTGATGAGTCTTCCACCAATCTTCACACCTCTGTTGTCTTCATAAAATCCTGCTTCTCTGATGATTTGTTCTGCATATAAATTAAACAGGTAGGGGGAAAGTATGCAGCCTTGTCTTACACCTTTGCTTATTTTAAACCATTCTGTTTCTCCTTGCTCCATTCGAACTGTTGCTTCTTGATCAATGTACAGATTGTGCAAGAGTACGATCAGGTGTTCTGGTATACCCATGCTGCTTAATGTGGCCCAGAGTTTCTCATGGTTTACACAGTCAAAAGCCTTGCTATAGTCGATAAAGCACAAATAGATATCCTTTTGGTATTCTTTAGTCTTTTCAAGGATCCATCTCACATCCGCAATGATGTCTCTCATTCCTCGCCCTTTCCTGAACCTTGCTTGCACTTTAGGTAGTTCTTGTTCCAGGTATGGTTGTAGTCTCTTTTGAATAATCTTCAGTAGAATCTTGCTGGCCTGTGGGATCAGAGCGATTGTGCGATAATTTCCACAGTCAGTTGGATCACCTTTCTTTAGTATTGGTATAAACATAGATCTTTTCCAGTCAGTTGGCCTTTTGTTGTCTTCCATATTTCTTGGCAGAGCCTTGTAAGTACAGTAACAGCTGCATCAGATTGCTGTAATAGTTCTGTGGGAATGCTATCAATGCCTGGTGCTTTGTTCTTTGATAAGGCTTTCAATGCTTCTTCAACTTCTTCTTTCATCACCAATAGTTCTCGATCATAAGGTACAGGTTGAAATGGCTGTTGGTCCTCTTGATCTTTATCATATAAAAACTCTGTATATTCCTTCCACCTTTTCTTGATCTTCTCAGCATCATTCAGCATAGAACCTTGAGCATCTTGTAACATTCCAAATTGAGGCTGGAACTTTTTCTTTAACTCTCGTAGCTTTAGGAAAGCCAATCTTGTTCTTCCCCTAATAGTTTCTGCTTCTGTTTCCTTGCATACATCATTGTAGTACTTTTCCTTGTCCTGTCTTGCTGCAGGTTGGAAATCTCTGAGTTCTGTGTTTCTTTCTTTCTCCTCTGGCTTTAGCTTCTCTGCATTTTTGGGCAATTTTCAGAGTTTCTTTCGTCATCCATTTTGGCCGTTTTTTCTTTTTCAGCTTTTGTAGAGACTTCTCGCTTTCTTCCAACACAACCTTCTTGATGTCATTCCATATCTCTTCTGGAGCTCTGTCATTTGTATCTAAAGCAGCAAATCGATTTTGCAGGCAGTCTTTAAATTCCAATGGTATATTCTCAAGGCCATATTTTGCTGCATTCATGAGTGGTTTGCTCTTTTTCAATTTTAGCTTGAGTTTGCATACTAGTAGTTGATGATCTGTACCACAGTCAGCTCCAGGTTTTGTCTTTGTTGATGTTATAGAGCTTTTCCATCGTTGTCTTCCACAGATGTAGTCAATTTGATTTTTTATACAATCCATTGGGTGACGTCCATTTGTACAGTCGCCGCTTGTGGTGTTGGAAGAAGGTGTTTGAGATGATTAGATCGTTGGTCTTGCAGAATTCTATCAGTCTTTCTCCAGCTTCATTTCTGTTGCCAAGTCCATATTTTCCAACTACTTTGCCTTCTTCTTTGTTGCCAAAGTTTGCGTTGCAGTCACCCATGACTATCAGGATATCCTGTTTGCATGTTCTGTCAATTTCAGCTTGTACTTGTTCATGGAACTTTTCAATTTCATTCTCTTCTGCAGCTGTTGGGGCATATATTTGAATTATAGTTGTATTGATAGGCATTCCTCGTAGACGAATAGAAATTAAGCGTTCACTGATTGCATTGTATTTCATTAAAGTTCTTGCAGGTTTCTTCTTTATTATAAATGCAACAGCATTTCTTCTTTGTCTTTCATTTCCAGCATAGTAGACCATGTGATCATCTGATGCAGAGTGCCCGATGCCAGTCCATTTTAGTTCGCTGACACCCAACAGATCAAGTTGTACACGTTCCATGTCATTCTTGACCACCTCCATCTTCCCTTGGTTCATGCTTCATACGTTCCATGTTGCAAGGTGTAAGACATCTTTACAGCTTCTGACTCTCATTTCATGCGCAGCTACATGTCCCGAGAGCTTTGATCCAACCACATCATAAATGCTGGCTTTACTCTGAAAAGTCTTCAGCTCTTCCCCAGTAGCTAGTTGAGTGCCTTCCAACCTGGGGGTCTCATCTTCCAGCACTATAGCACAATTTGTTTTGTTGTAACTATCCATTGGGTTTTCATGGCAAGATACAGAAGTAGATTGCCGGGCCTTTCTTCCGCGCAGTTTAAGTTTGGTGATGTTGCCGTTGTCACAGAAATGTGATTCTCCGCCGTCAACACTATCCCATTCTGCTGCTGCCCAGATGAGTGGTTTGTCTTGGTCTGGCACCTCAGCTGAGACCTGTCCATCTTGGGAGACCCTGCCAGTAGTTAAACTACCGATAGTTTAGCTCTCAGCATCACTGATGCCCACAAGCCCTCACAGCACGACAAGCTGCAAACCAAGTGAGGGTAAAGGTACATATACATTATAAAAAAAAGAGGCAGGTTTATTTTTTCTTTCTGAGCTGAGCTTTATTTGCTAGTGTCTCATGCCATCGTGCCCACAGTGTCTCATGCCATCGTGCCCACAGTGTCTCGTGTGTGGGTCACGTAGGTGTGCAGTTTCGGACGCGGGGGTTTGTCGGGGCTGCGCTACTGAATCAAGCAATATGGAGCAGGACATTCAGGAGAGGACTCAGACTCCACCTAGAGCGTTGGAGGAAGAATCTTTTCTGGAGACTTCTTCCATGCCTCTAATGGAAAATCTGACAGGGTCAGCTAGTGCTGGTGCTCCAGCAGGCCAGGCGTTGGCTCTAGGAGTTTTTTCACATGATTTTGTGTTGATAATACATCAGGCTTATTGCTTGCGTCAGCAGGACCTGTCTCCGCTGGCAAGATCGGCTTCAGATAAGCTGGTAAGTGGTCTAGTGAGACCTCTTAAAAGGACACGGTCTTTGGAGGATCAGCATTTGGTCTCAGACTGGCCAGATGCAGATGATATTGAGTTAGATCCAAAATTAGGAATCAAGGATCTTGAGGAAGGTGAAATTCAGGAGCCTGAAGATCAGGCGAGGATTATAAGAGTTTTTCGGAAAGAGGAGTTGACAACGCTTATTACTGAGTCCCTTCAGGTACTCAATCTTTCTTCGGTCCAACCAACGGAAGAGGAGGGTTTGGAGGATCCCCTTATCCAAGCGGTGTGTCAAACTCAAGCTGTATTCCCGGTGCATCAAATAGTTAAACAAATGATCCAAGGTGAATGGGATTTGCCAGAGGCTGGTTTGTGGGGTGTTATTTCTATGAATCGGCTTTACCCCTTGGCTGATCAAGCGAGGGAGATGTTTCATTCTCCGCGTGTAGATGTAGCGGTTTCTGCAGTCACAAGGAAGATGACCATTCCGGTAGAAGGCAGCACGTCATTGAAAGATGTGCAGGATAGGAAGGTGGATGGTTTGTTGAAGCAAGCTTTTGAAGTTAATGCTCTGTCGCTGCAAGCTTCTATTTGTGGAGCTTGGGTAGCAAGAGCTTGTCTAAGTTGGTCGCGGTGTTTACAGCAGCCGAAACTGCAGACACAGGAGAGTTTTTAGCTGATGTGGCACGGCTTGAGTCGGGGTCGGCCTACTTAGCTGACATTCACTATGATTTAATCAGAGCTTTAGCAAATAGTATGCTTCATTGGTTGTCGCACATCGTTATCTTTGGTTAAGAAATTGGGCGGCAGATGGTCCCTCAAGTCTCGTCTTAGTAAACTTCCTTTTAAAGGGAAGTTGTTGTTTGGAGAGGATCTTGACAAATTAGTCAAGGATTTGGGGGAATCAAAAGGCGGACACTTGCCGGAAGATAAGCCAAAGCAAGGTCGTTCTCAACCAGCTGTGTGAGGTCAGTTTCGGGACTTCAGGCGGTTTCGTACCTCACGGCTTGGAGGTTTTCAAAGAGGAAGATTTGCTTCACGAGGTCAAGGCTTTCGAGGGGCTGGCAGAGGATTTGCTAGTTCCTCTGCTGCAGCGCTTAGAAAATCACAATGAAGCGAGGCGGTCCCAGGCAGTTATTAGCCGGTTGGGTGTCAGCTTCAAAGGTTTTTTCCAGCCTGGGTCCAGATAACATCCGATCAGTGGGTGTTAGAGGTCATTCGCAAAGGCTATGTCTCAAATTTGCTTGTCCAATAGTAGACTCTTTTGTTTTCTTTCCTTGCAGAGGGCAGGAAAGAGCGACTGTGGTACAACAGACGGAACGTCTGCTTCAATTGGGAGCAGTGGTTCCGGTTCCGCGAGAGTTTTATGGCGTTGGTCGATACTCTATTTATTTTGTGGTTCCAAAAAAGGACGGGTCATTCCATCCTATTCTAGATCTCAAGGGTGTGAATCGCTCTCTGCGAGTACCTCATTTTTGAATGGAAACATTACGGTCAGTAATAGTGGCAGTTCGAAAGGGAGAGTTTTTGAGGCCATCAGAGGTTCCTAAGGTTTGCGCTTCCGTGCGGGCATTTTCAGTTTCAAGCATTGCCTTTCGGTCTAGTGACAGCTCCGTGTACCTTCACCAAGGTAATGGTGGTGGTGATAGCAGCGGCTCTGCAAAAAGAAGGTATATTAGTGCACCCTTATCTCGACGATTGGCTGATACGGGCGAAATCCAAGTTGGAGAGTGTTCGAGTAACAAGCAGAGTGGTGCAGTTTTTTCAGTCTCGGTTGGGTAGTCAATGTATCTAAAAGCCATTTAAGTACATCTCAAATTCTAGAGTACTTAGGAGTACGGTTTGACACCCATTTGGGGGCAGTTTTTTGCCAGATCTGCGGGATCAGACAGTTCAATGTCGGGAGCGCAAGTTTTTAAGGACTCCAGCACCCTCAGCCTGGAGTTACCTTCAAGTTCTAGGAACAATGGCAGCAACAATAGATGTAGTACCTATATGCACAAGGACGTTGTAACGAACAGGAGGCCAAATGGTCGATCAACCGGTTGGAGTTGCGGATGCTAGCGCTAGCTCTTCGGGCGTTCGAAAACTCGGTGCGGGGCCGACCGGTGCATGTACTGTCGGGCAATGCCGCAACAGTGGCTTATCTCAATCGTCAAGGCAGTATGGGAAGCATGGCTCTAGAGGAGGAAGCAGAGATATTGTTCGCCTGGGTAGAGCCTCGGCTTCAGGCTTTGTCGGCAGCCCAAATTGCAGGAATGGACAATGTGACAGCGGATTTTCTAAGCAGAGTTCGAGTGGATGCCAGAGAATGGGAGCTTCATCCGGAGGTTTTTGCTCAGATAGTCATCAGGTGGGGACCTCCAGTTATGGATCTCATGGCAACCTTCCGATTGGCCAACGCGAGTTGGTTTTTCAGTCGAAGGTGAGAGAGAATGTTGGAAGGCATCGATGCTTTGATGCAACAATGGCCCAAGCAGGATCTTCTCTGTCTTTCCCCCGTGGGTGCTCATAGGTCGAGTGGTTCAGCGTATTGAAGCTGACAAGTGGAGAGTGGTGATAGTAGCACCGGATTGGCCACGATGTCCATGGTATGCGGATCTGGTACGTCTTCTCGACGGAGTGCCTTGGAGAATATCGGTGACAGCGGATCTTCTGGTTCAAGGTCGTCCTTTGTGGATGCCTCAGGTGGATCGGTTCTTGCTTATGGCTTGGCCATTGGAAGGGCTCGGTTAAGTAAAAAAGGTTATTCTGGAAAGGTGATTGCTACCTTATTGATGGCTAGAAAAAGATCCACTTCTCTGACGTATGTCTGGCGTACTTTTGAAGATTGGTGCACTAAGCGTCAACTTCGATCATCCAAGGTCTCAGTGCCTATGGTACTAAGTTTTTTGCAAGATGGTTTCGATAAGGGTTTGACTACCAGTTCATTAAGGGTTCAGCTGGCAGCTATTTCTTGTTATCTAGGTAAGGTCCAAGGAGTGCCCTTGGGGTCACATGTCGATGTGATTCGTTTTTTTGAAAGCAGTATCCTGTTTACGACCTTCTCGTAGGTTGGTTTCTCCTCTGTGGGATCTCAACTTGGTTCTAGGGGCTTTGACCAGAGAGTCTTTTGAGCCTTTGAATCTGGCTTCTGTCAAAGATTTAACTTAAGGCGGTGTTTTTGGTGGCCAACTGTTCGGCTCGTCGAATTTCGGAGTTGCAGGTGTTGTCCTGTCGGGAACCGTTTCTATCTTTCTCTAGGGAAAAGGTTGTATTAAGACCGGTTCCGTCTTTTCTGCCTAAGGTAGTTTCACCTTTTCATGTGAATCAGGTGGTTTTCTTGCCAGTGTGTTGGGTATTACAGGGGTGGTTATTGAAATCTCCCATTATTATTGTGTTACAAGATTTGTTAGCCTTCATTTGTGTTGGCAGTTTACTGTCTGTCTTCAACCTCTCCAGATACCCCCATCAGAATGCTCCTCCCCATTACAAATGGAATTTCTATCCATAAAGTTTCCATTCTGCATTTTGTTTGCTGCAGAACTTTTATCCTGTTTGATTCTATGCCATTCTTATATATAGTGCCAATCCTTCTACCAATTTGATTCACCCTGTTATTTCAATATAGTTTGTACGCTGGTATCATGTTGTCCCATTCATTGTCCTCCTCCTACCAAGTATGTAAGACCCATATTATGTTTAACTCTTCAAATACTTCCATCCATTCTATCTCTCCCATCTTATTTTTTAGACTTTTGGCATTCACATAAAGACCATGTAAGGAATGATTTCTGTTTGTATTTAGAACCTGCATAGCAGTTGATAGGGTCATTTGGAATCATTTATCTTCGTCCTTTATTTAAATAGTCCTTGACTACTTCAGCTTTTAATGTGACCTATCTATCTGTTTGCCAAGAGAAGCGGACAGGGACAGGGGGAGAGAGAGAGAAAAAAACCAGAACTTTTGCAGAGATATCCGTGATACTTTCCTCCCTGCCTAAGGGAGGAGGAGGGAGAGGGAATCATCTCAGCAGGCACTGAGCCTGTTAGACCAGTGAAGACCAGTTGCTAGCCTGGTCCCTCAACCACAATTTAGCCCAGTTTCACTGAAGCAGAACAAGCTCAAGAAAAATTGCCCTTGTGGTGATACAATACGTTTCACCTAAAATCCTCTTGATCTTTCAGCAGCACAGGTTTGCTTGCATACCATCTGCTGGAGAAATAGGAATACTGGAGAGATGGAGACTGCATGGGAACCTGTATAGTTTGATATCAGCAAGACAGTTGTTCTCTGTCCACTGCTGGTAGAGAAGCATAAACCTATGCATCTTTTTTTTTTTTTTTACAGACTTTATTTAAGTTCCACCAATAGACAATAATGAAAACATCAAACAAAATCATCCCGGGGAGGGGTGTGTTCTTATCCCCACCAGGACTCAACACAGAGAAACACAACAGGTGGGTTTTGTCATTTTGTCCCGACCCACTTCCTCCCACCCACCCTCCCCCGCCCACCCCTCTGACAATGCTAAAGAATCATGCAAACATCAATCGGCAGCAACTACTATTCCGGAACACTGTTGTTTCAAGTCCCCAGCTGGAGGATCTCATTACGGCTACGAACCCCTAGTCGTTGGATATAGGGTTCCCATATTGACATAAACGTTGCCCAACGCTTGACACTGCCCCGAGCCATCCATCGCTCCATTAACATCAAGTGGTGGAAACTATTCCGCCATTCGGCAAAGGTAGGCGGCTGGTGGTCTCTCCACAGGCGGAGTATCGGCCCCTTCCCCACCAGACAAGCCTTCCGCATTAATAGCCTTTCCCCTCTCTTCGCTGGGCAGGGAGGTCCCATTAGGTCCAACACTACAAAGAGGCCAGTCCATCTCAGTTGCTGCTGCAATAACCCACTCAAAAAGCGCCTATCTTAGCCCAGTAGGAACGCAATCTCCGACATCCCCACCACATATGCAGTAGAGTGGCCAGAGATTCTGAGCAACGAGGACAACTGCCATCCGTCGGTAGTTGGCTGCGAAACTGAACCTCCCTCCAGCGAGACCCCTGCGCCACATGCACTATCCGTTTCAGAGCTGTCCCAACCAACCCCTGAGCAACTTCCCCCCCTAACTCCTCCTCCCAAGCCATCTCAATCCCCCTATAATTGGGAAGTGCCCTGAAACTGTCCAGGCGATGCTTCAAAGCAGAGATCGATGGCGGACCGTCCTCCCCCAAGCTAAAAAACTCTAATATTTGGGCGGAGCGTTCAATTTTCAGTGCTCCCCGCGACAACGAGGCTACATAGTGAGAGGCCTGCATGTATGCAAAACAATGTTTAGTAGGAAGGTCATACTCCCGACTCAGCGTCCGGAAGGATTTACATCTTCCCACAGAATCTACCATGTGCCCCACATTCCGTATGCCTCGCAACCCCCAATCCCGAAACGTCCCCGATTCAGATCCAGGAGGAAAGTTGATATTCCCTTGTAAGGGCAGCCAACTAGAGACCCTCCACGATTCATTCCAATACTTATTGAGCTGTTGCCAGGTTCGTTTAACAGAATCTACCAATGCACTCCGCAGAATACCCCCCGGTAACTTACACTTCGGTTCATGGAGGACCCCCAGCAAAGTGAACGGGGTTACTAGGCCCTCCTCCAGTGCCCTAGGTGTATATACTTCGGTACCTCCCAGCCAGTCCCCCAAGTGTCGAGCCTGACAGGCCAGGGCATACAGCTTCAAATCCGGCAACCCCATACCCCCTTGACGCCACGTCCCTACCATCCGGACCCAAGGTATACGCGCCCGTTTCCCTTTCCATAAAAACATTTTAAGAGAGGTCTCTAGTCGACGCAGATCACAACCCAGCAGCCAGACTGGTAGGGTCTGCAACCAATACAAAAGTCGCGGTAAAATAACCATTTGTATAGCCGCTATTCTCCCAGTGAGCGACAGAGGCAAAGATTCCCATACTTTTAATTGTGTGGACAGACGCTTCAAGAAGCGATCTAAATTACAAGCATATAACGCCTGAGGCCGTCTAGGCAATACGATACCCAAGTATACGAAATCATCATCCGCCCACCGAAGGGGGAACTCTCCCCCCCAGTTATTGCGTAAAAGCCCCAAGACATCCAAGGCTTCTGACTTGTCCCTATTAATGCGAAGGCCTGCAAAGGCCCCAAATCGCGCAAATTCTCCCAGTAGAGACTGCAAGGAAGCAACCGGATGAGTCAGGTGAACTAACAAATCATCTGCAAAAGCTGAGATGGTAAACTCCTGCTGTCCCATCCGCACTCCCCGTATCTCCCCCGAGCGTTCGATAGCCCGAATCAGGGGGTCTAAGGAAAGAACAAACAACAAGGGGGAGAGAGGACAACCCTGTCGCGTGCTCCTCTCCAACGCAAAGGCTTCAGAGAGCACCCCGTTACACAAAATACCCGCCGTCGGTGAGATATATAAACTCTGCACCAGTTGACAAAAAGCAGTACCCAGGCCATATTGCGGCAAAAGGTTCCAGAGAGAGTGCCAATTAACCCTATCAAAGGCCTTTTCTGCATCGAAGCTAACAAGAAGCGAGGCCTGTTGCCGGGTATGAACCCATTCCAAAGATGCTAAAATTTTCCGGAGATTCCGAACCGCGTACCGTCCTTTAACAAAGCCCACTTGTGCTTCATGAACTAAGGGGCATGTTTACTAAACATTCCTAACGTGCGGGGCCGTGCTAGTGTGCCTGTGCCATATAAGGAGTGGGCGGTTCAGGCAGAAAATAGAAAAAAAACGGTAGTAAGCAACCGGACGTGTGTGCGTCGCGCTAATGTGCGGGGGTCGACATTAGCGCGTGGAAAGGCAAAGTGGCGCGCTGCTGAGTATGCAAAACAACAGAGCCGTGGTACAACGGTGAAGACACTGACCAATGGTGCAGGGGCCATGGGTTCAATCCCCCAGTGTGCGCAACGACAAAGGTCAGTTGAGGCAGTAACTGTAATGATTAACATTGTTTTAGGAGGCAAATTAATTTGGAACGGCATAAGGCGGCGCACAGTTATTTTTGGGCGGCATAAGGCGGCGCACAGTTATTTTTGGGCAGCAGAAGGCGGCGCACTGGTCCCCTTGGGCGGCAGAAGGCGGCGCGCTGATAGGCACAAGGCGGCGCGCTGATGCACAAGCACAGGAACAGAGCCACAGCACAATGGTTAAAACACTGACCAATGGTGCAGGGATCAGGGGTTCAACTCCTCACAATGCCCAGTGAAAAATGCCTGCTGAGGCAGTATGTATTATGTTGTGGAGTGCTGTAGGAGGCTGTATAATTGTATTTTGTTATCACTACTAGCAAACGCACTCTCCCAGCATGTTAACATACGGCGGCCCATAAGGCACATGTTACAGTGCACTGTTCGCCAAGGCACCCTTGAATGACCCCTATAGGGCAGCATGTATGTTGCGACACAGGATAATGTATAGTGCACCCTATAGGGATGGCAACCATAAGGTGGCCTACAGGGCGCCCTATGAAGCACCCTCAGAGGCACCTAATGGGTATAGTAAGCTGAGGGTGGTCTTGCCGGCATAGACATATGTACAGTAAATAAAAATAAAGCTGTGGACAGCCCTACCAAAGGGCCCCACTGTGGGTTTGAACCCATGACCTCTGGCTGCACAGGCAGTGATGTAACCATTACGCTACAGCTCCATAGCTGTAAGCAGGCCCCTGGCTGGCTGCAGATAGCCTACACGTCACCTCACAGACAGTCTGCTGGTGTCAACAGGATAGGGTTAGGCCACCCGTACCCATGATGCACTGCACATGCAAATTAGCTGTCCGCAGATGGACACAAGATGGGGAATGCACCCCCACAGCACCTCGGCCCTGTTGGGGGAAGTGACCGGGTGCACCCACACAGCACCTTGGCCTAGTAGGGGGCACTGACCGGGTGTTTTACTGGCACAGAGTAGCCACACACCGTTACATCGTGCGGGTACTGTGCTCACCCTGAGTGTGCAATGAGGTGGCCAGGACCAGGTCAACAACACCTGCCATGGCTGATGGAGGCCAAGCGGGCGTTCCAAAGCAGTGTTAATGTGTAAGATAGCTAGTTTCTGCACAAACACCATGGATATCCCTGTCTGCCGCCATCAGGCACCCCCCCCCCCCCCCCAGTGGCAAACATGGTCCCCATCAAGGGATCCACACTCTACCTCCCTGCAAAGGTGGCAGTAGAGGGCAACATCAACCCCAGTCCTGCTGAGAAACACCACCACCCCCCCCCAGGCAGGCAGCTCCATACACAGCCATAACACAATAGCAGACAGACATAAGCCCAGGGTATGGTAAGCTGCACTCCACCACCAGATATTCCCCTGCAGCAAGCCAACAGCCACTGCACCCTGCAAGCCATTATAGCAAGACATTTACCAGCTACAAACAGTCTGCTGGTTAGTCCATAGTGCATGTTCCCAATGGAGATGCATGCACCCAGAACTGGGCTGTCTGCATACACAGCAAGCAGATAGATCAGTGACTGGGCCCCAAAGTGAAACCCATATCTATCACATGAGAGAACTACTATACAGCACTATGGGGGGGCCTAGCCATGCTGTGGTCACTGCACAGTCAGGGTGAGCGTGATCCCCCAGAAGGACATGCTTTGGCCACCCTGTCTGTGTAGGTGGTGGCCGGACACTACAATATCCCAGCCAATGTCCCTGCCAGGGCCCTATGCCCAGTGCAGATGCATCCTGGCCACGCCACCCTGCCCTGGCTATACCCATGGTACCTTGCACCTCATTATGCACATTGACTGGCCAATACTGGCAACAGTGCTGGCAGTGCGGGCTGTTGAAGGGGCTTGCAGCCAACACCCACTGTATAGACAGACACACACTTCCACACCTCTGCCATCATGGTGCTACGATTGAGGGGGTAAGTAGCCTTGCCCACCAAACCGGGCCTGAGCACGGCAAGGCATGGATATGGTACGCATTACAGCTGGTGGTCACTCCCCAGGGTGGTAAGCACCGTCAGAAGCCAGGCCTGGAGCATGCCCCGCAAACACCTAACAGATTGTTTGGATGGGGTCAACTAGCAGTATGTACGTAACGTATGGATAACTGCCTGCCTGTGCTCCTAGCAAACGTCTCTGAGCTGTGTACCGTATACCTCAGGTGTAGGGTGACATTGGTAAGTTATGCAAGTGCTCGTTTTGGGTGCTGCATGCACGGTCCAATGTTCTGCCTTTCCAGGAGACATTGGCCAATGGGGCCTGTGGGTGTGGGTGTGTCTGCCCTTGATGGCTGCTGCTTTACGGCACAGATTCCCAACTCCAGTCCAGGTTTGCATCACACTGTTCGGGTTTTCCTGCTATCCCTCATGAATATGCATGGGCTTACATCTACATGCCATGGGGGTGGTGCATAGATATACAGCACAGGCATTTGTATGAGTGTCAGCATGGAACCTGACTGTTGTGTGGCCCACCAGGACTGCATTTGGGTGATTCTGCTCTAGGTACTGCCCCTGTTCATGGTGTCTGTGCTCAGTGGGGTAAAAGATAGATGTCTTACCATTGCATATGTCCCCGCCATGAAAGGTGTGTCCTTACTATCACTGTTTAGTTGTGGGGAAAATATGTGGGCAGGATTGGCAGTAGCCCCAGCTGGGCTTTGAACCTGTGACCTTCTGTTCTTGTATGCACTGTCTGTGTGCACTGCACCACTGTGTAGCCACAGATTGGTTGGATTCCCTGGACTGTCCATGACTGTGGATCCGGCAGGACCTGTCTGTTGCAGTGGACTGTGCCAGCCTGCACATGGCTAGGCCTCTGTCTTCTGTGGTTAGCAGCCACTGCCCCCTGCACCACATGTACTTGTCCGCCAACATGCTGGCATGAACTTCTCTCAGAAAAAGCAGTTGACCTGATTGCAATGTGGCAGTATGGGACTGCATTTGGGGGACTTGGCTGTAGGTAATGCCCATTGTTGTGGTGTGTGTGCGGTGTTGGGTAAAATATGGGTGTTTTCCCCATGCATACAGGGGTGTCTGTGCTATCTTTATTTAGTGGTGGGTAAAATATAGGGACTGGGCTGGCAGGTGCCCCAGCTGGGTTTTGAACCTCTGCCCTCTGGTCCTAGAGGTAATGACTCTGTCCGCTGTACCACACTTTGGCCACAGAGACAGTGCAGCCCCTGGAGGCAGTAAGCCTGGCAGGATGGAGTCACAAACCCTGCTCTACGCAATTCTACTGTGGGCATATGCACCCTGTCTGGTGACAAACGTGCACATACACCCCGGAAATGACCACGGGAAATGTGGGACAAAATATCACCATGCTGGGCAACAGTGATATTAATGGGCAACCATAGCAAACACTCCCAGGAAAGCTCCAAAACGTGGAGATGTTTTTTGGAAGAGTCTCCTCTCAGTAGACCCTTCCAAAATTCATTTCTTTTTTCTGGAGCTTTGCTGGGTGTGATTTCTGTATTTGCCCATCACTATAACTGTTCCCCAGCTGAATTACTATTTTTAATAGTTCTGTTGTGGTCATTTTCTATTTTTATTTTCACTTTTGTGCTGTGCACATATATCACACTGCTCACGTTTTGCTGGTTTCCCCGGTTTTCCTGTACATTGCTGACGGAAATGGTTTCTCTTCCCTTTAAATGCTTTCTACCGCGAGTGTTTTACTCGCGGTAGTTGTTACATGCAAATTCGGGCCCGATACTGTGCGGGGAGCCTCTCCCCTCCCACTCTCCATCCATTGACCCCGTCCCTCCGCCCCTCCGGAGCCTTCCTCCGCCCTCCTTTCGCCGTTCCACGCCTCTATCGGACATTTGCGGGCCCGCACTTGTACGGGGCCCGTTAGTGAGCCGCGTACCTGTGCGGGGGTGACACGCACGTGTGCGGGGCGTTTAAACGCGTTTCTGCGCGTTTCAGTGCCGCGTTGCCGTGCGCTATTTTGCGGCGCGCTATTTTGCGGATTTTAGTAAACATGCCCCTAAGTGTCCCAACACACCAACCAGCCGAACAGCCAGGACCTTCGCTAACAATTTTAA
The DNA here is from genome assembly GCA_033557465.1 of Ichthyophis bannanicus. Lineage (NCBI taxonomy): Eukaryota > Metazoa > Chordata > Amphibia > Gymnophiona > Ichthyophiidae > Ichthyophis > Ichthyophis bannanicus. The sequence goes on from CM066032.1 coordinate 345,488,098, forward strand.
ATCAAAATTAAGGAGGGAGATAGGGCGATAGGAGGCAGCCGATAGCGGGTCCTTACCCGGTTTTGGGATCAGTATAATGTGGGCATGGTTTTGCCCGCAGCGGAAGGCCCCACGCTCCGCCCTCTCGCTAAAGACCTCTCGTAGCATCGGGCTCACACATTCACTAAGGAGTTTATAAAATTCCGCACCGAGCCCGTCCGGCCCCGGCGTTTTACAACAGCTGGCCACCGAGATAGCAGACTGTATCTCCTGCGAGGTAATAGGCTGATCCAGCTCCACCCTCTGTTCCTCAGTGAGCCGGGGCAATTCCAATCTATTCAGATAGGTAGACATTGTCTCAGCGGATCCTAGTTCTGAGCTATACAAAGATTGAAAGAAACTTCGGAAAGCCCTTGCAATGTCCTCACACTTTTTATGCACACTACCTCTGTCATCTCTAAGCGCCACCACCAAGGAGGAGCCTCGCCGACCCTGCAAACAGCACGCTAGCAGCTTCCCAGGCTTCTCACCATAGCATTGTAATCGATATCTATAATAAAGAACCGACTTCTTGGCCCGTTGGTGCAATAACTCATTAAGGTCTACCTGGGCTTCCCAGTACTGTTTCTTAAGAGCAGGTGAGGGCGCATGAGCACAGCTGCGACAGAGCTTAGTCACCCGTCTCTCGAGCGCAATAATGCGCTCAGCCAGAATCCTACGTTTCCGAGCAGCAAACCCTATGATATCACCCCTAAGAACCACCTTTGCCGTTTCCCACACCAATTCAGGATCATCCATATGGACTTGATGATCACTGACACTCCTTCCACCTCTGCCGAATAAAGTGGTGAAACTGCGGGTCGTGATAAAGTCCCAAAGGAAACCGCCAGATCCGTGTTCGCGGGGCCACTTCGCCCCACTGCAAGTCTACCCAAATCAGGGCGTGATCCGAGATCTCCAAAGGACCAATCTGGGCAATGCCCGCAGAGGCAAATAACGCAGCCGATAATAAAAGATAATCAATACGCGCGCTAGTGCCATGTGCCCTAGATTGGTGAGTATAGTCCTTTTCTAAGGAGTGTATCAATCGCCAGGGATCAATCAAGCCCAGTCTCCTACAAAAACGTTGCAGCATTCGAGACGGCAGAATCCTCTCCCTCACCTCCCCCCCCCTAGATGTATCAAGATCTACATCAAGGACCCCATTGAAGTCCCCCCCCTCAAGAATCAGGGGACGATCTGGTAATTGCTCAATTTCTGACGCCAAACCACTATAAAAGCCAGAATCAAACACATTAGGACCATACAAATTTCCAAGAATCACCGGCCTCCCCTCCAGGAGGCCTGAGACCAGTAGGGACCTCCCAGCTTTGTCGGATCGGATTGTTTCCGCTACAAAACGAAGACGCTTGTGGACCAAAATAACTACTCCCCCCTTTAACCGGAGAACCCCACATCTGCCCCACCCAGTTCCTACAAAGTTTATCATGTTCCTCCGCCGTCTGGTGAGTTTCTTGGAGCATTGCAATATCACATTGATGCCTAGCCAGAGCTTGCAATATTTTGTATCTCTTAATAGGGCTCCCCAATCCACAAACATTCCAGGAGATGACCTTCAGAGCAATGAGGCAGTGTCAAGGTTCCAACAAAGATACATTCCCATGTGCATGAGAAGGACCCCCCAGCCTGGAGCCCTCCTAAATCAGCCCCCCTTCTATGACCCTGCTGCCAATTGTAAAGTCCCAGAGTACCAGCTATTCCCCCCTCCCATACCCTCCCTCTCCCCGCCCACACCCCCCCACCCTCCCCTCCCCTGCCCTCCTCTGCTAGTCCGTCCAGATGGTCGGACAACCTTCCTTTGACAATCGGGGCTACCCCTATCCCAATCTGCATAGTCTCCTCTATGGTGATCAGTCAGCAGTTACCCATTCACCCTCTCAACACCCCACTCCCGTTCGTACTTTTCCCCATTCTCCGGCACCCAAAATGCCCCTCCCCATTCCATCTTACCAATTCCAACTTCATAACCCGCCAAGCCCCGGCGGAAACTCCCCGGGCCTCACTGTATATCCTATGAGGCCATAAATCACGGCTATCGAACCCCCTACCCACTGCCGGGATTCCAACTTCCATATGCTCGGCCTCCCCCCACCCGGTCACCCAGCCCCAAGGGGAGTCCCATACTTGGGGAAGAATAAAGGATCTAAGTTACTCTTAGTTAGCAGCACTAAGCGCCTACCCAGACCACCCTCCATCCCGAACATTCATCCCCTCCCTCCCATCCCGTCCTCTAGCATCATCCCCTCTGCGGGTCCCCGCAGCATTGTAAGGTACGCAAGCAGCGTGAACGTTATTTTGTGCTTCTTTATTTTGAGCCTGGGGCTCCTGCTCCTCAGAGCACAACTAACTGCGCACCCTAACAACTACTATGGGACAGTGAGTCAGGATCCAACAAACCCACCGGAAGCCAACTCAACCCCTCTCCCCCACCCGCACTTAGATGCACACCTCTCAAACCCACACATCCAGCACTTAGCCCAACCCAAGCGCCTCCCCTCTCCCTCCCACCCTTAACATGTGGCGATAGCCATCTTGAAGTCTAGAGAGTAAGGTAAAACTGCAACTAGAACAGTGTTGCTACTTGATTGCTAGAAAGTAACACAATTGCGGTACAGTTTAACTAGTACCTAAAACAAACACAGCACTCAAATGTAACCCCGCTAACGCCTACCTGACTTCCCAGCCCCACCGATACCGTTATCCAGATAACTACACAACAAACAAAAAAAAAATAGAATAGAAGGAGGGAGGTGAGCGGAGAAATGGCAGCGCATACACAGCCCCGAAGGGGCAAGAGTCAGTCCTAGACCGCCGAAACTGTCCCCCAGCCACTGGGGTTCCCCCCTCAGTATCAATATGCCATCAATACTTCAATCCGCAGAGTCATGGGCCGGAACCCCTAGTAGTATTGAGAGTGTCCAAAAAAGAAGCAGCCGCTTCGGGTGAGAGCAGGTATCGAGGCCGACCTTGAAAGTCCACTCGTAGTCGAGCTGGATATAGTAGGGAGAAACGCACCCCCTTTTTCCTGAGTTGTGCGCATACATCAGAGTAAGCCCGTCGTTGCTGGCTGACTAATATCGAATAGTCCTGAAAGACCAGTATACGCTCGGTATCAGAGTCCTGCCAGTTTCAGCTCCGGGCAGTTCTAAGCACTTCTTCTTTCCTCCGGTAGTCTAAGAAGCGCGCTATGACTGCACGCGGACTTCGTGCTTGTTCCCTCCTTGGGCCTAATCTGTGCACCCGTTCCAGCTTTGTGGAGGTGTTTTCGCTGTCGCCCATAAGTTTAGCAATCCAGGCAAGAATAAAGTCATATATGGCGCCATCTGCCACAGCCTCTGGGATCCCAATAAATCGCAGATTTTTACGCCGCCCCCGGTTTTCCAAATCATCAAGCTTTTCTCCATATTGCTTAACCATCTTTTCCAGGGCTTCCACCCTAGTTTGTAGCGAGTTCTGTGTGTCTTCGATATCGGACACACGTGTCTCCACTTGTTCAACGCGTCCTGCAAAATCTGTGACATGTTGGCCGACATTGTGCAGCTGCTCCGACAGTTCTTGAAATCGAGCGTCCAAGGCTTGCACCACCGCCGCAGATACCTCTGCCACCAGCCCCTGAGTATCACCAGGGCCGGGGCTACGAGGCGCATTCTCCGCCATTTTAGCCTCCGGGATTCGTGTCTTCTCCTTTCTCGGGGTTTTCGTCGCCATTGGGCCACTTACTACGCTGCTGAGACACCGCTACAAAAACCGCTGAGTTTTTAGCACAGCTATCGAGTAATATTAGGAGATTCCACCAAAAGTGGGAGGATATTGCTGTTTTGAGGGGTAGATTACCTGGAGCTGATCTGTACCCGTCCGATCAGCTCATTTGTCCAAACCTATGCATCTTTAATGTCCTACAAGATTCTTTGTAGATCTGCACCTTTTATTAGATCAGTATAAGAGTAGCTCAAAGATGATGTATACAATCTTAGGAGTAAAATCTTAGAGTACCAAACATGAAATATCCCAAATTAATATGAAAATGAATGGTAGAAATTTAGACAATATATGTAGAAACATAATAAAGAGTACACATATTTGGTTATAAAATAAATGCAGTCAAAAAATGACAGTCTATGGAAAACACATAAAATATACACAAAATATTAGTGCACTAATGGATCCATATCACACCCAATATGGCCATGTTAAAGCTTATACACCTGCATTGGGGGTGTAAAATCTGAAGTAACTTGTAACAGTACAAATGTTCTCTATATTCAAGCAAAGGGTGATGCAGGCACATGCCAAGGTGCTGCCCTGGTGGCAGCGCTAGTGCCGGCTCTTCCTTGTCCCTCTCAGGACTTTTCTGAGCATGCGTGCACCTTTCCACCCAACTGCACGCCCTGCGTCCTTTCCAGTCTTCTGTTTCTGTAGCAGCCAGCCAGCCGTGTCTCTCTCTTTCTTCTCTCACTCTTCTCTCACTCATGCAATTTTTTTCTTATTTTCTTTATTTTTACTTCGTTTTGTTTCCTCCACGGTACTTAAAAAACAAACAAACAAAAAAACCTCAACCAAACACTTCTCGGCAGTTTCCTGCTTCTGCGGTCTCCATGTCGCTTCCTGACCATAAAAAAAAAAAGAGAAGCGGCAACGAAGGGCAGCAGCACTGGGGAAAAAGAACCAGCAGACCCTCTCCTGTCTGCAGTTCTTGTAAAAAAACAACAACAAAAAAACAATGAACAAAACAAAAAACAGAGATTAACAAGGCACAGCACCTCTGTAGGTGTAGTCAGGGGTGGCTCTATAATGAGGCCGAGTAAGGCGGTGGCCTCAAGTGGCAACTTTTTGGGGGCGGCAAAAATTGCCACCAAAAAGCCCACCTCACTCGGCCTTCCAAAAAAAAAAATAAGAGGAGAGGAGCCACGGCAGCAGCAGAAGGAAGTGCCCCACGGCCGCCCCGGCAGAGCCCTCCTATCTCCCTCAGTGCAGCTTTACAGAGCCGCGAAGGGAGAGTTCCCCTTTCTCGCGGCTCTGTTAAGCCCGCCGGCGCTGTTGGGAAGCAGGAAGTGCCTATTTCCCATCAGTGCCGGCGGGCTTAACAGAGCCGCGAGAAAGGAAAACTCTCCCTTCGCAGCTCTGTAAAGCCACGCTGAAGGAGACAGGAGGGCTCTGCCGGGGAGGCTGCGGGGCACTTCCTGCTGCCACGGCGTTAGCAGCTTCAGCAGCCAGGTTATTTTTTTATTTCTCTGGGGGGGGGGAGGACTAGTAATGGGCTATGGGGGGGGAGGACTGGAGGTGAGCTGATGGGGGGTTTTTAGGACTGGAAATGGGCTGATGGGGGGGTTTAGGACGTAATGGGCTATGGGAGTGCTAGGACGGGAAATGCTCTGATGGGGGGGGTTTAGGACTTGTAATGGGCTGATGGTGGGAGGCTAGGACGAAATGGGCTGATGGTGGGGGGGCTAGGCCTGGAAGTGGGCTGATGGGGGGGTTAGGACTGGAGGTGGGCTGACGGGGGGGTGTTTAGGACTGGTAATGGGCTATGGGGGTTAGGACTAGAGATGGGCTGACCAGGGGGGGGTTAGGACTGGATGTGGGCTGATGGGGGTTAGGACTGGAAGTGGGCTGATGGGGGCTAGGACTGGAAGTGGGCTGATGGGGGGTTAGAACTGGAAATGGGCTGATTGGGAGGGGGGGCTAGAACTGGAAATGGGCTGATGGGGGGGTTAGAACTAGAAATGGGCTAATGGGAGGTTAAGAATGGAAATAGGCTGATCGGGAGGGAGGTTAGAACTGGAAATGGGCTGATTAGGGGGGCTAGGACAGGAAATGGGCTGATTGGGGGGGTTAGGCCTGGTAATGGGCAGATGGGGGGCTAGCACTGGAAATGAGGTAGGACTGGTAATGGGCTGATTGAGGGCTAGGACTAGAGTGGGCTGGGACTGGAAATGGGCTAATGGGGGAGGGGAGGAGAGTGCTGCTGGTCCTGGAAGAAAACTAGGGGCTAGGGTTACAAATGGGCTGATGCGGGAGGATGGTAGAATAGGACTGGAAGGAAGCGGATAATGGGAGGGTCTGCCAGGGGAAGGAGGGGGCACGAAGGGAGCTGACACGGGGGAAAGAGGGGGCTGGAAAGGAGCTGACACCTGGGATGCACTGAAGGAGGACTGGAAGGGAGCTGAAACTTGGGGATGGGAGTGATAGGTGGTTGGATAATGGGGAGGAGGCTGGAAGGGAGCTGACATGCAAATTGCACTGGAAAGGGGATGGACAGAGGGTAGGGCGACTGGAAGGGATCTGACTGGGGGGGTGGCACTGAGAGTGGACGTGAGCTGATATCTGGGATGATATTTGGACTAGAAGGGGCTGGACAGTGGGGAAGGAGGGGGACTGGAAGGGAATGGACACCAGTTGCAGTTGTGGGAATGCAAGGCAGTTGACATTGGAAGGTACAGGGAAGGGAGGACTGGAAAGAGGGCTGATACTGGGGAGGGTTACTGGAACTGGAAATGGGCTGATGGAAGGAAGTGAAGAAAACAAAAGAAGAGATAAGAAATGGCAGATCGACCATGGACCATAGACCACAGAAAGAGAGCTAAGAGAAAACAGGAAAGCAGAAGCCTCAGATCGGGACCAGCATGATCAGAGAATAAAATGGTCAGACAAAAAATGTAGAAAAATAATTTTATTTAATTTTAGTGATTGGACTTTGTGCTATTTTTATATTTTACACAGTATTGGGGAACTGCATCTCTTATTTATCTGATGTTGCACTGCATGTGGACTCTGGCTTCTTGGGGTTTCAATGTAAATTTAGTCTACATCAGTGGTTCTCGACCTTTTTTGTACTGTGACCCCTTTTACCATTGGTCAACTTGTGGTGACCCCCAATGTTAAAATCGAATGCGTCTCTCTTCCTTTACCGTTAACGCATTGTCTATGTAATCATTTGTTAAATTATTAATATATTATAGGCCTTTGCAATATGTTTTTATTTATAAAATTTACTTATTTAAACCACAATAATTAATCACAATAGCAAGTAACAATATTTGATTTCAAAATTATGATGATTTTGTAGTCAAATCACTAATATGAAATAAAATTATTTTTTCTACCTTTGTTGTCTGACCAATTTATTCTCTGATCATGCTGGTCCCGATCTGAGGCTTCTGCTTTCCTGTCTTCTCTTAGCTCTCTTTCTGTGGTCTATGGTCCATCTGCCATTTCTTATCTCTTCTTTCGTTTTCTTCACGTCTTTCCATCAGCCTATTTCCGGTCCCAGTAACCCTCCTCAGTATCAGCCCCTTTCCAGTCCTCACTCTCAGTACCTTCCAATGTCAGCTTTAATTCCCATGACTTCCACTGGTGTCCATTCCCTTCCAGTCCCCCTCCTTCCCCACTGACCAGTCCCTTCTAGTACAAATACCATGGCAGCCCCTCTCAGATCCACTCCCTTCCAGTTCCATTCTCCCATCCCCTCGTATCAGCCCATTTGTAGCCTTAGCCCCCAGTTTTCTTCCAGGGCCAGCAGCTCTATCCTCCCCTCCCGACAATCAGCCCATTCCCAGTCGAAGCCCCCCAATCAGCTCGCTTCCAGTGCTAGTTCCCCCTCAACCCCATTACCAGTGCTAGTCCCCCCTCAACCCCATTACCAGTGCTAGCCTCCCCTAATTAGCCCAATACCAGTCCTACCCCACATCAGCTCATTACCAGTCCTAGCCTCTCCTAATCAGCTCATTTCCAGCGCTAGTCCCTCCTCAACCCCATTACCATTGCTAGGCTCCCCTAATCAGCCCATTACCAGTCCTACCCCCCTATCAGAACATTACCAGTCCCAACCCTCCCTTGATCAGCCCATTCCCAGTCCTAGCCTTCCCTAATCAACCCATTACCAGTCCTAGCCCCCCTCCATCTGCCCATTATAATCCTAATCCGCACTGTCTCTCCCCTCTGTCCAGCATTTATCCCCCGTCTGTCCAGTATGTCCCCCTGTCTCTTCCCTTTGTCCATGTCAGCCCCCTCCCTCCCTCCCTCCATGTCAGCCCCCTCCCTCTGTCCATGTCAGCTCCCCTGTCCATGTCAGCCCCCTCCCTCCTTCCATGTCAGCCCCCTCCCTCCCTCCATCCATCAATGTCATCCCCCCTGTCCATGTCAGCCCCCTCCCTCCATCCATCAATGTCAGCCCCCTCCCTCATGTCAGGCCCGTTGCAGGTTCCCTGCCCCCTCCTCCCCTCTCCCTGCCTGCTACTGCTCTGTTCTTCTGCAGCCGTGGCTCCCTGTCTCTTAGGGAATCGCAGCTGTGCCTGTGAAACCGTTGCGGAGCCTTCCCGTCTCTCGACAGGCTCCGTGCAGCATTGTCCCGCCTCCAAAGGCGGGACAATGCTGCATGGAGCCTGTCGAGAGATTGGACGGCTCCGCAAAGGTTTCGCAGGCACAACCACGGTTCCCTAAGAGGCAGGGAGCCGCGGCTGCATTAGAAGTGAAGCAGTGAGTTTGCCGCTGCCAAGAAGCGGACTCGGCAGCAACTTGTGCAGCTTTTTGTTTTTTGACGGCGGAGTGAGGCGACCCCCGCTAAATCCTGTGGCAACCCTCGTGGGGTCGCGACCCACAGATTGAGAACCGCTGGTCTACATATTTTTATTTTCACTTTAGATTGTGGTTACTTATTCTGTACTTGGTGAGGGTCAATGTTGCGAGTGTGTGACTGAGGTCAGGTGTTCTGTTAACATGGCGTTTGTACATAAAGATCTATGCTGTACTGTAGTAATTTGACTTGTTCAGCTTTTCAAATAGGTGTATGGATGTTCCAGGGCCCACTGTAGTATTTACAGTGATGCTTTTTTTGGATGGGCTCCTTATGTGAGTTTTGGAAATTTGTGCGTATATGGTATGGTAGGTTTGCTCTTTGTTGTAGGGTTTTGTATTAGTTCACAATATGCCTGGTATTGGAGAATAGTGGTGGTTGTTGTTGTTGTTGTTAGTGAGATGATCAGAATCAGATTTTTTTTTTAAATATTGAGTTCTGTGGGTGAATGTCCTGGTTCTGCTCTGCACCTACTGTTGATGCAAAATATATGTTGAAAAAGAAAAGGCAAGAACCATTTATTTAGACAGATTTGTATGCCACCTTATCCTTCAATCAAGGTGGTCACGTCACATCACAATTGGAGGGTTACATTTAACATTAAGGTACATGTAAACATTTAGACAGTACAGTTACCATAACGCAGTTTATAACAAAATAAAAATGATTTTAGTTTTATAAACTGTGCTGGTTGTTCTTGCTGTCTTTTTAGTTCCTTGATGTGCAAACGGGACTGTACCTAGCCCTGTGCAAGCGGTGCTGTTGCACAGGGCGGAAAGGCTTGGGGGTGTATTTTGGCTGTCTTTTGTTGCCCTGCAGCCGCTGGCAGGACAATAGCAGGCAGCCAAAATGTGCTCCCCAAGCCTTTTTGCAGCACTTTAAGCAGGTCTGGTACCTCCCTCCTCCGACGCAGTGTCAGAGTGGGGAGGGACAGATCTGCTTAAAGTGCTGGTGCCTTTCAGATCGGGCGCATGCCCCCCCTCCTCCTCCCCTTACCTCCATTCAGCGCTGCCTGCTCTTTCCCTGCTGCTGGCGCCTCCATGAAAAAAGCAGAGGGCAGCAGCAGCAGGGAAAGAGCAGGCAGCGCTGGACGGAGATATGGGGGGAGAGGGGGCGCGTGCGCCTGAGCTGCAAGTCGTACAGTGTTTGATTGCAGCTCAATATGGCCCTGTGTGCAAACATCTTGCATGTCCCCCATATAATCTAATCGGCTTTTTGGTTTGGTTCAGTCTCTGATTGGATTTCTGAAAAAGCCCCGCCCCCTCTAAAGAGGGGGGGGGGGAGGGGGATCGGGATCGGGTGCCTTTTCATGCTTCGCCTCAGACAGCAGATTGCCTTGAGCCGCCCCTGGGTGTAGTGAAAGCCTACCTGCCCATATCTTTTAAGACTGTAAATTTGGGTCCTATCAGTTGCCCCCTCTCCTTTTCATGGCAGCTCCTGCTTCATTGCCTGCCATTGTCCCTTTGGGCCCAGACAAGGCACGATAGGGACTGGATGGGGCTGCCGTGTGGCCGGAGGCAGACCTCCTACCGGTGCTGGCATCTAAGACTACGGCCCAGGGCCTTCAAAAGTAGGTCAGAGGTCCTACACCATCACCACCTAACCTGGCCTCTATACCTCTGTCTCCAAGGCGAGAGCTTCAGGTAGGTGGCAAACATTGATTTAAGTCAAAACATTGTTGCAAGGATGACTCTGCAAGTGTACGGAGCTCCCAGGACTGGTGCCTGCACAAGCGGAAATCCGATGGAGGCTTGTCTGGATCTGCCTCTCATAGGCCCAAAAGGGCTAAACAGCATATGGCCCATACACTGACTTTGCCTCCTTCGGCTCCCCCGACAACAAATAGGTCTCTCTATAGTGAATCTCTTCTTCAGCTGTTATGCCTTTCGTCCAGGACACTGCAGTCCTACTGGAAGCTGCCCTTCCTAATGATCAACTGTCACCTGCGGAGGCCTCCCCCCTGCCTGCCTCCTCTGGTTACAGTGCAGGAACTCTCTTCTCTTCTGGAATGGGGAGCCCCTATAACCTCAGAAGTAGATGTTTCTCTGGCAAGTCCCTTTTACTCCCAACAGTGGAATTTGGAGCCCCTCCTTTTGGAAGGGATGGAGCCAGCATCCTCCTCGGAACACCCACTGAGGGAAGACCCTCCTGAGGATTTCTCCTACCTGAAGTTTCTCCAGAAGGTTTCCAGAGCACTTGCTCTTAGTGATACTCGGACTCCGACTGACAAAAAGGATTTTCAATCTATTCTGTGGACCTGTACCACCTCTAAGAAGGTCCTGGCTATTCCGATTCCCAAAGTTCTGCAGGATCTCCTTCTATCAGTTTGGAAGACGCCAATATCAGTCCATGCTACTGCTCACTATCTAGACCTTAAATACAAAGTTCTCCCTGCAGCTGGTTTCCAGCATCAGCAGCTGTCTCAGCAGTCGGTAGTCTCTGAAGCTGCCCTTAAGAAAGCCAAGTCTTCCAAGTCTCATATTCAGATGCCCCAGGAAAAGACCAGTGGTCGTTGGATTCAGTAGGTAGAAAGATTTTTCAAAATGGAGTCCTAGCCATAAAGATCCTGGCCCATCAACTCCAACTACTTCAATATCATCATGATTTACTCTTACACATGCCAGGTCCTATTAGCATTCCAACTTTAGAGGCTCATGGTCTTCAGGATAATTTGCAAGAGTCCCTCTATCATATCATTCGGGCTACCTATGATGCCTTTGACTCAGTTACCTGATCCACAGTTACTTCCATATTTTCCCACTGCACAACTTGGCTCTGAGTCTCTGGCCTGCGAGAAGATCTCCATGACTGCCTCACGGATGCTCCCTGACAGGGAGATAGCCTTTTTGGTCCTAAGGTTCAGGAAGCAGTCTCAGAGGTTAAGAACCATTCCTCTATGGTACAGAAACTTGCAGCTTACATCAGGAAGCAAGTCACCAGTCTCGACACCCACAGTACCTTAGGACATACCACTACCAATATTTCCAACAATTTTACTCTTGTAGACATTTTTAGCCCAATCCTCATCCTACGCCACAGCGTTAGCCTGCACCTGCATATCCTTAGCGCTTCAGGCAAAGGGATAGGAAACAACTGGCAGCTGCCTTAGCCCAGCCATCTAAAGCAGCCCCTCGTTTTTGACTATCTACCAGTAGGAAGTTGTGTCCAGCATTTTTAGGAGGCCTGGCAGTCCATCACGACAGTGTTGGGTCCTCAGTATTATTGCATCCAGTTACAAATTCAATTTCACGGTTACCCCCCCCCTTAAAACCCACCCCCGCCCAGCATGGTTCTTCTCTCACATCTTCCCCCTCCTAGCAGAGAAGATTGCAAAACTGCTCAAAAACCATGCAATCGAGCCTGTGATGCAACAGGAACACAACCAGGGGTTCTAGTCCTGCTTCTTCCTTATTCCCAAGATAGGAGGCCTTCATCCAATCCTCGACTTCTGGAAACTCAACCTCTACATCAAGAGAGAAAAGTTCAAAATGACTTCTCTAGCCATGATTCTTCCCCTGTTGAGACAGGAAGACTGGCTTGTCTCTCTGGATCTCAAGGATGCCTACACCCATATCCCTATCCATCCTTGTTATTGGCGATACCTCCGGTTTCGCTTCAAGACAGAACACTATCAATACAGTGCTACCCTTCAGACTCTCTTCTGCCCCAAGGGTTTTCACAAAATGTCTGGTGGTAGCTGCAGCACACCTGCACAGGCAGGGCCTGTGTATCTATCCGTATCTAGACTATTGGCTCATCTCAGGGCCTGACAAGACTTCAACCCAGCTATCAGTCAGCAGGATGTCCCTTCTTCTGCAACAGCTCAGCTTCATTATCAACTTCCAAAAGTCAGAGTGCAAACTCAAGTTCTGGACTTCATCAGGGCTTGTCTCAACACCACAGTGGCTTGAGCTTTTCTGCCACCAGACAGAGTTTCCATCCTTCAGCAACTCAGTGCCCAACTCAGTCCTGGTGCAGACCGACAATCAGGTCATCATGTTCTACATCAACAAACAGGGTGGCTCAGGTTCCCTCCACCTCTGCCACAAAACCATCCACCTATGACTTTACGCTCAATCCATCTGAGTCTTCCTGCAGGCAGACTACCTGCCAGGCATTCAGAATCTGTAAGCAGACTCCTTCAGTCATCGACTGGACGCACACAAATTGTACTGCATCTCACAGTCCTAACTCCCATTTTCCAAGCCTGGGGGACTCCAGAAGTGGATCTCTTTGCCTCAGACAACAATGTCAAGTGTCTTCTCTACTGCTCCCTTCGTCCCAGTTCCAACAGGTGGGCAGCGGATACTTTCCTCATCTTCTGGACGGGTCGCCTCTTCTATGCATTTCCGCCATTCCTGCTAATTCCTCGGAATCTCCTCAAGGTCCATGCAGACAAGACCACTCTAATCCTCATTGCTCCTCAGTGGCCTAGACAGACTTAGTATTCACATCTCCTTGCCACGACACAACACGGCCCCTGGCCGTTACCACTTTTTCCCTTCCTTCTCATACAGCAGGAAGGTCGTCTTCTACATCCCAACCTGCAATCACTATCTCTAACTGTTTGGAAACTAACCATCTGAATGCTATTGTCCCCCCCCCTCCCCCCCATACCAGCCAATGTTCAATCTTGAAGTGTCTCACCAACCTTTTACACGGTGCTTCTATCAACTTAAATGGTTTTACTTCTCTCTTTAGACTGTTCGGTGGGGCCTAGACCCAGCCTTGTGCTCCCTCAGTCATATTCTATCCTAGTCATAGGAGTGGAGGAGTAGCCTAATGGTTAGAGCACTGGCTTGGGAACTAAGAGGCCAGGGTTCATTTCCCATTAGCACTCCTTGTGGCCTTGGGCAAGTCACTTAACCCTCCATTGCCTAAAAAAAAAAAAAAAAACCAAGTTATCAGTGTCCCTGTTTAATGTATATTGCCAAGTTTGTTACAATGTAAACCACTTTAACTGAATGATAAAGCAGTATAAAAAATCTGTTAAATAAATATCTCCTTCATCTATCAGACTCTGATCTTCAGATGTCCTCTGTTCGCTACCATCTCTCTGCTATTGCAGCATTCTATCATCATGAGGATAGCAAACCCATTTCCATGCATCCACTAGTTTCTTACTTCATGAAAGGCTTATTGAATACCAATTCTTCAATAAAACCATCTTCTCCAGCATGGGATCTCAGTGTTCTTCTTTTGAAACTCATGAAGAGTCCCTTTGAATCCCTAGGATCTGCTTCATTGTAACACCTTACCTGACGCCTCCAGTGACACCGCGGGCCCAATCGGGGCTCGCCACCCGGACGCCTCCAGTCTCTCGCCTGCCCAATCGGGGCTCTCCACCTAATTTAAAAGCAGGGCACCAGCAAGCGCGCCCGCACCTTGCGGGCCTGCGCCTGAGGGCCTTGCCAGAGGGCCCTTCGGCGTGGCCCTTAGGCGGTGGCCACGTACTCTCCAGGATCCGTTAAACAGCCGGAGAACAAGCTGAAAGCCAGGAATCAAATCAAGACGTAAAATGCAGGTACCGTTTAACTCTACATAGCTAGTTACCCAGTCGTTGCTAGGTAGTTCCACATTACCCTCAGATACACCCACCAAACATTATACGTGATACCTGTTCCGTTAACAACCGAGCCTAGCCTGTCGTTCTAACCCTACCTGCTTCACGACCCACTGAGAAGAAGACTTGTGAAGGCCCTCCGGCCACATGCACACCTATGACTGTACTCCTTTGACTACTACACTCTCTATTGGCTATACTACATCCTTTATACTGCCTGTGTCCCCTGTACTGCCTGACTCCATACAGTACTGCATTGCTGTACCTTTGCGCTACCATATTGTCCCATCCCAATAGCACACTCTTTACCCACGCATGATTACCCCGCATTAGACTGCTATACTGCTTGCCCCTGACTGTGCTATATGACCCTGCCCATGATTGCACTGTAATGTTTGCATATGCCTATGCTATACTGCTTGCCCATGATTGTGCTGCTTAAATGGCTATACTGCTCTGCCCATGATTGTACTATTTAGATTGACATACTGAATTGCCCATAATTGTGGGCAATTCAGGAGTGGAGTGGAGGAGTGGCCTAGTGGTTGTGGCAAGGTACTTCAGGCCGGAAGGTCGGGGGTTCAAATCCCACTAGAGGACAGCAACCTTGGGCCGGAAGGACTGGGCTTTCTAGTCCCACAGGTGCTCCTTGTGGTCTTGGGCAAGCCACTTAACCCTCCATAGCCCATGTTCCCTGTAAAATAGTTATCTCCAAATTATAATGCCCTGTTCAATATAATTTCAGTTTGTTCAATATAAACTGCACTGATGCAGAATAGCGCGGTATATAAGAGAATATAAATAAATTGTGCTGTTTAAAATTGCTATACTGCTTTACCTATGTTTGTGCTGCTTGACGGCTACACTGTGCTACCCATGATTGTGCTCCTTATACTGCTATACTACGCTAACCCATGATTGTGCTGCTTATACTGCTATACTGCCTTGCCCATCCATCATTGTTCTGTTCAGACTAAGGTGTCGACACCACTTGCACACTTTACGGTTACACTACTACTACACCTACACCACAAGTAAACGAAATATCAAGATTCATACCTGAGCTGAGACTCAACATGGCACTCACAGGCTTTTACATAGCAGCATTATATCTCCTAACAGCTTGGCTAGGCAATGCTGCTGCATTTGCCCCTCAACATAGTCAAATACCCATCCTTCAAAGCCACAGGAGGAGGTGGACAAGCACTCCCCACCACCCTTTTGGTGGTGATGCACACCCTCACCAACCCCACTTATTACATATAGCAATACAACATAATTTGTGAGTTCATAAACAAATATCTTCCTACCAGCAGAACATTAAGTGTGCCCTCATAAACGCAAGGTCAATACGTAAGAAATGGCTAGTCATTGCAGACATAATTTCCCTCCATTGCCTAGACATTCTCTTCATAACTGGGACATGGCTAGCAAATGATGATAACGTACTCATCAACCAGCTCCTACCCAATGGCTTCTCAGTACACACATGTCACAGAAGCGGTAAACGAGGAGGTGGTGTTCTCGCTATCACCAAAACTGATCTCCACTTCCACCTGAGCAATACAACCAACGCAATACACGTAGACGCAATCACCATTACCAATAAACATTGCTCCTTCAACCTGATATACAGGGCCCCATCCACGGACTCCGATTCCCTCGCAACATTAATTGAGCTTGCATCCAACTCACAATCGCCAAGCACACCAAGCTGGGTTGTAGGTGATTTCAATTTACCATCCTTGCACGACGCACAGGCCTCATCTTTCCTGGATGCCTTCGAAGAACTAGGATACACACAACTCGTTGATGAGCCCACCCATACTAAAGGAAGGACACTGGACCTTGTTTTTGCCCCCCCCAACTGCCTTTAAAACAAACACCACCATACTGTCCACTACTGTAGTCCTCTGGTCAGACCACATGTTAATCATGTTCCAAATATCTCTACCCAACAAACTCCAAAAGAGTGTTGATAAGGCCAGCAGCCTCAAAACAGCTCCACACAGGTTCATAGCCTTTGACAAAGACCAAATCTTAAACCATACCCGTACACTCTTTGACCTAACATCCCACGACCCTGAAGTGTTAGTTTCCACTTGGAATGAAAACTTCAGTTCCATTGCATTACAACCACCATCAAACAAGCCTACCAAGAAGAGAACAGCAGCAGCTTGGTACTCCACAGAGCTTAGAACGTCACTCTCCTGCTTGAGAAAACTAGAAAGACGCTGGCGCTGTACTCACTCCACAGAGGACCTAAGGACATACAACACTCAACTAGAAAAACACCGCCAAGCAATATCTGAAAGCATGAGGAGATTCCACACTGACACTCTAAAGCGGTCCCTAAACAAGCCACATGACCTCTTCACCATGGTAAAGAACCTATCAAAAGAGCCAGTACCAGAGTCAAATCCACCCTCAAGCCTTCGCCGACTACTTAAAACCAAAACTGTGCCAAACTAATAAGTCCCTCACACATACCATGGCACTCGAGCCGAGATCCTCAGCCCGACTGTCTGCCTTCTCTAAGCCATCTGCCAAACACATTGAGGACATAATTGCTGGAATGAACACAACAACCGCACAAACCGACCCTTGCCCGGTGTCCTGGATAAAAGAGTTACGACCGACAGTCAGCCCTTTTATAGCAAAGCTAATGGATTGCTCATACACGACAGGCACCTTTCCCCAATCCTTCAAACATACCTCAATCAGGCCACTCCTCAAAAACAACAAACTGGACCCTAAGAAGCCCGACTCGTATAGACCGATATCCAGCATACCACTGTTGGCGAAAATTGTTGAGAAAGACGTCCAAAGACAAATTCAAGATCATATTGACGCCTCCACACCACTTGATCCATGTCAGCACGGCTTCAGAGCCGCACATGGGGTCGAAACTCTCCTCACCATCCTCTTCAGTACCATAATTGCAGGAATTGACAGCATACGCCGAGGATACGTACTCATATTCTTGGATATAGCGGCGGCCTTTGATTCTGTTTCCCATGACATCGTCTTACACCGCCTCAAAGAGAAGGGGATTTGTGACTTAGCACTTGAATGGTGCAAGTCATATCTCTCGGATAGATGGCAACATGTAAGATCAGATGAAGCAACATCAGAACCTTTCCACCAGAGCCAAGGGGTCCCACAAGGATCCTCTCTATCTGCCCTGTTTAATATTTATATGCAACCGATCTGCGAGATCGTCCAGTCCTTCAAGGTGCAATGCCTGTTATACGCAGATGACGTGCTCCTATATATGCCGTTTGCAACGAGAACCCCGAACTCTCACCACTCACTGACTGTTTCAACGCAGTATCCAGATGGCTCCAATCACAAAACCTGCGACTCCAACATAAGAAAACCGAAGTCCTTTTCGTCACCAGAGATCCGAAATTCATCACACCACCGTGCTTAAAGGTCTTAGATGCAGAACTACTTACCAAACCCTTATTAGATATCTAGGAGTTGCACTTGACCAGCGACTCGACATGAAGACCCATATAGGCAATGTAGCAAGAGCTATATACCATAAAATCCGATCACTTAGACACATAGCACCTTACTGGAACCTGGCAACTTCCGCACAGTATACCAAGCCTTGATCATACCGCATCTTGACTATGCAAACGCCATACTCCACGGTCTCCCGCAATCCACGCTACACCCTTTACAGCTTGCAATAAACTCTGCTGCAAGAGTGCTCCAGGGCGCTTCCAAGTGGGAACACATTACACCCATCCTTAAACAACTCCACTGGCTTCCCATAAAAGGCAGAATTATGTTCAAAACCATAATTCTGACCTTCAAGATCATAAATAAGCTCACCCCACCAGCCCTAGCAGACCTCATTCAGATAACCCCCCTGAACAGACCTAGAAGATCCCCTGAGAACAATAAACTAATAGTCCCAAGAGAAACAACCAAGTGCTGCCAGACAACAGTGAACAGGGCTTTCAAATTCTCGGCACCAAAATGCTGGAACAGCTTCCCTCCTAGTATACGGGCAATCACTAATTTAACGCAGTTTAGGAAAGCTCTGAAATATCACCTTTTCCTCGAGCATTACTCGGATGACAGCACCTCAAATGCCTCATCAGTAAACTAACCACGTCAAACAGACGTTCAACCAGCTCTTTCTGCACAGTTGTAAATAGTTACCCCCTTGTTGTCTATCCAAGTTCTGTTGCCTGTTAGTTGTAAACACAAATCAACTGTTTTGAGATGTGTATTTAACTGGTTCTATGTAAACCGCACTGATGGAAAATAGCGTGGTATATAAGTGCATGTAATAAATAAATAAATAAATAAATAAATAAATAACTTGGAAAACCATCTTCCTAGTTGCTGTCATCAATGGTTCCGTTTCTTTCTCTCCTGTCAGTCTTTCACGGTTCTCTCTAGGACTTCTTCTCCTTCCACCCCCCTCCCCTGTGGTGTTCCCCAGGGCTCTGTCCTTGCTCCTCTACAATGTTTTCCTTGCCCCGCTCACCCTTTTGGTACAACAACATGGCATCTCTGCGTATTACTATGCCGATGATATCTTTCTTCTTCATCATACTGACTCCTCTGCACCTGATATCATCCCCCTTAACACTTGTCTCTCTCCTCTGTGGCTTCCTGGCTTTCCACTAATTTCCTTCATGTTAACCTTGCCAAAACGTCTGCTATCTGGTTTACCCTTGGGAACTCTCCCCCTCCTCCCCTCACCCCCTTGCTTTCTTCCTCGCCTATCCCTGTTGCTTCTTCTCTCCGGTACCTTGGTGTCACCCTTGACTCCTCTCTCTCTTTCAAAGAACACATCTCCTCTGTTGTCCAGCTTTCTTTTTTTCACCCTGAAGCAACTTCGTGCCGTTCGTCCCTTTTTCTCTTCCTCATCCCTGACTACATTACTTCTTTCCCTCGTTGATTCCCATCTTGATTATTGTAACGTCACTTTAGCCGGTCTCCCTCAGTCCCAGCTTCTTCGCCTTCAACGCATTCAAAACACCACCGTTCATATTCTAACGCATGCCTCTCGCTTCGACTACGTCACCCCCTTCCTTCTACATCAGCACTGGCTCCCTATTTCCTTTCAGATCCAATTCAACCTTCTCATTTTCGTTCACAAATCTATTCACACAGGTATCCCCCTCTACCTTGCTGATCAGGTTCACCTTCACGCCCCTCACCGTTCCCTCTGCTCCATCCACGCAAATCGCATGTCCCTTCCCTCCCCCTCCAAGGCCCACTTGGAGTCCACCCATTCCACAGCTTTTTACTTCCTTGGCCCAAGGCTCTGGAACTCGCACCCCCACCCTCTGTTTAGAATCATCTCTCACTTCCTTCAAAGCAAAACTGAACTTTTCTGCTTAGCTTATGATCTACCACCTTCCCTTTCCCCTCTCTCTCCCCCACCCCACTAAAGTGCAGCCTTATATGCTCTCCTGTCTCAACCCCCTTATCATCATAACATTCCCTCCCCCTTTTGTTAACTGTTGCTACCTGTTGTCCCCCTGTCCCCTTTCTTCTTCTGTCCTTATCTTTTCTCCTCTGTCCTGTTTCTAAAATTTAATGGTGTTCTTTTTCCTTCTCTTGCAGCTTTTTTAATTTTTAATTTAATATTTCCTGATTTTATTGTAAACCGTCCAGATACTCACGTTATGGGCAATATAAAAAGTTTTTAATAAACATAAACATCTCTGCAAGATGTGTCAGTGAGCTCCAGGCTCTTGTCCATTATCCTCCATATACTCAATTTCTGCATGATAAGGTAGAGTTGTGTACCCATCCTACATTCCTTCCAAAGATTGTATCCAGTTTTCATTTGAACCAGTCCATTGTACTTCCTACATTTTTCCCAGGTGCACAGCTGCATTCTCCAGAAGAAGCTCTGCAGTCTCTGGATTGCCGCCGAGCTTTGCTGTACTACCCACATGCTACTGAGCAGTTCTGACAGTCTTCCCATCTTTTTGTCACCTTCAATCTAAACAGCCTAGGGAAACTTGTATCCAAGCAGACCATTTCTTCCTGGCTTGCAGACTGTATTTCTTTTTGTTATGTCCAGGTGGGTCACACCCCTTCTGGATAGGTGGGTCCCCACCAACTCTGAGCTATAGCAACTACTGTTGCCAATTTGGTGGCTATTCCTCCTCAAGATATCTGCAAAGCCACCACATGGTCTTCTGTTCACACCTTTGTGAAGCACTACAGCCTGATCTTGCCTTCAGTCAGGTTGACCTGCGGAATCTCTTTGCTTAATTTCTTCCACCTCCCAGTTTCTCACTCTGTCGCAACCATTATCAGACTTTCAGGTGACCCTCAGCTCTGGACTCACCTTGGAGTGTGCCTGCATCACCCCTTGCTTAAATGCGGGAAAACATTGTTGCTTACCTGTAGCAGGGCTTCTCTGTATTCAGCAGGGGTATGCAGCCACACTCACCCGCCCACCGTTTCTGCAGAATACAAAACAAAAGAAGACGGATAAAGTCGCTACCAAGGTAAAGAACATGCAGAAATATACCCAACAATCAATCTGCAGTACCAACCGTGCACAGTTCTTTGCCTGCATATCCAGCTCTGTCAGTTCCCTCCTGGCATCCATAGTCCCTGCTATTTTGTCTACTTCTGTGTTCTCATTAACTGCCTTCAGCGCTGTGCTCACCTACTATGACATCGACTGGAAAGGATGTAGGGCGTGCGGTCGGGTGGGAAGGTGTGTGCATGCTCAGAAGTCCGAAGGACTTCTTTGAGCTAAGGAAGAGCCGGTGTTTGTGCTGTCACCTGGACAGCACCTTGGAGTGTGGCTGCCTACCCCTGCTGAACACGGAGAACCCCCATTTCAGGTAAGCAACAATGTTTTCCAGTATTATGATGACTCAAAACCTTTTACTATAGGGCATTGTAGGCACTCAGTATGTAGGGTATGGTTGTACTTTTTAAATATAACTTGTGTGAGTAGTTGATTATCAACCAAGCTAGTTATGCAAATTGGTACTCATTTATTTGATCTGTGAATAAATTTAAGTCCAAGAGGTGCCTCATCCAGTGCTTGTGGTTAAACATTAATCAAGCCCATAGTTATTTATTTTGGTCTGGTATTGAAATTTTTTTTAAAAAGCAGCTTCTTTTGATAACTTATTGCTGTGAGAGACTAGATTAAGAAAGATTTCTTGTGATGTCCAGAAATATTTGGGGTGATTAGTTCTATAACTGACATTCCTGTAGTTGGTAAGCTGTAAGACTATTTGAAACACGTGCAATCTGTTCTCTCAGGCTTTGAAGAAAGCTGAAAAGAAGCTGTTGGAACCTGTAATGAAGCTGGAGATTACAGCGAATGAACATCACCTCAGTGCAGTATTGGGTGACCTAGCGCAGAGACGAGGCAGCATTCATGAGATTCAGAGTCGTCAAGATGACAAAGTTGTGGTTGCATCTGTTCCACTTGCAGAAATGATGGTGAGTGAGTACAGACCTTTGTGAACTCTTTAAAAAGCCCAAAGGCCAATGTAAAGGGATTCTGTTCTTTCTAGTATCAGATCCTAAGCCTGTCTTCTGTATATAGACACCTTTTTCCTTTTTCTCACACTCCTGCCATGTGTCCTACAGGTGTACCCTCTTTGAGGCATTTCAACCTTGCCTAATCAAAAGTCATAAAAAGAACTATTGCTTGTAGCTGTCTAGCATCATATACCTTAGAAATTACCCATGCTAGACTGTCGTGGAGGCCATACTCCAGGGTACTCCTTTTGTAGGTCATATAAGATGAGAATTATGGGGTGATTTTTATTTATTTAGTTTATTTTTAAAATTTTATATTTTGCCTATATTTACAATAAGAAAACAAGAATTATATACTTGTTAAGAAACTTAGAAACATCCTGACCAAATCACCCATGATCGCCTTTGATTTAATTAGTGGAGGAGGGATAGTAAGGAAATCCACAGTACTACCCCTTAACTTTCGAAAGGGAGACTATGATAGAATGAGGAAAACAGTTAAGAAAAAACTAAAAGGAGCAGTTGCAAAGGTTAAAGACGTACATCAAGCTTGGGTGTTGTTGAAAAATACTAGCTTGGAAGCCCAGACCAGCTGTATTCCACGCTTTAAGAAAAGTGGAAGGAAGTCCAAAAAATTGCCAGCATGGTTGAAAGCTGAGGTCAGAGAGGCTGTTGTTGCCAAAAAAGCATCTTTCAAGAAATGGAAAAAAGAGCCAAATGATGAAACCTGGAAACAGCACAAGCACTGGCAAGTCAAATGCAAGGCATTGATAAGGCAGGCAAAGAGAGAATTTGAGAAGAAGCTTGCTGCGGAAGCAAAAACGCGAAATAAAGACCTTTTCAAGTACATTCGTAGCAAAAAACCCGTGAGAGAGTCAGTTGGTCCATTAGATGATAAAGGGGTTAAAGGAGCACTAAGAGGCGACAAGGCGATAGCGGAGAGACTGAATGAATTCTTTGCTTCGGTCTTTACTGAGGAAGATGTAGGGATGTTACCCACGACTGAAGTGGTATTTAAAGGTGTGGAAGAATTGAAGGAAATATCGATACATCGGGAAGATGTCCTACAACTATTAGATAAACTGAAGAGTAGCAAATCACCTGGGCCGGATGGTATACATCCAAGGGTGTTGAAAGAACTGAAATTTGAGATTGCAGACCTGCTATCAGTAATCTGTGAACTATCATTAAAATCATCTCTAATACCTGAGGATTGGAGGATCGCCAATGTAACACCAATTTTTAAAAAGGGTTCGAGGGGTGATCCGGGAAACTACAGACCGGTGAGCCTGACATCAGTACCGGGAAAAATGGTAGAAACCATCATAAAGAATAAAATTACTCAGCATATAGATAGTCATGACCTAATGGGAGACAGCCAACATGGCTTTAGACAAGGAAGATCTTGTCTTACTAATCTGTTATGTTTTTTTTGAAGGAGTGAATAAACAGGTGGACAAAGGTGAGTCGGTTGATATTGTGTATCTGGACTTTCAGAAAGCCTTTGACAAGGTCCCTCATGAGAGACTTTTGGCAAAACTAAAGAGTCATGGGATAGGAGGCAGTGTACTACTGTGGATCAGGAACTGGTTAAAAGATAGAAAGCAGAGGGTAGGGCTAAATGGCCAATTTTCCCAATGGAGAAAGGTGAATAGTGGTGTACCCCAGGGATCTGTGCTGGGTCCGCTGCTTTTTGACATATTCATAAATGACCTGGAAAGTGGAATAACGAGTGAGGTTATCAAATTTGCTGATGACACAAAACTATTTAAAGTTGTTAAAACCCAGGAGGATTGTGGAAAATTGCAAGAGGATCTTGATAAATTGGAAGACTGGGCATCAAAATGGCAGATGAAATTTAATGTGGAGAAGTGCAAGGTTATGCACCTAGGGAAGAACAACCCAAACTATGGTTACACGATGCAAGGTTCCACATTAGGAACCACCACCCAAGAAAAAGATTTAGGCGTCCTTGTGGATACCATGTTAAAACCCTCGGCCCAGTGTGCAGCGGCGGCCAAGAGAGCAAATAGAATGCTAGGTATGATAAGGAAAGGAATGGAAAATAAAACAAAAGATATTATAATGCCTCTATATCGTTCCATGGTGAGACCGCACCTTGAATATTGTGTGCAATTCTGGTCGCCGTATCTTAAAAAGGATATAGCAATTTTAGAAAAGGTTCAGAGAAGAGCCACCAAAATGGTAAAGGGGATGGAAGGCTACTCCTATGAAGAAAGGCTAAAAAGGTTGGGGCTCTTTAACCTGGAAAAGAGACGGCTGAGGGGAGATATGATAGAAGTCTATAAATTAATGAACGGAGTGGAACGGGTAAACGTAGATCGATTGTTTACCTTATCAGAATATAGAAAGACTAGGGGACATGCAATGAAGCTACAGGGTAAACTATTTAAGACTAATAAAAGAAAATATTTTTTCACTCAACGTGTAATCAAACTCTGGAATTTGTTACCGGAGGATGTAGTAAAGGCTGTTAGTGTAGCTGGGTTTAAAAAAGGTTTGGACAAGTTCCTGGAGGAAAGGTCCATAGACCATTATTAAGAAGGGACCCAGGATATCAATGCTTGAACCAATACAAGCATTGTGGAACTTGTGTCCCTTGGGGAAACTGCTAGGTACGTATGACCTAGATTGGCCACTGTTGGAAACAGAATACTGGGCTTGATGGACCTTGGTCTGACCCAGTATGGCATATCTTATGTTCTTATGTTCTTATGTTCTTAACACGAAAATACATCTTCAAAAGCCAATCTCGATCACGCTCAAGGGCCAAAGTCAATAGCAGTGTTGCTTGAGGAATAGACTCAGGGCCAGAAGCTTCGACAAAAAACAGTTAAATCCAATGAATCCATCGGGGGAGAATGAGCAGGTGAAGAAGAACCATGGGATCTGCGCTTAGCTGTAGGTAGATATAAAAAAAAAAAATCCTTGCCAAGGGCGGTATGGATTCAGAAGGAATCTTTAGAACAAAAGTCAAATACAAATTAAACAACGCCTTTGGCTGAACTGAAGGAATATGAGGAAAGTTAAGTAAGCGCAGATTCTTTTTACGGACAGCATTCTCCAAAGCCTCTAATTTCCCATAAATGCTAGTCAAATCTTTAGTGACAGTAGCAGAAAAAATCATAGTCTTTGCTCTGAGTTACTCTCGAAGCCACCCGGACAAGGTCTTGTTTTTGCAAGTTCACAGCCTGTACAGTACCCGATATAACATCTTGCAAAGTCTTGAATTGTAAAGACAATGAGGCTTCCAGCCCCTCCCAGAGAGCATCGAGAGTGACCACAGCCAGACAAACCAAAAGTGGTTTACCTTGCGTTACCCCGATGACAAATGTCTGTACAGCAGGGGAAACTCCTTCCAAATCCGCAGGAACTGAAGAACTCGGAGTCGCAGCAACCACGTTCCCCGACTCTCCAGTCAACTGCACGGCACCAAAAGATGCCAGTGATAACACCACCTCAGCCATTGATGATTCAGGCATTGTAGCCCCAACACCAAGGAGGCCTCCTGCAGATGAACCACTATCGCCGGCTGAGGGCTGGACTGGATGAGCTTGCACATCCGGGCTCAGGGGGTGAGAGCCTCCTTCCGCTCCCAACACCCTAAGCGAGCTAGATGGCTGCGGATCAACAGTCGCACCAGCGGGCCTCACGAAAACATCCAGAGGACCCTTAGCCACTTCTGCACTCCTCGGCAGCTCCCACACCTTTGTCTTATGCTTATGTGGCATAACAAATCTGGAAGAAAGGAAACCTAAAACCAAAGGTAAGGAGCAGAAGGAGAGCCAGCTAACATGCGTCCACCATCTTGGCCTTCCCTCCAGAAGTAACTAATTTTATTTTTTTTTACGCGTATGTTGGTCTGTTTTATTGTTCTAGAATTGTGCATGTAATTTTGTTACTCACCTAGAAGTCAAAAGATGGGCAAGAAATAACTATGTTAAAAATAGAGAGGGATAGAGGGTAGCTGGGAATACATTATAAAATAGACACAAATCTTTTTACTTCTGAAATACTTTGCAGTGTGACATGGTATACTTGGCAGGAAAAGGAGTAAGATTCCAATGGGCTGCAGAGCAAGTCCTGGTTCTGCCATCCTTTGAAACTTGCTGTGACATTGGGCAAACCCCTTTACGTCCCTTTAACTCTGCCATTCAGTCCACTGTTTTTCAAGCCATTTCTAGAGTTACCCCCTAGCCAGTCTGGCTTTCTGGATGGCCACAATTAATACACATGAGAGATATCTGCATGTAATGCATGGATTGAGAGCACTGATTTAGTCAGTACTATAGAAGAAAGTCAGTGTTTAAATAAGTGCATCACCTAGCCTACTCCTGATTAACTGGCTAGAACTGCGGTTTCATGGGAGGATCCTGAGACCAGTCTGGTATTTATTTTATTTATTTAGACAGTTTTGTATACCACCTTATCCTTCAATCAAAGTGGTCACAACACAATTAGGGGATACATTTAACACGAGGGGATATGAGACACTTAACCCTCCATTGCCCATGTTCCCTGTAATAGTGTAAGTGGCTTGCCCAAGACCATAAGGAGCACTTGTGGGACTAGAAACTGAGGGAAGGTTAAAAGAGGAGACTAATGTGCTGCTATAATAAAAGGTAAGAAAGAAATTTGGCAGTAAGACTGAAGGTAAATATTTAGATTGTTTAAATAAAATAATTTTGAGGTGTATGTTAGCATAAGGACTTCAGAAATGTGTCAACAGTTTTAATATTTTAACATATTGTCTTGCACAGTGTGAAAGTTAGTTGCTTATTTTCAATTTTAATTTTTATTCAAATTTTCAAATACATTCAGCCAACAAACTTGAATGATGGAAAAATGGTAACAGGAAAAAAAATAGAATAATCCCATAAAAGGGATAACAAACAAAATAATTACATTAGTATACCAAAATTAGCCCACAATTAATAAGAGAGAGGCCACAGGAAAATATATTATGTCAAAGATAGGAAATAAAGAAAAAACAGGCGGTGTAAGACTTATGCGTCAGGCGTACGAGACGATAAATCCCCAACTGATCCCTCCCTAACTATCAGAAATTCCAGGAGCTGACGGGGTTCAAAAAACATATATAATTTATCTTTGTATGTAACACAGCATCTAGAAGGAAATTTCAACAAAAATGTCCCACCGAGGGAAAGTACTCTGGGCTTAAGTCCCAGAAATTCTTTCCTCCTCAGCTGGGTACCTCCTAGCTAAATCAGGAAAAATACGCACATATGAACCCAGAAACTGCTCACTGAAATTCTGAAAATACAAATGAAGAATCAACACTTTATCTGTCTCAAGAGCCAATGTAATAAGGAGGGTAGTACAGGCAGTGACCACCTCCAGAGAGCTTTCCAGAAACCCCGTAAGATCCCCAGGAGCCCCCTGTTGAACATTATTACCTCCCTGAGATCCCCTACCCATGGATAAATACTGAACTCTAGTCAATGGAGGTAGATCATCTCTGGAGATTTTTAAAACCTCCATAAAATATCTACGGACCATCTCCTGAGGGGAAAGCATGGGAGACCTAGGAAAATTAACCAGTCTTAAATTGTTCTTCCGGACTTGGTTTTCCAGATACTCCAACCTCCTGGTAGTCACATTCCGATCTTTCACATGGGCGAGGTTTAACTCACGAAGCTGCTCAAGGTCACTACTCAGATTTTCCATTTTCCCCTCCTGTTCCTTTTCAGCATTCGAGACTACTAATAAATCATGCTTTAATGTCTTAAATTCAATATTCACACAACTGTTTGTAAGGAGGCGTTCATTGCGGAGATAGCATCCCATAGCACATCAAGTGTAACTTTTTCAGGTCTCACCAAAATGCCGGCACCAGCATTGACTGTCAGGGCCAATTTCTCCTTGGTAGGACCAGCAACCCTCCTCCACTCTTCCCCCAACTTCCAGGGAGCAAATTCATCAGCTGCAGGTCCCTCCTCCACACCTTGCTTCGGCGTGCTAGTCTTCACGCCGACTGGCGCTTCACTGCAGCTGGTAAAATCGCTTCCGGGGCACGGCGGGGGGGGGGGGGGCCCATTGCTCCGGGGACAAGAAAACCCCGGATGTGCTCAGGTCCACAGATCCCTGCGGGCCTGCCGAAGACGCTGCTCGATCCCCCGAAGCGGAGAACTCACACATCTGAAGAATCTTTTGCGCCGTAATAGAAGAGCAAGCATCCCTGGAGGGCAGGTAAGCCTGCTTCAGTTTCCTCCTGCCCATGTCGGCTTCTGGGGGAAACGCCAACGGATCCAAAACTCCTCAGGAATCAGACCTCCGACCGGGAGATAGACGCCACCGCCATCTTGCCTCTCTCTGTAGTTGCTTATTTTTAGTAATACAAATGGTAATAGTTTACTGATAATCTTGAAAGAAGATATAAACATCTATCTAATATGCTTGTGGAGGAGTAGCCTAGTGATTAGAGCAATTGCCTAGTACCCAGAAGATCAAGGGTTCGATTCCCACTGACACTCCTTGTGACCTTGGGCAAGTCACTTTACCCTCCAGTGCCTTAGAAGAAAAGGTCTGTCAATCTACTTCTGGCGATACATTGCCAAGTATCTGCAGAGGAAATGGGTTATTCTTAAAGAAACATAGAAACATGACGACAGAAAAAGACCACATGGCCTATCTAGTCTGTCCTTCCATAACAACAACTACAACAGTCCACTTTTTACCTTTAGAGATCCTCTGTGTTGGTCCCATGCTTTTTTGAATTCAGTTACTGTCCTCATCTCTACCACCTCCACTGGGAGACTATTCCACGGATCCACTACTCTTTCCGTAAAGAAATATTTCCGCATATCACTCCTGAATCTATCTCCCTTCACCCTCATCCCATGTCCCCTTGTAGCAGAACTTGCTTTCAATTGAAAGAGGCTCTCTCCCTGAACATTTATGCCACGGAGGTATTTAAACATCTCAATCATATCACCTCTATCCCGCCTTTCCTCTAAGGTGTACATATTAAGATCCTTAAGTCTGTCCTCATATGCTTTATAATGAAGCCCATTAATCATTTTAGTAGCAACCCTCTGCACCGACTCCATCCTGTTCACATCCTTTTGAAGGTGTGGTCTCCAGAATTGCACACCATACTCCAAATGAGGTCGCACCAAAGACTTATACAGAAGCATTATCACCTCCTTTTTTCTGCTAGCCATTCCTCTCCGTATGCACCCAAGCATCCTTCTAGCTTTTGCCGTCGCCTTTCCTACCTGTTTAGCTACTTTAAGATCATCAGACACAACCACGCCTAGGTCCCGCTCTTCTTTAGTGGACAAAAGTACTTCACCTCCTATACTGTATTGCTCCCTTGGATTGCTGCAGCCCAAATGCATGACCTTACATTTTTTAACATTAAATCCCAGCTGCCAAATTCTAGACCATTCTTCAAGCTTAGCTAGATCCCTCCTCATGTTATCTACCCCTTCCTGGGTGTCTACTCTATTGCAGATTTTGGTATCATCCGCAAAGAGGCAAACCTTACCCGACAGCCCTTCCGCTATATCACTAACAAAGATGTTAAAAAGAATCGGACCAAGGACAGATCCCTGGGGCACACCACTGGTAACATCCTTCTCCTCAGAGTGAGCTCCATTTACTTGTACTCTTTGTCGCCTCCCACCCAACCAATTTCTAACCCAAGCAGTAACTTTAGGGTCCATCCCTAGGGTGCTCAGTTTGTTTATAAGTCGCCTGTGAGGAACAGTGTCAAAGGCTTTACGGAAATCTAAATACACCACATCTAGAGCTCTCCCTCGGTCCAACTCCCTGGTCACCCAGTCAAAGAAATCAATCAGATTTGTCAGACAAGACCTGCCTCTGGTGAATCCATGCTGCCTCGGATCCTGTAATCCGCTGGACTCCAGAAACCTCACTATTTTCTCTTTCTGCAGCGTTTCCAATAATTTACTCACCACCGAAGTTAAACTAACCGGCCTGTAGTTTTCAACCACATCCTTACTTCCGCTTTTGTGTAAAGGCACCACATGAGCCTCTCTCCAGTCCTTTGGCACCACTCCCGACTCCAACGAGGCATTGAAAAGGTTAGTCAGTGGAGTTGCTAGAACGTCCCCAAGTTCCCTCAGTATTCTAGGGTGTATCCCATCCGGTCCCATCGCTTTGTCTACTTTAAGTTGAGCTAGTTTCTCATGAACACAGTCTTCTGAAAATAGTTCAAGATGTCCCTCGCTTCTGTTCTTATTTGTGGGTGTTTTCTGAGGTCCTGCTCCTGGTTCTTCATCTGTGAACACAGAACAAAATATTTGTTAAGCAATTCCGCTTTATCCTTTTCAGCTTCTATATATTCCCCCCCTGCACCCTTGAGTCTGACAATACCACTTTTGCCCTTCCTCTTCTCACTAATATATCTGAAAAATGTCTTATCCCCCCTTTTTATTGCATTGGCTATTTCCTCCTCCTTTTGAATCTTTGCCTTCTTGACTACTTTGCTAGCTTCTCTAAGTTTTTCCAAATACAGATGCCTGTCTTCCTCTCTCTGTGATCTCTTGTATTTCATGAAGGCCTCCCTTTTTTTCTTCACTTGTTCAGCTACTTCCTTCGAAAACAGTAACAGTGAAAGAGAAAGTAAAGGAGGACATGAGGAGAGGAACTAGGAGCTCATTGGTGGAGAATGTGCTTAAAGCAGTTAGTGTATTTGAGTTAAAAAAAAAAAAAAAAAAAAAAGGGTTTTGAAAGTTCCTAGAGGAAAAAGTCAATATATTAAGGTAGACTTGGAGAAAGCCACTGTTTATCCATCAGGGTAAGTAGCATGGAATCCAGCTAGTTTTTAGGATCCTGTCATGTGACCTGGATTGGCCACTGTTGAAAACAGGATACTGGTTTTGATGGACCTTTGGTCTGACCCAGGTGAAGGAAGGAGAGGGTAAGGTGGGTGGAGGGAAAGGGGGGATTGGTTGAATAGAAATATACATTTGACCTCAAATGTTTTGAGCTTTAGCATTGCTATGTTAAAACATTTCTGTCTAGCTATGTATTTGAAGGTAGAAGTAAAATGGAGGATGATCTGTTAAGATAAATGCTGTCATTTAAAAAAGTGCTTAAGAAAATGTCTTCATTCAGCTGATTATAAATAGCAATGCTGAAAGTTGTAAAATGCTTAGTTTATAAACTTGTAACAGTTTTGAAATAATTCCATGCTATAACAAAGCACTTTTATTTTGCGTAGGGTTATTCTACTGTTCTGCGGACTCTGACCTCCGGTTCTGCAACTTTCACCCTTGAACTGTCCAGTTACGAAGCAGTGGACCCTCAACACCAAGCAACATTGGTGAACAGGATGAGTGGTTTGCCTTAACTGCTTCTGAAAAGAAAGCTCCTGAAAAGTAAAATGTGCACAGTTCCTATAGTCTTGCAGAAAAAATCCGCCTTGCTGTCTGTGAAAGAGCAGCATTCCTCATGTACAGACTCACACATCTCTCAAGGACGACCTTGCTGAAAGAGATCAATGCTCTGAACTGGCAGCCAACACTTTTTTTTATTTATATGTGAGAACTCATCTGAAGTCCATTATTTTGATTTGACTTAATGCAGTTTAGCTTAAAAATAAAACAAATCATGAAACTGGCCAGGCTTAACGTGAAGTGTATTCCCATTTTTAGCTAAAGCCTGCTATTTGCTCTTTTCATGCTGAAATGCCATTTTTTTAAGGGTGTACTGCTGCAAACTACAAAAAATGTTATTGTCCAGTTATTGAGACGTCCAGTGTGTATGTAATATGTGCAGTTTAATATGGATAAGGCCATGTATGTAAAGGTTGTGCCTGCATGTAAAGGCACTGGCATTATAGCTCTCCAGAATGACAGAATTAATCCCATATTGACAATATATCCAGTTAGCAGCTATCAAATCAAAACAAAAGAGCTGCTCCTAGGAGCCTGCATAGGCTAAGTTTAACATTACCAGAGAAGCAAATCTTGAAATATTTGAAAGCTGGAATAAATCAGCCTTTCTGTACATCACAGGAATGTTCCCTCTTCTCATTAAGGCACCCCCTGACAATGGGGGGGGGGGGAATCCAGCCTCTCCCTAACCTTATAAATCCACAAGTACTGCACCTTCTACAGTTTGCTGCTTGTGTGAAACTAGGATTTGTTCCTTTCTACTTTGGGTTCAAGTCTTTTTGTTTTATAGCTGCCTCTAAGACGAAAATATAGATGTGTTTCTCAAGAGCCACAAATGGTCTATCTTCCAGGATTGCCAAATCAAGCAGGTTGCTAGAACAAATATATCTGCTGAATCTTCTGTATGGATGAAAATAACATACCATAAGCAAATAAATCACTTTATAATATCCATCATGATGAAATTTAAATTTTAGGGGAAAAAGACTCAGGACAGCTGTTTTTCTTGACTAATACATCAGCTGCATGTTGTCAAACAGACACTTTTCTATGGCTGGAAAAACCGTTCTTCACAGGTCCAAAAAAACTCATTTGTTTTCATTTGTTTTTATTTTTCACAACTTTTTCTTTTCATTTTCTTTAATATTATTACGGAAGCAAGGATGAGGATGAGAACTACAGGCTCAGTTAGAATGAATTCTGTGGTGAGTAAATTATTGGGAACACTGCTAAAACAGAGGATAGTGAGGTTTCTGGAATTCAAGGCAGCATCTGTTTACCAGAGGCAGGCCTTGTCAGACAAATCTAATTGATTTTTTTGACTGGGTGACCAGAGAGTTGGACCAAGGGAGAGCCCTAGATGTTGTGTACTTAGATTTCAGTAAAGCCTTTGACACCGTTCTACACAAGCAACTTATAAATAAATTGAGCACCCTAGGAATGAATCCTAAAATGACTGACTGATTTAGAAATTGGTTGAGTGGGAGCTGACAAAGTGTACTGGTAAATGGAGCTCACTCTGAGGAGAAGGATGTTAGCAGTGGTGTGCCAGAGGGATCTGTCCTTGTTCTGATTCTTTTTAACATCTTTGTTAGTGATATATTGTGGAAGGGCTTTCAAGTAAGGTTTGCCTCTTTGTGGATGATACCAGAATCTGCAATAGAGTAGACACCCAGAAAAGAGTAGATAACATGAGGAGGAATCTAGCTTAAGGTTGAGAATTTGGCAGCTGAGATTTAATGCTAAAAAATGTAAGGTTATGCATTTGGGCTGCAAAAATCCAAGCGAGCAGTACGGTGTAGGGGGCGAAGTGTTTCTGTCCACGAAAGAAAAGCGGGACCTGGGTGTGATTGTTTCTGATGATATTAAAGTGGCTAAACAGGTAGAAAGGGGACGGCGAAAGCCATAAGGATGCTTGTGTGCATAGGGAAAGGAATGGCTAGCAGAAAAAAGGAGATGATAGTGCCTTTGTAAGTCTTTGATGAGATCTCATTTGGAGTATTGTGTGCAATTCTGGAGACCACACCTTCAAAAGAATATAAACAGGATGGAGTTGGTGCAGAGGGCGGATACTAAAATGGTTAGTGGCCTTCATTATAAAGCATATGAGAACAGACTTAAAGATCCCATTAATGCATGAATTTTTGTTTCACATGAAACTTCATAATATGTTAGTCAATACCAAACTAATAACACCAAGTGATAATTTTGGTCAAAACAAATATTTTGACTGCTATTTTGCACAATATTTCAGCATCCCCATTTTGGGGATGCTATGCATGAAAGGGCGAGTGAAGTGGCTGTTATATAAAACAACTTCAAATAATGTCAGACAACTGCAAATAAATTTCCAAAACTTATTATAAATGAAATGTAATTAGTATTATGTGTAAATGATCTTTATGTATCAAAATTCTGTAGCCAACCACATCACATATGACAGTAGTGCTTGACATGTACAGGGGGCAGGATATGGAGAAGGGAATGGCCCAGAGTAGGCCATGGATGTGGCAGACTCGAGTCAAGTGGGTGGCCCAGATGTGTGGGTATGCCCAAGAAGGGATGTGGAGAGACCCATGGCAGGGTGGGTGGGCTGGAGGAAGGGGCCACATGCTGCCAGAGACACCTGTCCTTTGCATGGGGCCACCTGTGCGGCAGCCTTACCACCCCATGGTGACAGAAACAAGCCTGGGACTGCATCCTCAGTGCCCGATGGCTGACATGCATGCCCTGTGCAGCTTAGACGGTGATGTGCTGGGGGTACCATGTGTATGCAACACACCATGCACATGTCCCGCCCCCCATGACAGCCACCATGTGTGCGGCACTGGCATCGTGCAATGGGCAGGTGACACTGCACCCTTGGCATATCTCAGCAAAAATATTGGCGGAGTGGGCCTCGAATCCCCAGACCCAGAGGCAGTCCCCATACCAGCAGCCCACGATGGAACACTGCTGTGACCAATGTCCCAGGCAGGCAATGTGCATGATGCACAGAGGCATGGGCCAGCCACACATGGTGTGGACATGCACAGGCCTGTGGCAGCTGCTGCACATACCGCAGCCCCTCCCCAGGTGCTGACATGTGCATTGAGTGGTATGGGTATATGGCTCAGGCAGTCATGCAAAGTAATGTACATGTCGGCTGCTATCCATTTATCATCATCCTCCAGCATTGAAATAACTTCATGTAATTTGTAATGCCTTGACATTCTAAAGTTGAAAAATGTGAAAAATCATAAACACACAACACAAAAACACCAAATAGCACGATTTGTGGAATAATTGCATACTGCACATGCTCTGTTACACTTAATTGCTCATATTATCGCTCATCGCAAACGCCCTACCCATTCATGCACAGCATCCCCATAACGGGGACGGCAGAGATATGTATCGTACTCAGAACGGAATCACTGTCAATTCTACATACAAATATATTTGATTAAAAACAATATATTAAACAAAAATCAAGCTTACTTGAGAGAATGGCTGATTGCGTTCTTGTTGAAAAAGTGTTACTTTTCAAGCTTACGATAAATTTAGCAAATTTTACTAAACTCTTACTTCAAGGTCTTTTATCGGTTCTGCAGGTGAACATATCGCAGAACTTTTTGTAATGCATTCATTCTACATTTGTTCCTAATCAAATATTGCGTGATTGAATTGTTTTATGCATGGTTTAATATGACCTGAGGCATAACATTTGAGTGTACCCATTTCGAGGACGCTATGCATAAATGGGTACATTAGAGGAAAAGGGGAATAGTGCCCAACAGATGCCACCTAATGGCTAACCAATAACTCACTAGCAATAAACTACAAGTGTGGTAGCCAAGACCTATAGACTAGGCCATAAGCCTGAACCTGAAAAATGACAGGCCTAAGAACCAAGCCTGGATTTCAGTAGTGTTGAGATATAAAATTAAAAGACAGAATTAAATACTGCTTTAGAATGAAATGCTGCTATAGCAAAGTTTGCACAAAGTGAATACAATGCCTGTATGTTAAATCGTTACTCCAGAATTGTTACTTACACATTTTAGGAGCTAGATATGACCTTGATGAAGGAAAGTAACCAGGTTTGAACCAAGCCATTGTTCAGCTAGCTGGAGAAAGCAGAGCAAAGGGCATAGATCCTGATTGGTCAAATTCAGGGAAATGTCAGACCAATAGAAAGTTTGTAGAAATTAGCATGAGACCAATAGAATGTTTTCATGTATCAAAATGTTTTAACTGTATAAAATGAACATGTTTCCGCTAAAGCGGGGCTCTGTCACTTTTTAGACTGCCTTGTGCACAATAAACTGGCTTGAACCTTGATAAAGACTCCTGGTGTAATTGGTTTGGTGGCGTTCCACTGCTACATATTCTTGGTGCGTTGGCTGGGAAGGTGTAGTGGTAGAGAGTGATCAAACTGATTTACCACGAAATTCGCCTCAAGGTTTGGCCTGGTTGGGACCGCGTCTGACCGACGTGTGAATTCTCAGGCGCCAACTGGTCCATTGTATCGGAGAGGGTTCTAGCCTCGACGGGTGTTGGGTCCGGCTAGGCCAACACCTTTGAACCCGAGGAGGGGAGTCCAGGCTTCAACCCATGCGCTGGCTTGGGGGACGGGTACCAGATCTGGGTGAGTATAGAGTTTTTGTATTATTAAGTCAGACAGTACTGGAACCTGGAACCATATGGTAATGGGGAAAATGGTAAAAGGACACTGATCACGTCCGGAGCGGTCCAAGTACTCTTGCAAGGGCTATTAAGAGCGCAAGAGGAAACCCACTGACTCCTTCTGGTAATAAAATCATGATTAATGGTAAAATTTTTAGTAAGCCTAGATAGTCAGGATTGGGCTTTTGGGAAATGCAATTGTGTTTGTGTGTGAGATGTGTGAGTGAGAGGTCTTGAAAAGGCCGAGCGAGAGTGGACTCCGGACTAGCGCAGTTCCTGGCCGGGCGACCGCGTCCATGTCGCGAAACGGAAGAAGTGATTGCTGTTTGTGACCCCTTACCCCACAGTTCGACCTCCCTCTCCTACTGTTTGAAGTAATAATTTGTTGTACGTGATTACGTAGTACAGACGCACCACATTACACGTAAAATGGGTGGGATAGAGTCTACGCAAACTCCGCTAGAAATCATGATCAAGAACTTTAATAAAGGGTTTACTGGGGATTATGGTATTACAATGTCTCCTAATAGAATGGCTGTGCTGTGTGAAAGAGAGTGGCCGTTAATAAACAGTGCATGGCCCCGTGAGGGTACTTTCAATGTGAGAATTATTTCTTCTATGCATAAGAGTGTGAGAGAACGTTATCCAGATCAGTTTCCTTATATAAACTCTTGGTTAGATATTTGTGAGAAGCAGCCACCCTGGATAAGGCAGTATTATGAGTTAAGAAAAATTATGCTAGCAAAAGGATTAGAGACAGCTGAACAGAAACCCGGGAAGGGGGGATTGCCTATATACTCTGCCCCAGAGTCCCCAGATATTTTAGCACGATCACTGCAGCATTCTGTTACACTAGCACTGCCTAGACCTGATGTGCCGCCTCTGCAGCTGGGGGAAGGGCAGACTTCCCCGATTGAAAGCCCTAGCACTTCGGGGAGACAGACTACTGACGAAACTGAGAGTGCAGAATCATCCACAAGTATAGAATCTCCTGCAGCTATAGAAAGTTTTTCTCAGAAAACATACAATTTAAGAAGTATTGGCGGTGCCAGTAAAAAAGTAATGCCCCTACGTCAGGTACCTGGCCTGCCTATCAGGGACGATCAGGGACAGATGGCTTTAGGACCTACCAGCCTGATTTACGTACCATTTTCTACAACTGACTTGTTAAATTGGAAAACACATTATGCATCCTATACTAGTAAGCCTCAAGATTTAACTGAATTAATGAGCAGTATTATGCAAACGCACCAGCCTACCTGGTCAGATTGTCATCAGCTCTTGTCTACTCTATTTACTACTGAAGAAAGAGTAAGAATTGTGCAGGCATCCACTAAGTGGCTAGAAGAAAACTTTGTTGAAAGAGCAAATTTAAATCCTCAGCAAGCAGCAGCTGCAGCTTTTCCAAACGAAGATCCTGGATGGGATCCAAATAGTGAAGGGGGGGCGAGAGCTTTAACACAGTTTCGCCAAGCCCTATTACAAGGCCTAAAAAAAGGAGGCCAAAAAGCAATGAATATTGGAAAAGTAGCAGAAGTAATACAAAGTCCAACTGAAAGTCCTGCAGCTTTTTATGAGCGTTTATCTGAAACATATAGACTGTATACCCCATATGATCCAGCAGCTATGGAAAATTTGCGCATGGTAAACGCAGCTTTTGTAAGTCAATCCCAAGGGGATATTAAACGAAAATTGCAGAAAATGGATGGCTTTGCAGGTATGAATACAGCACAATTGATGGAAGTTTCTCAAAAAGTATTTATAAATCGTGATAATGAAAGAGAGAGAGAAAGTGAACGAAAAATGAAAAAGAACGCAGATCTTTTAGCCACAGCCTTGGTAGAACAGCGAGGGAGAAGTTTTTCCAACAGAAGAATGAGAGGGCATGGGAGGAGTTGAGGAAATAGCCTACCCCCACTAGGTGAGAACCAATGTGCCTATTGCAAGGAGGAGGGGCACTGGAGAAATGAATGCCCGCAGAGGGGAGGAGGGAGCTGGAGAGGAAGAGGGCGTAACCAGAATCAAGCAGGAACAGGTCGTATGCAGTTTCAGCAAAAAAGAGAAGAAGCTATTGAAGCAGTTGCAGTGGCAGAAGCAGAATACAATAGTGATGAAGATTAGGACAGACCGGGCTCTGAGTTTACTCTGGGTCCCCAAGGAGCCTATGGTCTGCATGAAGATAGGGGATCAATACATGAACTTTATGATAGATACAGGAGCTGAACATTCAGTAGTAGCAAAACCAGTAGCTCCTTTATCTAAACGAACTGTCACTATTGTTGGAGCCACTGGGACAAAAGCAACTAAACCATTTTTACAGAATCGCATGTGTGAATTAGGAGGACAAAAGATAACACATCAATTTTTATACATACCAGAATGCCCTATTCCACTTTTAGGTCGAGACATGCTTGCTAAACTGCAGGCACAGATAACTTTCACTGAAGAAGGAGAAATGCAAATGTCTGTAAACACAAATCCTAAACCTGCAGGATTAATGACACTAACAGTTCCACGAGAAGAAGAATGGAGATTCTACAGCATTTTTCCTGTCAAGAAAGCAACTATTCCTATTGAAATTTCAGCACCACCTGGAGTATGGGCAGAAGATAATCCACCTGGCCTAGCAAAGAATATAGCCCCAATTTGTGTAACTCTCAAATCAGGAGCCAGAACCTGTGCATGTGAAGCAATATCCTCTTCCACGACCAGCAATAGAAGGAATACATATCCATTTGAAGAGATTATTGAAACATGGATTACTAAAAGAATGCCAGCCATCATGGAATACTCCTTTACTTCCAATCAAGAAACCTGGAGGTGACTACAGACCAGTACAAGATCTGAGAAGAGTCAATGATGCAATTGAAACTATACATCCAGTAGTACCGAATCCATACACACTGCTGGGATTAATTCATACTGAAGCCACTCACTTCACTGTTCTAGATTTAAAGGATGCTTTCTTCTGTATACGGCTTGCCCTTGCCAGTCAGCTTTTATTTGCATTTGAATGGAGAGATCCAACAACAGGAAGAGGAGGCCAACTTACCTGGACAAGATTACCACAAGGATTCAAAAATTCACCAACAATCTTCAGTACTTCACTCAGCAAGGATTTATCGAGTTATCCAGTTATCCCAGGAGAAAGAATTCTTCTTCAATACGTAGATGATTTGCTGATTGCCACCAACTCAGAAGAAGAATGTTTGCAAGCCACAAGTGAACTTCTACATCTCTTGAATGAAGCAGGATACAAAGTCTCCAGAGCAAAAGCACAGCTATGCCAAAAAGAAGTCAAATACTTAGGTTTTCAGCTATCCAATGGAACACGACGACTGGGACCAGAACGCAAAGAAGCAGTATGCAGCATTCCAATTCCAACTACCAGAAGACAGGTAAGAGCTTTTTTAGGTGCAGTAGGATACTGTCGAATATGGATACCTAACTTTGCTCTAATTGCAAAACCACTATATCAAGCCATCAAAGGATTGGAACAATCTCCATTAGAATGGGGACATGAACAAGAAACAGCATTCAAGACTCTGAAGACAGCCCTGATGACATCACCAGCCCTTGGACTACCAGATGTACAGAAGCCATTTCGTCTATATGTTCATGAGTCACAAGGAAATGCCTTAGGAGCGTTGACTCAGCCACTTGGATCTTGGCAGCGACCTGTAGCATATCTATCTAAGCAATTGGACATTGTTGCAAAAGGATGGCCACCTTGTCTGAGAGCCATCGCAGCTACAGCACTTCTAGTAACTGAAGCAGACAAGCTCACTGTAGGACAAAATCTCTGTGTAATAGTGCCACATTCTGTTCAAACCCTTATGGACCACAAAGGAAATTACTGGTTCACTAACTCACGAATGCTAAAGTACCAGAGCATGTTGTATGAAAATCCTCGATTGCAATTGATGGTTAGTCAGGCCTTGAATCCAGCTACACTGTTACCAATTGGAACTGACCCTCCTGATCATGACTGCATAGAAGTCATGGATACTGTATTCTCAAGTCGACCAGACCTGACAGATGTACCTTTTGAAGATCCAGAACAAACTTTCTTCGTGGATGGAAGCAGTCTTGTAGTCAATGGACATCGTTGTGCTGGATATGCAGTAGTAACCCTGGATCTTGTAATTGAATCTTCAGCCCTAGCCTCAGGAACATCAGCGCAGAAAGCAGAATTGATAGCACTCACAAGAGCACTAATACTGGGAAAAGGACTCTGTATAAATGTATACACAGATTCTAAGTATGCATTCACAACATTGCATGCTCATGGAGCCTTGTATAGAGAACGGGAATTGATAACTTCAGGAGGAAAATCTATCAAATATGGCCCAGAGATATTGACATTGTTAGATGCTGTATGGGCCCCCAAGCAAGTTGCAGTTATGCACTGTCGAGGACAGCAAGCAGGAAAAGGAGAAATTGCACAAGGGAACAGATTTGCAGATGCCTCTGCTCGTAAAGCAGCCATTACCGGACAGACTCTAACTCAGAATACTACAATTCAAGCAGTTCTATTCCCTGTACCTCTTAATTCATGGGATCCCAGATATACTACAAAAGAATTGGACTATTATTGTGAATAAGAAGGGGGAGTACTCAGAAATGGATGGATAGAACTTCCACCACAGGAGGGGAGTCAACCTCCTGGACAAATAGTGATTCCTGAAGCATTAAATTTAGCCTTTGTTCAAGCATTTCATCAAGCAACACATTATGGAAAAACTGCAATGACAAAAGCTTTGAAACCTCATTTTTATATTTCTTTGTTGGGACCTTTGACGGCTTCAGTAGCTCGTCAATGTAAAACATGTGCCAAAAACAATGCCAAGCAAGGTCCTAATCTACCAATAAGAATTCAATCAACAGGAGTTACTCCCATGAGTAATTTTCAAGTGGACTTTTCTGAAATGCGAAAAGCAAATGGATACCGTTACTTGCTTGTTCTAGTGTGTACCTACTCTGGGTGGGTAGAAGCTTTTCCCACCAGGACTGAGAAAGCCAGAGAGGTCACTAAAGTCCTACTTCGTGAAATTGTTCCAAGATTTGGAATACCATTAGTTATAGGATCAGATAATGGGCCCTCATTTATATCCCAAGTAACTCAACAGTTAGCTAAAGCTCTACAGATACAATGGAAGTTACACACAGCATACAGACCTCAGAGTTCAGGGAAAGTAGAGCGAATGAATAGAACTCTGAAATCTCAATTGTCCAAACTTTGTCAGGAAACACATTTAAAATGGCCACAGGTACTTCCAATAGCTCTTTTAAGGATACGCTCAGCACCTACTAAGTCATTAGGACTTTCTCCCTATGAGATTTTGTATGGTAGACCTTCACCTATTGTCAAAGGGATCAAAGGGGATATGAAGCAGATAGGATCTGAAATTACTAGGCAAGAACTATTAGCACTAAGTTCTGTTTTGCAGAATCTTCACAAATGGGTACAAGACCAATTACCCATCAACCTGACTGAACCGCTGCATCCTTACAAGCCTGGTACTTCAGTGTGGGTCAAAGACTGGAAGAAGACACCGTTAGAACCATACTGGAGAGGACCATATGTCGTCATCCTGTCAACACCTACAGCAGTGAAAGTTGCAGAACTCGAACCCTGGATTCATCACAGCAGAGTGAAATCAGCAGCAGCTCCAGAGCCAGACCAGTGGACATCAGAACATGATCCAGAAGTTCCATTGCGGCTAACTTTGCAAAGAAAAAGACTGTGCTAATATAGAATTCCTGAATCCCAAGAGACTATTTGTTTATTCTGAAGAGATTATTATCAACAGAAAGAGACTGTATTATGGACTATATTATTTGAAAATCTTTGTGCCATTTTTGATCAACAGTGCAAACTAAAAGGACTGTGTCTATTGAAATACGTTGGAATCTACAGCTCTACACACCTACCAATGAAATTGGTAAGGTCATGTACAGCGGAAGCTTGAGGATCTACAATCAACGCTACACCTGTTGCATGCTACTGAGAGCAAAACAGGTCAACAAGAAGAAGACGACTTCATGGTCAAGAATTATCAACAGTTGCACTGGTTTTTCAAAGACTTGCACTAATTCTTCAGAGACTTTTCATCATGATTCTCTACTGTTTCATCTTGATAGCAGCTTTGAGATGCTTTGAACTGACTTTTGCCTTGCCACCCTGTGCTGCATGCATAACTACTACTCGTACTGGAGAAAAGATTACACAGACTTTGCTTTATCATACCTACTATACTTGTACAGGTATAGTGAGTCAATGCATATATAATGGCACGGAACTGAACATTTGCACAAAAGGAAAAAGCAGAGCTTGTTTTCACCCACGACAGAATCCATCCTATTATGTGCTAAAAATACGATGGAATGATGAAGATGGAGCTCTCTTAAATGCTACACAACAACTTGAAGACCCTACAAAACCTGCAGCTCTTTACTTTGATGCTTGTGATGCCATAAACAGAAACTATAATCAGAAATGTGGGACTTGGGAGAGAAATGATTGTTGATGATAAATATATGTGTCCTGAAGGAGCATATAAATGGGGAATATGTACAGGGGTACACTCTCCAACACATTATGGTAAACCTTCAAAAGCTGATTATTACTGTCCAAAATGGGAATGTGTATACTATGCTACATGGTCAGGTAGCCCTACAGGACAGGAAGGAGATAATCGTAGAGCCAACTTAGAAAAACTGTCTTTATCTGATCCAAAGACGTGTAAGAAAGGTGCCTGTAATCCTTTAAGGCTCCTGGTCATAAATCCTAGTCAATGGAAACAAGGGTATAAATTTGGCTTACGCATAGCAGCGGGAGGATCAGATCCTGGAACTTTTGTATATATACAACTTAACACTAAAACTCATGTATCATCACCATATAGAATACACCATACATTCTATGAAACTATGAAATCACAGTTTGAAGTTCCTCATGCCGCACAGAATTTGTTTCTTGAATTAGCTGGAGCCGTGGTAACCAGTCTCAATATAACTAATTGTTACTTCTGTGGAGGAACTAAAATGGGAGATCAATGGCCATGGGAAGCACAAGAATTAAACTTTTCTGTATCATATAATTATACAAATATTCATAAAGCTACAAGTGAATGGGTATTAGCTAAGCCCAATGTTGGACGTCTGTGTTTTGCACGTATTTGGCCACAAGTTACTGCAAAGGTTGGACAGCTGGTCTGTCTCAGCCAGAAGTTTTATAATGCCTCAACGAAAAAGACGTCCTGGTGGTCAGGAGTAAAAGATCCTGAACCCACCAATCCTCTAGTTATTTTTCCTGAACTTGCTAAGTTATGGACAAATCTAGTAACACCTAATACCTGGCAAGCTCCACCAGGGCTTTACTGGATTTGTGGAACTAGAGCATA
The DNA here is from genome assembly GCA_033557465.1 of Ichthyophis bannanicus. Classification (NCBI taxonomy): domain Eukaryota; kingdom Metazoa; phylum Chordata; class Amphibia; order Gymnophiona; family Ichthyophiidae; genus Ichthyophis; species Ichthyophis bannanicus. Next base: position 345,531,247 of record CM066032.1, read on the forward strand.
TGCTAAACTTCCTCCTAATTGGGGAGGAGCATGTGTATTGGGAACAATAAGACCGTCCTCCTTTCTTCTATCCACTGCCCAGGGAGAACAGTTAGGATACCCAATATACAGAACACGACAGAAAAGAGAAGCCTTAAAAATAGGCCAATGGGACAAATGGGGTGGTACGGATGAGTGGCCACCTGAAAGAATTATTTCCTACTATGGACCTGCCACTTGGGAGCAAGATGGCACATGGGGATATCGTACCCCAGTTTATATGTTGAATAGAATTATACGTTTGCAAGCTGTTGTAGAAATAATAACTAATGAAACAAGTAGAGCACTAACACTCTTAGCCAGGCAAAGTACTCAAATGCGTACGGCTATATATCAAAATCGTTTAGCACTTGATTATTTACTAGCAGCTGAAGGAGGAGTATGTGGAAAATTGAATTTAACCAATTGTTGTTTACAAATAGATAATGAAGGTCATGTAGTAGAAGAAATTGCTGAACATATGCGCAAACAAACATACATACCAGTTCAGACCTGGCATGGACTAGAGTTAAATGGATGGTTTGGTTCTGTGTTCTCAATGTTTGGTGGCCTGAAAACACTTGCGGTAATTGCAGCACTAGTAGTAATAACATGTTTAATACTTCCATGCATTTTACCCCTCTGCCTACGTAATATATCTGCAATCATTGAGAATATTGTAGAAAGAAAGACAACAGCTAAACTCCTAGCTATGAGACAGTATCGGCCTATACCACATAACATGGCAACAACTCAAGTATAAGTGATTTGTTTCTCACCCATCTTAACATTCTGGGTGAGAATAATCAAAGGGGGGAATGTGGTAGCCAAGATCTATAGACTAGGCCATAAGCCTGAACCTGAAAAATGACAGGCCTAATAACCAAGCCTGGATTTCAGTAGTGTTGAGATATAAAATTAAAAGACAGAATTAAATACTGCTTTAGAATGAAATGCTGCTATAGCAAAGTTTGCACAAAGTGAATACAATGCCTGTATGTTAAATCGTTACTCCAGAATTGTTACTTACACATTTTAGGAGCTAGATATGACCTTGATGAAGGAAAGTAACCAGGTTTGAACCAAGCCATTGTTCAGCTAGCTGGAGAAAGCAGAGCAAAGGGCATAGATCCTGATTGGTCAAATTCAGGGAAATGTCAGACCAATAGAAAGTTTGTAGAAATTAGCATGAGACCAATAGAATGTTTTCATGTATCAAAATGTTTTAACTGTATAAAATGAACATGTTTCCGCTAAAGCGGGGCTCTGTCACTTTTTAGACTGCCTTGTGCACAATAAACTGGCTTGAACCTTGATAAAGACTCCTGGTGTAATTGGTTTGGTGGCGTTCCGCCGCTACATAAGAAAACAGAAAATATTATTTATCACCAGAGACAAATCATTCATCCCCCAGATACCCTAACAATAAGCAACATTGAGCTAAAAGTACAGACTGAACTTAAAATCACACATAAAGAACACAACCAAAATGATTTACCACAAAATATAAACCGTTCAGCACCTCCGCCCATTACTCCAACCTTCACTTTCGCACAGTATTTCAGGCCATAATTTCACCTCACTTTGACTATTGTAACACAATATACCATGGACTACCAAAATCCACCCTCCTGTCACTACACATGCCCCCGCACACAGCTGCTTGCATCATACAATGTGCCAAAAACTATGAACACATAACACCCATTCTAAAACACCTACATTGGCTTTCACTATCAAGCTGAATCAAGTACAAGGCCATATTACTAACCTTCAACATCATCCTCAATCAATTAGCTCCCCATCTACAAACATTACTACAAAAAATGCAAAGCACCAGATCAAGAAGGCAGAGCACCTAAAACATGCTGAACATCCCTCAGGAAAAACTAAAAAGCAAGCAGTACATTGCAGCAGATCCATTGCACTCTAAGTGCCCAGCATATGGAATGCACTAACAGAAAGACCACAAAACATTACAGATCTGGCCACATTTCACAAACAACTCAAAATCTACCTGTCTATAGAACATTTTAGACCATCTGAAGTATCGTCCTCCCACCGTAACCTGTGTAAAATCCCCCTCCTACAGTAATAACTTGTCGCAATAACCCTACTACCTCTGTTCAATGTAAATTCTTAGATTCCATGTAAATATGTTAACATTTTCTGTATATATGTTCTTGTTCTTCTGTATCCAATAAGTTCTGTTTAATTGTGAACTGCTCTGACCTGGTGAAAAGTGGTATAAAAAAACAAATAGAGACATTTAAATACCTCGGTGGTATAAAAGCACAGGAGGAGAGCCTCTTTCGATTGAAAGAGGCCCTGCTACGAGGGAACATGGGATGAGGGTGAAAAGGGATAGACTCAGGAGTAGTATGCAGAACTATTTCTTCATGGAAAGAGTGATAGATACATGGAATAGTCTCCCAGTGGAGGTAGCTGAGATGAGGACAGTATCTGAGTTCAAGAATGCATGGGACAAACACACAAGATCTCTAAAGGATAAAAGCTAACTAGAGTAGTTAGGAAAGGGCAGACTAGATAGACAATATGGTCTTTTTCTGCTGTCATGTTTCTGTGTTACCTCTCTCCAACCAATGCAAATCATATTAAAATACTTTGGTCAGTAAATAATATACTATTTATTCTGTGGCCAGGGGCGGCCCAAGGGGGGTGCGGGGCCATGTGCAGAGACTCTGTGCGGGGCCTCATTTGCATAAGGGGCCTCATTTGCATAAATATTTGCATAATGTTACCATACACTAACTTTTAGTAAACATGCCTCTTAATGAGTGTATGGATAAAGAAAGACTAAAAGATTTCTACATTACTATAATCCAGTGCCAACTGTCAGGCACATTAGGAACTACTACAAACACTGCCCATTTAGAACCCATTCTAAATCCTGAATCTCGTATGTCTCCCACATATATAACTAACAGACTTAGAGAAACATTCACACATACATATTTTTGTTGGAACTCACACTTTGAAGGACAATCCTTCTCGTGGCGTGCTGTTCCCTTTTATTCTTTATATAGGGATGCAACCCTAGCATGCGTTCAAAGGGGATATCTACCCCTCAACATCAACCAGTTAACATTCTTTCATTCAGGAAAAACCCTCTTAGAAGCCACTTATCTGAACGGAGACTTTCCACAGTTCATAGGCAACTCGGCGTCTTCCCCAGCTCATAGATAGACTCTATTCAAGTAGCAACCATACGAAAGTCTGAAAATGACAGAAAATGAGGGGAGACTCTCGTATGGTTGCTACTTGAATAAGTTTCAGAAGTCATAACGGATGACCTTCCCTGTTGGTTACATTGATTTGGAGGTGTTGGGTTTTACCCCGTATCGGCGGCTGATAAAGGGACTTCTCCATTTACCATCAGGAGTGGACGTTGAGTCTATCTATGAGCTGGGGAAGATGCCGAGTTGCCTATGAACTGTGGAAAGTCTCCGTTCAGATAAGTGGCTTCTAAGAGGGTTTTTCCTGAATGAAAGAATGTTAACTGGTTGATGTTGAGGGGTAGATATCCCCTTTGAACGCATGCTAGGGTTGCAGCCCTATATAAAGAATAAAAGGGAACAGCACGCCACGAGAAGGATTGTCCTTCAAGGTGTGAGTTCCAATAAAAATATGTATGTGAATGTTTCTCTAAGTCTGTTGGTCATTTAGAACCCATAGCAAACCCGCCATATCATAACAGCACTACCAGGACTCACAAAGCACCAGACCCTACCTATCAAAAGGCAACATTGCAAATATTAAACCAATACATTTCAGAGAATAACAATACATGACCTACTGGGGAAAGAGAACAAGTGGCAATGTCAAATAGGAATTACATAAACAGAATACCTCAGCTCAGTTACACATGCAGAATATAGACCATCACCAAACAAGAAATCACAATTTAGAAACAGGAAGATAATAATTAAAATGGGAACCCCAAAAGCCAACTTAGAATGTACAGCAACACTGTAGAAATACAACTATAAATTAATTTCCTCTTGTACTAAACAAAGCATAGACGTTAATGATGCACATTTCCCAGAGCTGACATATTCTAGTTAATAAATTCAAAATAAAGAGATATTTTTCTACCTTTTGTGCATTTTTTTTTTCAGTTGCAATTGCTCCAGCCACTTTCTTCTGGTTTCTTCGTGTCTTCTGTTAACTCTCCATCTGCTGTCCATCTGTCCTTTCTTCTAGTTTTTTTTCCATTCTCTCTCTACATCTGCTTTAACATACTAATCTTTCTCCTTTTGCTCTTTCCTCATTCCTATTTCATCCACTCAAATTTTACCCATCCATCCTCAATCCCCACATACTTTCCTAATACCCGGCCAATTGTAGATTTTTCTTCCCTCCCACACAAAATATTTTTCCCCATTCCATTTCACTCTCCCAGCCCCATCCCATTCTAATCCTCTCCCAAAATCAGCTCCCTTCTAGTTCCAGCCCCACCCAGCATCCGCTCCCTTCTAGTCCCCGCATCAGCCCATTTCCAGTCCTAGCCCCCCCATCAGCCCATTTCCAGTCCTAGCTCCCCTATCCATTTCCAGTCCTATCTGAGTCCCTCCATCAGCTCATTTCCAATCCCAGCCCCCCATCAGCCCATTTCTAGTCCTTTTCTAGCCCCATCATCAGCCCATGTCAAATCCTAGCTCCCCTCCACTCAGCCCATTTCAATCCAAGCCACCTATGAGCCTACTTCCAGTTCTAGCCCCTCCATGAGTCCAATGCAAGCCCCCCCCCCACCACAGCCCATTTCCAATCTTAGCTCCCACCAACAGCCCATTTTCAGTCCTATCCTAGCCCCTCCATCAGCCCATTTCCTGTCCTAGCTCCCCCCCCACTCAGCCCATTTCCATTCCTAGCTCCCTCCTCTCACAGCCCATTTCCATTACAAGCCCCCTCCCCATCAGCTATTTGCAGATCAAGTCCCCCTTCCACTCAGCCCATTTCCATTCCAAGGCCCCCTCCCCATCAGCTATTTGCAGTTCAAACCTCCCCTTCCACTCAGCCCATTTCCAGTCCTAGCAACCCTCCCCCAACCCATTACCAGCCCTAACCCCCCATCAGCCCATAGCACATTACCAGTCCTAACCCCATCAGCCCACCTCAAGTCCTCTAACCCCCCCATCAGCCCATATCCAGTGCTAGCCCCCCCCATAGCCCATTACCAGTCCTAACCCCCCCCATCAGCCCATTTCCAGTCCTAACCCCCCCATCAGTCCACAGCACATTACCAGTCCTAACCCCCCCATCAGCCCATAGCACATTACCAGTCCTAACCCCATCAGCCCACCTCAAGTCCTAACCCCCCATCAGCCCATTTCCAGTCCTAGCCCCCCCATAGCCCATTACCAGTCCTAGCCCCCCCATATAGCACATTACCAGTCCTATCCCCACCTTCAGCCCACAGCACATTACCAGTCCTAACCCCCCCCATCAGCCCATTTCCAGTCCTACCCCCCCCCCATCAGCCCACAGCACATCACAGTCCTAACCACATCAGCCCACCTCAAGTCCTACTCCCCCCAGCCCAGCCCAGCCCACATCAAGTCCTACTCCCCCCCCCCCCAAAGCCCACATCAAGTCCTATTTCCCCCCCCCCCCCGGGGAAAATTAAAACTTTAAGAAAAAGCTGGCTGCTGCCACTACCGCGGCGGTAGCAGCAATATCGAATGTCCCGCGCGGCCCCCCCTGCCCAGCAGATCCCTTCCTGCTTGCCTGCCTGCCTGCCTGCCTGCCTGCCTGCTTCAGTCAGTTCTTCTCCGCTTCGGCTTTCAGAGCCACGAAGGGAGAGCTTCTCCCTCGTGACTCTGTTAAGCCCGCTGGGGCTTATGGGAAATTTCCCATCTGCCCCGGCGAGCTTAACAGAGTCGTGAGGGAGAAGCTCTCCCTTCGCGGCTCTGAAAGCCGAAGCGGAGAAGAACTGACTGAAGCAGGCAGGCAAGCAGGAAGGGATCTGCCGGGCAGGGGGGGGGCCCCGCAGGGCATTCGATATTGCTGCTACCGCCGCGGCAGCGGCCAGCTTTTTTTTTTTTTTTAAAATTCTACTTTTAAAGCGGAATGTTCTTTGCGCGGGGCCCCCTGAAACGCAGGGCCCTGTGCAAAAAACATTCTCGCTCAATGGACGGGCCGGCCCTGTCTGTGGCACATCCGATGAGGCCTGCATTTTGCTGGTCATTGCTTCTTCAGGAGTATGTACACATAGGGCCCGATTCCAATCCCCATGTATATCTCCTTTGTACATCCGGGCTGACCCGGATGTACAAAGGAGATCGCGATTCTGATCCCACGGGGCACATCTAGCCCCATGGGATCAGAATTGCAAACAAGCCTGTACATGCAGGCTGGGACTGCAATTCAGTCCCAGCCTGCATGTACAGGCACTGCCCGGCTAACTCAGCCAGGGCTTTTAAATGGAGCCGCGGTGCCATGGCATCATGGCTCCATTTAAAAGTTGCGATGCTGGCCGCCTGCCCAAAATGTTAATTCCCCACAGCCCGATCCCTGATCTGGCCTCCTAAGGCCAGGGTTGGGCTGCAGGGAATTAACACTGCCCCCCAGCCCCTTCTATCCCCCAGAGCAGCAAAATTGAAACGTCCAGGGGTGGAATAACTTCCCTGGCCATTTTGCTGGCCCTGGACGTCCAGGGCCGACATTAGAATTGGCCCTGTATGTCCAGGGCTGGCGAATGCCCACTGCCTGCCCACTCTCTGCCCCGTGCCACCCCTTCCCCGCATAACTTTCCCACACAACCGGCAGGGAAGTTATGCAGGAGCTGGCACGTCCATCCCTGCTATTCGTGCCTCAGAATGACCCCCGTAGGTAATAAGGAGAGATACATACCTACAAATAAAACCTCATGGTATCATTTATAGAAAATCATGATTGAATGTTCATACTGTACACTGTGCATTGCTTCAGGCTACTTAAGAGGACGTAAAATTCTCAAAGGTAAAGATCTAACTTAATTTGCATAGTTTCACTAGAGATCGGGATCTTTTCAAAAAGCAAACTCCCTTCTTTCCCAATTCAGCTTACACTCTGGAGCCTCCTCAAGAAGTGCATAGTACTGTTGCATTCAGAATTTAAAATTTTCCTTCTGAACCGGGTACTGACCTGATTCTGTGCTGTAAAAATGGAAATCCTTAAAAGAATACTGTCTTGATCAAACCCACAGGATTTCCCCGGCATCTGGATGACATCAGGGGAACAGGAACGAACTTTGTTTCATCCTTACTCTCCAATGTTGTTCATCACTAGCTGACTTCAAAACTCAGTGTTGGCACCACGGTAACCCTGGGGATACCAAGAATCGAGACACGGTGATTCTGATGCATTAGACTAATCATACACAGAGAAACTCACCATCTCTTACATTTATTACTTACTCCGACTAGAAAAAAAAACCATATTAAATTCTATAGAAGAATTCAGACCTGATGGTTATAAGGCCTGTAACTAATAAATCCCTCTGGTTTCTAGTTGAGTGGGATATGATCAATGGCCATGAACCCGAGTGTAGATTTGCCTACTCTTCGCCCTAAAGGATCAAGTCTAAATTTCATTTTCTCAGTAATGTGAGCTTAAGTGGTTCTAAATCAGAATATTTCAGGGGAAGGGGTATAGTATCCTGACATAAAATGATACATCCCTAAGGTGAAAGGAGCAATTTAATGCCTAATCATGGTTTGTATTTGTCATCTTTATTCTAATATATTGCAGCAGATTAAGTAATGTTATCAGAAGTGAGTCTTGTATGAGTGCTCAGTATAAATGTACCCACAGACAGTGTGGTGTATTAAATATAGGACTAGATTTATTAAATTTGCACTACTATGATTAATGTGCATTATTAGTTTAGTATGTCTGATTTTGCACCTCAGCTCCATAATCTGTAATCAAATTACATAATTTTAATATATCATATCATGCACAGTATAAAACATATCACTTTTTACACTGCATAAAATACAACAAAAGGTATCCTAACATTAGTACAGTTGGGAAAACAGTCAAGTCTTCAATTTTTTATGGGTGCCCATTAGTCAATATGTAGGTCTCATTGCATAAAATGGGATCTGCAGTAAATAACACGTTAGTTTGTGTTGAATTGCAATGATAGGGTGGTGTCTTTCAGTAAACCAGAGGAAAAAAATGTTTTTACTAGTATCCGTCAATTGTTAAGTGCTGCTGAATCAATTTAGACTCCTGGCAACCCTGTGGATAGTTTTCCATATTGTGACATTGCCCTGGTTTTTCTTAGCAGGGTGTGACCGGAAGTAGCGTGGCAGGTGTTTCTTCCATACAGTAAGCCTACAGCACCTGGTATTCCAACATGCTTGCCAATCCACCTACTAACTAGGTCTGCTACATGAGTGTGCCCGATCTCATGTGATCTGTCTATTATCCGTGATGATTAGGAATTTTACTGACACTGAATGCTTTATATACTCAGACTGAACAAGTGGCAAAAGCATGTGGTTCATGGAATGCCTTTCAACCTCTGTGCATGGGTGTGTCTGTATTCATATTGTCTCTGATCTGGAGGGAAGAGGCTTTTCAAATAGAGCCATTCCCAAACATTCTGTTTTGGAAAGATAAAATGTAATCAAGCGTGATAACATATCCAATCATTAGATTTCACAGTCAACAGATTTCAAAGGATGGATTTTATTTTTAACCACAGGGTGCTACTGTCCCAAGGCAACAAGTATTTCCATGCTTCTCCACAATAGTAGCAAACTACATGGTTTAATAACTAGGCAGGCAGGGGTTTTCAACCAGTCCTCGGAGAACCCTAGGCCAGTCGGGTTTTCAGGATTCCCAGAATGAATATGCATGAGAAAGATTTGCATGTTCTGCCTTCATTGTATGCAAATCTATCTTAATCATATTCATTGTGGGAATCCTGAAAACCTGAATGGCCTAGGGTACCCCGAGGACTGGGTTGAAAACCTATGAACTAGGGGCTTGATTTTCAGAACCCTTAGCTGGACAACCAGTGGGAGGCTACCGGATTAGGGTGCTGACCACGCTATTCAGCGATACTATCCGGATAGTGCCTCTGCATATCTCCACAGACCTCTCTAGTAGTATCCAGTTAGTGCAGGGGCAGTCCATGGCAGAGCAACAGCAGTACCACTGCTATCAGGGTGTGTTAACTACTTATCTGGATAATTAGTGACTCAGTTGGCACTTCCCCAGATAATTCAGGCCGCATGCAAAACAGGCCTAAGTTTCTATCTGGATAAGTATTGCCTGCAAATCACCACTTATCTGAATAGGAATGCTCAGTCCAAACATTTGGCGGAAATCACTATCTACTGTAGATACTGCTACTGAATATCTGGATACTATGGGCAGTGTTGCGGTTACCAGACAGCTCTCTGAATGTTGGGCTTTTTGAAAATTGACCTCTAGGTGGCACTATACATAGCAATCATTATGGAAGCTATACAGCTCAGTCACCAGGTTTCACAGTATTTACAACATCTAAATCTGTATGAGCCTGAGTAACAGGAATAAGGATGTAGCAGCAGGCAGACCATGCCTCATAGAATTATTCCCAGTCACTCCTCTGCATGCATGTGTGTGACTGGGAGATCAGAGAGGCAATTTCAAAGGAGCAATTCCTTAAGTACTATATTTCAATGGGTCTATGATGCAGCTACTGAACTACCAGTCCTATAGCAACACATTGGCCCAACTTGTCAGGATGGCTGAGCAGTCTAAAGCGCTGTATCCAGAAACATATTGGCACATTTTTTGGGGGGATGAGGAGAGTTTATTGTGGAAACCCTGTCTGACCTGAGGTCATATTTGAACTTGATACTGTATGTCTTTTCACTGTGAATAACAGGCTTAGTAGTGGGTCCCTTCCTTTATAAACACGCTACCCAAGATCATTACCACTCTCTTGTCATCTTGTTGATGGTCTCCCACTGAATCACTGGGCAACTACAACCTAACCTCCGCACCCACTAAAGAAACCAAAGCATTTCTAAGAGCCATGGACTCTCTACCAACAGATGGTAGAAGCACCATCACACCAGCATGGAACCACACCTGACCTCATCTTCATCCCATTGCAGCTGATAAGACAGAACCAAATTACAACCCCACTCCAGTTCCATGGTCGGACCACCATGTACTCTCCTTCACCTTACTCCTAAAACCCCCCCACGCAGCAAGCTGAAAGAGAACCTAAAGCAAGAAGATTCAAGACCTACCATAAAGAGAACTTCATACAGGACATAATGCCACAATTACAACAAAACTGCATTGGGTTAGACAAAACCATAAACAAATGGAACACCACCCTATCCAAAGCTGCATCAGCGACAAACAAGGAAAAGACACACACCCAAAGAAAAAACAGCGCTCCCTGGTACTCAAATGAAATTCGGGAATCAAGACGCACACTCAGAAGGATAGAAAGAAAATGGAGATGCACTAAGTCACTAGAGGCAGCACTCCAATACAGAACCGAACAACAAGTCTACAACAACCTGATCAACAACCACAAGCAACAACACCAGACCAACCTAATACTGAAAGCAGCCAACAAGCCAAGAGAATTATTCAACATAGTGCAACAACTCACAAACGACACCCCGCGCCACAGTGGGCACCAAATAGACCCACAGGAATTTGCAAACTACATAATAAACAAGAACACAACTCCAGCTCACGACATGCCCACCAAAGAACCCAATCCACCAACGCCGGAGTCCCGGACCTGCGAACAATCCCACCAAACCTGGAATGACTTCTCTATACCAACAAAGCAGCAGATAAAGACATAGTGGGCACACTCAACATGACAACCTCACCAGCTGACCCTTGCCCAGTGGAATGGATCAAGGCCTCCAAGGACCAACTAAGCCACCACTTACACAAAATCGTGAAAGAGTCCCTACAATAAGGACACCTGCCACAGGTGCTAAAGCAATACAACCAATCCTAAAAGGTAACATGTCAGACACCTCTGATCCAAAATCTTACCGACCAATCTCAAGCCTGTCATTTATCACAAAACTCATTGAGAAAGTTGTGCAAAGACATCTCCAGGATCACGTGGACCTGCATGCTTTGCTGGACATGCACCAACCCGGATTTAAACCACAGCACAACGTAGAAACCCTACTCACCTTCCTCTTCGACAACCTCCTGAGAGGATTGGATAATATAAAAAATGGGTTCCTACTAATCTTCATCGACATCTCAGCTGCCTTTGACATGGTATCACACACCACACTCCTACAGAGACTCCAAGAAATTGGACTTCGCAACAACACAATGAAATGGTTCACCTCCTACCTAAGCAACTGAACACAGCAAGTAAAATGTGGGGAGAAACGTTCAACCAAATTTCCCACCACGCAGGGAATACCACAGGGCTCGGCTCTATCATCAATTCTCTTCAACATCTATATACAGCATCATCAGACAACACAGCATACAATATCACATATACGCAGACAATATCATGGTGTACACTCCAATTGACCTGAGTTCCCCTGACACAACCCCAATGACCAAGTGCCTTGAACACATGAACACCTGGCTCGCCAAACACAACCTCAAGGTGAACTTTGACAAAGCTGAAACAATGTTCCTTTCCAGAAACACAACATTCAAACCACCTCAAGAAATCTAAATACTACACAGGACAATAACAACTAAGGACGAAGTAAAATATCTAGGTGTCACCCTGGACAAGAACCTCAATCTGCAAGCCCATATAAACAAAACTGCAGTGAAAGCATACCACCATTTAAAAATCATCAGACGACTCAAGCCACTCCTCAGCCAAGACTACTTCTGCACCGTATGCCAGGCAGTCATCACTCCCATACTGGACTATGGAAATTCCTTATACCAGGGGTTACCAAAGCAAACTGTGCACCCTCTTCAAATGGTACAAAATACTGCGGCTCACATAATCACAGGCACAGACAAGCATGACCACACAACACCAGTTCTCCGACAGTTGCACTGGCTACCTATAATTGCACGGACAAAATTCAAGGCTACACTAAACATCTTCAAGATCATACACCACTGCTCAGCAGAGGTTCTTCAGACTTTGATAACTAAAGACACAAGCAGCAGACCTAGGCGAACCCAAGGCAACAATAGACTCCGCACCCCAGCCGGATACCACAGGACAAAGCAAGCAACTTCCAGAAGGGCGTTATCACTCTTGGCACCGGATTTATGGAACTCCCTTTCTGAGGATCTACGAGCACAAAAAGACCTCAAGGACTTCCGCAAATCCCTTAAAACCCACCTGTTCATGGATTCATTTGAACAACCCACATGACTCAATCACCACCGATACAGACACCAACCTCCAACGAACCAGATCTGGCTCGCCCCCCAGAATTATATGTCTTTCTGTACACCCTCTGTTCAATGTAGACCCTTTATCTTGTCCCTAACCACCTTGATTGAAGGAAAAGGTGGTATACAAAACTGGCTAAATAAAATAAATAAATAAATCTCTCGCTCTCTCTTTCTCTCCTTCAATCCATTCAAAACTTAGCTACACAGCTAATCTACCAGTGGTGCTATGCTCTTTATAATGCTTCTTCTCAAGTCATTTTATTGACTCCCTATCTGTTTCTGCATACAATTCGAACTTCTACTCACCTACAAGTACAAACATAGTAAACAGCAGCAGATAAAGACCAATATGGTCCATCTAGTCTGCCCAGTAAAGTGGCTATAGGTGTACCTGCCTTTCCATGCAGGTCACCCCTCTCTGTTGAAGTATAAAAAATTAGTTAAGTTTATTTTGATTTTATCCTCTTGCTATAAAGGGATCCACTGTCTCTGTTCCATGCCATTTTGAAGTCCATTAATGTATTTGCCCCCACCACCTTCATAGGGAGGACATTCCAAGCATCCACCACCCTTTCAGTGAAAAAGTACTTCCTGATGTTGCTTTTAAGATTACCTCCTTGCAGCTTCATTTTATGCCTTCTAGGTTTGCAGCTTCCCCTTCTTTGAAAAAAGTTTGTTTGTTCATCAATACTCTTTAAGTATTTAAATATCTGTATCATATGTCCCCTGCCCCTTTTCTCCTCTAGGGTATACATATTTAGGTCATCTTATTGATTTATTTAACAAATTTTGATATACCATTTTTCTACAAGTCAAAGTGGTTTACAAAGAACTGAGCTTTTACATTGAACAAGTTATGAACAGCATTAGAACTTTTATAATGAATATGGAGAGTAATTCAGTGAACTCATAACAATGAACATTTTTTGAAGCTAAGAACAAGCAAAACTATATATAAAGGGATGAAGGGTTGGTGGGTGCTGGGGTCATAGAGGTTTCATGATGTGGGACAGGGGGAGGATGTGCTTGTGGGCATGAGTTTCTGCTGATTCTACGTTGGTTGCTCATTGCCAAAATGCTTCTGGAAGAGGTGCGCCTTGAGTTGTTTGTGAGGGTGGGGGCATATAGTGAGAATGCTCTTGCTCTTGTAGCCTGCTTGCAATTGATAGTACATGATGGGATACTGAGGAAGTTCTGTGTGCTCTTTCTCCTTGGTCTATGAGAGTTCGAGTTGTGAATTAAGGCGTGTAGTTGCTCTGCTGAATTCCCATCCAGAGTTTTGTGGATGAGGGTTAGAACCTTGTACTGTATTCTTGAGTTCATGGGGAGCCAATGGAGGTGTTTGAGGATGAGTGATGTGGGCCTTCCATGAAGCTTGGAAGATTGTTCTAGCAACGGTATTTTGGGCGAGCTGCAATAGATGGATTGTGTACTTGGGTAGTCCTTGATAAATGGAATTACAGTAATCAAATAGTGGAGTGATGGTGGCCTGGCAGACTATACGGAAAGTATTGGTGGATAGAAGGGGGCATAGGTTTTGGATGTTTTTTAGCTTGTAATATACCATTTTTGGTGATGCTGTGAATTTGTTTCTTGAAGTTCAGTTGTTGATCGAGTATGACTCTGAGGTACTTTATGTGGAAACTGACTCGGATTTCAGTGTTGCCAAGCTTGACAGAGGCAGGCGGGGGTGGGGTGAAGTTGGGATCCTTTTTGTGTAGTAGCTCTGTTTTACTGAGATTTATGGATAGATTATGATGGTGGAGCTAGTTGATGGTTTCAGTTAGGCTGCTTGAGAGTGTGGAGTAATCTGCAGTGGAAGTGGAGAATGGTGTGAAAATCATTTTCTCCGGAAACAAGCAGGAAGTCAGTCCTCACCTATGGGTGACGTCGGCGCCGATGGAGCTCTTGGGGAAGCATCCTTCCAGCTTTCAAAGAAAGCCTTTGGGAGATGCCACTATGCATGCATGGCCCCCTTCCTGCCCAAAGGTGCCATCTTGCTCAGTCTCCTTTTTCTGCAGAGCCCTTCAGACGTCTGTCTGCTCTTCCCTGTAAAAAGTTGTTTTTCTTGACCTGAGTTTCATACTCTTCTCTGATAGTGCACCAATTCTCTTCCCACCACCTGAGCCCGCTGCCACGGCATCGAGTCTCAGGTTCTGTTTTTCTTAGTTTTTCTTTCCTCCCTTCCCGGCACCTTCGAACCTTTTTCCAACTGGCAGCGCTGCGGGTCTTCGACTTCACTGGGATACTTTTTTCTCCCATGGCTACCAGTGACTTTAAGAAGTGTGATTGGTGTGCCAAAATGATGTTCCTGACCGACACACACAACTGATGCCTTTTCCACCTGGAATTGGACCGCGACTCCCATGGCATGTGGCCTCTGTAAAAAGATGTCCACCAAGGCCCTCAAGAGCTGCCAGCAGCAGCATGATAAGTTTTCCCCGCAGTCCCCGGTACCTCCGATGGCCAAGGCCTCCTCCGGAATCACAGAATCTTGGGGCAGCCTGATGGACCCTGACTGATGCCGAGGTTCCTCAGAAAGGGGGTCTCCCTCGAGGGAACTCGAGAAGAAGAAGAAGGCCTCAAAGGCAGCATCCCTGGATGGCTCCGAGGGGCCGGGTAAGTCCCGAGCCAGGTCCCGCAGTCCTAGACGCTCGTCCAAGGGATTGGAGAGGAAGCGGCCTGCTAAGGTCCCCTGAAAGGACTCGGCCTCGGACTGGCCTCGGTCACCAGACATCGTCCTCATCGAGGACTCCTCTTCGGGGGAACCGGTGTTGGGCCTGATTCCCTCCATGCCTGTTCCAATGGCTGCAGAGCCTTCTGGCTTGGAGTCCAGAATGGCGGCCCTGGAGCACAGTTTGTCTGCCTTCACGAACCAACAGTAGGCGCTATTGTCCGGTACCATCAGTTCCTCCACTGGGTCCCGACATCTAGGACGTCCCTAGAGGCCGAGCCGATCCTCATGGTCTTGCGGCCTCAAGTCGATCTTTGACTGAGGTTTCAATCCAGTTCCCGTTCCACGGGGCTGTAATCTTCCCCAGCCAGTGTGCTCAGCGCCAGTTGCGGGGACTTTGAAGGCCATGGGCAGGGATCAGACCTGGAGCTTGCGAGCTATCCTTCCCTCAAGTCCTCAACGGACTATTCCAAGTGGGAGATGGAGGACAAGGAGTCACCAGACACATGTTGCCACCGTGACGTCCCCTCAGACTCCCCCTCCTTCAGAGCCCTGGCGTCTGTCCCCACCTGAGGACATGGCACTCCTTGATTTCATCAGGGAAATGTCCAAGGCTCTAGCATTCCTGACAGAATCGGAGGAGGACCCTCGGATGGAAGAGTTAGAAATTCTCCAATATGAGGTCCCTCCGAGGAAATCGCTTATGGTGCCCATCCCACCATCCTGGAATGGCTAATGCTTCATATGTGGGAGAAACAGCCATCAGTGCCGGTGGTGAGCAAGTGGCTCAACTCGATGTATCAAGTCCACTGGAGCCCAGGCTTCCAGAAGTCACAGCTGCGACACAACTCCATGGTGGTGGAGTCGGCTATGCGTCAACTGAAGAGTGAGAAGATGCACTCCTTGGTACCCCCCGGCAGGGAGGCACGCACTTTGGATGCCCTCGGCAGAAAGTGTTACCAGGGCTCGATGCTTATCGGCCGCATCCAGGCCTACCAGCTGTACATGGGCATGTACTTGAGAGACCTGGTGAAGGAACTCACCAGGTTCTCAACTGGTCTTTCCGAGGAACCCCTGAAGCAGTTCAAGAACCTGGCCAAGGCCGTCAGTAAGTGCTCCAAGTTTGTCTCAAGCAGCCTATGATGGCTTCAAGTCAGCAGCTCAAGTAGCGGCAGCGGGCATTGGTGCCCGACGCCAAGCTTGGCTACAGTCGTCCGACCTCAAGCAATGGGTTCAGGACAAGTTGGTCAATGTCCCATGCCAAGGAGAGAACCTCTTTGGCAAAACCCATGACTGACAAGGCTGCCAAGCTGGAGACAGAGTTCATGACGAGGACTAGACTCTCTAAGAAGACCGTTGCCCCTCCCTGACAAAAGGGCTTGGGTAAAAAGCCCTTCTATCCAAGGAAAGGGGCTGCTTACAGAAACTACCTACCTTTTCAGGCCTCCCTGGTGCCCCAGCAGGGGCAGCAGGCCAAGGGACATGGACAAGGCCTTCGTAAGCCGAAGGTTCCCAAGCTCTAGACATCGGCCCCAGCCCAGCCAGGGCGGAGTTTTTGACTCCTTGGGCATAGTCTCTCTACCCCAAGGAAGTCAGCAGTCCACAAGGGGATTTCTCATTCACTATGCCCAAAGGTGGCCAGCCATCACCACCGAATCTTGAGCACTCCAGGTGGTCAAGGAGGTCTACCTCCTCTATCTGGCCCAGACACCTCCCCCTTTCTTCCCAGGAGTGCCCCCCAGGTCTCCCCTTCACCAGAATCTTCTACTGAAGGAACTGACAGTACCTGAGGTTCATGGTGGGGGGCAGCCATTACTAGTATAGGGTGTTGCCCTTCGGCTTGGCTTCCAATCCAAGAGTCTTCACAGAGTGCCTGGCAGTCATAGAAACATAGAAATATGACGACAGAAAAAGACCACATGGCCTATCTAGTCTGTCTTTCCATTTCAACAACTACAACAGTCCCCTTTTTTCCTCAGTCTCCAAGGGGTCTTTTTTTTCTCCTATCTGGACAATTGGCTCATAAAGGGAGGCAAGGCCTCAGAAGTGCAGCAGGCAACTGCATGTACCATCCAGGTCCTGCAGCATCTAGGTTCATAATAAACTACCCACAAGTCCCACCACCTCCTGACCCAGTGTCTGGAGTTCATAGGGGCATGACTAGACACCCTCCAGAAAAAGGCCTTCCTTCCAGGGGACTGAGTCGACCACCTCAGACACTGGCCTGGGACATACAACACTG
The DNA here is from genome assembly GCA_033557465.1 of Ichthyophis bannanicus. Taxonomy (NCBI): domain Eukaryota; kingdom Metazoa; phylum Chordata; class Amphibia; order Gymnophiona; family Ichthyophiidae; genus Ichthyophis; species Ichthyophis bannanicus. Next base: position 345,548,559 of record CM066032.1, read on the forward strand.
CTCCTCAGCGTCTACTCGGCTGCTGCTACACCTGCTCGGACACATGGCCTCTACAGTCCATGTCTCCCTGGATGCCCACCTCCACATGAGGATGGCACAGTGGTGCCTTTGGGACCAGTGGACACAGGCCGTCTCCGGGACAGTGACCTGGCAGTTGGCGGAATCCCTGATCTGGTGGCAAAGCCCCCAGTACCTCAAGGCAGGGATGCCCTGGGTGCGGAGTTCCTCGCAGTGGGCTCCTCATCCCAGCCTGGAGGCATCGTCATGAGAACCCTTAAGGTGGGCTGGGGTGGGGTGCCCACTGCGAGGAACTCTGCACCCAGGGCAGCTGGTTACAGGATGAGAGCAACCAACAGATCAACCTCCTGGAATTGCGGGTGATACACCTAGCACATTGAGCCTTTTGCCTCCGCCTATGGCGTCAACTAGTGTTGGTCCAAACAGACAACTAGGTGGCTATGCTCTCTGTGAATAAGCAGGGGGGCACGGGGTCCTGCACCCTCTACTGCAAGGTGATGGCCTTCTGCTCCTATGCAGTCCAGTGGGGAATTCTCTTACGGGATTAAAAACAAAAGAAAACTGCTGCTGCTGCCACTGTGGCTGCCGCCGCTGCCGCCACCGCCGTGGCAGTGGCAGAATCAAGTGTCCCGTGGGTGCCCCCCCTGCCCGGCAGAGCTTTCCCTACAGCATCAGCTCCCAAAGCACAGACATTTCAGAGCTGCGAAGGGAGAGTTTCCCTTTCTCACGGCTCTGTTAAGCCCGCCGGGGCTGATGGGAAACAGGAAGTCCCATCAACCCCGGCGGGCTTAACAGAGCCGCAAGAGAGAAACTCTCCCTTTGTGGCTCTAGCAGCCGGTTTGTTTGTTTTTTAATCTACCTAGGCTGATGGGGGGAGGGGGGTTAGGACTGGTAATGGGCTATGGGGGGGGGCTAAGACTGCAAGTGGACTGATGGGGGGTTAGGACTAGTAATGGGCTATAGGGGGGGCTAGGACTGGAAATGGGCTGATGGGGGGTTAGGACTGATAATGGGCTATGGGGGGGCTGACTGAAAATGGGGTGATGGGGGTTAGGACTGGAAGTGAGCTGATGGGGGGGTTTAGGACTGGAAGTGGGCTGATGGGGGGCTTAGTACTGGTAATGGGCTATGGGGGGCTTACGACTGGTAATGGGCTGTGGGGGTTGCTAGGACTGGAAATGGGATGAGTGGAAGTGGGGCTTGAACTGCAAATAGCTGATGGGGAGGGGGGCTTGGAATGGAAATGGGCTGTGAGGGGAGGGAGCTAGGACTGAAAATGGGCTGAGTGGGGGGAGCTAGGACTGGAAATGGGCTGATGGAGGGGCTAGGATAGGACTGGAAATAGATGAGGGAGCTAAGACTGGAAATTGGCTGATGGTGGGGCTAGGATAGGATTGGAAATGGGCTGATGTGGGGACTAGAAGGGAGCGGATGCTGGGTGGGGCTGGAACTAGAAGGGACCTGATGTTGTGGGAGGATTAGAATGGGATGGAGCTGGGAGAGTGAAATGGAGAGGGGAAAAATATTTTGTGTGGGAGGGAAGACAAATCTACAATTGGCCGTGCATTGGGAGAGTAAGTGGGGATTGAGGATGGAGGGGTAAAATTTGAGTGGATGAAATAGGAATGAAGAAAGAGAAAAAGGAGAAAGATTAGTATGTTAAAGCAGATGTAGAGAGAGAATGGAAAAAAACTAGAAGAGAGAAGAAAGGACAAATGGACAGCAGACGATGGAGAGTTGGAAGACACAAAGAAACCAGAAGAAAGTGGCTAGAGCAATTGCAACTGAAAAAAAAATGCACAAAAGGTAGAAAAATATCTCTTTATTTTGAATTTATTAACTGGAATATGTCAGCTCTGGGAAATGTGCATCTTTAACGTCTGCGCTTTGTTTAGTACAAGAGGAAATTAATTTATAATTTTATTTCTACAGTGTTGTTGTAAATTCCAAGTTTGGCTTTTGGGGTTCCCAGTTTAATTATTGTCTTCCTGTTTCTAAATTGTGATTCCTTGTTTGGTGATGGTCTATGTTCTGCATGTGTAACTGAGCTGAGGTATTCTCTTTATGTAATTCCTATTTGACATTGCCACTTGTTCTCTTTCCCCAGTAGGTCATGTACTGTTGTTCTCTGAAATGTATTGGTTTAATATTTGCAGTGTTGTCTTTTGATAGGTAGAGTATGGTGCTTTGTGAGTCCTGGTAGTGCTGTTAGGATACGGCGGGTTTGCTATGGGTAAATGGACAGTGTTTGTAGTAGTTCCTAATGTACCTGGTGGTTGGCACTGGATTATAGTAATGTAGAAACCTTTTAGTCTGTCTTTATCCATACACTCATTAAGAGGCATGTTTTGGTAACATTATGCAAATACTTATGCAAATGTGACCCCTTATGCAAATGAGGCCCCACACCGAGTCTCCGCACCCCCCTTCGGCTGCCCCTGCATACCCAGGGCCACTGTAAAGCTTCTCAGCTTTTTGTCTCGTATGACCCCAGTAGGCTGTGTGGAAGCAGTGACCAAACATACGCTGTCTATCTGGATGGCGGACTGTATTACCCTCGGCAATGAGCAGGCGGTGCTCCCACTGGAAGGCTGGGTCACGGCGCACTGTGTTAAGGCCATGGTGGCCTCTGTGCCAAACCTGTGCTCTGTCCTGATGGTGGATATCTGTCAGGCCACCACCTGGTCTTCAGTCCATACCTTCACAGCTGGAGAGGAAGTCCTGATGGTACCAACAAACAAGCACAACTCCACATGCTAGGTACAGACCCAGTCCAAACCGTGGATAGCAAAAGAAGGAATTTTCTTTATTGGTCACTAAAAAGCCTATGGTCTGACACAGGCCGTGTTTCGTTGCCTTCTTCAGGGGCAGGCTACATAAATAATAAAAACAATTAAGTTTACTACAAGTATACATAATAAATATAATAACATGATACCTAAGAATGACTATAAGACACATATATATATATAAAAATTAAATATGTTAATAACATCTATAAATAAAACATTAAAACTATATAAAACCATCCATAAACAAATAAGTAAAAGTCCAGCACAGCAACAAAAGTCAGGTGATAAAACCATATGTTATGCATCATAAATAGAACATGAATAAAAATACGAATAAAAAATACGAGGAAGTCCTGATGGGACAGTGCCTTTGGCTAGGCCATGCTCCGTTATCTTTTCGGGGTCTAGGCGACTCCTACCCTCCGACCCTCCTGTGTTCAGGCTACCAGAATGCTGGTTCCCATTAGACACACGGATCCTACTGCAGTCTGCTCCTGTGGACTCAATTGCTGCTGGTCACTGCTTCCCCTGAGGGTAACACTGATTTTTCTTTATGGGCTTTCAGTAGCCTGTAGCTAGGGAGTCCCATATGTGAGGACTGACTTTCTGCTTGTTCCCAGAGAAAGCGTAGTTACCTGTAACATGTGTTTTCTGGGGACAGCAGGAATCAGTCCTCACATCCCTCCCTCCTCCCCTTGGAGTCGCTTCTTAACATTTTTTAAATTTTTGCCGTCTTCTAGCTATATCATCTGACTGAGCAAGATGGCACCCTTGGGCGTGAAGGGGACCACGCATGCTTGATGGCATCTCCCAAAGGCTTTCTTTTGAAAACTTGAGGGATGCTTCTGTGAGGGCTCTATCGATGCCAACGTCACTCATGTGAGGACTGATTCCTGCTGTCCCTGGAGAACACCTGTTACAAGTGAGTAACTATGCTGTATCGTCAGCATATATCAGAAACTGGACTGGGTTGTTGGAGGATATAACAAAGAGGTTGAATGTATATGTTAAACAATAGGGAGGAGAGGGATGATCCCTGAGGTGCACCCTGGTTAAGGATGAAAGGAGTTGAAGTGTGTGTTTGAATCCTTATATGTTGATTTTGGTTGGTGAGATAGGAATGGAACCATTTGAGGGTGGTGCCGCGGACTCCAATGTAGTGGAGCTTGTTAAGGAGTAGCTGGTGTGATATAGTGTCGAAGGCGACAGAGGTGTCCAGAAAGAGCAGGAGGAAGCCTTGGGTGAGTGATTCAATGCCTTTGATAAGTGAGTTTAAGAGGGAGGTCATGAGGGTTTACGTCTTCTCATATGTCTTCTGGCGCATACTCCAAATCATATTGGTTACCTTCCTCTGAACTGTTTAAAGTCTTTTTATAGCCTTTGTGAAATATGGTCTCCAAAACTGAACACAATACTCCAAGTGAGGCCTCACTCATGACTTATACAGTGGCATTAATACCTCCTTTTGGCTGGTTATTCATCTCTGTATGCAGCCCAGCATCCTTCTGGCTTTGGCTACTACCTTATCGCATTGTTTCACCACCTTGAGATCCTCGGACACTAGCACTCTAAGGTCCCTCTCCTGGTCTGTGTATACCAACCTCTCTTCCCCCTAACACATACAATTCCTTTGGATTTCTGTATCCCAAGTGCATGACTCTGCACTTCTTCATATTAAATCTTATCTGCCAAGCATTAGACCATTCTTCCAGTTTTTTTAGATCTTTCCTCATGTTGTTCACTCCCTCAGAAGTGTCCACTCTGTTGCAAATTTTCGTGTCATCTGCAAAAAGGCAGGTTTTTCCATTCAGTCCTTTCGCAATATCACTCAAAAATACATTGAACAGCATCAGTCCCAGGACTGATCCTTGAGGCACGCTACTTGGCACATTCCTTTCTTCTGAGTGAGTTCTGTCAGCCAACCAATTTCTGATCCAGCTCACCATTTTGGGACCTATTCCCAGGCTGCTCAGTTTATTGATAAGCCCCCTATGAGGAACAGTATCAAAGGCTTTACTGAAAAATAGGTATATCACATGCCCTTGATCTAGTTCTCTGATCACCCAGTCAAAAAACTCAATCAAATGTGTTTGGCATGATCTTCCCCTGGTAAAATCATGTTGCCTCAGATCATGCAATCCCCTGAGTTCCAGAAAGTTTACTATTCGTTCTTTCAAGAGTGCCTCCATTACTTCTCCCACCACAGAGGTAAGGCTTACCGGCCTATAGTTTGTCATCTCTTCCCTATTACCACTTTTGTGAAGGGGTACCACATCAGCCCTTCTCCAGTCCTGCGGAACCTCTCCCATATCTAAGGATCTATTAAAAACATCCTTTAAAGGCCCTGCCAGAACCTCTCTGAGCTCTTTCAGTATCCTGGGTCCCGTGTCCACTTTCTGTTTTGCAAGCTGTTCAAAAACATCATCTTCTGTGAATGGAGTGGTATCTGCTCCATTCCCATCAGTCATTTGTGGTCCTTCTCCAGGATTTTCTTTCTTGAATACAGAAGTATTCGTTTAGCATTTTTCCTTTTTCAATGTCATTTTCTACAAATCTTTCCTCAGCATTTTTGAGTCTTGCAATTCCACTTCTGATTTTCCTCTTCTCCTAAATCTACCTTAAGAGAGTTTTGTGTCCATGCTTCACATCTTTAGCCATCTTTTCTTCTACCTTTGCTTTTTCTATCCTTATTTCTATTTTTGTCTCTTTTAGCTTTATCCTGTATTCTTTTCTGTTTCTTTTTTTCTGATCTTCTGAATTTTTTGAAAGCTGTGTTTTTTGCCTTTATTTGTGCAGCCACTTCTTTGATGAACCATATAGGTTTCCTTTTCATCTTGTATTATTTACTTTCCTTCCATATATATCAGTTGCCCCTTTTATGGCGTCTTTTAGTTTAGCCCACTGCAATTCTACTTCCCTTATCTCCCACCCTGCCAACTTCTCCTTCAGGTACTTTTCCATTTTAATGGTCAGTATTTTTGAAGTCTAGGACTTTGCGTTTGCTGTGATTGAACTCTGCTTTGGCCTTTACCTCAAACCACACTGTGTGATGATCACTGTTGCTCAAATGGACACTCACCCAGAAATTTGATATGCTATCTCCATTATTGAGTACTAAAGCCAGCATTGAACTTTCCATCACCAGTTGTCTGAACAATGCTTCTTGGAAGGCAACTACAGTCTTTTTACTTCTTTCTAGATTTGTAGAAGGAATACTCCAATCCACATCTAATATTTGTAAATATTTAAATCTGTATATATGTTTAAACTATCACCTAATCAGCATTTACTCAGCATTGTAACTCTCAAATTACCATTTTTATTATATACAATTTAATGTTCACTGTAATTTCAATTGTTTGAATAAGTTTCAATGTAATGTTCAAGTTTTGTTCTATGTAAACCGCTTTGATTTTTCTGAAAGGCGGTATATAAAACCGTTCAATAAATAAATAATAAATAAATAAATAAACATCTGGTAGATTAAAGTCACCCAATATGATCACTTCTCCCTTCATAGCAACTTTTGTAATAGCAATGATCAACTATCTATCCATTTCCTCAGTTTGAGTTGGAATATAAGAACATAAAATGTCATACTGGGTCAGAGCAAGGTTCATCAAGCTCAGTATACCGTTTCCAGCAGTTGCATATCTAGGTCACAAGTACCTAGCAGTTTCCCCAAAAGAAACAGGTTCCACAATGCATGTATTGGGGCAAGCAGTGGATTTCCCTGGTCCCTGTAATAATGATTTATGGACCTTTCCTCCAGGAACTCGTCCACACCTTTTTTAAACCCGGATACACCAGTGTGGACGATAGAGGAGATGGCACTACCACAATCCACAGTGCCTCTTCTTTTCCCCATGTCCCCTGCATTCCAGTGGTTTTAATATTGCTTTTTATAGGATTACTCCTCCATTTCTGCTTTCTCTATATCTTCTAAATAAATTATAGCCAGCTGTGGCTATGTCTCATTCATGTGACTCATTAAACCATGTTTCTGTAATGGTGACAATGTCCAAGTCCATTTCCATCATCAGGGCTTCCAGGTCAGGAACGTTATTGCTAGACTTTGAACATTTGTGCTCGTTGCCTTCCAACAATTTTTGGTTGGTTCACTTGCTTGTATTTTGGACGGATTTTGTTCCAGACGCCTCTTCCCTCTTGCCATTGATGTGTGGATTAATATGATGACTATTACCAGTCTTATTATGTTCTTGCTGGGAGTTATGTCCTGAACTTGTTTTTTCATATCCTTCACCTCCTATCCCTAGTTTAAATGCTTGTCCACATGTTGCCTGCATTTTTCACTTAGGATCCTTTTTCCTACCACAGAGTGATGCAGTCCAACACAGTACAGCTCTTGTTGTTCCATCTGTTGCCCATATATCCAAGTCCATCTCGTTTACACCAGATTTGGAGCCATATATTAAATCTGGTTATGCCTCCCTTCCCCGTTATCATGATTAGGTACAACTTCTGAGAATGCTATAGTGTTGACAATGGGTTTAAGTTTCTCTCACAAAAGCTGATAGTCTCTTTGTACTGTAGAGCTACTGGTTCTAGCCAGGTCATTTGTACCCAAGTGGATAATATTGTCAGTTTTGGAATGCTTACTTTCCACACTGACTATGCTAACAGTTTGGTTTGGGTTCCGCTGCCTGAAGAATCTGGGAGGCAGTTGGACTGTATTCTCAAGTTAATCCCTTTGATGATGGAGTCTCCAAGTTATAATAGTTTGCTGGTTGCTTAGTTGGTATGGTGTCTTGATCCTTCGCCTTCTTCAGTATGGTTAAAGTCTTCTGCATTCTACTGTTCAGAAAAGAGTTGTCAGCGTCAGATTACAGAGCATGCAGCACACCATGAAGATCTGATACCCTTTCAGGTCTGTACAGCAATTTTCCACCCCCTCCCCCTCCCCCTCCCCTCAATCTGGGCATCAGAAGCGGCTCTTGAGCTGGGCAAGTGTCCTGTTAATGATGACATGGGGGTTCCTGTTGCAGCATTCCTCTGCCTCTATGTCCAGCTCCATGATTTCGGGGAGGGGAGAGTCAGTAACCACCACCTCAGTGGGTAATCTCTATCTCCTCCAAGGGGACACATATCAAAGTATGGCACTAGGGTGTTTCTTGTGCTGAATATGAACTTCAGCCTTGTGCTCTATGGGCCACATGCTGCAGCTCCCAGGAAATAGTGCCAGCTCCCTGCACATGCATTTCTAGATGATTGGAAGGGCTGGAACAGGGATTTACCTAGCAGTCATCCACCATTAATTTTTCCACTCTCAAACCACTCATAGATGCCAGATTGCATGAGAAAGTAGAAGTTATGGCGGTGTCCCAGAACCCCAGGGAAGACATTTTATCACCCTCTATGTATTGTAGACTACCTGCATGTGGAGAGAGCGAAATGCCTTCTTTTTGCAAAAGCCAGTCTGCCTGCTTTCCTCCCTCCTGGGGGGACCTGAGAGCCATATGTGCACAGTTAATGAGCTCCAGTACAGATGGGAAGAAGGCCACCTTGTGGAACTTGAGCATGGTTTGCTGCATGTTCTATGGGAAGGTTACATATTGGTGATATGTGGGTTAGAAAGTCCTTAAGCAACTGTTTGCACTGTGAGGTGGCTGGTTGATACAATGGCAGCCAAAATGCACTAGAAATTGCGAATGGCAAGGAAGGCCAAGGCTGTGATGATCTCGAGGTGGATAAGCATGGACAGGCCTTTCCATGTGGTGGAGCAGCTCTAATTTCTGGCAGAGATGAGGGATAGTTGCCTTGTCAAAGTCAAATCTGGTGAGACTGCTCATCCATGAGGTCTAGGCATTGGAGCCTGGGCCTGTAGACCTGAGAAGGGTGCCTCTTAATAGATCTCCTCTGGACCTTATGCAGCAGAGGCAGCAGAACCAATGTATTCATCTCATCCAGGGCTCCAGCCCCCTCTACTGACACCCAGCAACTTCCATTACCCACAGCCACACAGATAGGCAGCTGTACATCACACAACGATGAAGAGACAGAATATGCCAGTGTTTTCTTAATAACAAAGTTATCTAAGGGGAATTTGCCATAAATAGTAACACTCTGACAATCTGGCTAGATGAATTAGATGGATAACTAGAAGGGGCATGAGGTGAGATTAATCACTCATGATGCGAATGTCTAAACCGCTTATAAGCTCAATGAATTATATCAGGTGGATAGTCTCTAGCAAGTAATCGACGAGACAAATCTATTATTGTTTTCAGACTGACTTGATGGTAGCTTACTTCTGCGGTCTCAATACATGCGATATGGTTGTACATGCAGCATTAAAATCAGATTTTGTCAATCATAGTGAAGAAACTTTGACACCAGGCCATTACCCTTGCACTCATTGTATTTTTTGTCCTACCACTATCAGTGGTCAACAATGGAATGATTCTATCACAGGATTGACCTTTTCTACTCATTGGCACATTACCAGTTGGACATCATTTGTAGTTTATCTTTTGATATGTCCCTTTCCACTCTTGTATGTAGGTAGAACAATTAGACAAATCGGATCCCATCTTAAGGAACATCGCTCAAGATTAGACATAAAACTTCGATCAGATTTGATTATATCACATTGTTGGAAAGAGGCCATTATTTTGAGGATTTACAATGGTGGGGGATTGACATTGCTCCAGCAGACCCTTGGGGAGACCAGGAGACTCGTCTACCATTGCTCCAGCAAGCTTGGATTTATAAACTTGGATCAGTCAGTCCTGCAGGTTTGAACCTAGAACTTGATTGGTGGAGTTTACTGTGATTGCCATAACTGTTGGGACTGCCCATTGAACATTCTCACGATGTGGAATCCCTACTTTTCATTCATTGATTTTGACGTCATTCAGACACCATTACAAAGGCTCCACCTTGGAATAGCTTGTTTCAAAGCAGTTGTGGAATTGCGATACTTTGTTTAAGGAACCCGTTTGAACATTGGCACTTGAGGCAGAGCTCAGAGATGGTTGACGGGCTCGAAACATAGTTCTGTGTCCGATTCAGTTGGATGGGATTTCTTTGACTGTCTGGGTTGGTCTTTTGTCATAACAATTTTGATGAACCACCAGATTCGTGGACACTTGGTAGTTGCTATTCACAAGTTAAGTCTCTGTATTAAAAAGCTAAGTTGCAAGATTTTAAGGCTTTGCTGTGTGTTTAACACTTTTGTGAGTTTAATATATAGTTGGTGATTAGTTCACATATAAAAAAAAACAATAAACAGAGGATTTGGTCAAGAGAGAGGATTTTCTCCTTTCATGACGAATATTCCAAACTTTCCATATATATCGAGAAAATTATTTTTTTGTTTTGGCGGATGTCTTTTGCTAAGTTTGGCGTGACTTTTTTGTTAGTTTAATAATCATGTCCTGGCAATGTCCCAGTTTTTATACTATTCCCTAATATTTCATTTTTTAATTGGTCTTGTTTTATTTGATTCTTTTAAGTAAAAACATAAGAAATGCCATACTGTGTTAGACCAAGGTCCATCAAGCCCAGTATCCTGTTTCCAACTGTGCCAGTCCAGGTCACAAGTACCTAGCAGTTTCCCAAAAAGACACACAGGTTCCATAATGCTTGTACTGGGGCAAGCAGTGGATTACGTGGGTCCTCTCTAATAATGCTTTATGGACCTTTCCTCCGGGTACTTGTCTAAACCTTTTTTAAAGCCCACTACACTAACAGCTTTTACTACATACTCCAGTAATAAATTCCAGAGTTTGATTACATGTTGAGTGAAAAAATATTTTCTCTTATTAGTCTTAAACAGGTTACACTGTGGCTTCATTGCATGTCCCCTAGTCTTTCTACTTTTTGATGACATAAAGAATCGATCTATGTTTACCCATTCCACTCTATTCATTAATTTATAGACCTCTATCATATCTCCCCTCAGCCGTCTCTTTTCCAGGTTGAAGAGCCCTATCCTTTTAAGCCTCTCCTCATAGGGGTATCCTTCCATCCCCTTTACCATTTTGGTGGCTCTTCTCTGTATCTTTTCTAATTCTGCTATATCCTTTTTAAGATATGGCGACTAGAATTGCACACAATATTCAAGGTGCAGTGGCACCATGGAATGATACAGAGGCATTATAATATCCTTTGTTTTATTCTCTATTACTTTCCTTATGATTCCTACAAATCTATTTGCCTTCTTGGCCACTGCTGCACACTGGGCAGAGGGTTTCAATGTGTTATCCATGATGATGCCTAAATCTTTTTTCCTGGGTGGTGGTTCCTAATGTGGAACCTTGCATCATGTAACCATAGTTTGGGTTGTTCTTTCCTAGGTACATAACTTTGCATTTGTCCACATTAAATTTCATCTACCATTTGAAAATCCAGTCTTCCAATTTATCAAGGTCCTCTTTCAATTTTTCCAATCCTCTTAACAGCTTTGAATAATTGTGTGTCATCGGCAAATTTGACTACCTCACTTGTTATTTTCATTTCCAGGTCATTTACAAATGTTAAAAAGCAGCGGACCCAGCACAGATCCCTGGGGTACTCCACTATTCACCTTTTTCCATTGGGAAAATTGGCCATTCAGCCCTACCTTCTGCTTTCTATCTTTTAACCAGTTCCTGATCCATAATAGTACACTGCCTCCCATTCAGGCTGGAAGAGAAACCACCCTTTGGCACAAGAGTCCCATGAGATGTCATAGGTTTCTCCTGCCTAGTGTAGGGGGAGCTTGGGTGCATCACATTTATTTGGATTGATCTGGCATAGATGATAAAGTAGATGACATTTAAAACTTGCCTGTTTCTTTTCTTGCAGATCAGTCCAGAATCCACCCAGGGAAGCTGCAGTGGTCAAGAATTCAGACTGCCAAGTTACTAGAGCTACTGTAACGAGACAATTTGTTATCTTCAATTGGGTTCTTAGTTTGACTTAGAATTGGAGGCAGCAGTAGACCCCTATATCTGCCATCACACACTATGTTACTATATCAAAATAAACAACTATTTTTATACTTCAACAAATAGAGGGGCAGTGACCTGCATAGAGTGGTGGGTACCCCTTCTCTGGCCACCTTATTGGGTAGACTAGATGGACCATACTGGTATTTATCTGCCGCCATATACTATGGTACTATAGCTCTGAACTTGTTTCCATCTACTGGTGGGGGGGGGGGAGGGATATACAGTAACCTGTTTACCTGTTCCATTTCCTTTCACCCTGCCAAACAAGTTTAAAATTTCACCTTTCTTGCTGTGCTCAAGATTTTCTTCTGCTGTAGAGGATCCTGGGACTTGGGTATAGCCAAGGCTACAAAAGCAGTATAATTACAGCTCAAATGCTGAGGTTCTCTTCCCTCCTCTCTCCTTCAGACCACAGTAATACAGAAAAACTTGAGAAAAGCAAATCTTCTTTCCTCCACCTTCCACCCTCATATGATCTTCTCAGCTCATCTCTTTGCTTGCCAAGTACTACTGGAATGTTATAGAGGGATCAAATAATTACTGGTAATGCGGCCAAGGCAAAAGGAGATATCGTCAGTTGATGAGGCTATAGTTTCCTATAATACTGTTCTCTCCTCTGCTCTGGATTCTCTTGCTCCCCCTTATCCTATGTCCTGGGAGGCACACTATACCTCAGCCCTGGCCTTCAACTATTCACTACCTTCACTCCTGCCCATTTAATTGAGTACATTTGGCTCAAATCCTGTTCTCTTTCTGACTTTCTTCACTTCAAATTCATGCTTACTTCCTTCCATTCTGCCATAGCACTCTTCAAGCAAAACTACTATGTCCATCTAGCTGTACTACCTCTGACCCCATCATCTCTTTTCTACTCTCAACTCTCTCCACAAGGCACCTCCGCCTCCGACCCCCTTTCTCTTTCTGCCCAAACCCTAGCTATTTCCATGACAAAGTCGACAAGATTACACTCCAGTCCCCCTTAATATCAGCTTCATCCCCTCTTCAATACTAATCTTTCTCGAGGAACAAGCAGGAAGTTGGTCCTCACATATGGGTGTCGTCGACGTTGATGCCAACGGAGTCCTCGCAGAATCATCTCCCCAGCTTTCAAAGAAAAGCCTTTAGGAGATGCGCTCATGCATGTGTGGTCCCCTTCCCGCCCAAGGGTGCCATCTTACTCTGTTTCCCTTTTTCCGCGGAGTCCTACAGATGTCCGTCTTGTCCTCCTTACCCCCCAAAAAAGTTGTTTTTTTCCGTACAATTTTTGTACTTTTTCCAGCTTGTGCTGGCTCCTTTCATGCCTGAGACCCATTGCTGTCACACTGGACCTCAGAAAACCTTTTGTTTTGATCTTTTCCATCGCAGTGCTTTTGTGCCTTTTTCAACTGCTGGCCACATTGAGGGTCTTCGACCTCAAGGGGGTCCCACTGGCTTTAAAAAATATGATTGGTGCTCAAAAAACATGTCTCTCACTGACACTCATGATTGTTGCCTCCGGTGTCTGGGTGCTGACCACAACCCAGAGGAATGCTCCCTGTGCAAGAAAATGTCTGCTAAGGCCATACAGAGCCATCGGCTTAAGCAAGAAGACATCTTCCACAAGGCAGACTCAACCCCAGTTTCCCTGGTAGCCTCATGCTTGAAGGCCCCTCATGTACTCGTGTAAGGCCCCTTCAGCCCCTTTGCGGGCTCGCAGACACTCTGAGCAAGGGTCCCCGGAGGGTGAGCATAAGAAGAAGACGACCTCGAGGGCCTCATCTGGGGAGGCGGACAAGCATGGGAAGTCCCGTGCCCGGTCCCTCAGTCCCCGAAGAGCCCCTGAGGAACTGGAGCAGGAGCGTCCTCGGAAAGTGCCCAGGACCGATGTTGTGACTCCAGCGATGGACCGCGGCCTCCTGAGGCCCATCCCATCCCGTTGAGGACCCCCTCTCCTCCTCGACACCTGACCTGGTCACTCCGGTGTCAGTGTCCATGGCTGCTACCCCGAGTGGGAAGCTCGTATGTTGGCCTTAGAGGGCAGTGTGTCTGTGTTCCTCACTTCCCAGCGGGTGCTGACCCCTGGCCTCGCCGAGCCAAGCGATCGCCGAGAGCCAGACGCCTCATGCAGATCCCCGGTGAAGGTCTCGCTCTCGCTTCTGATCCTTGGGAGCGAGGTCTTCACAGGCAAGCGCCTCTGGCTCCGGCCATGCCCTAGCCTCGAAGCATCTGGAGCTACCAGCTCTCTTGCAGCCAGAAGACCTTGAATCCTCCTCGGATTACTCAGACTGGGAGTCAGACATCGAGACATCCCTGGAGACTTGAGTTCACTGAGACCTTCCCTTGGACCCATCTGCACCAGCTGCCAAGCGCTGTTCCCCCTCCTGAGGACACCTCTTTCCTCGAGTTTGTCAGGGACATGGCACAGGTTTTCTCCCTCACGACGGAGTTGGAGGAAGACCCTGGTATGGAGGAACTTGACATCCTTCAGTATGAGGCACCATCAAAGGAGACCTTGACGGCCCCGGTCCCCCTATCCTCACCCGGCTCCTCCTCTGGATATGGGAAACCCCAGCCTCAGTGCCTATTGTGAGTTGGCGACTTGACACAATGTACTGGGTCCAGCGGGGGCTAGGCTTTCGCAAGGCGCAACTCCCCCACTCCTCCATGGTGGTTGAGTTGGCCATGAGATGGCAAAAACGCCCAAAGACACACTCATCGGTGCCCCTGGGCAGGGAGCCTTATGCCCTTAGGCGAAAGCATGCCAGGGCTTGATGCTGGCATGCTTTATACAGACTTACCAAATCTACATCGGCATGTTCCTTCGGGACCTGGCCAAAGAACTTGTGGGGGGGGGGGGGGGTTCGCCGCTGGCCTCAATGGAGAACACTTCCGGCGTTTCCAGGCTCTTTTGAATTTTGTTGCAGAGCACTCCAAATACTTGTCCTGAACTGCTTACGACAGCATCGAATCCAGTGCGAGGGTGGCCACCGCTGGCATCAGTGCCCGATGCCAAGCTTGGCTCCAATTTTCAGATCTCAAGCAGTGGGTGCAAGAAAAAGTTCTTGATGTCCTGTGCTTCGGCGAACAGCTCTTTGGAAAGCCGATGGAGGACAAGGCAGCCAAAATCGAGACAGAGCAGGTCACTCAGACTCGGCTCTCAAGGAAGACCTCTACTCTTCCCAGAAAAAAGCCGCAAAGGAAGAAGCCCCCTTTCCTCTGGAAATGTCAGCCCTACCAGGCCTACCCTCCTTACTCCGCTGTTCAGATCCTGCAGCAGGGTCCCCAAGCAAGGGAACCAGCCAGGGCCTGTGCAAACCCAAGGGCCAAAAAAAACAGATGCTGGCCCCAGCCCAGTCTGGGTCGGGGTTTTGACACCATCAGCATATCCCCTCTTCCACTGGAGGACCAGCTTCCCACAGGGGGACGCCTGGTCCACTTTGCCCATCAGTGGACCTCCATCACCACCGACTACTAGGCCCTTCAGATGGTCAGGGAGGGCTACCTCTTCCACCTGGACCAGGCACCTCCACCCTTCTTCCCCGGGGAGCCTTCTCAGTCCCCCCTGCATCAGGTCCTGCTGCTACAAGAACTCGCAGGCCTTCTCAAGGACAGGGCTATGGAGCCTTTACCTCCCCCCTCGAGAGAGAAAGGTTTCCACTCCAGGTACTTCCTGGTCCCAAAAAGGACAGAAGGCCTGAGGCCCATCCTGGACCTGAGAAACCTCAACAAGTTCCTGGTGCAGGAGACATTCAAAATGCTCTCCCTTGGAACACTGCTGCCCTATTTTCAGCAGGGAGGCTGGCTATGCTCCTTGGATTTAAAGGATGCTTACACCCACATCCTTATCCATCCAAGTCACCAATAATACCTGAGGTTCGTGGTTGGCAGCAACCTCTACCAGTACAGGGTACGTCCCTTCGGTCTCGCCTCTGCCCCAAGGGTCTTCATCAAGTGTCTGGCGGTGGTGGCAGCCTCTATCCACCTCAAAGGAGCCTTCGTCTTTCCTTACCTTGATGACTGGTTGGTAAAAGGGGACATGGCCTCAGAGGCCAGGCAAGCCACCGGCCACACTATTCAGGTCTTGCAGCCACCTGGGCTTCGTGATAAATTATCCAAAATCTCACCTCACCCCAACTCAGGCACTGGAGTTCATCGGGGCCAAACTGGACACTCTCCAGGCCAGGGTTTTCCTCTCCCTGGACAGGGCGGATTGCCTCACGGCCTTTGCAATCGAGGTACAGTGGCACCGCGCTGTGTCAGCTCGATCGCTACCTCGCCTCCTGGGCCACATTTATTTATTTATTTATTTATTTATTTACATTCTCTTATATACCGCGCTATTCTGCATCAGTGCGGTTTACATTGAACAAACTGAAATTACATTGAACAGGGCATTATAACTTGGAGATAACTATTTTACAGGGAACATGGGCTATGGAGGGTTAAGTGGCTTGCCCAAGACCACAAGGAGCACCTGTGGGACTAGAAACCCAAGTCCTTCCGGCCCAAGGTTGCTGTCCTCTAGTGGGATTTGAACCTCCGACCTTCCGGCCTGAAGTACCTTGCCCCAACCACTAGGCCACTCCTCCACTCCGTGTGGTTCCTCCGCCTCCACAGTCCATGTGGTACCTGATGCACACCTCCACATGCACGTGGCTCAGTGGTGCCTCTGTTCCCAGTGGACCCAGGCCATAGGCCAACTCTGGGACAGAATCACAGTTTGTCGCCACCTGGCGGAGTCCCTCACCTGGTGGCAGGATACTCAACACCTGCAAGCAGACATGCCCTTTCAGTTCCCGAACCCCCAGAGGGTTCTCACAATGGACGCCTCCCTGATGGGATGGAGTACCCATTACAGGGAGCTCTGCACCCAGCGGGCCTGGTCCTTCAAGGAGAGAGCCAGCGGACCATCAAGTCACAATGTTCTATGTGAACAAGCAGGATGGCACGGGTTCCTACTGCCTTTGCCAGGAGGCTGTGGCCCTCTGTTCCTTCGTGACCAGCCATGGGATGTTCCTCAGGGTGGTCTATCTAATGGGCCAGGACAATGCCTTGGTGGACAGGCTGAGAAGAGTCCCCCAACCACACGAGTGGTGCCTGGACCCTGAGGTGGCACTTGGGCTTTTCCAGCTATGGGGCCTCCCCAGCCTGGATCTGTTTGCCAGCCGATCAATGCTCAGCTGCCCCGTTTTTGTGGCCCCCAACCCCACCCCTCCTGGGTAGCAGCAGACACCTTCCTCATCTCGTGCTTGAGGGGCCTACTGTATGTCTTCCCTCTCATGCCCTTCATAGCTCGGACCCTCTTCAAGGTCCAGCGAGACAAGGCATCGGTAATCCTCATAGCCCCACGGTGACCCAGCCAACCCTGGTTCCCCTTGTTGCTCCGTCTCCTGGGGAGCTCCCAAGAGGGACTGAGGACTCTGTCAAGATTCTTGACACAGGAGGAGGGCTCGATCCTCCATCCCAATCTGGGATCCCTATCTCTCATGGCATGTCGGCTGAATGGGTCACCCTAGCCCCCCTCAACCTTTCTAAGAAAGTGGAGGATATCCTTCTGGTCTCTCATAAGGACTCCACAAGATGGGCCTACACCTTCAAGTGGTGCCAGTTCTCTGTGTGGTGCACAGAGCACCAAATGAATCCATTTTCTTGTTCACTGCATTTGGTCCTTCAATATCTCCTCCAACTCTCGCAGTCTGGACTCAAATCCACCCCTGTCAAAGTTCATCTAAGCGTGCTCTCCGCGAACCACCATTCCATGGAGGGCAAGCCTCTATCCGTGCAGCCCCTCATCACTAGCTCCATGCAGGGCTTGTTGCTCTCCAAACACCCCATTAGGCCACCTCTGGAGGAATGGGATCTCAATGTGATTTGAGGGTTTGTTTTTATTATATTACATTGCTAGCTCTCTGACTGGGAGCTCTTAAAAGGGTTTTTTGTATATTTTATAAAGCAAGGTTACTTTCTTTTTGGTGCTTTAGTGGAATTTTCCTTGAGCACAGTAGGTTGCTGAACTCTAGTAACCTCCTCAGGTTTAGAAACTGCTAACACCTAATCAGGAGTTAGTGGGCCTGATTTCCTAAGAGCAGCTGAGGCCTGCATAAAAGGATCCAGTGCCCTGCCCTGTTGAGGCTTTCCTAACCAGGGCTCTACAGATCAACAAACAGTAAGGATTTGAGGGTTTGTTTTTATTATATTACATTGCTAGCTCTCTGACTGGGAGCTCTTAAAAGGGTTTTTTGTATATTTTTTAAAGCAAGGTTACTTTCTTTTTGGTGCTTTAGTGGAACTTTCCTTGAGCACAGTAGGTTGCTGAATTCTAGTAACCTCCTCAGGTTTAGAAACTGCTAACACCTAATCAGGAGTTAGTGGGCCTGATTTCCTAAGAGCAGCTGAGGCCTGCATAAAAGGCTCCAGTGCCCTGTCCTGTTGAGGCTTTCCTAACCAGGGCTCTACAGATCAACAAACAGTAAGGATTTGAGGGTTTGTTTGTTTGTTTATTTTTATTATATTACATTGCTAGCTCTCTGACTGGGAGCTCTTAAAAAGTTTTTTGTATATTTTTTAAAGCAAGGTTACTTTCTTTTTGGTGCTTTAGTGGAACTTTCCTTGAGTACAGTAGGTTGCTGAACTCTAGTAACCTCCTCAGGTTTGGAAACTGCTAACACCTAATCAGGTGTTAGTTCCCTCCCTACCCACCCGACTCCCACCCACCCCCTAGTGAGCAGTCTTGCTTTATAGGGCACCTCCCCCTTTAACAAATCACAGAGAATTGGACCAGCACATTTTGAATATAATTAGAGATTTAACTGCTTTTTTTCTCTGAAAGGACAGCTGGGAAACCGGCTGGTACTTGGTAGATCTCTCTCTTTTGCTTTAACAGATACCTAAGCTCCACGAACAGAACAATGGCTGGGAAAAATCGTATTGCTAAAGCTGTTGCCCCCGTTACAGCTTCTGCCTCGGTCCAGACAGAGGTCCTAATGCCAGTTGAAGGACCGGTTCCATGTGCAGGGTGCCTGCATGCTGAAGCTCTGAGGAAACAAGTGGAGGAACTCAGAGAGGAGGTGGCGAGGCTGAGGAGCATTCAAGACAGTGAGAAATACATTGGTGAGATGCTTCTTGCAGCAACCAAGCTCTCCAGCACAGGAGAAGATGGGTGCCAACAGAATGTCGATGGTTGGACACAAGTCACCAGGGCCTGCAAAATCACCAATCCAACTTCTCCAGCCCTTGAATTGAAGAACCATTATGCAGCCCTGGAAGTGGAGGAGGTGAAAGCATCCCTGGAAAGGGAAGAACCAGAGTTCAAGTACCCCAAAGTTGCAGAATCAGTGACCAGAAGGAAACGAAGGGTAGTGGTGGTTGGAGACTCTCTTCTGAGGGGTACTGAGGCGTCCATCTGCCGACCAGACTTGATGTCCAGAGAGGTATGCTGTCTGCCTGGTGCCAAAATCCAAGATGTTACGGAGAGTTTGCAGAGACTCATCAAGCCCACTGACTATTACCCAATGTTGCTAATCCATGTTGGAAGAAATGATACTGCCAGGTATACCTCGGAACGTATCAAAAGTGACTTCATGGCTCTGGGACAGAGGGTGAAGCAGTTAGGTGCACAGGCGGTGTTCTCTTCAATCCTCCCTGTTGAGGGTAAAGGCCAAGGCAGAGAGGCTCGCATCCTGGAGATGAATGGATGGCTGCGTGGATGGTGTCATCGAGAGCGTTTTGGTTTCCTAGACCATGGGATGCTGTTCCAAGGGTTGCAGAGCACAGATGGCATCCATCTGTCCAAGAAAGGTCAACACATCTTCGGTAGTAGACTGGCTAATCTACTGAAGAGGGCTTTAAACTAGATTCATTGGGGATGGGTGAAGAAAGCCCCCAGGTAAGTGAAAGCCCCCAGGTAGGTGATACATTAAATACCTTTATGGAAATGGGTAACAGGGGTAACATATGGAAAGCAGTGTGTATAAATGCCCGTAGTATGGGAAATAAGATCCCTGATGTTGAAGCTTTGGTGGGAGTGGCTGACTTGGATTTAGTGGCAGTTACAGAAACATGGTTCACCGAAAACCATGATTGGGATGT
Source organism: Ichthyophis bannanicus (assembly GCA_033557465.1). Taxonomy (NCBI): domain Eukaryota; kingdom Metazoa; phylum Chordata; class Amphibia; order Gymnophiona; family Ichthyophiidae; genus Ichthyophis; species Ichthyophis bannanicus. Next base: position 345,568,390 of record CM066032.1, read on the forward strand.
AACTATACCTGGCTATACTTTATTCAGAAAGGACAGGATAGGAAGAAGGGGAGGAGGAGTGGCACTATATGTAAAAACTACTATTAAAGCTTTGGAATTACAGAGCTTAAAAGGGAGAGAGGAGGCATTGTGGGTTAAACTAGAAAGAGGGAAAGAGAAATCTATTTGCATTGGTGTGATATACAGACCTCTCTCACAAGAGGAAGAGGTGGACAGAGAGTTAATTGAAGACATGTGCAGCATTGCTAGGAAAGGGGAAGTGCTACTGATAGGAGATTTCAATATGCCAGATGTTGATTAGCACATTCCTGCTGCAGTATCATCTAGAAGTAAGGAGATTCTGAATTCTCTACAGGGAGAACTATTCAGGCAATTGGTAACAGACCCCACACGTGAAGGGGCCATACTGGACTTGGTGCTTACTAATGGTGAAAGTGTTTCTGATGTTGTAGTGGGAGATCATTTTGCATCCAGTGATCACCAGATGGTGTGGTTCAGTATTAGGACTAGGGCTGTTAGAATCCATTCCAAGGTGAGGATCTTAGACTTTAGGAAGACTAACTTTGTGAAAATGGGCCAATACCTCAGGGAGTCGTTAGTGGGATGGGAACAGCTGGGGGATGTAGAAAAACAGTGGGCAAAACTGAAAGGGGATATTTTAAGGGCAACCGACCTTTTTGTTAAAATGGTAAATAAAGGCAAAAGGAAAAGGAGACCGCTATGGTTTTCGAAGGAAGTAGCTGAAAAAGTGAAGAAAAAGAGGGAGGCCTTCATGAAATACAAGAGATCACAGAGAGAGGAAGACAGGCATCTGTATTTGGAAAAACTTAGAGAAGCTAGCAAAGTAGTCAAGAAGGCAAAGATTCAAAAGGAGGAGGAAATAGCCAATGCAATAAAATGGGGGGATAAGACATTTTTCAGATATATATTAGTGAGAAGAGGAAGGGCAAAAGTGGTATTGTCAGACTCAAGGGTGCAGGGGGGGAATATGTAGAAGCTGATAAGGATAAAGCGGAATTGCTTAACAAATATTTTTGTTCTATGTTCACAGATGAAGAACCTGGAGCAGAACCTCAGAAAACACCCACAAATAGGAACAGAAGCAAGGGACATCTTGAACAATTTTCAGAAGACTGTGTTCATGAGAAACTAGCTCAACTTAAAGTAGACAAAGCGATGGGAGCGGATGGGATACACCCTAGAATACTGAGGAAACTTGGGGACGTTCTAGCAACTCCACTGACTGACCTTTTCAATGCCTCGTTGGAGTCGGGAGTGGTGCCAAAGGACTGGAGAGAGGCTCATGTGGTGCCTTTACACAAAAGCGGAAGTAAGGATGTGGTTGAAAACTACAGGCCGGTTAGTTTAACTTCGGTGGTGAGTAAATTATTGGAAACGCTGCTGAAAGAGAAAATAGTGAGATTTCTGGAGTCCAGTGGATTACAGGATCCGAGGCAGCATGGATTCACCAGAGGCAGGTCTTGTCAGACAAATCTGATTGATTTCTTTGACTGGGTGACCAGGGAGTTGGACCGAGGGAGAGCTCTAGATGTGGTGTATTTAGATTTCAGTAAAGCCTTTGACACTGTTCCTCACAGACGACTTATAAACAAACTGAGCACCCTAGGGATGGACCCTAAAGTTACTGCTTGGGTTAGAAATTGGTTGGGTGGGAGGCGACAAAGAGTACAAGTAAATGGAGCTCACTCTGAGGAGAAGAATGTTACCAGTGGTGTGCCCCAGGGATCTGTCCTTGGTCCGATTCTTTTTAACATCTTTGTTAGTGATATAGCGGAAGGGCTGTCGGGTAAGATTTGCCTCTTTGCGGATGATACCAAAATCTGCAATAGAGTAGACACCCAGGAAGGTGTAGATAACATGAGGAGGGATCTAGCTAAGCTTGAAGAATGGTCTAGAATTTGGCAGCTGTGATTTAATGTTAAAAAATGTAAGGTCATGCATTTGGGCTACAGCATTCCAAGGGAGCAATACAGTATAGGAGGTGAAGTACTTTTGTCCACTAAAGATGAGCGGGACCTAGGCGTGGTTGTGTCTGATGATCTTAAAGTAGCTAAACATGTAGAAAAGGCGACGGCAAAAGCTAGAAGGATGCTGGGGTGCGTACGGAGAGGAATGGCTTGCAGAAAAAGGAGGTGATAATGCCTCTGTATAAGTCTTTGGTGCGACCTCATTTGGAGTATAGTGTGCAATTCTGGAGACCGCACCTTCAAAAGGATGTGAACAGGATGGAGTCGGTGCAGAGGGTGGCTACTAAAATGATTAGTGGGCTTCATTATAAAGCATATGGGGACAGACTTAAGGATCTTAATATGTACACCTTAGAGGAAAGGCGGGATAGAGGTGATATGATTGAGATGTTTAAATACCTCCATGGCATAAATGTTCAGGGAGAGAGACTCTTTCAATTGAAGCAAGTTCTGCTACGAGGGGACATGGGATGAGGGTGAAGAGAGATAGATTGAGGAATGATATGCGGAAATATTTCTTTACGGAAAGAGTAGTGGATCTATGGAATAGTCTCCCAGTGGAGGTGGTAGAGATGAGGACAGTAGCTGAATTCAAAAAAGCATGGGACCAACAAAGAGGATCTCTAAAGGTAAAAAGTGGACTGTTGTAGTTGTTGATATGGAAGGACAGACTAGATAGGCCATGTGGTCTTTTTCTGTCATCATGTTTCTATGTTTATTGTTAAAAAAAAAAAAAAAAAAACCCACAAAAAAACCTATGCGTTTCGGCTGACAAGAGGTAGTGTGATATTGTTCTCCTTATGCTAGATAGTACACTCCCGACTAGCTGTTCATGCCGCCCCGAGTTTTTCCAGTTGCAATCTTTTTATGTTGTTTTTTTATTCCTTTTTAATCCTTGTTGACATCTGTCTCCGACACATTGCCCTTTCTATTCAATGTTTTAACAATAGATACACTGATTTTAGATATTTGCCCTTTGAGGATCACAAGTGGTTTTAACTTTCAGGAGTAGACTTATCCAGCTATCTCAACAATATATGGTGTAACGTTGCTTATCCTACTTGTGCCCTATTATTTACAGATTAATGGTTTACCTTGTAGATTACTAGATTTCCCAAGGATTCCAACAGAGTGTTTTAGTAAGTATTGTTTTACATATCAATATGACACTACCTCTTGTCATCCTCATCTCGCTTTTTTGCCACATATTTGGGTCCTTATATATGGTATCACACTCATTATTACTTGTATTCATTTGTACTCTGCTTTATGTTTTATGATTTTAATATTTTATTTAATTGGTATATGAGAGTTAATATTCATTTATTTAACTGTTTTTATCTGTTGAAGATATATACCCCCTGAAGAAAGCATTAGACGAAACACATAGGTGTGTGTGTGTGTGTTTATTTATTTATTTAGACAGATTTGTATGCCACCTTTACCTTCAATCAAGGTGGTCACGTCACGACACAATTGGAGGGTTACATTTAACATTAGGGTACTTATAAACATTTAGACAGTACAGTTATGTAACAGTATTTAGACGTTACAGTAGACAGTATAGTTACATTACAGTCGACGTAACATTTAACATAACATAACATACTAACAGTGCTAATCAATACACTTGTGAGAGGAATAGACAAACCTAAACAAGCATTCTTACTCATATTCATAGACGTGTCTGCAGCCTTCGACAGTGTTCACCACTCAATAATGATCAATAAACTTAAACAAATAGGTATTAAATCCACTGTCCTAAAATGGTTTACTTCTTATCTAACAGAACGATCACAAACGGTACAAATCGGTAATCTCTCATCAAAAACATACAAACAAGAACTAGGCCTCCCACAAGGCTCAGCTCTATCAGCGTTGCTTTTTAACATATACCTAAAACACATCTGTACAATATTTAAAAAATTCAATGTCCTCTATCACCTATATGCGGACGACATAATGATGTATGTCCCATTCAAAATCCCAAATATCCCTACACAACTCATTAACGACTGCCTCACTGAAATCAACACCTGGCTAAATGAAAACAATCTGCACATCAATCACTCAAAAACAGAAGCCCTAATAGTAACCAAATGCACAACATTTATTCCCCCCTCGCATATAACATTGCAAAATAATAATATCATACTGAAAACTGAAATACGCTACTTAGGTGTGATACTGGATAAACATCTCAGCATGGACACACATGTAAGAAATATAGCAAAAAAAGTTTACTTTAAACTAAAAATATTAAAGCAACTCCGCCCACTAATGCACTTACAAGACTTCCAACGCGTCATACAAGCAATCATAACCCCACATTTCGACTTCGCAAACCTAACCTTACTTGGCGTAAACAAGGAAGCCATAAAAAAACTCCAATTAGCACAAAACGCAGCAGCAAGGACCATAACGAAAGCCCCACCTTTCCAACATATAACCCCAATCTTAGAATATCTACACTGGCTCCCGATTCAAAGCCGCATAGAATATAAAACTATATTAACCACCTACAAAGCCATAACAAAAACAGCACCCCTGCCCATAAATAACCTTATCAAAATAGAACCTACACACAATCTACAAAGGAGAGACCAGCTCAATAAACTAACCACTCCAAAAGAATTCATTAGGGCCAATAAATCCACTAACAAAAAAGCCTTCTCCCATGCAGCACCTATCTTGTGGAACACAATCCCAATAGAACTAAGACAATTACCCGACATAATGGAGTTCAGAAAAAAACTCAAAACACACTTATTCACAAAGCATTATGGATCTTTGACCAGCACACCACACCCCCCCAACTGGATAAAGGATAATCCCACCCCGAGTAATACACAACTCATCAAAAGAACGAAGTGATACACCCAAAAACAAAGCGAATAAGTAAATGAAAAACAAAACATTGTATATAGTTTAATTATGTTCAACTGTACATAGTTTACTAATTGTTAATTGTTAATTGTTAATTGTTAACTGTATTTATCTAGCTACAAATGTTATATGTAAAAACAGACCACTCTGTTTATTGTTGTTATATGGAAACCGCACCTGATCAATGGAAGGAGCGGTATATAAATAATCTGTTAATTAAATTAAATTAAATTAAAGGTATTTACTAACGTGGTGTGATAGGTTTGTGCGTGTGGATGGGTATATATATATTTTATTTTATTTATTTTATTTTTTTTTAATAATAAAGCACTTGTGACCTCCACATGCCACTCACCCTTTGTGGTTTTCTGTTACGTACTGTGAGGGTGTCAGCTCTTTGTGTCCCTTTGGCTTCTTCATGAGCTATGTTCTCCCCATGGAGAGACGTTCTCAGCTATAAGGAGGATGATTTGCAAGCAATGCTACCAGATGACCCCTTCTTCACTAAAGAGGAGGGAGCACCTAATATGGATGACGAATGGGGAGAGGCGGTCCGGCTTACATAAAGGATGGTCAGAGAGGATATGCATGCACCTTCTCTCTTGGAATACTGCCAGAAGACAATTATCCCCAGGGGCCAGCGTGTTAATAAGACCCCGGGGATGTTTAAGGATGATGAGATTTTGCCACCCATGTAGAACTGTAGAACTTTTTCCATAAACTTAAGAGTATGGATTTTTTTGATAAACAAAATAGAACTCAAGATGATTCTTCTGTCATTAAAAAACCATCCACATGGGTTGCACCCAATAACTCCAACATCTTGATTAGCACAAAGAGAAAGTTGTTATGGCCAGAGTTGAAAAACTATATAAGACAAAACACTGTACATTTCACAACCTTTCATCTCAACAAAAAGCTGCACTACAAAGTTTAAGAGATAACCAGTCTATAGTAATTAAGCCAGCGGACATATGGGGTAGTTTGGTTTTACAGGATAGGGTGGCTTATGTTGCAGAAGTATTACGCCAAATTAATGATACTAACTTTTATAATCAGATCTATGACAATCCGACACCTTTATTAAAAAACAAAGTTGACACCTTACTATACATAGGACGGAAAGTAGGTTATTTAACACACAAAGAGATTGACTTTTTGACTGTCGCTCATCCAGTGACACCAACAATATACATGCTGCTGAAGATTCATAAATCCTTAATCTACCAGGACATCCTATTGTGTCTGCTATAGGTTCAATATTTGAACCATTATCAAAATTTCTAGATGTTTTTCCTTAGACCCCTTGTGGTTAATGTTGCTTTGTACGTTTGTGACTCGGCACATATAATTATTTTGCAAGGTTTTACAGGATATCATGAACAATTTCTTTTGGTCACTTTAGATACTAATTCTCTTTATACGAATATTCCTCAAAAGGCAGCTCTTGGAACCATTACAGATTTACTTGTTCAAAGGGACAAGCCCGTTGCACCCCCACCATTTTTTTGACACAAATGACTTCACTGGCAATGACAAAGAACTATTTTTGTTTCAGGGGTATTTTTTTTATAAACAAATCAAAGGAGTTGCCAGGGGGTCATCCATGGCCCCACATGTAGTTAATCTTTATGTTGCAGATTTTGAGAAATGATATTTCACGTGACATCCCTACCAGGCTCAGATGAAACTATGGAAACATTACATAGATGACATTCTAATGATTTGGAATGGCATGAATCACATTTGCAAGAGTTTTTTGGATCGTTGAACTCCTTAGATAAGAACCTGCAATTTGATAGGACGTATAGTTTGAATCAGATTGCCTATCTTGATATCGTGATAAGGAAAGACCGACATGGGTTTACAACAGATTTGTACTGCAAGGACATTGATAGGAATTTTCTGCTTAGGTTTGACCATTTCCACAACAGCTCTTTGAAATATAATCTTCCCCTAAGTCAATTTTTGAGAATAAGGAGGCTATGTGCATCAGAAGAGGACTTTGAATGCAATGCCACAGATATGGATAGAAGATTCAAAGAGCATGGGTATCCCTCGGACTGCATCCAGAGAGCCTATGAACGGGCAAGATCCATAGACCGGGCAGCCCTTCTTGTGGGCACCAACAGGCCTACACAAGACAGGATTGTATGTACCATCACATTCTTGAGCTTCTCTAAGGACATTGTAAGTATTATGAAGCAGGAATGGTGTCTCTTGGCCACCACGTCTACATTTGCTTCAAAATAATTAACCATTGCTTACAAGCAGAATAGCAATTTGGCAAATATTCTTGTGCCATCAGCATTGTCCAAACAAAGGCCAGACTGTAAAGCTAAAGGACATTTCAAAGGTGGGAAGTGCTCAGTATGCCCAAATGCTTTGGTCACTAACATCCCACCCAACATCACATAAGAAGATTTTCATACAGCACTTTTCTAATTGTAATACCGAGAATGTCATATATTTGATCCTTTGCCCGTGTAATTTAATATATGTGGGTAAGACCAGGAGACAAGTTGAAACACGCATTATAGAACATAAACGTTGCCTACAGAGACGCATACCAGAGAAACTATTGGTGGCACATTGGAAAGCGAAAAACCATCACATTACAGATTTGAAGTTTTTAGTGCTCAAGGCTGTGGAACCCCACTGGAGAGGTGGTGATTTTGATAAGATTTTACTTAGGTTGGAACAACGTTATATTTAAGAACTACAAACCTTGGAACCTATTGGTTTGAATCAAGAAGTTAACCTAGCGGTATTTCTTTGAGGTTCACCCATCCCTTTTTAATTCGTACCCTTTTATTTTAGTGCCCTCCTGTTGTTTTTGATGGTTTTACATATTTATATTTTTGTTTTTAATTGATTATTTATTTATTTAATTTTAGTCATTTTATTATTCATGTTTTTTACTTTTTCATTTTTATTTTTGTGTTTTAATTTTAACACCCCTTTTTAACTTCAGTAAGTTTTACTTTATCCTCCGCTCTGTCATTGCAGTGATTCTTGTTTGGTCCTTTTCCCTCCTTCCTTACCTCCTTTTCCCCTTCCCCTCTTCCCCTCCCCCCTTTCTTCCCTTCTTTCCTTCTCCTACCTTCTCCCCTTCTTCCTCCCCCTTCCCCCCTCCCATGGTTTTTAGCTTAAATAGTTTTAACATTTTACTCATTTTTTATAATGGGAACTGCCGTTCCTGTGCGAGTTTATAAGATATTTTCATTGATACAATTTTAACTTCACTTTTTAAATATGTATTTTCTTTTTATGTTGTTCTTATACCTGCCCCAGAGGCGGCTCTCTTCTTTTTCTTATTTTTTTTTAGCTTGGTTTATCCCCCCCCTTCCCCTTCCCTTCCCTCCCCTCTCCCCATCCCTTCTCCCTCCCTTGCATCAGGTTAGTCCCTCTTATCTTTAACATAACAGGGTTGATGATGTATAGCTCATATTTTGATTCACTTTTATTGTTTGAGTTTGCCTGGTTTTATAGTACTGTTTCTGGTTTTAGATGTTCCATGGCTGAGACATGCAATTGACAATGATTCATGGTTGCACTAGCTCTATTTGATGATTCTTTGAATCACTTTAGCAAGCCCTATCTCCTTTCTTGGTGACTTTTACCTTTGACCTTTGGTTTGGCGCAAATTCAAGTGACTATGAATAAGCCCAAATCCTGCCACTTCCACTTAATATACGCTTGACTATGTGACTGGTTGCAGCGCATTGAACAGGGTAAGAATCTTTTCTTTTTCCAAGTTTTGCAGGGTATAGGTGAATCCCATGCACATTTGGATTTTAGTGCCTGGAAATACAGGTTTACAGCTTTGTAGTGTTTGGCTCCACTTACATTAAATATTGTACAGGCAATGGTTCCTCAATAGTGCTTGATTTTCACTTTCACCCACAAATGCAGATAGCATCGGTATAACTGCCATATGAAATTTTATGATGTTAGGATTGGATACCTGATTGAAAACCCTCTTGGATCTAGAATTATATGGTTTATAAATAGAGGTTCTACATAGCCTTTATCTTATCATACACACATTTTTAATAGATTTTATTTTTACTTGATTATGCAAGACTGTTCCAGTAGGAGCAATTCCCGTTTGCCAGCGCTATTACATAAGAACATAAGATATGCCATACTGGGTCAGACCAAGGTCCATCAAGCCCAGTATTCTGTTTCCAACAGTGGCCAATCTAGGTCATATGTACTGTGATGGCGAAGATGGTCAGGTTCCCATGGAAATAGAGGGAATACAGGAAATTTCCCCTAGGCAGAGGGAAAAGGGAAAAAAGGCTCACTTTAAAACTACAGCCAGCATTGAAAAAAAGAGTCAGTCAGAACTTGCTGAGCAGAAGCCACGCCCCAGTTCCATAGTAGCTAAGGGTGATGATACAACACAGCTGGGGGCGGGGTGGAAGGAGAGCAGCAAGTCACATGCTTATAAGCCCAGGAGGGCAGGGACAGGAAGTTCAGCCGGTTGCAGTTCAGCCGGAGGGAGTTCAGCAGGAGGAAGTTCAGCAGGAGGAAGTTCAGCAGGGTTGAGCTCAGCGTTGAACTCAGATGGTAGTTCGAGGAGTGCAGCTGGAAGGAAAGGAGCTGACAGAACTACACGCTTCCCAGGAGAGGAAGGGAGACTGGCCCAAGTCTCAGGACAGGCAAGGAGGGGAGCTAATCCTATCTCAGAGGAAGAATCTGAAAAGAAGCCTTACTCCGGTCAGGAGGTGTATTCCTGGAGGAGGAGGGGAGATAATCAGGCTGCAGTTAACCTGAAACAATATGACTTCAGCAAGAGCAGAGAGCCATTGCTGAGAGGACGTCACAGAGGTAAAGCTGATTGTATTAACAAGCCAAAGTCTCTGGAAGACCTATTGTAGCAGCAAAGCGCAGACAAACCAATAATACCAGGAGTCTATTCAGAAGGTCCAAATCATTTATTTGTGCACAAGTCTCAAGCAAGGCAATTTCAAAATGGCTGAGCAAAGTTTTCAAGCATTACAACAACTTTTATAGACTTCTGTTCCATTCTAGGTATAGAAAAACATTTCATTGGTCCCGGTACTCTCCCGTACCTCCCGTAGCCCTTCTATTGGTCCCGGTACTGATAAGTTTCTCCAATTATGTTCCTTCTGTGGGCTTCTGTGAGCATGACACCTGCCTGCCCCCCTTCTAGTCCCAATTACAATGGTCAGTTCATCAACTTGTTACTTTCACACTTTCAAGGCTATGGGACCATTTGTGCGTGCAGATGAGCAAGGTTCTGTAACTCATCTGTCAGCACTCCTCAATATTTCTCTGCAAATGTACTTTTTCTTATCAGTAACTTTAAAACACATCTTTTCTGTATTTTTCCATTTCTTAATTCTGCAATTCTGCTTATCTAAGCTAATTCAATATTTCTACTGAGTTCTTTCTTACAATAGCAGCATGTTGGGGGATGTGCAATCCTATATGCCTCTCCACAGGCCTCATTTACAGGTCAAGCTAGCCATGCTGGCCTGCCTATGTCAGACACCATGGGTCACAGGCCTATACCTGCCACATTCCCCCCTTTGATTAATCTCACCCTATTACTTAATAAGGTGTGAGAATTAAATCACTTTCCAGAAAATTCACATCCTGATTAAAGGATTCTTACTAGTTCCACTAGGGCTAGCTTTATATAAAGCCATTATTCTAGTTGCGGTCTTCCGCTCTACTGTACTATCAATAGCACTATGAAGGGAACGCATACAACATGGGATTAAACATGGTAAGCAGAGGACAACAGCAACAAGGATTAGTACTAAGATAACGAAAGTCTTAAATCCTCCCAGCCAAGAGAAAAGGTTAGCAAACCAATTAGGAAATTTCAAGGCGTGCCAAGTCTGTACTGGCACATAAGCATGTCTTTGCATATCTTTAGCAATTTCTTCAACTACTTGACCTTTATCATCTATTTTCAAACAGCAATTAGTTAAATTCAGTTTACCACATACTCCTCCTTCAGCTGCTAGCAAATAATCAAGTGCTAAACGATTTTGGTATATGGCAGTGCGCATCTGAGTACTTTGTCTAGCTAAGAGCGTGAGAGCATGACTAGTTTCATTGGTTATTATTTCAACTACTGCTTGTAAGCGAATAATACGATTGATCATATAAATTGGGGTACGATAACCATACATACCATCATCATTCCAAGTGGCAGGTCCATAATACTCAATAATTCTTTCTGGTGGCCAATCATCACCTCGCCACTTCTCCCACTTGCCTATCTGTAAGGCCTCTCTTTTCTGTCTTGACGCTCCTTTGTGTTTGTGGGTAGTATATACAGGGTATCCTAATTGTTCTCCATGTTCAGTGTTTAACAGGAAGAAAGAAGGTCTGATGGTTCCTAAGACACATGCTCCTCCCCATTGTGGTGGGAGTTGCGCATATGCTCGGTTTCCACAGATCCAATATAGGCCAGGTGGGGCTTGCCAGGCTTGGACTTTGGCAAGGTTAGTCCATAGACCTGCAAGTTCAGGAAATCTAGCTAATGGGTTAGGAGGTTCAGGATGTCTGATTCCTGACCACCATGCTGTCTTTTTGGTCGTGGCATTATAGTACTTCTGGCTAAGACAGACCAGCTGTCCTACCTTTTGGGTGAACTGGGGTCCAGTTCTGGCAAAGCAAAGACGTCCAACGATCGAGTGCGCTAACACCCATTCACTGGTTGTCTTGTGTAATTCAGTCTGATTGTAAATCATGGAATAATTCAATTCTTGGGCTTCCCAGGGCCATTGATCTCCCATTTGGGTTCCGCCACAGAAATAACAATCTGTGATCTTAAGACTAGATACTACTGCTCCGGCTAATTCTAGAAACAAATTCTGTGAAGGGTGAGGGATCTCAAACTTATTTACATGCATAGCTTCATAAAAGGTATTATGAATATGATATTTAGATGACTTATGGGCTTGAGTATTCAATCTAATATACACAATGGTCCCTGGATCTGTTCCTCCTCCAGCAATACGTAAACCAAACTTATATCCTTGTTTCCATGCATGGGGATTATGTACACGCAAGTGTAAGGGGTTGCAAGCATCTTTCTGACATTTATCATTTGTGGTTGACTTGGTTAGAGTAGCCATCCGTTTATCTATTTTCTCATCAGTTATACCAGTGTTCCAGGTAGCATAGAAAACACATTCCCAATACGGGCAATAGTAATCTGCTGCTGTAGCAGTACTATACCCTGATCCTGTTTTACCTGTACACTTCCACCAATTTGTGGCACCTTCTGGACACATATATTTATGGTCATTTCGGTACGCTTTCTCCCATGTACCACAGGTGGACTGACTATCTCTATTAATAGCATTACATGCATCAAAATTCAAAACAGCAGGTTTAGTAATGTCCTTAAGTGGTGGTGTAGCAGCTAATATAGGTCCATCTGCATCCTTCCATCTTATTTCCAACGTGTAATAGGATGGATTCTGATGCGGATTATAGCATGCTTTAATTTTGCCATGAGTGCAAACATTTAGTTCAGTGGTGTTATAGATACACCGAGTTATTGTTCCCTTGCAGGTATAGTAAGAATGGTAAAGCAAAGTCTGAGTTACTTTCAGTCCAGTTCTAGTAGAAGTAATGCAAGCAGTGCATGGAGGTAGAGCATAAGTCTGTTCAAAACCTCCGAAGAGGGCAACCAAGGCAAAGCAGAAGCAAAGATACATGTTGATGTTGATTGGAGTTCTTCTGAATCCTCAGCTTGCTGATCTTGATCACGACGGTCTATTATTCTTCGTCCCGTTTGCTAATGAAGCAATTTAACGGGTGCTGAGTGTTGATTGAAGATCCTCAAGATGTCCAGCACACATTAACCAACTTAGCAATTCAGTTGGCTTGTGAAGTCTGGCTTAGTCAATGTAGTCTCACAGTAGTGTGTCAAATCACACACGAATTGGGTTCGTTGAAACAAAGCTGTTGCTGCATGGAAAACAGCAATCCTCTTCGAAAGACTTGGCTACTGCAAAGCACTTGTGATGAAGTGTCTATGCTGCTGGTTGCCGTCTCAAAGTAACTCGCAAGGGTACATCAGGGTGCTGCTCTGCTGTCCACCGCTCTGGTTCAGGATCGGCGGCGGGCTTGACTCTGCTGTGGTGGATCCAGGCGTCGATCTCGGCTACCTTTACTGCAGTTGGGGTAGACAGGATGACGGTGTACGGTCCCTTCCAATGGGGTTCCAACGGTATCTTCTTCCAATCTTTGATCCACACCGAAGTTCCAGGCTGGTAGGGATGCAAGGGTTCCGTCAAGTTGATAGGCAACTGGTCTTGGATCCACGTATGGAGAGTCTGCAGAACAAAACTTAGAGCTAGGAGTTCTTGTCTGGTTACTTCTGAACCAATCTGGGCTAAACTTCCTTTAATTCCCTGCACTATTGGTGGGGGTTTACCATACAAAACTTCAAAAGGGGAAAATCCTGTTGACTTTACAGGGGCTGAGCGTATTCTGAGTAAAGCTATGGGAAGCACTTGAGGCCATTTCAAGTGTGTCTCCTGACAAAGCTTAGACATTTGGGCTTTCAAAGTACGATTCATTCGCTCAACTTTCCCTGAACTCTGGGGTCTGTATGCAGTGTGGAGCTTCCACTGTATCTGCAAAGCTTTTGCTAACTGCTGAGTAACTTGGGAGACAAATGAGGGTCCATTGTCTGACCCTATTACTGCTGGGATTCCAAATCTGGGGACAATCTCTCTCATTAAGGCTTTGGTAACTTCTCGGGCTTTCTCAGTTCTGGTTGGGAATGCTTCTACCCACCCAGAGAAAGTACAAACTAATACTAGTAGGTAATGGTATCCATTGGCTTTTGGCATTTCGGTGAAATCAACTTGGAGGTTGTGCATGGGGGTCACACCTCTTGACTGAACTCGGGGTGCTGTAATAAGGCCTTGCTTGGCATTATTCTTGGCACAGATCTGACATTGTCGGGCTACTGAGGCTGATATGGTTGTCATCAGAGGGATGTAGAAATGTGGTCTGAGTGCTTTCTCCATAGCACTCTTTCCATAATGGGTGGCTTCGTGGAAAGCTTTGACAAAGGATGGTCCTAACAGTTCAGGAATTACTATTCTTCCCGGAGGTTGACTGCCCTCTTCTGGTGGCAGCTCAATCCATCCGTCTTTCAATACTCCATTTTCTTTGTCACAATAGTAATCCAATTCTTTGGTGGTATATCGTGGGGTCCATAGATTCAAGGGTACTGGAAACAATGCTGCTTGCATTGGCATAGCTTGTGGGGCAATCTGTCCTGTCATAGCTGCTTGTCGTGCTGAGGCATCTGCAAATCTATTTCCTCGAGCAACTTCTCCTTTTCCTGCTTGATGTCCTCTACAATGCATGACAGCTACACGTGTTGGGGCCCAGACTGCATCAAGTAACATCAATATCTCGGGACCATACTTGACTGATTTTCCTCCGGATGTAATGAGTCCTCTTTCTTTGTAGAGAGCTCCATGGGCATGCAAGGTAGTGAAGGCATATTTGGAATCTGTATATACATTTAGCACAAGTTTTTCTCCTAACAACAATGCTCTGGTGAGTGCTATCAATTCGGCTTTCTGGGCTGATGTGCCTGAGGCTAGAGCTGATGATTCAACTACTTCGTGTTGAGTGACGACTGCATATCCGGCACAGCGTCGTCCGTCAAGGATGAGACTGCTCCCATCAACATAATAGATCTGGTCGGGATTGTCTATGGGCACATCTGTTAGGTCAGGTCGACTTGAGAACACAGTTTCCATGACTTCGATGCAGTCATGTTCTGGGAGTTCTTCACTGATGGGTATCAAGGTAGCTGGATTCAAGGCATGGCTCACTTCGAGTTGTATCTGTGGGTTTTCACATAACATGCTCTGGTACTTCAACATTCGGGAATTGGTGAGCCAGTAATTTGCTTTCTGTTCCATAAGGGCAAGGACTGCATGTGGCACAGTGACTCGTATGTTCTGTCCTAGTGTGAGTTTGTCTGCCTCACTCACTAGTAGCGCTGTAGCTGCAACTGCTCTCAAGCAAGGTGGCCATCCTTTGGCCACAGGGTCCAATTGTTTTGATAGATAGGCTACAGGTCGTTCCCAATTTCCTAATTTCTGAGTCAACATGCCTAGGGCATTTCCCTGTGTTTCATGTACAAACAAGCGGAAAGGTTTGTGGACATCTGGTAGTCCAAGTGCTGGTGACGACATCAATTCTTCTTTTAACTTCTGGAAGGCTGTATCCTGCTCAAGTCCCCACTCCAGTGGTGACTTCTCTTCTCCTTTTGTGGCTTCATACAGTGGTTTGGCAATTTGGGCAAAGTTGGGTATCCAGATTCGGCAATATCCTGCTGCTCCCAGAAAGGCTCTAACTTGCTTTCTGGTTGTTGGAGTTGGAATTCTACATACTTCTTCTTTTCTTTCTCTGCCTAATCTTCTGCTTCCTTGGGTAATACGAAAACCCAAGTATTTCACTTCTGTTTGGCATAGTTGTGCTTTGGCTCTGGAAACTTTATATCCAGCTTCATTTAGTAACTGCAAGAGATCTTGGGTGGCTAATATACATTCTTTTTCTGATACGGCAGCTATCAACAGATCATCCACGTACTGGAGAAGTACTCTCTTCCCTGGGGCTACTGGATAGCTTGAAAGGTCTTGATTTAGTGCAGCACTAAAGATGGTAGGTGAATTCTTGAATCCTTGGGGTAATCTTGTCCAGGTGAGTTGGCCCCCTCTTCCAGAGATGGGGTCCTGCCATTCAAATGCAAACAATATTTGGCTTACAGGGGCTAATCTTATGCAAAAGAATGCATCTTTTAAATCCAGTACAGTGAAATGGGTAGCTTCAGCAGGTATCAGTCCTAGAAGAGTGTAAGGATTGGGCACGACTGGATGTATAGTTTCAACTGCATCATTTACTCTTCTCAAATCTTGCACTGGGCGATAATCATCTGTCTCAGGTTTCTTTACTGGCAAAAGTGGGGTGTTCCATGGGGATTGACATACTTTTAGTAGGCCATACTCAAGCAATCTCTGTAGGTGGCGATGAATGCCTTCAATTGCGGCTCTTGGGAGAGGGTACTGTTTGACGTGCACTGGTGTAGCACTAGGCTTGAGGGTTACAATCACTGGAGCTATATGTTTGGCTAGGCCTGGGGGACTGCCTTCTGCCCACACTTCAAGTGGTGCATGAATGTTCTTTAAAGTTTGTTCAAAATAGGTATCTTGAATCGAATCATCAATGTAGTATCTCCACTCTTCTTCTCGGGGTACTGTCAGCAGCATTACTCCTGCTGGTTTGGCTTGGGAATTCACTGTCATTTGCATTTCTCCTTGTTCGGAGAAAGATATTTGGGCTTGAAGCTTGGCTAGCATATCTCGTCCCAGTAGGGGTACTGGACATTCGGGCATGTAAAGGAATTGATGAGTTACTTGCTGTCCTCCTAGACTGCATATTCGGTTTTGTAGAAAAGACTTTGTGGCTTTGGCACCAGTTGCTCCTATAATGGTGACTGCTTTCTTAGTGAATGGGGCTATCTTTTTGTCTATTACTGAATGTTCTGCTCCAGTATCAACCATAAAGTTCATAAATTGGTCTCCTATTTGTATTTCGACCATAGGCTCCTGGAGACCTAAAGCAAACTTGGAGCCCGGTCTGTCCTAATCCACGTCATCCTCATCATGGGCCTGTGTGGCCAATGCTTGGATGGCTCCTCCTCCCCTCTCTCTCTGGAATTGTTCTCGATTGGCTCCTCCTCGGCCTCGGGGACGGCCTCGTCTTTCTTCTCGCCATTGATGATCGTTGTCGTCATCTTGCTGGGCGTCTTCGAGTTGCGGGCAAGTATCTCTCCAATGTCCTTCTTCTTTGCAGTAGGCGCATTGGTTCACGCCTAGTCTCTGGGTCCGGCCTCCGCCTTGACCCCGCCCTCTTCCTCTGCTCCTTCGACTAGGGACACCTCCCCTTTTCTTTTCAACTATGGCCGCAGCCAAAAAATCAGCTTTCTTCTTCATCTTTCTATCACATTCTCTCTGTCTTTCAGTATCACGATTCACATACACTTTATGAGCGACTTCCAATAACTGTGTTGCATTCATGCCCGCAAACCCTTCTAATTTCTGTAATTTACGTCTAATGTCTGGTTGAGACTGGTTTACAAAAGCAGAATTCACCATGCATAAACTTCCTGGTGCCTCGGGATCATAGGGAGTATACATTCTATAAGCTTCAGTCAATCTTTCATAATAATCTGCTGGGCTCTCATCTATTCCTTGGATAACTCCTGCGACTTTGGAAAGGTTCATAGCTTTTTGGCCCCCCCCTTTTCAGGCCTTGTAAAAAGCCTTGGCGAAAACGGGCTAGGGCTGTGGATCCTTCATCTGTATTTGGATCCCATTGGGGGTCTTCATTCGGGAATTCTCTCTGAGCTGCTTCTCTACGATCTATTATATTCTGCCCCTGCGCCGGAGCTGCAGGGTTTTCTGCCATCCATTCAATAGCTGCTTTTCTAATTCTCGCTCGTTCTTCTGTAGTGAATAGGGTGGTCAGGAGCTGACGGCAATCTGGCCAAGTGGGTTGGTGAGTTTCCATAATACTAGTTACTAATTCTGTCAGCTCCTGGGGCTTGCTAGTATAGGAGGCATAATGCGACCTCCAATTTAATAAATCAGTTGTAGAAAAGGGAATATACACATAAGTTAAGGGTCCCGCTACCACTTCATCATTATCATTCTTTACGGGCACCCCCGGGACTTGCCTTAAGGGAAACAGTTTGGCTGTCCCAGGCGTCATTTGGGTCTGGGATCTAAGGGCTATTGTCGTTGTCTTTGCAGGAGTCGCTTTCTTTTTCTCAACTGGTTTTGCTTTGGGTTTTTCTTTCACTGGCTTGCTAGTGCTAGCGCTGGCTTTCTCAATTATTTGTACACTGTCCTCTTCTTCTTCTTCTGGGGGATTCCCTCCTTCTTCTTCTAGCTCCGCTTCTGACTCACTTTTTACGTCCTCCTCTTCTCTTCCCGCTAATTCTTTCTCTTTCTCTCCTCCAGGAGGAGGGGGGTCAGGGGTTGGGTCTCGCCTCGGCTCTGGCGGTCTCTGGGGATCTGGGGCAGGACGCCGCCGGGCTATTCTTACTGGACCTGGGGTTCGGGGCTGCCTGAGGACTACTTCTGGGGAATCGGGATCTGCCAAGATGGGTTTCTTCTTGGCTTTCTTATCCTGCTCTTTCATTCTAGGCTGTTCCTTTTTCTGTCTAGAATCTGTTTTAGCTAACATTATTCTGCACTGTTCCTCATAACAGCGCTGCGCCCAGGAGGGCGGATCTTCACAAATACTTAACCAGGAATCTATATAGGGGTACTGATCGGGGTGCGCTACCCGCACTCTACGGTGTATTGACTGAATAATCTCTACGGTGAACGTTCCCTCTCGGGGCCAGATGGGGTCTAGATCGGGCCACTCCCTAGTACACAAAATCTGCAAACGGGCTGCTGTCATTTTAATACCATAATCTCCTGAATATCCCTCTTTAAAATGTGCGATCATACATTCTAATGGAGTGTTTCTAGTAGACTCCGCCCCTCCCATTTCGATGTGTGCGCGCAACAACAGACAGAAGGGAAAAGGAGTGCGGACCGTGGGTAAGGGGTCCTCACGGCCCTGGAAACGTATAGGGAATACAAATAACAAGACAAGACGACAATCGCTTCCCCCTTTTCGCGACCTGAACGCGGTCGCCCGGTCAGGAAATGCGCTAATCAGGGGTCCGCCTTCACTTGGTCCGTGCTGCCAGACCTCTCATTCACACTTCGTTCACACAATCATGCTAGCAACGTATTCCCAGAATGCATTCGTTTCTATCTGTTCTGACTAGTCTTTTCCCAATTACAAAAAGGATGAGGGTTTCACCCAGCGAATTCCCATGCCAGGCTACTCGGCTCTTCCTTGAGAGTTGATCAAGCTCTCTTACCAATTCCCAATATCTCGAGATTACAAATTCCAAATTCCAAGTTCCAATGACAGTACTGCTCTTTCTATTTCTGTCTAGACCCAAAATCAAAACTATACTCACCGGATCCGGTCCTCAAACTTCCCAAGCAGGCGCATGAGTTGGACCTCGGACTCCCCTCACTCGGGTTCGAGGCGTTGGCTCCGACCGGGCCCGGCACCCGCCGAGGTCCGACCAGCTCCCTCCGATACAAGGGACCGGTGGCGCCAGGGAGCGGCCCTCGTCGGAAGGGCGCGATCCCGGCAGGACCAAGCCTATAGAGGCGGAAAGTCGTGGTATATTGCCCTATATACACTTTGATTCCACAACTTCCCGGCAAACGCACCAAGGAATATGTAGCAGCAAAGCGCAGACAAACCAATAATACCAGGAGTCTATTCAGAAGGTCCAAATCATTTATTTGTGCACAAGTCTCAAGCAAGGCAATTTCAAAATGGCTGAGCAAAGTTTTCAAGCATTACAACAACTTTTATAGACTTCTGTTCCATTCTAGGTATAGAAAAACATTTCATTGGTCCCGGTACTCTCCCGTACCTCCCGTAGCCCTTCTATTGGTCCCGGTACTGATAAGTTTCTCCAATTATGTTCCTTCTGTGGGCTTCTGTGAGCATGACACCTGCCTGCCCCCCTTCTAGTCCCAATTACAATGGTCAGTTCATCAACTTGTTACTTTCACACTTTCAAGGCTATGGGACCATTTGTGCGTGCAGATGAGCAAGGTTCTGTAACTCATCTGTCAGCACTCCTCAATATTTCTCTGCAAATGTACTTTTTCTTATCAGTAACTTTAAAACACATCTTTTCTGTATTTTTCCATTTCTTAATTCTGCAATTCTGCTTATCTAAGCTAATTCTCGCTCCTCCAGCTAACTCTCGCTCCTCCAGCACCCCGGCCTAACTCCTGCTCTCCCGGCGAGGATCGAGCCGGCCGGGGCACCAGGACTGCCTCCCACACCAGCTGCTGTCCAATCGGGGCAGCCGGCAGGCCCATTTAAAGAAGAGCGCCGTCGGGCGCGTGGCCTCTCGCTCCTCCAGCACCCCGGCCTAACTCCTGCTCTCCCGGCGAGGATCGAGCCGGCCGGGGCACCAGGACTGCCTCCCACACCAGCTGCTGTCCAATCGGGGCAGCCGGCAGGCCCATTTAAAGAAGAGCGCCGTCGGGCGCGTGGCCTCTCGCTCCTCCAGCACCCCGGCCTAACTCCTGCTCTCCCGGCGAGGATCGAGCCGGCCGGGGCACCAGGACTGCCTCCCACACCAGCTGCTGTCCAATCGGGGCAGCCGGCAGGCCCATTTAAAGAAGAGCGCCGTCGGGCGCGTGGCCTCTCGCTCCTCCAGCACCCCGGCCTAACTCCTGCTCTCCCGGCGAGGATCGAGCCGGCCGGGGCACCAGGACTGCCTCCCACACCAGCTGCTGTCCAATCGGGGCAGCCGGCAGGCCCATTTAAAGAAGAGCGCCGTCGGGCGCGTGGCCTCTCGCTCCTCCAGCACCCCGGCCTAACTCCTGCTCTCCCGGCGAGGATCGAGCCGGCCGGGGCACCAGGACTGCCTCCCACACCAGCTGCTGTCCAATCGGGGCAGCCGGCAGGCCCATTTAAAGAAGAGCGCCGTCGGGCGCGTGGCCTCTCGCTCCTCCAGCACCCGGCCTAACTCCTGCTCTCCCGGCGAGGATCGAGCCGGCCGGGGCACCAGGGCTGCCTCCCACACCAGCTGCTGTCCAATCGGGGCAGCCGGCAGGCCCATTTAAAGAAGAGCGCCGTCGGGCGCGTGGCCTCTCGCTCCTCCAGCACCCCGGCCTAACTCCTGCTCTCCCGGCGAGGATCGAGCCGGCCGGGGCACCAGGACTGCCTCCCACACCAGCTGCTGTCCAATCGGGGCAGCCGGCAGGCCCATTTAAAGAAGAGCGCCGTCGGGCGCGTGGCCTCTCGCTCCTCCAGCACCCCGGCCTAACTCCTGCTCTCCCGGCGAGGATCGAGCCGGCCGGGGCACCAGGACTGCCTCCCACACCAGCTGCTGTCCAATCGGGGCAGCCGGCAGGCCCATTTAAAGAAGAGCGCCGTCGGGCGCGTGGCCTCTCGCTCCTCCAGCACCCCGGCCTAACTCCTGCTCTCCCGGCGAGGATCGAGCCGGCCGGGGCACCAGGACTGCCTCCCACACCAGCTGCTGTCCAATCGGGGCAGCCGGCAGGCCCATTTAAAGAAGAGCGCCGTCGGGCGCGTGGCCTCTCGCTCCTCCAGCACCCCGGCCTAACTCCTGCTCTCCGGCGAGGATCGAGCCGGCCGGGGCACCAGGGCTGCCTCCCACACCAGCTGCTGTCCAATCGGGGCAGCCGGCAGGCCCATTTAAAGAAGAGCGCCGTCGGGCGCGTGGCCTCTCGCTCCTCCAGCACCCCGGCCTAACTCCTGCTCTCCCGGCGAGGATCGAGCCGGCCGGGGCACCAGGACTGCCTCCCACACCAGCTGCTGTCCAATCGGGGCAGCCGGCAGGCCCATTTAAAGAAGAGCGCCGTCGGGCGCGTGGCCTCTCGCTCCTCCAGCACCCCGGCCTAACTCCTGCTCTCCCGGCGAGGATCGAGCCGGCCGGGGCACCAGGGCTGCCTCCCACACCAGCTGCTGTCCAATCGGGGCAGCCGGCAGGCCCATTTAAAGAAGAGCGCCGTCGGGCGCGTGGCCTCTCGCTCCTCCAGCACCCCGGCCTAACTCCTGCTCTCCCGGCGAGGATCGAGCCGGCCGGGGCACCAGGACTGCCTCCCACACCAGCTGCTGTCCAATCGGGGCAGCCGGCAGGCCCATTTAAAGAAGAGCGCCGTCGGGCGCGTGGCCTCTCGCTCCTCCAGCACCCCGGCCTAACTCCTGCTCTCCCGGCGAGGATCGAGCCGGCCGGGGCACCAGGACTGCCTCCCACACCAGCTGCTGTCCAATCGGGGCAGCCGGCAGGCCCATTTAAAGAAGAGCGCCGTCGGGCGCGTGGCCTCTCGCTCCTCCAGCACCCCGGCCTAACTCCTGCTCTCCCGGCGAGGATCGAGCCGGCCGGGGCACCAGGACTGCCTCCCACACCAGCTGCTGTCCAATCGGGGCAGCCGGCAGGCCCATTTAAAGAAGAGCGCCGTCGGGCGCGTGGCCTCTCGCTCCTCCAGCACCCCGGCCTAACTCCTGCTCTCCCGGCGAGGATCGAGCCGGCCGGGGCACCAGGACTGCCTCCCACACCAGCTGCTGTCCAATCGGGGCAGCCGGCAGGCCCATTTAAAGAAGAGCGCCGTCGGGCGCGTGGCCTCTCGCTCCTCCAGCACCCCGGCCTAACTCCTGCTCTCCCGGCGAGGATCGAGCCGGCCGGGGCACCAGGGCTGCCTCCCACACCAGCTGCTGTCCAATCGGGGCAGCCGGCAGGCCCATTTAAAGAAGAGCGCCGTCGGGCGCGTGGCCTCTCGCTCCTCCAGCACCCCGGCCTAACTCCTGCTCTCCCGGCGAGGATCGAGCCGGCCGGGGCACCAGGACTGCCTCCCACACCAGCTGCTGTCCAATCGGGGCAGCCGGCAGGCCCATTTAAAGAAGAGCGCCGTCGGGCGCGTGGCCTCTCGCTCCTCCAGCACCCCGGCCTAACTCCTGCTCTCCCGGCGAGGATCGAGCCGGCCGGGGCACCAGGGCTGCCTCCCACACCAGCTGCTGTCCAATCGGGGCAGCCGGCAGGCCCATTTAAAGAAGAGCGCCGTCGGGCGCGTGGCCTCTCGCTCCTCCAGCACCCCGGCCTAACTCCTGCTCTCCCGGCGAGGATCGAGCCGGCCGGGGCACCAGGACTGCCTCCCACACCAGCTGCTGTCCAATCGGGGCAGCCGGCAGGCCCATTTAAAGAAGAGCGCCGTCGGGCGCGTGGCCTCTCGCTCCTCCAGCACCCCGGCCTAACTCCTGCTCTCCCGGCGAGGATCGAGCCGGCCGGGGCACCAGGACTGCCTCCCACACCAGCTGCTGTCCAATCGGGGCAGCCGGCAGGCCCATTTAAAGAAGAGCGCCGTCGGGCGCGTGGCCTCTCGCTCCTCCAGCACCCCGGCCTAACTCCTGCTCTCCCGGCGAGGATCGAGCCGGCCGGGGCACCAGGACTGCCTCCCACACCAGCTGCTGTCCAATCGGGGCAGCCGGCAGGCCCATTTAAAGAAGAGCGCTGTCAGGCGCGCCCGCGCCCGGCGGGCCCGCGCCTGAGGGCCTCGCCAGAGGGCCCTTTGGCACGGCCCTTAGGCAAAGGCCCACATTGTGAAACCAGCAACCCTTCCTCAAGTTCCGTCTGTGCACCGAGACGCCAGTGAAACCCACGAAGAACCCGTACACAGGTTTGCAAATATCCCAACAGCCTGAATGTGCTCTCACACCCACCCCTGCCAGGACTGCAACGACGTCCCCCAGGATTGAGCTTGCTCCCACCTTCATCCAGATGATCTGTCCATCACCGCAAGTATTCTACCCATAAATGAACTGATTGTCTAAACTAGAACTGATTGTCCTTGATACTACCAGCATATGTAATCACACTGTTCTCAGTAGCCATTACCTCTCTCTCTTACTATACTGTTGTCAGTAGCCATTACCTTACTATACTGTTGTCAGTAGCCATTACCTCTCTCATATTATACTGTGGTCAGTAATTGATACCTATCTTTCTTATTATACTGTTGTCAGTTATAATACTGTTGTCAGTAGCCATTACCTCCCTCTCTTATTATACTGTTGTCAGTAGCCATTACCTCACAACCATAGTACTGTCTTCATGCAGTTAATTTATTATCCAACTTGCAATCACTGTACTGTTACACTTAATTTATCCCAGTTGCTGCTGTTCCATATCCCCCTGCACCTTTGTCAACTTGTTATTTTCTTCACAGTTATATATTCTGCTTGTAGTAGCAAAGTTACCCGATCCAAATTCTCTGGCTGCACTTTATTAATCTACAATGTACAAAATCCTGTTCTTATTCTCTACCCTCCTAACCCTTGGTCTCCCTTGCATTTCAAATGCTTTCCACCATGATTCCAACCATATACCAATACTACACACCCATGGAAGGAGATGGTCTGAATTCCCCCACCACACCACAACAAAAAACAACCGTACACCCCACTCTCACCTACTTCACATTCCCCTCCAAAACATCAAAAAGACAAAAGCCGAGAAGCAGCATCATCAGCGCCGACTGAAATGTGCACTGATAAATGCCAGATCAGTAAAATCAAAATGGCCTGCTACCATTGACCTGATTCCGCTATACAATCTTGACATCCTAATGATCACGGAGACATGGCTATCTGACTGCGACAACGCCCTATTGAATCAGATGCTGCCACCTGGATTTGATTTATACACATGCCACAGGACCATCCAGAGAGGAGGCGGGACGCTCATCCTTGCAAAAGCTGATCTACACTTCAAACTATGCAACTCCTCTAGCTCAGCCCATCTTGATTCCCTCACCATAGCTAATGAGCTATGCACAATTAACCTTTTCTATCGGGCACCCACCCCTTTACCAGATGACCTCCCAACAATAATTGAGCTTGCCTGCATGTCGTCCTCCTCACGCTCCCCAACTTGGTTGGTAGGCGATTTCAACCTCCCGTCTCTTCATGATAGCCACTCAACGGCATTCCTAAACGCCTTAGAGGATCTAGGCTACAAACAACATGTCGACTCCCCCACACACTCTAAGGGAGGTAAACTGGACCTCATCTTTGCCCCCCATTTCAACGACTCAACTGCCCAAGACCTTGCACTGTATATATCACCTGTGCCTTGGTCAGATCACAACCTCCTTAGATTCATTATACCCTTTAATACATCCTACAAGAGCCAAATGTCATCAAACATTTCTGATACCCATACTGCCCGCTTCCGTCCATTCAACCGGAGCGTAGTCCTGGAAAATCTTCTGCCACTTATGACCAACACGTCTCTAAACCTAGATGATCTCATCTCCAAATGGGACGAGAACCTTCGAGCTGCCTCCTGTCCATCCCACACTGAAAAGAGAACAAGGAAACGGGAACACGCACCATGGTTCTCTTCTGACCTTCGCTCATCTCTCCACCACCTGCGCAAACTTGAGAGACGGTGGCGACGATCACACTCCTCAGAATCACTTGATACATACAACTCTTACCTAATAACCCACCGTCGAAAGATAACACAGAGCAGGAAACTCTACCACACAGATTTATTGAAACGTTCCATCAATAAACCACAAGCCCTATTCAGAATAGTAAAATCCATAACAGGCGAACCGGTCTCCGCCCAACCCTCAATGCCTCAACCACAGGACTTTGCAAACTACTTGCAATCAAAGATGATTAAGACCAACATAAACATGTGTAGCAGTACATCACCCATACCGTCTAAGACACCCCTAGCAACTCCACTATGTAATTTCACTGTGGTCTCAAATAGAGAGATGGAGAACATTGTCGCCTCTATCAATCCCAGCACAGCACCCAACGACCCCTGTCCAGCCAGTTGGATCAAAGAGCTGCGTCATGACCTAAGCCAAATCCTGTGCAATATATTGAACCAGTCTTTTCTAACAGGCTCGTTCCCACAGCGCCTGAAAAACACCTCCATCAAGCCCCTACTAAAAAATAGCAGACTTGACCCGTCCAAAGTCGAATCTTTTAGGCCAATCTCGAGCATCCCCCAGCTTGCAAAAATCATAGAAAAAGCTGCTCAACAACAACTCCAGCACCATATTGACACTGAAGCTCCACTGGACCCGTCACAACACGGCTTCAGGGAAGCGCATGGCATCGACACAGTCCTCACAACCCTATTCAACGAATTGGTCACTGGTATGGACAGCATCCAACAAGGATTTGTCCTCATCTTCCTGGACATCTCCGCCGCCTTTGACTCTGTGAATCATGACATACTTCTACAACGCCTGAAGGAAAAGGGGATTCAAGACACAGCACTTGAATGGTGTAAATCCTACCTATCCAACAGGTGGCAACAAGTAAAAACAGGTCATACATCCTCGGAAACCATTCCTGCAGTCTCAGGGGGTACCTCAAGGATCGTCCTTATCGGCATTAATGTTCAATATATATATGCAGCCGATATGTGATTTGATCCGATCTTTCAACGTACGATGCCTGGCTTACGCAGACGACATCCTCCTCTACATGCCGTTCAAAATTGACCAACCGATGTTCTCCCCAATAATCAATTGTTTCGGAGCTGTAGCTGATTGGCTGCTGACACAAAACCTTCGGATCAATCATAGTAAAACTGATGTCCTTTTTGTTACGAAGAACCGTAAATTCACACCCCCCCCATCGCTACTTGTCAACAATGTAGAATTGAAGTCCAAACCTACAATCAGATATCTTGGCATCACATTGGACCAGCACCTAGATATGACCACACATGTGAAGAACGTTACAAAGTCTATATATCACAAGATCAAAACGTTACGTCACCTCCGCCCCCTACTGGAATCCAGTGACTACCGGACAACCTTTCAGGCATTAGTCCTCCCACACCTGGACTTTGCAAACATCGTCCTGCACGGCCTGCCTCAATCAACTTTAAATCCGCTCCGCCTAGCTATGAATGCCGCCGCAAGAGTTCTCTCTGGATCATCAAGAACTGACCACATAACACCAATCATGAAAAATCTGCATTGGCTGCCGTTACATGCCAGACTCCAATATAAGTCACTAGTCCTTACTTTCAAAGCCCTGAATAACTACCCACCTACACCAATTAGCAAACTAATCCACAGCACCCTGGAAAACAGAGACAGGAGATCCACTTCAATGAACACCTTAATAGTCCCCAAGATGATGACGTCATGTACTAAGACCACTTCCAACAGGGCTTTCTCTATATTCGCTCCCCTAAATTGGAATGCCCTTCCACATGAAATCCGTGGCATCAAAAGCTTAATCCTATTCCGAAAAGCTCTGAAACACCACCTATTCACAATATACTACCCTGACACCCACACATCGGGTAAACTTCCCTCATGTCTCAGCTACCATAGCACCTTATTACAACCAGAAAATGGTTAGACTATACTACTGCCCACCCACCACTTTTACTCCTGTCCCTCCCTCACGAAATGAAGATGATACCAAATTGGCTTAGAATATTGGTGACAATACTAATTTAACATGTAAATAGTTACCCTGTAAATAGTTACCCCGGTTATCCTATGTTTTTTTTCCCTGTTCTATGTAAAACTCAATGTTGCTTGTATGCATTGTAGTATGTTTTGTTCGATGTACACCGCGCTGATTGTAATAGCGCGGTATAGAAGAAATGTTAAATAAATAAATAAATAAATAAAATTCAATATTTCTACTGAGTTCTTTCTTACAATAGCAGCATGTTGGGGGATGTGCAATCCTATATGCCTCTCCACAGGCCTCATTTACAGGTCAAGCTAGCCATGCTGGCCTGCCTATGTCAGACACCATGGGTCACAGGCCTATACCTGCCACACTATTAGCCAGCCAGCTTTCTGTATTAAGCCAAGAGCCAGCTTATGGAAAAGCCTTTAACCAGGAAGGAGTTAATGTGTTGGAGCTGATACAAAGGTTATTACAGAACCAGGAAGTAATTAGCAAAGAAAAGTATTCTGTTAACCGAGAAGCAGCACAGCTGTGTGGTGATGAGGACTCAGACCTCTCGGGTTCCGTTTGTGAATCAATGGAACTTGGGGAAGATGTTCCATTAACTGATCCAGAGGAATTCATGCAGTGTGATTTATCTCAGGTAGTCAAGTGAAAAACTATCCTTTATATCTGCTGAAAAGAGGTACAGTTTGTTTGGCTTGCCTAACCTTTTATAGAGCCTGAGTGTTTTTATCAGAGTGTTTGCTACAGGGAATGAGACACGAGCAGGGCCGGATTTAGCTATACGCCATGTACGCCATGGCGTAGGGCCCACAGCTGCAAAGGGCCCACAAAAATTGAACTAGTTAGGCTTTTTTTTTTTAATAAAATAAAAAAAAACCTGCTGGCTGCCGCCGCGGGGCCCCCTCTGCTGCCGCGGCAGCATGGACTGACCCGCGGGGGCCCCCTCTGTAAGCTCGGTCCCTCCCTCCGTGCCTCCGTGTCTCCCTCCGTGCAGGCTGTGAGAGACGCGAAGGCAGACTGTCTCCTTCGCGTCTCTGTTAAGCCCGCAGGGGCTGATGGGAAATTTCCCATCAGCCCCTGCGGGCTTAACAGAGACGGGAAGGCAGAAGGAGACAGTCTGCCTTCGCGTCTCTAACAGCCTGCACGGAGGGAGACACGGAGGCACGGAGGGAGGGACCGAGCTTACAGAGGGGGCCCCCGCGGGTCAGTCCATGCTGCCGCGGCAGCAGAGGGGGCCCCGCGGCGTCAGCCAGCAGGTTTTTTTTTTTAAATTAAATTTTACTTTAGGCCGGGGGAGGGGGAGGGGGTAGGACTGGTAATTGGGGGGGGCTGGGACTGGGGCTGGAAATGGGTTGGGACTGGGACTGGAAATGGGCTGGGACTGGGACTGGAAATGGGTTGGGGGGATTAAGGCTGGAGGTGGGCTGATGAGGTTAGGACTGGTAATGGGCTGTGGGCTGTTGGGGGGGGGTTAGAACTGGTAATGGGCTTTGGGGGGGTTAAGACTGGTAATGGGCTGTGGGCTGATGGGGGCTGTCTGGTAATGGGCTATGGGGGGGGGCTAGGACTGGAAATGGGCTGGGGGGGGGTTAAGACTGGAGGTGGGCTGATGGGGTTAGGACTGGTAATGGGCTGATGAGCGGTGTTAAGAACTGGAAAACGGGTATGGGGGGGTTTAGACTGGAAATGGGCTGTGGGCTGATGGGGGCTGTCTGGTAAGGGGCTATGGGGGGGTTAGGACTGGAACTGGGCTGGGGGGTTAAGACTGGAGGTGGGCTGATGGGGTTAGGACTGATAATGGGCTGTTGGGGGGGTTTAGAACTGGTAATGGGCTTTGGGGGGGGTTAAGACTGGTAATGGGCTGTGGGCTGATGGGGGCTGTCTGGTAATGGGCTATGGGGGGGGTTAGGACTGGAAATGGGCTGGGGGGGTTAAGACTGGAGGTGGGCTGATGGGGTTAGGACTGGTAATGGGCTGTGGGCTGATGGGCTGATGGGGGGGGGTTAGGACTGGCAATGGGCTATGGGGGGCTGACTGGAAATGGGTTGATGGGGTTAGGACTGGAAGTGGGCTGATGGGGGGTTAGGACTGGTAATGGGTTATAGGGGGGGCTTAAACTGAAAATGGGGTGATGGGGGGTTAGGACTGGTATTGGGTTTGGGGGGTTGCTAGGACTGGAAATGGGCTGATGGGTGGCTAGGACTGGAAATGGGCTGATGCAGGGACTAGAAGGGAATGGATGCTGGGTGAGGCTGGAACTAGAAGGGAGCTGATGTTGGGGGAGGATTAGAATGGGATGGGGCTGGAAGAGTAAAATGGAGAAGGGAAAAATATTTTGTGTGGGAGGGATAAAAAAATCTACAATTGGCCGGGTATTGGGAGAGTAAGTGGGGATTGAGGATGGAGGGGTAAAATTTGAGTGGATGAAATAGGAATGAGGAAAGAGCAAAAGGAGAAAGATTAGTATGTTAAAGCAGATGTAGAGAGAGAATGGAAAAAAACTAGAAGAGAGAAGAAAGGACAAATGGACAGCAGACGATGGAGAGTTAGCAGAAGACATGAAGAAACCAGAAGAAAGTGGCTGGAGCAATTGCAGCTGAAAAAAATGCACAAAAGGTAGAAAAATATCTCTTTATTTTGAATTTATTAATTGGAATATGTCAGCTCTGGTAAATGTGCATCATTAACGTCTGCGCTTTGTTTAGTACAAGAGCAAATTAATGTATAGTTTTATTTCTACAGTGTTGTACATTCCAAGTTTGACTTTTGGGATTCCCAGTTTAATTATTGTCTTCCTGTTTCTAAAATGTGATTACTTGTTTGGTGATGGTCTATGTTCTGCATGTGTAACTGAGCTGAGGTGTTCTGTTTATATAATTCCTATTTGACATTGCCACTTGTTCTCTTTCCCCAGTAGGTCATGTATTGTTGTTCTCTGAAATGTATTGGTTTAATATTTGCAGTGTTGCCTTTTGATTGGTAGAGTATGGTGCTTTGTGAGTCCTGGTAGTGCTGTTAGGATACGGCGGGTTTGCTATGGGTTCTAAATGGGCAGTGTTTGTAGTAGTTCCTAATGTGTCTGGCAGTTGGCACTGGATTATAGTAATGTAGAAATCTTTTAGTCTTTCTTTATCCATACACTCATTAAGAGGCACGTTTACTAAAAGTTAGTATATGGTAACATTATGCAAATATTTATGCAAATGAGGCCCCTTATGCAAATGAGGCCCACACCCCCCTTGGGCCTCCCCTGCTGGGGGCCCACAATTTTTGTTGGCATAGGGCCTCACTCAAGGTAAATCCGGCCCTGGACACGAGCATGGCTAACGTTTAGAGTCTCATGTGCTCTGATTAAGAACCAGGAATAAGCTCTGGAATTTGTAAAAAGAAAAGGTTACATTCTGAGAAGAGTTTTCATTTGCATTGAACAAGTGAATGGACATTTATGTTTGAGCATTTTTGAGAAAAAGCCTTATATGCCAAAAGAAGGTTTTTCTGTTGCTGAAGAAAGCAGTTTTTGTTTCCTATCTTGCATTTTTGTTACTCAAAGTTATTCATGTCATGCCAAGCTTCTTGTTGAAGTTCTCTATGCCAAGGGAGGCTTAAAATAAAAAAATATTCCTGTTTGCTTTCAATCTCAGCTCAAGCTTTTTGCTACACAACTACATGTGCTCTGAACTACGACTCCCAGAAGCCCCTGCTTTGGGAAGTCATCTTTGAAAGTAATTATCACACCCCTACCTAACGTCAGGCAGCCGCCTAGGCGGACTAGGGGGCGTGACAGTACCTAGCAGTTTCCCCAAGGGACACAGGGTCCACAATGCTTGTATTGGTTCAAGCATTGATATCCTGGGTCCCTTCTTAATAATGGTTTATGGACCTTTCCTCCAGGAACTTGTCCAAACCTTTTTTAAACCCAGCTACACTAACAGCCTTTACTACATCCTCCGGTAACAAATTCCAGAGATTGATTACACGTTGAGTGAAAAAATATTTTCTTTTATTAGTCTTAAATAGTTTACCCTGTAGCTTCATTGCATGTCCCCTAGTCTTTCTATATTCTGATAAGGTAAACAATCGATCTACGTTTACCCGTTCCACTCCGCTCATTAATTTATAGACTTCTATCATATCTCCCCTCAGCCGTCTCTTTTCCAGGTTAAAGAGCCCTAACCTTTTTAGCCTTTCTTCATAGGAGTATCCTTCCATCCCCTTTACCATTTTGGTGGCTCTTCTCTGAACCTTTTCTAATAACTCTATATCCTTTTTAAGATACGGCGACCAGAATTGCACACAATATTCAAGGTGCGGTCTCACCATGGAACGATATAGAGGCATTATAATATCCTTTGTTTTATTTTCCATTCCTTTCCTTATCATACCTAGCATTCTATTTGCTCTCTTGGCCGCCGCTGCACACTGGGCCGAGGGTTTTAACATGGTATCCACAATGACGCCTAAATCTTTTTCCTGGGTGGTGGTTCCTAATGTGGAACCTTGCATCGTGTAACCATAGTTTGGGTTGTTCTTCCCTAGGTGCATAACCTTGCACTTGTCCACATTAAATTTCATCTGCCATTTTGATGCCCAGTCTTCCAATTTATCAAGATCCTCTTGCAATTTTCCACAATCCTCTTGGGTTTTAACAACTTTAAATAGTTTTGTGTCATCTGCAAATTTGATAACCTCACTCGTTATTCCACTTTCCAGGTCATTTATGAATATGTCAAAAAGCAGCGGACCCAGCACAGATCCCTGGGGTACACCACTATTCACCTTTCTCCATTGGGAAAATTGGCCATTTAGCCCTACCCTCTGCTTTCTATCTTTTAACCAGTTCCTGATCCACAATAGTACACTGCCTCCTATCCCATGACTCTTTAGTTTTGCCAAAAGTCTCTCATGAGGGACCTTGTCAAAGGCTTTCTGAAAGTCCAGATACACAATATCAACCGACTCACCTTTGTCCACCTGATTATTCACTCCTTCAAAAAATATAACAGATTAGTAAGACAAGATCTTCCTTGTCTAAAGCCATGTTGGCTGTCTCTCATTAGTTCATGACTATCTACATGCTGAGTAATTTTATTCTTTATGATGGTTTCTATCATTTTTCCCGGTATTGACGTCAGGCTCACCGGTCTGTAGTTTCCCGGATCACCCCTGGAACCCTTTTTAAAAATTGGTGTTACATTGGCGATCCTCCAATCTTCAGGTATTAGAGATGATTTTAATGATAGTTCACAGATTACTAATAGCAGGTCTGCAATCTCATATTTCAGTTCTTTCAATACCCTTGGATGTATACCATCCGGCCCAGGAGATTTGCTACTCTTCAGCTTATCTAATAGTTGTAATACATCTTCTCGATGTATCGATATTTCCTTCAATTCTTCTGCACCTTTAAATACCACTTCAGTCATGGGTAACATCCCTACATCTTCCTCAGTAAAGACTGAAGCAAAGAATTTGTTCAGTCTCTCCGCTATCGCCTTGTCGCCTCTTAGTGCTCCTTTAACCCCTTTATCATCTAATGGACCAACTGACTCTCTCACAGGTTTTTTGCTACGAATGTACTTGAAAAGGTCTTTACTTCGCATTTTTGCTTCCGCAGCAAGCTTCTTCTCAAATTCTCCCTTTGCCTGCCTTATCAATGCCTTGCATTTGACTTGCCAGTGCTTGTGCTGTTTCCAGGTTTCGTCGTTTGGCTCTTTTTTCCATTTCCTGAAAGATGCTTTTTTGGCAACAACAGCCTCTCTGACCTCAACTTTAAACCATGCTGGCAGTTTTTGGACTTCTTTCCACTTTTCTTAAAGCGTGGAATACAGCTGGTCTGGGCTTCCAAGATAGTATTTTTCAACAACAGCCAAGCCTGATGTACGTCTTTAACCTTTGCAACTGCTCCTTTTAGTTTTTTCTTGACTGTTTTCCTCATTTTATCATAGTCTCCCTTTCGAAAGTTAAAAGGTAGTACTGTGGATTTCCTTACTATCCCTCTTCCACTAATTAAATCAAAGGCGATCATGCTATGATCAAAGGCTATGATCAATTGTTTTTAATTGACTGGATACCCTCATTATGGAGTTTCAATACCCTATTTATGGTTAGAAACATCAGCTGTACTGATTCGTTGATTCTTTTATACCGGCAATATTTTTTTCCTTCTAATCTTAAGATTATATGACTCTTTGCTATTATGATCGGAATGTAGACATTGATCAATTTTGGCTTGCACTTTCATTTTTGAGTTTGAGTTTGGTCCCACTACATCCAGTCAGCCATGGAGGCAAGAATTGTTCTCCTTATGCTAGGTAGTACACTCCTGACTAGCGATTCATGCCGCCCCAAGTTTTTCCAGTTGCGATCTTTTAATGTTTTTTTTTATTCCTTTTAATCCTTCTGACATCTGGCTCTGACACATTGCCCTTTCTGTTCAGTGTTTTGATGATAGGTACACTGATTTTAGATATTTGCCCTTTGAGGATCACAAACGCTTTTAACTTTCAGGAGTAGACTTATCCAGCTATCTCAACTGGCATGTTTTAAACAATATAGTACTTACTACCCAAGACTATGACGTAACATTGCTTTTCCTACTTTTGCCCTATTATTTACAGATTAACAGTTTACCTTGTAGATTACTAGATTTCCCAAGGAATCCCACAGAGTGCTTTAGTTAGTATTGATTTACATATTTATTTATTTATTTATTTATTTAGCCGTGCTTATATACCGCTTTTCACTGGGTCAAAGTGGTTTACAAAAAACAAGGGGAGGGGATACAATGAACAGGGCTATTTGTATCACCGGGGGGGGGGGGGGGTATAACATATTTACATTCTTGATTTGGTGTGTATGAGGGATATCAGTCATGATTAAGGGGCTTGTTTACAAAGCCGTGGTAGCGATTCGCGATCGTTATCGGAGCCGCGGCCCCATTGAAATCAATGGGGCCGCGGTTCCGATAACGATCGCGAACCGCTACCGCGGCTTTGTAAACAAGCCCCTAAATTTCAGTCTCTCTCTGCAGTTCAGATATATTTACATTTCAGGCTCTCTCTGCTGTCCCAATCCGCCTTGGGGAATTTCACTGGGTGCTGTTCTGCGCCGATCCTAGGTGCTCCCAAAAGAGGAGGGGTTTTATCTGTTTTCAATATGATGCTACCTCTTGTCCTCATCATCTCTCTTTTTTGCCTCATATTTGGGTCCTTATATATGGTATCACACTCATTATTACTTGTATTCACTCGTACTCTACCTTATGTTTTATGATTTTAATATTTTATTATGTTTTATCTATTTATTTATTTAATTACTCAATTGTTATAATTGTTATAAGTGAGTTAATAACCATTTGTTGTTTAACTGTTTTATCTTTTGAAGATGTATACCCCCTGAAGAAGGCAGCAGCCAAAACGCGTAGGTTTTTTTTTTTTTTTTTTTAACAATAAAGCACTTTGTGACTCCCACATGCCACTCGCCCTTTGTGATTTTCTGTTACATACTGTGAGGGCATCGGCTCTTTTTGCGTCCCACCAAGCAGACTATATCCATCTGAGTGGCAGACTGCATCGCCTTCACCCACAGTTGAGCTGACATTCTTCTGGAGCACCGAATCACGGCGCACAATGTCCGGGTGATGGCGACGTCGGTCGGGAGTCTCTGATCAGTACCCACGGCAGACATCTGCTGGGCCACCACCTAGTCCTCCGTTCACACGTTTGCAGCCCACTATTGCTTGGAGAGGGAGTCCCAACAGGATAGTGCCTTCAGCCAGACTGTACTCTGTAACCTCTTCGGAATTTAGGCAACTCTTGCCCTCCGACCCTTCTTGTTCAGGCTACCGGAGCCATGGTTCTACCTGGATACTGGGGTCCTCCGAGTCTGTCAGTGGATTTGCCTGAGGCTGCTCATGGCCGGGCTGTGCCTTTTTCAAACCAGTCCTCAGCAGCCTGGAGCTAGGGAGTCCTGCTTGCTCCTGAAGAAATCATAGTTACCTGTAACAGATGTTCTCCAGGGACAGCAGAAATCAGTCTTCACAACCCTACCTCCTCCCCTTGGAGTTGCTGTTCATTTTGGCCATCTTCTTGGTTGGGCTTTAGCTACAGCACCTGACTGAGCAAGATGGCACCCTTGGTAGCATTGCCAAAAGGCTTTTCTTTGAAAGCTGGGGAGATGCTTTTGCAAGGGCTCCAGGTATCTGAAAGGATTACCTCCTTCATCTGGACCAGATGCCCCCACCCTTCTTTCTAGGGGAGCCTCTTCGGACTCCCCTGCACCAGGCCCTGCTACTGCAGGAACTTGCAGGCCTTCTCAGGGACAGGGTTGTCAAGCCAGTATTACCCCACTCAAGGGGAATGGGGTTCTATTACAGGGACGTTTTAGTCCCAAAGAGAACAGGAGGCCTAAGGCCCATCCTGGACCTGAGAAACCTGAACAATTCCCTGGTGTGGGAGAAATTCAAAATGCTCTCACTTGGAACACTGCTGCCCTACCTCCAGCAGGGAAATTGGCTATGCTCCTTGGACCTAAAGGAGCCTTATATTCACATCCTTATTCATCCCAATCACAGGCAGTACCTAAGTTTCATGGTCAGGGGTGATGACTACCAATACAGGGTACTCCCCTTTGGCCTGGCCTCCGCTCCAAGAGTCTTCACCAAATGCCTGGCAGTGGTGGCCACCTATCTCCCTCTCCAAGGGGCCTTTGTCTTTCCATACCTGGATGACTGGCTGATAAAAGGGGACACTGCCTCAGAGGTACAACAGGCCACAGCCCACACCATCTAGGTCCTACAAAATTTGGTGCTTCTGGTATACCACCCCAAATCCCACCTCACTCCAACACAGGGCCTGGAGTTCATAGGGGCTCACTTGAACACCCTCCAAGCCAGGGCCTTCCTCCTCCTGGACAGGGCAGATCACCTCAGAGCCCTGGTGACCGAGGTAAAGCACAGTTACACCGTATCGGCGCAGTCCATGCTACACCTGCTTGGCCAAATGGCTTCTATGGTCCACGTGGTTCCCATCGCCTGCCTCCACATAAGGACAGCTCAGTGGTGCCTACACACTCAGTGGACTCAGGCCATGGGCAGGCTCTGGGACAGGGTCTCAGTGTCCCGGCAGCTAACAGAGTCACTCAGTTGGTGGCAGAATGCACATCACCTGCAGAAGGGTATGCTCTTTCAACAACCCAACCCCCAGAGGGTCCTCATTTTGGATGCCTCCCGAAGGGGCTGGGGTGCCCACTGCAAGGAACTACGCACACAGGGCACCTGGTCTCTCGAGGAAAGCCAGCAAAAGATCAACCTTCTGGAGCTAAGAGCCATCTTCCTGGCACTCAGGGCTTTCTGTCTCCATCTGCCGCACCAGTCTGTGCTAGTTCAAATGAACAACCAGGTCGCGATGTACTACCTGAACAAATCGGGGGCCCACTGCTCCTATGCAATCCATCAGGGTGATATACCTTCCAGGCTAGGAAAATGCCCTAGCGAACAGACTGAGAAGCTCCTCCAGCCTCACGAGTGGTGCCTAGATGCCAGTGTGATGCAGCGGCTGTTCTGACTATGGGGAACCCCAAGTCTGGACCTCTTTGCCAGCCCAGCCAATGTTCAATTGCCCTGCTTCTTTTGTCCCCATCCACACCCATCCCAGATAGCGACAGGTGCCTTCCTCATCGTGTGGTCAGAGGACCTGCTGTATGCCTTCCTTCCCTCACCATTAATCGGGCGGACCCTTTTCAAGGTCCAGCGGGACAGGGCTTCCATGATCCTGGTGGCCCAGACAGCACTGGCTTCCCCTGTTACTCTGCCTCTCGCCGGAGCTCCCGTTCTCTCTGGTGAACTCCCTGGGACTAGTGACCCAGAAGGAGGGCTCGATCCTCCACCCTAACCTGGGGTCCCTCTCGCTAACAGTATGGTGGCTGAACAGGTTGCCCTAGTGCGCTTCAACCTCCCCAGGGAGGTGGAGGAAGTCTCCTGGCCTCTTGTAAAGACTCTAGGAGACGAGCCTACGCCTTCAAGTGGCGCAGGTTTTCAGTATGGTGCACAGAGCAATGGATTGACCCATTCTCCTGCCAGGTGCACATGGTTCTCCAGTACTTGCTCCACCTCTCGCAGACAAGACTTAAGTCCAACTCCATGAAGTACTCCAGAGTGATCTCTGCGCATCATTACTCCATAGAGGGCAGGCCTCTCGCTGGTCAGTCCCTCATCACCTGATTTATGCGGGGCTTGCTGCTCTCCAAACCTCCCATCCAGCCACTTTGGTGGAATGGGATCTCAATGTGGTTCTGACCCAGCTTACCAAGCTGCCCTTTGAAAACTTAGATGCCGCAGATGGCAGGTAGCCATCTTGGCAGGTTGCCTTCCTAGTAGCGCTCACCTCTGCTCGCAGGGTCAGTGAGCTTCAGGCCTTGGTAGCCAAGCCCCACCCTACACCCAGGGCCGGCCTGTCCATTGAGCAAGAATGTTGTTTGCACAGGGCCCCGCGTTTCAGTGGGCCCCGCGCAAACAACATTCTGCATCAGCCCATAGATTTAAAAAAAAAAACCTGGCTACTGCCGCCACTGCCGCCGTGGCAGCAGCAGAATCAAGCATCCTGCGGGGGCCCCCCCCTGCTCGGCAGAGCCCTCCCGGCATCAGCTCTATCAGCGGCGGCTTTCAGAGCCACGAAGAGAGAGTTTCTCTCTAACGGCTCTGTTAAACCCGCCGCGGCTGATGGGACTTCCTGTTTACCATCAGCCCCGGCGGGCTTAACAGAACCATGAGAAAGGGAAACTCTCCCTTCGCAGCTCTGAAAAGCCCGCGCTTTGAGAGCTGATGCCAGGAGGGCTCTGCCGGGAAGGGGGGTCCTGCGGGATGCTTGATTCTGCCGCTGCTATGATGGCAGCGGCAGCCAGTTTGTTTGGCGTTTTTTTAAATCTATGGGCTGATGGGGGGGAGGGGGGTTAGGACTGGTAATGGGCTATGGGGGGGCTAATACTGGAAGTGGGCTGATGGGGGGGTAAGGACTAGTAATGGACTGATGGGGGGGTTAGGACTGGAAATGGACTGATGGGGGGGTTAGGACTGGAGGTGGGATGATGGGGGGGTTAGGACTGGTAATGGGCTATGGGGGGCTAAGACTGGAAATGGGCTGATGTGGAGTTAGGACTGGAAGTGACCTGATTTGGGGGGGGGGGTTAGCACTGGTAATGGGCTATGGGGGGGGGCTAGGACAGGTAATGGACTGGGGGGGGGGTTGCTAGGACTGGAAATGGGCTGAGTGGAAGGGGGGGCTTGAACTGCAAATAGCTGATGGGGACGGGGGCTTGGAATGGAAATGGGCTGAGTGGAAGGGGGGCTTGAACTGCAAATAGCTGAGGGGGACGGGGCCTTGGACTGGAAATGGGCTGAGTGGAAGGTGGGCTTGAACTGCAAATAGCTGATGGGGAGGGGGGCTTGGAATGGAAATGGGCTGTGAGGGGAGGGAGCTAGGACTGGAAATGGGCTGAGTGGGGGGGGGGAGCTAGGACAGGAAATGGGCTGATGGAGGGGCTAGTATAGGACTGGAAGTGGGCTATTGGGGGATGCTAAGATTGGAAATGGGCTGTGGTGGGGGCTTGGATTGAAATGGACTCATGGAGGTTCTAGAATTGGAAGTGGGCTCATGGGGGGCTTGGATTGGAAATGGACTGAGTGGAGGGGAGCTAGGATTTGACATG
This sequence comes from Ichthyophis bannanicus, assembly GCA_033557465.1. Lineage (NCBI taxonomy): Eukaryota > Metazoa > Chordata > Amphibia > Gymnophiona > Ichthyophiidae > Ichthyophis > Ichthyophis bannanicus. The sequence goes on from CM066032.1 coordinate 345,607,089, forward strand.
GGCTGATGGGGCTAGGAAAGGACTAGAAATGGGCTGATGGGGGGCTGAGATTGGAAATGAGCTGATGGAGGGACTCGGATAGGACTGGAAATGGATGGGGGAGCTAGGACTGGAAATGGGCTGATGGTGTGGTAGGATAGGATTGGAAATGGGCTGATGCGGGGACTAGAAGGGAGCGGATGCTGGGTAGGGCTGGAACTAGAAGGGAGCTGTTTTTGGGGGAGGATTAGAATGGAATGGAGCTGGGAGAGTGAAATGGAGAGGGGAAAAATATTTTGTGAGGGAGGGAAGACAAATCTACAATTGGCAGGGTATTGGGAGAGTAAGTGGGGATTGAGGATGGAGGGGTAAAATTTGAGTGGATGAAATAGGAATGAGGAAAGAGCAAAAGGAGAAAGATTAGTATGTTAAAGCAGATGTAGAGAGAGAATGGAAAAAAGAACTAGAAGAGAGAAGAAAGGACAAATGGACAGCAGACGATGGAGAGTTAGCAGAAGACACAAAGAAACCAGAAGTAAGTGGCTGGAACAATTGCAACTGAAAAAAAATGCACAAAAGGTATAAAAATATTTCTTTATTTTGAATTTATTAAATGGAATATGTCAGCTCTGGGAAATGTGCATCATTAACGTCTGCGCTTTGTTTAGTACAAGAGGAAATTAATTTATAGTTTTATTTGTATAGTGTTGTTGTACATTCCAAGTTTGGCTTTTGGGGTTCCCAGTTTAATTATTGTCTTCCTGTTTCTAAATTGTGATTCCTTGTTTGGTGATGGTCTATGTTCTGCATGTGTAACTGAGCTGAGGTATTCTGTTTATGTAATTCCTATTTGACATTGCCACTTGTTCTCTTTCCCCAGTAGGTCATGTATTGTTGTTCTCTGAAATGTATTGGTTCAATATTTGCAGTGTTGCCTTTTGATAAGTAGAGTATGGTGCTTTGTGAGTCCTGGTAGTGCTGTTAGGATACAGTGGGTTTGCTATGGGTTCTAAATGGGCAGTGTTTGTAGTAGTTCCTAATGTGCCTGGCAGTTGGCACTGGATTATAGTAATGTAGAAATCTTTTAGTCTTTCTTTATCCATACACTGATTAAGAGGCATGTTTACTAAAAGTTAGTGTATGGTAACATTATGCATATATTTATGCAAATAAAGCCCCTTATGCAAATTAGGCTCCGCACCGAGTCTCCGCACATGGCTCCGCACCCCCTTTGGGCCGCCCCTGCCCACACCAGGTTCTACAAGAACAGGGTTCTCCGCACCCACCCTAAATTCCTTGTGAAGGTGGTGTCTGCTCCCCACCTTCTTTCCACGGCCTCACGCTGACAAGGCATTGGCCCTTCTTCACACTCTGGACTGAAAAAGAGCCCTGTCCTAAGTGCAACGTGCTCAGGGCCAATGCAAAGCCTCACAGCTTTTTGTCTCTTATGACACCGGTCGACTGGGGGAGGCTGTCACCAAGCAGACTGTTGCCTTCACCCATGACCAAGCTGGGCTGCCGTTGGAGTGCCGACTCACGGTGCACAATTTCTGGGCTATGGCAACTTCTGTAGTGAGCCTACGCTCTGTCCCTATGGCGGATATCTGCCGGGCCACCACCTGGTCTTCCGTTTACACTTTCTGTTCACTACTGCCTGGAGAGGGAGTCCTGACAGGACAGTGCCTTTGGTCAGGCCACACTCCCTAATCTGTTTGGGGTTTAGGCAACTCCTGCCCTCCAACCCTTCTTGTTCAAACTACCAGAGCCATGGTTCTTCCTGAACACTGGGGTCCTCAATGTCTGTCCTCAGATTCGCTTGTGGCTGCTCATGGCTGGGCCATACTTTTTTCTACTGGTTATTGGCAGCCTGTAGCTAGAGAGTCCCATATGTGAGGACTGACTTCCTGCTTGTTCTTGGAGAAAGCGTAGTTACTCACTTATAACAGGTGTGCTCCAGGGACAGCAGGAATTAGTTCTCACAACCCTCCCTCCTCCCTTGGAGTTGCTGTACAATATTGGCCATCTTCTTTTGTCGGTTTTAGCTATGTCATCTGACTGAGCAAGATGGCACCCTTGGGCAGGAAGGGGACCACGCATGCATGATGGTATCTCCCAAAGGCTTTCTTTGAAAGCTGGGTAGATGTTTCCGCAAGGGCTTTGTCAGCACCAACATCACCCACATATGAGGACTGATTCTTGCTGTCCCTGGAGAACACCTGTTTCAGGTGAGTAACTACGCTTTCTCTTTCACTCCAAGCCTGTATATCTACCTGCCTATCTGACATTGCTCCCTGGATGTTTCACCGCCATTTGAAATTGAACATGGCCAAAACTGAACTTCTTATTTTTCCCTCTAAACCCTCTTCCCCCTTCTCTATCTCTGTTGATAACACTCTTCTGCTTCCTGTTTCCTCAGCCCATAACCTTGGAGCCATTTTTAACTCCTCCCTCTCCTTCTCCACACATATCCATAGGTTAGCAAAACTGTCATTTCTTTCTCTACAACATTAACAAAATTTGCCCTTTCCATTCTGAACACACTACTAAAACAATCATTCACTCTTTAGTCACTTCTCAGCTAGACTATTGCAACCTCCTCTTTGCTGGTCTCCGGAGTCATCTTTCTCTTCTTCAGTCTGTTCAACACTCTGCTGCATGGCTAATCTTCCACCATCCCCAATATTTATTTATTTTTATTTATTTAACAGTTTTTATATACTGTCTTTCTACAATTCAAGACAGTTTACATGGAACATAACTGACAGTATTGTACAACTGTTTGCATAGAACAAGGTAACAGGTTACATAGGTAACATAAGAACTAAGGAACTAATGAGTTAATAAACTATTTACAATAAATTATTTACAATAATATGGATCATTTGTTTACATAAGAAGTAACTGTGGGTCACTAGGATATCAATTGGAGGGACTAGTGAGGAGGGTAGGAGTAGGGGGGAGGAACTAGGGTGGTAGGGAAAAGTGTTCGAGGAAGAGGTGGGTTTTTAATCTCTTTCGGAATTCTGCGTAGCTCACACAGTTACATAGGTCATGGGGAAGGGTATTCCATAGGGATGGGGCGTAGAGAGAGAAGGCCCTGTTGTTGGTAGATTGTTTAAAGTGTAATTTAGGGGGGGCGGAGCCTGATGTCCAGCGGGTAAGACGCTTCGCGCTGAAGCTCCCGAGAGGCCTACTCAGAATCCTGACTTAATACCTATACAAACTTACTATTTTGCTCCGAGCTTACCGGGGTACCTCGGGGGGGATGGCGGCCCATAAACCAGCGCGCTTGGACTTCGGGTCTCCTTCTTCTTCACACGGAAAACGCTCCAAAACAGAGGTGTCTTCCCCACAGAAGATGGTTCCATTTCGTGAAAACCCCGAAATGCACCTGGAGATTTTAGAGGAAATACGCGGCGTGAAGGAACTGGTGCAGTCCAATGGAGAAGCGCTTCGAGCCATGCGAGAAGACTTCGGAGTGCTCCAGGACCGACTTGAAAGTCTTTCATTACGGCAGGACAACATGGCGGGGGTCCTCGACTCGCACGCGGTGTGCTTGGGCAAACTGGACACGGCTGAGCGCCAGATACAGAATCTTCAAAAGGAGTTAGAAGATAGCAATAATCGAGCCCGTCGCAACAATGTGAGGCTCATTGGAATACCGGAGGGGGTGGAAGCAGGAGATATAAGAGAATTCCTGCTCAAAACTCTTCCCTCCTTGCTGAAGATCACTTTTCATAGAGAACTGGAAATCGATCGAGCACACCGTGTTCCTACCCACATGGCGCTCAACCGAACGACCCCCCGGCCTATTATCTTTCGATTACTACGATATCAACAAGTGGAACAAATTTTAAATGCTGCCCGGGCGAATCATCATTTGGAATTTGAAGGTCATAAAGTCTCCTTCTTCCCTGATTTGGCAAAGCCTACCGTTGACCGTCGGAAGAAACTCCTTGCTTTTCGCCCTCGACTTCAACAGCTACAGGCTCGCTTTGGCCTGTTGTATCCAGCGAAGCTCCGAGTGACTCTCCACAACCAAACCAGGACATTCGAAGATCCTGATCTACTATCAACATTTTTAGACTCCAAAGAAGCAGAGCAGATGCGCTAATCCAACAACTTGGACTTATTATCTGCCGGCTCTGTCCGCCATTTTGAAGGGCCCGACGCGGCGGTCATAGCCAAGCACAGAGACTACCTGGACTTTCTTTCTTTCTCTATATGACTTTTTGTTTTTTTGGTCTCCTATCCCTCCATGATGTGTGCCTCGGTCGGATTCGGAGCACGCATAGTTCTACAGGTTATATGTTTTTTCAATTTCGGCCTTCTCTGGGGTTTCTCCCCGCAGACACATGGTCGCCAGTAATTTCTGGGGTTCTGCTTCTTCTCTACCGCACCGCGGTTTTTCTTTTTTAATGTGGGGCGCTTCATTGTATTATATTAGCTTATTTTCTTTCATGTCATGTGTACAGTCAGATACAGTTAATGTGAGGGATATTGTGAAATTATGTGCGCTATCATGCTCAGAATTTTTAACTTTTCTGAATGGCCTTATGTAAAATCTTATCACTCAACGTAAAAGGCATCAATAGTCCAATCAAAAGAAAGAAAATCCTTAGCTATCTTAGCCATGAGCATGCTGATTTAGTGTTTCTTCAGGAAACGCATCTAAACTCTGCTGAAACACTGAAACTCAATGCTAAGCCATACATGGTGGCTGCCTATTCTCCCGCCGTTTCCAAACGGTGTGGGGTAGCCATTCTGGTTAAGAAGTCTTTGCAAGCTACTGTAATGGATACTAGCTCTGACAAGGAGGGTAGATGGGCCCGTGTACACCTTAAGGTTGGAGATAGTGAATTCACGTGTATTTGTATTTATGCCCCGAATGTGGACAACCCTGCTTACTATGCAAGTATTGCGCAGTTGGCACAGGCCTCTGCCAATACTCCATTAATACTTGGTGGTGATTTTAATCAAGTGTTAGACCCTTTGATAGATAGACAACCGCCTAGAACGAGTAGTCCACCCAAGAGTCTTGCTACCCTTACAGCTCTGATGCAAGATCTAGCGCTAGTAGATATATGGAGGCTGCTTCACCCCTCCGACTTAGAGTTCACCTTTTTTTCTGCCCCCCATCACTCACAATCTAGAATAGATTTCTTTCTCATTTCCAAAGCACTGATTTCTCAAGTGGACACGGCTAGGACTCATCCTCTCCATATTTCAGATCATGCTGCCATATCTTTATCATTACATGTCACTGCGCGAGACGATTCTCCCCGAGCTTGGTTTTTTGATAGATCCCTACTAGATCAAAAAGATTTTCAGGTTGATATAAAGGCCGCTATCCAAGATTATTTTCATTTTAACTCACCCCATGACACAGCGAGCTGGGCTTGGTGGGAGGGTTTTAAGGCATCTATCCGCGCAACTATAACTAGCTATCAAATTCGGCAGGGGAATCAAAGAAAGCAGCACTTACTGATTCTAGAGCAGCAGATACAAGCTGGGGAGCGTCTCCTCACGTCCCGTACTGACCCATGTATTTTACTCCGTTTACAACGCTTGCGTTTTCAATACAATCAGCTTTTGTATACTGCTGCTGCTAAAAATATTGAATCACAACAAGGGATATATTACCGGGAAAATAACCGTGCTGGCAAATTGTTAGCAAATGCCCTAAAAGGTCAAAAAGAAGCCAAGCGTGTTACCGCTCTCCGTAATCCGTCGGGGGGGGGCTTGGTCACTAAAGATACAGAAATCTTAGAACTCTTTCGTGATTTTTATACTCGGCTTTATCAATCTGAATGTGATTTTGAGCCAGAAGTATTTGAACGCTTACTTTCAGGGGTACAAAGACCGACCCTATCTGACGAAGATAGAGTGGCCATGGACAAACCATTCACTCTATCAGAAATTCATTCTGCTATCAAGAAATGTGCCACAGGTCGAGCTGCAGGCCCAGACGGTCTCCCTGCTGAATTCTACAAAACCTTTAACGCTGACTTAGCTCCAGTTTTGAAACTTTATTTTTCTGCTCTGGCCGAGGAGGGATCTCCTTCTGGGTCCTTTTCAATGGCAAATGTAGTAGTTTTTGAGAAAGAGGGGAGAGACCCGCAACTAACAGCTAATTATCGTCCAATTTCCCTCCTAAACGCGGACTATAAAATATTTGCCACCATTTTCTCCACCCGGCTCTCTGATAGGATGTCTACCTTAATACACCCAGATCAATGCGGTTTCATTCCCGGTAGATCAACTGCTGACAATGCTCGGACTCTATGTCATGTACTGACTGCCGCAGTTAATCTTGATCGCCCATTTGTTGGCCTCTCACTTGATGCTGAGAAGGCCTTTGATCGCTTAGAATGGCCCTTCCTGTTTGCAGCCCTCCGCTGGTACGGATTCGGAGAAGGTTTTCTCCGTTGTCTCCGCACCATGTATGCACAGCCTACAGCCAGTATCTGTGCTAATGCTTTAAAGTCTCAGCCATTTCCCCTTCAACGCGGTACTCGCCAGGGATGCCCACTGTCTCCACTTCTTTTCGATCTTGCACTCGAACCCTTAGCTTTACTAATCCGGCAATCGGAGGAGATTCATGGAGTCCCCTTCTCTCATAGGGAAATCAAAATTTCAGCATATGCTGATGACCTTATGCTCTTTGTCTCTATAGACTCAGTGCCGGCTGTCCTAGAGCAAATTGGTAAATACTCACAACTCTCCGGTTATAAGATAAATTGGACCAAGTCGGTAGCCTTTCCACTAAATCCTTTGCTTCATCAGGCAGATATGCAACCCTTTCCCTTTTTATGGCAACCTCGCATGGTCAAATACCTTGGGGTTCACTATTGCTCTCCTTTGGAAGACACTATCTCTTTTAATGCCAAAGACTTAACCTCTAAAGTCCGGGCGCTTACTCACCGTTGGACTCCTTTAACACTTACCTGGTGGGGTCGCCTAGAAACCATAAAAATGATGATTGTTCCGAAAGTGAATTATATTTTAGAAATGTTGCCCTGTCTCTTACCTCGACGTACATATAAAGATATAGAGGGCCTTCTGACTAGATACCTATGGCAAAACAAGACACCTAGGATAGCGAAACATAAGCTGCAAGCAGATAAGGAAAATGGGGGTGTCAGATTCCCTGATTTCCTGAAATACCATCAATCTTTTCTTCTCAAACAAGGCGCTCGTTGGCTGGAAGATCTAGTACCGAGTAGACCTGTGTGGCTAGACATAGAGGAGGACCTTTGCAAACCGATTCCTCTTACTTTTCTCCCTGGTATGACTCTCCCATCAGACTCCCACTATCCACCAATGCTTTTAGACACTTTAGGTGCCTTTAATACTCTTATGCAATCTTTAGACTCCCGACTCTGTCCGTTAGACAGGCTCCCGCTTTGGTACAATACTCGATTTCGAATACAAAATAAACCGATGGCGTGGAGCCCCTGGTACACTAGGGGCATTTGGATTCCTAACCAGTTGTTCCATGATGGTGCTGGAAAACTTTTAGTGAATTGCAAATTGAATTTGGTCTCCCAGCAAAACACTACTTTCAGTTGGTGCAACTTCAGCATTGTCTTCGGAGTGCTAAGGTGCTCCCGCCATCGGCATCCCCTACACAAGGTTGGTCGGAGACTATCCGATCTATCGGTAGTTCACCGGGTGTAGCATCTAATTTTTACAAAACCTTATGTAATGCTATAATTAGAGGTACCCCTATAGCGCAGAAAGCATGGGAGCGAGAATTGCATGTAACTTTGACCCCGGAGCAATGGAGCCTTGTCTGGAGTAGAGTGACACGGGTTTCTCGATCCGCCTCACTCACTCAGACACTCTTCTTTCTAGCCCACCGGTGTTTCTACACTCCTGACAGATTAGCCAAATGGAACACCACTCAGGGCAATAGCTGTTGGACATGCCATGCGGCCATTGGTTCACTACCTCATGTTATGTATGAATGTCCTGCACTACAGTATTACTGGCGTCGGGTCTGGGGTCGTATCCAGTCTATTTTGCACTTTCAAGAGCCCCTTTCTTGGAGGATAGTGGGACTTCGCTCAGCTGCCGGGATCCCCTCTCTTCCAAAAACGGCTTACTTCCTTTTGGACTTTATGCTAGGCATTGCTATTTCCCTAATTACGAAATACTGGAAAAATAGCTCCCATCTGAGCCCCAATGAATGGTGGAATCATGTCTGTCTCTACAGTAAATATGAACAAATACCTCGTATGTTTGCTTCTTCCGTTCAGACTCCTCATCATCTGTCTAAATGGAAGATGCTCAATGACTATGTTCACACTGCTAAATGCTCTCATCTGACTGTTTAAATTTGTATAAATCTCTGTCCCATGATCATTCTGTATCGTAGATACTCTTTTGTTCGTTTTGATGTACAATCACTGTTGTTTGGAAGCGCTCACATGCTGATATTATCGGCTAGAGAAGAAGCATGGGGGTGGGGGGTAATAGGGTTTGCTTTTCCTTATTGTATACTTGTTTTGTCTCCTTTGGTGTGTTGTTTCTTTTGTTTGTTGCAAAATGAAAATAAAAGCTTAAAAAAAAAAAAAAAAAAAAGAAAAAAAAAAGTGTAATTTAGATGTAGGAATGGTTAGAAGGTTTTTGGTGGAGGAGCGGCGTGCTCTTGTGTTGTTAGGGAAGGCAAGGAGTGGGGAAAGGCATGGAGCTGATTCTTTTGAGATAATCTTATGAATGAGGGTGAGCACTTTAAATTTGGATCGGAGTTGGATTGGGAGCCAGTGTAAGTCATAGATGACAGGTGTAATATGGGATCGTCTAGGGTTGTTAGTTATTAATCGTGCTACTGTATTCTGGGCAAGTTGGAGAGGTTGGATGGTGGTCTTAGAGAGGCCATGATAGATAAGGTTACAATAGTCAAGTGAAGGGGTTGTGAGGGCCTGACAGACAGTACGGAAGGAGTTGGGGCTTAAGAGGGGCTTGAGGTTCTGGAGGGTGCGCAACTTTGCGTAAATTGTATTGGTAGTTTTCTTTATGTGCTCAATAAAGGAGAGGTTCTGATCGAGGATGATTCCAAGATATTTCACTTGTTTTTTTATAGTGAGAGTGAGATCGCCAATGGTGAGTGTTGGGGGAGGGGTATATGAGGGGTTGGAGAATACTTGAAGGATCTCAGTTTTGGATTGGTTAATAAGTAGATTGTGTTGGGAAAGCCAGGATTTGAGATTGGTTAGACATTCATTTATTTTACTAAAGTCGGGGTTAGAGAGGCTAAATGGAGTGAAGCACATCATATCATCTGCGTATAATTGGTACTGAATGCTGTGGTTTTGGAAAATTTTGCAGGCAGGTTGGAGGAAGATATTAAAAAGTAAGGCAGAGAGGCTAGATCCTTGGGGGACACCTTGCTTTAGCGTAAATGGGAGGGAGGTATCACTTCCAATACGGTCCTGTTGTGTTCTGGAGTCTAGGTAGGAATGAAACCATTTTAGTGTTGTGCCTCTCAGACCTATTTCATGAAGTCTGGTTAGGAGTTGATTGTGGGGAAGAGAGTCAAAGGCAGCGGATAGGTCGAGGAATATAAGTAAGCATCCTTGGGTAGGGTTATGGGTGTGTAAGTACAATGAATCTAGGAGGGAGGTTAGGAAGATTTCAACTCCATGATTCTTTTTAAATCCATGTTGGTATAGGTCAAGGGGAGAGTGGTCATCAATGTAATCCTGTAGTTGGGCTTGGACATATACTCATATAACTCTTCTCAAATCACTTCATTGACTTCCCTTCCATATCCAATACAATCTTCTCCTTCTGACCTATAAGTGCATTCATTCTATTGCTCCTCACTTCCTTTCCTCTCTCCCTACACCCCCTCCTTGTGAACTCTGCTCTTCCTCTGGCTTGCTTCTCTCTATGCCCCTCTCTTCAAAAGCCAATTCCAGACTTTGATCATTTCACCTTGCTGCTCTTTATGCTTGGAACAAACTACCTGTATCCAGGGCCGGATTTACCTTCAGTGAGGCCCTACGCCAACAAAAATTGTGGGCCCCGAGCAGGGGCGGCCCAAGGGGGGTGCGGGGCCTCATTTGCATAAGGGGCCTCATTTGCATAAATATTTGCATAATGTTACCATATACTAACTTTTAGTAAACGTGCCTCTTAATGAGTGTATGGATAAAGAAAGACTAAAAGATTTCTACATTACTATAATCCAGTGCCAACCCATAGCAAACCCGCCGTACCTAACAGCACTACCAGGACTCACAAAGCACCATACTCTACCAATCAAAAGGCAACACTGCAAATATTAAACCAATACATTTCAGAGAACAACAATACATGACCTACTGGGGAAAGAGAACAAGTGGCAATGTCAAATAGGAATTATATAAACAGAACACCTCAGCTCAGTTACACATGCAGAACATAGACCATCACCAAACATGTAATCACAATTTAGAAACAGGAAGACAATTAAACTGGGAATCCCAAAAGCCAAACTTGGAATGTACAACACTGTAGAAATAAAACTATACATTAATTTGTTCTTGTACTAAACAAAGCGCAGACGTTAATGATGCACATTTACCAGAGCTGACATATTCCAATTAATAAATTCAAAATAAAGAGATATTTTTCTACCTTTTGTGCATTTTTTTCAGCTGCAATTGCTCCAGCCACTTTCTTCTGGTTTCTTCGTGTCTTCTGCTAACTCTCCATCGTCTGCTGTCCATTTGTCCTTCCTTCTCTCTTCTAGTTTTTTTCCATTCTCTCTCTACATCTGCTTTAACATACTAATCTTTCTCCTTTTGCTCTTTCCTCATTCCTATTTCATCCACTCAAATTTTACCCCTCCATCCTCAATCCCCACTTACTCTCCCAATACCCGGCCAATTGTAGATTTTTTATCCCTCCCACACAAAATATTTTTCCCTTCTCCATTTTACTCTTCCAGCCCCATCCCATTCTAATCCTCCCCCAACATCAGCTCCCTTCTAGTTCCAGCCTCACCCAGCATCCATTCCCTTCTAGTCCCTGCATCAGCCCATTTCCAGTCCTAGCCACCCATCAGCCCATTTCCAGTCCTAGCAACCCCCAACCCAATACCAGTCCTAGACCCCCCATCAACCCACTTACAGTCCTAACCCCCCATCACCCCATTTTCAGTTTAAGCCCCCCTATAACCCATTACCAGTCCTAACCCCCCATCAGCCAACTTCCAGTCCTAACCCCATCAACCCATTTCCAGTCAGCCCCCCATAGCCCATTGCCAGTCCTAACCCCCCCCCATCAGCCCACAGCCCATTACCAGTCCTAACCCCATCAGCCCACCTCCAGTCTTAACCCCCCCAGCCCATTTCCAGTCCTAGCCCCCCATAGCCCATTACCAGACAGCCCCCATCAGCCCACAGCCCATTACCAGTCTTATCCCCCCCAAACTCCATTTCGACTTCTAAACCCCCCCATCATCCCATTAACAGTCCTAACCCCATCAGCCCACCTCCAGTCTTAACCCCCCCAGCCCCTTTCCAGTCCTAGCCCCCCATAGCCCATTACCAGACAGCCCCCATCAGCCCACAGCCCATTACCAGTCTTAACCCCCCCCAAAGCCCATTACCAGTTCTAACCCCCCCAACAGCCCACAGCCCATTACCAGTCCTAACCCCATCAGCCCACCTCCAGCCTTAAACCCCCAGCCCATTTTCAGTCCCAGCCCCAGCCCCAGCCCCCCCAATAGCCCATTACCAGTCCTCCCCCCCCATCGGCCTAAAGTAAAATTTAATTTAAAAAAAAAAACTGCTGGCTGCCGCCGTGGGGCCCCCTCTGCTGCAGCGGAAGCATGGACTGACCCGCGGGGGCCCCCTCTGCAAGCTGAATCCATCGGTCCCTCCCTCCCTCCGTGCAGGCTGTGAGAGGCGCGAAGGGAGAGTGTCTCCCTCGCGTCTCTGTTAAGCCCTCTCCCTTCGCGCCTCTCACAGCCTGCATGGAGGGATCGACGGACCGACGGATTCAGCTTGCAGAGGGGGCCCCCGCGGGTCAGTCCATGCTGCCGCGGCAGCAGAGGGGGCCCCGCGGCGGCAGCCAGCAGTTTTTTTTTAATTTTATTTTTTAAAAAAAAGCTAATTTTTTCCAATTTTGTGGGCCCTTTCCAGCTGTGGGCCCTACGCCATGGTGTACATGGCGTATAGGTAAATCCGGCCCTGCCTGTATCTTTATGTCAGGTTTCATCTCTCCCCCTTTTCAAATCCATGCTAAAGGCTCACCTCTTTCAGGTTGCTTTTGGATCTTAATCCTTTGTTCTCCTTCTGTCTCATTACCCTTCCCTATTGTACCCTTGTTCTCATCCATTGTACTGTCTATCTTGATTAGATTGTAAGCTCTGATAAGCAGGGCCCGTCTTTTATATGTGTCTGTACAGCGCTGCATATACCTTGTAGCTCTATACAAATGATTAGTGTCGAGATAACAGTTTACTAAATCTGATTCAAAAGGTAACAGTAACAATTCCTCATTCTTTTGTGCATTCAAAGTTAATTAGAATATCAGTGTTGTGAAATTAACCAAAATACGAGGTGTGATCAAAAGGTATCGTGATATCTCCAGAAACTAGCAGGAATGCAGTCTTCACATATGGGTGAATATCACTGATGGAGCCGAAGCCGAAATGCTCCCCAGCATCCAATAGGAAAGCATTTGGGAGAACTCCACTGCACTTGCATGCATGCCTTCCAAACTCCTCTCCTCAGTTCTTCATTTTCCACAGAGCCAATAGGGTGCATTGTCCTGTCACCTCTGAGAAAGTTTCATTTCTTTGTGCCCTTTGGGTACATCGTGCTTCTGCCTTACTGTCAATGCCAGTTCTGTCAAATCTGACACTGGTCCCGATAATTCTTACTTTTTCTATTTTCAATTTTTCTCTTTTCTATTGATTTTCACCTCTGTTCTCACTGCTAAACTAGGCCTCTAGGCCTCCATAGGCCTCCATAGCCTTATCTTCAATCTTGAAGACAACTTTTTCAGGCATGGAAAAGCCAGTCAGTGGTTTTAAAAAATGTACCAAGTCTGCCAGTACCATTTCGGCCACTGATAAACATGAATGGTGTCTAAAATCAGGGCCGGCCCATCCACTGAGCAAGAATGTTTTTTGCACAGGGCCCCGTGTTTCAGGGGGCCCCACGCAAAGAACATTCTGCTTTAAAAGTAAATTTAAAAACAAACAAACAAACAACAAAAAACAAACAAAAAAGCTGTCCGCTGCTGCTGCTGCTGCCGCCGCCACCGCAGCAGCAACGGCAGAATTGAATATCCCGGGAGGCCCCCCCCCTGCCCGACAGAGCCTGCCCTCCCTGCATCAGCTCGGTCTCCGCAGTCACACCGGCTTTCAGAGCCGCGAGGGAGAAACTCTCCTTTCGCGCTCTGAAAGCCGGTGCGACTGCGGAGATGGAGCTGATGCAGGGAGGGCAGGCTCTATCGGGCAGGGGGGGGGGCCCCCGCGGGATATTCGATTCTGCCATTGCCGCCGCGGCAGCAGACAGCTTTTTTTTAAATTTTAAATATTCCCTGGGCTGTGGGGGTAGAAGTTAGGACTGGAAATGGGCTAATGGGGTTAGGACTGGAAGAGGGCTGATAGGGGGTTAGGGCTGGTAATGGGATATGGGGAGCTAAGTCTGGAAATGGGGTAATGGGGGGTTAAGACTGGTAATGGGCTATGGGGTGGGCTAAGACTGGAAATGGGCTGATGAGGTTAGGACTGGAAGTGAGCTGATGGGGGGTTAGGACTGGTAATGGGCTATGGGGGGGGGCTTAAACTGAAAATTGGGTGATGGGGGTTAGGACTGGAAATGGGCTGATGGGGTTAGGACTGGGAGTGGGCTGATGGGGGGTTAGGACTGGTAATGGGCTATGGGGGGGCTTAAACTGAAAATTGGGTGGAACGGATCCAAGATGGCGGAGGAGTAAGACGCCGAATTTGGGTGTTAGACCTGCTCCTGCATTTTACCTTCCGATGGGCAAGAAAAGGAAACAACGCTCTCAAAAACCCCCTGAGGCTTCGACCCCATCAGATAGGCTGGTGCAGTCTTTGACTGCGGCGTTTTGCACCCCTTCAGCGAGCATGGCTTCGGCGGACCCTCTGAATGGGTCAGAGGATCTGAGCGAGGGGGTGGAATTAAGCCCCGCACAAGTGCCGCCGGTTCAGCCTGGAAGCCGCCTAAGGGAGGGGCAGCTTGGTGATTTACCTCTATTCCAGGAGGTCATCTCAGCTACTGGGGGTTCCCCTGTGAGGAGTGAAGCGATGGTGTCAGCTACTGGAGTGGCTTCGGGGGGTCGGGTAGACTCTCCTTCCTCCAGCGACAAGGGTGAAAAGAAACAGCTTTCTCCCGACGTGTCTGGCTTATCGGCTACATGGCTGCCAGGTAGAGTGGAGAAACCGGCGCGGGTAACGTTGGACAGCTTATGGGAAGCTATCTCCGACCTGCAGCAATCCCTACTACCATTTGTTAGTTCTTTTTCTCAAGAGTTTTTTGCTCTTAAAACCCAGTGTTCCTCTACAGAGTCAGAGGTAAAGGCTCATTCAGTAAGATTTTCATCTTTTGAGGCTAAGGTGGAGAGCCAGGAGAGCCTTAGTGCTGTTAATGAGCAGGATCGATTGATTCAAGCCAGGAAAATTGAATATTTGGACAATCAACTACATAGGAACAATCTTAGGTTTTTGAATTTTCCTCGCTCTCCTTTGATAGCACCTATGGACCTGGTTCGCAAGTTCTTTGTTGAAATTCTTCAACTCCCAGCTGATTCGTTGCCACCAGTGGTGAGGTTCAATATGTTTCGATTTCTTCATCAGAGTCTGGGGCCCAGCGGACGCCGGTTGCGGACTCTGGACCACCGCAGATGGATTTATCAGAATTTCTGGAAAGTTCACTGGAGGTGGTGACTAGCAGGGCAACATTATTGGGTAATTTTGCTTTTGAGTCTGATAGGAATTCTGTACTTCGTTTATTTTTTCGTAGGATTTCTGCTTCTCACTTTATGGGTTCAAAAATATTAATTTTTCCTGATTTGGCTAGGGATACGCAGAAAAGGCGGAAGTCTTTTCTGGCTTTACGCCAGAGAACGGAAGCCTTGGGAGCGCAGTTTAAGTTAAGATATCCCTGTAAGTGTGTGGTGAATTTTCAAACTAAACAGTATATTTTCTTTGAATCCAAACAACTGTTGCAATTTCTTACTAGCAGGGAAGAGGGTAGGGGTGGGGTAATTCCTGTACCGGCTGCTGTGTAAAGTTATCTATTGCTCCTATGATTTCTGTATTTGTGGTATTGGTTATTCCAATCTCTTAGTTATTTCTTGTTTCTTGGATCCATATTGGGGGGCAACGTATTGTGGTCTATTCCAGCTATGATTATTTCTTTCTCCTTATATAGGTTTGCTGTTTGTTTTATGTTTGTATTTCGGATTCTCATTCAGATGTGTATGCTCTGGATTGTATTGGAAAAGTTGATAAATAAAAAATTTAAAAAAACCCAAAAACTGAAAATTGGGTGATGGGGGTTAGGACTGGAAATGGGCTGATGGGATTAGGACTGAGAGTGGGCTGATGGGGACTTAGGACTTGTAATAGGTTATGGGGGGGGGGCTAGGACTGGTAATGGGTTGGGGGGGTTCCTAGGACTGGAAATGGGCTGAGTGGAAGGGAAGGCTTGAACTGCAAATAGCTGATGGGGAGGAGGGGTTGGAATGGAAATGGGCTGAGTGGAAGGGGAGCTTGAACTGCAAATAGCTGAGGGGGAGGGGGCTTGGAATGGAAATGGGTTGTGAGGGGAGGGAGCTAGGACAGGAAATGGGCTGATGGAGGGGGCTAGGATAGGACTGGGAATTGGGTGTTGGGGGGGAGCTAAGATTGGAAAAGGGCTGTGGTGGGGGCTTGGATTGAAATGGACTCATGGAGGGGCTAGAACTGGAAGTAGGCTCATGGGGGGCTTGGATTGGAAATGGGCTGAGTGGAGGGGAGCTAGAATTTGACATGGGCTGATGGTGGGGCTAGGAAAGGACTAGAAATGGGCTGATGGGAGGCTGGTATTGGAAATGAGCTGATGGAGGGACTTGGATAGGACAGGAAATGGATGGGGGAGCTAGGACTGGAAAAGGGCTGATAGGGGGCTAGGACTGGAAATGGGCTGATGCGGGGACTAGAAGGGAGCGGATACTGGGTGGGGCTGGAACTAGAAGGGAGCTGATGTTGGGGGAGATTAGAATGGGATGGAGCTGGGAGAGTGAAATGGAGAGGGAAAAAATATTGTGTGGGACGGAAGAAAAATCTACAATTGGCTGGGTATTGGGAGAGTAAGTGGGGATTGAGGATGGAGGGGTAAAATTTGAGTGGATGAAATAGGAATGAGGAAAGAGCAAAAGGAGAAAGATTAACATGTTAAAGCAGATGTAGAGAGAGAATGGAAAAAAATTAGAAGAGAGAAGAAAGGACAAATGGACAGCAGACGATGGAGAATTAGCAGAAGACACAAAGAAACCAGAAGAAAGTGGCTGGAGCAATTGCAACGGAAAAAAAATGCACAAAAGGTAGAAAGATATCTCTTTATTTTTAATTTATTAACTGGAATATGTCAGCTCTGGGAAATGTGCATCATTAACATCTGCGCTTTGTTTAGTACAAGAGGAAATTTATAGTTTTATTTCTACAGTG
Source organism: Ichthyophis bannanicus (assembly GCA_033557465.1). NCBI lineage: Eukaryota > Metazoa > Chordata > Amphibia > Gymnophiona > Ichthyophiidae > Ichthyophis > Ichthyophis bannanicus. The sequence continues at coordinate 345,623,749 of CM066032.1, forward strand.
TTGTTGTACATTCCAAGTTTGGCTTTTGGGGTTCCCAGTTTAATTGTCTTCCTGTTTCTAAATTGTGATTCCTTGTTTGGTGATGGTCTGTGTTCTGCATGTGTAACTGAGCTGAGGTATTCTGTTTATGTAATTCCTATTTGACATTGCCACTTGTTCCCTTTCCCTAGTAGGTCATGTATTGTTATTCTCTGAAATGTATTGGTTTAATATTTGCAGTGTTGCCTTTTGATAGGTAGGGTATGGTGCTTTGTGAGACCTGGTAGTGCAGTTAGGATACAGCAGGTTTGCTATGGGTTCTAAATGGGCAGTGTTTGTAGTAGTTCCTAATGTGCCTGGCGATTGGCACAGGATTATAGTAATGTAGAAATCTTTTAGTCTTTCTTTATCCATACACTCATTAAGAGGCATGTTTACTAAAGGTTAGTGTATGGTAACATTATGCAAATATTTATGCAAATATGTATGCAAATTTAGGCCCCGCACCGCGTCTCCGCACATGGCCCCGCACCCCCCTTGGGCCGCCCCTGTCTAAAATGTTTGGGTCCTGAACATGAATCCACTTCTTGTCCTTTGTGCCGACAAATGACAGAGAGGCCTCAAGAACCGAAGTAGACAGTTTGGATTGTTGGACTCTGCTCCAGTGGCTTCCACTTCATCGAGGGCATCGACTTCTTCTCATGGGTCTCGGGCTTCCTCAAAGTTCCAAACACAGAAGTCAGTGAAAGTCTGTGGCCATTTCCAAATCTTCAACATCGAGGACCAAGTCTGATGCCAGGGAAAAGTCCCAGCCTAAGCACTGTGATGCCGCTAGAGGTACTTCCGATACAGATGGGCCAGCCAAACAGCCCCAGCAGGAGGATCTATTCTTCAAAGCACACGTTGGGCTCTGGGTCGCTTCCGTGGCATCGACCTTTAGAGAACTACCAGTTCCATGTTCTGGGACAGTGGCTTAGAGCTCCATACATGATTCCACCCAGACATCGGCCATCTCCCTAGACTAGTGCATGCTGCCTCTCGAGAGGAGTTTGGCAGCACTCCTGGCAGCTTTGATACTGATAACATCGAGAGCTTCAGGAGTGCAGGCTTTGGCACCGAGCCTACAGTCAGGCATATCAGGCCTGATGACAGCCCTCGATGCCGGCATCGGTTGGAGCAACCGAGGCAGGTTCCTCTTTTGGAATCAGTCAATGCCTCCGGAATCCAACAGACTCAGACCATCATTGTTCTCAATTCTGATACCTCTAAGTATCTGTATCAGCATAGACTTCCACGAAGCATTGAGGTCAAACCCATGACCGCCGATACTTTGACTTCTTGCCGAACTCTGATTCAAGTTCTACAGAATCTGATTGGGGGTGGGGGGTCACTCAATTCCCAAGAACTTCCTGACATTCTTTTTGACCTTTTGCCACCTCAGGAATAGCATTGGTCCCCACCAAAAGATATGTCCTTTCAGGACTTCATATGTGACATGGCAGCAGAGCTCTCCACCACAGTAGCTCCGGAAAAGGAACATAGGGTGGAGGAATTGGAGATACTCCAATACCCCCCAAGCCCAAGGAGGTGGCTACTGTACTGGTGCATTGTAAACTGCAGGATCTTATGCTCCACATGTGGGACGTTCCACTCATGGTTCCACCTGTCAGCAAGAGACTCAAAACCATGTACAGAATACCAGAGTGCCCAGTCTTCCAAAAACCTCAGCTCTCCCATTACTCAATGGTGGTGGAATCAGCGATGTGCCGAATAAAGAGCTCAAAGAACCATTCATCTATGTCTCCTGGCAGAGACTTGAGGACACCCTATGCCTTTCGGTGTCTATGTTTCCAGGCATGTGTGTTGGCCTCCAGAATCAACTCTTACATGCTGAACATGGGCATGTTTCTGAAGGATGTCACCAGGGATATGGAGACTTTCACCCTGCTTCTTCTGGAGGATAAGTGGAGTGCATTCCAGATACTCATCAAGCAAGGCCAGAATACTTCTAAGTTTCTTACCAGGGCCTCTTTTGATGCTTTTGAAAACACAAGCAGAGCTTCAGCAGTCTGTATTGGGACTCACAGAATGGCCTGGTTTCAGGCATCAGACCTCGAGCAAAGGGTCCAGGATAAACTGGCTAATATCCCATGTACTGAAGAAAACCTTTTTGGCAAAGATTGGAGGGAAAAAGCAGGGGAGATTGAAGTAGATGATCTCACCCTAAAACTCCTTTCCAGGAAAACAGCTGACCCATCCAAAAGGAAGCCTCTTCCCAAGAAATCTTTTTATTCTAAAAAGAAGAGATACTATCCTTCTTACCCGCCTTCTGCTGCTTATCAACCTGAGCATCCTCAGCAGAGTCCTCGCCAACCCAAGAAACCCAAGGCTCCTAAGCCTCAACCAGCTGGACAGACACAGTCTGCACATGGCTTTTGACTCCTTCTTAGAGAGCATTGCCGATCTGCCCCTGGAGGGCCCCCAGCCTCTCCACATCACAGGCAGACTTTGTGACTATGCCCACAAGTGGCACCTCATAACATCAGAGCAGTGGACGCTCCAGATTGTCCAAAGGTATTATCAGCTTCACTTTGAAATCTTACCTCCCACCTGCTTCACAAGGGATTATCCCATATAACCCCTTCAAAGCATTCTCTTAAAAGAAGAGATGATCACTCTGTTGTCCCAGGGTGCCATTGAAAGAGTTCTTCCTCCTCAAGAAAAGTTGGGCTTCTACTCTCCATACTTTCTCATTCCAAAGAAAACAGGAGGCTTCAGGCCCATCTTGGATCTCAGAAACTTAAAGAAGTTCATGGTCCGAGAGAAATTCAAAATGATTTCTTTAGGAATTCTACTATACCTTCAGAGACACGATTGGCTATGTTCTCTAGACCTAAAAGAGGCATACATGCATTTTCTGATACATCACTTGCATAGACAGCATCTGTGCTTCAAGTTTCAAGGAAACCATTATCAATACCGGGTTCTCTCCTTCAGTCTAGCCTCTGCCCCAAGGGTCTTCACAAAATGCATGGCAGTCGTCACTGCCTACCTATGCACCTTAGGGGTATTCATCTTTCCTTACTTAGATGATTGGCTGATCAGGGGAGATTCCCCCAAGAGGTAAAAGTCTCCCTTCATCACACCATCATGGTGCTCCAATACCTGGGATTCATCATAAACTTCGCAAAGTCCCACCTCTCTCCAACCCAATGTCTGGAGTTCATCAGAGTGCTCTTAGACACTCGACGGGCTCGAGTTTTCCTCCTACAGGATCACTGTGCCTGCCTCATTGAGTTGGCAAAAGAGGTACAACAGCAAAGCTGAGTAACAGCTTGAGAGATGCTACAACTATTAGGACACATGGCCTCCACGGTCCATGTCGTCCCCTATGCTCGATCATGAGACAAGCACAGTGGACTCTGTCTTCCCAATGGACGCAAGTGAAGGGTTGACTCGGAGATAAGATCCACATCACCTCTCAACTGATCAAGACCCTGCAGTGGTGGTGTTTCCAATAAAACCTATTCGTCAGGCCACCTTTTCAGATGCCTCCACCTCGATGAACCCTGACGACGGATGCTTCCAAGCTGGCTTGGTGGGTGTATCTGACCACACAGGGATTGTGGACACAACAGGAATCTGCCCTGAAGATCAACCTGCCAGAACTACGGGCACTAACAAATGCTCTTCAGATTTTCCAGTCCCAACTAACGGGGCAACCTGTTCTAGTCAGAACAGACAACCAGGTTGCCATGTTCTGTGTAAATAAACAGGGGGTGAATAGGGTCCGTCCCCTCTGCGAAGAAGCAATTTGCCTATGGTCCTTTGCCATCTCTCACCGCATCCATCTCAGAGCGGTGTACCTCCTAGGCAAACTCAATGTCATAGCAGAAAGGCTAAGCAGTATCCTTCATCCGTACAAATGGACCTTGCATCGGGAGACAACTGCTCGGATCTTCCAAATGTGAGGAACCCCACTCATAGATCTTTTTGCCACTCCACCAAACCAGCTTCTGCTCTTCTGCTCCAGGATTCCGTCATTGCACAGACAGGCCCCATATGCCTTCCTTCTCTACTGGGGAGAGGGACTGCTCTCCGCATTCCCTTCCCTTCACTTGATACCCAAGACGCAGTTCAAGCTACAGGATGAGAAGGGCTCGATGATTCTCATAGCCCCCTTTTGGTCAAGTCAACCGTGGTTTCCTCTGCTTCTTTGTCTTGTGCAGACTCAGCCACTCAACCTGGGATGTTCACCTGATCTCCTCTCTCAGGACCACAAGACGCTCCTCCATCCCATTCTTACATAGAAACATGATGACAGAAAAAGACCACATGGCCTATCTAGTCTGTCCTTCCATATCAACAACTACAACAGTCCACTTTTTACCTTTAGAGATCGTCTGTGTTGGTCCCATGCTTTTTTGAATTCAGTTACTGTCCTCATCTCTACCACCTCCATTGGGAGACTATTCCATGGATCCACTACTCTTTCTGTAAAGAAATATTTCCGCATATCACTCCTGAATCTATCTCCCTTCACCCTCATCCCCTCGTAGCAGAACTTACTTTCAATTGAAAGAGGCTCTCTCCCTGAACATTTATGCCAGGGAGGTATTTAAACATCTCAATCATATCACCTCTATCCCGCCTTTCCTCTAAGGTGTACATATTAAGATCCTTAAGTCTGTCCTCATATGCTTTATAATGAAGCCCATTAATCATTTTAGTAGCAACCCTCTGCACCGACTCCATCCTGTTCACATCCTTTTGAAGGTGAGGTCTCCAGAATTGCACACCATACTCCAAATGAGGTCGCACCAAAGACTTATACAGAGGCATTATCACCTCCTTTTTTCTGCTAGCCATTCCTCTCCGTATGCACCCAAGCATCCTTCTAGCTTTTGCCGTCGCCTTTTCTACATGTTTAGCTACTTTAAGATCATCAGAGACAACCACGCCTAGGTCCTGCTCTTCTTTAGTGGACAAAAGTACTTCACCTCCTATACTGTATTGCTCCCTTGGATTGCTGCAGCCCAAATGCATGACCTTACATTTTTTAACATTAAATCCCAGCTGCCAAATTCTAGACCATTCTTCAAGCTTAGCTAGATCCCTCCTCATGTTATCTACACCTTCCTGGGTGTCTACTCTATTGCAGTTTTTGGTATCATCCGCAAAGAGGCAAACCTTACCCGACAGCCCTTCCGCTATATCACTAACAAAGATGTTAAAAAGAATCAGACCAAGGACAGATCCCTGAGGCACATCACTGGTAACATCCTTCTCCTCAGAGTGAGCTCCGTTTACTTGTACTCTTTGTCGCCTCCCACCCAACCAATTTCTAACCCAAGCAGTAACTTTAGGGTCCATCCCTAGGGTGCTCAGTTTGTTTATAAGTCGCCTGTGAGGAACAGTGTCAAAGGTTTTACTGAAATCTAAATACACCACATCTAGAGCTCTCCCTCGGTCCAACTCCCTTGTCATCCAGTCAAAGAAATCAATCAGATTTGTCTGACAAGACCTGCCTCTGGTGAATCCATGCTGCCTCGGATCCTGTAATCCGCTGGACTCCAGAAACCTCATTATTTTCTCTTTCAGCAGCGTTTCCAATAATTTACTCACCACCGAAGTTAAACTAACTGGCCTGTAGTTTTCAACCACATCCTTACTTCCACTTTTGTGTAAAGGCACCACATGAGCCTCTCTCCAGTCCTTTGGCACCACTCCCGACTCCAACGAGGCATTGAAAAGGTCAGTCAGTGGAGTTGCTAGAACGTCCCCAAGTTCCCTCAGTATTCTAGGGTGTATCCCATCCGGTCCCATCGCTTTGTCTACTTTAAGTTGAGCTAGTTTCTCACGAACACAGTCTTCTGAAAATTGTTCAAGATGTCCCTCGCTTTTGTTCTTATTTGTGGGTGTTTTCTGAGGTCCTGCTCCTGGAATTTAATGCAATTGTTAAGCAATTCCGCTTTATCCTTATCAGCTTCTACATATTCCCCCCCTGCACCCTTGAGTCTGACAATACCACTTTTGCCCTTCCTTTTCTCACTAATATATCTGAAAAATGTCTTATACCCCCATTTTATTGCATTGGCTATTTCCTCCTCCTTTTGAATCTTTGCCTTCTTGACTACTTTGCTAGCTTCTCTAAGTTTTTCCAAATACAGATGCCTGTCTTCCTCTCTCTGTGATCTCTTGTATTTCATGAAGGCTTCCCTCTTTTTCTTCACTTTTTCAGCTACTTCCTTAGAAAACCATAGCGGTCTCCTTTTCCTTTGCCTTTATTTACCATTTTAACAAAAAGGTTGGTTGCCCTTAAAATATCCCCTTTCAGTTTTGCCCACTGTTTTTCTACATCCCCCAGCTGTTCTCATTCCACTAACGACTCCCTGAGGTATTAGCCCATCTTCGCAAAGTTAGTCTTCCTAAAGTCTAAGATCCTCACCTTGGAATGGATTCTAACAGTCCTAGTCCTAATACTGAACGTCAACATCTGGTGATCACTGGATGCAAAATGATCTCCCACTACAACATCAGAAACACTTTCACCATTGGTAAGCACCAAGTCCAGTATGGTCCCTTCACGTGTGGGGTCTGTTACCAATTGCCTGAATAGTTCTCCCTGTAGAGAATCCAGGATCTCCTTACTTCTAGATGATACTGCAGCAGGAATGTGCCAATCAACATCTGGCATATTGAAATCTCCTATAAGTAGCACTTCCCCTTTCCTAGCAATGCTGCGTATGTCTTCAATTAACTCTCTGTCCACCTCTTCCTCTTGTGAGGGAGGTCTGTATATCACACCAATGCAAATAGATTTCTCTTTCCCTCTTTCTAGTTTAACACACAATGCCTCCTCTCTCCCTTTTAAGCTCTGTAATTCCAAAGCTTTAATAGTAGTTTTTACATATAGTGCCATTCCTCCTCCCCTTCTTCCTACCCTGTCCTTTCTGAATAAAGTATAGCCAGGTATAGTTACATCCCAGTCATGGTTTTCTGTGAACCATGTTTCTGTAACTGCCACTAAATCCAAGTCAGTCACTCCCACCAAAGCTTCAACATCAGGGATCTTATTTCCCATACTACGGGCATTTATACACACTGCTTTCCATATGTTACCCCTGTTACCCATTTCCATAAAGGTATTTAATGTATCACCTACCTGGGGGCTTTCACTTACCTGGGGGCTTTCTTCACCTATCCCCAACGAATCTAGTTTAAAGCCCTCTTCAGTTGATTAGCCAGTCTACTACCGAAGATGAGTTGACCTTTCTTGGACAGATGGATGCCATCTCTGCTCTGCAACCCTTGGAACAGCATCCCATGGTCTAGGAAACCAAAACGCTCTCGGTGACACCATCCACGCAGCCATGCATTCATCTCCAGGATGCGAGCCTCTCAGCCTTTGCCTTTACCCTCAACAGGGAGGATTGAAGAGAACACCACCTGTGCACCTAACTGCTTCACCCTATGTCCCAGAGCCATGAAGTCACTTTTGATACGTTCCGAGGTATACCTGGCCGTATCATTTGTTCCAACATGGATTAGCAACATTGGGTAATAGTCAGTGGGCTTGATAAGTCTCGGCAAACTCTCCGTAACATCTTGGATCTTGGCACCAGGCAGACAGCATACCTCTCTGGGCATCAAGTCTAGTCAGCAGATGGATGCCTCAGTACCCCTCAGAAGAGAGTCTCCAACCACCACTACCCTTCGTTTCCTTCTGGTCACTGATTCTGCAACTTTGGGGTACTTGAACTCTGGTTCTTCCCTTTCCAGGGATGCTTTCACCTCCTCCACTTCCAGGGCTGCATAATGGTTCTTCAATTCAAGGGCTGGAGAAGTTGGATTGGTGATTTTGCAGGCCCTGGTGACTTGTGTCCAACCATCGACATTCTGTTGGTATCCATCTTCTCCTGTGCTGGAGAGCTTGGTTGCTGCAAGAAGCATCTCATCAATGTACTTCTGTCTTAAATGCTCCTCAGCCTCGCCACCTCCTCTCTGAGTTCCTCCACTTATTTCCTCAGGGCTTCAGCATGCAGGCACCCTGTACATGGAACTGGTCCTTCAACTGGCATTAGAACTTCTCTCTGGACCGAGGCAGAAGCTGTAATGGGGGCAACAGCTTTAGCAATACGATTTTTCCCAGCCATTGTTCTGTTCGTGGAGCTTAGGTATCTGTTAAAGCAAAAGAGAGAGATCTACCAAGTACCAGCCGGTTTCGCAGCTGTCCTTTCAGAGAAAAAGCAGTTAAATCTCTTTAATTATATTCAAAATGTGCTGTACCAATTCTCTGTGATTTGTTAAAGGGGGAGGTGCCCTATAAAGCAAGACTGCTCACTAGTGGTGGGTGGGAGTCGGGGTGGGTAGGGAGGGAACTAACTGATTAGGTGTTAGCAGTTTCTAAACCAGAGGAGGTTACTAGAGTTCAGCAAAAGGTCCCCTAAAGCACCAAAAAGAAAGTAACCTTGCTTTAAAAAATATACAAAAAACTCTTTTAAGAGCTCCCAATCAGAGAGCTAGCAATGTAATATAATAAAAACAAACAAACAAACCCTCAAATCCTTACTGTTTGTTGATCTGTAGAGCCCTGGTTAGGAAAGCCTCAACAGGGCAAGGCACTGGAGCCTTTTATGCAGGCCTCAGCTGCACTCAGGAAATCAAGCCCACTAACTCCTGATTAGGTGTTAGCAGTTTCTAAACCTGAGGAGGTTACTAGAGTTCAGCAAAAGGTCCTTTAAAGCACCAAAAAGAAAGTAACCTTGCTTTAAAAAATATACAAAAACCCCTTTTAAGAGCTCCCAGTCAGAGAGCTAGCAATGTAATATAATAAAAACAAACAAACCAACCCTCAAATCCTTACTGTTTGTTGATCTGTAGAGCCCTGGTTAGGAAAGCCTCAACAGGGCAAGGCACTGGAGCCTTTTATGCAGGCCTCAGCTGCACTCAGGAAATCAAGCCTACTAACTCCTGATTAGGTGTTAGCAGTTGCTAAGCCTGAGGAGGTTACTAGAGTTCAGTAAAAGGTCCCTAAAGCACCAAAAAGAAATTAACCTTGCTTTAAAAAATATACAAAAAACCCTTTTAAGAGCTCCCAGTCAGAGAGCTAGCAATGTAATATAATAAAAACAAACAAACAAACCCTCAAATCCTTACTGTTTGTTGATCTGTAGAGCCCTGGTTAGGAAAACCTCAACAGGGCAAGGCACTGGAGCCTTTTATGCAGGCCTCAGCTGCACTCAGGAAATCAAGCCCACTAACTCCTGATTAGGTGTTAGCAGTTTCTAAACCTGAGGAGGTTACTAGAGTTCAGCAAAAGGTCCCCTAAAGCACCAAAAAAAAGTAACCTTGCTTTAAAAAATATACAAAAAAACCTTCATTCCCTACGCCTGACAGCATGACTGCTGAAGGGCTCATGCTCGTCAAAACTCGACCTACCACAGGTGTTTAAGAATGTCCTTCTTGCATCTCGTAAGGATTCCACCAAGTGACTTTATGCCTTTACATGGCATATGTTTGTTTTTGGTGCTCCCCAAAGGACCTTGACCCCTTTTCTTGTCCGGTGGAGCCGCTTCTACAATATCTCAACCACTTATCCTTGATAGGTCTTAAGACTAACTCAGTGAGAGTTCACCTTAGTGCCATTGTGGCCTCTCACAGACCAGTGGTTGACCAGCCTCTCTCCTCACACCCCTTAATGCTGGGTCTCCTTCTGTCCAAGCCACCCATTAAGCTGCCTCTGGTGGTCGGGGATCTGAATGTGGTTCTGGCACAATTTCTAAAGCCACCTTTCAAATCTTTAGCCACCACTTCACTGAAGTTTCTATCTTGGAAGCTCATCTTTCTTATTGCCCTCACTTCAGTTTGACGCATCCGTGAGCTGCAGGCTGTAGTGGTGGATCCCCCCTATACTCTGTTCCACCCATCCGCATTTCCTCCCGAAGATGGTTTTCTCCTTCCATCTAAACCAGTCTGTAATTCTCCAGATTTTCTTCCCTAGACCACATGCGTCTTGGGCTGACGTTAGACTGCAAGTGAGCACTGGCCTACTACTTGGATAGAACTAAAGAGAACAGATAATTCTAGCAATTATTCATTTCCTTTGATCCTAGTCACCTGGGCCTACTGGTGACGAAACGTACTCTATCTAGACGGATAGCAGTTTGCATTTCTTTTACTTAAGCACAAGCAGGACTCTCATTGGAGGGTCATGTCATTGCTCATAATGTGCGGGCTATGGCAACATCCATAGCTAATCTCCATTCAGTAGCCATTGAGGACATTTGCCAGTTAGCTACCTGGTCCTCCATTCATAATTTTGCTGCACACTACTGTCTGGACAGAGACTCCCATCGGGAGCATCTTAAGAACTTAAGAAATGCCATACTGGTTCAGACCAAGGTTCATCAAGCCCAGTGTCCTGTTTCCAACAGTGGCAAATCTAGGTCACAAGTACCTAGCAGTTTCCCAAAAAAGAGACACGGGTTCCATAATGCTTGTATTGGGGCAAGCAGTGGATTACTAGGGACCTCTTTGATAATGGTTTATGGACTTTTCCTCCAGGTACTTGTCCAAACCTTTTTTAAAGACAGCTACACTAACAGCTTTTGCTATATCCTCTGGTAACGAATTCCAGAGTTTGATTACACATTGAGTAAAAAAATATTTTCTCTTTATTAGTCTTAAACGGGTTACACTGTTGCTTCATTGCATGTCCCCTAGTCTTTCTACATTACGATAGCATAAAGAATCAATCTACATTTACCCGTTCCACTCTATTCATATCATATCTCCCCTCAGCCGTCTCTTTTCCAGGTTGAACAGCCCTAACCTTTTAAGCATCTCCTCATAGGGGTATCCTTCCATCCCCTCTACCATTTTGGTGGCTGTTCTCTGTAACTTTTCTAATTCTGTTATATTCTTTCTAAGATATTGCGACCAGAGTTAGAGTTGTACACAATATTCAAGATGCAGTTGGGAGGGAGGGAGGAGTGATTAGGACACTGTACCTCAGGCCGGTAGGGCTGGGTGTTCAAGTCCCACCTGGGGACAGCAATCTCAGGCCAGAGGGTGGTGTATTTAGATTTCAGTAAAGCCGTTGACACTGTTCATCACAGGTGACTTATAAACAAACTGAGCACCCTAGGGATGGACCCTAAAGTTACTGCTTGGGTTAGAAATTGGTTGGGTGGGAGGCAACAAAGAGTACAGGTAAATGGAGCTCACACTGAGGAGAAGGATGTTACCAGTGGTGTGCCCCAGGGATCTGTCCTTGGTCCAATTCTTTTTAACATCTTTGTTAGTGATATAGAGGAAGGGCTGTCGGGTAAGGTTTGCCTCTTTGTGGATGATACCAAAATCTGCAATAGAGTAGACACCAAGGAAGGTGTGATAACATGAAGAGGGATCTAGCTAAGCTTGAAGAACGGTCTAGAATTTGGCAGCTGGGATTTAATGTTAAAAAATGTAAGGTCATGCATTTGGGCTGCAGCAATCCAAGGGAGCAATATAGTATATGGGGTGAAGTGCCTTTGTCCACTAAAGAAGAGCGGGACCTAGGCGTGGTTGTGTCTGATGATCTTAAAGTAGCTAAACAGGTAGAAAAGGTGACGGCAAAAGCTAGAAGGATGCTTGGGTGCATACGGAGAGGAATGGCTAGCAGAAAAAAGGAGGCGATAGTACCTTTGTATTAGTCTTTGGTGCAACCTTATTTGGAGTATAGTGTGCAATTCTGGAGACCGCACCTTCAAAAGGATGTGAACAGGATGGAGTTGGTGCAGAAGGTGGCTACTAAAATGATTAGTGGTCTTCATTATAAAGCATATGCGGACAGACTTAAAGATCTTAATATGTACACCTTAGAGGAAAGGCGGGATAGAGGTGATATGATTGAGATGTTTAAATATCTCCGTGGCAAAAATGTACAGGGGGAGAACCTCTTTCAATTGAAAGCAAGTTCTGCTACACGGGGACATGGGATGAGGGTGAAGGGGGATAGATTCAGGAGTGATATGCGGAAATATTTCTTTGTGGAAAGCGTGGTGGATCCATGGAATAGTCTCCCAGTGGAGGTGGTAGAGATGAGGACAGTATCTGAATTCAAAAAAGCACGGGACAAACACAGAGGATCTCTAAAGGACAAAAGGGGACTGTTGTAGTTGTTGATATGGAATGACAGACTAGATAGACCATGTAGTCTTTTTTTGTCATCATATTTCTATGTTTCTATAGGCACTCCTTGTGGCCTTGGGCAAGCCACTTAACCCTCCATTGCCTCAGGTACACATAAATTGTGAGCCCCTTTGGGGACAAGGGAATGTTTCCAGTACCTGTTTGTAGTGATTACATAATGTAAACCGCTTTGATTGAAGGATATGGTGGTATAGAAAATTGGTTAAATAAATAACATGGAACAATACAGAGACATTATAAATATCCTTTGTTTTATGCTCCATTCCTAGCATCCTATTTGCCTTCCTGGCCACTGCTGCACACCGGGTGGAGGGTTTCAATGTGTTTTCCACAATGATGCCTAAATCTTTTCCTGAGTGGTGGTTCCTAATGTGGAACTTTGCATCATGTAAGCATAGTTTGGGTTGTTTTTTCCCTAGTGCATAAGTTTGCATTTGTCCTCATTAGATTTCATCTGCCATTTGAATGTCCAGTCTTCCAATTTATCAAGGCCCTCTTGCAATTTTTCACAATCCTCTTGGGTTTAACAACTTTTAATAATTCACTGGTCAACAAATTTTTACAAAAGTCATGTTACTGAAATAAAAATAGTCATTTCTTATCAATTTTTATATGCTGAACACGTTAGTTATAACCCTCTGGTATTCGACCTAAGATATAGTGTTGAACACGAATATGACAGTGAAATTGCAAAGATGGCTCTAGTTTTTTTGTAATCTACAAGAATTAATGTTTACATCATGAAATGCATGTCAATAGTAAATATAATAGGCCTTCGGTTAATACCTGTAAAAAACCCAAGTCATAGACGACTACTTCTTAGGAGTGGAGGAGTAGCCTAGTGGTTAGAGCAACTGCCTAGTACCCAGAAGATCAAGGGGTCAATTCCCACAAGCATTCCTTGTGATTTTGGGCAAGTCACTTTACCCTCCATTGCCTTGGAAGAAAAGGCTGGCAATCTGCTTCCGATGATACATTGCCAAGAAAACCCAGAGGTAGCTGGGTTGCTATGAGTCAACACTGATTTGATGGCACTAAAAAAAAAAAAAAAAAAAAAGACTACTTCTTTTTGCCTGTCTCTTGTACAGCTGTTTGGGAGCTTCTCTGGGGAGTATCCAGCAGTAGTCAGCCAGCATTGTAGTGGACCATTTTCCCTGGTATCTTTGCTCCATTGTTGCGATATCCTGGTGTAAACATTCACCCTGTTCATCACTAACCATACCACAGTTGTCAGAAAAGAAATCGAGATGGGAATCAATGAAATGGATCTTTAGAGACATATTGCAGACAAGTTTCTGATACTGCATCAACATGTCTTCTACTAGTTCCTTGTAGTTTTCTGCCATAACATTCCCAAGAAAGTTTGTTGACACTAGGCGAAAAGCATTTCATGCTTGTTTCGCATCACCCTGCAGTAAGTTGTTGAACCGGTCATCATTGAAGAGCTCTCGAATCTGAGGATCCACAAAAACTCCCTCTTTAATCTTTACTTCGCTGAGTCAAGGGAATTTTTCATACAGGTATCGGAAAGCTGGTGAAGTGCGGTCCATGGCTTTCACGAAGTTTTTCATCAAACCTAGTTTGATGTGAAGGGATGGTAGCAGGATTTTGTGAGCCTCAACCAGAGCTGGGTGCTGGATATTCTTCTCTCCAACTGTTACATTTTGTCTGCGATTCCATTCCTTCCGCAAGTAGTGCCAATCCCTTGCTCGGCTATCCCACTCACATAAGAATCAAATGTATTTTGATTATGCAAACACCATATTACACGGCCTTCCTAAAGCCACCATAACCCCGCTGCAACTAGCCATGAATGCAGCAGCTAGAATTCTGCAAGGAGCATCAAGGAAGGACCATATAACACCAATATTAAAACAATTACACTGGCTTCCAATCCAAACCAGGATAACCTTCAAGGTGCTGACGCTTACATTCAAAGCCATTAACAACTGCTCCTCTACATCAATCACAGATCTTATCCAGATTACACCCCCCAATAGAGCGAGAAGATCAGCTGCTATAAACACATTGATTCTTCCAAAGCAGTTAACAAAATGCTCACAAGCTGCCAGATCCAGAGCTTTTTTGCTGTATGCACCTACCGCCTGGAATGCCCTCCCCCCCACTATTAGAGCTATCAAGGTCATCTCCCAATTTAGGAAGGCACTTAAACATCATCTCTTCCTACAATACTACACTGACCAAGGTCACTCCTCTCAACAAACCACGCCCAGCGACCCACATCAACAACCCATCAGTTGCAACCAAGTAAGACAGAAACCGAGCATGTCGGACACCGAACCTCCCGACAAATAGTAACCCTTCTCACACTAATATCAGCCAACATGCAGCTGAGCCGATAGGCACTGTGAGTCCTTTCCAAATGTATGCTGTAATTTACCTATATATAGTTGTATATAATGACCCTGTTATTATTACCTGTACATATACCCTTGTTATATTGTAAATCATGTTATCTGTACATATACCCACGTTATATTGTAAATCCAGGGCAGATCCTCTGTGCTGGACAGTTGTGTTTTGATGCAAACCGCACTGATGCAAAAGAGCGCGGTATATAAGAAAGTTAAATAAATAAATAAATATATCCCTGCTGCAGTCCCATTAAAAGGGCAACTACCTTCAAGTCACCACAGAGGTGCCAGCTGTACTTGTTATAGATAATGGAAGTCAGTAGATGCTTTAAGTTATCGTATGTCTCTTTCATGTGGACGGCATGTGCTACTGGAATAGATGGGAGATGGTTTCCATTGTTCAAAAGCACAGCCTTCAGACTCAGTTTCGAAGAGTCTATAAATAGTCTCCAGTCTTGTGGGTCATGAGTGATTTTTAAGGCATTCATGAGGCTTTCAATATCGGAACAGAATACCAGATTACTTTCCTTTCCGACTGCGTATAATACACTGTGACGTCAGATGGCTTCGGCAGTAGTATTGCATTGCATCAGAAAATGATGCAATCAACTCTGGATGATGTGTGCATGCTGGTATTATGCCATGTGATGCAATATTACATCATTCAAGGCTTATTTGGGATGTTGTTGATGTCCTACTGGATAAATTTACACAGTGAAACGTCAAAAATGAACTACATGCAATATCTTCAAAACGAGAGCCAATAAAATTTTTTTAATGTTATATTCGTGTTCAGCTCACCAAGATACTACAGATTAGGGCCTTTTAAAGTCAGTAACGATTTCAATGTTGACCAGTGTAATTTTGTCTCATCTAAATTTGACTACTGTCACAGCCTCACCACACGCCTCTAGCTTAGAGGGGCGTGGTTATTAGAGGAACTTCCCGCAATCCGCCTTAACAAATTATTTCCCTACAGTGTCCTCTGGGAAATGTAGTTTTGTTTTGTTAAGCTGTATGGGTGCGTCAGGCAGAAAGTTGTAGTCAGGCTCAATGAGGTAAGGCAATTGACAGAAATTTATTTTTACACACAATGGTTCGAACATACCACATACAGGATTATCTGTTCAGGATTCTTTGAAGTAGAACATTGTCCATAAAACAAACCCAAACACAAAAATGGCTGTTCTTTGGTTCTCTATAGTTCAGGATATACAGTCTTTAACAGCAAGGATATTGAATTCCTTTTTAGCCTTGCTGGCTAAAGCACAAAAACAAATCAAATTTAATGTCTGTGGTAGTTTAGTTTTTATTCAGCTTCAAACCTTTCTTGGCTACCTTCCAAACAAAAGGGTAGAACCCAGGGGCAAAAAACAGTGTTGTTCTCATAGCTACTTTAGCTTACCCCAGGGTCATAATTCAGGCAGCAGGTGATTAACAAGCTTATCACAGTTCCTGGCTTGCTCCTTAGTCCCCGTAAACTTCCCCTTTGCAAACACACGGGAATCACGGCCTTGTTGACTATGGGTACCTTCATTCCTTGAAGACCTTCTTTCAAGCTAGTCTTTTTCTCTACGTTCCCATGTTTAAAGCCTGGCAAAAGGAACAATCCATGGGAGTGTCCTCCTCATTCAGCTCCACCTCGGGCTCTCCCAGCTGCATGGATTCTGAGTCCCCGTCTTGCTCAGAGTGCTCAGTTAACAGCCTCCCGTGGGATCCTGGAGTCCCTCTTGTCTCTGGCCCCAATCTCGCTTGCAGACGTGCTATATGCCAATTAGCACTTTCTTCTCCTGGAAGCTCAGTTCCTCTGCTCTGCTCTGCTCTGCTCAGCACTAGTCAAGCTTCCCTTGCTTGTATCTGTGCCTCTGTTCGTGTCAGCCTGGCTTCCTGCTTCTCTTCCCCCTTCCTCATAGTCTGGCATAGGTTTATATTTCCAGGGCTCTAGCTCCAACTCCTCCTTTCCCAGGTGATGGTAAAGAGTAGTTACTCACCTGTAACAGGTGTTCTCCAGGAGCAGCAGGAATCAGTCCTCACTTATGGGTGACATCGGCGCCGATGGAGCCCCCGTGTGGAGCATTTCCCCAGCTTTCTAAGAAAGCCTTTGGGAATACTGCACGCATGCACGGTCCCCTTCCGCCTAAAGGTGCCATCTTGCTCAGTCAAATGACATAGCTAAAAAACAGCACACAAAATGTAAAAATAAACTATGTACAACTGCAACTCCCAGGGGAGGAGGGAGGGTTGTGAGGACTGATTCCTGCTGCTCCTGGAGAATACCTGTTACAGGTGAGTAATTACTCTTTCTCCAGGACCAAGCAGGAAGTCAGTCCTCACTAATGGGACTCCCCAGCTTCAGGCTACCGGGGACCCAGAGCTGAAAAATGAGCTCCCTCTAGCCTCAGCATCAGAGAAAGGATTTCACTGAAACATACCCCCACCAGTAGCCCAACCAGAGGGCTGGAGGGTAGGAGTTGCCTAAACCTCAAAGAGATTCTGGAGCACTGCCTGACCAAAAGCACTGTCCCTACGGGACTCCCTCTCCAAGCAGTAATGGGCTGCAAAAGTCTGGCTTGAGGACCAAGTTGCAGCCCTGCAGATGTCTGCCAACGGTACAGAGCGAAGATGAGCTACTGAGGCAGCCATTGCCCTGACACGATGGGCCGTGACCCGACCCTGCAAAGGAAGGTCAGCTGCCCTGTAAGCCCAGGTGATACAGTCAGCCACCCAGATGGACAAGGTATGCTTGGAGACAGGCACCCCCAAGTTATTGGGGTCAAAAGATACGAAGAGCTGAGTAGCCCTCCTATGCCCCTGCGTATGCTCAAGGTAGAAGTATAAGGCCCTCCTACAGTCCAGGGTATGCAGGACTGTCTCAGCCCGGCTGGCATGGGGCCTAGGGAAGAACATTGGAAGAACCACCTCCTGGTTGAGATGGAAAGAGGAGACAACCTTTGGGAGGAACTTAGGATGAGTCCTAAGGACTACCTTGTTCCTATAGAAGTGAGTGTAGGGTCTGTCACAGACCAGGGCTTGAAGTTCACTCATTCGCCTGGCCGAGGTCAAGGCCACCAGGAATAGAGTCTTCCAAGAAAGGAAGCGTAGAGGACATGTAGCCATTGGCTCAAAAGGTGGGCGAGTCAGTTGCTGCAAGACCACATTCAACTCCCACTCAGGGGCAGGTGGACGGAGAGGATGCTTGAGCAATAGTAAGCCTCTGAGAAACCTGGACACCAAGGGATGAACCGACAAAGAGTGTCCTTCCACCATTGAGTGGTGAGCTGCCAGAGCAGAGAGGTGGACCCGAACAGAATTGGACTTAAGGCCCTGATTGGACAAGTGCAGAAGGTACTGGAGCACTACTGGCACAGTGCAGCCAAAAGGATCTTCCTTGCGTTGCTGACACCACAAGGAGAACCTCTTCCACTTCAGGGCATACGTTTTCCTGGTGGATTGCTTTCTAGAGGCCAAGACCACCTCTTACACTTCCTGAGGTAGGCCCCAGGGAGCCAAGACTACCCTTGCAGCCTCCAGGCCATCAGATTGAGAGATTTGAGATTGAGATGCAGAAGGGAACCCTGATCCTGAGAGAGAAGGTCGGGTTGGAATCCCAGAGGCATGGGCGTCTCCACTGCCAGTTGAAGCAGCAGGGGGAACCAGGGCTGCCTCGGCCACCGGGGAGCAACCAGAAGTACTGAGGCCTTGTCTTTGAGAATCTTGAACAAGGTTCGGGCCACCAGAGGCGTGGGAGGAAACACATATAGCAGGCCCTGGGACCAAGAAATCAGGAAGGCATCCGCCGCCACCCTTAGGGGATGCGGCTGCCTGGAACAAAACCTGGGCAGTTGGTGATTCAGGGGACTGGCAAAGAGATCCATGGATGGAAGTCCCCATTTTAGGAAAATCTTTTGAACCACCAAAGGGTGCAGCTGCCATTTGTGGGGCTGCAGAATCCTGCTTAAGCGGTCTGCCAGAAAGTTCTCCTGGCCAGGAAGATAAACAGCCCTCAGCAACATTTGGTGCCTGAGGGCAAAAGCAGAAAGCAAACAAAGATCGCTCATGTAACAATGTGGGTAATTTCAAGACTTTATCATTTTTGAAGCAGACACAACTTGTGTTTACCAAACCGAGGTCTCAGACTCTTTGGCTCTGCCACCAGGACTTTCGTACGTTGCAAGGCAGGATGCCGATTTGCATCAATGACCTCAAAGAACTTAGCAGGTGATTATATTCAGACACATATTAAAGTTCGTTTCACTAAATTTTCAATGTTCAATCTTGCACTTATCTGAATCATCCAAATACACCCGCTTAATTAGGACATTTTAAGGATCCCGACGCCCTCCACAGGTACCGCTCTCGCGTTTCATAACCATGCTTTCATCAGGGGATCGCTCAAAAGCAACGTCCACAGTTCTTCTAATTGCCTAAAACAAACTCTGCTGCCCGCATTTCACCAGTCTTTACCACTTCCTTTCCTGGCTCAAAAGAAACGCCGCCAGGAAAGGAAGTGGTAAAGACTGGTGAAATGCGGGCAGCAGAGTTTGTTTTAGACAATTAGAAGAACAGTGGACGTTGCTTTTGAGCGATCCCCTGATGAAAGCATGGTTATGAAACGCGAGAGCGGTACCTGTGGAGGGCGTCGGGTTCCTTAAAATGTCCTAATCAAGCGGGTGTATTTGGATGATTCAGATAAGTGCAAGATTGAACATTGAAAATTTAGTGAAACGTTGAACTTTAATATGTGTCTGAATATAATCACCTGCTAAGTTCTTTGAGGTCATTGATGCAAATCAGCATCCTGCCTTGCAACGGACGAAAGTCCTGGTGGCAGAGCCAAAGAGTCTGAGACCTCGGTTTGGTAAACACAAGTTGTGTCTGCTTCAAAAATTATAAAGTCTTGAAATTACCCACATTGATACATGAGCGATCTTTGTTTGCTTTCTGGTATTGCCAATCATTCAGTAATTGACCTAATTTGTGGTATGAGGGCAAAAGAGCAAAGGGCCAGTGCTTCCAGGCATAGAGGCCTGGATCCAGTGCCGCCCTGCTTGTTCACATAGAACATGGCTACTTGGTTGTCCGTCTGAACTAGAACAGACTGGTGGGCCAAAGTGTGAGAAAAAGCCTTGAGGGCTAAGTGAATAGCCCGCAGCTCCAGTAGGTTGATCTGTTGCGTGGCTTCCCATGGAGACCAGAGGCCTTGGGTGCAGCTCTCTTGACAGTGTGCACCGCAGCCCTGTAAGGAGGCATCGGTTGTCAACACCACCGTGGGGGCAGGCACCTGAAAAGGCACCCCCTGAAGCAAGTTGGGGAGGGGGGGGGGAGGTGTAGCTACCACTGCAGAGAATTCAGGAATGGTTTTGACACCCTGACTTTGTTGGCCAGGCTCCCTGTGGCCTGCTTCCACTGAGTTCTGAGGCACCACTGTGCAGGCCTCATGTGGAGGCGGGCATTGGGGGTCACATGTAGAGTCGATGCCATGTGTCCTAGGAGCTGCAAATAGAGCCTGGCCGGAACCCTTGGCAGACTGAGAAACCGGGATGCCAATTCCATGAGCCTTTGAGCTCTGTCCTCTGGCAAGTAAGCCCTTGCTTGCAGGGAGTCCAGCTGTGCCCCTATGAACTCTAGGTTTTGGGAGGGGAGCAAAGTGGACTTTGTGAAGTTTATGACAAAGCCGAGGTCTTGAAGGAGTGTGACAGTCCTGAAGGTGGCCTGCCTGGCCTCCTGATAAGTCTGACCTTGGATTAGCCAGTCGTCCAGATAGGAGAAGACAAAAAAACCCTGAGTCCTCAAGAAGGCCGCCACCACAGCTAGGCACTTTGTAAAGACCCGTGGGGCAGAGGTGAGGCCAAAAGGCAGCACTCTGTACTGGTAATGGTTTCCTCCCACCATGAACCTGAGGCACTTTCTTGTGGTTTAGATGAATGAGGATGTGAGTGTACGCATCCTTTAGATCTAAGGAGCATAGCCAGTCTCCCTGCTGGAGGAAGGGCAGAAGTGTTTCAAGAGTAAGCATCTTGAACTTCTCTTTCTCCAAGAACTTGTTGAGGTTCCTGAGGTCTAGGATAGGCCTTAGGCCTCCAGTTTGCTTGGGCACCAGAAAATACCTGGAGTAGAACCCTTGCCCCTGTAGGCGAGGAGGTACAGGCTCCACCGCCTTGTCCAGAAGCAGACCCTGAAGTTCTTGGAGGAGGAGGTTGGTGTGCAGGAGAGGCCTTAGAGGCTCTCCTGGAAAGTAGGCAGGGGGTAGCTGCTGGAAATGAAGCAGATAACCCTGGTGAATGATGCTTAAGACCCAAGCATCTCCTGTAATGGGTGAACACCTGTGGGCAAACAGGGCTAAGCGACCTCCTGTGCAGGGATGGGGCAGCAGGGGCGGAGAGGCTATGCTTTGGGAGTCAAAAACCCCCTCCCTGCTGGGCAGGAGCAGGAGCAGGAGCCGGAGGCTTGGGGGTTTTCTGCCTACGGGGCCCATGTCCCTGCCCCTTGGCCTGCTGCCCCTGTTGGGGAGCTGGGGAGGCCTGGTATTGAGGGAAAGGTTTGTAGGCAGATACCTTTCTCGGGTAGAAGGACTTTTTACCCGAGCCCTTCTTTTTATGAAAAGGGGCAGAAGTCTTTCTGGACAGCCTTGTCCTAGTCAGGTGCTCGGTTTCGAGCTCAGCCGCCTTCTCGGCCATGGGTTTGCCAAAAAGGTTTTCACCTCGGCAAGGGACATCGACCAACTTGTCCTGTACCCAAGGCTCGAGGTCCGATGACTGCAGCCATGCCTGGCGTCGGGCCGCGATGCCGGCTGCCGCCACTCGAGCCGAAGCTTCGAAGCCATCGTAGGCCGCTCGGGACATGAACTTGGAACAGTCCCGGATTCCTGAAGACAAAGACTGGAACCTCTGCAAAGGTTCCCCGGAGAGGCCAGCAGAGAACCCGGCAAGCTCCTTTGCCAGATCTCAGAGGTACATGCCCATGTACAGCTGGTATGACTGGACACGGCAAGCATCGAGCCCTGGAAGCACTTTCTGCCGAAAGCATCCAGGTTCCAGGCCTCCCTGCTGGGGGGCACCGCAGAGTGCATCTTCTGGCTCTTCAGACGATGCATGGCCGATTCCACCACCATGGAATGGTGCGGCAGCTGTGCCTTTTGGAAGCCAGGGCTCTTACGGAGTCGATAAATGGAATCAACTCGCTTGCTCAAGACTGGCGCCGAGGCCGATGCCTCCCACATCCGGAAGAGGAGCCGTTCCAGCATCGGAGGAACCGGCACAGTAAAGGCCTCCTTCGGAGGAGAGTCATACTGGAGGACCTCGAGCTCCTCGGCTTGAGGCTCCTCCTCGGAGTCCACGGGAATCGCCAAGGCTTTGGCCATGTCCCGCATGAACTCTGAGAACTGGGTGTCCTCCGGAGGGGACCTACTCCAGGACTCGGACTGCGGTGAGTCCGAAGGGACGCACTGAGTCTGAAAGGTGTCGGGGGGGATTCCTCGTCCTCCGTCTCCCAAGCTGACTCATCCGAAGAGGAGTCGAGGGGCTCCGACAGCGCGGGTCAAGATGGCACCCGCCCCGATGCCGAAGGCACCGGCGTCAATGCCCTCGGTTCCGAGCGGGAGGTCGAGGGAGACCTTGACAGAGGACGACTTCGAGCCTTCATGGTCTCCAGTATCGGTTCGGTCTCCGGGGTCGACTTCGACGTTGATGTCCCGGTGGTCGGGGCAGATGCACCAGCGAGGCTGGCCATCAGTACCCGCTGCTGCTCCACGAAGGCAGATAATCTGCACTCCAAGGCTGTCAGCCTGAGTCCAAGCTCAGGAGACTCAGCAGCCACCGACTCAGGCCCCGGTGGCACCGGGCCCGACGTCGGCTCCCTCGGAGGAGAGTCCACGAGGACTACAGGACTTACGTGTCCGATGGTCTCTGGCTCTACATGAGGTACTTTGGATGACTTCTCCTGCTCCAAAGGCCCGGGACGGCGGTCGGAGGTCTTAGACCTGGCCCTCTAGGAACCTGGGACCTCTTCCGATGCTGCCCTTGCGAGCCGTTTCTTCCTCTTGCGTTCCCAGTCAGGGGACACCCTGTCCGAGGAACCCCGGCGATGCTCAAGATCAGACTCCCGAGACGTCGAGGCCTCAGACGAGGTCCAGGCCCGGCCGGAGGCAGAATCTGAAAAAAATCCTTTCCTTCTGGTGCTGACGGCTTCGGAGTGCCTTGGTGGACATTTTGCCACACGGGCCACAGATCATGGGGTCATGATCCGGGCCGAGGCACCGAAGACAGCAGTTGTGTCTGTCGGTGAGAGACATTAGTTTCTTGCACCGATCACACTTCTTGAAACCACTGGAAGCCATCGGGGAAAAAAGGGCCCCCGCGAGGTCAAAAGACCGGCCTTCCAGGGAAGAACAGATCAAAAAAACTGAACCATCTAATTTCTCAACAAATAGGGGTGTCCTACATGGAGCAATGGATGGAAGGGGGGGGGGGTTGGAGTGGTGGATTCACCCCTAAACAAAGAAACAAAGATATGGGGAGGGGTGCACCTGCTCCTGGTGGGTGCACCACTAAGCAAAGACATGGGAAGGGGTGCACCTACTCCTGCCATATTGCTGGGCAGACTAGATGGACCACGCTGGTCTTTATCTGCCGTCATTTACTATGTATGTTATTTGTTCATTCTGGCCGGGCAGACAGTAGTACAACTCCACTGCTATCACCTTCCCCTTTGTATATGGAATTTCAATCCATAGAGATTCTATAGGATATTTGTTTCCTGTAAAACTTTAATCTTGTGTGACTTGATGCCCTCCCTAACGTAAGAGCACAATCCCTCCATCAATTTGATGTTTTCTATCCTTGCGATGTAAGTTGCACCTGGGTATCAGTGTCCCACTGGTTGTGTCCTCCTGCCATCAAGTCTCTAAGATACCAGTCTTATCTAACCTCTCCTTTAGTACTATATATTCTAACTTTCCCATCTTATTTTTTTCAGACTTCTAGCTTTTGTATACAAGCATTTTAGAGGTTATATTTTATTCACATTAATCTGGTTATTGGTAGGCAAGGGTAATTTGGAATGTTTACGCTCTGACTGCTCTGTACTTAAAGGCATTTGGATTATTTTTGTCTTTGAAGTTAGGGCATATCGACAGATTTCAATAATCATTTGCTAGTATCCTTCATGGATACATCATTCCAAACCATGTGCTCTTGGGTGACTGTTTTCCCCTATTAGAGCAGCTTTTAAACTAGATATCTCCTTTTTGAAGGTTAATGCCAGCAGCCTGATTCCATCCCAGTTAAGGTGGAGCCCATTCCTTTGGAAAATCCCCTCCTTTCCCCTGAATGTTCCCCAATTTCTAACAAATCCAAAATCGTCTTTGCACCATTGTCTCATTCATTGAGTGAGATGCCAGAGCTCTGCTTGGGAATGAGAAGCATTTCTGAGCATGCTACCCTGGAAGTTCTGGATTTCAACTTCCTATCTAAAAGCCTAAATTTGGCCTCCATACCACTTTCCTATGTCATTGGTACCAAGGCAGCCGACTCCTCCCCAGTGCTATCTAATACCTTGCTTATGTGGCACTAAGCAGGCATGTTACTAGCCACCCAGCTATCTACATGCCTAATGATCAAATCATTAACTATAATAGCTATCCTAAGCCTTCCCTCATGAGCATATAGCCCTGGAGAAATCATCTCAGTGTAAGAGGGTTTTACATCACCTGGAGGATAGGTCCTAGCTACAGGATCACTTCCTGCCACAACACATTCCGAGCCGAGTGTTCCTTGCCCCTAGTGCACATGTAAGACCCCCCCCCTTACCAACTGGGAGAAAATCATACATGTGACACTCAATGTCAAAGACCAGAAAGCCCCCATCTTGCAGCTGAACTACTGTATACATCTTAGTTTTAAGGTTTGTTCAGATATTAAAGTTGTTTACTTACATAGGTTTGCTGGGATACTTATACAACTATAATCCGATATATTAAATGGACTTTCTTCACTTCAAGAATAATTAATCTCAGGTCCTTAATAAATGTGTTCCTGATGAGGGTAACCAGCCACACCTGAAGGTGCTTATGGGCACCTCCCCCCCCCCCCCCCAATAGGTTTAAGAGGCTATAAAGCGATGATGATCCCTGGGTGGGAGGGAAAGAAGACTTAAAAGCCAGCTTGCTATACAGTGCCCTGACCTCTGTTTCTAAGGTAAAGTCTACCAATTTCCTGGGCAATTCAGACAGCCCTTGGTTTGATAGATCAAAGGGGGCCATTTTACAGGTCCCATCTATCACTTTAACACCTTTTTAAGGAAACTTCACAGATCATTTGCCTCCTAACTGAAAGGCCTCTTTGTAAAGGTCACTAGAAACAAGTTTAGTTCTTTGTACTCAGATACCATCTATTGTACTTGTATGCTAAGCTATACTCTGATTTGATTTAAATAAAAAAGTGCTCTAGCAACAAAATTATTTCAGTAAGTATTTACTCTATTTTACTTGCTATACTAAGCTATACTCTGATTTGATTTAAATGAGTAGCTCTCTGGTGGTACTAGGACCTAACTCAGCAAAACACACAGATTTGTCTGCTCTAACCCAACAATTATCCCCCCCCCCCCCATTTAGAGTATATTCCAGAAGATAAATACTTACAAGTGCAGATCTATTTCCAGTTATAGTAGTCCCCTCAGGGTTGTCCTTCAGGACTTTGGCCAAGCTGTACTCTTAGCACCTCTGTTGTCTTCTGGAATCAAGTCCAATGGCCCACAACTCTTCCAGCCTCTTTGGCTACATGTTTTTTCTTTTGCCTCTAGGATCCCACTACTCTTCCCCCCTCCACCCCCCATACCAGTCTGGTATCTGGGAGCTTGTGAGTCCCATATGTAAAGACCGAGTATGCTATCTCCAGGAATAAGCAGGAATGCACTCACCTGTAATAACTGATCTCCAGGAAAGCATAGTTACTCACCTACAACAGGTGTTCTTCAAGGGCAGCAGAAATCAGTCCTCCCATATGGGCAATGTCTGTGCCAACAGAGCCCGTGTGGAGCATATCCCAAGTCTTTGGGAATACAACCATGCATACATGGTCCCCTTCCCGCCCAAGGGTACTATCTTGCTCAGTAAGATGACATAGCAAAAAAGGACTTAAACAACATAGGAAGGCAACCCCCAAGGGGAGGAGGGAGGTTGTCAGGACTGATTCCTGCTGTCCCTGGAGAATGCCTGTTACAGGTGAGTAACTACCATTTCTCCAGGAAACAAGCAGGAAGTCATTCCTCACATATGGGACTGCCTAGCTCCAGGCTGCCAAGGACCGAGCCACAACAGTACCACCGACATCATCTCAGGTAGCCATGTGTTGCAGAAAAGGAGCCTCCACCAAGAGACTGCAAGAACCTAGTGTCCAGTGATACTAGCACTCTGGTAGCCTGAACACAGAAGGATCAAAGGGGGGTAGGAGTTGCCTAAAATATTACAGAGTACTGCTATCCAAAGACACAGTCCCTGCAGGACTCGCTCTCCAAGCAGTAATGAGCTACAAAACATATGAATTGAAGACCATGTGGCCACCTTGCAGATTTCCAGCACTGCCATGGCCATGACCCACACATGATATGCAGTGATGCTGTGCTCAAGGGAGAGGCCCACTTGCTCATAGGTGAGGGCAATGCAGTACACCATCCACATGAACAGAGTCCGCTTTGTTACCAGGAGCCCCAGTCTACTAGGGGTCATATGATACAAAGAGCTGAGGAGCTTTGCAATGGGCCTGGGTCCTCTGCAAGTGGGCCCCTGTCCTTCTACCTGCAGTCTAGTGTATGCAAGTTGAGTTCCTCCCTGCCAGCATGGGGCCATGGAAAGGTGGTAGGGATACCACCTTGGAGAGGAATTTGGGATGTGTGCAGAGCCCTACTCTGTTCTTATAGAACCTTGTATATGGCAGATCCACCAAAGGTTTGGAGTTTGCTTGCTCTCTGAACAGACAAGATGGCCACTAGAAACCCACTTTCCAGGTGATGTATCTCAGATGGCAGGTGGCTAGGGGCTCAAATGGCAGCTTGGTGAGTTGGGAGAGCATCACTTAAGGTCCCATTCTGCCATGAGAGGGGGCTTCGATAGTAGGAGGCCCCGGAGGAGACCAGGGGCTGGTTTGAGAGAGATTTTACCTTTACAGGGTGACTGAGTGGCAATAGCACTCAGATGTACCCTCACTGAATTAGACTTTTGGCTGGCATGCAAGAGGTGCAGCAATTATTGTAGCACTAGTTGCATGTGGCAGGAGAAAGTGTTCTCCCTTCTCTCTGCACACCAGATGGAGAATCTCCTCCATTTGAAGGCATACGCCCATCTGGTGGAGGGTTTTCAGGTCAACAGGATCTCCTCAGCTTCTCCTGGGAGACTGAAGGGAGCTACGGCTACCCCTTTTCGCAGCCACACAGGTCAATGCTAGCAGCCCTAGGATGGGGTGCAGGAGGGCACCCTCTTCCTGGGACAGAATGTCCAGATCAAGACCCAGCGGGACAGGGAGTGCCACTGACGGGGGGGGGGGGGGGATTAGGATCACTGATGCCCACTCACTCAATTTTGAGAGTCTTGGCCACCAGAGAAGTTGGTGAGAAGGCATAGAGGAGGCTCTCTGATCACAAGATCAGGAAGGCATCCGCTGCTACTCTCTCTGGGTGCGACTGGCATGAGCAGAAGCAGGGCAGCTGCGTGTTATCCAGGAAGGCAAACAGGTCCATCTGAGGCCTGCCCCAGGGGCGGAAGAGACATTGCACCACCTTAGGGTGCAGAACTTTGCTGAGCTTGTCCACCAAGCAAATGTTCTGGCCTGGAAGGTATATGGCTCATAGGAGCATTCCGTGGTGTACCGCAAAGGCGAGGAGAGCCATTGCTTCCTGGCAGAGGGAGTACAAACCAGTGCCCCCTTGTTTGTTCACATAGAACATGGTGACCTGGTTGTCCGTCTGGATCATCACAGGACAGGTGTACAGGAAGTGGTGGAACGTTCACAAGGCTAGGAAAATGGCTCCAAGTTCCAGGAGTTTGATTTTCAGGAGCAGCAACTCTGTGACCAGCTGCCTTGAGTGCAGAGGTCTCCACAGTGTGCTCCCCAACCCAGAAGGGAGGTGTCCGTGGTTAGGACCATCTGCAGTGCAGGTGCTTGGAATAGCATCTCCTCCAGGAGGTAGCGTAGGGACTGCCACCAGTTGAGGGAGTCCACCAGTGTTGTGTAACCTTTCCGTGGCTTGGGTTGACTGGGAGTGGAGGCACTACTGGGCCATCCACATTTGCAAGTGGGCTAGGGGCAAGACATGAACTGTTGAGGCCATATGGCCCAGCAACCGGAGGTGGCAGTGAGCCGGTACCAACTGGCAAGTCTGTACCTCTCTCTCGCTAGCTACACAAGGTGAAGTGCCCTCTCCTTTGGAAGGGAGGCCTTGAACCATAACGTGTCCAGCTGGGTGCCTATGAACTCCAGGTTTTGGGCTGGAGAGAAGCAGGATTTGGGGTAGTTAATGAACCCCAGGTGCTACAGGAGCAGATTGTTCGCCCTGTGGCATGGCTGGCCTCAAGGGCTATGCTGCCTCTGATGAGCCAGTCATCCAGATAGGGGAAGACAAAGGCCCCTTGTAAGCACACATAGGTGTCCATGACCACCAATTACTTTGTAAAGACTCTGGGCGAGGAGGCCAAGCTGAATGGAAATACCCTATACTGGTAGTGCTCTCCTCCCACCACGAACCTTAGATACTGTCTGTGGAAGGGGTGGATCAGGATGTGGGTATATGCATCCTTTAGGTCTAAGGAGCACAACCAATCTCACTGGTGGAGGTAGGGTAGCAGAGTTCCAAAGGAGAGCATCTTGAACTTCTCCCTCACCAGAAACTTATTCAAGTTTCACAGGTCTACTATGGCGCTGAGACCTCCAGTTTTTAGGGGCAATTAAATTCCTTGAATACAAATCCTTTCCCCACCATTGTAAGTGTATAGGTTCTACCGCCTTGTCCCTAGCAAACCCTCAAGCTCTGACATGAGCAAAGTCTGGCCTCTCCTGGGAAGAACTCTGGGATGTGTTTGTTGGAACCTGAGGAGATAGCCCTCCTTTACTACTTGCTCGTCCCACTGGTCCGTGGTGACACCAGCCCACCTGTGGGCAAAATGTGCCAGGCAGTCCCATGGGCTGGGGAGAATCTCCCCAGGGAGAGGAGGTCCTGCCCAGAGAGTAAAAAACTCCCCCCAGGCTGGATGGGAGCTAGTGTCTGGAGCTTCTGGGCCTTTAGCTTCCCTAGCCCATGGCCCTGGTTCTTGGGCTGGGGGCCCTGTTGCTGTTGCCCCAAGAAGGGCTGGTAGTGGCCCTGTTGGAAAGGCCCCTTCTTTCTCAAAAAGGGTAGTATTTCCCGATGGCTTCTTTCGGGGAGGGTCAAGGTTTTCCTCAAGAGCCCTTGCCTGGTTACAACCTCGACCCCTCTCTTGGCTGCTTACACACTATACCCTCTTACGTTAGGGATACGACCCATTTTTTGCAGATCTTAAGGGAGATGGACCAATGGTCTAATTGTTCCGATGTTTTTCTGGTCACATTGGACGTGGTATCATTATATACCCATATCCCGCAAGAGGCAGCGATACAAGTAATTGCTCAAGTATTAAGTCAACGTGATGATGTATCTCACTCTAAATTTGAATTCATTATGGCCTTAGCTCAGTTAGCTATACAAAATAACTATTTTCTTTTTCAAGGGGATCTGTACCAACAAGTTTCTGGAGTAGCTATGGGCGCTACTTGCGCTCCATCCATTGCAAATTTTTATATGGGGATGTTCGAAAAGCAATGGGTGATTCCATCTCAATATGCTCCTCAGATTTTGCAGTGGAGGAGATATTTTGATGATATTTTTTTGCTTTGGAGGGGAACAGAGGAATCCCTGTATCAGTTTTTTGAATGGATTAATCATCAAGATGTGAATATTACTTTTACACATTCTCATCATAGAGATATGCTCACGTTCCTGGATTTGAAGATTATGAGAAGTACCTCTGGTTGGGCCACATCTGTTTTCCAAAAGGAAATAGATAAGAATACGTTCTTGCATTTTAGGAGTTTACATCCACGTCGCCTTAAGGAGAGTCTTCCCTATTCTCAATTTCTGCGATTCCGCAGAAATTGTTCTGATGTGCGGGAGTTTAAACAAAAATCGAGAACATTTGCCAATTTTTTGTCCCGAGGTTATCCACACCACATTGTCAAAAGAGCATACACGCGAGCCCTTTTTAATCATCGATCGTTATTGTTGCAGCCATGCGAGACAACTTCTAGGGACTTAGATTCCTCACATGTGAACTTGATCACGAGATTTTCCCCACTAAGTATGGCATTGCAACACATTATTAAAAAACATTCTAATGTCCTCACGGTGGTTCCAGGTTTGCAAGATAAATTCATTAGATGTGTTTGGACTCGTGATAAAAATTTAAAAGAACTTTTATGTCCAGCAGTGCTGCGGCCTATAGAAGATATCCGGGGACAAGCTACAAATAAAGGACACCGTAGATGTGGGAGTTGTGATATTTGTTTGATCACATTAGAAGCCTCCAATTTTGAATACAATGGCTTTAAAAGAGAGTTACGATCATCCACAACATGTGGATCTACTTCTGTGGTTTACGTCATCATTTGCCCCTGTGGGCTGGCATATATAGGGAAAACTATGCGCCCGTTTCGGGTCCGCATTAGGGAACATAAAAGCCGTCTTAAATGTGCTGTGCGTGAAGCTCCGATAGTTGAGCATTGTATTCTGAAACATCATCAATTTGAACAACTTCGGGTTTTGTGTGTGGATCAGATACCTGAGGGAGCTAATATAGTAGCCCGAGATCGGTTGCTCATTAGACAAGAGCAATGGTGGATCTTTACATTTGACACAGTGATTTCCAAAGGCCTCAATGTATCCATAGAGTGGGCGAGCTGTATTACATAATGAAATAACCTTTCAAATGATTTTAACATTTAGAACTGCCATTAGGTCGATGTGGAGGCAATACTTGAGATAGGTTCAGTATAATAGAGAGGGAGGAACCAGTCTCATTGGTAGATGGTAATTGCATGAAGTCATAGTTTGAGTTCTTATTGGGGCAGCTTGTGCTGTGAGTCTCTTTAAAAATGGGGGAAGTCGTTAGTCCACATGCGCGGCGTTTCACTCTAGCTGGGAAAAGCAAAGATTTATCACCGGAGAAATGCGGGCAGCAGAGAGTCATAATAGGTATATTTGGAGGGTTTTCTATGAATGTTTGTAGTGTATGTTGGGGTTCGTAAGCAATAGTGGGGTTAAGTAGAGATGGTTATAAGGTGATGTGTTATTTTATTTATTTGTTTGTGACAGAAATCATTAAGGAAGGACAATGGCGATTGTTGTTGAGTGATCCCCTGAAGAAAGTATATTTAATGAAACGCATGACTGGTACCCGTGGAGGGCGTCGGGATTCCTTATCTGAGTAACCTGAATGCGCCCACTAAACAGGATTGTTGAGGACTGTTAAGTACAGAGTTTGAGTTTTGACTGAAATTGAACTTAACCTGTATATGTTACCCACACAGTCCTTAGAGGTCGTTGATGCAAATCAGCAAGCTGCTTTAAAAATGGACACGAGTCCCAGTAGCAGGGCCAAGATTAGTCTGAGACCTCAGTTAATTAATGAAAAAATATTTGAGTGTTTAAATTATTGAAATAAGAAGAAGAGGTACAATCACCTTGTTAATACATGAGCGATTTCTAGTGACTATTTAGGATTCCAGAGGGGACAGTTCTGAGGGGATGTCATGTGTCAAGAGGTCTCAGGGAAGGCTTGATGTCTGTCTCCCAGTCGGAGCCCAAGGGCATTGAGGATGCCAAGGCTCAGGGCTCTCATGCCTCAAGGCCGGTCCCGAGGAACCAGGGGTCCCCTGATGGGTCTTGGGTTGGACTCCTGGAAACTGGCCAGGGAGGACCAGACACCTGAAGATGGGGACCAGGACCTCGATCGGTGCCAAGGACTCGTCCGAGACCTGTGACGTTTGGGGACCGGCTCGACACCTGGGGACCCAGTTGTCAGGTCAGATGATGCAGGTGAACCCGACATCACCTGCTGCAAGGCTAGGATGGCAGAGATATTCTGCTTCTGGGCCACCATCCTGGACTCAATACCAGGAGGTTCTGCAGATTTTGGCATGGGCACTGAGACTCTTGGGCCAGACGCTGGCACTCTCGTGAGTGCATCCTTGATGAGGACCACGACCTCAAGGAGCCCTTGCCCTGTCGCTGCCAAACTCAATCTTAGAGACCTTAAGAAGAATTAAGAACTACTCTTTTTTTTAGACTTATTTTCCAAATGGTTAGCAACAATTCAAACAATTGTTAAGTAGCATACATCATAATTCTTAAATTACATAACACCCCAGACATACACTGTACATACTCTAACAGCTGATTCACACCCAGGCTCGCATTATCATACTACAGGACCTTACCGGGTTTCACTGGTGGAACCTCGACTGGCTTAGAGAAATTTTTTTCTTTTACTTTGAAGGATCTGGCATCTTTACAGAGAAGCCGCCACCGTGGGACTCTGAAGATGCCCGGACCTCATGGGATGTGCTCTGCTTGGGGCTCATTGTCGGGGAAGCTGGTGCCAAGTTGGACCACGGGAACAGCTTCTTCTGCAACTCCGACTGTTTCCTGTTGGTTCTTGGAGTCATGACCTGGCACAGGTTGCAGATGGCACTGTCATGGTCCAGGCTGAGGCAGTTCAAGCAGCAGTCGTGGGTGTCTGTGACAGACATGGTCTGACTGCAGCGGTTGCATTTCTTGAGCCTACCGGGGACATGGTGGGAGACACTGTTGGGATGATGATCCCTGGGTGAAAGAGGGCATAAACACCGGTCGAGGTAAGCCTCATAATAAAAATAGGGAAGAGCAGAGGACCGTGCCAGCTCAAGGCAGGAAGAGGAACCAGTATGCAAACTAGGAAAAACAAATTTTGAGGATAATTTTTAAAGGATTTTTCCAGGGAAACAGGACATACATCTGTTGTGCTCTGCAGAAAAAAGGAGACTGAGCAAGATGGCACCCTTGGGCGGGAAGGGGACCACACATGTGTGGTAGCATTCCCAAAGGCTTTTTGTGAAAGCTGAGGAAATGCTCCACACAGGGTCCATCGGCACAGACGTCACCCCATATGTGAGTGCTGAGTTTCTGCTTCTTCCTGGAGAACAGCAAGAATCAGTCTTCACAACCTGCCTTCTTCCCTTAGGAGTTTGCAGGGTTCTTTTTTTTCTTCTCAGCTACAAACTCAGCTGAGGAGAGGAGTTGGGAAAGTAGGCACACAAGTGCAGTGGAGTGCTCCCAAAGGTTTTCCTATCGAATGCTGGGGAGCATTCCCACACAAGCTCAGTCAGTGATGTTCACTCATATGTAAAGACAGATTCCTGCTATTCCCGGAGATCACCTGTTAGAGGTGAACAACTACTATTTTGTGTAGTTATAACACAATATGTTGCACCACAATGGTAATAAGCATGCAGTGACCTAGTTGTTCTCTGCATGTGCAGAATATAACATGGCTACAGCACACCTGTACTTTTTTAATCATGTGATGTTTGGTATCATGTAAAAGCAGCTCTTCGGATTTACAAGTGAAAAAATTGAACAGCAAATTTGTATTAAATTCTGCCAGAAACTTGGAGATTAATGCAAAGAGACGTATAACAAGTTACAGCAAGTGTATGGCGATGAATGCATGAGTCTTGCTTGAGTTTATGACTGGTACAAATGTTTCCAAGATGGCTGCCAAAGCATTGACAGTGACAAACATTATGGAAGGCCATCCATGAGCAGGAATGAAGACAAAGTTGAAGCAGTGCGTTGCTGCAATATGCTCAAATTGTTGACTGACTAAATCAGGGAGCTTGCTGAGGACCTGGACATCAGTTTCAGATCTCAACTCACCTGATCTCGTGTGTTTCCTTACCATTCCTCCTAGCTGTATCCCATGTTTACAGCTATGTGTCTTGACTAGATTGTAAACTGATGAGCAGGGACCATCTTTTACATGTGTCTGTGCAGCACTATACAAATGTTCAGTAGTAGTAGTTTTGGATCGGTACAGCCCATTCTGTTGATTTGGGGATGAGATGTGTGTCTGCAAAATTCATGCTGAAACTGCTGTCCTCCAACCAAAAAGATCCATTGTCTACAGCCAGGGAGTTATTGGAATGCACTAAAAAGAGACTCAGATTTCATCAAAAAAGATTGGTGATGAATCTTGGGTTTATGGTTATGACCTGGAAACTAAGGCTCAAGCCTCACAATGGAAGACTCCAAACTCTCCCAGACCCAAGAAAGCCCATCAGGTGAGAAGCAATGTCAAGTTCATGTTCACAGTTTTCTTTCATTACCAGTGTATTGTTCATGATGAGTATGGTCCAAAAGGCCAAACATCAATATGGAGTACTATGTCCAAGTTCTGACTTGTTTGAGAGATGGTTTATTGTAAGAGGCCAGAGTTGCACAGGGGCATGGTTGCTTCATCACTATAACATCCCAGCTCACACATCTTGTCCAGCAGTTCTTGATCAAACACCAAATCGAGCAAGTCTGTCAGTCTCTGTATTCACCTGACCTTGTACCCTTTGTTTCCAAAACTGAAACCATCACTGAAAGGAAGGAGATTCAACAACTTGGAGACCATTAAGCAAAATTTGACACAGCGCTTCATAGCATAATGAAAGAGGCATTTCAAAATGGTTTCCAGCAGTGGCAGGAATGCTGGAAGTGTGTTTTATCGGAAGGGGACTAAGCACAATAACTGTCAGTGTTGTACTTCTTGTGTTATTGTACAAATCTTGATATTTTTTGATCGTACCTCGTATTATGATGGAAAGTCCTTGGAAGGAAGGTACTCAATCTCTGGAAACAGATTTTAGTCAACACATAATAGCAAATAGATTGGCTGCTCTGCAGAAATTCTGTTCTTTGTAATGAGCAAGGCCAAGCATCTTAAGAGTTGGGTATGATTATCTGTCTCTCAGTTAGTCATTTTCTGCAGACACTGCATTATAGGCTATATTTACCACTGTGTGTTCTTACTAATTAGGTCCCACTACATGAAATAGGATCTGTGTTGGTAATGTACATAAACATTTTAGTAGCCTTCTATCTTTTACTTCAATTGAAAAGTAGCAAAGGTGATTTAATAATTTGAAGATTTTATTTAGTAGTTCATATAAAAAATTTACTAAAGACAGCACTGTAGTCATACAATACATTTACAAATATTTCAATTACACATAGCTAATTTAAAAAAAAAAAAATTAACAGCAGTTTCAAATTTCACAACTTTATTCCGCAATTTCAAAGTGCATTGTATTTTTCTTTGATTCTTTCTGTGCAAGTTTTGGCTTAATTTATTGCTTGGTTCCCTTCATTTTCCACAAAGGCACTTTGCTTAATTCATTGAGATTGTTAGTACAGTTAGTAGCCCCTCTGCTCATGTTCACAATAGCCAATGTACAAAGGCTCAGCTGCTACTCCCCGCCTGTTTGAAAATAAAGCAAAAGTTAAGCTGCACTAGTCCCTCCAAGCAAAATTCTATTAAACCTTGTACTGTACTATTATAAATGGAAGAAAGGACTCTGACAACAGGAAGTGCTTCATTTTTAACTAAACCCCAGAAATTGTATCCTGTCGGTCTCCAATGAAAAAAGGGGTCATTCTATGGAGTTAGAAAGTCGGCTTAAACCAGGGGTATGCTCCAACTGGTGCATTCCATCATGCAACTCAGGTACAAACTGCTTACAAGTCACTTAGAAAGTTCAGGGTCAAGTCTGGGGTACTACCACAGGAAATCCTGTGTCATGAGAAGCCATACTGGACTTTGTCTTAAGTGCTACATACAAAATAGAATCTTTTGATCTAGGCTTGTTAAAGTTGAAATATGGCTCTGGTGGCCCTGAAATCTTTCAGTCTGGTTTGGAGGAATGCAATTCCTTTTTCTTTCTGCTACACACTTTGCATAATTAGAGATAGACTGATGTTGTAAAGATATATGAGAGCTGTAGTGACTACACATGCTCTACACTTGACTTCTTTAAAAGTTATGAGTTACTGGGCATCGTGAGTGAACTCAAACAATCCCTTCTCCAGGAAAAAAGGTTTGGACAAGTTCCTGGAGGAAAGAACCAAAAACCATTATTAAGAGAGGACCCAGGAAATCCACTGCTTACTCCACTGTGAAACCTATGTGCCTTTTTGGGAACTTGCCTGGTACTTTTAACCTGGATTGGCCACTGTTGGGAACAGGTTACTGGGCTTGATGGACCTTGGTCTGACCCAGTATGGCATATGTTATGTACTCCTAGACAAAAATTATATGTTTCAGTGAATCCCTAAGTGAGCAGAAGCTGATGCATCCTCTACATGATACAAAGTTAAACATTAGCAATTATGCATTAAAATTTTCAGAAAGATATATAACGTGAACATGGCATGTGCAGAAGTTTAGACACTCTTCCAGTTGATAATTAACGCAAAAAAAAAAAAAAGGAGGTAGTAAAGGTCCAAAAAGCTTCTAACCACTTAGTTTGTGATTATCCTGTCTGCGTACTTTCAACTACTATGAGCTCCACCAAGCAGCTTTCTGAACATTTTATTTAACAGGTTTTATATAACCACCTTATCCTATAATCAAAGTGGTTTACATTGAAACTAACAAAGTACATATTAAACTTATATTAGAGCATAGTGGGGGGGGGGGGGGGAGGAGCATGCAAAGGGGGCACTGCATAAGGGTTATCCAGGGGAACTATTTACAGAGGCATATATACATTTGTTATAGGCTCTTTTTTTTTTTTTTAAAGTAAAGTAGAGTTGAGTAGTCAGTGAGGGGGAGATGAGGGGACTGGACTAAGTAATGGCTCCAGTGTTCTGTGAAAAAGATAATTCACTTTTACAAAAAAACAGGAGGAGGCTATTAACTCCCCCCCCCCCCAAACTAAATGCTTGCAACCAGCAGAACTGCCTGAAAACTGGTCAAATATGAAAAACAAAACCCACAGATCACTGCAAATGACCTGCTGCAAAATTCAGCTGATATTTTGAGTACTCCATAGCACAGCATTCCTTGCATAATGATTTGCAGAGGACCTTTTTATGACCTTATCGCAAAAATAGTCATCTAAAATATGCAAAAGAATATAAGCCTTAAACCTTTGGGAACTACAACAAGGATTACCTCAGGGCTCTGCATCATTACTGCTTTGTAAAATCTTCATCCAGCCCCTATGTAAAATCATACAGGATCACAAAATTCTCTACCCACTATATGCGGACGACATCCTAATCTACACAGCCAACCCAACTACTCCATTAGTCAATGCCTAGAATCCATGATCCAATGGCTAAATAACCACTGCATGCCACATCAACCCCAACAAAACAGAAGAAGTCCTTCAAATAACCAGACTCCCCTCCTTCAACCCACCAGCCACACTTAAACTGGCCAACTTAACCCTACAAGCTAAACAATAAGTTAAATATCTTGGTATAACCCTGTATCAACAACTGTTTCCACCAACAAAAACAAGTTACCAAGACAGTTTACTTCTGTATGAGAATACTCAAACACCTTCGCTCCCTACTGGGTCACAATGACTTCAGAAGTGTCTGCCAAGCACTTAGCACCCCTATCCTGGACTACGCAAACAAATTTAATAGGGGCTCCCAAAATCATCTTTATTCTGGCTGCTGTATTTTGAGCAAGCTGTAATGGGAGTAATTACAGGCACCAGTCCACGAAAGCATATTACCCCCACTCAAACAGCTTCACTTACTCTCCATCCATATGGAGGATTAAATGCAAAGTCAACTTATCCATATTTAAGACCATTCACCACCTCTCGGTGAATATACTTTACAGTCTCCTGCAACACCCTCTCAACAAGAGAGTAGGAAGATCAGCCAATCACAACCTCTTATCAGTCTCAAGTGCTTTCACCCACTCCAACTCCATCACCACCAGCAGAGCCTTCTTGTATGCCCCCACCAACTGGAACTCCTTCAGACTGGAGCTATGCTAACTCACAGACATAGGAGAATTCTGTTGTAAACTAAAATCCCTCCTTTTCCTGGAGCACTTTGGACCAAACTCTTACCTATTCACCCATCATACCTGGACATATTCACAATGAACCCCTGCTCTGCCACGCAAATAGTTCTTTTCGCATTGTTTAGTTTAATTTACTGTTACCTATGTTCTATGTAATGTTCTTGTTTGATTTGTTCCATGTACACCGCTGTAGATACAGTGGTATAGAAAAGTTGCTAAATTAAGTATTTTATAATACGCAAACCGGAAATGGAGACTGTTTAGATAGGAATCATTTTTACATTCTAGTAATCTTCAGTGGAGATGCTGGAGACAAAAACAGTAGAGAAATATTTTAAAAGCATGGATAAGCACACCATATTTCTAATAAAGAAGTGAGGATGGTCAGAGTTTAGCTGGTCTGTGGCACTGCACTGGGAGTGAAGTTGGGCAGACTAGATGTTCCTAATGTTAATATCTGCTGTCATTTACTGTGACAGTAAGAAAACTACTGGGAGGATGACATCCATCACTTCAAGAGCAGAAGAAAGGTGGGAGGGGAGGGGGTATGTTGATAAGGACAGAATAAAAAGTGAATAATGGAGGCACAAGCCATAGAATGGTGGGATTAGGGTTGAAAGGCTGCAGCTCCCTAGAGACTGAGTGGTTAGTGCCAGCTGGATGCTGTACAACAGGGCTACAAGGATGGGGCTGTAGGCATAGGGGTTTCAGTACAAATTTTGCTGAGAAATCTGGTAATTTATACCACAAATTTCAGCAGTGGTACAACAGCTTCAATGCCCCACATGTTTTTTCTCAGTCACGTTATATTGGAGATAATTGTAGATAGCTGTAGATAGTTTTCCCCAGTTTGAAATCCAAGTTGTATTGTGGTAGGCTATGGCCTATATAATAGCCTGTACATGTATGAGCCTGCAAGCTAGGCCTGAGTCCCCACCCCCACTACTAGAAATAGTAGTGCTGAGAAAGACCAAAGTCAGTGAAGGCTGAGGATCTGCCTTAAACCGCTCTAAACTGCTTTTGATAAGTTTGTATTAATCCTTCATTCAATACTTTTATGCTGATGCAATGACCTTGTAGCAGGAATATATTATGTCTAGAAACTGAGCCTGTGTTAGCATAGCCTGAGAAGGAGGAACAGGGCCCAGTGAGGGTCCCCGATTGGATAGGTGC
This sequence comes from Ichthyophis bannanicus, assembly GCA_033557465.1. Classification (NCBI taxonomy): domain Eukaryota; kingdom Metazoa; phylum Chordata; class Amphibia; order Gymnophiona; family Ichthyophiidae; genus Ichthyophis; species Ichthyophis bannanicus. The sequence goes on from CM066032.1 coordinate 345,662,602, forward strand.
AGGGGGCGTTGGGACCAATAGAAAGTCTGCCTGTATCAAACTGTGAAGCTTGTATATAAGGAAGTTGTTCCTGTTCACCATTGCTCAGTCCTCTGATGCTTGGGCCTTGGGCACAATAAATTGGTTTGGATCCTTGAATTGACTCCGGGTATTATTTATTGCATGCTATCAGTGCTGCCACATGTCTTGGTTCCCTGACCGGGAAGTGTGAGTAGTGTGATGGTATGCCAGTGAATATACCACGACTTCTCGCCTCTAAAGGTTTTGTCCGGCCTGGAGCCGCCCCTGACTGATTGCAGGAGAGCCTTCGGCGCCACCCATCCTCTTGTATCGGGGAGGGCTCCTCTTGCCTCCGCAGGTGGCCGGTTCCGGCCGGCCTACACCTCGAACCCGAGGGGGGTCCAGGATCCAACCCATGATCCGGTGAGTAGTACTTTTCTGCTAATCAGTCAGTCTGTCAGTCAGTCGGGTTTCTGGAATAAGCGCTTGAGAGTCTGATCACCTCTCTCGGGGCGGTCCTAGTAAGTCTCAGAAGTCTTAAAGATATAAGCAGAGACTGAACCAACCCCCCAGTCAGTCAGTCAGGTTTTTTGGGAATGTGGTAATTTTATTCTGTCTTGAATGTCTGCGTGTGTGAATGAGGTCTTGAATACAGACCAAGTGAGGTGCTGGCTCCTGACTAGTGCATTGCCAGGTCGCGAGAAAGGAGAAAGTGTTTGGTGTTTGTCCTTCGTGTTTACCGATTAGGGAATAGTATTAAAGAAACAACTCAGGGGTCACTTCTACGAAGACAGCTGTCTCACTGAGCCTGTCTCTCTCTCTTGCAAGAGTGAGAGGGGGGGGCGTGCCTTTCACACAGCCCGGAGAAAGACAAGAAGAAAGGAATGCCTGGGGAAGGAATGTATCCTTTATTTAACACTTTGGAGGTTTCAATTATTCTACGCTCTGCAGATGGGTTAATTTGTGCTTATTTCAGGAAAATTGTACCTGTTTTATTCAATATGTTCTAATAGTGATGTTCCTTCTGCTATGGTCATGTATTATATAACATTTGATAGGAATGATAGAGAAATTAATGAAACTGCTTTTGTTTTCCCTTTGACCTACGAAGTTAAGAGCCCTGACAGGACAATGATGTGTTAGTGTTAGTGTTTACAGTGTCTAGTAATTTACAGCTGCTTCGAAAGCCAGGAGAGAGACCTACTGTTTATCTTGTTAAGATAAGGCCTGTCTTTCCCGAACTGTAAGATGTGTTGGTGTCCAGAGAAAGAATGTACTGTGTTTTGTAAGGTCTTTTAAAATCTCAGTTTCAGAAGTACAGTCTTAGTTTAAAGCTTTGAAATAGGTTTAGACAGTTGTTAATTAGAATGAGCACACGCATCCATTATGCTTAGTCCACAGGGGAATGCAGTCCGCCCCCTCTGTCTGTTGACAAGTACGTCATCATGTGGGGGAAGGGGTGGGAGTCCACGCAGATTCTGTTGAAATGTATGTATAGCAAGGGCTTGCTGGAGTCTGACTTAAGATGTCTCCGTCCCGATTAGAAATGCTCTGTGAAAGGCTAATGTTATTGTAGTTTCCCATGTTCATCTGATTGTAGGAAAAATGTTCCCCGATCAATTCCTGATGAAGTGTTTATTTATCCTCCTGGATACAGAGCTGCCATGAGGAACAGTGTAGGGGATTAGTAGCAACCACAAGGGAGGGGGGCCCGTTTATTCTGCCCCAGAATTCCACTCTGTCTGTCCCAGTATCTTTATAGGCCAGTCCCCGCAGTCCACTGATAACACTGCAAGTAGGGATTCATTTGCCAGTTCAGGGTCACTCACAGCGCCCGAGAACATGAAGTGGAACCCAGACAGTCCCGATTGCTGTATACCTTCAGAAGTACAACTATCAGTAAAAGGGATGGTCACGTTAATACCGAAAGCCGACCAGCCTTGTTTATGTGTCTTTTTCCGCCACTGATTTACTGAACTGAAAAATGCATTATGCCTCCTACACTGAGAAACCTTAGAATTTGATTAAACTAATGAACAGTATTATGCAGACCCATCAGCCTTGATGGCCCCAAGTGGGATCCAAATAGTGCAGGCAGCCCTCACTATATACCCCATGCGATCCAGCAGCCCAGGAGCATTTGCATTTTTGTCAGTCAGTCCCAGAGAGATATAAAACAGAAATTGCAGAAACTGGATGGATTTGCGGGCATGAATACAGCACAGTTAATGGAAGTTGTTCAGAATGTATGTGAATCGTAAGAATGGATGACAGATCTTCTTGCAGTCGCTTTGGTTGAACGATGTAGAGGAGGTTTTCCTAATTGAAAGAGCACAGGAAAGCGGAAGGGGTCGTGAAAATGATTAGTCCCCTCTGGGTGCGAATCAGTGCGCCCATTGCAGAAAAGAACATTAGAGAAGTGAATGCCCGCATTTTGACTGACTCCACCCCCAGGAGGGGAGGGGGGAGTATTTAGAGAACAGGAGGTGGAACAGGAGGAGCACAGTGTTCCAGCACGAGAGGGAAGAAGCTATTGGGGAAGTGGCAGTTGCAACAGGCTCCAAGTTCACCCCAGGAGCTTATGATCAGTCTGAAAATAGGGGACCAATATATGGACTTTATGGGGGATACAGGAGCAAAATACTAAAGCCAGTAGCCCCTTTGTCTTCTCGATGCATCATCATTGTCAGAGCCACTGGGAACAGGGCCACCAAGCCATTCCTGCAGAACCGCATGTGTGAACTAGGGGGACAGAAAATAGCACGCCAGTTCCTGTCTATGCCTGAATGCCCTATTCCACTTTTGGCCGAGATATGCTTGCTAAGCTCCAGGCACAGATACCCTTTGCTGAAGGGGGAGAAATGCAAATGACTGTGAACCCAAAGCCCTCTGGATTGATGGTGCTGACTGTTCCCCGAGAAGAAGAGTAGCGGTTCTATAGTACGTTTCCAGCCAAGACAATTAGCTCCTGAATACCCGCCAACCTCTCAGCTCCACCTGATGTATATCTAACAAAAAGCCCCCAAATTAGTAATATCCAAATGATCTCTCCAAAAAAACATATCACTAAACCCCCTGTGAAACACACTCAACTTTTTTTGTTGGATAATGCCGGAAGGGGACATGGACTGAAAACCATGTTCTCCACTCGGTTATATATATAGGTTATAAATAGGATATAACCGAGTGGAGAACATGGTTTTCAGTCCATGTCGCCTTCCGGCATTATCCAACAAAAAAAGTTGAGTGTGTTTCACAGGGGGTTTAGTGATAAATGTTTTTTTGGAGAGACCACCTGATGTATGGGCAGAAGATAATCCACCTGGCCTAGCATAGAACATAGCCCCTGGACCTGAAAAATGCCTTCTTCTGCATATGCCTAACCCTCCCGAACTTTAGTTTGCTGTTGAATGGCAAGACCCCACAACAGGAAGGCGGGGGCCAACTCACCTGGACTTGATTACCCCAAGAATTCAAGGAATCACCCACTTTTTCAGTGCTGCTTTAAATCAGGATCTTTCAAGCTACTATGTGAACCCAGGAGAAAGGGTTCTTCTTCAGTATGTGGACGATCTGCTCAAATACAGAAGGTGAAAAGCTACAAGCCACCAGTGAACTCTTACACCTTCTAAATTTTGCTGAGAAATCTGGTAATTTATACCACAAATTTCAGCAGTGGTACAACAGCTTCAATGCCCCACATGTTTTTTCTCAGTCACGTTATATTGGAGATAATTGTAGATAGCTGTAGATAGTTTTCCCCAGTTTGAAATCCAAGTTGTATTGTGGTAGGCTATGGCCTATATAATAGCCTGTACATGTATGAGCCTGCAAGCTAGGCCTGAGTCCCCACCCCCACTACTAGAAATAGTAGTGCTGAGAAAGACCAAAGTCAGTGAAAGCTGAGGATCTGCCTTAAACCGCTCTAAACTGCTTTTGATAAGTTTGTATTAATCCTTCATTCAATACTTTTATGCTGATGCAATGACCTTGTAGCAGGAATGTATTATATGTCTAGAAACTGAGCCTGTGTTAGCATAGCCTGAGAAGGGGGAACAGGGCCCAGTGAGGGTCCCCGATTGGATAGGTGCAGGGGGCGTTGGGACCAATAGAAAGTCTGCCTGTATCAAACTGTGAAGCTTGTATATAAGGAAGTTGTTCCTGTTCGCCATTGCTCAGTCCTTTGATGCTTGGGCCTTGTGCACAATAAATTGGTTTGGATCCTTGAATTGACTCCGGGTATTATTTATTGCATGCTATCAGTGCTGCCACAGTATCACCCATTCAAAGTAAGTGCTTAACAGCTCTCCTGTTCCACACAAAACTGTTATTTGTAAACCGCACTGATTTCAAAGAGCGCGGTATATAAAAGCATTAAAATAAATACATTTGGATTGATGAAAAATGGAATAGCTTGGCCACAAGCTATGTTTGGAGAGAAACGTGATGAAGCATCTGAAGAAAAGGACACCTTGCCGACCATTAAGCATAGAGGTGGATCTACTATTTTGGCATTATGTGGCAGAGAAAACATTGTACATTTGGAAGAATGTTAATTTGTTGAATCAAAAAATATCCTAAGCTAAAATCCCAGTGCCAGTGGAAAAATTGAAAGAATGTATATTTCAGCAAGATAATCTTAAGCATACCTCAAAATCAACCATGAAGAACTTGCAGAACAGAAAGAAATTTTTGCAAGTTAGACTGGGAAAAAATTCCCAAAGAAAAGACTAGAAAGACTCAACATTAAATGTTTGGCAGCTGTTCACAAACGCACACCGTGGAGTTAGATGAAAGATCATAATCCCTATGGAAGGGTTTGTAGCCTTCAATGACACTCAGAAAAAGAAAGCTAGAATCCCTACCAAAGCACTTCTTCAAAGTCTCAGGCTTAGCCATTTAGGTGGTGATCTGCAGTGGCTAAATAGCAAGGACATACCTGCACTGGATGCGGTAGATTACAAAGCCAATGGAGGGTGCCAGTACTAATGGTAGAGGTTTCTCATCTGGAAGGGGTATGGCATTTGTGGCAGATAGTCATGGTTAAGACACTGGTCTGTGGACTCTGCATCCAAGGCACAGTTAAGTGTACTCTTAAAAAGGGAACTTTCTTTCTGTTTGGGGAAGACCTCAAAAAGCCAAAAAACCACCTTGGTGAATATAAGACCCCCAGGCTACCTGAGGATAAGCAGTGGGGCTTTATGTTATTCCCAGTGAGGACTAGGTTAACAGAACCTAGGAGAAAGTCTGGGTAGGATACAACCTCTCAAAGGACAAACTTGCTTGTCACAAAAGAACTCGCCAACAAAGTGTGCAGCATTAACTACCAGTGCTTTCCATGGCCCACAATGATATCTGTGGGCTCACTCAGCAGTGGTTTGGACAGATAGTAACCTGTCTACATTTTACCAGGCATGGGTCCTTGATACACTCAGTGTTATGTTGTGGTATTTGTCCATTCCATTGCAGATGCCTTCATTTTATTTATTTAACTGTATTTATATCCCGCTTTTCACCGAGTCAAAGCGGCGTTACATACAAGGGTGGGGAAATTAGGTATAAGGGTGGGGCCATCACCAGGGAGGCAACATTGATGATTTTGACATGAGACAGACTTTGGACATGGACAGGTTAGTGCAGCTTTGGATCAAAGAGTCATGGTAGGCGAGATCAGAGGTTAGTGCACTTTTTGGTGGGAGTCGTATTGAAGCATTCCTGGAATAAGATGGTTTTTAGCTGTTTTCTGAAAGACAGTAGATCGGCATTGTTTCTGAGATGGCTCGGTAGAGAGTTCCATAGGGATGGAGCATAAAGTTCAAAGGCTCGATTGCATGTCCGTTGAGAGCATTTAGTTCTTTTGTGAGGGACGGTGAGGGAATTGCTGGAGGCTTGTCTGGTAGTTTTGCCGTGGGCTGGACGAGACAGCAGGGTGCGGAGCTGGGTGTTTTGAGTTTGGTGGATGGCTTTGTGGGTGAGTAGGATGGATTTGTATTTAGTTCTTGCTTCGAGGGGAAGTATGTGTAGGTCTTTTAGAATTGGGGTGATGTGGTCGGTTTTCTTTGCTCTTCATGGAGTACTCTTCCCCCTCTCCCTTGAAAGATACTGTCCGAGCTATTTTGGTGTGCATCCTTCAGTTAGGGCAGTAGCTCCCATCCAGCAGAGGAGAGGGTATGAAGACACCACTCCATTGTACCCAAGGGAGACTTCCTTTCACCCTATTCTAGACTTAAATTATTTATTTTGTGCATGGAAACCTTGCACTGTTATGGCAGCACCAAGGTGAGGTTAAATTTGACTTCTCTGCATTTCCTGCACATACATCTTATTTATTTATTTATATTTATTTTATTTTCTTATATACTGCACTCTTTAGTATCAGCGCGGTTTACATGGAACAAAGAACCATAAATAACAAGTATTGGTTTTTACATAGAACAGGGAAGTACAACTTGGATAACTTAGGGAGACATGCAAAACAGCTATTTACATATGTAACAGTAATCTTTGAGGAATGGTTTATGAGCAATTTACGGATAGGTATTAAAAGTAGTCCTTATGTGCAGCTATGGTGGATTATGATTTATCCTGTAGTATTGTATAAATAAGTGGTGCTTGAGTGCCCTCCTGAATTGCATGAGATCGGTAATTGCTCGAATTTCTGGAGGTAATGTATTCCAACACTTGGGGGCATAAAGACTGAAAGCTCTGTTGGATGTTGTTAATGTGCATTTTGTTGATGCATTTGGTATAATTAGGGTGTTTGCTGTTGTGGATCTTCTGGATCTGTTGGGCGGAGTGGGCTGAAGTAGATTGACTAATGTTTCAGCAGTTATGCCGTGGATGGCTTTAAAGGTAAGTACCAGGGTCTTGAATAGGATTCTTCCGTGTGTAGGGAGCCAGTGGAGCTGCAATAAGATGGGTGTGATGTGGTCATACCTCGCTGCTCCAAAAAGAACTCTAGCAGCGGCATTCATGGCAGGTTGTAAGGGTGACCAGATCAAGATCTGACCAGAGCAGAGAATCTTAGATTTTCCGTCTTAAGGGAACACTTAATTTCAGGCACTTCCATTTGGCCTCACCACAGCACAACCAGCCTTCTCTCCAAGGTGTTGGTTGTGGCAGTAGCCTTGAGAACAGAAGAGAAAGGATTCTGGTGCATTTGTATCTGGATGATTTGCTATAGAAGTTTGACTCAGACTAGCCAGAATCTTCAAATTCTGAGATGGGTAGAGTGTCTCAAAGATCCGTTTATCACTCTGTCCTTGGACTAGCTGAGAACACACTTCAATTATTCGATCCCCCAGAAAGGCTTCAGAAGTTGCAGTGCCAGATCTAGCAAATACTTATGATCAGATCCTCAGAGCTTGTGATTTTCAGCAAGTCTTGGGTTTATGACAGGCCTCAATCTTGTTTCTTTGGCAAAGGCTCATGAGACCTTTTCAGATATTCTTCCTGCTATGTTGGCCACCTAAGCAGTCCAGATCAGTCTGGTGTGGTGGCTAATTCTGGAGAATCTGGAAAAACTGTGGACTTTAACACACTTTTCTGGATCATGGTTAGATAAACAAGTCTGTTAGGTTGGAAAGTGCACTACCAGGAGGAGGAAGCCAGTCAATTATCTGGAGACTAGGGTTTGTTTTGCACCTTCAGAACAAGGCAGTGTAGATCCTGTCAGACAATGTGACAGCAGTGACTTATGTAAGTTGGCAAAAGGAAGCCAGAGAGCCAGGAATCCAAGTGATGCTTTTTATGGCCCACATTATGGGAACTGAGAACATCCAGGTGGCTTTTCTGATCCAGCACATGGTAAATCTCAGGGAGTGGAGTATGCCTTCTCCCTAATAGTAGGCAGATAGTTGCCATTTAAGTCCATAATGGGAACACCCTATGTGGAATGTCAACATACCCAGAATCTTCAGTAAAAGAAGGGAGAAAAGCTCAATAGGGCTGCATTACCTGATGCAGCACTGGCTACATCGACCTCTGCTATATATCTTCTCTCCACAACCTCTTAGGTAGGATACTCCAAAGAATTTCTGGGCACCAAGGGTTAGTTGTTTTTGTGATAACAGTGACCAAGGCGACTATGGGATATGAATCTGATAAGGGTATAAGGCAGGGAGACACTTGAGACTGTTACTAAAGATCTACTTTCTCAGGGTCCAATTTGACTAGGCGACATCTCCATTCTGGCTTACGGCTTGGCCATCAACAAGGCACATTTAAATAAAGAGGTACTCTTCTAGGATATTACTTCATGCCCAAAAGAGATCTATCTCCGTGGCTTAAATCAGCATGTGGAGGATTTGAAGCATGATGCCAGGAAAGAAGTCCCAACCTTTACAGCTTTGGTGGCACTGAAAATGACCTTAAAATAGTTTAATACATATAGCACAGAATTGGGATGTAAAATGTTCTTCCCTCAAATAAGACTAAGCAGTTACTGATACTCTGTTCTACTGAACTTCTTACCTGACCATGCGGCATCGATGCTTAACAAGTCTGTTATAGGCATCACCAATATCCGTCACTTCTTTACTGCTCCAGAGCCTCTCTCCTACCGCACTTGCACGAGGCCTTAAGGGAAGGAGAAGAAAAGCATGTCAAAGTTGCAGACTAGTTGAAATAACCTTTTCTATAGTAAGCTACCTCATGCAAGTTCATTGCAGTTTCCTCACGTTAACAGTAATAAATGAGGGGCTCTTTATTAAAACGCGCTATTTAACTAGTTTTGTATACCACCTTATCCTTCAAAGTGGTTGACAAGACAAAGGACTTACATGTTGAGGGCATGGGAAGATCTAATACAATACATTACAATATAAATACAGTACAAACAGTAAAATTATAATATTATCTCACAGTGAAATTAGATATACAAGTTGATCAATTTAAGTTATTTGACCAAATGATTTTATGAATCAATAAGTCTTTAAAAGGATATGCAAAAGTCTGATGTCTTCCTGAGCTCTTAATCATTCAGGAATAGAATTCCGTACTTCTGGTGCCATGAAGGAAAATGCTCTTTTAGAGGTCATCTGTTTTGATCTATTGAAGTTTAAAGGTGTACTAAGCTTATTGGAGTTATGAGATTGTCTAGGTCTTAGTCTCTTGTCTTTGGATATTATATGCTGTAGAATATCTGCTGAAGATTGGTGAAAGATTTTGAAAATAATCATTAGGTCTTTGTATTTTGCTCTTGCAATAATTGGAAGGAAATGTAACTGTTTAAAGGACAGGAGTTATGTGATCAAATTTTGCAGAGCCAGTAATACGTGCAGTAGTGCTTTGAACTAATTGGAGAGGATGGATAGCGTTTTTAGGAAGACCTTGATACAAGACGTTTCCAAAATCAAGAAGGGGTGTTATGACAGCTTGCCATACTGTGCGAAAGTGATTTACATTTAATATTGATTTTAGTCTTCTTATAATCTTTAAGCGATGGTATGCTTTAGCTGCAATTTTGTTTATATGAGATTAAGTTTAAATATTTATCTAAGGTTATACCTAAATATCTTACTTCATCTTTAACCTATTAAATAAAATAAAAAATTAATTTCACTTGGTAGTTTTAAGGACTGACAATTTGATATGAACAATGCTTCCGTTTTGTCAGATTTTATTTTTAAAAAATTGTTGCTATTGAGCCAATTATTCGTATCATTCAAACAGCTATTAATTTTTGTTGTATCAAAGGTATTTTGATCAATTGAAGTATAAATTATAATGTCAACAGCGTATAAATGATAATCCATTTCATGATGTTTAATAATTATAATTTGACATATGGGTTGAATATAGATATTAAAGAGGATAAAGCAGAACCTTGCGGAATACCTTGTACAATCGTGAATTGTGAGGATTTTTTGTCCCCATTTTTTTTACTAGTTGTGAACGATTGGTTAAGTAAGAAGCGAACCATTTTATTGTATTGTTGGATAAATCAATATTTCGTAGATGTTGCAGCATTATTGAGTGAGACACAGTATCAAATGCTGCTGAGACATCGATGAAGATTAATAGAAATAATTTGTTTTTGTCAAGACCTGTTATAAGATTATTAAAGAGAAATCAGTAGCGTTTCCACATTGTGATTTGGTTTAAAGCCATGCTGATGTATATCCAGTGGGGCATGTAAGTCAATGTGATCTTGCAGTTGTTTTTGTACTACTTTTTCTATAATTTTTGATATAAAAGGTAAACTTGAAATAGGATGGTGACTTGGGGTCAGTGATGTCTAGTGATTTACCTTTATAGATTGGTCGAATTATAGCTTTCTTTAGTATAGATGGTAAGTGTCCTTGTTTTAAAGAGGAGTTGATGATATTTACAATGTGAAAACTAATTAGATTTTTTATTTAGCTGTATTTATATCCCGCTTTTCACCGGGTCAAAGCGGTCAATTGGGAGATACATTTAACACGAGGGGATATGACACACATGCGCTAATACTTATAGGGAACATGAGCAATGGAGGGTTAAGTGGCTTGCCCAAGACCACAAGGAGTGCCTATAGGACTAGAAATCCCAGTCCCTCCGGTCTGAGATTGCTGTACCCAGGTGGGACTTGAACCCCCGGCCCTCCGGCCTGAAGTACCTTGTCCTAACCACTAGGCCACTCCTCCCTCAACAACTTTTAGTACTTTTAGATTTTTAGTACTTTTAATCCATTCCACTGGACATGGGTCAGCTGGGGAAGTTGTTGTATTAATTGTGCTGATTATATTTTCAATTTGTTTTGAATTTGGTATAGAAAAATCCTTCCAGACTTTTGTGAATTTGATGCAAGGTTTCATCCAAAATTGGTGGTCTTGTGATGTAGGTAAGTTGTTTGGCGAAAGTGAATTTTTGTTTATCAGGTAGTTCGCAAATAGTTGGGGGATCTATTTGATAGTCACTATATGAAGTGTTCACTTTTGTGAGTTGTTGAACAATGTGAAAGAGCTCCCTTGGTTTATTAGCTGCTTTCATTATTAGATTTGTATGGTATTGTTGTTTATGATCATTTATTAGCTTATTGTATTCTATTTGCCGCTGTGCCCATAGGAATAAAATGGGCCATGGCAGCAGAAAGCAAGCATTAATGCCATTAGCACATGCTAAGCATTAGTAAAAGGGGCCACAAGTTAAAAAAAAAATTAAAAAAGGGCCCTGATATTCAGGGGCAAAGGTCAGCCACCACTGCTGAACTCTAAACCCAGATATTCAATGCCAGGGCCATATCTGGGCCCCAGCTCAATAATCGCTGCTGCCTGGTTATCGATGGGTGCTATCCTGGAACATCCCTGGTATGTCCCATTGCTAACCAATAGCAGCAGCCAAGGATATTTGGTGGCACTAACCACGTTAACATCACTGAATATCCCAATGAGCAGCATTTACAGTTTGCAAACCGTGTAAATGCCTTTGTGAATATAACACACTATGGGGCGATATTCACATTTCCTATTACTTTTTAAGATGTGCTTTTCTATGAAACTCCATTACTAAAATGCAGATCGCCGATTTCATTATACTTTGAAGTCATGCAAATTTAAAAATGGCAAGCAACAACATACCATAGTCTCGGAGTGAGGTTGGTAGCATCCACAAATTCGCCCCAAAGACAGGCTTCTCCACCAATCACCAACCGCTTCTGCTCCTCTGTCCCTATATAAATATCATTTGTAAACTGAATACATACAAAATGATTTCTTGCACATCAGTATTTCATCACTGATATATGTAAAAAGACATCAAGATGCCCTGCCAAAACTCAAAGGCTACACCTTATAGGACTTTTCCTTCAGCTTATGACCTTTGCAATGGAACATAAAAGTTTTATTTTTTTACCTGCAACAAAATATATCGTTTTATTGCATGTATAATTACACTAACTATGCACTTGATTATATTAAAGAGATTATAGATATTCAAATTCCTACAACTTTCAGTTACTGAAATTCAATACATCTGAGCGTTAAGGCCTTAAAGCTTACCTAAGGATATCTTCAGGTATTCAGATGTGCAACAGTGGACCAATAATATGTTTAGAGTACGTACTTATATGTAAGTTTCTTTAGGCAGGAATTACTTGTGGTGATGAAAACGCATCATGCACTTTACTCCTGGAAGAGATCCATGAAACAAGCACTTTTCTCACCTCATTTGAGGTCAGGAGCAGGTATATGCATTGGCGTTCCACCAACTAAGACCAGATGTGTGTGAATGGCCCATCTCCCTTGCTCTGCCCAGGCCATGGCTCTACCACACCCCCATGCTACATGGACATTCCTGCGCTGGGGAGGTCTATACAATCAGCTTCTAAAATGGCTCCAGGGATGTCTCCATACTTTGCATGTTTAAATGCAGTTTTCAGACAGACAATCTACTGACAAATAGGGCTTCTAAAATATCCTCCATAATGAAGTAAATGAAGATGCAGCCTCTAATCATTACAAAGACCTTTTCCCAGTCATAGCTATGGAAAGATTTAATATAAATAAAACAAGAGAGGATGCCAAAGTGGGGGAATCAAGACTCACTAGGAGAGCCTCAAAAGAAAGCAAGTCAAATGCAGTAACCTCAGCCATGGGAAGTGATTTGTCAACTAAGAATGGAGATGGTGCTGTTAACATGATATTTTAAAAATTAGTTCTAGCCAGGAGGTGCACTCTGAGTAAAGTAGGTTTCATCTCCTTCATGAATCCAGGTTTCTTTTGGACAAACATGTTAAGATGTTCAAGAATCAAGTCATGTACTGTGGTGCTATTGTTTGTAAGAGATCTGACAGCAGGGGGTTGGAAGTAATATGATTTTATCAAGGCACCAGAGTCCTCACCTTCTGAGATTTAAACAGGTCTTTTACATGATGAAAATGTCCTTTCCTGTAAAGGTCATCCGTAATGGAACATAAGAAATGCCATACTCAGTCAGACCATGATCAATCAAGCCCAGTATCCTGTTTCCAACAGTGGCCAATCCAGGTCACAAGTACCTGGCAGATTCTTAAAAAAAAAAAAAAAAGGCACACTGGTTCCACAATGCTTACCCTGGGGTGGGCAGTGGATATCCTGGGTTCTCTTTAATAACTGTTTATGGATCTTGCCTCCAGGAACTTGTTCAAATCTTTTTTGTAAGCCCAGCTACACTAACGGCCCCTGACTTGGTTTGCAACTTGTCATGCTGTGAGGGCTTGTGTGCATCAGTGATGCTGATGGCTAAGCTATCAGTAGTTTAACTACTGGCAGGGTCTCCCAAGATGGACAGGTCTCAGCTGAGGTGCCAGACCAAGACAAACCACTAATCTGAGCAGCAGCAGAATGGGACAGTGTTGGCAGCAGGCAATCACATATCTGTGATAACGGCAACACTAAATTTAAATTGCACAGAAGAAAGGCCTGGCAATCTACTTCCGTATCTTGCCACAAAAACCCAATGGATAGTCACAACAAAATAAATTGCACTATAGAGCTGGAAGATGAGACCCCCAGGTCAGAAGGCACTCAACTGGTTACTGGGGAGGAGCTGAAGACACTTCAAGAGTAAAGCCAGTATATATGATGCGGTTGGATCAAAGCCCTTGGGACATCTGACTGCTGATGTAGCTGCACATGAAATGAGTGTAAGAAGCTGCAAAGATGTCTTACATATTGGGTCATGGAATGTACAAAGCATGAATCAAGGGAAGTTGGAGGTGGTCAAGAATGAAATGGAACACGTACAACTTGATCTGTTGGGTGTCAGCGAACTGAAATGGACTAGCATCGGGCATTTTGCATCAGATGATCATATGGTCTACTATGCTGGAAATGAAAGAAAGAAGAAATGGTGTTGCATTTTTAATTAGGAAGAAACTTGCAAGAACTAATAAAATACAATGCAGTCAATGAATGCTTAATTTCTATTCATCTACAAGGAATGCCCATCAACACAACCATAATTCAAGTATATGCCCCAACAGCTGTAGAAGAGGATGAAATTGATGAGTTCTATGATCAAGTACAAGCTGAAATTGACAGAACATGCAAACAGGATATCCTGATAGTCATGGGTGACTGGAACACAAAAGTTGTCAAAGGCAGCGGCAAATGTTTGGAAAATATGGACTTGGTAACAAAAATGAAGCTGGATAAAGATGACTAGAACTCTGCAAGACCAATGATCTATTCACCTGAAACACCTTCCAGCAATACAAGCGGTGACTGGACCACATGGACTTCACCCAAAGGATTGTACAAAAATTAAATTGACTACATCTGTGGAAGTCAATGATGGAAAAACTCTATCAACAACAAAGACAAAACCTGGAGCTTATTGTGGAACAGATCAACTACTAGCATGCAAACGCAAGCTACTCATGAACGTAGCAAAATATGACTGAGAATATACCACTGGAATTTTAAGACTGCCTACAAAATTGATTTGCTGCTTTAGATACAAAATGACAGAGCTCCAGAAGAGTTATGGAATGATATCAAGAAGGTTATGTTAGAAGAAAGCAAGAAGTCTCTACAAAAGGAGAAAAAAGCAAAACAGGCCAAAATGGATGACTGAAGAAACTCTGAAAATTGCCCAGAAACGCAGAGAAGCTAAAGCCAGAGGAGAAAGAGGCAATTGCAGAACTCACGATTTCTAACATGCAGCAAGACAAGACAAGGAGAAGTACTACAATGATGCATGCAAGGACACAAACTATTAGAGGAAGAACAAGATCGGCTTTCCTAAAGCTACGAGAGTTAAAGAAAAAATTCCAGCCTTGAATTGGAATGTTACAAGATGCTCAAGGATCTCCTTTGAATGATGCTGAGATCATCAAGAAAAGGTGGAAAGAATGTACACAGTTTTTATATGATAAAGATCAAGTGGACCAAAAGCTGTTTCAACCTGTAACTTATGATCCAGAACCATTGGTGATGAAAGAAGCTGATGCAGCATTGAAAGCCTTATCAAAGAACAAAGTGCAAGACATCAATGGCATTCCCATAGAATTATAGCAATCTGATGCAGCTGTTAACATACTTACAAGGCTCTGCCAGGAAATTTGGAAGACATCATGGCCAACTGACTGGAAAAGATCTGCGTTTATACCAATACTAAAGAAAGGTGATCCAACTGACTGTGGAAATTATCGCACTATCGCTCTGATCCCACATGCCAGCAAGATTCTACTGAAGATTCAGAAACTACAACCATACCTGGAACAAGAACTTCCTGAAGTGCAAGCAGGGTTCAGAAAAGGGTGAGGAACAAGAGACAACATTGCAGATGTGAGATGGATCCTTGAAAAGACTAAAGAATACCAAAAGGATATCTATTTGTGCTTCTGACTGCAGCAAGGCTTTTGACAGGAGAAACTCTGGGCCACATTAAGCAGCACAGGTATACCAGAACACCTGATCATTCTCTTACACAACCCTTACATTGATCAAGAAGCAACAGTTTGAACGTAACAAGGAGTAATGGAATGGTTTAAAATCAGCAAAGGTGTACGACAAGGCTGCATATTTTTCCCCTACCTGTTTAATTTATGTGCAGAACAAAATGGAGAAGCAGGATTGTATGAAGACAGAGGTGTGAAGATTGGTGGAAGACAACCTTCGCTGTGCTGATACCACCACATTACTGGCTGAAAGTGAAGACAATCTGAAACATTTGCTTCTCAAGATCAAGGAACAGTCCTAAAATGGACCTGCCCCTTAATGTAAAGGAGACAAAGATCAAGACAACTGGCAAAAATCAATAAGTTCACTGATGGAGGAGTTGGACAACTTTAACCTACTTGGATCAACTATCAAAGAAGCAACAGGCGGTCAAGAAATCCGATGATGCATTGCTCTTGGCAGAATGGCTATGAAGGACAGACAAGATTCTCAAGAGCAGCGATGTCTCCCTCTCCATACAAAGATTCAACTTGTTCAAGCCATAGCATTTTCAATATCATCATATGGATGCGAAAGGTGGACAGTGAAAAAGATAGACAAGAAGAAAATCAATGCTTTTAAATTATGGTCCTGGCAACTACTACTATGTATTCTATGAACTGCCCGAAGAACAAACCAGTCAGTATTAAGGGAGATCAAATCTAAGATTTCTTTAGAAGCTCAGATGACAAGACTCAGACTTCCATACTTTGGACACATCATGCCTGGCAAGGTAGAAGGTCAATGCAAAAGAGGAAGGCCAGCAATGAGATGGACCAATACAATAGCAGCTATGGGTGCCAGTCTAACAATAAGCCACCTGACTGAAGACCGAACACAATTTAGGACAACTATCCAGAGGGTCGCCATGAGTCACAGACTCAATAACACTTAACAAAAACACTAACAGCTTTTATTACTGGTTCCATGTGCAAGATGACCACAAGCTGAAGCGCTCACGAAACTGGAGAAAGCCAAGAGAAGACATGGCAAGGCTGAGAATCATCCATGAAAGCAAGAAGTACATTGACGAGTTGCTTCTTGAGGCGTAGAAGCTCTGAGAGATGAAGATGCTATTTTATAGAAAGAAGAAAGTTGGACACAATTCACTAAAACCTACAGAACCAACAATCCAACTCCACCAAGAATCGAAGAACCGGTATGCAGCCCTGGAAGTGGAGGGGGTGAAAACATCCCAGAACAGGAAAAATCAGAAGCACTCCAAAGTTGCAGAATCAGTGACCATAAAGAAGTGAAAAATAGTGGTGGTTATTGACTGAGGGGTACTGAGGCATCCATCTGCCAACCAGACTTCCATGACAGGAGAGGTGTGCTGTCTGCCAGGTGCAGATAGATGCACAGGTTCTCAATCCTCCCTGTTGAGGGTAAAGGCCAAGGCAGGGAACCAGTCCCTTGGGAGATCTGTCTGGCTGTCTGGACAGAGGTAAAAGCTGTAATAGGGCAACAGTTTTTGCAACAGAATTTTTCCCAGCCATAGTTCAACTGTTGGAGCTTTGGCACTCTTGCTTGCAATGGAGACCCTCTTGGGAAGAGACAGCTGAGGGGGGCATGATAGAGGTCTATAAAATTAATGAATGCAGTGGAATGGGGTAAACGCAGATCAGTTTTACACCATCAAAAAACAGAGACTACAGTACACACAATGAAGCTACAATGTAACCCATTTAAGACTAATAAAAGCATATTGTTTATTCTATGCATAATCAAACTCTGGAATTAGTTACCAGAGGATGCAATAAAAGCTGTTAGTGTTTTTGTTAAGTGCCATCGAGTCTGTGTTGACTCTGTGGAGTCTGGATAGTTGTCCTAAATTGTGTTCGGTCTTCAGTCAGGTGGCTTATTGTTGACAGACTGGTACCCATAGCTGCTGTTATTGTATCGATCCATTTCACTGCTGACCTTCCTCTTTTGCATTGACCTTCTACTCTGCCAAGTACAAAAGTCAGAGTCTTGTCATCTGAGCTTCTAAAGAAAGCTTAGATTTGATCTCCTCTAGCAATGACTGGTTTGTTCTTTGGGCAGTCTGTAGTATACGGTAGTAGTCGGCACCATAATTCAAAAGCATCAATTTTCTTCCTGTATCTTTCTCACTGTCGAGTAGACACCCAGGAAGGAGTAGATAACATGAGGAGGGATCTAGCTAAGCTTTAAAGAATGGGTGAGAATTTGGCAGCTGAGATTTATCATTAAAAATGCAGGATCATGCATTTGGGCTGCAAAAATCCCAGGAAGTAGCATAGTATAGGGGATGAAGTACTTCTGTCCACGAAAGAAGAGCGGGATCTTGCTGTGTTAGTTTCTGATGACCTTAAGATAGACTAAACAAGTAGAAAAGGCAACAGTGAAAGTCAGAAGGATGCTTGGGTCCACAGGGAGAGGAATGGTCAGCAGGAAGGTGATGGTATAGTGCCTCTGTATAAATCTTTGGTGAGACCTCATTTGGAGCATCGTGTGCACCTTCAAAAAAGGATATGAACAGGATGGAGTCTGTGCAGAGTATGGTTATCAAAATGGCTAGTGGGCTTCATCATAAGGCATATGAGTCAAAGATCTCAATATATATACTTTGGAGGAAAGGCAGGAGAGGGGAGATATGATAGAGATGTTTAAATACATCTGTGGCATAAATGCACAGGAGAACCCCTTTCAATTGAAAATAAGCTCTGCAACAAAAGGGGCATAGAATGAAAGTGAAAGGGGATAGACCCAAGACAAATATGCATAAATATTTCTTTATGGAAAGATTGAGATTCATGGACTAGACTGAGTGGAGGTAGTAGAGATGACCGTATCTGAATTAAAGAAAGTATGGGACAAACACAGGGGATCTCTAAAGGAAAAAAGTGACTATAGTAATTGGTATGGAAAGGCAAACTGGATAGGGCATATGGTCTTTTTATGCTATCATGTTTCTAGAACCAGGATAATATTAAATGTCCCTTTGTTTTTGTGAAATGTATGGCTGATAATGGGAGATAATATATTTTTTTTCCAGGCACTTTTTCCTCCACCCCTGGTCTCATCAGTGAACATTTATGGTCTTAACTCAATGTTCTTTTTGCATGCCCTCCCACAGTGTGTACTCATGTCCAGGGTAAGATTTTTTGGGTGGAGATTTCAACTGTAAATTACATTCTAAGGATAGAGCTGCTTGCAGGATTTGAGGTTGGTCGACACTTGGTAAGTCCTATCAAGGGGAAAATTGTGCTTACAAACTTATTACTTAGAGACATATCAATGGTCTCCATAAGAACTATTAGAGCAATTGAAAGGTTGCCATACCTGGTCTGTATTGACTTTGGATCATGCACTAGTTAGTATTTCTTTTCTTGATATTGTAAAGCCATTATAGAAAGGCTGATCCACGAGTAAGCACTGGTTAGTGGATCCAGGGTGGGTTTTTTTTTTTTTTTTTTTTTTTGAAGGCCCACATTCTAGTCAGTCCACATATACCGATATCACACAGGCGAGCTGGATCTTTTTATAGTTTAGATTATTATTTCATTTCACAGCTGGCAGTTTTCAAGACATGAAATCAGGCTAAACTGAACCACTTACTGCAAAAGTTGCCAAGTTCAAAGGCCGCTCATAAAAGGTGCAAGAATGATGTAATTTTGCAGAAATTGACCAAACAGATGAAAGTAATGGTTTGCAGAATGTCTTATATGCAGTCCAGAAAACTATCCCCCTAGTGAAACAAATCAAGCAGTCCAATACCCAAGAATCACCTTAAATATGTAGATAAACTTATCTTTTTGTCGGAGTCAGCAGCATTTTTATGAGCATGCAAATAAGCATAGCACAGTTACTTACCTGTAACAGGTGAGCTCTGGGAACAGCAGGAATAAGTCTTCACATATGGGTACGTCGGTACTGACAGAGCCTGCACGGGAACGCTCCCCAGCTTCCCAAAAAGGAAAGCTTTTGGGAGCATCAGACAGCGCCTGCGTGCTGCCTTCCCGCCTTTTCTAACCCTCTCCTCAGCTCGAGTTTAAAGCTGAGACAATAGTGAGAGAGAGAGAGGAAGGAAAAATAGAAAAAAGATACAACTCCTAGGGGAGGTGGGAGGGTTGTGAAGACTTATTCCTGCTGTTCCCAGAGATCACCTGTTACAGGTAAGTAACTGTGCTATCTCCAGGAACAAGCAGGAATGAGTCTTCACATATGGGGACTCCCTAGCTAAGATGCCTGGGAGATCCCCAAGGATATGAGACCCTGGGAAGGGGTCTACTTCCTCCTATGGATCTCAGGCATCCATCCAGGGAAGGAGGGTAGGAGTTGTTTAAGAATGGAACAGGTGTTTGAGGACAGCCTGACCAAACAAGGCATCCCGGCGGGAGTCCTTGTCCAAGCAGTAATGGGCTGTGAAGGTATGAAACGAGGCCCAGGTGGCTGCTCGACAGATCTGGTCAATGGACACAGAATTTAGAGGAGCCACAGAGGTGGCCATGGCCCTCACATTATGAGCTGTGACATGGCTCTCCAGAGAAAGGTTCTTGCTCTGGTAGGCAAAAGAAATACACTGATCAATCCAGTTGGACAGTGTTCTTTTGGAGACTGGAAGTCCCAAATGAGAAGGATCAAAAGCAATAAAAAGCTGGGAAGACTTTCTATGTTGCTGTGTCCTTTGTAAGTAAAAAGCAAGAGCTCTTTTACAATCCAGAGTATGAAGATTCTTCTCTGCATTGGATGCATGAGGAGCTGGAAAAAAGACAGGTAAATACACCTCTTGATTAAGATGAAAAGGTGAGACCACTTTAGGCATAAAGTGTGGATTTGTCCTAAGGACTACCTTATCATGATGGAACCTTGTATAAGGTGGATTAGCCACTAAGGCCTGCAGTTCACTGATTCAGCAAGCTGAAGTGACTGCAATGAGGAAAATAACCTTCAAGGAAAGAAATTTCAAGGAGGTAGTAGCTAAAGGGTTCAAAAGGTGGCTACATAAGCTGGCCAAGAACCAAATTAAAGTCCCATGCCACCAGAGGAGGCCTAATGGGAGGTTTAGTTAAAGTTAGGCCTCTCATGAATCTTGCAATGAGAGGATGAGAGGAAATAGGTTGTCCATTGATGGGCTTAAGGGATGCTGCAATAGCACTCAAATGGACTCTTACTGAATTTGTCTTAAGTCCTGCATCAGAAAGATGCAGGAGATAATCTAAAAGAGAATTTAAAGGTAGTGCTAGAGGGTCAAGACCCTTTTCAGCACACCAAATGGAAAATCTTTTCCATTTAAAAGCATAGGAACGCCTGGTGGAAGGTTTTCTGGAAGCATGGAGAATATCCTTCACTTGCTGAGAAAGATTCAAGCCTTGAATGTCTAGGCCTTCAGTAACCAAGCTCTGAGGTGAAGGGACTTGGGGTTTGGGTGCCACAAAGTCCCTTCCTCCTGGGACAGAAGGTCTGGAGCAGCTCCCAAGTCCAGGGAGGGGGCATGGGAGAGATGCAGAAGTAGAGGGTACCACACTTGGCGTGGCCAGCATGGAGCTATGAGGATCATAGATCCTTGATCCCTCTGGAGTTTGAACAGAGTCTTGGGAATTAAGGGAATGGGTGGAAAGGCATACAGGAAGCCCTGACCCCAATGAAGGAGGAAGGCATCCTTGGCCTGAACTCCCTGACACAGAATTCTGGAACAGAACCTGGGAAGTTTGGCATTCCACAAACTTGCAAAGAGGTCTATGTCCGGGGTTCCCCATTCTTGGAAGATTCCGAGTACCTGATTCATGTGCAGGGACCATTCGTGTGGAAGCAGAACTCAACTGAGTCGGTCTGCCCAAGAGTTTTGGACTCCTGGGAGGTATACTGCCAGGAGATGGATTTGATGCTCTCTGGCGAAGGCCCACAATCTTAGAGCTTCGTTGCAAAGCGACAGAGAGCCAGTTCCTCCTTGCTTGTTTATGTAAAACATAGCTACTTGATTGTCCATATGAATGAGGACTGTCTTGTAGCTGAGGAGGCTATGGAAGACCTTGAGAGCTAGAAAAACTGCTCGAAGCTCCAAGTGGTTGATATGAAGAGAGGTCTCCTGTGGGGACCAAGTACCTTGAGGGGAGAGGTCCTGTAGATGAGCTCCCAAACCTGTTTGGGAGGCATCTGTTGTGAGGGTTGCTTGGGGCAACAACTGTTGGAAGGGGGACCCCAGCAACAGATTTTGAGTGGACATCCACCATTGGAGAGACCAAGAGACGTTTGGAGGTTGCTATTTGGTCTGAGAGAGCTCCTGATGCTTGAGTCCACTGGGTGGACAAGGTCCATTGCGCTGCTCTCATGTGTAGGCGAGCATAGGGTACCACATGTACTGTGGAAGCCATGTGGCCTAGCAGTTGCAGCATCTCCCAGGCAGTTAAGTGGCTCTCTGACTGAATCTGGGAGGCTAACTGCACTAGACGATGGCAACGGGCCTGAGGAAGGTAGGCCCTTGCAGTGGTGGTATCCAACCAGGCCCTATGAATTCTAGGGACTGAGTAGGGGTGAGCTGAGACTTTGGGAGGTTTACCACAAGTCCCAGATACTGCAGAATGCGCCTTGCGCGGTCCAAAGAAATCTGGGCCTCTGACTGAGATGGGGCTCGGATGAGCCAGTTGTCCAGGTATGGGAAGACAAATATTCCCAGAGTGCATAGAAATGCAGCAACTACTGCCATGCATTTGGTAAACACTCTTGGGGCAGAGGCCAGACCGAAAGGGAGCACTCTGTATTGGTAATGTTTTCCTTGGAAAAGAAAACATAGGAATCTTCTGTGAGATGGATGGATGAGGACACGTGTGTACGCATCCTTGAGATCGAGAACAAAGCCAATCCTGACTTGGAAGGTATGGAAGGAGAGTGCCCAGAGAAAGCATCTTGAACTTCTCCTTGCATAGAAATTTGTTCAATTCCCTGAGATCTAAGATGGGTCTGTATCCCCCTGTTTTCTTTGGAATGAGAAAATAGGGGGAGTAGAACCCTGACCCTTGTTGAAGAAGAGGAACTTCTTCTATTGCCCCTTGGGCAAGAAGGGTAGTCACTTCCTGACCTAAAAGGTCGAGAAGAGATGAGGGGGAATTGAAATGTCTCACCATGGTGTGGGGAGGAAGGTCTGAGAAATGAAGCTTGTAGCCCTCTTATGATGGAGAGGGTCACTGCTCTGATGTGATTTGCTCCCATCTGGGAGCAAAATGAGCTAACCTTCCTGGAATGGTGAGAGGTTCTGGCTGTTTTAAAGCCAGAAAGGCTAAGTTCTCTAGCATCAAGTCAAAAACCCTGAGGAGGTTGGGACTGCTGAGTTACAGCAGCCCCTGTAGACTTAGGCCTGGCCTGCCTAGGTTGCTGACGCTTAGCAGTAAAGCGACCTGTAGAAGATTGTTGGCCAGAAGTGGAAGGAAACCTGCCCTTTTTGAAAAAAGACTTTTAAAAAGTCTTTTTCTTGGCAGGAATGGAGGTGGACTTTGAAAGTCTATCCAGAGCAGAATTCTCTGCATCCATTTGAGTGGCTTTTATTTGCCACTCTTTGCCAAATAGATTTTCACCTGTACAGGGCAGATTTCCTAAGCCATCTTGAACCCAGGGTTCTAAATCAGAAGCCTGGAGCCAAGCAATTCTGCGAGCAGCTATGGCAATGCCTGAGGCTCTACTGGCCCCTTCAAAGGAGTCAAAGGCTGCCCTGTTGGAAAACTTTGAGATATCTTGAGTATGCTTAAGCCACATGCGGAATTCTTCCCTTTTATCCTCTGGAATAAAAGGGAGGAAAGTATGCAGCTTTTCTGCAACTTCTTTTAGAAACATACCCATGTAAAGGCTATATGAGTTGATTCTGGCAATAAGCATACTGGCCTGGAAGATTTTTCTACCAAAAGCATCCAAGGTTCTGCATTCTCTTCCTGGAGGAGCAGAAGTGTGTCTCTTTGTACTCTTTATCCTCTTCATAGCTGACTGCACCACAATGGAATGGCGAGGAAGCTAAGTTTTTTGAAATCCAGGACAGGGAGGGACACAATACATAGTGTCCAACCTGCGAGAATGAGGAGAGAGAGTGAGAGGAGTCTCCCATAAATCAATCATGTGTTCATAAAGAATCTCATGAATTGGTAAGGTGACTGCCTCTCTAGGAGCCTTAGGGTATCCTAAAATATCTAATTTTTTTGCTCTAGGCTGATTCAGAGGTTACTGAGATAGAAAGTCCTTTAGCTACTTCTCTTATGAAGTCTTGAAAGGACAAGTCCTCTGGAGGAGACATTCTTCTTTTTGGAGAAGAGGGCTCTTCAGGAAGGGCTATGGATACTTCAGGAGATTCATCTGATGAATCAGAGGAATCGAAGTACCGCCTGTCAGGGTGCTCTTCTAACGCTCGATACGCATATCGAGCGGTATCGACATCGGGCATCCTCGGAACCGGATCGGTACCGAGAAATAGCCCTGGACAAGGAACCGCTGCTGCCGGTATCCTGGTCGATGTCGATGCAGTCGGTACCGGTATCGGCACCGGAGCCGGTACCGACAACGGAGCTTGTTGCGGTACCGTCAGCGTCACAGCTTGAATGAAGGCTGAAATAGCCCGCTGCATGGACAGAACATTGATCCATTGACGCCATGAATGCCTGGAGTTCGGTACCGGGAGATTGTGCGGGTACCCCAGAGCATTCTAACAGGTGATCAGTCGAGGCCGTGCCATCAATGTCAACCTGTAACCCCATAGGAGGAGCTTTGGAAGCCGGAGCTTCCCGCCGGGGTTGTTTGGCTGGTGCAGGATCCTCGAGGGCAAGCCCGGAGGCATCTCGATGCTTAGAGGGAGATCTACCCTTCGAGGACCTGCTAGACTTATGTTTGGTTACCTGAGATCCATCAGGAGAAGACGACCTGGAAGATGTCAATGCTACTGACGGTGCATCAGCGGGAAACAGCACATGGAGCTTAGCTGCTCGGTTCTCTAAACCCAGTTTAGACATTAGAGAGCAGGACGGACAATCCGGGATGGAGTGTTCAGGACCCAAACATTTAAGACACCATTCATGGGCATCTGTAACAGAAATAGTACCGCTACACTTAGTGCATTTTTTAAAGCCGGAGGCTGGTTTTTCCATGAGGGAAATTTTCTTTTGGGCCCTGAGGCCTAGAAGAGAAATACACTAAGTGAGGAAAGTATAGATATATATATATTTATATATATATTTTTTTTTTTTAAAAGAAGAAAGAAGAGACCGGCAGTACCAGTCCGGAGTCGGGGGAAGGCAGACACGCGACCAAAGAAATAAAATAAAGAACTTCTTCAGCGGTGACAGGGCTCGACCTGCTGGCTCCGCGGCAAAGAATAACTGAGGAGAGAGGGTTAGAAAAGGCAGGAAGGCAGCGCACAGGCGCTGTGGGATGCTCCCAAAAGCTTTCCTTTTTGGGAAGCTGGGGAGCGTTCCCGCGCAGGCTCCGTCGGTACCGACGTACCCCTATGTGAAGACTCGTTCCTGGAGATACTAAATTACTAAGCTGGCAGGTGAAGAAAAAAAAAGTCAAGAGCAGTTACAAACAAAGGTAGGAGTTTAGAATTGGTTTATGGTCCCTCTCAGATGGGTGACATTTTTGCTTCTTATTGTGACATGTATACCTTAATTCCCCTCATCTCCCTTTAGGATATAGCACTGGTTACACTTTTTGGCTGTCCCTAAATTAGAGGAAGAGATTGAGCAAATACTTAATAAATCCTTTATCGTGGCTGAGGTATTATCAGGCCATTCAGACCCTTAAAAAACAACAGGGCAGGTCCTGATGCTATCCCTGCAGTTTATACGCATATATACAGGATTCAGTGGGCCCAACTCTGTTCAAGACATTTAATAAAAAGGTAATAAGTTCTGGTAAAATTCCAGATTCTTTTTATGATGCAGTAAAATGTTAGCCCAAAGGAGGGGGAGGATTCCACTCAATGCCTATTATTCAATTTAGTTGAACTCCGATTAAAATATCTTTTTGCAAAAATGTCATATCTTAGAATTGAAAATTGATTCAGAGTTTAATTTATTCAGAACAGGTTTAATCAAAGGCTTTCAGTTTGGATGTCTGGCAGTTGGTGAACATTTTGTACTTACAGCAGTGACCAAAAAAAATCAAGGCAGAGTCCAAAATAACAGAATTTTATTAGAAAAAGTACATGTTCTTGTCACTTTCATGGTCAAACACTAAGAACCAAAGATATGTCATTTTCAAAATTTTATTCAGGAAACAATGTGTGTGTCAATATTTGATAGGGTGTCCATGATTTTTCAGCACAGCCTGGATTCTTGTAGGCATAATGTTAACTAGCATTTTACAGTACACCAGAGTGATTTCATTGACCCATACATGCTTGAGTATGTCCTTTAAATCTGCTTCTGAAGTTGGACGGTGTGCTGCCACCTTTTTCTTCATAAGATTCCAACAGTTTTCAATTACATTGAAATCCAGAGAGTTTGATGGCCAGCTTGGTAGCAGTTCAATCAGGTCCACGAACCATTTTTTTGACTGTTTTTGCAGTGTGGCACAGTGCCGAGTCCTGCTGAAATATAGTTGTGCCAAAAACATTCATGTGCATTTTAACTTTACAATTCAGCACAGATATGTCTTTTGCAGCATTTACTCTTCACCTTTCTCAAAAATATGCAGGCCACATCGTCCATTTGCCGAGATAAACACCCACCATCGGTCATGGTATGGGGTGGTAACAGTCTTGATCGCGTACTTCAGATTTAGTCTCTCACCTGCTGGTCAGACGTAGTTGTAACCACTCCTGTGTACCTGTTGAAATGTACTTTCATCTGTGAACATTACCCTCTCCCACCACTCAGCAGATTTGTCTTTCATCTTGTTACAAAACTGTATGTGGGCAGCAATTTGTTTCCTGGTTATCATAGGCTTCTTGGCATGTCTTCTGGCCACGAGTTTGAATTCATCCACAAGCCGTCGTCAGACAGATCTGGCACTTATCTTTATTCCTCGATCATTAGCTAACTGAGCCACACGTTGAGATGAAGTATGTGGACTAGATGTAATAATGCTAAACACTGGGGCAAGGAAAGATCCTTGCAAAACCTCACAGGCTTGTTTTGAGAAGTAGAAGTATTCTTACCTAACTGTAAGACCCATCAGATTTTAGTGGATTCCTCATACTTGTCAAGGTCATGGAGATGTTGCAGAAGTAGAGAGTGGTCAACCAAATCAAAAGGCAACAGTCAGATTAAGTGAAGTAAATAGAACCTCCATCCCTTCATCCATACAAGTTCAAGTCAGGTATGTTAATCCAAGCAAAGTAGTTTTAAAACAGTGGTGGGGACAGAAACTGGTTTGATTTGGATGAATACTGGCATGTTCAAGGAACAGTGCAAACTAATGAGTCTTTCTACATTTTTGGATGCAAAGGGTAATTGGGAAATTGGATAAAGTGTAGTTACTCACCTGTAACAGGTGTTCTTCAGGGACAGCAGGAATCAGTTCTCATATGGGAGATGTCGGCACCGATGGAGCCCGCGTGGAAGCATCCCCTCCAGCTTTCAAAGTCTTTGTGAGATGCTACCACACGTGTGGTCCCCTTCCCACCCAAGGGTGTCATCTTGCTCAGTCAGCTAAAAAGACAGCAAAATAAAAGATGGTAAAGAAGCAACTCCAAGTGGAGGAGTGAGAGTTGTGAGGACAGATTCCTACTGTCCCTGGAGAACACGATTTCTCAGGGAACAAGCAGGAAGTCAGTCCTCACATATAGGACTCCCCAGCTACAGGCTACTGAAAGCCCATAGCAAAAAAACAGTCTCCCTCCAGGGGAGCTGAGAGCAGCAGCAATTGAGTCCACAGTTACAGAGAACAGTAGGACCCCTGTGTCCGGTGAAAACCAGCACTCCGGTAGTCTGAACAGACAGGTCAGAGGGTAGGAGTTGCCTAAACCCCGAAAAGATTACGAAGCACAGCCTGGCCGAAGGCACTGTCCCGTCAGAACTCCCTTTCCAGGCAGTAATGAGCTGCAAAGGTATGGACTGAAGACCAGGTAGCAGCCCAGCATATGTCCACCATCAGGACGGAGCGCAGGTTTGCCACAGAGATGGCCATGGCCCCAACATGGTGCACCATGACACAGCCTTCCAACAGGAGCCCCATCTGCTCAAAGGCAATATAGTCCACTACCCAAGTAGACAGTGTACATTTGGTCACCACCTCCCCCCCCCCCCCCAGATGACTGGGGTCATACGAGATGAAAAGCTGAGCAGTTTTGCAGTGGCCCCAAGTAAGTTGGATAGAAGGACAAGGCCCTCTTTACAGTCCAAGGTGTGAAGTATCGTGCCACCCTTACTGGTGTGAGGTCTTGTAAAGAAGTTAGGAAGTACCACTTCCTGGTTGAGATGGAAGGACAATACCACCTTCGGAAGGAATTTAGGGTGCGAGCAGAGCATCACCCTGTTCTTATAGAACCTGGTATAGGGCGCCTCCGCCATTAGGTCCTGCAGCTCACCGACTGAGCAGAGGTGAGTGCGACCAGGAACACCACCTTCCATGAGAGGTATCGGAGGTGGCAGGTAGCCAGATGCTCAAAGGGTGGGCAAGTGAGCTGCCCCAATATCACATTGAGGTCCCACTTGGTCGCCAGAGGGAAAACCAGGGGCTTCGATAGGAGCAGACCCCTTAGGAAGTGGGTCACCAGCAGCTGGACTGAGAGGGGTTTGCCATCCACTGGGTGGTGGTGTGTCACCAGGGCACTGAGGTGCACCCTGACAGAGTTAGACTTAAGCTTGGATTGTGAGAGATGGAGAAGGTACTGTAACACCAATCCCACCGGGCAAGAGAACAGGTCCATCCCATGCTCTGCACACCAAGTTGAAAACCTGCACCATTTGAGAGCATAAGCTTTCCTAGTGGAAGCCTTATGAGAGGCCATCAGGATCTCCTCTACCCCACCCGAGAGACTGAAAGAGGTTAGGGTCACCCTTTCAGCAACCATGCCGTCAGTGACAGGGACCCCAAGTTGGTAGGCAGAAGAGAGGCCCCCCCCCCCCCCGAGACACAAACCCTGGAGAGTTCCCCAATGGGATGGGGGTCTCCACCAATAATTGGAGAAGTAGCGGGAACCATAGTTGCCTGGGCCACTGAGGCTATCAGGATGAGCAAGGCCTTGTCATGGAAAGTACTAAACAAGGCTTTGGCAATCAGCAGTGTGGGCGGGAAGGCATACATGAGGCCCTCCGACCACGAGACAAGGAACTCATCCACTGCCACCCTGGAGGGATGGGCCTGCCGTAAGCAGAAGTGGGCAACTGGTAGTTGTCTGGGCTGGTGAACAGGTCCATCAAGTTCCCCCCAGAGCTGGAAGAGCCGGTCAGCCACACTGGGGTCCAGCTGCCACTCGTGCGGTTGGAGGACCCTTCTCAATCTGCCAACCAGTAGGTTGTTCTGGCCTGGCAGATATACTGCCCACAGGAGCATACCCTGTCTGTGTGTGTAGGAGCAGGAGGACCACCGCCTCTTGGCAGAGGGCACAAGAGCCCATGCCCCCCCCCCATTTGTTCACAGAGAACACCACCACCTGGTTGTCTGTCTAGACCAACACTGGCTGGTGATGTAGGTGAGGGCAAAAAGCTCAGAGGGCTAAGTATATTGCCCATACTTCCAGGAGGTTAATCTGCTGGATGTTTACATCCTGTGACCAGCTGCCCTGGGTGTGGAGTTCCTCGCAGTGGGCTCCCCAACTGAGCAGGAAGGCATCAGTGATGAGGACCCTTAAGGAGCCCAGGGCTTGGAAAGGCATCCCCTGCCTCGAGACATTGGGGAGTCTGCCAACAGGTCAGAGTCTAGCAACTGGCAGGTCACTGAGACTTTGTCCTGGAGGCACCCTGTAGCCTGTGTCCACTGGTCCTGAAGGCACCACTGTGCAGCCCTTATGTGGGGTGGGCATCTGGGGTGATGTGGACTGTGGAGGCCATATGCCCAAGAAGGCACAAGAGGAGCCGAGCAGGCACCGAGGGATGGTGCTGTATGTCCAGGGCCAGGGCCCTGAGGCGGTTGACTGTCCCCAGGCAGGAAGGCCTTTGCCTTGAGGATGTCCAGTCTGGCCCCAATGAACTCCAGACATTGTGTTAGAAGGGGTTTATCACAAACTCAAAGTGCAGCAGGACCTGGATGGTGAGCGCAGTCACTTGTTGCACCTCCAAGGTCATGTCTCCCTTTATGAGCCAGTCGTCCATGTAGGGGAAGACAAAGACACTCTGGAGGTGGAGCAAGGCGGCCAAGCCGAAAGGCAGCACTTTGTACTGGTAGTGCCCGGCCCCCATCTGCACTTTGTACTGGTACTGCCTGGGTTGGGATGAATGAGGAAGTAGGTATAGGCATCCTTCAGATCCAAGGAGCATAGCCAATCTCCCTGCTGGAGGTAAGGCAATGTTCCAAGAGAGAATCTTGAACTTCTCCCTCACCAGTAACTTGAGGTTGCACAGGTTGAGGATGGGCCTTAGGCATCCTGTTTTTTGGCTCGAGGAAGTATCTGGACTTATCTGGAAGTATCGAGGAGTGGCCTAGTGGTTGGGGCAAGGTACTTCAGGCCAGAAGGTCATGGTTCAAATCCCACTAGAGGACAGCAACCTTGGGCCGGAAGGACTGGGGTTTCTAGTCCCACAGGTGCTCCTTGTGGTCTTGGGCAAGCCACTTAACCCTCCATAGCCCATGTTCCCTGTAAATAGTTATCTCCAAGTTATAATGCCCTGTTCAATGTAATTTGTTTGTTCAATGTAAAACGCACTGATGCAGAATAGCGCGGTATATAAGAGAATATAAATAAATAAAATAAATAAATCTGGAGTAAAATCCCCTTGCCCCTGAGATGGTGGGATACTGATTCCACAGCTTTGCCCTCGAGAAGACCTGCAAGTTCCTTCAGTAGAAGGTCGACCCAAGGGGCTATCATGGAAAATAAGGGGGAGGTGTCAGATGGAGGAGATAACCCTCCTTGACCACTCGAAGTGCCCAGGAATCTGTGGTAATGGTTAGCCACCTTTGGGCATAGTGGATCAGATGTCCCCCTGTGGACCTCCTTGGGGTGGACAGGCTATGCCCAAGGAGTCAAAAGCTCCCCCTTGACTGGGTTGGGGCTGGCACCTGGGTTTTGGGAGCCTTCTGAGGGCCATGTCCATGTCCCTTGGCATGCTGACCCTGTTGGGGAGCCCTGAAAAGGTGGGTAGTTTCTGTAAGCAGCCCCTTTCCTCGGGTAGATGGGCTTTTTACCCGAGCCCTTCTGTCGGGGAGGGGCAGAGGTCTTTTTGGAGAGCCTGGTCCTCATCATGAATTCTGTCTCCAGCTCAGCGCTGTGTCAGTTATGGGCTTGCCAAACAGGTTCTCTCCTTGGCATGGGACATTGACCAATTTGTCCTGAACCCATTGCTCAAGGCACTGATGCTTGCCACTGCTACTCGAACCACCGACTCGAATGCATCATAGGCTGCCTGGGATAACAACTTGGAGCACTCATGGACGGCCTTGGCCATGTTCCTGAACCACTGCAGGGGTTCCTCGGACAGACCAGCTGAGAACCCAGCGAGTTCCTTCACCAGGTGTCTTAGGTTCATGCCCATGTACAGCTGGTAGGCCTGGATGCAGTCGATGAGCATCGAGCCCTGGTAACACTTTCTGCTGAGGGCATCCAAATTGCATATCTCCCTGCCAGGGGGCACCGAGGCGTGCATCTTCTGACTCTTCAGTCAATGCAAAGCAGACTCCACCCACCACAGAGCTGTGCGGCTGCTGTGACTTCTGGAAGTCTGGGCTCTGGCAGACTCGATACATAGAGTCAAGCCACTTGCTCACCACCGGCACCGATGCCTGTGTTTCCCCACATGTGGAGCATCAGCTGTTCTAGGATGGGAGGGATGGGTACCGTGAGTGATTCCCTCAGAGGGGCCTTGTAATGGAGGATTTCTAACTCATCCGCCCAAGGGTCCTCCTCCGATTCTGTCGGGAATGCTAGGGCTTTGGACATGTCCTTGACAAAGTCAAGGAATCCCATGTCCTCCAGCAGAGACTAGCGCCATGGCTCCAAAGAAGGAAGGCCAAGGGGACATCACAGTGTCAAAGGGTGTTGGGCGACTCCTCATTCTCCATCTCCCACACTGAGTAGTCCATAGAGGACTCCAAGGAAGGATGGTCCATGGGCACCAGGTATGACCCTGGCCCACAGCCCTCTGAGGCCCCACGGCCAGCATCAAGTGCACTGGCTGGGGACGATCATGGTCCCATCGAGCAGGAACTGGATTGAGACTTCGGCCGAGGATAGACTCAAGGCTGAAGGACCTTGAGGATCGGCTCAGCCTCTGGGGATATCTTCGACATCGAAGGCCCAGTAGTCAGGGTGGATGAACTGGTAGTACCAGTCAACAGCATCCATTGCTGGTCCAGGAAGACAAACTGCGCTCCAGGGCCACTATTCTAGACTCCAAGCCAGAAGGCTCTGCAGCCATCGGTGCGGGCACCGAGGGACTCTGGTCCGACACAGTTTCCCTTGAAGGGGAGTCTTTGATGAGGATGGTGTCTGGCAACCAATGCCAGTCCGAGGTCGATTCCTTTCAGAGGACCTTTGCAGGCCACTCCCTCTCGATTTCTGAGCAGCGTCTCAGACTGCAGGACCTGGCTTGGGACGTAGCCGGCCTGTCTGATCCATCCAAAGACGCCGCCTTCAAGGTTTTCTTCTTCTTGGGTTCCCTCAAGTGAGACCCCCTTTCTGAAGAACCACAGCACCATTCTGGTTCGGATGGGCCTGCCCGCGTTGTCGTGGCTTCAGATGAGACCCTGGCCTTCAGAGGCAAGGGAGACTGGGGGGGAGGGGGGGGCAAACAAAACTTATCGTGCTGCTGCTGGCAGCTCGAAGGCCTTGCTGGACATCTTTTTGCAGAGATCGCATGCTGAGGGGTTGTGGTCTGGCCCTAGGCAGCGAAGACAGCAGTCGTATATGTCGGTCAAGGACATAAAATTTTTGTACACACACCACATTTCTTGAAGCCACAGGCAACCATGGGGGAAAAAAGTACCCCAACGAGGTCAAAGACCCACCGGGCTGCCAGCTGGAGAAAAGGCATGAATGTGTCAAAAATGAAAACAAAAAAAAAATCCCACTACAAAAGGGACCCGAACTCGATGCCGAGACAGCGAGGTCAGGTGGTAGGAAGAGTACCTGTGCAGTCCCAGAGGAGAGTATCAACTTTTTCTGGGTACAAGCCAGACAAACATTTGAAGGGCTCTGTGGAAAAAAGGAGACAGAGCAAGATGGTCCCCTTCCTGCTCAAGGGTGCCATCCTGGTAGCATCTCCCAAAGGTTTTCTTTGAAAGCTTTGGGGGGGATGCTTCTGGAGGGATCAGTCAGTGCTGGCGTCACCCTTATGCGAGGACAGACTTCCTGCTTGTTCCTGGAGAATAGCTGGAATAGTCTGTAGAATCCACTTTATTATTTTTCAGTCATGGGTGTATGATTGCCTGTTTCCAAACAGCTAGGACTAATCCTTGTTTGAGACTGGAATTTGAGACTGTCTTCAAAATAAGTACATGTTAGCATTTCCACTTTACAGGTACATATGCCAAAGCTGTCCCCTGTGTCCTTTACTGTTTGCCCTGGTGACGGAACTTCTGGCTATTTAAGGCAGCAACTAGGCCTTAGATATGGTGGCATTGTTGGGGGAGAATTACATACTATAATTACTACAATACTGTACTTGTGCTTATCTAATTTTTTGGAATCTCTCCCAGTTATGGTGGACATTCATGCTACTTCTGGCCAAATTTTCAGGTTTTTCAGGGAAAAATACGAAGTCTATTCTTTCCCCTTGTATGACCCGATTTAGTTTGGACGCAGTCTCCCACCTTTTTGGGGAGGTTCATTTATTTATTTTTATTTATTTATTTAACAGTTCTTCTATACCGCTCTATTTTAGATCAGAGCGGTTTACATTTAACATCAACTATACAACACAAGGAACTTTGAGTTGTATTTACAATAAACAGGGAGATCAACTTGGAAGTAACTGGGGGAAACTATGATCTAGAGAAAATTTGGAATTGGACCTGGAACTGTCTTTATCCTCTATCTTCAGCTCAGGCATTTTGTTTGCTTTACTAATACTAAGAAGCACTTCTTACGCAAACCACTGCTGCTTGAAACACTGATTTTATAAGTGAATATGTAAGAAGCATATTTTGAGATGATACAGAGTTTCGTCTGAGGTTTTGCTCCATTTTTACCTTGATATGTGGCGAAGTGGACTGACAAGCTTAATGCACCTGATTGGAAGGGGAGAGTCTGGTATTATGCTTTTAAAGTATTCGATTTCTGCAGCTTTACTTTGTTCCTGGATAATAGCAATAATGAGGGAGGTATAGATTCCTGAACACTCCATGATTCACTTTTCTTCCTTTGAGAACACTGACCATTTAGTCCCACTCCGTTAACTCTTTCAAACAGTTCCCAATCCACAATAGGTTATTGCCTCCTATCACATGACTTTAAATTTTCTCAGAAGTCTCATGATATACTTTGGATTTTCAGAAAATATTTTTGACAGACTTAAACCTCTCCTCACCACAGAACACTTTCGTACCGTATGCCAAGCGCTTATCACTCCTTTACTGGACTTCTGCAACTCCATCTTTCTTGGGCTAGCAAAGCAAACAATCAAACCTCTTCAACTAGCTCAAAACACTGCAGCCCACATTATTTCTGGCTCAACAAGACATGACCACATTACTCCAGTTTTGAAAGACTTACACTGGCTTCCAATCCACTCACACATTAAATACAAAACAATAATAAATATATTCAAAATTAAACACCACATTTCAGCCAAAAGCCTGCACGCCCTCATTCATCCAGACATTAGCTCTCGCCCAAGAAGAAAGGGAACTTCCAACAGAGTCAATACCTCGAGCGACTTCAGAAAAACACGAAAAGATACCACAGAGAGCCTGGCTGCCCCAATAATTTGGAACTCCCTCCCAGACGAACTGAGATTGACAACGGACCTCAAAGACTTCCATAAACAGCTGAAAACTATGCTGTTCATCGAAGAATATGGTCCGGTCACTTAATCAACAAGAAACACGACTCATGATACATATTTAGCCATAATTGTATATAACCTTGTAGATTAGTTCATGCTGTACTATAGCGCTTAATGTACATAGTTCACCCTAATCTAACTCACTATCCACTCACACGCAAATCGTATAATCTCCTTCGCTGCATGAATTACACCCCCTACTTTTGATTGTTGTGACACCGCCTTGATTGTATGATAAGGCGGTATAGAAATACTGTTAAATAAATAAATATCTCAATTGGCTCACACTTAACATATTTAAACATGCCTTCAAAAGTAATTAACACAATGGAAAAGCAAGACTTCTCTGCTAAATCCATGTTAGCACTGCATCATTAAGCCATGTTTAACCAGTGATCTTTTTTTTATAATAGCTTCTAAAAATATTCAGAAGAGTACCATAGCTGCACCTTGAAGCAAGGGATAGTACAGAATGAACTGGCTTAGGGAGGATGCATAGGAGCTATGCTACACTTCAGCCGTGCCGCTGTACCCTGAGGAGACAGCAGGACTGTTTGAACATTCTAAGAGGAGTTACTGAGACAGTGTTTAAAAGCCAAGGAAAAACCATGCTAATCTTTGGAATTGCAGGACTCAGAAGTGCTGAGAAAGGACTCGTGGAAAGTGACACTTAAAAGGCGAAATTGCTAAACAAATATTGCTGCTCTGTTTTTACTAAAGAAGATCCTGGAGATGGACCAAATGTGACTCCCAAATATAAAAACAGGAATGAAGTAGATACCACACCATTCACAGAAGATGAGATGTTAGAACAACTTGCTAAACAAAGTGGACAAAGCCATGGGACCGGATGGGATACATCCCAGGATACTGAAAGAGCTCAGAGAGGTTCTTGCAGGACCGTTAAAGGATGTCTTCAGCCGATCCTTGGAAACAGGAGAGGTTCCTCAGGACTGGAGAATGGCTAATGTTGTACCTCTACACAAAAGTGGTGACAGGGAAGAAATGTTAAACTACAGGCCCGTGAGCCTTACCTCAGTGGCAGGAAACGTAATGGAGGCGCTCCTGAAAGAGCAAATAGTGAACTTTCTCAAAACCAACGGGTTGCAAGATCCGAGGCAACATGGTTTTACCGAAGGACGGTCTTGCCAAACAAATCTGATTGAGTTCTTTGACTGGGTGACCAAGGAACTACATCTGGGGCATGCAATGGATGTCAACTGGATTTCAGCAAAGCCTTTGATACTGTTCCTCATAGGTGGCTTGTCAATAAACTCAGTAGCTTGGGGATGGGTCCCAAGATAGTAAACTGGATTAGAAATTGGTTGACTGACAAACAGAAGGTGATGGTACATGGAGCTCACTCGGATGAGAGAAAGGTGATTAGCAGGGTACCCCAGGGTTCGGTCCTGGGCTCGGCACTGTTCAATATATTTGTGAGTGATATCGCTGAAGGACTGAATGGAAAAGTCTGTCTTTTTGCAGATGACACAAATTTGCAACAGAGTGGACTCCCCCGAGGGAGTGGTTAAAATGAGGAAAGATCTACAAAAGCTGGAAGACTGGTCTAATGCTTGGCAACTACGATTTAATGTGAAAAAGTGCAGTGTCATGCACTTGGATAGCAGAAATCCAAGGGAAATGTACACGATAGGGGGCGAGAGGTTGGCATGCACGGTTCAGGAGAAAGACCTTGATGTGATTATCTCTGATGATCTCAAGGTGGAAAAAACAGTGCGACAAGGCGGTGGCAAAAGCCAGGAGGATGTTGGGCTGCATACAAAGAGGGATTACCAGCAGAAAGGAAGAGGTACTTATGCCACTGTACAAGTCACTGGTGAGGCCTCACTTGGAATACTGTGTTCAGTTTTGGAGACCATATCTTGCAAAAGATGTAAAAAGACTGGAAACTGTTCAGAGAAAGGCAACCAAAATGATTTGGAGCCTGCGTCAGAAGCCTTATGAGAAGAGACTTGAAGACCTAAATATGTACACTCTGGAGGAGAGGAGGGTCAGGGGAGATATGATTCAGACCTTTAAATACTTGAAGAGAAATGATGAACAAACCAACCTCTTCCAAAGACAGGGAAGCTGTAAAACTAGAGGGCATAACATGAAGCTGCAAGGTGGTAAATTGAAAGGCAATGTCAGGAAATATTTCTTCACTGAAAGGGTGGTGGATGCTTGGAATCCCTCCTGATGGAAGTGGTGGGGGCAAACACAGTGATGGAATTCAAAACGGCATGGGACAAACAGTGGATCCCTTTGCAGCAACAGGATAAAAACAAAATAAACAGTACCATTTAACTTCTGAACCATCTAACGTCTCATGAAATAGGGGTGTCATACATGGAGTGGTGGGTTCACCCCTAAACAAAGACATGGGGAGGGGTGGCCTGCACAGAGCGACAGGTGCACCTACTCTTGCCATCTTGCTGGGCAGACTAGATGGACCATGCTGGTCTTTATCTGCCGTCTGTTACTATGTTACTATGTTATAAGATATGCAATAATACCTTGCTCTAAAGCCAATTGTGACAGCCCCAAGAAGTGCTGTTGAGATAGTATAGAGACCAGAAAGAGCTTATGATGAAGAAAGTATGGTAAGGCAGTAGCCAGAGTCAGAGAAAGCACAGTTACTTACCTGTAACAGGTGATCTCTGGGAACAGCAGGAATAAGTCTTCACATATGGGTACGTCGGTACCGACGGAGCCTGCGCGGGAACGCTCCCCAGCTTCCCAAAAAGGAAAGCTTTTGGGAGCATCCCACAGCGCCTGCGCGCTGCCTTCCCGCCTTTCCTAACCGTCTCTCCTCAGTTCGAGTTTTAAAGCTGAGACAAAAGAGAGGAAAGACAGATAGAGAGATACAACTCCTAGGGGAGGTGGGTGGGTTGTGAAGACTTATTCCTGCTGTTCCCAGAGATCACCTGTTACAGGTAAGTAACTGTGCTATCTCCAGGAGCAAGCAGGAATGAGTCTTCACATATGGGGACTCCCTAGCTAAAGATGCCTGGGAGATCCCCAAGGATAGGGTTCTACCTCCTCCTATGGATCTCAGGCATCCATCCAGGGAAGGAGGATAGGAGTTGATTAGAATGGAACAGGTGTTTGAGAACAGCCTGACCAAACAAGGCATCCCGGCGGGAGTCCTTGTCCAAGCAGTAATGGGCTGTGAAGGTATGAACCGAGGCCCAGGTGGCTGCTCGACAGATCTGGTCGATGGACACAGAATTCAGATGAGCCATAGAGGTGGCCATGGCCCTCACATTATGAGCTGTGACATGGCTCCCCAGAGAAAGGTTCTTACTCTGGTAGGCGAAAGAAATACACTGAGCAATCCAATTGGAAAGTGTCCTTTTAGAGACTGGAAGTCCCAAATGAGAGGGATCAAAAGCAACAAAGAGCTGGGAAGACTTTCTATGTTGCTGTGTCCTTTGTAAGTAAAAGGCAAGAGCTCTTTTACAATCCAGAGTATGAAGATTCCTCTCTGCACTTGATGCATGAGGAGCTGGAAAAGAGACAGGTAAATATACCACTTGATTAAGATGAAAAGGTGAGACCACTTTAGGCATAAAGTGTGGATTGGTCCTAAGGACTACCTTATCATGATGGAACCTTGTATAAGGTGGATTAGCCACTGAGGCCTGCAGCTCACTGATGCGGCGAGCTGAGGTGACTGCAATGAGGAAAATAACCTTCCAGGAGAGGAATTTCAAAGAGGTGGTGGCTAAGGGTTCAAAAGGAGGCTTCATAAGCTGACCAAGAACCAGATTTAAATCCCATGCCACCGGAGGAGGCCTAATGGGAGGTTTAGTTAAATTTAGGCCTCTCATGAATCTTGCAATAAGAGGATGAGAGGAAATAGGTTGTCCATTGATAGGCTTAAGGGATGCTGCAATAGCACTCAAATGGACCCTTACTGAATTCGTCTTAAGGCCTGCATTGGAAAGATGCAGGAGATATTCCAATAGAGAATTCAAAGGTAGTGCTAGAGGGTCAAGACCCTTTTCAGTACACCAAATGGAAAATCTTTTCCATTTAAAAGCATAGGAACACCTAGTGGAAGGTTTTCTGGAAGCATGGAGGATATCCTTCACTTGTTGAGAAAGATTCCAGCCTTGAAGGTCTAGGCCTTCAGTAACCAAGCTCTGAGGTGAAGGGACTTGGGATTTGGGTGCCACAAAGTCCCCTCCTCCTGGGACAGAAGGTCTGGAGCAGCTCCCAAGTCCAGGGAGGGGGCTTGGGAGAGATGCAGAAGTAGAGGGTACCACACTTGGCATGGCCAGCGTGGAGCTATGAGGATCATAGATCCTCGATCCCTCTGGAGTTTGAACAGAGTCTTGGGAATCAAGGGAATGGGTGGAAAGGCATACAGGAAGCCTTGACCCCCAGTGAAGGAGGAAGGCATCCTTGGCCTGAACTCCCTGACACGGAATTCTGGAACAGAACCGGGGAAGTTTGGCATTCCACGGACCTGCAAAGAGGTTTATGTCCGGGGTTCCCCATTCTTGGAAGATTCTGAGTACCTGATCCGTGTGCAGGGACCATTCATGTGGAAGCAGAACTCGACTGAGTCTGTCTGCCCAAGAGTTTTGAATTCCTGGGAGGTATACCGCAGGAGATGGATTTGATGCTCTCTGGCGAAGGCCCACAATCTTAAAGCTTCGTTGCAAAGCGACAGAGCCAGTTCCTCCTTGCTTGTTTATGTAAAACATGGCTACTTGATTGTCCGTATGAATGAGGACTGTCTTGTAGCTGAGCAGGGTATGGAAGACCTTGAGAGCTAGAAAAACTGCTCGAAGCTCCAGGAGGTTGATATGAAGAGAGGTCTCCTGTGGAGACCAAGTACCCTGAGTGGAGAGGTCTTGTAGATGAGCTCCCCAACCTGTCTGGGAGGCATCTGTTGTGAGGGTTGCCTGGGGCAACAACTGTTGGAAGGGGGACCCCCAGCAACAGATTTTGGGTGGACATCCACCATTGGAGAGACCAAAAGGGACGTTTGGAGGTTGCTATTTGGTCTGAAAGAGCTCCTGATGCTTGAGTCCACTGGGTGGACAAGGTCCATTGAGCTGCTCTCATGTGTAGTCGAGCATAGGGTACCACATGCATTGTGGATGCCATGTGGCCTAACAGTTGCAGCATCTCCCGGGCAGTTAAGTGGTTCTTTGATTGAATCTGGGAGGCTAACTGCACTAGACGTTGGCAACGGGCCTGAGGAAGGTAGGCCCTTGCAGTGGTAGTATCCAACCAGGCCCCTATGAACTCTAGGGACTGAGTAGGGGTGAGCTGAGACTTTGGAAGGTTTACCACAAGTCCCAGATACTGCAGAATGCGTCTTGTGCGGTCCAGGGAAATCTGGGCCTCTGACTGAGATGGAGCTCGGATGAGCCAGTCGTCCAGGTATGGGAATACAAAGATTCCCAGAGTGCGAAGAAATGCAGCTACTGTTGCCATGCATTTGGTGAACACTCTTGGAGCAAAGGCCAGACCAAAAGGAAGCACCCTGTATTGGTAATGTTTTCCTTGGAAAAGAAAACGGAGGAACCTTCTGTGAGATGGATGGATGAGGACATGTGTGTACGCATCCTTGAGATCTAGAGAACAAAGCCAATCCCGACTTTGAAGGTATGGAAGGAGAGTGCCCAGAGAAAGCATCTTGAACTTCTCCTTGCATAGAAATTTGTTCAATTCCCTGAGATCTAATATGGGTCTGTATCCCCCTGTTTTCTTTGGAATCAGAAAATAGGGGGAGTAAAACCCTGACCCTTGTTGAAGAGGTACTTCTATTGCCCCTTGGGCAAGAAGGGTAACCACCTCTTGACCTAGAAGGTCGAGAAGAGATGTTGGAGAATTGAAATGTCTCACCATGGAGTGAGGAGGAAGGTTTGAGAAATGAAGTTTGTAGCCCTCCCTTATGATGGAGAGGGTCCACTGCTCTGATGTAATTTGCTCCCATCTGGGAGCAAAATGAGCTAACCTTCCTGGAATGGTGAGAGGCTCTGGCTGTTTTAAAGCCAGAAAGGCTAAGTTCTCTTGCATCAAGTCAAAAACCCTGAGGAGGTTGGGTCTGCTGAGTTGCAGCAGCCCCTGTAGACTTAGGCCTGGCCCGTTTAGGTTGCTGACCCTTAGTGGCAAAGCGACCTGTAGATGATTGTTGGCCAGAAGCAGAAGGGAATCTGCCCTTTTTCTTGAAGGGTTTTTTCTTGGCAGGAATGGAGGTTGACTTTGAAAGTCTATCCAGAGCAGAATTTTCTGCATCCATTTGAGTGGCTTTTATTTGCCATTCTTTGCCAAACAGGTTTTCACCTGTACAGGGAAGATTTCCTAAGCCATCTTGGACCCAGGGTTCTAAATCAGAAGCTTGGAGCCAAGCAATTCTGCGAGCAGCTATGGCAATGCCCGAAGCTCTGCTGGCACCTTCAAAGGAGTCAAAGGCTGCCCGGTTGGAAAACTTTGAAATGTCTTGAGTATGCTTAAGCCAAATGAGGAATTCTTCCCTTTTATCCTCTGGAAGAAAAGGGAGGAAAGTGTGAAGCTTATCTGCAACTTCTTTTAGAAACATACCCATGTAAAGACTATAGGAGTTGATTCTGGCAATGAGCATACTGGCTTGGAAGATTTTCCTACCAAAAGCATCCAAGGTCCTGCATTCTCTTCCTGGAGGAGCAGAAGTGTGTCTTTGTACTCTTTATCCTCTTCATAGCTGACTGCACCACAATGGAATGGTGAGGAAGCTGTGTTTTATGAAAACCAGGATAAGGAGGGACACGATATAGTGTCCAATCTGCGAGAATGAGGAGAGATAGTGAGAGGAGTCTCCCATAAGTCAATCATGTGTTCATAAAGAATCTCATGAATTGGTAAGGTGACTGCCTCTTTAGGAGCCTTAGAATAACCCAAAATATCTAATTTTTTTGCTCTAGGCTCTGATTCAGAGGTTACTGAAATAGAAAGTCCTTTAGCTACTTCTCTTATGAAGTCTTGAAAGGACAAGTCCTCTGGAGGAGACATTCTTTTTGGAGAAGGCTCTTCAGGAAGGGCTATGGATACTTCAGCAGACTCCTCTGATGTATCAGAATCAGAGGAATCAAAGTACCGTCTGTCAGGGTGCTCTTCTAAAGCTCGGTACGCGTATCGAGCGGTATCGACATCGGGTGTCATCGGTACCGGTTCGGTACCGATGAGCAGCCCTGGACAGGGAACCGCTGCAGTTGGTATCCTGGTCGATGCCGATGCAGTCGGTACCAGTACCGGCGCTGGTGCCGGTACCGGAGCCGATACCGACAACAGAGTTTGTTTTGGTATCAGCGGCGTTGCAGCTTGAATAAAGGCGTTGATAGCCTGCTGCATGGATAGAACATTCTGATCCATCGACGCCATAAATGCCTGGAATTCGGTACCGGAAGGTTGCGCCGGTACCCCAGAGCATTCTAACAGGTGATTGGTCGAGGCCGTGCCATCGATGTCAACCTATAACCCCATAGGTGGAGCTTTGGAAGCCGGAGCTTCCCGCCGGGGTTGTTTTGCCGGTGCAGGATCCTCGAAGGCAAGCCCAGAGGCATCTCGATGCTTAGAGGGAGATCGCTTTGACCCGATGAAAAGCGGGATATAAATGCAGTTAAATAAATAAATCTACCCTTCGAGGACCGACTGGATTTATGTTTGGTTACCTGAGATCCATGGGAGGAAGAAGCAGCCCTGGAAGACGTCGATGCTACTGAAGCTGCATCAGAGGGAAACAGCACATGGAGCTTGGCTGCTCGGTTCTGTAAACCCCGTTTAGACATCAAAGAGCAGGACGGACAATCCGAAATGGAGTGTTCAGGACCCAAACATTTAAGACACCATTCATGGGTGTCAGTAACAGAAATAGTACCGCTGCACTTAGTGCATTTCTTAAACCCGGAGGCTGGTTTTTCCATGAGGAAAAAGTTCTTGTGAGGCCTAAGGCCCAAAGAAGAAAAATACACTAAGTGAGGGAAAATATAGGTTATTTTTTTTTTGAAGAAAAGAAAGAAAAGACCGGCGGTACTGGTCTGGAGTCGGGGGGAGGCAGACATGCGACCAAAGAAATAAAATAAAACAAAGAACTTCTTCAGCGGTGACAGGACTCGACCTGCTGGCTCCGCGGCAAAGAAGAACTGAGGAGAGGTGGTTAGGAAAGGCGGGAAGGCAGCGTGCAGGCGCTGTGGGATGCTCCCAAAAGCTTTCCTTTTTGGGAAGCTGGGGAGCGTTCCCGCGCAGGCTCCGTCGGTACCGATGTACCCATATGTGAAGACTCATTCCTACTTGTTCCTAGAGATATGCCAAGGCACAAGAAGGGCATAAATAGTAAGGGGGAGGGGGGGTAGAAGAGGTGTAGGTATGTCCCTGTAGGGGTTATCAACCAGATCTCACTTCAAGTAATGTCCAATTTTGGAGGCTGTTATCTCCGAAAAGATAGCATACAGAAAGGGACTAACATGTTGGAAGCCCTGAATGCTTATATATTATAGGGGGGAGGGGGAAGGACAAGACAAGACATTTTAAATACCTCAAAGATAGAAGTTCACAAGAAGCAAGCTTTTCCAGTGTAAAGGAAAGTTCTAGAGCAAGGAGTCATAATATAAGATTCCATGGTAATAAAATTGGTTGCAACATCAGAAAGCATGGTGGATACAAGAAGTTCCCAGAGGTGGTGGTGTAGGCAAAAAGTAACTAAATTCAAAATGTCATGAATAACACAGAGGATTGCCAATTGTGAAGAGGACAGCCAGAGATTAAGAGGCGTCTACACAATGCACCACAAAATAAACTATGTTCCTATACTAGTTGGAGCCAGCCCTGTAGAATAAGGAGAAGCAGCATGGTGTAGAGAAGTTTGGAGCTGGATGGATGTTAAACCATCTTGCTTCCCACTGCTGCTGGACTCTGAGCCACCTCTCAATGGCTTTATATTATCTAAATATAAAGCGGTGGTCTGAGAAAGAACCGGAAGACTGATGACCATTAAAAGCCTACTCAGCCCCCTATGACAAAAGTTTAAAATAACCAAAACAAAACCACGCAAACTTTAAAGAAAATGCCTCAGGCTGGCCCACAGGTTCAATGGCAATGCTGCGTACTGCGGTTCAAGTCATGAATCAGGGCTGCTTCCCCTCAGGTTGGCTGGGGATGCATCAGAGCTCCAGTCATAAGCAACAGTGGCACCTAGAGACTATTTAGGGCTTATGACTGTAGAAGGAACCCTATACAAATAGGATGAGTGACAAAAAAAGGGTCAAAACAAAAAATCCCTGGATAGTTGTGTGACTGACTAGCTAGAAGCCCAAAAGAAAAGAAAAAAGTGCTGGTTAAACAAAAAATAACCCAAAAAGAAAACAAACCACACCCCTTTGTGTTTCTAGGTACTCTGGTTAATTCTCTAGGCATGACCAATAAACTAAAGCTTACATCTCCCTAATAACTCTTAATTTAAACAAATTGGTTACAGCAGATTATAATACTGCCAACTGGGATGCCCACTTGCGATTTTACTTTGTTCTATTCTTTTTTTCAGTTTGTGATCTTAAATTGATTAACTCTTCATTTGTTTCCTTTATACGTTGGTTGATTAACAATGTTACATTATAATTTACTCCACTGCAGTTTTTGAAATACTCAATAAGTAGAACAAAGCGTAGTTACTCACCTGTAACAGGTGTTCTCCGGAGACAACAGGAATCTGTCCTCACATATGGGGGACATCAGCACCAGCAGAGCCCTCACGGAAGTACCCCCACAGCTTTCAAAGAAAGCCTTTGGCAGATGCCACCATGCATGCGTGGTCCCCTTCCCTCCCAAGGGTGCCATCTTATTCAGTCAGATGACAGCTAAAAGACTAATATAAAATAAAAGATGGTAAAGGAGCAACTCCAAGGGGAGGAGGGAGGGTTGCAAGGACTGATTCCTGCTGTCCCCAACACCTGTTACAGGTGAGTAATTACCCTTTCTCTGGGAACAAGCAGGAAGTCAGTCCTCACATATAGGACTCTCCAGCTACAGGCTACCGAAAGCCCATAGTGAAAAAACACAGTCCCCTTCAAGGGGAGCCGTGAGTAGCAGCAATTGAATCTGTAGCTACAGACTACAGTAGGACCAGTGTGTCTGATGGAAACCAGCCCTCCAGTAGCCTGAACACAGAAAGGTCAGAGGGTAGAAGCTGCCTAGACCCCGAAAAGATTAGAGCACAGCTTGGCCGAAGGCACTGTCCTGTCGGGACTCCCTTTCCAGGCAGTAATGGGCTGCGAAGGTATGGAATGAAGACCTGGTGGCGGCCTGGCAGATGTACATAAGAACATAAGATATGCCATACTGGGTCAGACCAAGGTCCATCAAGCCCAGTATTCTGTTTCCAACAGTGGCCAATCTAGGTCATATGTACCTAGCAGTTTCCCCAAGAGACAAGTTCCACAATGCTTGTATTGGTTCAAGCATT
Source organism: Ichthyophis bannanicus (assembly GCA_033557465.1). Classification (NCBI taxonomy): domain Eukaryota; kingdom Metazoa; phylum Chordata; class Amphibia; order Gymnophiona; family Ichthyophiidae; genus Ichthyophis; species Ichthyophis bannanicus. The sequence continues at coordinate 345,707,499 of CM066032.1, forward strand.
GATATCTTCAGTCACTTCTTAATAATGATTTATGGACCTTTCCTCCAGGAACTTGTCCAAACCTTTTTAAACCCAGCTACACTCACAGTCTTTACTACATCCTCCGGTAACAAATTCCAGAGTTTGATTACACGTTGAGTGAAAAAATATTTTCTTTTATTAGTCTTAAATAGTTTACCCTGTAGTTTCATTGCATGTCCCCTAGTCTTTCTATATTCTGATAACGTAAACAAGCGATCTATGTTTACCCGTTCCACTCCGTTCATTAATTTATAGACTTCTATCATATCTCCCCCTCAGCCGTCTCTTTTCCAGGTTAAAGAGCCCTAACCTTTTTAGCCTTCTTCATAGGGAGTATCCTTCCATCCCCTTTACCATTTTGGTGGCTCTTCTCTGAACCTTTTCTAAAATCGCTATATGCTTTTTAAGATACGGCGACCAGAATTGCACACAATATTCAAGGTGCGGTCTCACAATGGAACGATATAGAGGCATTATAATATCTTTTGTTTTATTTTCCATTCCTTTCCTTATCATATCTAGCATTCTATTTGCTCTCTTGGCCGCCGCTGCACACTGGGCTGAGGGTTTTAACATGGCATCCACAATGACACCTAAATCTTTTTCCTGGGTGGTGGTTCCTAATGTGGAACCTTGCATCGTGTAACCATAGTTTGGGTCCATCAGGACAGAGTGCAGGTTTACCACAGAGGTCGCCATGGCCCTGACATGGTGCGCTATGATTCAGCCTTCCAGCAGGAGCCCCATCTGCTCATAGGTGAGGGTGATACAGTCCGCCACCCAGATACACTGTATATTTAGACACCGCTTCCCCCAGTCTACTGGGGTCATACGAGACAAAAAGCTGAGCAGCTTTGAGGTGGCACAGAAGACGGTGTACGCAGAAGGACAAGGCTCTCTTACAGTCCAGGGTGTGAAGGACAGTCTCCACCCTACTGGTGTGAGGTCTTGGGAAGAAGGTGGACTACCACCTCCTGATTGAGGTGGAAGGACAATATCACCTTCAGAAGGATTTTAGGGTGTGTGTGGAGCATCATCTTGTTCTTGTAGAACCTGGTATATGGTGCCTCCGCCACTACGGCCTGAAGCTCGCTAACCCTGAAAGCGAAGGTGACCCCAACCAGGAATGCCACCTTTCACGAGAGGCATTGGAGGTGGCAGGTAGCCAGAGGCTCAGAAGGCAGGCGAGTGAGCTGCCCAGATACCACATTGAGGTTCCACTTGGTCACCAGAGAGCAAACTGGGGGCTTTGGTAAGAGCAGACCCCTTAGGAAACGTGTCACCAGCAGCTGGACCAAGAGGAGTTTGCCATCCACTGGGTGGTGATGCGCCGCCAGGGTACCAAGGTGCATTCTGACTGTTTGATTTAAGCCAAGATTGCGAGAAGTGGAGAAGGTACTGCAGCACCAGCACCATCAGGCAGGAGAATGGCTTGGTCCCATATTCCACCCACCAAGCTGAAAACCTGTGCCATTTGAGGGTGTACTTTCCTAATGGAAGCCTTACGAGAGGCCAGCAGGATCTCCTCTACCTCACCCAAGAGATTGAAAGGGGCTAGGGTCACCCTTTCAGCAGGCCTGCTGTCAGTGACAGGGACCCCAAATTGGGATGCAAGAGAGTCCCCCTCCTGGGACAGGAGCCCTGAAGTGTTCCAACAGAATGGGAGTCTCCACAGATAACCAGAGTAGCGGGAACCATGGCGGCCTGGGCCATCGAGGGGCTATCAGGATGAGTGAGGCCTTGTTGCGGAGGGTCCTGAACAACATCTTGGCAATTAATGGTGTGGGTGGGAAGGTATACATGGAGGCCTTCCAACCATGATATGGTCTGCGGTTGAGGACCCTTAAGGGACTTGGGGGTTGGAAGGGAATCCCTGCCTCAAAATAATGGGGAGTCTGCCAACTGGTGGGTCACTGAGACTCTGCCCTGGGAGGCACCCCATGGCCTGTGTCCACTGGTCCCGAAGACACCACTGTGCGGCCCTCATGTGGAGGCAGGTGTCTGAGACGACATGGACCGTGGAGGTTATGTGCCTGAGTAGGTGCAGGAGAAGTCAAGTGGGTACCGAAGGATCCTGCTGTACATCCAGGGCCAGGGCAATGAGACTCAGCTCGGTCTCCAGGCAGGCAGGCCTTTGCCTGGTGTCCAGTCTTGTCCCTATGAACTCCAGATACTGTTGGGGTTTGTGATAAAATACCACAAAGTCCCACTTCCTCCCAAGTGCTGCAGGACTTGGATGGTGCATGCAGTTCCGTGCTGCACCTGAGCCTGTGCATCTTTATGAACCAAATCGCCCAGGTAGTGGAAGACAAAGATCCTCTGGAGGTGGAGGAAGGCTGCTATGACTGACTGCCAGGCATTTTGTGAAGACCCTTGGGACGGAGGCCAAGCCGAAAGGCAGCACCCTGTATTGGGAGTAGCCCCCCCCCCCCTCCACCATCAGGAACTACAGGTACTGCTTGTGGTTTAAGAACATAAGAACATAAGATATGCCATACTGGGTCAGACCAAGGTCCATCAAGCCCAGTATTCTGTTTCCAACAGTGGCCAATCTAGGTCATACGTACCTAGCAGTTTCCCCAAGGGATACAGGTTCCACAATGCTTGTATTGGTTCAAGCATTGATATCCTGGGTCCCTTCTTAATAATGGTTTATAGACCTTTCCTCCAGGAACTTGTCCAAACCTTTTTTAAACCCAGCTACACTAACAGCCTTTACTACATCCTCCTCCGGTAACAAATTCCAGAGTTTGATTACACGTTGAGTGAAAAAATATTTTCTTTTATTAGTCTTAAATAGTTTACCCTGTAGCTTCATTGCATGTCCCCTAGTCTTTCTATATTCTGATAAGGTAAACAATAGATCTACGTTTACCCGTTCCACTCCGTTCATTAATTTATAGACTTCTATCATATCTCCCCTCAGCCGTCTCTTTTCCAGGTTAAAGAGCCCCAACCTTTTTAGCCTTTCTTCATAGGAGTAGCCTTCCATCCCCTTTACCATTTTGGTGGCTCTTCTCTGAACCTTTTCTAAAATTGCTATATCCTTTTTAAGATATGGCGACCAGAATTGCACACAATATTCAAGGTGCGGTCTCACCATGGAACGATATAGAGGCATTATAATATCTTTTGTTTTATTTTCCATTCCTTTCCTTATCATACCTAGCATTCTATTTGCTCTCTTGGCCGCCGCTGCACACTGGGCCGAGGGTTTTAACATGGTATCCACAAGGACGCCTAAATCTTTTTCTTGGGTGGTGGTTCCTAATGTGGAACCTTGCATCGTGTAACCATAGTTTGGGTTGTTCTTCCCTAGGTGCATAACCTTGCACTTCTCCACATTAAATTTCATCTGCCATTTTGATGCCCAGTCTTCCAATTTATCAAGATCCTCTTGCAATTTTCCACAATCCTCCTGGGTTTTAACAACTTTAAATAGTTTTGTGTCATCAGCAAATTTGATAACCTCACTCGTTATTCCACTTTCCAGGTCATTTATGAATATGTCAAAAAGCAGCGGACCCAGCACAGATCCCTGGGGTACACCACTATTCACCTTTCTCCATTGGGAAAATTGGCCATTTAGCCCTACCCTCTGCTTTCTATCTTTTAACCAGTTCCTGATCCACAGTAGTACACTGCCTCCTATCCCATGACTCTTTAGTTTTGCCAAAAGTCTCTCATGAGGGACCTTGTCAAAGGCTTTCTGAAAGTCCAGATACACAATATCAACCGACTCACCTTTGTCCACCTGTTTATTCACTCCTTCAAAAAAACATAACAGATTAGTAAGACAAGATCTTCCTTGTCTAAAGCCATGTTGGCTGTCTCCCATTAGGTCATGACTATCTATATGCTGAGTAATTTTATTCTTTATGATGGTTTCTACCATTTTTCCCGGTACTGATGTCAGGCTCACCGGTCTGTAGTTTCCCGGATCACCCCTCGAACCCTTTTTAAAAATTGGTGTTACATTGGCGATCCTCCAATCCTCAGGTATTAGAGATGATTTTAATGATAGTTCACAGATTACTGATAGCAGGTCTGCAATCTCAAATTTCAGTTCTTTCAACACCCTTGGATGTATACCATCCGGCCCAGGTGATTTGCTACTCTTCAGTTTATCTAATAGTTGTAGGACATCTTCCCGATGTATCGATATTTCCTTCAATTCTTCCACACCTTTAAATACCACTTCAGTCGTGGGTAACATCCCTACATCTTCCTCAGTAAAGACCGAAGCAAAGAATTCATTCAGTCTCTCCGCTATCGCCTTGTCGCCTCTTAGTGCTCCTTTAACCCCTTTATCATCTAATGGACCAACTGACTCTCTCACGGGTTTTTTGCTACGAATGTACTTGAAAAGGTCTTTATTTCGCGTTTTTGCTTCCGCAGCAAGCTTCTTCTCAAATTCTCTCTTTGCCTGCCTTATCAATGCCTTGCATTTGACTTGCCAGTGCTTGTGCTGTTTCCAGGTTTCATCATTTGGCTCTTTTTTCCATTTCTTGAAAGATGCTTTTTTGGCAACAACAGCCTCTCTGACCTCAGCTTTAAACCATGCTGGCAATTTTTTGGACTTCCTTCCACTTTTCTTAAAGCGTGGAATACAGCTGGTCTGGGCTTCCAAGATAGTATTTTTCAACAACACCCAAGCTTGATGTACGTCTTTAACCTTTGCAACTGCTTCTTTTAGTTTTTTCTTAACTGTTTTCCTCATTCTATCATAGTCTCCCTTTCGAAAGTTAAAGGGTAGTACTGTGGATTTCCTTACTATCCCTCCTCCACTAATTAAATCAAAGGCGATCATGCTATGATCACTATTGCCAAGTGGCCCCAACACCCTTATCTCTTGCACTACATCTGGTGTTCCACTAAGGACTAGGTCTAATATTGCTTCCCCTCTGGTTGGTTCATGAACCAGCTGCTCCAAGAAGCAGTCATTTATTTCATCTAGGAACTTTATCTCCCTAGCATGTCCTGTTGTGACACTGACCCAGTCGATGCCGGGGTAATTGAAATCACCCATTATTATTACTGCACTGTAACTTTTGCTAGCTTCCTTGATTTCTTTGAGCATTTCATCATCCATTTGTTCATTCTGGCCAGGCGGACGATAGTACACCCCCACTGCCATCGCCTTCCCCTTTTTACATGGAATTTCAATCCATAGAGATTCTACAGCAAATTTTGTTTCTTGCAAAACTTTAATCCTTTCTGACTCAATGCCCTCTCTAACATAGAGCGCAACCCCTCCACCAATTTGATCAGCTCTATCATTTCGATATAGTTTGTACCCAGGTATCACAGTGTCCCACTGGTTGTCCTCCTTCCACCATGTCTCTGATATTCCAATCATATCTAACCTCTCGTTTAGTGCTATATATTCTAACTCTCCCATCTTGTTTTGTAGACTTCTAGCATTTGCATACAAGCATTTTAGAGACTGTATTTTATTCATATTAATTTGGCTATTGGTAGACATGGGTAATTTGGGATCTTTAAGTTCTGTCTGCTCCATACTCGAGGGCATTTGGGCTACTTTACTCTTTTTTGGAACCTCTCTGCTTTTTGTAGTATCCTTCAAGGATACATTCTTCCGAACCATGCGCTCTTGGGCGACTGTCGGCTTTCCCCTATTATCTAGTTTAAAAGCTGCTCTATCTCCTTTTTAAAGGTTAATGCCAGCAGCCTGGTTCCATCCCGGTTAAGGTGAAGCCCATCCCTTCGGAAGAGCCCCTCCTTTCCCCAGAATGTTCCCCAGTTCCTAACAAATCCGAACCCCTCATCTCTGCACCATTGTCTCATCCACGCATTGAGACTCCGGAGCTCTGCCTGCCTATTGGGTCCTGCGCGTGGAACGGGAAGCATTTCGGAGAACGCTACCCTGGAAGTTCTGGATTTCAACTTCCTACCTAAAAGCCTAAATTTAGCTTCCAGAACCTCCCTACCACATTTTCCTATGTCATTGGTACCAACATGTACCAAGACAGCAGACTCCTCCCCAGCACTATCTAAGACCTTATCTAGGTGGCGTGTGAGGTCCGCTACCTTCGCACCAGGCAGGCATGTTACCAGGCGATCCTCACGTCCACCAGCCACCCAGCTATCTACATGCCTAATGATCGAATCACCAACTATAACTGCTGTCCTAACCCTTCCCGCATGGGCACTTGGCCCTGGAGAAACCTCCTCGGTGCGAGAGGGGTTTACATCACCTGGAGGACAGGTACTAGTTACAGGATCACTTCCTGCCACACCAGGGCAGGGATACTCTCCTGTCACATGACCTCTCTCCTCCATGGCAACAGGGGTGAATGAGGATGTGAGTACAAGCATCCTTCAGATCCAAGGAGCATAGCAAATCTCCCTGCTGAAGGTAAGGCAGCAATGTTCCAAGGGAGAGCATCTTGAACTTTTCCTTTGCCAGGAATTTGTTCAGCTTGCGCAGATTGAAGATGGGACTTAGGCCTCCTGTCCTTTTTTGGCAAGAGGAAATACCTGGAATAAATCCCTTGCCCCTGAGATGGTGGGGTACTGGTTCTACCGCTTTGTCCTCAAGAAGACATGCGAGTTCCTTCAGTAGAAGGTCCCTGTGAAGGGGAGAACTGAGGGGCTCTCCTGGAAAATAAGGGGGAGGTGTCCAGGTGGTCAGAGAGGGCTACCTCCTCCATCTGACTCGAAGTGCCCAGGAATCGGTGGTGATGGTTAGCCACCTTTAGGCATAGTGGATCAGATGTTCCCCTGTGGGCTGCTGACCTCCTTGGGGTGGAGAGGCTATGCCCCAGGAATCAAAAGCTCCCACCTGGCTGGACCGGGGCTTATGCCTGATGTTTGGTAGCCTTCTGCTTACGAGGGCCATGCCCATGTCCCTTGGCCTGCTGACGAGCCGGGGAGGCTTGAAAAGGTGGGTAGCTTCTGTAAGCAACTTCTTTTCTCGCGTAGAAGGGCTTTTTACCCAAGTCCTTCCATCAGGGAGGGGCAGCTGTCTTTTTAGAGAGCCTGGTCCTCGTCATGAACTATATCTCCAGCTTAGCAGCTTTGTCAGTCATGGGCTGGCCAAAGAGGTTCTCTCCTTGGCATGGGACATTGACCAATTTGCCCTGAACTCACTGCTCAAGATCAGACAACTGTAGCCAAGCCTGGTGTCTAGTGCCAATACCCGCTGCCGCTACTCGAGCTGCCAACTCAAATCCATCATAGGCTGCCCGAGAAACTTGGAGCACTCCCAGATGGCCTTGGCCAGGTTCTTGAACCGCTGCAGGAGTTCCTCGGACAGACCAGCCGAGAACCCAGTGATTTCCTTTGCCAGGTGTCTCAGGTACATGCCCATGTACAGCTGGTATGCCTGGATGCTGCTGATGAGCATACAGCCCTAGTAACACTTTCTGCCAAGGGTGTCCAAGGTGTGTGCCTCCCTGCTGGGAGGCACCAAGGAGTGCATCCGACTTCAGTTGATGCATGGCTGGCTGTACCACCATGGAGTTCTGCAAGGCTCCGTCAGACTCAATACATTGAGTTGAGCCACTTGCTCACCACTAGCACCGATGCGGGTGTCTCCCACATATGGTGCATCAGCTGTTCCAGAATGGGTGGAATGGGCACCATGAGTGATTCCCTTGGGAGAGCCTTGTATTGGAGAATTTCTAGCTCCTCTGCTCAAGGATCCTCCTCAAATTCCACTGGGAATGCTAGGGCCTTAGACATGTCCCTGATGAAGTCAAGGAACGCCATGTCCTCCGGTGGGGACTGCTGCCATGGCTTTGAAGTGAGAGAGTTTGAGGGGATGTTGTGTTGGCGATGGTTGTTGGGTGACTCCTCAACCTCAGTCTCCCACTCAGAGTAGACGGTTGAGGACTCGATGGAAGGCTGGTCCGCAGGCCCTGGGGCTGACCTAGCCCACAGCCATCTGAGGCCCCACAGCTTGTGCCGAGCACACTTGGCTGGGGACGATTGTGGCCCCATCGAGCGGGAACCAGATCAAAGACCTCAGCCAAAGGATCAACTTGCGGCTGAAGGGTCTTGAGGATCAGCTCAGCCTCCAGGGACATCTTTGACTTCGAGGGCCTGGTATCGGGGGCGGAGGAAATGGTCATACCAGACAACAGCACCCACTGCTGGTTCATGAACATCCGCCAGGGATTTGTCCTCATTTTCATGGATATTGCTGCAGCCTTTGATTCAGTCAACCATGAAACTCTGATACTCCGTCTTGTGGAGAAAGGAATACAAGGCTCAGCTATAGCATGGTGCAAGTCCTACCTATCTAACAGATGGCAACAAGTCAGAACAGGTCCCATGACTTCTGACCCATTCCCTCTCAATCAAGGTGTACCTCAGGGTTCATCCCTATCTGCATTAATGTTCAACATATATATGCAACCAATTTGTACCCTAATCCGCTCCTTCAACATCCAGTGCCTAGTCTACGCAGACGATGTCCTAATCTACTCACTATTCCTGATTGATCAACCTGACTTTTCACCTATATCAAGCTGCTTCGAAGCTGTATCACAATGGCTTACAACACAAAATTTAAGGATCAACCATAGTAAAAACAGATGTCTTATTCCTCACCAAGAACCAGATGTTCTCCCCACCCCCCACATTAAAAGTAAACAATATTGAGTTGATAGCAAAATCAACTATCCGCTATCTTGGCATCACGCTTGACTAACGACTCGACATGTTTACACATGTGAAGAACATCACAAAAGCAATTTACCATAAGGTCCGGATACTACGTCACCTGCACCCCCTATTGGACTTTAATGACTACCGAACTATCTTCCAAGCCTTGGTGCTCCCACATCTAGACTTTGCAAATATTATCCTTCATGGCCTCCCTCAGTCAACACTAGGACCTCTTCGCCTTGCAATGAATGCTGCAGCAAGGGTACTTGCAGGTACATCAAGAGCTAAACATATAACCCCAGTCATGATGGATCTCCACTGGCTTCCACTTCAGGCTAGAATCCAGTATAAGTCCCTAGTACTAACATTCAAAGCCCTAAGGAACCAGATCACCTCACCCATCAGCAAACTCATTCAAAGACGGCCATTCAACAGGATCAGGAGATCTAATCAAGCACACACTCTAGAGATCCCCAACATTCTAACTAAGTGCAAAAAAGGCTACTGCCAATAGAGCCTTCTCCCTATTTGCACCCATGACCTGAAATGCCCTCCCCACTGAGCTCCGTTCCACCCCAGACCTATTGTCATTTAGAAAAGCCCTCAAACACCTTTTCCTCATCCATTACCCAGAATCCAATCCCAGAAAACCACCCATCCTCACCCTACTCCACCCCACCCAAAATCCAACACCATAACCACCCATCCTACACCCTACTCCACCCCACCCAAAATCCAACACCATAAAGAAAATGACTAGCTCTACCACCATATCCCCTCTTATTTATTATTGGTACTGATCACACATCTTATTGATTAAACCTCTTATAAATATGTTGAAACCAAGCTATACTATATGTATAATTTCTCACCATACTCCATGTATAATTACTCTGTAATTAGTTACCCCTGTTACTTCCAGGTTATCTCGTCCATGTTCAATGTAAAAACTCAATTGTCGTGTGACATTGCAGTATGTTTTTTGTTCAATTGTAAACCGCACTGATTTTAATAGCGCGGTATATAAGAGAATAAAGAAATAAAAATAAAATAAATGAACGAAGACACGCTGTGCTTCAGGGCCACCATTCTGGACTCCAGACCAGAAGGCTCCTCAGCCATCAGCACAGGCACCGAAGGAATTGGGCCCGATGCCAGTTTACCTGAAGGGGATTCCTTGACGAGGATGGTGTCTTGCGACCAAGGCCGGTCTGAGGTAGAGTTCCTTCGGGGGACCTTTGCAGGCCGCTCTCTCTCCGATCCCTCGGAAAAGCATCTAGGACTGCAAGGCCTGGGCTCAGGACGTACCCAGCCTGTCAGATCCATCCAGGAATGCTGCCTTCAAAGTCATCTTCTTCCTCTTGGGTTTCCTCAAGGGAGACCCTCTCTTCGAAGAACCATGGCACTGCTTGGGTTCCGTACAGCCTCCCCAAGATGCCATGGCTTCAGATGAGGCCCTGGCCTTTGGAGGTACTGGGACCTCTGTAAAAAGATGTCCAACAAGGATCTCAAGAGCCGCCAGCAGCAGCATAAGTGTTTCCCAGAGTCTGCATGCTGTGGGGTCATGGTCCAGCCCAAGACAGCGAAGGCAGCAGTCGTGTCTCTATCAAAGACAATTTTGGCACACTGATCACACTTTAAAACCACTGTAGCCATGGTGGAAAAAAGGTACCCCCGTGAGGTCGAAGACTCACTGAGCTGCCAGTTGGAAAAAAGGCGAAGAAGCCAAAGAGGAAAAAAACCCTACAATAAGGACCTGAATTTGATGCCAAGACAGCGAGGTCAGGTGGCAGGAAGAGTACTGGTGCAGTAGCAGAGGAAAGTATGAAATTCAGGCTGAAAAATCAACTTTTTCCAGGGATAAGTCAGACATCTGAAGGGCTCCAGGGAAAAAAAGGAGACTGAACAAGATGGCACCTTTGGGCAGGAAGGGGACCATGCTTGCGTGGTGGCATCTCCCAAAGGCTTTCTTTGAAAGCTAGGGGGATGCTTCCACAAGGGCTCTGTTGACACAGATGTCACCCATATGCGGGGACTGACTTTCTGCTTATTCCTGGAGAAAAATGAAAACCAATTGCCCCTCAGTAGATCTGGGATGTTTTCTTTTCTAACAAGGACTTACAGTAAGGGGACCAGAATTGGCCTTCTGCCTATACTTAAAGCTTCAAAGTCACTAATTCAACAGTTGGGCTATTTGAGAAATTGTATTTCCAAGCAATCAAAATACATATGAAAAGAAGCTTAGGAGGAAGGAGTTAAAAATAAAGGGGTAGCAAAAATATTGAACTATAATGAGTAGAAATAGATATGGTAGAAAACCAGTGAAGTTGAATGGCTCAACTCTGTAGATCTGCTGCCAGTCCTGACCATATGTGATGCAGTTTAGGTACCAGGGAGCAGAAAGAAGAGTATGATATCCTGCACCTGTGATTGCTGCCATTTCCTCTTGATAATGGCTCTTTCCAAACTTCAATAATGGTGTCTAACGTCAACTGAGAATATGAACACATATGTGTGTTAGAGGACACAGAGCAAAGTGTACTTAATCCTATTCTGCATGTTAACCATTTAGAAGCAAATAAATGCAGGGACAAAGTGTGAAGCTGAAAAGTTGAACAGAAGTCATTGGTAGTGTTAAGACAGGCCATCAGCTGAGACTAAACTGACTAGAACCATAAGAGGGGGGTTAGTGAAAGCATATGCTAACAAGCAAAAGAAACATCAAGCAATTGAGTTTCCGGAGAAGTGTGAAGAATGGAGACCTGGAGAGAGGAAATAGCTAGAGTCTGCAAGCCCACATCATGCAGAGCGCACACCATAACGGAACGGAAGAGTAACATAGGAAAGCTAACGAAGCAGACCATAAAAAGAGGCAAGACACAAGATAAGGGGAAAAGATTATGCCAATGAGGTGGTGGTAGTGGCAAGACACATTCAACTACTTCTATAAAAGAGTAAATAATGCACAAGATCTAAGCACTTTTCAGTGGAAAGGATGAGGTTATAGAAAACCAAAGTTATGGGGCTAAGGGGGGTGGGGGAGCGGTTCGACGTAAGCATAAGAAAACGTTTTCTTCACAGAAAGGAGGTAGAAATGGAAAATCATGGTGTCTGAATTTAAAACAGCACAGGATAGGCAGAGAGGAATCTTGGCCTGGGGGGGGGGGGGGGGGGGGGAGAAGGAATGTGAAGTCAGAGAGTGAGAGCATCATATATGAAGTATTACATGCACACAGGAAGGGTAAATGAAACAACCAAATGCGCCTTTGTCTCCATGTGCTACTATACTGTGTTTTCATTGATCCCATTTCTCAGCCACATTATAGGTATAAAGAAAAACAAACATAACCCGAAGTTTAGTTATTTGCTTTATGACCAATAGATATTAGGAGCTGAAAAAAAGCACTCACTGGAAACAAGCTTAACAAAGACATTCAAAAAACTATTCAACTTCCGGAACCCAATTTGTTCGACATCTTATTCTTACTATGCATTGTACACTCTTATTCTCCAAACCTGCTTAAAGAAACCCCTAGTCTATATAATGGGAGGCATGCATTTAGTAAATGGATGCATAGCAATACATGCACAGTAAATTAATACACTGTGAGAAAATATCTATAGTTCTTTAAAAAAAAAAAAGTTATTGCAGTAATTTGAGCATGCATGTTTTTTTGTATTGTAGTCTGCTATAATTATGAAAAGTGGAAGGAATTATGGAAAACATTTCATCTTACTGTGCAACTCTTGTATAGAGAATTTAATAGGGCTATATTTGGCCTGCAGCAGTCACCTCTTAAAAAGTCAAAAGTCTAGTTGCCACCAAAAACATGTCTACCTGTTGGTTTTAGCCTTTTACTTTAAGGCAACCTGTAGCTAGGAATTCCTATATGTGAGGGCTCACTATTCTGCTTGTCCCACCTGTAAAACTGTAGCAGGCGAGTCCTCACAAACCCTCCTACCTTCCTAAGGAGATGCATTGTGCATTCAGTTGGATATATAGCCCAAGCAAAACAAACACACTGAACACAGAGGATATTCAGGAGCACTATCCAGATAGTAAATGGTTCTAGTCCAAGTCCAAGGTTATCCAGATAAATTGTAACTCTGCATGCACCCCCCCCCCGACTTGTTCACAGAGCCAGATTTATTTAAAAGCATTTATCCTGAGCGCCCAGATAAATGCTGCTAAGCCTCAGTCAGCAGCACTACCTGAATTGTGGGAGGAGGAGTTTGGGGGGTGGGGGGGAGACAGTTGCAATTTATCTGGATAACCTAGGTCTATAAAAATTTGCTATCTGGATAATGATGGGTCTTTATCTTGAAAGTGCTCCAGAATAGCCCATGTGTTTTTTTTGTGCTCAGGCTATGTATCCAGCTGAATGGCCAAATTTGAAAACTTTCAGTTGCCAAAACCACCATTCTTGGGGAACCCAATACACACAGATGCAAGGGACAGAGAAACAAGGAAACGTATGCAAAATAAGTTAGCTCTACCAACTGAGTTAAAGCGTAATCAGGGTACAATGAGCATGATCAGAAGAGATCATGCTCATTGTGCGCCCCAGACCTCTGAAATGCACTCCCCATAGAGCTAAGCAGCATAACAAAACTCTCAGATTTCTGCAAGATGCTAAAAGCTCATTTGTTCAAAGACCATTTTAAGGACTAACACTGCACTCCCTGTACAGCAACGCAATACTCTCCTCACATGTTCTTGATGTTATATTAAGCTCTTGTTCTATGTAAAGTTAAAGTCCTCGGTTCCATGTAAACCACTTTGATTTCCTAAGTGGTATAGAAACAGTTAAATAAACCAAATATAAAAAAGCATTTATGCTCCTACAGAAATGTTTATTCTGATTTTCAGGCTGCATTACTGTCTTGTCCAGCAAACTACTACATGTCAGGAAAATCATGATGCACATGAAAATCCTACCAAAATATTTGGAAGATACAGGGCAAGACTCAAAAATGCTTTGAAAGTGCCATTGATCATTTCCCCTTTTGTTGACTGAGATACATTTATGAGATGCCAACCCGAAAAGACCCTAGGCAACGTACAAAGATGTTTGTACACGAGCCTTCAATGTTCTCTTCAGAGACTATTTTGTTATTCACAAAGCATTTTTTAATATTGGTATTTTAACGAGTGCAAACTAGGGCAGTTTCGCTTTTCTCCAGAACCAATACAGCTATTAAAACTCCCCCTTCCTTTATATAGGATTCTGAAGAACAGATGCAAAAGTGCATAATGGGTTTCATCGGCTCTCTGAATCTGTGCTCATTACCTACAAACCCACAAAATCATTTACAGAAGACTACTTCTAGTCACCGATCATATGGAACCAACCACATTTGTGAATTTTGTATGTGCTTGTGTTCCTAACATTTAATTTTTCTGTCAAGGTACTTTTATTTACATTGCTACCTTTGAAATTTGGAAAGATTAAAAGGCAGCTCATTAACACAAATACACAATAGCATGGAGATTTAGGTTCACATTCCAAGCTCTACTTTGGCTTCTTGGATGCTGTGTAGATAGTGTTCATAGTACCTGGCTGGGGGAAATCACAAATTTGACAGTGGCCAGACTTAGGTACCAGGTTTTGGAGGGAGCCACAGCATGTAGGGGTCTCTGACCAAGAGTTGCCACTGTAATAGTCCAGCTAGAAAGAGGAGATGAAAACTGGGAGGTGAACCCCTCCCCACCCCAATTACAAAAAGCATGCCATGGTACTACTATAGTCCCAGGTGAAGGGAAGGGAGGGTAAGGGAGAAAAAAAAAAATAGGTGGACTGGGGAATAGATATAAGCCACGTACCTTGATAGCATTAACCTGGTTAAAAAGGGTATGTTACGAGAAAGAAACATTTATAGAAACATTAAATAGCAGTTCAGAGGTTCGTAGTTGGCCTTGGTCAAAGACAGCACTATCCTAATAACTTCCTGTATATGACGGGGAGGGGTGGGGGTTAGGGTAAAATTGTTCTCACAAAAAACCCAAACCACCCTCTAAAATTCATGGTTGAAAGATCAGTGCAATGGAGGGGTTACGATATACTGAGGACTGGGGATATGCATGGGAAGATGAGGAATCTATACAGATGAAATGATTTGTATCTCATCCAGAAATAGTGCTATAATCAACCATCTTTACAGGTCTTATTTGGGCCAGTACTTAAACTGGGCAGAAGGGACTGTTACATACTGCTTACACTTCAAAAAGAAGATAAGCTCTGAAAAGAGAAAAATCCCCAAATCAACTGTATAGCATAGGTACTCACCTGTAACGGGTGATCTCCGGGAACAGCAGGAATTTAGTCTTCACATATGGATATCGTAGATACCGACAGAGCCTGCGCAGGAATGCTACCCAGAGTCCAATAGGAAAGTTTTTAGGAGCATCCCACAGCGCCTGCGTGCTGCCTTTCTGCTTTTCCCAACTGTCCCTCTCCAGTTGAGTTTAAAGCTGAGACAAAGAGAGGGAAAGAGAGAAAGAAAGAGATACAACTCCTAGGGGAGGTGGGGAGGTTGTGAAGACTAAATTCCTGCTGTTCCCAGAGATCACCTGTTACAGGTGAGTAACTATGCTATCTCCAGGAACAAGCAGGAATGTAGTCTTCACATATAGGGACTCCCTAGCTGCAGATGCCAGGGAGAAGGCCCCAGAAGTTGTGTGCCCCTGTGAAAGAGCTCCACTTCCCCCCATGGATCTCTGGCATCCTACTAGGAATGGTGGGTAGGAGTTGATTAAGTATTGAACAAGTGTTGAACAGCCAGACCAAACAAGGCATCCCAGCGGGAGTCCTTGTCTAAGCAGCAATGGGCTGCGAAGGTATGAACCGAAGCCCAAGTAGCTGTTAGACAGATGTTGTCAATAGACAGAGTGAAGATGAGCCATAGAGGCTGCCATGGCTCTCACATTGTGAGCTGTGACATGGCCTGCAAGAGGAAGTTTCTTACTCTCATAGAAAAAAAAGATATACACTGTGCAATCCAGCTGGACAGTGTTCTTTTGGAGACTGGAAGTCCCAAATGACTAGGATCAAAAGCAACAAAGAGTTGAGAGGACTTTCTATGTTGCTGTGTCCTTTGCAAGTAAAAGGCTAAAGCCCTTTTACAGTCCAAAAGTATGAAGATTCCTTTCTGCATTTGAGGCGTGAGGCCTTGGGAAGAATACAGGAAGGTAAACCGCTTGGTTTAAATGAAAAGGTGACACCACCTTTGGCATAAAGTGTGGATGAGTCCTAAGGACTACTTTATCATGATGGAACCTTGTATAAGGAGGATCAGCCACCAACGCTTGCAATTCACTGATGCGACGTACTGATGTGATTGCAATAAGAAAGATGACCTTCCAGGAAAGGAATTTCAAAGAGGTAGTAGCTAATGGCTCAAAAGGCGGCTTCATGAGCTGCCCAAGAACCAGATTTAAGTCCCATGCCATCGGTGGTGGCTTAATGGGAGGCTTAGTTAAAAGAAGGCCTCTCATAAATCCCGCTATAAGAGGATGAGAGAAAATAGGTTGTCCATTTAGAGGCTTGAAAGAAGCTGCAATAGCACTCAAATGAACTCACTGAATTGGTCTTAAGCCCTGCATTAGATAAATGAAGGAGATACTCCAGTAAATGATTCCAGAGGTATCGTAAGAGGGTCAAGACCCTTCTGCAAGCACCATATGGTAAACCTTTTCCACTTGAATGCATAAGTGTCTTGTGGGAGGCTTCCTGGAAGCATAAAGGATATCCATTACCTGCTGAGAAAGGTTAAGACCGTGAAGTTCTAGACTTTCAGCAACCAGGCCCTGAGATGCAGAGACTGGGGATTGGGATGCCACAGCATCCCGTCCTCCTGAGAAAGGAGATTTGGAGCAGATCCTAACTCCAGAGGCGGAGCTTGAGAGAGATGTAGGAGCAGAGGGCACCACATTTGCCATGGCCAATGTGGAGCTGAGAATCATATGACCTCTGTCTCTCTGAAGCTTGAACAGGGTTTTGGGAATTAGGGGAATAGGTGGGAAGGCATACAGGAAGTCCTGGCCCCAATGGAGGAGGAAAGCATCCCTGGCCTGACAACCCTGAGCTGGAATTCTGGAACAGAACTGGGGAAGTTTGGCATTCAGCGGACTTGCAAAGAGGTCTATGTCCGGGGTTCCCCAAATTTGGAAAGTTTTGGCCATCTGGTCTGCATGTAGAGACCATTCGTGTGGAAGCAGAACTCGACTGAGTGTCTGCCAAGAGTTTTGAATGCCTGGAAGATACACCGCAAGGAGATGAATCTGATGCTTTCTGGCAAGGGCCCACAGTCGCAAACTTTGTTGAATAGCGACAGAGAGCCCATTCCGCCCTGCTTGTTCACATAGAACATGGCTACTTGATTGTCCGTTTGAACTAGGACTGTCTTGTAGCTGAGCTGGGTGTAGAATACTCGAAGAGCAAGGAAGATTGCTCTGAGTTCCAGGAGGTTGATGTGTAGATAGGCCTCCTGTGGGGTCCAGGTACCCTGGGTAGAGAGGCCTTGCAGGTGGGCTCTCCAACCCACCTGTGAGGCATCAGTTGTTAGAGTGGCTTGGGGTGGGGATTGCTGAAAAGGAGACCCCACCAAAAGGTTTTGGGGTGACTGCCACCATTGGAGGGACAAAATAAGGCGATCTGAGTTTGCTATCTTGTCTGACAGGCAACCTGGTGCCCGAGTCCACTGAGTGGATAAAGTCCACTGGGCTGCCCTCATATGGAGGAGAGCATAAGGGACCACATGCACGGTGTATGCCATGTGACCTAGCAATTGTAACATTTCCCGAGCAGTGAGGTGAGGCTTTAGTACTGCTTGGGAAGCTAGCTACACAATGCGAAGGCAGCAGGGCTGTGCAAGGTAGGCCCTTGTCTGTCTGGTAACCAGCAGAGCTCCAGTAAACTCTAGGGACTGAGTGGGAGCAAGGTTGGATTTTGGGAAGTTTATGACAAGTCCCAAATACTGAAGGATGCGCATTGTGCGAGAGGGGGCAATCCTGACCTCTGGCTCTGAAGGGGCTTGAATGAGCCAGTCGTCTAAGTAAGGGAAGACTAATATTCCCAGGGTGCGGAGAAATGCTGCCACCACAGTCATGCATTTTGTGAACACCCTTGGTGCAGAGGCCAGGCCAAAAGGAAAAAAAAACTGTATTGGTAGTGCTTCCCTTGAAACAGAAGGCGAAGGAACTTACGGTGAGTTGGATGGATAAGAACATGAGTGTACGCATCCTTGAGATCTAGAGAACAAAGCCAATCCTGACTCTGAAGGTATGGCAGCAGAGTTCCCAGAGAAACCATTTTGAACTTCTCTTTGAACAGGAATTTGTTCAATTCTCCGAGGTCCAAAATGGGTCTGCCCCCTCCTGTTTTCTTTGGAATAAGGAAACAGGAGGGAGTAAAACCCTGTACCCCGTTGGAGAATGGGTGCCTCTTCTATTGCTTCTTGAGCAAGGAGCACAGAGACTTCCTGACCTAACTGGTTGTTGAGAGAGGTCTGAAAATTGAACTGTCTTACCATTGTAGGAGGGGGCATGCTGAGAAAATGAAGCTTGTACCCCTCTTACAATAGGCAGTCCAATTTTCTGCTGTTATCTGACCCCATCTGGGGGCAAAATGACAACCTTCCTGGGATGGTGGAGGGTTCTGGACCCTTCAGAGCCAGGAAGGCAAAGTTCTCTAGATAAGAGTCAAAGCCCCTGTGGAGGCTGAGTTTGCTGAGCCAGTTGAGGCTTAGCTGCTTGTGTCTTTGCCTAGGTTGTTGCTGTTGTCCCTTTTGGGCAGACTGACCGAAACGATGCCCCTGCTGGGTATAGGAGGGATAAAACCTTTTGTTCTTACTGAAGAATGGCTTCTTATAGGATTTTTTCCTTGCAAGATCAGCTGTAGATTTAGACAATCTATCGAAAGTGATAGTCAGCATCTCTCATTAGCTTTTTCCTGCCAATTCTTGCCAAAGAGATTCTCTCCTGTGAAAGGAATATTCCCTAGTTTATCCTGTACCCAAATTTCCAAATCAGATGCCTGGAGCCAGGCAATCCTACGTGCACCTATGGCAATGGCAGAAGTTCTGCTTATGCACTCAAAGCAGTCAAAGGCTGCACGATTCACAAACTTGGAAACATCCTGGGCATGTTTGACAAGGGCGAGATAATCTTGCCTCTTATTAGGAAGGAGAGGGCTCATAAGCTCTAAATGTCCTGTGACCTCCTTAAGGAACATTCCCATATATAAGATATAGGAACTGATCCTAGCAGAAAGCATGCAAGCCTGGAAGGTTCGACGTCCAAAGGCGTCAAGAGTCCTACACTCACGTCCTGGACGATTAGATGCATGCCTTTTTGCACTCTATCCTTCTCATTGCTGACTCCACCACCATGGAATGGTGTGGTAATTTCTTCTGAAACCCAGGACAGGAAGGAACTCAATAAATGGTGTTGAGTCTTCGAGAGTGAGAAGATGTGGTTAGAGGTGTTTCTCACATTCTTAACATGAGATCATGCAAGATCTCATGAATAGGTAAGGCTATTTGGGAGCTTTAGGGTACTGCAGGATTTCTAATTCCTTTGCCCTAGGCTCTTTTTCAGGAGCCACTGTGATGGAAAGACCGAGCCACATCTCGGATAAAATCCTAAAAGGACATATCCTCTGGAGGAGACATCCTATGCTGAGGAGGAATCCTCAGGAAGAAGTACTCTGGTATCGGCAGAGCTTTCAGAGTCTTCAGACTCAATCGAGGATTCGAAGTATCTCCAATCCGGGTGATCGTGCAAAGCACGGTACCAGTACCGATCGAAGTCGGCATCGGCATGGTCCGGTACTGACCTATCGATACCGGATGGATATGCATGACTCGGTCCTGGTAGAATACCTGCCTATGTCAATGCAGTCGGTGCTGGTACTGGTTGAATTGTCTGAAGCGGTTTCAAGGGCATCGAGGCCGTGAGAAGAGCCGCCATACTGCGTTCAATAGCCAAGAATCTCTGGTCTATCGATGCTGCCAATGCTTGGGTATCGGTACCAGAAGCAGCCGCCAGTACCCCAGAGCATGGCACCAATAGTTCTGCAGAGGTTGAAGCCTCGAGAACATCCTGGAGCCCCGTTACTGTTTTGGAAGCCGAAGCCTCCCGCCGGGGCAATTTTGCAGGTGAACGTCCCTCAAGGGCAATGCCAGAGGCATCTCGCTGTCTAGAAGGAGATCTACCCTTTGAGGACTGGCTAGATTTATGTTTAGTTACCTGAGATCCATGGGAGGAAGATAAAGCCCTGGACAACGTCGATGCCACAGAGACTGCATCGGAGGGAAAAAGGGTGCTAAGCTTAGCAGCTCGGTTCTGCTGGCCCCTTTTCGACATCATCCTACAGGCAACACACTCTGAAATAGAGTGGTCAGGACCTAAACATTTGAGGCACCACTCATGGGTGTCGGTAATGGAGATGGTACCGCCACACTTAGAACACTTTTTAAAACCCGAAGCGAGTTTTTCCATTCTGAAGGAAAAATTGGGCCTAGTGCCCAAAATAGCACGTGGCACCTGAGAGAAAAATTACTGGAATGACTCCGGAAGGTTTTTTTGTTTTTTTTAAAAGAAAAGAAATAAGAACCACTGGTGGTACCGGTGTAGCGTCGAGGGAAGGCAGAGGCAACCACATAATAGAAAAATAGTATGGAGCAAACAGAGCTTAAAGATCCCAAATTACCCATGTCTACCAATAGCCAAATTAGTATGAATAAAATAGTCTCTAAAATGCTTGTATGCAAATGCTAGAAGTCTAAAAAATAAGATGAGAGTTAGAATATATAGCACTAAATAAGAGGTTAGATATGACTGGAATATCAGAGACATGGTGGAAGAAGGACAATCAGTGGGACACTGATACCTGGGTACAAACTATATCTTAATGATAGAGCTGATCAAATTGGTGGAGGGCATTGAATCAGAAAGGATGAAAGTTTTGCAGGAAACAAAATTTGCTGTAGAATCTCTATGGATTGAAATGCCATGTAAAAAGGGGAAGGCGATGGCAGTGGGGGTGTATTATCAACCGCCTGGCCAGCATGAACAAATGGATGATGAAATGCTCAAAGAAATTAAGGAAGCTAACAAAGGTTACAGCACAGTAATAATGGGTGACTTCAACTACCCTGGTATCGACTGGGTCAGTGTCACAGCAGGACATGCTAGGGAGATAAAGTTCCTAGATGAAATAAATGACTGCTTCTTGGAGCAGCTGGTTCATGAACCAACCAGAGGGGAAGCCATATTAGAGCTAGTCTGAACAACAGATCTAGTGCAAGAGATAAGGGTGTTGGGGCCACTTGGCAATAGCGATCATAGCATGATCGCCTTTGATTTAATTAGTGGAGAAGGGATAGTAAGGAAATCCACAGTACTACCTTTTAACTTTCGAAAGGGAGACTATCATAAAATGAGGAAAATAGTTAAAAAAAAAAAAAAAAACACAACTAAAAGGAGCAATCGCAAAGGTTAAAGACTTACATCAAGCTTGGGTGTTGAAAAATACTATCTTGGAAGCCCAGACCAGCTGTATTCCACGCTTTAAGAAAATTGGAAGGAAGTCCAAAAAACTGCCAGCATGGTTTAAAGGTGAGGTCAGAGAGGCTGTTGCCAAAAAAGCATCTTTCAGGAAATGGAAAAAAGAGCCAAACGACGAAACCTGGAAACAGCACAAGCACTAGCAAGTCAAATACAAGGCATTGATAAGGTAGGCAAAGGGAGAATTTGAGAAAAAGCTTGCTGCGGAAGCAAAAACGTGAAATAGACTTTTTCAAGTACATTCGCAGCAAAAACACCTGTGACAGTCAGTTGGTCCATTAGATGATAGAGGGGTGTTGGGGCTTTTCTGGGCTTCCCCTAATTAGGGATTTTCTATTTTTGTTTTTGGCTGTTTGTGTTTGACCCCAACATACATATACAGGACCTTAAATAATTTGCTCGTGCCACCATAAAAGCATGTAAAAAGTTTTACTTTATCTTATCAGGTCTAACATCACAAGCTTTACTTTTGTACAAATTTCAATATCAATCCACAACATCAATACATTTACAAGCAAGTAAAGCACCTGATAAAGAACGTCCTGGGACAGAGAGAGCTTTACTCTAGTGCAGAGGTACTCAAATCCAGTCCTGGAGGGCCACAAACCAGTCAGGTTTTCGGGTTATCCCTAATGAATATGCATGAGATAGATTCAAATACAATGGAAGCAGTGCATGCAAATATATCTCATGCATATTCATTAGGGATATCCCAAAAACCTGACTGGTTTGCAGCCCTCCAGGACTGGATTTGAGTACCTCTGCTCTAGTGAGATCAGCTACCATCTATTAAGATTCCTTCTTCATATTTATATCTAAAAATTGCTGATAAATAGATCCTCTCTTTCTTATTCTCTATTATTCTATAGAAAATCTGCCCTCTGATCCCTACCCTCTGTAGCATTCTGTTCTCACTGGCTCGATATCCTGTCTCCAGTCTTACTCGCCTTGTCTCTCTGTATGTTGGCTTGTTTCCTGTTTTTTCACTTGCCTTTTGCAAGTCGTGTTTCCTGTTAGATAAACTGTAGATTCTGTTGTCCGTCTTCTTTGTTTACTTTTTCCTTGGTGCATTCGAGAGGCCCATGTAGGCAGCCTTTCATTAGATGTATAGTGTCCAGAGATTCTCATTGTGTAAGCTCTCTGGGACAGGATATGAGTTCATTTCATTGTCCAATCTTTGCTGAATTTGCAGTTTCAGTGTGAAGAAGCCAGAACAAGCTGTTTTAGGCCTGAGCTACAGACGTTAGCACAAGATGGATTCATCTTTCCCCCACAGGGGTTAGAGGGGCACTAAGAGGAGACAAGGCGATAGCTGAGAGACTGAATGAATTCTTTGCTTCAGTCTTTACTGAGGAAGATGTAGGGATGGTTACCCAAGACTGAAGTGGTATTTAAAAGTGCGGAAGAATTGAAGGAAATGTAATACATCTTCCAGATGTATCTAACTATTAGATAAACTGGAGTAGCAAGTCAACAGGGTTGGATGGTATACATCCAAGGGTGTTGAAAGAACTGAAATATGAGATTGCAGACCTGCTATTAGTAATCTGTGAAATATCATTAAAATCATCTCTAATGCCTGAAGATTGGAGGATCGCCAATGTAACACTAATTTTTAGAAAGGGTTCCAGGGGTGATCCAGGAAACTACAGACCGGTGAGCCTGATGTCAGTACCAGGAAAAATGGTAGAAGCCATCATAAAGAATAAAATTCCTCAGCATGTAGGATAGTCATGGCCTAATGGGAGACAGCCTACATGGCTTTAGACAAGGAAGGTCTTGTCTTACTAATCTGTTATGTTTTTTTGAAGGTGTGAACAAACAGGTGGACAAAGGTCAGTTGGTTGATATAGTGTATCTGGACTTTCAGAAAGCCTTTGACGAGGTCCCTCAGAGACTTTTGGCAAAACCAAAGAGCCATGGGATAGGAGGCAGTGTGTACTATTGAGGATCAGGAACTGGTTAAAAGATAGAAAGCAGAGGGTAGAGCTAAATGGCCAATTTTCCCAATGGAGAAAGGTGAATAGTGGTGTAACCCAGGGATCTGTGCTGGGTCCGTTGCTTTTTGACATTCATAAATGACCTGGAAAGTGGAACGAGTGAGGTTATCAAATTTGCAGATGACACAAAACTATTTAAAGTTGTTAAAAACCCAAGAGGATTGTGGAAAATTGGAAGAGGATCTTGATAAATTGGAAGACTGGGCATCAAAATGGCAGATAAAATTTAATGTGGACAAGTGCAAAGTTATGCACCTAGGAATCCCCCCCCAAACTATGGTTACACGATGCAAGGTTCCACATTAGGGACCACCAGCCAGGAAAAAGATTTATGCATCATTGTGGATAACATGTTAAAACTTTCAGCCCAGTGTGCAGCAGCGGCCAAGAGAGCAAATAGAATGCTAGGTATCATAAGGAATGGAAAATAAAACAAAAGATATTATAATGCCTCTATCGTTCCATGGTGAGACCACACCTTGAATATTGTGTGCAGTTCTGGTCGCCATATCTTAAAAAGGACATAGCGATTTTAGAAAAGGTTCAGAGAAGAGCCACCAAAATGGTAAAGGGGATGGAAAGATACTCCTATGAAGAAAGGCTAAAAAGGTTAGGGCTCTTTAACCTGGAAAAGAGACGAAAGGGGCGATATGATCGTTCATTAATTTATAGACTATCATATCGCCCCTTTCGTCTCTTTTCCAGGTTAAAAGAGCCCTTACCTTTTTAGCCTCTCTTCATAGGAGTATCTTTCCATCCCCTTTACCATTTTGGTGGCTCTTCTCTGAACCTTTTCTAAAATCGCTATATCCTTTTTAAGATATGGTGACCAGAATTGCACACAATATTCAAGGTGTGGTCTCACCATGGAACGCTATAGAGGCATTATAATATCTTGTTTTATATTCCATTCCTTTCCTTATGATACCTAGCATTCTATTTGCTCTCTTGGCCGCTGCTGCACACTGGGCTGAGGGTTTTAACATGTTATCCATAATGACGCCTAAATCGTTTTCCTGGGTGGTGGTTCCTAATGTGGAACCTTGCATCATGTAACCATAGTTTGGGTTGTTCCTTAGGTGCATAACTTTGCACTTGTCCACATTAAACGTCATCTGCCATTTTGATGCCCAGTCTACCAATTTATCAAGATCCTCTTGCAATTTTCCACAATCCTCTTGGGTTTTAACAACTTTAAATAGTTTTGTGTCATCTGCGAATTTGATAACCTCACTCATTCCACTTCCCAGGTCATTTATGAATGTCAAAAAGCAACAGACCCAGCACAGATCCCTGGGGTACACCACTATTCACCTTTCTCCATTGGGAAAATTGGCCATTTAGCTCTACCCTCTGCTTTCTATCTTTTAACCAGTTCCTGATCCACAGTAGTACACACTGCCTCCTATCCCATGGCTCTTTAGTTTTGCCAAAAGTCTCTGATGAGGGACCTTGTCAAAGGCTTTCTGAAAGTACAGATACACTATATCAACCGACTGACCTTTGTCCACCTGTTTATTCACACCTTCAAAAAAACATAACAGATTAGTAATAGAAGAACTTCCTTGTCTAAAGCCATGTTGGCTGTCTCCCATTAGGCCATGACTATCTATATGCTGAGTAACTTTATTCTTTATGATGGTTTCTACCATGTTTCACGGTACTGACGTCAGGCTCACCAGTCTGTAGTTTCCCAGATCATCCCAGGAACCCTTTTTAAAAATTGGCGTTACATTGGCAATCCTCCAATCTTCAGGTATTAGATGACTTTAATGAACATTCACAGATTACTAATAGCAGGTCTACAATCTCATATTTCAGTTCTTTCAACACCCTTGGATGTATACCATCTGGCCCAGGTGATTTGCTACTCTTCAGTTTATCTAATAGTTGTAATACATCTTCCCGATGTATCAGTATTTCCTTAAATTCTTCCGCACCTTTAAATACCACTTCAGTCGTGGGTAACATCCCTACATGTTCCTCAGTAAAGACTGAAGCAAAGAATTCATTCAGTCTCTTCTCTATCGCCTTGTCTCCTCTTAGTGCCCCTTTAACCCCTCTATCATCTAATGGACAAACTGACTCACAGGTTTTTTTGCTGCGAGTGTACTTGAAAAAGTCTATTTCACGTTTTTGCTTCCGCAGCAAGCTTTTTCTCAAATTCTCCCTTTGCCTGCCTTATCAATGCCTTGCATTTGACTTGCTAGTGCTTGTGCTGTTTCCAGGTTTCGTTGTTGGCTCTTTTTTCCATTTCCTGAAAGATGCTTTTTTGGCAACAGCCTCTGACCTCACCTTTAAACCATGCTGGCAGTTTTTTGGACTTCCTTCCAATTTTCTTAAAGCGTGGAATACAGCTGGTCTGAGCTTCCAAGATAGTATTTTTCAACACCCAAGCTTGATGTAAGTCTTTAACCTTTGCAAATGCTCCTTTTAGGGTTTTTTTTTTCTTAACTATTTCTCATTTTATGATAGTCTCCCTTTCGAAAGTTAACAGGTAGTACTGTGGATTTCCTTACTATCCCTCCTCCACTAATTAAATCAAATGCGATCATGCTATGATCACTATTGCCAAATGGCCCCAAAACCCATCTCTTGCACTAGATCTGGTGTTCCACTAAGGACAAGGTCTAATATGGCTTCCCCTCTGGTCGGTTCACGAACCAGCTGCTCCAAGAAGCAGTCATTTATGTCATCTAGGAACTTTATCTCCCTAGCATGTCCTGCCGTGACACTGACCCAGTCGATACCGGGGTAATTGAAATCACCCATTACACAGGTCTACAACTACAAAGCTGTTTGATTATTTTCATTTAATTTCCATGTATTTTGGTGTGCTGAAAACAAATAAAATATTGAAAAAACTCCTAGACGTTATGATTTGCCACAACATGCAAAATTGTCTTCAAATTTATCTAAATTTTTTCAAATTACTATTAATTAATTCACATAAGTGCATTTAAGATATAAAATGCCAAAAAAACCTTAAAGGGGTTGTCCGAGTTATGTAGAAAAAAAAATATAGCACTGTAAATCTTATGGTCAGCAATATATACATAAGCTAAGCAAGTTTTAAGTCCGTGCTTCTAATGGTAGAAGGAGTTAATCTTTCCTGAAGAATCCAGTGGGAGGGAGACACAGGGCAGATAGCAGCAGCTCCGGTCAGTGCAGGGGGGCATGGCCAGCACTGTGACGTCTCGTGTACAGACACAGAGCTGCTCTCTCCTGTATGCCACACTTGTGAATGAATCATCATCAGGTTCTTGGTTCTAGACTGTTCACACTTTCATCGCAATTCGTGTTAGCTCGTCATTCTTCAACCGTTATGGCTCCGCGAAAGTGTATTAATTCGCCAGACAGTTTGTTTCATCTGTGGTGAAAATACAGTGTTGAAGCAACAGCAGAATATTACAGACTTTGTGAAAAAAGTATACTTTGCATACTTTGGACTAAAAATTGGAGATCAAGATAAAGTCTGGGTGCCTCAAAGTGTGCAAACGGTGTGTTGAGGACCTCCGAAACGGGTTCAAGGGTAAGAAAAAAAATCTTTCCGTTATGGGATTCCTATGGTATGGCGAGAGCAAAAGAACCATAGTGACGACTGTTACTTTTGTTCATGCGATGTGAAAGGGTTTAATTCCAAATGGAAGCATTCCATTTCATACCCCAATCTTCACTCGGCAATTCGTCCCATCCCCCATGGCAGATATACCAGTACCCAAGCCCCCTGCTACCTTGGAAGAGATACCTAGCTCCGATGAAGGTGAAGTCATACCTGAACCAGATGACGAATCAAGTTCTGACTTTGAAGATGATACAAGACCAAAATTGTTTTCTCAGGAGATGAATGATTTGGTAAGAGACTTGAATCTTCCCAAAGATGGCGCCGAGTTACTCGGATCAAGGCTGAAAAGCAGGAATTTGTTGCCAGGAGTGTCATCTTCATGGTTCAGACATCGTGAAAAGGAGTTCATTCCTTACTTCGCCCAGGAAGACAAGTTGGTTTATTGCATCGATGTCGAAGGTCTGATGGGTCAATTTAAAATCCAATATGATTCAGAGCAATGGCGTCTTTTTATAGATTCTTCAAAAAGAAGTCTCAAAGCAGTTTTACGCCACAACGGTTTTTACGCTTCCATACCTGTAGGTCATTCCGTACACTTGAAGGAAATCTACGAGAACTTGGAATTGGTTCTTCGTAAACTTAAATATGAAGACCATGGTTGGCAAGTGTGTGGGGACTTGAAGGTCTTGTGCATGCTGCTCGGGCAACAAGCTGGATATACCAAATATCCTTGTTTTCTGTGTCTATGGGACAGTCGAGACCGACAAAATCACTGGACCAAGAAGAGTTGGCAGCCGAGGGTGCTAACAGTCGGTGAAAAAAAATGTCCTCCGAGAAACTTTGGTACCTTCCCATAAAGTTCTTCTACCACCTCTCCACATAAAATTGGAATTGATGAAGCAATTCGTAAAATCACTTCCAAGAGATGGAGAATGCTTCAAATACTTGGTCACCAAGTTTCCAGGCCTGTCGGAGGCAAAATTGAAGGAAGGTGTGTTCGGACCAGACATTAGAAGGCTTATAGTTGATCAAGAGTTTGTCAATACCATGACGGATCCTCAAAAAGAAGGGTGGATTGCATTTAAAGAAGTCGTACAGAAATTTTTAGGCAATAACAAAGATCCTCACTACAAAAAGACTGTCGGACAAATGCTGAAAGCATTTCAAGCTTTAGGTTGCCTGATGAGTTTGAAAGTGCATTTCCTCCAGTCCCACCTTGACTACTTTCCTGAAAATTTGGGAGCTGTGAGTGAGGAACAAGGTGAACGATTCCACCAAGACATTAAAGAGATGGAAAGGAGATATCAGGGAAAATGGAGCATTACAATGATGGCAGACTACTGTTGGATGCTTCAGAGAGACATTCCAGATGCTACTCACAAGCGTAAATGCACCAAGAGGAGCCTCACAAGGAAGAAGAGTTTAGTGTGTGTAGGTGAGCTCATTTCAGTTCAAAAAAGGATTTTCATGAAAATATTGCAATAAAACTTTAATTTTATAAGTCTATTTCGATTTATTTTGAGGTATTGCCTTAAACATAGTTACCTAAATTGTCAGGAAACGTGATGTTCTATGACAAAATCAAGGTCATTTTCGGATTCAGCGCACCAAAAAACAATTACGTGGAATAACCAAAACAGCTCTTGAAAAATTTTTTTTTCAGACCTGTGTTATTACTGCACTGTAACCTTTGTTAGCTTCCTTGATTTCTTTGAGCATTTCATTATCCATTTGTTCATTATGACCAGGCGGTCGATAATGAAGCAGGAACCCTGTCTCCCACACCCCCGGAAGGAACACACAGAGAGACTAGGATGCAAACAGGACCTTTTATTGTGTACACAGTCTCAGACAGAGCCGGCACCCTGGACAAAAGATCTGAGCCCCTAAATGGCATCCCACACTGTCTTATATACAGTACGTTCTCAAACCCCCTTCGCCCCAAGTATCTCTTCTTCACTAATCAGTAGCCCCTGGGGGGGGGGAGGAGGAACAGTGGGCTATCATAAAGCATTCCTGAGTGACCTGTTTAGACTGGTATGCTCTGGTCTACTGGTTTTCTGGGCGAAAGGGTATGTGTAAGTGTTTCGCTGCAGCCCAGGCGGGGGAGAGGGGGGGGGGGCTTTCTCACAGCTGCCTTTCTGGCTGCCTCAATAGTACACCCCCACTGCCATCGCCTTCCCCTTTTTACATGGAATTTCAATCCATAGAGATTCTACAGCAAATTTTATTTCCTGCAAAACTTGAATCCTTTCTGACTCAATGCCCTCTCTAACAGAGCGCAACCCCTCCACCAATTTGATCAGCTCTATCATTACAATATAGTTTGCACCCAGGTATCACAGTGTCCCACTGGTTGTCCTCCTTCCACCATGTCTCTGATATTCCAATCATATCTAATCTCTCATTTACTGCTATATATTCTAACTCTCCCATCTTATTTTTTAGACTTCTAGCATTTGCATACAAGCATTTTAGAGACTATTTTATTCATATTAATTTGGCTATTGGTAGACATGGGTTATTTGGGATCTTTAAGCTCTGTCTGCTCCATACTCGAGGACATTTGGGCTACTTTACTCTTTTTTGGAACCTCTCTGCTTTTGGTATCCTTCAAGGATACATTCTTCCGATCCATGTGCTCTTGGGCGACTGTCGGCTTTCCCCTAATATCTAGTTTAAAAGCTACTCTCTCTCCTTTTTAAAGGTTAATGCCAGCAGCCTGGTTCCATTTCGGTTAAGGTGAATTCCATCCCTTTCGGAAGAGCCCCTCCTTTCCCCAGAATGTTCCCCAGTTTCTAACAAATCCAAACCCCTCATCTCTGCACCATTGTCTCATCCACGCATTGAGACTTCGGAGCTCTGCCTGCCTTTTGGGTCCTGCGCGTGGAAGGGGATGTAGAACCCTCACCTCAGGGTCTGCCCTCCTTCAAATGAACCTGGATTCTTTAGTTAATTATCTGTAACCTTTTACCAGGAAGGAAAGACAAGAGACATTATTTAATTAATTATCTCAGAGCTCTGATGAAGGGAGGCAGAGTGCAAAAATCAGGCCTTCTGTCCTGTCTCTGTTCAGAGATTTCTCAGCCAGAGTTCCAGTTTTTATTGAGGATTATCAGCTGACAGTTAATTTTAATCAACATCTGGTGATATGTTACATAAGCACAAAATCTGAAACAGAATATGCTTTGCCAAACATGAGAAAGCAGAAGTTACAAGATTATAACTATATTCACTAGACACAGCAGGTGTCGCTATATTCCTTCCATGAAGTACAAGCTGATTAGTTACACTTATATTTGCTAAAGCATTATTTATTTAAGCTTTGTTTAATTTCCAGTTACATGTTGACCTAAGGTCTGATTCTCTAAATTAAAAGCTGCCCTAGCTACTAACTATCAACCAATCATCTTGCAAAGACAAAGAGGAAGCAAGGTCTATTTCTATTGATTTTTGAAGAACTTGGCCTGTTACCCAATAACTATGTACTCAGGTCTGTTAGCTAATTCTCTGTTGCAATTGCTGACAGTACAGAACAATCTACAGAGAAACTCTTAATATTGCAGTTTAGCTTGAGAAATATAATGAGCATATGTTTCACCTATAGCCATCTAGCTTTACAGTCCTGTTTCATGATCTCCTGTAGAGTCACTGCCAGTTCCTATTCCATAGTTAGACTCCTTGTCACTGCTGTCCACCAAATCTAAATCATATACTGGATGATCCATAGTTGAATAGATTATCTTGTCACATGCTAATTCATCCAGTTCCCTTATAGTATCCAATTTAGATTTGAACCCTGGGTTCAGTGGCCCTTTTCCACAGGGGAAGCATTTCGGAGAACGCTACCCTGGAAGTTCTGGATTCCAACTTCCTACCTAAAAGCCTAAATTTAGCCTCCAGAACCTCCCTACCACATTTTCCTATGTCATTGGTACCGACACAGCAGGCTCCTCCCCAGCACTATCTAAGACCTTATCTAGGTGGCATGTGGACCACTCTGGACCACATTAAGAAGTATGGGTATACCATAACACCCGGTTGTTCTCTTGCACAACCTTTACATTGATCAAGTAGTAACAGTTCAAACTGAACAAGGAGAAACAGAATGGTTTAAAATCAGCAAAGGTGTACGAAAAGGCTGCATACTTTCTCCCTACATGTTTAATTTATATGCAGAACAAATCAGAGAAGCAGGATTATATGAAGATTGGTGGAAGACTCAACCTTTGCTATGCTGATTTCACTTTTAGCCAATAATGTGGTGACTATCTAAAACATTTGCTTTTCAAGATCAAGGAACAGTCAAAATGGGTCTGCTCCTTAATGTAAAGACAAAGATCATGACAACTGGCAAAAATCAATAAGCTCATCATTGATGGAAAAGAAATTGAAATAGTGGACAACTTCAACCTACTTGGATCAACTATCAATAAAAGCAGCAACTGTCAGTCAAGAAGTCTGACGACACATTGCTCTTGACAGAATGGCTATGAAGGACCTAGACAAGATTCTCAAGAGCAGAGATGTCTCTCTCCATACAAAGATTTGACTTGTTCAAGCCATGGTATTTTCAACAATCATGCTGACACTCAGACATCAGTTCCAGCTTTGTTGGAATGTCAGGATGATGTTCATTGGGAGCCCTTTGCATTCAGATAAGTGTTTTTCTTTTAAATGCATTAAAAAAAATTGTTAAACACGATTGAGACCAATAAAATGACATTGCAGGGGAGGGAGTGGTTTACTATCACATATGTGCTTCCAGGAGCGGCCCAAGGGGGGGTGTGGGGCCATGTGCAGAGATTAATTGTGGGGCATCATTTGCATAGGGAGTCTCATTTGCATAAATATTTGCATACTATTAACATGCACTTTTAGTAAACATGCCTTTTGATGAGTGTCTGGATAAAGAAAGACTAACAGATTTCTACATTACTATATTGCAGTGACAGCCGCCAGGCCAATTAGAAAGTACTATAAACAATGACCATTTTGAATCCATAGCAAATCCACCCTATCATAACAGCACTACCAGGACTCACAAAGCACCAAACCCTACCAATCAAAAGGCAACACTGCAGATATTAAACCAATACATCTTAAAGAATACCAATAGATCTCACTGGGGGAAACTAGTGGGACTGTCAAACTACATGAACAAAATACCTCAGCTCGGTTACACAGAACACAGACCATCACCACACAAAGAACAAGGGATCACAATTTAGAAATAGGAAGATAATAATTAAACTGGGAACCCCAAAAGTCAAACATGTTAGAGAGGGCATTGAGTCAGAAAGGATTAAAGTTTTGCAGGAAACAAAATCTGCTGTAGAATCTATATGGATTGAAATTCCATGTAAAAGGGGGAAGGCAATGGCAGTGGGGGTGTACTATCGACCGCCTGGCCAGAATGACCAAATGGATGATGAAATGCTCAAAGAAATCAATGAAGCTAACAAAAAGTTACAGCGCAGTAATAATGGGTGATTTCAACTACCCCGGTATCGACTGGGTCAGTGTCATGTCAGGACATGCTAGGGAGATAAAGTTTCTAGATGAAATAAATGACTGCTTCTTGGAGCAGCTGGTTCATGAACTGACCAGAGGGGAAGCCATATTAGACCAAGTCCTTAGTGGAACACCAGATCTAGTGCAAGAGATAAGGTTGTTGGGGCCACTTGGCAATAGTGATCATAGCATGATCGCCTTTGATTTAATTAGTGGAGGAGGGATAGTAAGGAAATCCACAGTACTACCTTTTAACTTTCGAAAGGGAGACTATGATAAAATGAGGAAAACAGTTAAAAAAAAACTAAAAGGAGCAGTTGCAAAGGTTAAAGACGTACATCAGGCTTGGCTATTGAAAAATACTATCTTGGAAGCCCAGACCAGCTGTATGTATTCCACGCTTTAAGAAAAGTGGGAGGAAGTCCAAAAAACTGCCAGCATGGTTTAAAGGTGAGGTCAGAGGCTGTTGCCAAAAAAGCATCTTTCAGGAAATGGAAAAAAAAGAGCCAAACGACGAAACCTGGAAACAGCACAAGCCCTGGCAAGTTAATAAGGCAGGCAAAGGGAGAATTTGAGAAGAAGCTTGCTGCGGAAGCAAAAACGCGAAGTAAAGACCTTTTCAAGTACATTCGTAGCAAAAAACCTGTGAGAGAGTCAGTTGGTCCATTAGATGATAAAGGGGTTAAAGGAGCACTAAGGGGCGACAAGGCGATAGCAGAAAGACTGAATGAATTCTTTGCTTCAGTCTACTGAGGAAGATGTAGGGATGTTACCCATGACTGAAGTGGTATTTAAAGGTGCGGAAGAATTGAAGGAAATATCGATACAATGGGAAGATATATTACAACTATTAGATAAACTGAAGAGTAGCAAATCACCTGGGCCGGATGGTATACATCCAAGGGTGTTGAAAGAACTGAAATATGAGATTGCAGACCTGCTATTAGCAATCATTAAAATCATCTCTAATACCTGAAGATTGGAGGATCGCCAATGTAACACCAATTTTTAAAAAGGGTTCCAGGGGTGATCCGGAAAACTACCGACTGGTGAGCCTGACATCAGTACCGGGAAAAATGGTAGAAACCATCATAAAGAATAAAATTACTCAGCATGTAGATAGTCATGACCTAATGGGAGACAGCCAACATGGCTTTAGACAAGGAAGCTCTTGTCTTACTAATCTGTTATGTTTTTTTGAAGGAGTGAATAATCAGGTGGAAAAAGGTGAGTCAGTTGATATTGTGTATCTGTACTTTCAGAAAGCCTTTGACAAGGTCCCTCAGAGACTTTTGGCAAAACTAAAGAGTCATGGGATAGGAGGCAGTGTACTATTGTGGATCAGGAACTGGTTAAAAGATAGAAAGCAGAGGGTAGGGCTAAATGGCCAATTTTCTCAATGGAGAAAGGTGAATAGTGGTGTACCCCAGGGATCTGTGCTGGGTCCGCTGCTTTTTGACATATTCATAAATGACCTGTGTCAGCATACATTTCATGCAGCTATGGACTCTGTTTAATTCAGTCTAAACTCTGACCCCTGGGTGACGTCAGTCTCTAGGACCTGGCTGCAGCCCCTCCTTGCTAAATCAAGATGGGTAGACCTTAAAGGGAGTGGCCAAAGACAATAGCAGACCTCAAGGGGAACTGCTGGAGAGGCACTATAAAGGACAGACACACTTCCTGTCTCTCTCTCTCTCTCCCTCCTTCATCGGACAGGTTTGGACACTACCATGAGGCTCTGATACTCAACTCCCTTCGCGCGGGCCCCGCTCTCTCTCTCTACCCACATGTTCTGGCCTACCATGCGGCCCTGACCCACAGGTTCTGGCCTCTATCTCTCTCACACTTCACACATGCACACACACAGATTCAGTGATGCACACTGAAACAGCTCTGTAACAATCACTATATACCTCTGTTCAATACCTATGTATTAAGCCTATTTTTACATAAAAACCTTTCTCCAAGCCACACCTGTTTGCTTGTCTTATTACAATACCCTCCTGCGTCTGTGACGTGAAATGAACCCAGGACCAAGCGGAGACTAGACCAGAGATTACATATTCAGAAGATTACATATTGGGGGCTCGTCTCTCGGATTTCACAGCAGACCTCCAGTTGGGTAAGTAATAATTTTGTATAATACATTAAGTAGATTTCAGACAGAGTGAGACAGGAAAATCAATAGCCCTTGTGACCATTTACAATTTTGTTTTGTGGGTTAGACAAGGTGAGACTTTTAGTGTCAAAAGGCTCTGTAAGAATCTAGAATTTTAAGGACATTACACAGAGTGGCTTGCAATTGTCTTATTTTTATGTATAGGCTTGCTACAGATTTTATATAGTATTTGAACTGCTAAGAAAATACAGAGTTACACAGTTAAATATTCCTCATAGAGTACAATATACATCTTTCCTGGTAACATTAATTTACCTCTTGTCTGTTTGACTTTTATTTCTCTCTCCTGTCAGTATATATCTTGGTGTGAGCAGGAATATCTGACTATTCTGTTAATCTCCTGTCCCTTTTTTACTTTTATTTCTCTGTCTCCTGTCAGTAACTTTCTTACTGAGAGCAGGCTTACAGCTGGCTGCAACTGATACAATTCTGTTAATCTACTCCACCCAGTTAAATAGGTGTGAAATACCTTTTAAGTTAGCATTCCTCCTTCTAAGGTTACACAGTTGAGATAGTCCAACTACAGCCTTTCTGCAGTATCAAATATGGCAGCATTTGATTTTAAAGAACTTACAGAAATTCTAATTTCATATTGTAAGAGAAAAGGAGGTCCATATGAAGGGGAATTCCCTGACTCATGGTATAATATTCAAAAACGAATGTTAAGCCATGATCATGAATTCAAAAAGAAAACAAATAAAAGAAAATGCCTCTTCATCCAGGGCATGTGCAGGGGACTAATTAGCATGAAAAAAGAAAACTCTGAACTGACTTCTCAGTGTAGCCAATTGACCAAAGAACTGGAGGAGGCACAAAGTTGTATTTCTATTCAGAGAAGTCAAGTGATACAAGCCACATATTCTTTTATAACTGTTAGTGAACAATTAGAAGCACTTAAACTTGAATTGAGGCACGTTAAAGATCAAGTGGCCTCTGCAAGAAAGTCAACACCTACCCCTCCCTCAGCACCTTATGCCTATGAGCCATGCATACCAGCTAGAGAGAAACAAAAGAACAAAGATACACCCATTCCCTATGCCTATGACACACCTTATCAGCAACAAAAGAATTCTAAAGTATGCATAGTTGAACTTAGGAATGGGAAAAACACAGATGAATCACAGCAGGAAAATTCAGATAGTTTATCTCAGCCAGAACCCAGCAATCTCTGTCAGGAGAATAATTCAGATGACTTAGACATGGCAGCCAGTACAGAACTCAAAGCACCAGTTAAATTAATGTTCCAGGAAAATTTAAAAGATAGAGATATTGAAAAAATAGTTGAGAAAATTGGCACTGTGCCTCTTAATGTAAATCAGTGGGTTAAATGGGCGATTGATATTCTGATTCACTGGGGTCTAGGGAAATACAGAAGAAAACAATCAGACTTTGATAGACTTATGCATGTGGCTCTAGGGCCACACTATTACAGGGTTGGCTCTCTCACTCACCCATACCAGTTGGTTAAAAGGGGTACTGAGAAACTATTTCACTGTTCCCCAATGCAAGTATTTAAAATTATTTCACCTTTACCAGATGATACATTGGAACAGTTTGCATATAGAGCCTGGATTTTAAAAGCAGTTCTTAATGAGCAAGAGTCCTGGCCCAAGGCAGAGGATTATGGGGAGAGCATGCATAAGGAATTTTTATTAGAATTGCTATCCCCTGAGATTACAAAACACCTTCTGTTATTTTCTGAAGACCCTGAAGCAACCCCTTTTGATACTCTAATGCTCAGAATTGGGTCTGTTTGGAAGACCCAGCCCTCGCAGGTCATTACAGTATCAGAGGCACGGAAGTGGCAGGCCAATGAATCCTCTCAGTACATAAGAAACACAGACAGAGGACACACCCCTAAGTGGCAAGCTGAAGGATCCTCTCAGTACACAAGAAACACCGACAGAGGCCACGCCCCTTGGAGAGCACACGGCAGAGGTACTTTTAGAAACTCCTCAGGTTACATCCCCTTTCAAGAGCTCAAAGCACAGAGAGATGGGCTAGAAAAGGAAAAAACTAAATGGGAACAAGATAAACATACACTGCAGATAGAAATAGATAAATTAAAACAGGATTTACAAGCAGCTCAGGACAAACACAAGGCTAGGGCATAGGGATGTCCTGACCTCTTGAGTTCAGATATCAAAATGTCTCAAGCCTTCATAGCCCAGCCTGCCTCCTTTATCTCAGCAGAGGACTCAATTCCAGAGCCTCTGGGTGATGAAATGGATACAGGCCCAGGACACAATTTAAGGCTTGTAACACCCTTGATACTGGACTCTTGTGCACGCCCCAATGTTATCAGTAGAGTAGGGGGTCAGGATAAATTAGCTTTGATTGACACAGGGGCTGGAATTAGTTTTACAAACAGAGCTTCTCCCACTGCACATCAGAAAAATATGGAAATTTATGAAATTCAAGGAATTAATGACACAGCTTCCAAATGTGTGGCTATCCCAGTTAAATGGGGTATCCCTGTGCACAGTGAACAAAACAAGGAAATGTTAGAAACCACTGCTTCCACTATAGTGAACACACCAAAAGAAATAATTGGAATTGATGTTCTCAACCAGTTAAATTTGGTGGTGGATATGGCTAATCTTAAATTGTGGCAGTATTCAGAAACTTCAAGTGCTTCTAAAACTTTAGTGCATGAAGTCATTCCCATGCAGTTAGCAACTCAGTGCACTAAGGCAGCTCAACAGTATGATCTGTGTGTAATTCCCTCAGAAGTGGCTGATATTCCAGTCTGGGCTCAAGACAAGTTAGATTGTGGGAAAATGCACACAGAAATACTGTTGGAAGGTGAGGATCCTCCACCACAGAAGCAATACCCAGTACCTCATCAGGCTATAGAACCAGTGACTAAAATTGTGAAGATACTGGAGGAGAGGGGTCTGATTAGACCTATTTCTTCCACATGCAATTCACCAGCCTGGCCGATAGTTAAACCAGGGGTTCCTTCAGGCTCACTATGGACTTCCGTGCCCTGAATCAAGTTTCAAAATCTGTAGTGCCTGTGGTAGCCTCATACCCTGAAATGATCTCTAAACTGAATCCCAAATGTAAAATTTTCTCTGTTTTAGACATATCCAATGGGTTTTGGAGTCTGCCCCTGGCCCTTGAGTGCCAGTACAAAACAGCCTTTCAGTGGCTGAATAAACAATATGCATGGACTGTGCTTCCACAGGGATATAAGGATTCCCCCTCAATATTTCATAAATACATGCAGGAAGCCCTATCACTATTGTCTTGCAGAGATAATATAATTCAGTATGTAGATGACATTCTGATTCAGTCTGAGAATGAAGCCGTACACTGGAATCATGTAAGAGAAGTTTTAAAAGCCCTCTTACAAGCTGGTCTTAAAGTCAATCCTGCCAAGGCTCAACTGTGCAAATCACAGGTTTCCTTTTTAGGGGTTACTATTGGCCAGGATGGTAAATCTGTACATTCTCAGAGGATAGAGCTGATACAGAAACTTCCACTTCCTACAGATCAGAAATCACTCCAGTCATTTCTAGGGCTCACTGGTTTCTGTCGTGACTTCATGCACAATTATGCTGAAGTGGCAGCTCCACTTTACTCCCTGCTAAAAAGTAAAGGTTATGTCTGGGAGGAAGAACATACCGAAGCTATAACTAAATTAAAACACATTCTGACTTCTGCTCCTGTTCTTGCACACCCAGATCACACACAACATTTTTTCCTGTACCCTGTAGTTGGAGAGAACAGTATAGGTGCAGCTCTAACACAACGCTTAGGAGGAGTAGATCGCCCTATTGCCTTCTGTTCCAGAGTTCTCACTTCTCCTGAACTCAAAATGGGAAACTGTGAAAAACATGTACTGGCTTCCTATGCTGCTATGCAGAAATTTACATACATCATTGGTGCTCAAACCACATACATATGCAGCCATCACACACCCCTCAAATTCATTGTAGAAGGAAAATTAGCATGTAGCAAGATTAGGACTGAGAGAATAGTCCAGTGGACTCTCATGTTGCAAGCACAGAATGTAAAGTTTGAATTGTTGAAAGAACCTAATGTGCAAGTGGCTGGAATCTTGTTGGAGGGGCAACCTCATGACTGTCAGTCCTCACCCAGTGCCCCTAATCACATGATCTTTAGGGAACTAGGACTAGACAAAATTTCACCTTTCCTTCCTACAGTATATATTGATGGTAGTAGCCAATGTGAAGGAGGCAGGCGACTAGCAGGTTTTGCAATTGTACAATTGGACCCAAATAACCAAGTGGTACTGCAAAGACAGTATTCCTGTGGGTCAGCGTCAGCACAGTACTGTGAGCTGGCTGCTTTTGTAGCTTGTATGCAACAATATCAGGATTCACACCCAGAGATACAAATCATTTTAGATTCTGATTATGTCTTTAAAAGTGCCATTGCCCTGTTACCCTGGTGGCTGGCAAATGAATTTAAATCTACAGATGGGTCCACAGTGAAAAATTCATCACTGTGGACTATGGCACAAGAACTGAGTGAGAAGTTTCAGAGAGTACATTTAGTTAAAGTAAAGGCACATAGGAAGAAAGGCCCTTTAGTGAAAGGGAACACATTAGCAGACTCACTAGCCAAGGAAGCATGCCATGTAGGCCTCATATGGCCCTGGTATGAGCAGACACGCATGGTTGCTATTGCTACACGTTCCACAGATTACGATCAGATAATACCACCAGATTACTTTGTAGCACTGCAGACAAAGGACCCTGAGCTTTCCAATTTAAGGAAGCTTGTGCAGGATGCCCCAGATAACTTATATCAGCACACACCCTTTCTCACACTAGCTATAGAGAAAGACATTCTATGTGCAAAAAGAGAGGAAGGCTTGGTTATAGCTATCCCTAGAGCTCGAGGTAAAGAATGGATGCATTGGGTTCATGGTGCAGGTCCTATGGGACACCCTAAAGCAGAAGAAATGCAGACTATCCTCAATAGGTTGGTATGGTGGCCAGAAATGAAACATGATATACAGGATCATGTTTCCTCCTGTGTAATCTGTGCTTCATTTGGGAGACAACCGAAAAAGAGAAGGGGACAGTTAATGAGAGCACCTCCCCGTGGCCCATTTGAGAGATTGCAAATAGATCATGTGGGCCCTCTCCCATTGACTGCTAGGAAGAATAGATTTTTACTGACTGTTGTTGATTCCTTTTCTCATTGGGTAGAAGCATTCCCTGTCCCAGATCAAACTGCTAGAACCACTGCAGAAGTCCTAACTATGCAATTTTTTACACGCTGGGGCATTCCTAAAACAATTGATTCTGATAATGGTCCTGCATTTGTTTCTCATGTGATCAAGGAATTGTTTGATTTTCTAGGCATAGAACAACAACTCCACATTCCGTACCATCCACAGGCAGCAGGGCAGGTAGAAAGGATGAATCAAACAATTAAGGCCCACCTCAGCCCTATGCTTAATCTGACCGGGAAAAATTGGGATCTGGTGCTCCCTTTAGTCCTTATGCGTATCAGAGCTAATGTCTGTAAATCCACAGGTTTTGCACCCTATGAAGCCTTAATGGGAAGGCCAATGCAACGGTGGGAAGGCCCCTCAAGGTTGGGAGTAAAGTGATGATTCTGAGACCTAGACCAAACCTCCCCTTTGGAACTGCAAAGTGGGAAGGACCGTACTTAGTTACTGATACCTTAGGCCCAAGCCTATACCAGATCCTAATGCCTGACAACCAGCAGTACTGGAAACACATCACCCAGTTAAAACCATATGGGTAATATGTGTTTTATCAGTCTTTGTTTTCAGATACCACCTGAAGACAGCACGGACAGCTGCTTTATGAAGACAGCACGGACAGCTGCTTTCTGAACAGAAATCGCTTGAGGACGGTAACTATTTACTCCTGCTGTATAGTTGACATGTGTTTAATAGTTATGTAAATAAATAGTTAGTTATGTAAATAAGTAGTAAATTTTTTTTGTTATGGTGTTACATAGTATAAGTGGGGAGCATTAGTTTACTCCCTAGTAGAGTGAAACAAGTTTGCTTTTATTATGTCTCGGTTTGCTGTTGTTCTTGTATCTGCTCTCTTCTACTCAAGTCTCATTACAGGAACTATCATCCGAATATGCACGATTGGCTGGGCTAACTCCACAAGTGGGGTATATCGTTATCAAGAAATACCCCCACCGTTCCCGGAAGGAAAGGATCTGGTCATCCTGAGTTTCTGTTCCGTACAGGACAAGCCAGTGTTCTATTCATTAAACATCACTCAAGTACAGTGGGAGCCACCAGTTTCCACTTCTCTGGAAAGGACACAAGAATTGAGGGCACGCCCAGAACGTTACTTTCTAGGTCCTCCTGCTTTGATATTGTACAATATTTCCTGTCAGGACAGAGGTACCTGGAAAATAACTTATACATGGGTTTTGAGTGATCAACAGCACATCACTGAGACTTCATTCCTTTTGGATGTATCTTGTTTACCTACTACCCCTCATCCCACCCCTCCCACTACTTCTGCTCCTCCTGTACTCTACCTTTCTGATATCCACCCATTTCAGGAAGGACATCCCTTTCAGATTAAATATGATGCACCACACGATGTTTTATATGATGTGGAATACCATTTTCTTACTTGACATCTATTTCCCAAATTGTTTCTAGTTACTCACAAATATCCAAATTGCTCTCAGTTTGTGGCCAACCACATACAAATGCTCAATACTTGGTTTGATATGCAGTCAGTAACACCCAGAGCTAAGCAATTTTGACACAAGCGTGAATTAATTGATACAATTTTAGGTGGCACAGGGACTGCACTGGGTGCCCTTAATGTAATTGATATAGAGGTGCTCCGTAATAAAATGGGATCCACTGCTCAGCATGCTGCTGATGGTTTTACCTCACAACATATTATTAATGAAGCTTCCTCTAAACTGTCCAATGTAGTTGTAGATACCTTTGCTCTTATATCTCCCATTATAGAACAGAAAATTGTTACCTTAGCACATGCAGAATATAGATTGGGAAAGAATATTTCCTGGGCTCTTGCCTGTGATCAAGTACAGATCGAGCTTATTACTATACTAAAGGAAATTCTGATCACTGCTAAGTTAGGACACTGGCCACCATCTCTCATCCATATGGCTAGTACCAAAATACCTGAATTTGCTATAGCTCACCTTGATTGGTGGACAGTTAGTGTTCCCATTTGTTCACCACAAGGCTGCTCTATCTGTACTTTGATCCCATGGTCAGGACAACACAGTTATTTATCCTGTTGTTAATATTGGGGTGCAGTTTGATAATATGCTTATGTATCCTGTGGACCATCTCACATGGGTACAGCCACTGGACGACACCTGGACTTCATTCAAGCCGATGGACCCCAGTTTGTGTGAGCAGACTACATTTCAGTTCAAGTGTCAACCTCACCAGTTTAAAGAGGCTGACACCTCCTGCTGGAACAATTCTTCCTCTTGCTCCCTGACTGTTAAGCTCTCATATCCCCTGACTACCTTGGAGCTGGACACTTTTGTTTTCATCTGTTCTTTCCCCAGAAAGTTTCTTTTTCGATTGCTCCCAGAATGCATGACATTCGCCTTCCCAAGAACACTTTGTTGTACAGTTCAAACTATTTACCAAACAATACCTGGTGCAGTCATACACCACTGGTCTCCCTCACCATTAATGGGACAACTTATTCCACACCGCTGGTTACCAATGACTCTATGGACATTCCAGACTTTATCTCATATGCTGTGCATCCATTACCACTTGGCATGGGAGAAGAGACACTACATAAACTGCTCAACTTTACAGAACTCCATGCCTATATTGATCACCTTAAAACAACATCCACTGAAGTGAATCACACCATCGCCTATGAGAATGGACACATTCAACAAATTGTTGGACACTTGCTACAAGATGCTCATGTGTCTGTGTGGGAATTGTTATTTGGTTACTCACCTACTGCTGATCATGTCTTTAATGTTTTTATTCACCCTATTATTATTTTAACTGCTGTACAAATATTGCTATGCATTATTGTAATTTTCTTGTGCTGTAAGATGAAAAAAAATGTACATTTCCTTGCAGCGCATGTCATACAGAACAACAACATTTTAAGGTAGTTACACTGAACCTCTCCAGCATCCACCCCTACATCCAGGCTAACTTGGCCTGCTAATTTGGCTAATTCGGTATTTCCTATTACACTGAATACCAGAGTCAGCTGCAGTCTAGTATTGCTTCCTATCCTCACTCATAGCATCCTGGTACCGTTTGGTTTTAGCCTCCTTAAAAATTCCTGCAGACCTTATGCACTGTTCACTCTCTCTAAGACGGGTATGTAAGTGGCATATTGGGTTCCCCCCCCAGTAGTGGCTGCTCAACCTAAGACACGAGGTTTGGACTCATAAGGAGACCTGTTTATCTCTAGAACACTAGAGACAGTACTAGAGACAGTACTGTGCAGGACAGGGGACCTGCTAGACATAGCAAGGTATTTAATACAGGAGGTATTCGACGAGCTGCCTACTATCAGGTAATGGCAGCTGGGACAGGTACCACAGGTTTGCTTCCACCAATTCCAGGCACAAATAATAAATAAAAATAAAAAAGGTGTGGGAGATGTCAGCATACATTTCATGCAGCTATGGACTCTGTTTAATTCAGTCTAAACTCTGACCCCTGGGTGACGTCAGTCTCTAGGACCTGGCTGCAGCCCCTCCTTGCTAAATCAAGATGGGTAGACCTTAAAGGGAGTGGCCAAAGACAATAGCAGACCTCAAGGGGAACTGCTGGAGAGGCACTATAAAGGACAGACACACTTCCTGTCTCTCTCTCTCTCCCTCCTTCATCGGACAGGTTTGGACACTACCATGAGGCTCTGATACTCAACTCCCTTCACCCCTCCCCCTCTCTCTCTCTCTACCCACATGTTCTGGCCTACCATGCGGCCCTGACCCACAGGTTCTGGCCTCTATCTCTCTCACACTTCACACATGCACACACACAGATTCAGTGATGCACACTGAAACAGCTCTGTAACAATCACTATATACCTCTGTTCAATACCTATGTATTAAGCCTATTTTTACATAAAAACCTTTCTCCAAGCCACACCTGTTTGCTTGTCTTATTACAATACCCTCCTGCGTCTGTGACGTGAAATGAACCCAGGACCAAGCGGAGACTAGACCAGAGATTACATATTCAGAAGATTACAACCTGGAAAGTGGAACAACGAGTGAAGTTATCAAATTTGCAGATGACACAAAACTATTTATTTAAAGTTGTTAAAACCCAAGAGGATTGTGGAAAATTGCAAGAGGATCTTGATAAATTGGAAGACTGGGCATCAAAATGGCAGATGAAATTTAATGTGGACAAGTGCAAGGTTATGCACCTAGGGAAGAACAACCCAAACTATGGTTACACGATGCAAGGTTCCACATTAGGAACCACCACCCAGGAAAGCACAGTTACTTACCTGTAACAGGTGATCCCTGGGAACAGCAGGAATAAGTCTTCACATATGGGTATCGTCGGTACCGACGGAGCCTGCGCAGGAACGCTCCCCAGCGTCCAGTAAGAAAGCTTTTGGGAGCATCC
This sequence comes from Ichthyophis bannanicus, assembly GCA_033557465.1. Classification (NCBI taxonomy): domain Eukaryota; kingdom Metazoa; phylum Chordata; class Amphibia; order Gymnophiona; family Ichthyophiidae; genus Ichthyophis; species Ichthyophis bannanicus. The sequence goes on from CM066032.1 coordinate 345,751,575, forward strand.
CACAGCGCCTGCGCGCTGCCTTCCCGCCTTTCCCAACCGCCTCTCTCCAGTTTGAGTTTTAAAGCTGAGACAAAGAGAGAGAGAGGAAAGGAAAAAGATAGATAGAGAGATACAACTCCTAGGGGAGGTGGGTGGGTTGTGAAGACTTATTCCTGCTGTTCCCAGAGATCACCTGTTACAGATAAGTAACTGTGCTATCTCCAGGAACAAGCAGGAATGAGTCTTCACATATGGGGACTCCCTAGCTGCAGATGCCAGGGAGAGACCCCATGGTTGTGTGCCCTTGCAGAGGGCTCCATTTCCTCCCCATGGTTCTCTGGCATCCAACCAGGGTAGGTGGGTAGGAGTTGATTAGGAATGGAACAGGTGTCTGAGGACAGCCTGACCAAACGAGGCATCCCGGCGGGAGTCCTTGTCCAAACAGTAATAGGCTGTGAAGGTGTGAACCGAGGCCCAGGTGGCCGCTCGACAGATCTGGTCGATGGACACAGAGTTTAGATGAGCCATTGAGGCTGCCATGGCTCTCACATTGTGAGCTGTGACATGGCCCTCCAGAGAAATGTTCTTACTCTGGTAGGTGAAAGAAATACACTGAGCAATCCAGCTGGATAGTGTTCTCTTAGAGACTGGAAGTCCTAAATGAGAAAGATCAAAAGCAACAAAGAGTTGAGAAGACTTTCTATGTTGCTGTGTTCTTTGTAAGTAGAAAGCGAGAGCTCTCTTACAATCCAAGGTATGAAGATTCCTCTCTGGATTTGATGCATGAGGTCCTGGAAAAAAGACAGGTAAATATACCTCCTGGTTCAGATGAAAAGCCGAGACCACTTTAGGCATAAAGTGTGGATTGGTCCTGAGGACTACCTTATCTCATGATGGAACATTGTATAAGGTGGATTAGACACCAAAGCTTGCAGCTCACTGATGCGGCTTGCTGAGGTGATTGCAATGAGAAAACAACTTTCCAAGAAAGAAATTTCAAGGAGGTGGTGGCTAAAGGTTCAAAGGGTGGCTTCATAAGCTGGCCAAGAACCAGGTTTAAGTCCCATGCCACTGGAGGTGGTCGAATGGGAGGTTTAGTTAAAAAGCGGCCTCTCATGAATCTTGCTATAAGAGGGTGAGAGAAGATAGGTTGTCCATTGAGAGGCTTGAGGGACGCTGCAATAGCACTCAAATGGACTCTTACTGAATTTGTTTTTAGGCCTGCATGGGATAGATGCAGGAGATACTCTAGTAGAGAATTCAGAGGTATTGCAAGAGGGTTTAGACCCTTCTCTGAACACCAAATGGTGAATCTTTTCCATTTGAAAGCATAGGAACGTTGAGTAGAAGGCTTCCTAGAGGCATGAACAACATCTGACTTGAGAGAGATGAAAATCTTGAAGGTCCAGGCCGTCAGCAACCAAGCCCTGAGATGGAGTGACTGGGGGTTTGGGTGCCACAATGTTCCGTCTTCCTGGGACGGAGCTTGAGAGAGATGCAGAAGTAGAGGGTACCACAATTGGCGTGGCCAATGTGGTGCTATGAGGATCATGGTCCCTCGATCTCTCTGAAGCTTGAATAGTGTTTTGGGAATTAGGGGAATTGGTGGAAAGGCATAAAGGAAGTCTTGACCCCAGTGAAGAAGGAAGGCATCCTTGGCCTGACGTCCCTGATACGGAATTCTGGAACAGAATCGGGGAAGTTTGGCATTCCACGGACTTGCAAAGAGGTCTATGTCTGGTGTTCCCCAAATTCGAAAACTCCTGGCTACCTGGTCCATGTGGAGGGACCACTCGTGTGGGAGCAGAACTCGACTGAGTCTGTCTGCCCAAGAGTTTTGAATACCTGGAAGATATACTGCCAGAAGATGGATGTGATGCTCTCTGGCGAAGGCCCAGTTGCAAAGCTTCGTTGCAAAGCGACAGAGAGCCAGTCCCTCCCTGCTTGTTTACATAGAACACGGCTACTTGATTGTCCGTATGGATAAGGACTGTCCTGTAGCTGAGCAGGGAATGGAACACAGAGCTAAGAATATTGCTCCGAGTTCCAAGAGATTGATATGCAGAGAAGTCTCCTATGGAGACCAGATGCCCTGGGTGGAGAGATCTTGCAGATGAGCTCCCCAACCCTTTGGAGAAGCATCTGTTGTGAGAGTTGCTTGGAGTAACGGTTGCTGAAAAGGGGACCCCAGCAACAGGTTCTGAGAGGATTTCCACCACTGGAGAGTCAAAATAGACGACTGAAGTTTGCTATTTTGTTTGACAGGCAACCTGATGCCTGAGTCCATTGGGTGGACAAAGTCCATTGAGCTGCCCTCATGTGAAGGCGAGCATATGGAACCACATGCACGGTGGATGCCATGTGGCCTAATAGTTGTAACATCTCTCGAGCAGTTAATTGGGACTTTAACTGAATCTTGGAGGCTAACTGCACCAGACGTAGGCAACGGGCCTGAGGAAGATAGGCCCTTGCAGTTGTGGTATCCAGCAAGGCCCCTATGAACTCCAGAGACTGAGTAGGGGTGAGATTGGATTTTGGGATGTTTATTACTAGTCCCAAATACTGAAGGATACGCATTGTGCAGGTTAGACAAGTCTGGGCCTCTGACTGGGATGAGGCTTGAATGAGCCAGTCGTCCATATATGGGAATACGAATATTCCTAGAGTGCGGAGAAATGCAGCTACTACTGCCATGCATTTCGTGAATACCCTTGGTGCAGAGGCCAGACAGAAAGGAAGCACCCTGTATTGGTAGTGCTTTCCTTGAAAAAGGAACCGAAGGAACCTTGTGTGTAGGATGGACGACGACATGGGTGTATGCATCCTTGAGATCTAGAGAACAAAGCCAATCCTGACTCTGAAGGTATGGAAGCAGAGCCCCTAGAGAAATAATTTTGAATTTCTCCTTGAATAGAAACTTATTCAATTCTCTGAGATCTAAAATGGGTCTGTAGCCCCCTGTTTTCTTTGGGATAAGAAAATAAGGGGAGTAGAACCTTGAGCCTTGTTGAAGAAGAGGTACTTCTTCTATTGCCCCTTGGGCAAGAAGGGTAGCAATCTCCTGACCTAGAAGGTTGAGGAGAGATGTTGGAGAATTGAACTGTTTCACCATGCTGTGAGGAGGAAGGTTTAAAAAGTGAAGCTTGTACCCTTCCTTTATGATGGAGAGGGTCCATTGCTCTGCTGTGATTTGCTCCCATCTGGGAGCAAAGTAAGTCAACCTTCCTGGAATGGTGAGGGGCTCTGGGTTTCCCAGAGCTAGAAAGGCTAAGCTCTCTAGTTGCAAGTCAAAGGCCTTGAGGAGGCTGAGGCTGCTGGGCTGTGGTAGGCTTGGCAGCCTTTGACTTGGCCTGTTTAGGTGGTTGCTGACGTTTTGCAGCAAAACGACCTACAGAAGATGCCTGCCCATGAGCAGGATAATATCTTCCCTTTTTAGAAAAAGATGTCTTTTTGAACAATCTTTTCTTAACAGGGGCAGAGGTAGACTTTGAAAGTCGATCCAAAGCAGAGTTCTCAGCATCCGAGTGGCCTTTGCTTGCCAATCCCTACCAAACAGGTTTTCACCTGTACAAGGAAGGTTTCCCAACTCATCCTGGACCCAGAGTTCCAAATCAGAGGCTTGTATCCAAGCAATTCTGCATGCGCCTATGGCAATAGCCGTGGCTCTGCTTACACACTCAAAAGAGTCAAAGGCTGCACGGTTGAAGAATTTGGAAACATCTTGGGCATGTTTGAGCCAAGTGAGAAATTCCTGCCTTTTATCTTCTGAAATAAAAGGAGCTAAAGTCTGCAGATGATCTGTGACTTTTTAGAAACATCCCCATAGAGACTATAGGAGTTGATTCTGGCAGAAAGCATACTGGCCTGGAAAATCCTTTGGCCAAAACATCTAGAGTCCTACATTCACGTCCTGGAGGGTTAGATGAGTGTCTCTTTGCACTCTTTATTTTCTTCATAGCAGACTCAACCACAATAGAGTGGTGAGGAAGCAGAGTCTTATGAAAACCAGGACAGGGAGGGACAAGGTACATGGTGTCTAACCTGCGAGAATGAGGAGAGGTGGTGAGAGGAGTCTCCCACATGCCCAACATGAGATCATAGAGAATCTCATGAATAGGCAGGGTAGCTGCTTCCTTAGGAGCCTTAGGATATTGCAAAATATCTAATTGCTTGGCTCTAGGCTCTGACTCAGAGGCCACTAATGGAGAGGCCTCTAGCCACTTCCCTAATGAAGTCTTGAAAAGACAAATCCTCTGGAGGAGACATTCTTCATTTTGGAGAATCAGACTCCTGAGGAAGAAGCACCGGTGCATCGACAGAAACCTCCGACTCAGAGTCTTTGGAGGAATCGAAGTATCGCCTAACCGGATGCTCCTGTAAAACCCGATACGCATACCGAGTAGGATCGACATCGGGAGTAAGCGGTACTGGTTCGGTACCGATGGGCATCATAGGACAGGGTACCGTTGCAGCCGACACCGAAGCAGATGTCGATGCGATTGGTACCGGCACTGGGAACGGTGCCGATGCCGGAGTCAGTACCGGCAACGGAGATTGTTGCGGTACCGAAGGCGTCGAAGCCTGCATAAATGCCATAAGGGTGTGCTGTATGGACAGAATTTTATGATCCATCGACGTCAGAGTCTGGATGTCGGTACCAGTGGAGGCCACCGGTACCCCAGAACATGGCAACAGGTGATCGATCGAGGCCGCACCATCGATGTCAACCTGTGACCCCATAGGTAATGCTTTGGAAGCCGAAACTTCCGCTGGGGTAATTTTGCCGGAGCAGAGTCCTCGAGGGCAAGCCCGGAGGCATCTCGATGCTTGGAGGGAGATTTGCCCTTCGAGGACCGGCTAGATTTATGTTTGGTTACCTGAGATCCATGGGAGGAAGAAGCAGCCCTGGAAGATGTTGATGCCACCGAGGCTGCATCAGAGGGAAACAGGGTACTGAGCTTGGCTGCTCGGTTCTGCCGACCTCTTTTAGACAACATGGTGCAGGACACACAATCTGTGATGGAATGGTCAGGACTCAAACATTTTAGACACCAATCATGGGTGTCTGTGACAGAAATAGTACTGCCACATTTTGTGCACTTTTTAAACCCAGAAGCAGGCTTCTCCATGAGGAGAAAATATTTAGGCCTAAGGCCCAAACTGAAAATGCAGAGTTGAAGTTTTTTTTGTTTTTTTGTTTTTTTAAGAAAGAAAAGAAAAGACCGGTGGTCGAAGGCAGACGCTACACAGAAAAATAAAGAAAAAAATAAAGAACTTCTGCGGTGACAGGAACACGACCTGCTGGCTCTGCGGAAAAGAAGAACTGGAGAGAGGCGGTTGGGAAAGGCGGGAAGGCAGCGCACAGGCGCTGTGGGATGCTCCCAAAAGCTTTCTTACTGGACGCTGGGGAGCGTTCCCGCGCAGGCTCCGTCGGTACCGATGATACCCATATGTGAAGACTCATTCCTGCTTGTTCCTGGAGATAAAGATTTAGGGTCATTGTGGATACCATGTTAAAACCCTTGGCCCAGTGTGCAGCAGCGGCAAAGAGAGCAAATAGAATGCGAGGTATGATAAGGAAAGGAATGGAAAATAAAACAAAAGATATTATAATGCCTCTATATCGTTCCATGGTGAGACCGCACCTTGAATAGTGTGCGCAATTCTGGTCGCCGTATCTTAAAAAGGATATAGCGATTTTAGAAAAGGTTCAGAGAAGAGCCACCAAAATGGTAAAGGGGATGGAAGGATACTCCTATGAAGAAAGGTTAAAAAGGTTAGGGCTCTTTAACCTGGAAAAGAGACGGCTGAGGGGAGATATGATAGAAGTCTATAAATTAATGAACGGAGTGGAACGGGTAAACGTAGATCGCTTGTTTACGTTATCAGAATATAGAAAGACTAGGAGACATGCAATGAAGCTACAGGGTAAACTATTTAAGACTAATAAAAGAAAATATTTTTTCACTCAACGTGTAATCAAACTCTGGAATTTGTTACCGGAGGATGTAGTAAAGGCCGTTAGTGTAGCTGGGTTTAAAAAAAGGTTTGGACAAGTTCCTGGAGGAAAGGTCCATAAACCATTATTAAGAAGGGACCCAGGATATCAATGCTTGAACCAATACAAGCATTGTGGAACCTGTGTCCCTTGGGGAAACTGCTAGGTACATATGACCTAGATTGGCCACTGTTGGAAACAGAATACTGGGCTTGATGGACCTTGGTCTGATCCAGTATGGCATATCTCATGTTCTTAAACATGAAATGTACAACACTGGAGAAATAAAACTATAAAGTAATTTCCTCTTGCACTAAACAAAAACTCAAAGATGTTAGCAATACACACTTCCCAGTCTAGACATTCAAGTTAATAAATTCAAAATAAAAAGTATTTTTCTACCTACTGTTTGGGCATTATATTTCAATTGCATTACTCGTCACTTTCTTCTGGTTTCTTCGTGTCTTCTGCGAGCTATCCATTTGTCCTTTCTTCTCTTTTAGATGCTTTCCATTCTCTCTCTATGTATATCTGCTTTAACAAACTGTTTCCCTTTTGCTATTTCCCCTATGTCTTTCCTTATCCCTTTATCATCCACTCAAATTTCACCCTTCCATTCTCAATCCCCTCTTACTCTCCCAATACCCAGCCCATCGTAGACTTTTCTTCCACATAAAATATATTTTCCCCTCTCCATTCTCATTCCCCATCCCTTCTAGTCCTCCCCCAAAATCAGCTCCCTTATAGTTCTAGACCCACCCAGCATCTGCTCCCTTCTAGTCCCATTCTCCCATGCCCCCCATTAGCCCATTTCCAGTCCAAGCTCCTCCCCCATCAGCCCATTTGCAGTCCTAGCCCCCTCGTCAGCCCACTTCCAGTCCTATTCCAGCTCTTCATCAGCCCATTTCCAGTGCTAGCCCCCCCCCCCACCATAGCCCATTTCCAGTCCTAGTTCTCCCCCCCCCCACCATAGCCCATTTCCAGTCCTAGTTCTCACCCCCCCCCCCACCATAGCCCATTTCCAGTCCAGGTCCTCCCCCCATCACAGCTCATTTGCAGTCCTGTCCCCCCCATCACAGCCCATCCAGTCCTTGGGGCCCCCCCGACCAGCCCCACGGCTGACTGAGGGGCTTCAGGGGGAGCTGGGGAAGCCCACGCGAGTCCCGGCTCCCTTTGTACAACCACCAAAGTGAAGATCCTTTTCCCTCACGCTTGGCAGCTGTTTGTGTGAAGCCGCGAATGCTGGGAAAGGTTAGGGAGGGAGGGGACAATCCGACAGCAGCAGACGACCGAGGAGAGGCACCTCCAACCGCATCAACACACCAAAAGAATTCAACAAGGTACGCAAAGCACTATCACTGGCCGCCCCAGCAATTTGGAACGCTCTCCCAGAGGACCTACGATCAACAAAGGTAAATTAGTCTTACCTGCTAATTGTAGTTCCTTTAGGGACTCAAGTCTAGTCCCCACCTCTGGGTTTTGCTCCTCCTCCAGCAGCTTGGAGACTGATAAACATCATCCTTTTTTCTGATGTTACTGGTATATCCTGTGAGGATCCGCCTCTCTGCTCCAGTTATCTATTGACAAAGCAAACTCACCAGAGCAACAATTAAGTAGCACACAGAAACCATACTATAACCAACCCCAAATCTTAAGGGTCGTCTTTATTATTTTTTTTTTCATAAAAGACAACCTAGTTCCGCCACCAGTAATAGAACCTATAAGGCCTGCTCCTCCCATAAACTGAGGAGAGTGCCCTACTTTAACACCTTGTTCGCTATCCTGCTTAACTTCTTACCTGTGTAGTTCTGCTTCAGGCATAGCATCCACCAAGAACCAACCTGGGAGGGATCCGGGACTAGACTTGAGTCCCTAAAGGAACTACAATTAGCAGGTAAGACTAATTTACCTTCCCTTAGCGGTTCTCAAGTCTAGTCCCCACCTCTGGGTAAGTAACAGAGCAGTAAATCATTGGGAGGGACCCGCTAGCCCCGCCTGAAGCACTGCAGAGCCAAAACACGCATCCCCGTGTTGCTGAACATCCTGACGGTAATGCTTGATGAAAGGGCCTAATGACGACCAAGTCGCTGCCTTGCAGATCTCTACCGCCGTCACCTTACCAACTTCTTCCCAATTAGCTGCTTGCGCTCTAGTAGAATGAGCCCTCAAGCCCTCGGGAACTGGCTTCCCCTTCAAGACATAGGCGGAAGCTATGGCCTCTTTAATCCACCTGGCAATGGAAGCTCGGGATGCTGACTCTCCCTTTCGTGAACCCCCAAACAATACAAACAGCCTATACGTTCTGCAGAATCCCTCCATCCTCCGCAGATACTTCAAGGCCCTACGGATATCCAAAACATGGGCCTTATCGGCGGAAGCCGACAACCTCTGATCTCTGAACACCGGCAAAGCTACCTCCTGATTCAAGTGAAACGGCGAAACCACCTTGGGTAAAAACGAAGGAACAGGTCTCAACACCACCTTGGCGTCATGGAAAGACAGAAATGGCTTCTTACAAGACAAAGCCTGCAACTCCGAAATTCGCCTAGCTGAGCAAATAGCCACCAGGAACACGACCTTGAGCGTGAGATCCTTCAAGGACACCTGCGACAGATGTTCAAATGGCTCCCGACCTAGCGCCTCCAGCACCAAGGGAAGGCTCCATCTCGGTACTACTTGTCTACACAGAGGCCTAAGCAGACCTACCGCTCTCAAGAATCTCTTAACATCCGGGTGCGACCCAACCGCCATACCTGCCACCTTACCCCTCTTTCACCATACCTGCCACCTTTCCGCAGGACGCCGCCACCAAACCTTTCTCCACACCATTTTGCAGGAAAGCCAACAGTTGCGGGACAGTTGCCCTCAACAGCTGCAACTGCTGCTCCAAACACCAATGCTCAAAGACACGCCAAACCCTAATGTATGCCAATGAAGTAGACCGCTTCCGCGCTCTCAAAACGTGTCAACCGCCGCCGAATAGCCCTTCTTGGCTAGCCGTGCCCTCTCAATAGCCAGGCCTTAAGTGAGAACTGATCCACGAACGGCATGCGTAGAGGCCCCTGCGTCAACAGATCCCCCCGCAGAGGCAGCTTTCATGGCTCCGCTACGAGTAGACGCAGATCTGCGTACCAGGGTCTCCTGGGCCAATCTGGAGCAATCAGTATCACTTTGCCCTAATGACCCTGTACCACCTTTCCTATCAGCACCCAAGGCGGAAACACGTAAAGCAGCTGCTGCTCCGGCCATGCCTGAATGAGCGCATCCAGGCCCTCGGACCTCTTTTCTCTCCTTCTGCTGTAAAAGACTGGCTTTTGCCTACTGAAACGTTGCCATTAGGTCCATCACAGGCGACCCCCATCGCCTCACCAACATCTCAAACACGTCCTGTTGTAGAACCCATTCCCCTGGGTCCACCTTGACCCTGCTCAGGAAATCTGCTTCCACATTGTCCACCCCGGCTACATGTGCCGCCGATATCGCTGGCAGATGCTCTTCGGCCCACTCGAATAACCGCTCTGCTTCGGCCTCCAGATGGACGCTGTTTGTGCCGCCCTGTTGGTTGATGTAGGCCACTGCTGTCGTTGTCAGAAAACACTCGAACTGCCTGCCCGCTCAGCTGTTGCTGAAACTCCTGCAGCGTGAGAGTCACCGCTCTCAACTCTAATCTGTTGATCGACCAACTCCTTTCTTGTTCGCTCCAGTGGCCTTGTGCGAAGCTTCCCTGAAAATGAGCTCCCCATATCCTGACAGACTGGCATCTGTCTTAAGGAGTACCCAAGAAGGCGCCTCCAGGACCTCGGGGCACAACCACCAGAACAGGGCCTGCCGCGCCTCCTCTGGACACGGAAGCACCTGTGACAGGGAATCGTTTGCGACCATCATCTGAGCAGAGCCCGCTGCAGCGGCCTCATGTGAGCCCTCGCCCACGGTACCACCTCCAATGTTGCTGCCATTGTCCCCAGCAACTGTAGATAGTGCCATGCCGTAGGCTGCTGTCTGTCCAGAAACCGCCGGACCAAGGCTCGCAGCCTGATCGCCCGCTGACGTGGCAGAAAAATCCGTCCCGCCTCCGTATCGAAACGGGCCCCCAGATATTCCAGATGCTGCGACTGAGTCAACTGGCTCTTTGACACATTGACTACCCAACCGAGACTCTGCAGAAACTCCACTACTGTCACCGCCTCGCTCTCCGCTCACGACTTCGCTCGGATCAACCAATTGTCCAAGTACGGGTGAACTAAGACGCTCTCCTTTTGCAACGCTGCAGCCACCACCACCACCACTTTGATAAAAGTTCGTGGAGCAGTGGCCAGCCTGAAAGGCAATGCCCGGAACTGCAAAACGGAGAAACTTCTGATGCTCCTCCTGGATCGGGATGTGCAGGTATGCTTCCGAAAGGTCTAACGCCATAAGAAACTCGCCCTTTCTTACTGCAACAATCACAGATCTCAACGTTTCCATATGAAAATGGGACACGCGTAGACACCGAGTCACCCTTTTGAGATCCAGGATAGGCCGAAATGTTCCTCGCTTTTTGGGAAGTATGAAGTAAATGGAGTAACGACAGCAGTATTGGTCTAAAGGAACCGGCACAATGGCGTTCAAATCCAGAAGCCTCTGAACCATTTCCCGCACCGCCGCAGCCTTGTCCGGCGCTTTGCAAGGCGACTGCACGAACGAGTCCCGTACCGGCCTTAGCAGCTCCAACTAATACCCTTCTCGAATCACCTCTAACACCCACTGATCCGTTATCTGGACCCAGGCAGCGTAAAAATCCCGTAACCGAACTCCGACGGGCACCACCCCCATCTGGGCCCTCCGCATCTCATTGTGACTTTCGCAGGTTTGTAGAGGAAGAAGAGGCCGCAAACCCTCTTCCTGCTCCCCGAAAGGGACGAAACCCCTGCGTCCGCATGGGAAAACGACCTCTGCGCCTGACTGAACCTCGGAAAACGGAACAGACGAAACTCTGCTGCCCCTGGGCCGCAGGCGTCGACTGCCCCTGTATTGGCTTATCCTCTGGCAGTCTACCTCCTTTGGACTCACCCAAATCCTTATCTTTTCGAAGTCTTCACCAAATAGCAAGCGCCCTCGGAAAGGAAGCTTACTGAGCCTGGCTTTGGACGACCCATCCGCCGCCCAATTGCGCAGCCAGAGGTACTGGCGGGCCGCTATCACCGACGCCATGCTCTTAGAGAGGCCCCGAATGAGGTCATAATGTATATCAGCCAGATAAGCAGACCCCGACTCCAATCTAGCAGATTCCCCCATGGAATTTTCTCCATGCTCTCCTTGAATGCGTTGCGACCAACGCAGGCATGCTCGTGCCACCCATGCCCCACAGATCGCTGCGTGTATGGAAAGTGCATTCACCTCAAACACTTGTTTTAACAAAGTATCCAACTTTGTCCTGAGAATCCTTGAGAGCCATACTCCCCTCCACGGGGATGGTAGTCCTCTTTGTCACTGCCAAAATGGCAGCATTCACCTTGGGAGCCTTGAACAACTCCCTATCCTGCTCCACCAGTGGATACAGGCAGCCCATAATCTGAGAACCTTTCAGACTCGCCTCCGGCGTATCCCATTCTTCCTGGATCATCTCCCGAATGACTATGAGCCGGAAAGGCTCTTTGATTTCTGCGAAACACCTGCAGCAAAGGATCCTCCAACGTCTCATCCTCCACAGGCCCGGGCGCTGTCATATTCAAAGCCTTCAGCATCTCTATGAGTGCCGACAATTCCTCCCTCTGGAAGAACCGGACCACTCTAGCCTGGTCATCCTTTTCGGCGATCTCGCCTTCCTCCAGCTCACTCAATATCCAGATCCGGGTCGCCTTCATCTGAGGGAACCTCCTCCGAGATCAGACGGTTCCTTCACCTCCACCTCTGGTTTGGACCTCTTTCCTCCACTGCCCCCCGCTCTGGAGCTCAGAGGAATACCCGGGCGCTTGTCCGCCCTCTTATCTCCGCTAGCACTGGGTGCGGGCTCCTTGCGCAGAGCCCCCAGGGCCTGCTGCAGAAAAACCTCGAATTGCTGAGATAGAAGCGCCGCATACCCCTCCGGCAAGGCTGCCAGCGAGGGACCCGGATCCGGTGCGGAGGAGGTACCCGCTACTGGCTCCGGACTCAGGAAAGTCTCAGCAACCGACTCGCACTCTGTGGCTGAAGACTGAGGCAGAGCTCCCCCCCCTCCATGGGACTCTCCATTGTGCTTGCTTCCTGCACACAGCTCTGGCAAACACCCGCTTCGGATAGCATGCCCTTTCTAGAGCCGCATACCAAGCACAGGGACTTGCTGGGCATCACACTAGCACTGACTATTAAACCCCCCCCCCCCCAAGTACCCGCAAACTCAGCACACCAAACTGCCGTGGCTCCCCCGAGCCAAAAAAGGGTGCTCGAAGCACAAACCGAAGCTTCCCGCTCTAAAAAGAAAAGCTGCAAAGGCCCTGAACGCCTGACCGCGTTCCCTCTCTCTGCCGCCACGCGGTCAGGCTCTGCACGGTTTCGCGCCTAAAATGCTCCTGGCTGAGCACACGCTGAGACCTGGAGCCCGCTTACCTCTCTCGCCGGCTCCGGCCTGCGCGCTCTGCACTTTGCCGCCTCCACGCTCCACCGACTAGCTGTTGCCAGCGTCGGGAGTCCAGCGGAGTAGAAGAGGGACGGAACTGCAACCCTCCGTTAGTCTGCCAGACAGGGTAGGCTCTTTGAAGCGGTTTGCAGGCAAAACCTCTGCATCCACTATCTGTCGGCACCACAGTGAGACCTCCTGCACTCTGAGGCCCAGATGTCTGTCTGCAGGCTCCCCTGCTGCTGCTAAGCAGGTAAAGGAGGGAGGAGAGGGGGGGGGGGGAAGGAGAGGGGGGGGAAGGAACGAGCAGGCCTAACAGCTTCTTAAAGGAACAAACCTGCAGAACACCTAAACTCACCAATTTCCCTAAAAATTAAAGTAACAGTTTTAAATTTGATTTTGGGTTTTATGATTTAATTATCACTACTTAATTGCTCCTCCAGTGAACCAGGAGCCCTGGTCCACTGTACCTCCAGCTGCTTGGAGACAGGCAACTGGAGCAGAGAGGCGGATCCTCACAGGATATACCAGTGACATCAGAAAAAAGGATGTTTATCAGTCTCCAAGCTGCTGGAGGAGGAGCAAAACCCAGAGGTGGGGACTAGTCTTGAGAACTGCTAAGGAACAATCAAGGACTTTCGAAAACAGCTGAAGACGAACTTATTCATTCATCAAACACTACGGCGACATCACATAAGCTGCCCGCCAGACAGTACTACAGCATAACCCACCTCCCTGGACTCCTATGTACATAGTATTGTATAATAGTGCACAATATAAATAGCCCACTAAGAATCGACACCCGACGCATTTGCAGTCTCACTGCATGCATACACAAGACAGTATTTGTTCAATTGTTTGCTGTGTAGATCGCCTTGATTAAAGGATAAGGCAGCATAGAAATCCATTTAAATAAAACAAACATTATCGCACAATGGACGGGCTGGCCCTGTGTGCTTCCCATCTCCTGGTCTGAGGCTTCCCCACACTTAAGGTGTACTTTACATTCATGCTTAAACGATATCCCGTTGGTGAGGTTGTTAGCAGTTCCTCTGTCTCTCTATACCAGTGATTCTCAACCTTTTTTGCACTGTGACCCCTTTTACCATTGGTCTACTTCTGATGACCCCCAAATGATAAAATCAAATGCGTCTCTTCCTTTACCGTTAACACATTGTCGCTGTAATCATTTGTTGAATTAATATATTATAGGCCTTTGCATTATGTTTTTTTTTTAATTTACTTATTTAAACCACAATAACTAATCCCAACAAGTAATATTTGATTTCAAATTATGATTTTGTAGTCAAATCACTAATATGAAATAAAATTATTTTTTCTACCTTTGTCTGACCAATTTATTCTCTGATCATGCTGGTCCCGATCTGAGGCTTCTGTTTTCCCGTCTTCTCTTAGCTCTCTTTCTGTGGTCTATGGTCCATCTGCCATTTCTTATCTTTTCTTCACTTCTTTCCATCAGCCTATTTCCAGTCCCAGTAACCTCCCCAGTATCAGCCTCTTTCCAGTCCTCACTCCCAGTACCTTCCAATGTCAACTTGCATTCCCATGACTGCCACTGGTGTCCAGTCCATTCCCTTCCAGTCCTCCTCCTTCCCCACTGACCAGTCCCTTCTAGTACAAATACCATGACAGCCCCTCAGATCCACTCCCTTCCAGTTCCATTCTCCCATCCCCTCGTATCAGCCCATTTGTAGCCTTAGTCCCCAGTTTTCTTCCAGGGCCAGCAGCTCTATCCTCCCCTCCCCACAATCAGCCCATTCCCAGTCAAAGCCTCCCAATCAGCTCACTTCTAGTGCTAATCCCCCCTCAACCCCATTACCAGTGCTAGCCTCCCCTAATCAGCCCAATACCAGTCCTAACCCATATCAGCTCATTTCCAGTCATAGCACCCACCCCCATCAGCTCATTTCCAATGCTAGCCTCCCATCAGTCCATTACCAGTCCTAGCCTCCCCTAATCAGCTCATTTCCAGTGCTAGTCCCCCCTCAACCCCATTACCAGTGCTAGGCTCCCCTAATCAGCCCATTACCAGTCCTAACCTCACCGATCAGCTCATTTCCAATACTAACCCCCCCATCTGCCCATTACCAGTCCCAACCTCCCCCCCTTGATCAGTCCATTCCCAGCCTTCTCTAATCAACCCGTTACCAGTCCTAGCCCCCCCCCCCATCTGCCCTTTACCAGTGCTAGCTCCCCCATCAGCTCATTATCATCCTAACCCACACTGTCTCTCGCCTCTGTCCAGCATTTATCCCCTGTTTGTCCCCTTTGTCCATGTCAGCCGTGTTGCAGGTTCCCTGCCCCCTCATCCCCTCCCCATGTCTGCCTCCCTTCTAATGTAGCCGTGACTCCCTGCTTCTTAGAGAACTGCAGCTGTGCCTGTAAAATCGTTAGAGCCTCCCCGTCTCTCGACGGGCTCCGTGCAGCATTGTCCCACCTCCAAAGGAAGTGGTAAAGAACTTCTTTGGAGGCGGGACAATGCTGCACGGAGCCCGTCGAGAGACGGGGAGGCTCCGCAACAGTTCTCCAGGCCCAGCCGCGGTTCCCTAAGAGGTAGGGAGCCGTGGCGGCAGCAACTTGTGTGTGTTTTTAAATTGTTTATTTTTTTTAAAACTTGGCGGAGACGAGGCAACCCACGCTAAATCCTGTGACGACCCCCATGGGGGTCGCGACCCACAGATTGAGAACCGCTGTTCTATACTGTTACTCTGTGACTTAAGTTAATCATTTTGTGAGTGGGAGTCCTTGGGAATTTAATTAGTATTAAATGTTATTTCATGACTTAGGCTGAAAAGTCCTATGATCTCAGTTTTGAGAACTTCTCTCCCCTTTATCTCCCATTAGATCCCACAAAGGACTTGACTTGACTCAAGCATGTCTCTCACCTTTACTGAATTGCAGAATTCTAACTAACCATCTCAATTTCTAACAACTTATTTAACTTGTTTCTTAATGGAGTATTGGACTAACAGACTTGTCTTCATATCCTCCAAAGCCTTCGTCCTAGTTCAGGTAACCCCCCCCCCCCAAAAAAAAAACCCAAACACAAAACACAACACACATGCACCTTTTGGGGGGGGGGGGGGGAGTCACCCAAAGAATTTTTTTTTTCCTTCCAGAGGACATGCACCCAATTGAACTATTATCTCAACTCAGGAATCTACAAACACAGAACTGAAAAACCACCAGAAGCAATTGAGGGAGCGGGTGGGGAAGGGGGGAGTTAAGTGCTCCTTGCATATAAAGCCCCACATTTAAAAATTAAAAAAAATAAATAAAATTCTGATTCTAACCATAGTCAGCTTGGCTGCAATGGTTCATTATGTTATTAGTGTCAAATTCTCAAGGTGCAAATCAAAGATTCTTAAATCTTGTGCCCCTTAATTGCAAAGAAACTATGTACAAAATTAGACTCTGTCATTTGGATGACAATCTGGAGAGATGCCAATGCAAGTAGCCCATGTAGCAAAGTATCAGCACTATCTAGCTGCCATCTCTACTTGACCTATTCACTTTTCCTCCAGTACATACATTGTATGTCTGAAGGTCTGACTCTAGAGTAAGAGTAAAATGATTAGTGGTCTTCATTATAAAGCATATGAAGACAGACTGAAGGATATGTACACCTTAGAGCAGGAGTGGGCAAACTACAGCCCGCGGGCCGTATACAGCCCGGCGGACCTTTTAATCCGGCCCCTCCCAACATTCATAAGCCTGTATGGACGGCATGGTAGTGGCTGGGCCGGCCAGCAGCTAGTGGGGGGGCGGGGCTGTGGGCGGAGTACAGATTGAGCCATACGTGCAGGCAGGGAGTTGACGTCACATCAGATGACGTCAACTGCCTTTCCGCGCGCCTGCTAGTGAGGAGCGATCCATGCGACGCCCGGCAGTCATTTTGTGATGCAGCTAGAAGAGAAGAAAGTGCTAGCCAACATAACAAGCAGCCTATGGGCAAATGCGTCTTATAGGGTGAAAAATATGGTAATCTCCTGAGGCCTTCTGACTAGTGTCCGTGATGGTATCTGCTTCTTCTTCAATTGCACGCTATTATTTGCATTTGCTTATTTTAATTTTTATTATTCTTCTGTTGTGTTTAGTAATTTCTGTTTTAACTCCTATTTTTATTTATAGATCTTTATTGCAGAATCCCAAAATTTATATTAATTCACACATACATACCGTCCATCTACTCTTGGTCCAGCCCCCGGGTCCAATATATGAACCCATTGCGGCCCTCGAGTCAAAATGTTTGCCCACCCCTGCCTTAGAGGAGAGGCAGGATAGAGGCGATATGATTGAGATGTTTAAATACCTCCGTGGCATAAATGTTCAGGGAGAGAGCCTCTTTCAATTGAAAGCAAGTTCTGCTACGAGGGGACATGGGATGAGGGTGAAGGGAGATAGATTCAGGAGTAATATGCGGAAATATTTCTTTACGGACAGAGTAGTGGATCCGTGGAATAGTCTCCCAGTGGAGGTGGTAGAGATGAGGACAGTAACCGAATTCAAAAAAAGCATGGGACAAACACAGAGGATCTCTAAAGGTAAAAAGGGGACTGTTGTAGTTATGGAAGGACAGACCAGATAGGCCATGTGGTCTGTCGTCATATTTCTATGTTTCTATATTTCTATATTAAGTACTTAAAAGTTAAAAAACAAACCATTGAAATTCAGAGGCTCAGCTTTGTAATATTTCTGCCAGTCCTGGGCATAGCTAATGAGGTCTAGGTACCAAGGTGCTGCCAGGATAGTTGTGAACCCAGCTGCTGTTACGTTATGTAGTTCTTCATTAGAGTTTTCTCCCTTCCACACTTCAACTATTGTGTCTGGTTTAATCTGGAAAGATTACAATACAAATACAATTCAAATGAAAATTACTTTTTGCAACAGGGAAGACAAAAAACTGTCACTGTTTTATTAAAAAAAAGCAAAGCCACTCACCACCTTAATTTATGAACATTAAAACCATTTGTATTTTGCGAGAGGATATGATCATTGGGCATAGGAACCATGAAGGGCAACTTAGGTACATACTTCAGAGTGAAAAACTGGACCCTCACTTTGCATGTCCTAGAAAGCACAGTTACTTACCTGTAACAGGTGATCTCTGGGAACAGCAGGAATTAGTCTTCACATATGGGTACGTCAGTACCGACGGAGCCTGCACGGGAATGCTCCCCAGCATCCAATCAGAAAGCTTTTGGGAGCATCCCTCGCGCCTGCGCGGTGACTTCCCGCCTTTCCCACTGCCTCTCTTCAGTTGAGTTTCATAGCTGAGAGAGAAAGGAGAGACAGAGGAAAGGAAAAAGATAGATACAACTCCTAGGGGAGGTGGGTGGGTTGTGAAGACTAATTCCTGCTGTTCCCAGAGATCACCTGTTACAGGTAAGTAACTGTGCTATCTCCAGGAACAAGCAGGAATGAGTCTTCACATATGGGGACTCCCTAGCTGTGGGTGCCAGGGGAGAATCCCTAAAATGCGAATCCCTGGACAGGACGGCATTTTGCAAACCTGGATCCCCTGAGGGATGGGGGGTAGGAGTTGAATAGAGAAGAGCTGCAAGGAACAGCAAATCTAAAGACTGCAGGAGAGATGAGTCTTTAGAATGTATGTCAAGTATCATTAACATATTTAATGAACCAGTACAACATAGGACTTACCTACTGGATTGTAGGAAGTAGAATTGTGATGGAGTGTACTGTAGATGCAGTAGCGGAATCTTCAAGGTAACTTCACAGCAGTGAGGATGAAGTTCCAAATCTGGAATGGGCAGGTGACCCAGGTGTCATCTGGGGCAGGTGAAGAACGGCAGGTCTTCAATGGAAAGCTTTATGGGAAAAGCTGAGAACTCTTTTAGGTACAGAGTTATTATCATGGAGGACTAAAAGAAGAAGACTGACCGATCTGGAGAATTATCCCAGTCCGGAAGGGAAGAGAGGGTATGGAAAAATCCTATTCCCAAGGAAAACAGAAGTGTACTCATAGATACTGAAGATGTACACTGTCTTTCCTAGCTGGTAAGAGATAGGAAGACATAGAAGTTTGACACTTCATAGATAGGGAGATCTATAACAAAAATAGAAGCTGTTGACGTCACAGACGTCACAGCAGTAATTGTGTGTATAACCGCTCCGTTACTGAGCCGTATGAGAATAGGCAAGATGACTGTCTGGACCCTTAAGAAGGTAAAAGCTTTATAGCACAGACAGTTAGGGAGGTAGTAGGTAAAGCACAGTTACTTACCTGTAACAGGTGATCTCTGGGAACAGCAGGAATTAGTCATCACATATGGGTACGTCGGTACCGACGGAGCCCGCGCGGGAAAGCTCCCCAGCTTTTCAGATTAAAAGCTTTTGGGGCCTCCCACTGCACATGCGCGCTGCCTTCCCGCCTTCCTGACCAGCTCTCGTCAGTTTGAGTTTAAAGCTGAGACAATAGAGAGAGAGGACAGGAAGATAGATAGAGATACAACTCCTAGGGGAGGTGGGTGGGTTGTGATGACTAATTCCTGCTGTTCCCAGAGATCACCTGTTACAGGTAAGTAACTGTGCTATCTCCAGGAACAAGCAGGAATAAGTCATCACATATGGGGACTCCCTAGCTAAGATGCCTGGGAGATCCCCCTCCAAGGGTAAACCATCTTCGCATGGATCTCAGGCATCCATCCAGGGAAGGTGGGCAGGAGTTGTTTAAGTATGGAACAGGTGTTTGAGGACAGCCTGACCAAACAAGGCATCCCGGCGGGAGTCCTTGTCCAAGCAGTAATGGGCTGTGAAGGTATGAACCGAGGCCCAAGTGGCTGCTCGACAGATCTGATCTATGGACACAGAGTGAAGATGAGCCATAGAAGTGGCCATGGCTCTCACATTGTGAGCTGTGACATGGCCCTCCAGAGAAATGTTCTTACTCTGGTAAGCAAAAGAAATACACTGAGCGATCCAATTGGAAAGTGTACGCTTGGTGACTGGAAGTCCCAAATGAGAAGGATCAAAAGCCACGAAAAGTTGGGAAGACTTTCGATGTGGTTGAGTCCTGTTGAGGTAAAAGGCAAGAGCTCTTTTACAATCCAGAGTATGAAGGTTCCTCTCTGCACTGGATGGATGAGGAGCCGGGAAAAAGACAGGTAGATATACCTCTTGATTAAGATGAAAAGGCGAGACCACTTTGGGCATAAAGTGGGGATTCGTCCTAAGGACCACCTTATCATGATGAAACCTAGTATAAGGTGGATGAGCCACTAAAGCCTGCAGTTCACTGATGCGGCGAGCCGAAGTGACTGCAATAAGAAAAACAACCTTCCAGGAAAGAAATTTGAAGGAGGTAGAGTCCAAAGGCTCAAAAGGTGGCTTCATAAGCTGACCTAGAACTAGGTTCAAATCCCATGCTACCGGAGGAGGTCGGATGGGAGGTTTAGTTAGAGTCAGGCCTCTCATGAAACGTGCAACAAGAGGTTGTCCATTTATAGGTTTTAAGGATGCTGCAATAGCACTCAAATGGACCCTTACTGAATTCGTCTTAAGGCCTGCATTTGAAAGATGCAGGAGATAGTCCAAGAGGGAATTCAAAGGAAGTGCTAGAGGGTCAAGACCCTGCTGAGCACACCAAATGGAAAAACGTTTCCATTTGAAAGCATAAGAACGCCTCGTGGAAGGTTTCCTAGAGGCATGAAGGTTATCTGTCACAGGTTGAGAAAGATTAAAGTCTTGAAGACTTAGGCCTTCAGTAACCAAGCTCTGAGATGTAGGGATTTGGGGTTTGGGTGCCACAAAGTCCCCTCCTCCTGAGACAGAAGGTCTGGCGCAGCTCCCAGGTCCAGGGAGGATCCCTGGGAGAGATGCAGAAGTAGAGGGAACCACACCTGGCGTGGCCAGCGGGGAGCTATGAGGATCATAGTCCCGTGATCCCTCTGGAGCTTGAACAGAGTCTTGGATATTAGAGGAATGGGTGGAAAGGCATAGAGGAATTCCTGACCCCAATGCAGGAGGAAGGCATCGTGGGCCTGAGCTCCCTGACACTGAGTTCTGGAACAGAACCGGGGAAGTTTGGCATTCCACGGACTTGCAAAGAGGTCTATGTCCGGGGTCCCCCATTCCTGAAAGATTCTGCGTATCTGGTCCATATGTAGGGACCATTCGTGTGGAAGCAGAACTCGACTGAGTCTGTCTGCACGAGAGTTTTGAACTCCTGGAAGATACACTGCAAGAAGGTGAATTTGATGCTCTCTGGCGAAGGCCCATATTCTGAGAGCTTCGTTGCAAAGCGACAGAGAGCCTGTCCCTCCTTGTTTGTTTATACAGAACATGGCTACCTGATTGTCTGTCTGAACTAGGACAGTCAGGTTGACAAGGAGGGTATAGAAGACCTTGAGGGCAAGGTAAATTGCTCGCAGTTCCAGGAGGTTGATATGAAGGGTGGCCTCCTGTGGAGACCAAGTGCCCTGAGTGGAGAGGTTCTGAAGATGAGCTCCCCACCCTGTTTGGGAGGCATCTGTTGTGAGGGTTGCTTGGAGCAACAAAGGTTGGAAGGGGGCCCCCAACAACAGATTCTTGGTGGATGTCCACCATTGGAGGGACCAAAATAGACGGCTTGAGGTGAGTATGTGGTCGGAGAGCGCTCCAGATGCTTGAGTCCACTGGGTGGCCAAGGTCCATTGAGCTGCTCTCATATGCAGACGAGCGTAGGGCACCACATGTACCGTGGAGGCCATGTGGCCCAGAAGTCGCAGCATTTCCCGGGCTGTCAAATGACTGCTGGACTGAGCTTGGGAGGCCAAACTCAGCAGGCGTTGGGCCCTGACCTGAGGCAGGTAGGCCCTTGCAGTGATGGTGTCTAACTGGGCCCCTATGAACTCGAGAGACTGAGTAGGGATTAGTTGAGACTTGGGAAGGTTTACTACCAGTCCTAGATACTGCAGAAGACGCCTTGTGCGGTCCAGGGAAATTTGGGCCTGGGACTGAGAGGGAGCTCGGATGAGCCAGTCGTCCAGGTATGGGAATATGAAAATTCCCAGGCCTCTTAGAAAGGCAGCTACGACTGCCATGCGTTTGGTGAACACTCTTGGAGCAGAGGCTAGACCAAAGGGGAGTACTCTGTACTGGAAATGTTTTCCCTGAAACAGAAATCGAAGGTATTTTCTGTGGGATGGGTGGATGAGTATGTGTGTATACGCATCCTTTAGGTCTAGAGAACAAAGCCAATCCTGACTCTGAAGGTATGGAAGGAGAATGCCCAGAGAAAGCATTTTGAATTTCTCCTTGAAAAGAAATTTGTTCAATTCTCTCAGATCCAGAATTGGTCTGAAGCCCTCTGTCTTCTTTGGTATTAGAAAATAAGGGGAGTAGAATCCCGTCCCCTGTTGAAGAAGAGGGACCTCCTCTATTGCCCCCTGGGCAAGGAGGGAGGAGACTTCCTGACCCAAGAGGGCCAGGAGAGATGGGGGAGAATTGAACTGCCTCACCATAGTATAAGGAGGAAGGTCGGAAAAATGGAGTTTGTAACCCTCTCTGATGATAGAGAGGGTCCATTGCTCTGATGTAATTTGCTCCCATCTGGGAGCAAAGTGAGCTAACCTTCCGGGTATGGTGAGGGGCTCTGGTTGTGCTAGAGCCAGAAAAGTTAAGTTCTCTAGGGGCAAGTCAAAACCCCTGAGGGGGTGGAGCCTGCTGAGGCGTAGCAGACGCCGCAGGCTTTGACCTTGCCTGTTTAGGTTGCTGACGTTTAGCAGCAAAACGAGGCTGAGAGGATTGTTGGCCAGTATTTGTGGAAAATCTGGACTTCTTGTAATAAGGCCTCTTAAAAGACTTCTTCTTGGCAGGAGTGGAGGTAGACTTAGAAAGTCTATCTAAGGTGGCATTTTCTGCGTCCATTTGAGTGGCCTTAATTTGCCACTCCTCACCAAATAAGTTCTCACCTGTACAGGGCAGATTTCGTAAGCCATCTAGGACCCAAGGTTCTAGATCAGAAGCCTGGAGCCAAGCAAGACGTCGGGCTGCTATAGCAATGCCCGAAGCCCTACCAGCACCCTCAAAGGAATCAAAAGCTGCCCTGTTGGAGAACTTTGAAATATCCAAAAGGTGTTTCACTAAGGAAATGAACTGCTCCCTCTTATCCTCAGGGATAAAGGGGGCAAAATGCCAAACTTTTAGAGCGATTTCACTGAGAAACATGCCCATGTAAAGACTATAGGAATTAATCCTGGCTATAAGCATAGTAGCCTGGAAAATTTTCCTGCCAAAAGAGTCTAGAGTCTTACATTCTCGCCCTGGAGGAGTAGAAGAGTGCCTTTTGGTACTCTTTATCTTCTTCATTGCAGACTTCACCACAATAGAATGGTGAGGCAACTGAGTTTTTTGGAAACCAGGAGAAGGGGGGACACGGTACATGGTGTCCAACCTGCGAGAAGGAGACAATGTTAGAGGAGCCTCCCATAAGTCCATCAAGTGTTCTTGAAGGATTTCATGGATAGGCAGGGTAACTGCCTCTTTAGGAGACTTAGAGTATCCTAAAATATCCAGTTTCTTTGATCTGGGTTCCTTTTCAGAGGATGAAGCAATAGAAAGACCTTTAATCATTTCTATGATGAAGTCCTGAAAGGACAAATCCTCTGGTGGAGACATTCTCCTTTTAGGAGAAGAAGGCTCCTCAGGAAGATCAAGGGAGAACTCATCAGAATCATCAGAGGAGTTAAAATCCTCTGAGGAAGCAGAGTATCCTCTATGTGCTTCCAACGCACGATACGCATACCGTTCGGTATCGACATCGGGCGTACCGGGTATGGGATCGGTACCGGGCAAAAGCCCGGATCCGGCATGCGGAACCGATCTGCGTTTGGAAGACGATGGCCTCGGTTCCGGTATGGAAGCCATTACCGGAACCGGACCCGGTACCGCTGGCTGCGGTACCGAGGGCGTAGCAGCATTAATAAAAGCCAGAATGGCCTGCTGCATGACTTGGACAGTATTACCCATAGACGCCACTGCTGCCTGGATGTCGGTACCGGTATGGGCCGGTACCCCAGAGCAGTACAACAGGTGATCTGTCGAGGCCGCGCCATCGATGTCAGCCTGTGACCCCATGATTGCTTTGGAGGCCGGAGCCTCCCGCCGGGGTTTTTTGGCCTGGGCAGAATCCTCGAACTCAGAATTGAGAGCCTCTCGATCTTTAGAAAGAGATTTGCTTTTAGAGGATTTGCCCACTGGAGTTTTGGTTACCTGAGATCCATCCGGAGAGGAAGACCTGGATGACTGTGATGCTTCTGAAGGAAACAGCACATGGAACTTGTTGGCCCGGTTCTGCAATCCACGTTTCGACATCTGGGAGCAGGATGGGCAGTCCGGTATGGAATGGTCAGGTCCTAAACATTTAAGACACCATTCATGGGTGTCTGTAAGAGGAATGACAGCACTGCACTTGGTACACTTTTTAAAACCAGGAACTGGCTTCTCCATGAGGAGAATTTGTGTAGGCCTGAAGGCCTAACAAAATACCAAGCTGTGCTGAAGAAAAGAAAAAAATATTTTTTTTTTTTCAAAGAAAGAAAGAGAGACCGGCAGTACCGGTTTCAGAATGGGGAAGGCAGGTACGCGGTCTAAAGAAAACAATAAAATTAACAATTTCTTCAGCGGTGACAGGAACACGACCTGCTGGCTCCGCGGAAAAAAAGAAACTGACGAGAGCTGGTCAGGAAGGCGGGAAGGCAGCGTGCATGTGCAGTGGGAGGCCCCAAAAGCTTTTAATCTGAAAAGCTGGGGAGCTTTCCCGCGCGGGCTCCGTCGGTACCGACGTACCCATATGTGATGACTTATTCCTGCTTGTTCCTGGAGATTGCCTAGCGTCCTATGGACATTTCCCAATGGGTACATAGATATATCTATGTATAAATATATCTTATATATATGATACATACATACCTATATATATGTGTAGATGTGTAATATCTGAGATATAGATAGATATAGATGGGCATGGCTTATGCCCACACAGATTATAAAAATATGTATGTTATAAGTCTGAGGATATATGCCTGCAACGAAGCCCCACAAAGCATTCACATGGGGAATGTGAAGGGAAAAGATTCATCTAATAAGGGGGTAAAAACCACCTGAAGATATATAGAGAATCTATTTCCGTGGTGCAGGCCAGTATGGTTGCGTGAAAAACAGAGGATAATAGCAGTCTGGTAAGAGCATGTCAGGAGTACTGGAGGACTCTGACATGTCCAAAGGACAAGGAATCGCATGGACTAAGATACCTGGATGACCCAGTTAAGGGACTCAGAGGTATCATGTATAGTAAACGAGTATGTGTTGTCCAAGTGGAGTAGAAAAGATACCAAGCTAAGGAAAAAGGGTAAATTCCTGCCAGATTGGGAACTCCATGGACATTCACGCAGAAAAAGCTCGTCTTCTGTATCCCAATAGGAGACAAGAGGGTAGAAAGAACCTACATAGCCATGGAATGACTATATAAGCTTTTTCTATTATATGGAAAAACCCTCAGAGACAAAGTAGAAAGCTTCTCTGAAGATTGCAGAGAGCATTGTGCAGGAAAATTATGAGATAACTGACAGCAGTCAGAAGTGCTGCCACATCCTAGGTAAGGATATGGCTAGAAGAAAGATAACCTGCAGTGGAGTAGTATTATGCAAGATAATGAAAGAAGCTTGCAAGAAACTTTAAAGTAAGTATTGGAACTTCTGTATGTGCAGCAACTGAAGAGAAAAGGGGATCCCCCTGTATAAAAACAGGGAGAAAAACAGACAAAGGGAGCGGGGATATTTCCGTCCCTGTCTGATGAGTTGTTCAGAGCATGCATTGAAGGATAGTAGAAAATCTACACTGGAAAGAAGAGAATTGTTTCAGTATGGTACCAACTCGAGCAGGGGAAACCCTGGAATATAGGGGTTTGGAAGGTGACATACCATAGGGTAAGTCAGCTAAAGGAAAAAATGTCCATGTGGGGACAGAACTATCATGGGATAATTGTAATCTCCTTTTATGATAAAAAGAAAGGGAGAAGTCTGTAACCCACGGACTTAACATACTGAAAAGAAAAAAAAAAAACAGTGTAGAGTTTGAAGAATAACTTCTGGTACAAAGAAGTTTATTTATTTATTTATTTATTTAGACAGTTTTGTATACCGCCTTATCCTTCAATCAAAGCGGTCACAACACAATTGGGGGATACATTTAACACGCGGGGATATGAGACACATTCACTAATACTTACAGGGAACATGGGCAATGGAGGGTTAAGTGGCTTGCCCAAGACCACAAGGAGCATCTGTGGGACTAGAAACCCCAGTCCTTCCGGCCCAAGGTTGCTGTCCTCTAGTGGGATTTGAACCCCCGACCTTCCGGCCTGAAGTACCGTGCCCCAACCACTAGGCTACTCCTCCTCCATTCTAGAAGTTAACTGTAGAATTGCAACATACAGGAACCTATGGTTTCTGGCTAAAATTAGCCTGGTTAGTCTGGAGACTTCAGACTAGGATGAGATGTCCCTTGCTTGGGTACATCTGGAGGATGGGCAGGAGAAGGGTGAAACTTTCTTTTCTTAGGGAAAGAAGGTTTGGTAGGACATTTTACGTCCTGGGGAAAAAGGCGGCTTAGGACGGTTTCCAGAACTAGGAAAGTCAGTGGAGCAATGAGCAACCTGACGTAAAGCCTCTTTATTGAAAAGATTTTCTCCAGTACAAGGAGAATTACCCAGTGTATGTTGTGCCCATCTGCTCAAGTCTGAAGCTTGCAGCCAGGCTGTACGACGTGCTCCAATGGCAATAGCAGAGGATCTGCTGACAGACTCAAAAGAGTCTAGAGAAGCACGAGAAAGGAACCAAGAGATATTCCTGCTATGATTAAGAAGCAAGGAATAGTCAGAGGCCTTAGGTTCTGACAAAAAAGGAGACAAAAGAGAATTTCTCTGTGACCTCCTGAAGTGTCAGACTCATATAGAAAATATATGAAATAATTCTTGAAGCCAGCATAGAAGTTTGGAAGGTTTGACGTCCAAAGGCATCAAGTGCTTTAGATGCACGACCTGGCGGATAAGAAGAATGCTTCTTCTTACTTCTTACCTTTCTCAATGCTGATTCCACTACCATGGAATGATGTGGAAGTTGGTTTTTCTGAAACCCTGGAGAAGGAGGTACCTGATACTGAATGTCCATGGCTGTAGAAGGCAAGGGAACCCTCAAAGGTGATTCCCATATCCTCAGAAGAAGATCCTGTAAAGAATGATGTAAAGGAAGCATTATATTTCCCTTTTCTACAGGATCTTGGTCAAGAGAAAAACCAGGAATAGGAATGGCAAGAAAGGTTGCCATGTCAAGAAGAAACTCCTGAAAAGGATTTCCAATAGGAACTAATCCTGGGCAAGCTGAGGTTGAAGGAGCAGCTTGAGCACCAGAAGAAATACTGGACTGGTGCAGAAAAAGAATCCTGCTCGATGGACAGTGATCCTGAGAGTTCTGATTTGAAGCAGTTAGTACTGCATCATGAGTGCCTGGTATCGATTCCAAACTAGGCATAGAAAGGATCGATGGCACCGATGGAACTGCAGGAATCGACCCTGACACTGGTATCGGTATCGGGGACAATAATGTCATCGAAGCAGTATTCGTGAGCTGCTGAAGCGGTACCGAGGTAAGCCAAGAGCCTCGACGAATAGCCTCAGTACTGCGAAGCCGGAAACTATATGGATCGGTTCCGAAGTGCGTCAGTATCAAGTCATCTAGACTTGATATCGATTCCAAACTTGGCATCGAAGTGAGCGAGTCTATCGATACATGTCTAGAAAGTACCGACGTTGTTTGTGGTATCAGTGATGCCGATACAGGAAGGTTAATTGGAGTCGCATCGATCGGTAGCGAGAACGTCCGAAAACGATGCCCGGTGAAGGGAGGAACTCGACACCGGCGCCGATGTGAGGGTATCAGTACCGCTCGAAGCCGATACCAACCCCGAACATGGCGAAGATACAGGACAGTCAATCTGGGTCGTATCGATCGGCCCTGAATGCACCGAGGACACCAGATGACGATTCCTGGTGAAGAGTGGAACACTCGACACCGATGCCGGGGTATCGGTACCGCTCGAAGCCGGTACCAACCCCGAGCATGGCTGGGATATAGGAAAGTCGATTTGAGTCGTATCGCTCGGACCCGAAGGTAGCGAGGATGCTCGATGACGATCCCTGGTGAAGAGTGCAGCACTCGACACCGATGCTGATGCCGGGTTATCGGTACCGCTCGAAGCGGATGCCACCCCCTGGCACGGCTCAGGTATGTTCTGTGAGGGGTGAGCCCCAGGAACAACCTGAAACCCCGTAAATGCTTTGGAGCCCGAAGACTCCCGCCGAGGTTTTATTGCCAATGAGGCCTTGAGGGTAAGGCCGGAACCGTCACCATGCTGGGCATGAGACTTACCCTTCAAGAATTGGCTAGTCTTAAGACTGTTTGTGGGTTACCTGATCCTGGAGAGAAGAATAAACCGGTGTCCTCACCTCAGGAGGAAAAACGGCATCGAGGGAAACTCGAAAAAGGGAAGGTCCTCTCCCAATAAAATAGCCTGAGGTATCAGGGGAAAAAGGGTCAGGACCCAAACAGGTTAGACACCAAGCATTGGAGTCTAAAAAGAAAACTTATTTTCCACAGTGAAGGCACTTCTTAGGAGAAGGCGGCTCCATGTTGGAAAAGGCCTGGTAGGCCCAAAAAAGTTAAACTAAAAACTGAGGAGAATATTTCTCTAAGTTTGAAAAAGAAAATAAAGCACCGGCGGTACCGGTATCGGCGGGAAAAACAGCCGCGACCACAAGAAAATAAGAAATAAGGATTTTTAAAGAAAAAAGTTTCTGCGGTGACAGGAGGACGAAAAACGAAAACTGAAGAGAGGCAGTGGGAAAGGCAGGAAGTCACCACGCAGGCGCGAGGGATGCTCCCAAAAGCTTTCTGATTGGATGCTGGGGCGCATTCCCGTGCAGGCTCCGTCGGTACCGACGTACCCATATGTGAAGACTCATTCCTGCTTGTTCCTGGAGATACTTTGTAGTACTGTGGATCTTCAAGCTACATTTGACATCTCACAAGAAATCAGTCCATTTTAAAACCCAAGTGACCCTACTATGCAAAAGTTTGTTTGCTTTTTATCTGTCCTGGTCATCTGTATCCCCTTAAATGCTACCAAGAGACAAAACACGGTTGTATTATTACCACTTCAAAGGAGACTTATTCACCTTTCATGCTAAAAGGTTTTGGTAAACACATTGCTTAAAATGCATCAATTAAAATATACTGACAAATGAAGCATGACATGTTAATGTATTAAGAAGCGTTATATCTAATCAGCAAAGCATGCATGTATCCATTCTAGGAAACTGTTTAATTCATGAAAAAAAAAAAAATCCCTCCCACCCACCACATGTAGCTCATCCTACCTTGAGTCCGTTGTCAAAGACTTCTTGCCAGACCATGTATCCTTTGTTGAAAGTCGAAATAATATCCAAGATGCTATGGAGGGTGGGAAAAAAAAACCCACCACAGAGGCAGTAAATAGGAGGAATTGATAAGATCTAGAGGCCAACATATGAAACTGCAAACTTGCAGGAAAACAGCGAATAGCATGTATAATCACATTTGTAAGATGTTTGCATGCCTTTTCTGCCTTTTCCTCTGTGCGATTGCATTTGCAAAGTCATTCATACAACTTATGTAAAAATCACTGTGCTGAGGAATCATGCAAACCAGCTCAATTTTGACACAGCAAAATAACCTGCAGAAAAATCAGTGTGACAATTTTATGTTAAAAACAAAAAAAAAAAGTTACACCTCAAGGATATATAGACAAGTTATTTTGCAATATCTTTATTCCAACTTGATATCCTGCTCTTAAACAGCTCCCAGAGACTACACACAACTAAGCTTTCAGATTTCACAATTGCCTATTTAATATAACTTAACTGTTTGATATTTTTTAGGAATATTCTGACTGCCTACATTTCTTGCATAGCCTTTAACTCAGATATCTGAAAGTGCCATCAGTTCATATAAAGTCTACTGGCCAGGGACACTTGCAACCATGGGGTGGGTGGGAACATTGCCTATATAGTCATCATATACATAGACATCTGTTTTAATTAGGTTACACCCACCTTTTCTCCTAGGACCGCTAAATCAGCATGTCATGTATTCAATGCAATAACTGTGGGGCTTTCATTCTGAGAAGAATCATTTGGAACCTAAGAGCTTGCCCTATATGCCTCAAGTTAGCTGCTACACATAAAGAACTGACTCTACTAAGGGAAGAATTAGCTGCAATTAAACACACCTTTTCTAGGGTACAAAATGAACAAAATCCATCACCGTGCCCACAAAGAATCAAACAGCCCAGGAACAAATGGTTCACAGTGGACTCTGGTAGGCTGCAGCCTGCAACACAGATATACCCTCTCCATCAAGAGATATCCCTGCATAATGTCTTCTCTTAGAAAATGAGTGCCCAATTAGTGAAAATTGGAGTGCCCTTAAATTAGAAGGTTTAATGGCCAATCTACTGATAATGCACCAAATAAAGAAAACCCCACAAAATGGAAAACTATTACTACTTGGAAACTCCATCGTTGGAGTGATTAACTTGAGAATACAGCTCAAAAGAGAATATGGTCAAATGTCTCCCCGGCTCTTCAGCCAGCAGGAATGCAAACCAAATTGTTAGCATAGTTAATGCAGAAAGTGAGCACTCCAAAATTGATGTCATCCACTTGGGTAAAATGACCTGGCTAGAAACAGTGCCTCTCCAGTTCAAAGGGACTTCCAGACTCTAGGAGCAAAACTCAAGCCCATTGTTAACACTATAGCATTCTCAGAAGTCCTACCTGTTTGTGGTAAGGGGGCAGAAAGGCTGCATCGCATAAACAACTTTAATACACGACTCAAAACCTGGTGCAAAGATTTAGATACATAGGTGACTGGGGAAACTGATAGATCAACAAGAGACTACACTGTGCTGATAGACTACATATCTCTGTCGCAGGAAAAAGGATCTTAAGTGAAAAATTCAGGTAGTATGTAGACACATTTAAACTAGGGAAAGGGGGCAATGGATGAAGGATAAGTTCAGGAAGTCACTCCCAAAAAAAGCATAACATTGGAAACAGCCACACATTTAAACCACACAATAGCAAGTGGGAAGAGGTGTGTAGAACAAAATCCATGCAAAATACAGGCAAACCAGTCAACAAATGCTGGAAAGCAATGAGCACAAATGCTTGAAGCCTAGCCAAAGTTCCTGACTTGGAAGCCCTAATGGTGGAAATGGAATTGGACATTGTGGCCATTACAGAAACATGGTTTAATGAGTTGCATAAATGTGATATAGCCATAGCTTACTTAAGACAACTCTAGGCACAGCACCCACAAAATCGACCCTCAAGAATACACAAACTACCTAATGAGCAAGAACACCGAGCAAGCCCCGGATAGCAATCAGGCAATATACAGCCAAAATAGGCCCGAGACCCATCAAGCCTGGAAAATTTTTTTTACCAACAGTGCAGCACATAGACATTGTGAACGTCTTGAACACAACCACGTCCCCATCAGACCTATGCCCAGTGGAATGGATCAAAGATTCCAACAAACTATCCCAGCACATCCACAAAATCGCAATTGAGTCCCTGCAACAAGGACATATGCCACAGGAACTTAAACAAGCCATGATACGACCCGTCATCAAGGGCGCAAGGTTGAGCCCTACAAAGCCAAAATCAAACTGCCCCATATCCAGCCTACCCTTCATATCAAAGGTTATTGAAAAACTAGCACAGAGGCAACTACAGAACTACATTGACCTGCAAGCCCTGTTAGACCCTCAGCAGCATGGCTTCAAACCACAGCACAACACTACTCACATCCCTTTTTGACAATCTGCTAAAGGGACTAGACAATATAAAAAAAAATGATTTTTGCTAGTATTCTTAGACATCTCAGCAGCATGCGACACAGTCTCCCACACAATAATGCTAAACCGGACAGATCGGATTATGCAACAATACAATAAAATGGTTCACATCTTATTTAAGCAGAACGCAGCAGGTCAAATGTGCCCAAAGAAAATCTCCAGTTCCTTATCAACCCAAGAATTACCACAAGGATCAGCACTCTCATCCATTCTTATTCAACATCTACATCCAACCGATCTGTGGCATTATCAAACGCCATGTGTTACAGTATCACATCTGCACAGACATTATGGTGTATGCCCCCCCAGACACACTAATACCGGATACGGCCCCCATGACCCGATGCCTCAAAGATATGAACTGGCTCACAGATAACCACCTGAAAGTCAACTTTGACAAAAACTGACGCAATGATCATAACCAGGAATCCCAATTTTAACCCACCTCCAGCCATCAGCATCCTCAACCGATTACCAATAAAGGACAAGGTGAAATACTCAGGTGTCACCCTGGACAGTAAGTTAAATCTTCAATCACATATAAGCAAAACCGCTGCAAAGGCATACCAACGAATGAAGCTCATCCGGAGACTCAAACCAATCCTCAGCCAGGACCATTTCCACACTGTATGCCAGGCAGTCATCACCCCAATACTGGACTACGGAAACTCCTTATTTCAAGGACTGCCTAAGCAGGCTACCCATCCACTCCAGCTAGTACAGAACACTGCAGCCTGAATCATAATCGGCACAGTCAAGCACGATCACATTACACCTATACTTCGGCAACTACACTGGCTGCCAATGCCTGCACAGGCAAGATACAAAACAACCGTAAACATATTCAAGATCATACACCTCTGCACAGCAGATGTCTTCCACACAGTTTGATAAATAGGGACACAATCAACCGACTCAGATGAACCAACAGCAGCAATAGACTTTGCATACCCGCTGGATACCATAAAACAAAACAAGTGACCTCCAACAGAGCCATATCCCTCTCAGCACTGGCCCTCTGGTATTCCCTTCCGGATGAACTGCGGGTGATAAATGACCTCAAAGACTTCCGCAAATCCCTTAAAACCTTTTTATTCATGGAATTTTATAACCAAACATCCCGAAGACTCCTTACACAAGCCTGAATGTACGATAACACCATCCATGTCGTGTCGTCCCCTGTTTAATGTTGTCCGAACCTGTGTAAACAACCACTTTGATTGAAAGAGAAAGTGGTATACAAATCTGGATAAATAAATTTATTTAGAAGAGATCGAGAGGGTAGAAAAGGATGAGTAGCAGCCCTATAGGTCAAAAGCGATATTAAAGCTGCTGAAATGCAGGAGACGTGGGGAAAAGCAGCAGCGCTGTGGATTGCGTTGGAAAGAGATGGCGGCATTGTCATCCATACTGGTGCTGTCTACAGGCCTCCAACTCAAACCGAAGAAATGGATAGCGAATTGATTACTGATATTCCAAAGATAGCCATGAAGGGGGAAGTGATCATATTGGGTGACTAATCTACCTGATGTGGATTGGAGTATTCCTTCTGCAAATCTGGAAAAGTAGTAAAAAATTGTGGAGGCCTTCCAAGATTCATTACTTAGACAAATGGTGATGGAACCGACCAGGTAAAGCTTGATGCTGGATTTAGTGCTCACCAACGGAGACAGCGTGTCAAATATCCAAGTGGTTGTCCATGTGAGCAGCAGCAGTCATAGCGTGGTGTGGTTTGAGATAAAAGCCAAGGTGGAGTCCAAATCACAGCAAGCTCAAAGTCCTAGACTTAACAAAAAACAAAACACTGACTTTAGTAAAATGGCCAAGTGCCTTAAGGAGGAGTTGGAAGGGTGGGAGGGGATAAGGGAAGTGGAATTGCAAAGGGCTAAACTAAAGGAGGCAATAAAAAGGGGCAGATACATATGTAAGGAAAGTAAATAAAAACAAGAAGAGAAAATTGATTTGGTTCTCCAAAGAAGTGGCTGCACAGATCAAGGCAAAAAACAGCTTTCACAAAATTCAGAAGCTTGCTAACAGAGGAATACAGAAAAGAATACAGGATCAAACTAAAAGACAAAGACATAAGGATAGCAAAATCAAAGGCAGAAGAAAAGATGACTAAAGATGTGAAGTGTGGTGACAAACCTTTTCAGGTATATTCAGGAGAGGAGGAAAATCAGAGGTGGAATTGCAGGACTCAAAAGTGCTGGGAACGGATTTGTGGAAAGTGACACTAAAAAGGCAAAAATGCCAAACACACACTTCTCCTGTTTTAACTTTAGAAAATCCTGGAGAAGGACCACCTGTGACTGACAAATATACAAATGGGAATGGAGTAGATACCACACCATTCACAGATGTGTTTGAACAGCTTGCGAAACAAAGTGGACAAGGCCATGGGACCAGATGGGATACATCCCAGGATACTGAAAGAGCTGATATTCTTGCCGGGCTGTTAAAGGATGTTTAATAGATCCTTTGAGACAGGAGAAGTTCCTCGGGACTGGAGAAGAGCTGATGTGGTACCTCTTCACAAAAGCAGTAATAGGGAAGAAGTGTCAAACTACAGACCAGTAAGCCTTACCTCGGTGGGGGGAAAAGTAATTGAGGTGCTCCTGAAAGAGCAAATAGTGGACTCTCAAAACCAACAGTTTGCATGATCTGAGGCGACATGGTTTTACCAAAGCATGATCATGCCAAATAAATCCGAGTTCTTTGACTGAGTGACCAGAGAACTAGATTAAGGGCATGCAATGGATGTGATCTACCCAGATTTCAGCAAAACCTTTGATACTGTTCCTCATAGGAGGCTTATCAAACTCAATAGCTTGGGGATGGATCCCAAGGTGGTATACCGGATCAGAAATTGGTTGACTGATAGATGATAGAAGCTAATGATAAACTGAAATCACTATGATGAAAGGAAGGTGATTAGCAGTGTGTCCCAGGGTTCGGTCCTGGGATCAGTACTGTTAAATGTATTTGTGAGTAATACTGCTGAAGGACTGAATGGAAGAGTGTCTTTTTGCAGATGAGAAAAATTTGCAACAGAGTGGACTCCCCTGAGGGAGTGCATAACATGAGGAAAGATCTACAAAAGCTGGAAGAATAAATCTTAACTACCAAGCATTAGACCAATGTGAAGATATGCACTGTCATGCACTTGGGAAGCAGAAATTCAATGGAATTGTACGTAATAGGGGGCAAGAGGTTGGTGTGCATAGACCAGGAAAAGGATCTGAGTGATTGAGGATCTCACAGTTGGAACACAGTGTGACAAGGCGGTGGCAAAAGCCAGAAGGATGCTGGGTTGCATACAGGAGGAATTACCAGCAGAAAGGAAGCGGTATTAATGCCACTATACAAGTCACTGGTGAGGCCTCACTTTGAATACTGTGTTCAGTTTTGGAGACCATATCTTGCAAAGATGACCAAAATGATTTGGAGCCTGCGTCAGAAAAACGTATGAGAAGAGACTTGAAGACCTAAATATGGACACTCTGGAGGAGAGGAGGGACAGGAAAGATATGATTCAGACCTTTAAATACTTAAAGGGTATTAATGAACAAACAAACCTCTTCCAACGACAGGGAAGCTGTAAAACTAGAGGGCATAACATGAAGCTGCAAGGGATTAAACTGAAAGGCAATGTCAGGAAATACCTTTTCACTGAGAGGGTGGTGGATGCTTGGAATGCCCTCTCGATGGAAGTGGTGGGGGAAAATTCAGTGACAGAATTCAAAATGGCATGGGACAGACACAGTGGATCCCTTTATAGCAACAGGATAAAATTGAAACATACATAACTAACTATCTTATATCTCAACAAATAGAGATGACCTACAGAGAGCGATGGGTATACCCCTAAACAAAAGTCATGGGGAGGGGTGACCTGCACAGAGCAGAGGTGCACCTACACTCGTCGCCTTGTTAGGTAGATTAGATGGACTATACTGGTCTTTATCTGCCGTCATATACTATATGTTAAACAAATCAGACCCTGTAACCATTTGCTTATTATATTAATGACTGCATATCATGAGAAAGACTTCAAATTAAATGGCTGCTCTTGCAGCCACCCCAGACAGATACCAAACTTAATATTAATAAAGTAAATCATGGAAGGCAAGAATTATATGTTATTCAAGTGAAATGATTTTATACATAATCTATTTTATCAAACCCCTCAGCCTTCCTTTAACAAGCAGATCCTCTAAATTCTGAATGGGCACTTTCTAGAGTAAACTGGGGCTTCTGAAAAATGTCCTGCGGATTCCAGAGCCAGTCAGGTTCACATATCTACAATAAATATGCAAGTGAAAACTGTCTACATTGGACACTCAGCATATGTAAATGTGTCTCATGAATATTCACTGTGGCTATGTTCAAAAAGCATCTGGCTCTGGGGTCCCTAGGCCAGGATAGGGAAACCCTAGTCAATCCCAATACTGGTTTTGACTTTGTAGCAGTGACTCAAATACCTCTGTCTGCTCCCCTCCTGTGACAGCTAGTGCTCTGCTTTTGTGGTGAGAGCAGGGGAGGGAAAGAAGCTAGAGAAAATGCTCTTGCAAAAAGCAAGCCTTTGTATGTTGAATACACACAAGTCACAAATCAGGAAGAGCATCTTATCTGGACCCTGGGGTCCCTGCTGCTCTACACAATTAAAGCTTACTGCTTTTGTTATCTGCTAAAAAGAAGTAAAGGAGGACATGTCTTGGATGGAGCACTAGCAGGTTTATAAAGGAAGAATAAAAAATTCCAAAGTGATAGTTAGTACTCAAGCTGAAACTCAAATTTGATCCACTTTCTTGTAATATGTATAATGATGTACTGCAGGATAAGAGAATGTGCCCATGGTAGCTGCAAAGTCTGCCCCCGCAGCACCAACACTGACTGACTTCAGTGTAAAGCCTGTCAATATTGGTTCCAAAAACTGTCAAGAACCCAGGATGCAGGTGTTAGAAAGCATTACCTCAAAGTCTAGGTCTGAAGATCTCATGGGCAGCTTTAACAGGACTGAAGGCACAACAGTAGAAGACTAGAATTTTCACTCTGAAGATAAAGCAGTTACTTACCTGTAACAGGTGATCTCTGGGAACAGCAGGAATAAGTCTTCACATATGGGTACGTCGGTACCGATGGAGCCTGCGCGGGAACGCTCCCCAGAGTCCAATCAGAAAGCCTTTGGGAGCATCCCTCAGCGCCTGCGTGCTGCCTTCCCAACTGTCTCTCCTCAGTTGAGTTTCATAGCTGAGAAAGAGAGAGAAAGAGGAAAGGAAAGAGAGAAATACAACTCCTAGGGGAGGTGGGTGGGTTGTGAAGACTTATTCCTGCTGTTCCCAGAGATCACCTGTTACAGGTAAGTAACTGTGTTATCTCCAGGAACAAGCAGGAATGAGTCTTCACATATGGGGACTCCCAAGCTAAGATGCCTGGAGCCCTAACATGTTGAAGATTGAAAACATGCTACACCTCATATGGCCAGGCATCCTGAGGATGGAGGGCAGGAGTTGAAAAGAGAGGAGCTGCAGAAAAAACAGCTAACCTAAGAAAGGACTACCCACAAGGAGTCCTTGTATGTATGATCATTATCAAAATATATATTGGAATGAACAATCACCATAATATTGAAATGAACAATGACCATATGACGCTCACCTACTGGAATGCAGGAAGTAGAGAGGCTGATGGAGCCTACTGGGGATCCAGTAGAATAATGTTCAAGGTGACCTCACTGGAGTGAAGGTGGAGGTCAACATCTGGAATTGAGAGACGACCTCAGGATTCAATTGGGGTAGCACAAACACGGCAGGTCTTCAGTGGGAAGCTTCATGGAAAGCTGAAAACTTTTGGCTACAGAAGTATTCAGAGGTAGGAGCAAAAGAGGAAGACTGACCGATCTGGACAACAGACATAGTCCTTGAGGGAGGAAAGGGTATGAGAAGAACCCCATACTCCCAGAAAAAGACAGATGTTTGAGGAATTGAATCTGAAATCCACTGAAGATCCACCATGTCTTTCCTAACTGGTGAGAGGTAGGAAGACATTGGGGCATGGAGCTTCAGGGATACGTAAACCTAGGATACGGTAGGGCTGTCAGTACCACAGCAGTGGTTGTGTGCATAATATCTGACACATACTGTGGAACAGTATGAAGCTGTGCAAGTCCACTGTCAGAAACATATGGGAAGGTAAAAACCTTTATGAGTATAGACAGTCAGAGATGTAAGTTTGGAAATACGTATCTACCTATAATAAGTATTTGGGTATGTGTATATCGATGAGAGAGAGCTGGAGAGAGATCTCTCTCTCTAATGTGATCTAAAGGGCATAGCATATGCACACTTAGCTGACAGACAGATACATCTACAGAGATGTATATAGCTCTCTCTCTCTCTCTCTCTCTCTCTCTCTCTCTCTCTCTCTCTCTATATCTATATCTATATACTTGAATATATAGGTCTAAAGATAGATGTCTGCAAGTAAGCAGACAGAGCTATGCATATCAGGACATTCACATGGAGATGTGAAGGGAAAAGATTTATCTAAGAACAAGGAGGTGAAACCTACTTGAGAAGATATATAGAGAATCTATTCCCCCAGAAATGATGGTAAAGGAATGCTATCCAGTGAATAACCAGGATGGTTACGTGAAAAAACAGAGGATAATATCAGTCTGTAAACAGCAAGTCCAGAGTCCTGTGGAACTCCAGCATGGTAAAAGGACAGAAACGCATAGCATGAGATACCAGGTTGACCTACGTGAGGGACAAAGGAGGTATCAGGCGTTTACCAGATTAATATGTGCTGTCCTTGAAATATTAGGATACCATGAGGACAAGCTGCAATTAAAAAAAATATATATATTCCCTATAGGAATGGGATAAAACTCAGACTTTCACGTGGAGAAGGCTTATGTCCTTTTCCCTCTTTTTTTTTTTTTTTTTTTTTTAAAAAGAAGATAGTAGGGTGTGAAGAACCCTCAGAGTCATAGGGGATGACTAAGGAAGCCTTTTTCAACCATGATGGATAGCCATTAGAGAAACTCTATGCTCTCTAGCAAGGGCCCATAGTGGAAAGCTTCTCAATAGGATTGCAGAGAGCATTATGCAGGAGAACTGGGATGTAGAACTGGCTGATGGAGAAAACTGACAGCCACGTCCACTACGTTGCCAAACCCAGGGATTGGAGATGGCAAGTAGAAGATAGTGTAAGAAGCCTGTAGTGAGAAGGATTATCCAAGAAAGATGTAGAAAACTGTCTTGGAATCACTACTAAGGCCAGACAGAATTGGTGGAAGACAAGACTGGGACTTGTGGAAAAATACCAGTAGTCAATTACTGGAACTCCTGCATGGGCAGCTACTGAATAGGACAACAGAGAGAGTCGGTCTGTGTCAAACAGAGAGAACAGACTGAACAAAGAGCAAGCTGTCTCTGTCTGCAGAGCTGCCCAGATAAAGAAGGGAGTTTACTCAGGAGAAGAAACTCTACAGTGAGAAGACAGACAAGAAGTCTTTCAATGGTATGGTACCACTCTTACAGGGGAAAACCCTGCGAAGAGGGTAGAGATAAAAGCTGAAGAAGGAAAATATTCATGCTGGTACAGAGAAACTATCATGTGATAGTTGCTAAACCTCTCTTCTAGTCAGGAAGAGGTGGAAAACCCTGTAACTTATAGACATGAATATCCTGACAGTTCAGCATACTGAAGAGTAAATGGATTTCCTGAGAATAGGAATCCCTGAGCAGAGTTTTGAATGGAAAAACAGTGAAAAACTTCTGCTGAAAAGTTAACTGTAGTTATAAAAAGATTAATCAGAAACCTATGGTTACTGCGTTTAATCAGCCTGGCTAGAGTTTGGATCCTTCAGACCAGGGCAAGACTTCCCCTGCTTGGGAACATCCGAATGATGGGCAGAAGAGGAAAACCTCTTTCTTTTAGGGAAAGAAGGCTTGGTAGGGCATTTCCTACCTACTGAGGAAGGAGAGGGCTTAGGATGGCCCTCAGAAACAGGAAAGTCAGTGGAGCAATGAGCAACCTGACGTAAGGACTCCTTATTGAAGAGATTTTCTCCAGTACAAGGAGTATTACTCAGTCTTTGTTGTGCCCATCTACTCAAGTCTGATGCTTGAAGCCAGGCTTTACGACGTGCTCCTATGGCTATAGCAGAAGTTCTGCTAACAGACTCAAATGAGTCTAGGGAAGCACGAGAAAGAAACCAAGAGATATTTTGGCTATGACTAAGAAGTAAGGAATAGTCTGCAGCCTTGGGCTCTGATAGAAAAGGAGTCAAAAGAGAATTTCTTTGTGATCTCCTGAAGGGATAGACTCATATAGAAAATATATGAGAGAATCCTTGTTGCCAGCATAGATGTTTGGAAGGTTTGACGTCCAAAGGCATCCAGTGTTCTAGATGCACGCCCTGGCGGGAAAGAAGAATGTTTTTTCTTGCTTTTTACCTTCCTCATTGCTGATTCCACTACAATAGAATGATGGGGGAAGTTGAGGCTTTTGAAATCCTGGAGAGGGGGGCACCTGATATAGAAGATCAGTTGCTGTAGGAGGTGAAGAAACCCTTAAGGGTTTTTCCCATACCCTCAGAAGAAGATTCTGCAAAGAGTGAGTCCTGCAGAAAAACCCTGAGAAGACTCATAGCCAGGGATAGGAATATTAAGGAAGGTTGCCATGTCAAGGAGAAACTTCTGAAAAGAAGGATCTCTGATGGGAACCATCCCTGGACAGGCTAAATTTGAAAAGCTAGCCTGGGCACTGGAGGATGTACCTGTCCGGTGCAGAACAGGATTTATAATGGATGGATACTGGAACTGGCAGTTATGAGTTGAGACAGTCAGTAGTGCATCATCCATGCCAGGTATGAACTCCAAATTAGGTATAGAGGAGCGATCCAGGTGAAAATAGCATGGAAGGAGCTGGTTCCAATGATACTGCAGGTACCGGCAGTTGTGCTGGAATCGAAGGTGAAACAGACACCAAAGCAGTCATCGGAGGATGCTCAAGCGGTACTGAGGTAACTAAAAACCCCTGGTGATTATCCTCGGTACCATGCATGCGGAATCGGTAAACATCGGTTCCGAGACGCATCGGTACCCAGTCCTGTAGACTAGAAATAGATTCTAGGCTCGGCATCGAAGGAAGCGAGTCTATCGATGCATGCCTAGAGGGTACAGATGTTGGTGGTGGTATCGGCGGTACTGCCGATACCAGAAAGTCAATCTGGGATGTTTCGGTCGGTCCCGAAGGTACCAAGAACGCCAGATGACAATCGCTAGTGAAGAGCAGATCACTCAACACCGGTGCCGATGCCGGGGTATCGGTACCGCTTGAAGCGGATGCCACCACCAAGCATGGCTCAGGTATGTTCTGTGAGGGGTGAGCCCCAGGAACAACCTGAAACCCCTGAAATGCTTTGGAGCCCGAAGACTCCCGCCGGGGTCTTAATGCCAATGGGGTCTTGAGGGCAAGGCCGGGGCCGTCAGCATGCTTAGCATGAGACTTACCACTCAAGGATTGGCTAGTCTTAGACTGTTTGTGGGTTACCTGATCCTGTAGAGAAGAAATGGCTGGTGCCCTGCCATAGGGAGGGAAAACGGTATCGAGGGAAACTCGAAAGAGAGAATCTCTCACAGAATTGCAGCCTGAAGGTTCAGGGAAAAAAGGGTCAGGACCCAAACAGGTTAGACACCAGTCATTGGAGTCTAAAAAGAAAACTATTTCCACAGTGAAGGC
Organism: Ichthyophis bannanicus; assembly: GCA_033557465.1. Lineage (NCBI taxonomy): Eukaryota > Metazoa > Chordata > Amphibia > Gymnophiona > Ichthyophiidae > Ichthyophis > Ichthyophis bannanicus. Next base: position 345,792,851 of record CM066032.1, read on the forward strand.
ACTTCTTAGGAAAAGGCGGCTCCATGATGGAGAGGCCTTATAGGCCCAAAAAATTGTAAGACAGAAACTGAGGGAAAAACAACTCTCCCTCAGTCTGAGAAAAAGAAAAGAAAAAAACCCCACCGGCGGTACCGGTGATGGCGGGAAAACAGCCGCGACCACAAGAAAACAAGAATTAAAAAATTAAAGAAAAAAGTTTCTGCGGTGACAGGAGGACGTCCTGCCGGTTCCGCGTAAAAACGAAAACTGAGGAGAGAGTTGGAAAGGCGGGAAGGCAGCACGCAGGCACTGAGGGATGCTCCCAAAGGCTTTCTGGTTGGACGCTGGGGAGCGTTCCCACGCAGGCTCCGTCGGTACCGATGTACCCATATGTGAAGACTCATTCCTGCTTGTTCCTGGAGATAGGACAGGTCATTTTCTCGGTGTACATTTGGAGGGGGGAGGGGAGGTAGAGAGTAATTTTATAAGTGTCAGCACTTTGCAATTCTTGCATATAGTGTATTGTCATTTTCAGAAAGCCTTTGACAATGTCCCTCATGAGAGGCTCCTGGCAAAATTTAAAAAAGTCATAAGATGGTCTACTGTGGATTAGAAACTGGTTCAAAGATAGAAAACAGAGAGAAGGACTAAATGGCCAATTTTCTCAATGGAGAAAAGTGAATAATAGAGTACACCAGGGATCTGTGCTGGGTCCACTGCTTTAACATTCATAAATGACTTGGAAATGGGAACAATAAGGAGGTAGTCAAATCTGCAGATGATGCAAAATTATTAACACAAAAAAAATAGGATTGTGAAAAATTGTAAGAGGAATTTGAAGAAAAAAAAACACAACACAAAACACCAGGAGACTGGGCATCCAAATGGAAGATGAAATTTAATGTGGACAAGTGCTAAGATATGTACTTAGGGAAGAACCACCCAATCTATGGTTACACAATGCAATGTTTCACATTAGGAACCACTTCCCAAGGAAAGCATCTGGGCATCATCATGGACAATAAGGTTTAAGGTTTAATTATTTGATAAAAACCGCCTTTCTGGGGTAATCAATGCGGTGTACAGGTAATAAAATACATAAAAAAATTCATAAAATACATAAATTATACAAAGCATAAAAAAAACATAATACATAAAAACTTCGGCCATGGCCAGAAAAGGAAAGGAAGTATACAATTTTGTAAAGGACAGAAGGGTAATATGCAGGGGGTACGGGACAGGATACAACAGGTAGGTAGGTACAATGAGAGCGGGCTCATACAAAAGGAGAGGGGATATTAAATGCTAGTGAAAAAAGATGGGTTTTAAGGTTTTGTTTAAAGACTGCAAGTTGTGGTTCCAGGCGGAGGGAGGAGGGGAGAGAGTTCCAGTGTGCAGGACCAGCGAAGTAGAACGCAGATAGACGTGTGAGCTGGAGGTGAGCACGGGAGGGGGCGGGAAGGGCAAGACGATTGAGATGGAAAGAGCGGGGAGTGTAGCGAGGGGAATGGAAATATAGAAGGTCAGACAAATAAGATGGGGTACCAGTGTGATAGGCTCTGTGAAGCAAAGTCAACAGTTTAAACTGAGAGCGGAATGGGACCGGCAACCAATGAAGAAGGAAAAGTAAGGGAGTGACATGATCTCGAAGAGTGGAGTAAGTGATAAGACGTGCAGCAGTGTTTTGTATTCTTTGGAGCCTAGTCACCTGGTTTTTGGGGAGACCAAGAAACAATGCATTAGAGAAGTCCACCCGTGACATGACTAAGGACAGTACTAGTGTAGACAGAGCAGAAGGGGAGAGGAAAGGGCAGACTGAGCGGATTTGCCGGAGAAAAAAAAGAGAGGTTTTAGTAATATGGGAGATATGAGAACGAAAGGAAAGATCTGAGTCAAAGTGGACACCTAAATACCGAAACGTGGAAACCAATGGGACTGGGGAATTGGAGAAAGAAGGGGCTAAAGTGGGGGGGAGCACCATGAGTAAACCAAATAGCAAGAGTCTTAGTGAGGTTAAGATGGAGACAGTTAGTGGTAAGCCAGCTAGCAACGGAGGAGAGGCAAGAGTTCAGAGGGGTGAGATCAGGGCAGGAAGAAGAAGTGTGATGAAGTAATACACTGAAACCCTCTGACCAGGTGCAGCCACAGCCAAGAAAGCAAATAGAATGCTAGGAATCATAAGGAAGGGAATGGAAAATAAAGCAAAGGATATTATAATGCCTCTGTATCGTTCCATGGTGCGACCACACCTTGACTATTGTGTGCAATTCTGGTTGGCACAACTTCAAAAAAACAGAGCAGAATTTAAAAAGGTACAAAGAGCCACCAACATGGTAAAGGGGAAGGAAGGATATTTCTATGAGGGAAGGCTTAAAAGGTTAGGGCTCTTCAACTTGGAAAAAAGACAGCTGAGGGGAAATATGATAAACACCTATAAAATAATGAATGGAGTAGATCCGTTTTTACTCCTTCAAAAAAGTAGAAAGATTAGGGGACATGCAATGTAGCTACTACAATGTAGCATATTTAAGACTAATCAAAGAAAATATTTTTTTTTCGTTCAACAGATACCAGAGGATGTTAGTGTAGCTGAGTTTAAGAGAGGTTTGGATGAGTTCTTGGAAGAAGTGTCCATAAACCATTAAAGACAACCAGGGAAATCTAGAGCTTACGTCTGGGACAAGCAGTAGGGAATGCACTTGTGTAATTACCAGAGTGTTATTATAAATGCTAATAAAGAATATATATATAAAAATTAGATAAAAAAATAAAAGGATCAGTGTTGGAAAGAAATGTAGGGAAGAAAAGGAAGAAGACAGGCAGTGTGAAGAAAAAGAAAATGGAAATGAAATCCTGTAAAAAAGGACTTAGAAGACAACCAACAAGGAGGGTGGGGGGGGGGGGGGGAGGAGGAGGAGACGACCAGGGACCAGCCGAACTAGAAAAATGAAATGATCAAAAGGTACAAAAGAATGGCAGTTTTAAAGAGAATACATTATCCGTTCTGAAAAGGCATATTTCTTAGAGTCTGGTAGAGAAGGACATGCATTTTTGTTTCTTCCTTCAGTGCTCCACAACTCAGTCTGTTTTAGGGGTTTTCCCATTTCAATTTTTGTTTGCATTTTTTTCTAATTTATAGTTTTATTCTTTACTAAGTGATGGTCTGTTTTTTCCATGTGCAGCCGAAGTGAGGGATTCTGTTAACATGTTGGTTCTGTGTAGGAATCTATAACAATTCAGTTTGTTCTCTTTTCCCAACTGGAGGATACTGGTGTTCTGGAATATCTGCAGCGCTAATTTTTCATAGGCAGGGTTTCTGCAGTTTGAGTTTTTAGACTTTAACAGATCTTCTATACCACTATCCCTTTGTCAAAGAAGTGTACATCAAACAAAACAGAACAAAGCATAGTTACTCACCTGTAACAGGTGTTCTCTAGGGATAGCAGGAATCAGTCCTCACATATGGGTGACGTCTGCACCGGAGCCCACGTGGAGCAAATCCCCAGCTTTCAAAGAAAGCCTTTGGGATTGCTATCACGCATGCGTGGTCCCCTTCCCGGCCAAGGGCGCCATCTTGCTCAGTCAAAATGACATAGCTAAAAGACAGCAAAAACAAATAAAGATGTATGACCGCAGCTCCAAGGGGAGGAGGGAGGGTTGTGAGGACTGATTCCTGCTGTCCCCAGAGAACACCTGTTACAGGTGAGTAACTACGCTTTCTCCAGGAACAAGCAGGAAGTCAGTCCACATATATGGGACTCCCCAGCTACAGGCTACCAAAACCTATAGCCTAAAAAGGGCTCCCTTGTGGAGAGCCACAAGCAGCAGCAATGAAGTCCATATAAACGGAACAAACAGGACCCCTGTATCCAATGGAACTAGCACTCAAGTAGCCTGAACGCAGAAGGATCAGAGGGCAGGAGTTGCCTAGACACCAAAAAGGTTACGGAGCACAGCCGGGCCGAAGGCACTGTCCCGTTGGGACTCTATTGAGGCAGTAATGAGATGCGAATGTATGGACTGAAGACCAGGTAGCGGTAGATGTCTGCTAGTGGGACCGAACGCAGGTTGGCTACTGAGGTCGCCATAGCTGTGACCTGGCCTTCCAATGGAAACCTCACCTCCTCAAAGGCCCGGGCGATGTGGACAGCATATGCTTGGACACCACCTCCCCCAGCTTACTCAGGTCATAGGAAACGAAAAGCTGAGAGATTTGTTTGAGGCCTTGAGTGTGTTGGATATAGAAGGACAAGGCCCTCTTACAGTCCAAGGTATGGAAGGACCATCTCTGCCCAACTGGTGTGCAGTCTGGGAAAGAAGGTAGAGAAAACCACCGCCTGGTTGAGGTGGAAAGAGGACACCACCTTCAGAAGGAATTTGGGATGCGTGCAAAGCACCACCCTATTCCTGTAAAACCTGGCGTAAGGCACCTCAGCCACGAGGGCCTGGAGCTCGCTTACCTTATGGGCAGAAGTGAGCATGACCAGGAAAACCACCTTCCAGGAGAGATAGCGAAGATGACAAGTAGCCAGGGGCTAGAATGGTGGCAGTGTGAGCTGCCCCAAACACCACATTGAGATCTCATTCGGTTGCCGGGGGGGGGGCGCAACCGGAGGCTTAGATGGGAGTAGGCCCCATAGGAAGCGGGACACCATTGGATGGGCTGAGAGGGGCTTCCTTTCCACCTAATGGTGGTTCGCCACTAGGGCACCGAGGTGTACCATAACAGACTTGAGCCCTGCATGAGAGGTGGAGCAGGTATTGCAACACCATGACCACCAGGCAAGATAAGGGGTCAGCCCTCCGCTCAGTGCAAAGTGCGAATCTACGCCACTTAAAGGCCTAGGCCTTGCGTGTGGTTAGAATATTCTCCACCTCTCTGGGGAGGTGGAGCGAGGCTAAAGTCATCCTCTCAGCAGCCACACCATCAGGGAGAGGGAGCCGAGGTTGGGGTGCAGGAGAGAGTTCCCCCCCTGGAAGGCAGACCCCAGGGGTATGGGGTCCTCCACCACCAGTTGCACGAGCATTGGAAACCACGGTTGCCTGGGCCACCTTGGAGCTACCAAGATGACCAAGGCCCTATCGTGGAGAGTCTTGAACAGAGTACTGGCAATCAGTGGTGTTGGAGGGAAGGCGTACAGAAGTCCCTCTGACCATGAGACCAGGAAGGCATCGGCGGCCACCTTGGCGGGGCGAGACTCCTGGGAACAGAAGTGGAGTAACTGGCGATTGTCTTGGCTTGCAAATAGGTCCATCAACGGTTCCCCCCCCCCCCCCCAAGTCTGGAAAAGCCTGCTGGCTACCCCTGGGTCCAGCTGCCACTCATGCGGCTGGAGAATCCTGCAGAGTCTGTTGGCCAGCAAGTTGTCTTGGCCTGGCAGGTATACCGCTCTGAGGAGGATGCCCTGTTGGACTGCATAAGAGCACAGATCTAGGGCTTCCTGGCAGAGGACATGGGACCCCGTGCCTCCCTGCTTGTTCACAAAGGACATGGCCACCTGGTTTTCTGTCTGAACTAGGACTGACCAGTGGCCTAGGTGATGATGAAAAGCCTTCAGTGCGAGATGAATGGCTCGCAGTTCCAAGAGGTTGATCTGCTGAGCACTCTCGTCCGGGGACCAAGTGCCCTGTGTGTGGTAGCCCTCACAATGGGCTCCCCAGCCCAGCAGGGAAGCATATGTGGTGAGGACCCTCACATGGTTGGGGGTCTGGAAAGGCATGCCTGCATCCAGGTGCTGGGGCAACAGCCACCAGATCAGGGACTTGACCATCTGGCGGGTAACTCGGACTCTGTCCTGGAGGTGGCCCGTGGCCTGGGACCAATGGTCCCTGAGGCACCACTGTGCTGTTTGCATATGGAGGCAGGCATCTGGAGTGACATGCACCGTGGAGGCCATGTGCCCGAAAAGGCGCAGAAGATGCCTGGCTGGCACTGAGGGATGGTGCTGAATATCCCTGGCTAGCGCCATGAGTCTGGCTGCCCCGTCTGCGGGCAGGAAGGCCTTCGACTGAAGGGTGTCGATTCTTGCCCCAGTGAATTCCAGCCCTTGCGTCGGGCAAAGGTTCGACTTGGGGTAGTTTATAATGAAGCCCAAGTGTTGCAGGACCTGGGTCGTGTGTGTCGTGGCCTGCTGCACCTTGGGGGCTGTAGTGCCCTTGATGAGCCAGTCATCAAGATAGGGGAAGACAAATATCCCCTGGAACCAGAGAAAGGCAGCGACCACCGCCAAACACTTTGTGAATACCCTGGGGGCCCGAGGCTAGGCCAAAGGGAAGCACCCTGTATTGGAAATTATTGCCTCCCGCCACAAAGCGTAGGTATTGCCTGTGGTTTGGGTGGATTAGGATGCAAGTATAGGCATCCTTTAGGTCTAAGGAGCATAACCAGTCTCCCTGGTGGAGGTAAGGAAGCAATATTCCAAGGGAGAGCATGAACCTCTCCCTCACCAGGAATTTGAGGTTGTGCAGGTCGAGGATGGGCCTTAGGCCCCCTGTCCTCTTTGGCATGGGGAAGTACTTGGAGTAGAACCCCTTGCCCTTGAGGTGGTGGGCACCAGTTCCAACGCTTGGTCCTGGAGAAGACCTGCCAACTGCTTCAGAAGGTGGTCCCGGTGGAGGGGAGACCTGAGGGGCTCTCCCGGTAAGTAGTGTGGAGGTACCTGGCTCAGATGGAGGAGGTAACCTTCCCTGACCACCTTTAATGCCCAGGAGTCTGGTCATAGCTCCCCACCTGTGGGCATAAAGGGTGAGACGACCCCCTGTAAGCTGCTGATGTCCGTGTGGGAGAGAGGCTATGATTCGAGTCAAAAACTCCCTCCTGGCTGGGCCGGGGCCGGAGCCTGGGGCTTGGGAGCCTTCTGCTTACACAGGCCATGCCCTTGTCCCTTGGCCTGCTGTCCTTGCTGGGGAGCCAGGGAGGTCTGGGTAAGGTGGGTAGTTTTGGTAAGCATTGGACTTCCTTGGGTAAAAAGGGCTTTTTACCTGAGCTCTTCAGTCAGGAAGGGGCAGTGGTCTTCTTGGAGAGCCTAGTCTGTCATGAACTTGTCTCCAGCTCTGTGGCCTTGTTGGTCATGGGCTTACTGAAGAGGTTTTCCCCCTGACACGGGACATTGACCAACTTGTTCTGTACCCATTGCTTGAGATCGGACAACTGCAGCCAAGCTTGGCGGTGTGCACTGATGCCTGCCGTGGCTACCCAGGCTGCCAACTCGAAACCATCACAGGCAGCCTGAGACAAATTTGGAGCACTCACGGATGGCTTTGGACAGGCTCTTGAAGTGCTACAAAAGTTTCCTTGGAGAGACCAGCTGAGTACCCGGCAAGTTCCTTCACCAGGTCCCTCAGGTATATGACCATGTACAGCTGGTAGGCCTGGATCCAGCAATTCAGTATTGAGCCCTGGTAACACTTTCTGCTGAGGGCATCCAAGGTGCAGGCCTCCCTGCCATGGGAGGGTGGGGGCATCGAGAATTGCGTCTTTCGATTCTTCAGTCGACGCATGGCCAACTCTACAACCATGGAGTTGTGCGGCAGCTTAACTTCTGAAACCCAGGCCTCCGGCGGACTAGATACATCGAGTTGAGCTACTTGCTGACCACCAGCACAGATGCCGGTGTCTCCTACATGCAGAACATAAGCTGCTCCAGGATGGGAGGAATGGGCACCGTAAGCGATTCCTGGGAAGGAGCCTCGTATTGGAGGATCTCAAGCAAGTCAGCCCGAGGATCCTCCTTGGACTCAGTAGGAAAGGCAAAGGCCTTGGACATGTCTGATGAAGTCCAAGAAGCCCATATCCTCCGGTGGGGACCTTCTCCGAGGTTCAGAGACCAGGGAATTGGAAGGGACATCGATGCCGAAGGGTCTCCGGGGATGACTCATCCTCTGTCTCCCAATCATAATACTCCGAGGACTCATGGTGTTCCTCAGGCCGAAGGCCCCTGCACCATACGCTCCAAGCCTGAGAGACTTGTCGGTGACTACCTCGGCCCTGACAAGCAGGAGATCGAGCACGACCTCAGCCAAGGATCTACTTGGGCCTGCATGGCCTCGAGGATCAGCTCGGCCTCCATGGACATCTTCGACTTTGAATGCCCAGTGGTTGGGGAGGAGGAACTGGACATACTGGACATCAGTGCCCGCTGCTGGTCCAAGAAAGCAGTCACACTGTACTCCAAGGCTGCCATCCTGGACACCAGTCTCAGTGGCTCCACAGCCTTTGGCATGGGCACCGAGGGACTATGGCCTGATGCCGGCTCCCCAGGAGGGGAATCCTCGACGAGGACTGTCTACCTGCAGAGGCTGGTCCGCCATGGGATCCTTCAGAGGGATCTTGGCTGGCTGCTCCCTCTCCGATTCGAGCGGACATCCAGGGCTCCGTGACCGGGCCCAGGAGGATCCTGGCCGATCAGAGCCATCCAAGGACGCTGCCTTCGTGGGCTTCTTCCTCTTTGATTCCCCCGAGGGAGATCCCCTCTCTGAGGACCCACGATGACGCTCTGGTTCAGTGTGCTCCTCCCGAGGTGTTGAGGCCTCAGATGAGGTCCTGGCTCTTGGAGGCATAGGGGAGTCAGGAAAGGTTGTCATGCTGCTGCTGGCAGCGGCTCCTCAAGGCCTTGGAAGACATTTTCTTACAAATGCCACAGACTGACAGGTCATAGTCCGAGCCAAGGCACCAGAGGCAGCAGTAATGCATGTTGGTTAGGGACATAATCTTACCATACTGATCACACTTTTTGAAGCCGCTGGTGGTAATGGGAAGAAAAAAAGAACCCCAGCAAGGTTGAAGACCCTTTGGGCTGCCAGCGGAGAAAAAAGGCGCTAAGACTCCAAAAGAAAATAAAACAAAGTAAAAAGAATTGACCCCGATATTGAGGTCAGGGTGGGAAAGGTACCAGTACAAGACTGAAGTAAAACTTGAAAAAAAAAATCAACTTTTTCCAGGGGAAAAACAGACGTCTGATGGGCTCTGCGGAAGAAAGGAGACAGAGCAAGATGGTACCCTTGGGCGGGAAGGGGACCATGCATGCGTGGTAGCAATCCCAAAGGCTTTCTTTGAAAGCTGGGGATTTACTCCGCAGGCTCCGTCGCTGTCGACGTCACCGTCACCCATATGTGAGGACTAACTTCCTGCTTGTTCTCAGAGAAAACAAACTGAATTACAAACATTTGTACAAAAATAACAGATCAAAAAGGTATTGTAGGAATAATGTTAGTATAAGTATAAAGAACAAGAGATTAGAGTATATTCTGTACACAAGTAATTTTCAAAATAGTTTGCAAATAAATGAGTATTTAAGGCCATACAAAATGAAATGATTTGTACATTTGGTGGAATTGAGTTCCAAATACTTGGTAAATATAGTGAGAAAGCTCTTCTAGAAGTAGCGGAGTTAGATTTAGCAAAACGTACTGGCAGGATAATGCGTTTAGAGATCCTGTACTCGACCTGATGTCTTTGGACTCTTGGGAGTATAGAGCAAAGGTAGGTGGATGACAAATTGTTCATTATCCTGAATGAGGTAAGAATTGCTTTAAATTTTATACGCTCAATGGGAGCCAATGAAGCTGTTTTAGTAAAAGGTGTTATATGATCACTAAATTTTGCATTATATATAGTGCATGCTGCCATATTAAGGACCATTTCAAGAGGATGAATTGATGCTTTTTTGCAGGCCTTGGAAGGTGTTACAAAAATCTAGATGGGGGAAAATGAGTGCTTGAATCACAAGGAGGAAAATCATGTTGATGTATAAGGGGTTTGAGAGGTTGAGTTATTTTTATTTTGTAAATAGTATTCTTAACAATGTTTTTAATATGGGATGGGAATGTTAAATTTTGATCGAGGATAATACTTCTTGCTTTATTTGAAGTAGGGTTCTGTTTAAAGTTATTGCGTTTGGTGGGATGAAGTTTGCATCTCTAGTAATAATTAATGATTCAGCCTTCTTTAGGCTTATGAACATGTTCTGGGTCATAAGCCAGAAGTTTATCATGGCGAAACAGTTGGCAATATTTGTGAAGTCATAGTTTTGTATATAAATTGGTGAGTAAATCATATCAGCAGCATAAATAGGATAGCAGTTGTTAACAATTCTATAATAGAGCAGATTGGTGGGATGAATGTGTTAAATATCAGAGCAGAGAGGGCTGACCCTTGAACTCCTTGAATATGAATATATGATTCAGATTTTGGAAGTCCAATTTAATTTGAAGTTGTTGACTTGATAGGTAAGAGTGGAACCATTGTAGTGGCAAATCAGCTACACCAATTTCTTTTAATCTCTTGACTATCGGTGTGTGTAGTGTTCTGGTGTTGAGTATTATTTATTTATTTATTTTTATTCTCTTATATACCGCGCTATTCTGCATCAGTGCGGTTTACATTGAACAAACTGAAATTACATTGAACAGGGCATTATAACTTGGAGATAACTATTTTACAGGGAACATGGGCAATGGAGGGTTAAGTGGCTTGCCCATTTCATTTGCAATTTCCCATCTGCCCCTGCAGGCTTAACAGAGACGCGAGGGAGACACTCCCTTTGCGAATCTGAAAGCCGGCACAGAGGGGCTCAGCCGTCGCAGAGGGAGGGAGGGAGGGACTCAGCCGGGCAGAGGGGGCCCCGCGGGACACTCCATTCTGCCGCTGCAGCAGCAGTAGCAGCCAGCCTTTTTTTTTTTTTTTAATTTTACTTGAGCCGATGGGGGGGGGGGGGTTAGGACTGGTAATGGGCTATGGGGGGGCTGGGACTGGAAATGGGCTGGGGGGGGTTAAGACTGGAGGTGGGCTGATGGGGTTAGGACTGGTAATGGGCTGTGGGCTGATGGGGGTTAGGACTGGCAATGGGCTACTGACTGGAAATGGGTTGATGGGGGGTTAGGACTGGTAATGGGATATAGGGGGGGCTTAAACTGAAAATGGGGTGATGGGGGTTAGGACTGGTATTGGGTTGGGGGGTTGCTAGTACTGGAAATGGGCTGATGGGGGCTAGGACTGGAAATGGGCTGATGCAGGGACTAGAAGGGAATGGATGCTGGGTGAGGCTGGAACTAGAAGGGAGCTGATGTTGGGGGAGGATTAGAATGGGATGGGGTTGGGAGAGTAAAATGGAGAGGGGAAAAATATTGTGTGGGAGGAATAAAAAATCTACAATTGGCCGGGTATTGGGAGAGTAAGTGGGGATTGAGGATGGAGGAGTAAAATTTGAGTGGATGAAATAGGAATGAGGAAAGAGCAAAAGGAGAAAGATTAGTATGTTAAAGCAGATGTAGAGAGAATGGAAAAAAACTAGGAGAGAAGAAAGGACAAATGGACAGCAGACGATGGAGAGTTAGCAGAAGACACGAAGAAACCAGAAGTGGCTGGAGCAATTGCAGCTGAAAAAAAATGCACAAAAAGGTAGAAAAATCTCTTTATTTTGAATTTATTAATTGGAATATGTCAGCTCTGGTAAATGTGCATCAACGTCTGCGCTTTGTTTAGTACAAGAGCAAATTAATGTACAGTTTTATTTCTACAGTGTTGTACATTCCAAGTTTGGCTTTTGGGATTCCCAGTTTAATTATTGTCTTCCTGTTTCTAAATTGTGATTACTTGTTTGGTGATAGTCTATGTTCTGCATGTGTAACTGAGCTGAGGTGTTCTGTTTATATAATTCCTATTTGACATTGCCACTTGTTCTTTCCCCAGTAGGTCATGCATTGTTCTCTGAAATGTATTGGTTTAATATTTGCATGTTTCCTTTTGATAGGTAGGGTATGGTGCTTTGTGAGTCCTGGTAGTGCTGTTAGGATACGGCGGGTTTTCTATGGGTTCTAAATGGGCAGTGTTTGTAGTAGTTCCTAATGTGTCTGGCGGTTGGCACTGGATTATAGTAATGTAGAAATCTTTTAGTCTTTCTTTATCCATACACTCATTAAGAGGCATGTTTACTAAAAGTTAGTATATGGTAACATTATGCAAATATTTATGCAAATGAGGCCCCATACCGAGTCTCCACACATGGCCCCGCACCCCCCTTGGGCCGCCCCTGGGTTAAGGGTTTTGGTAGTGTGTTCAGAAAGGAAAGAATGGATTTTGGTGGTGGTGTAGGAAAAAGGAGATATTGTAGCAGTGTAGTGGATGTGCATAGAGAGGAGTCAAAATGATCAAGGTTATGAGCTGAGGGGACTGCAAGGATAATAGTGTGATCCACACAGAGCAAAGGGGGAGAGGGTCTAGAGGGAAAAGAGAAAGCTCCTCCTTGGCCATGTTAAGTTTCAGATTAGCACTGCTGCCTGGATGTCCTAATACTGACAAGCAGGCTGATATCTGGGATTGGATTCCTGATGGCATTTCTAGCATAGAGGGGCAGATGTGGGTGTCATCAGCATAAAGATAATGTTAAAAGCCACGGCAGGAGATCAGATCACTCAAGAAATAAAGTATATAGAGAGAAGAGGTCCCAAAACAGAGACCTGAAGTATGTTAACTGATAACAAGCTAGTGGAGGAGTGACCAGAGGATCTACTGAAGTGCAATGGGAAAGATGAGAAGTAAAGCAAGAGCAGGATGAGCCTGCATTTTTCGACAAATGAGAAAAGCCCTTCCTGCTGGAACGTGCCGGCTCAAGGCATCTCTATGCATACCTTGCTTCCACTTGTATTAAATCATGAGCTCGAGTACTTAGGTACAGGATGTAATATCTGATATCTAAAAAAATGCAATGTGTGCCTTCGAGTCAGTCCTGACTCCTGGCGACCCAGAAGCTCCTGGGTTTTCTTGGCATTGTCACCGGAAGTAGATTGCCAGGCCTTTCTTCCGAGGCAATGGAGGGTTAAGTGACTTGCCCAAGGCCACAAGGAGTGCTAGTGGGAATTGAACCCTGGTTGCTTGGTTACCAAGCCAGTGTTCTAACCACTAGGCTGCTCCTCCACTCCTCTGATATCTAAGGTGGGAACAAATCTTGAAGTCACAAGTATCATTATCTTCATGAAAGAGCTGACAAAATCTGAACGCTGCATCTCTCCCAAGTCTACAGGAGAGCAGCACAGGCAGTGAAACAATGGCAAGAGACAGATACTCATTGTTCTCCTAGGACAAGCAGGATGAGTCAGCCACACCTGGTGACGTCATCCGACGGCGCCGAGACGGAAGTACTCTCCATAGCTCAGAAGGGCTTTTGCCCTTCTGAGCATGAGCCAACTGGCCGCACCCCCGGCCCGCCCCTAGCTAGCCAGTTTCAGTTCTTCCGCCTTGCCAGCAAGACGGACTTTGCTACTCTCCAGAAATCAATCTTAATCAAATGAAAATCATCAGAATTCTCTTCCTTAACATATGTATTGTCAGTTAAATTACCTTCTCCTTCAGAATCCTCAGGCTCATGCCTTCCGGGAGCAGTCAGTCTCCAGGTAGAGGGATCCCAGCCAGCGTGGCAGCCCAGGACGTGCCTATAGGCCTCTGTCCTCGGCTAGCCCTCGAACAGGCCTCCGTTTTTCAAAATCTGCGGCTGAGTGTTGAAGAGCGGGGGACACTAGCTCAAACAGCTTGCCTAGTGCCAAGAGTCTGCCGACGCTGCTTCTAGCGGCAAGGACTTCAGGAAACGGCCTGGAAGAGGAAGCTTCCAGTCAGCTATCGCTGTGCGGCAGTCCAGGATGTGCCTATTAGGCCTCCATCCCCGGCTAGCCAGCCTTACCTCCCTCTCTGCCCTCGCCAGATGTGTCCGATCGAGAAGGTATGAACACGTAAGGAATCCAGAGGATGAGCTTGTGGGCTCAAGCGGCGTGCCGGGTAAGGCCTCCGTCCCCGAGAAAACCTTCTTGATCCACTGCCGCTCTGCATCCCCTCACACGTGGGGACTACGGGGGCGGCCATCTTGCCCAGGCTCCTCCCGGCTTGGAGATGAGGTCAGCAATCCCAGCCTGCCCCACGGCTCCATGGCTATTGGCTGAGCAGTCCCTCGACGCCATCAACTGTGCCGACCGGGCAGTCTCGGCGCCGAGGCGCGCAGCATGAACTTGCATCCCCTGCCTCAGCGCCGATATACCTCCCGGAGCACAGGAACATCAAAGGCAGGCCGCCATGAGCCCACACTACACACAACTCTGGCCCCAGCGCCAGTGGCCTCCACTTGTGGCGCGGATACCTCTTGCCTCGGATGTGACAACACCGTCGATGGAAACCTGCCACTCCTCCCGATGCATCGTCAACCTGGGCCTCTGCACTGGGATCTCTGTTCAGCGCCGATTCTCTGCTCCCGCCAGCGGCTATCATGACTTCAGGGCTGGCGCGTTGACGGTCCGCTTGGCTGGAGGAGCGGCAGGCACAATGGGAGGAGCTCGGGCAACTGGACACGGATGGAGTGCCCTTGCCACGGGGTCGCGGCTGTGTCCTGACTGGATGATGACCGTCTTGGATGCTTCAGGTGGTCACTAATTCTGTTCCCGTTGGAGGTGAGACGCCGCTGGCTAGCTCACGATGGTGCTCCAAACAGGTGCACAGTTTTCCCACTCCCGGTGCGAAAATCGGCACCCACTCCCAGCACAGCAGACAGCCACCAAAGACACAAAGCCCAGCTGGGGCTATTGCCAATCCTGTCCACAGCATTAATAGGGCCCTGTTCTGCTCGCGAGGCACGATGCCCTTCCACATGCAAGTGAGCACAGCCCAGTGATTCGAACTGCGGACTTGCAACAGGAAAACCAGGTTCAAATCCTGCTTATGCCTTAAAGGGCCCCATTGCCTTGGTGGACAATGAACTCTACTGTTCCTGAATTATTATAAATCAATAAGGGGAACAGGCCCACCGGAGCGCTACTTCATCAGCCTTGGTGGACAATGAACTCTACTGTTCCTGAATTAATTATAAATCAATAAGGGGAACAGGCCCACCGGAGCGCTGCTTCATCAGCCTAAAACCACTTCTGCCTTCAGAGCAGAGCCACAGACTGACCAATGGTGCAGGAATCAGGGGTTCAATTCCCCACTGTGCCCAACGAAGAAGGCTGGCAGAGGTGTTACATACAGGATACAGATGCGCCTTGATTATGATCAGTCTGCCTCACATTTCCTTCTACTTCCCCTCAGGTGGAATAACGGAGTGGTATCCCACCTTAATACTTTGACAAAGGCGGTTTATCAAATGCTTGAACAGGGAACGTGGCAGCGCTAACAGGACAGTGGCAACACGGTGGTGCAGTGCACACGGACAGTGTGTGCAAGAACAGAAGGTCACAGGTTCAAAGCCCTGCCAATCCTGTCCACATAAGGCCTCTCTGAAATCGCTGGCCTAGCAGGTAGAATGAGTTCCCAGCAAACATGGGGCCAGATGAGGCCTCTCTGCAAGAGACACATGCTGTAGGGGCTCTCAGCGTGGATGCAGCCCCCTCTGAATTGGATGAGGCTCATGGTGGCCTGCTTTCATCACCGGACTGAGCGTGCGGCCAACATGACTGGAGCATCGCTCTGCCAACTCTGGTCAGGTGGGATTGGATCACAGGTTCGAGAACCTTTCTACCTCAGCAACAACGATCCTTGTACAGCGCTAAAATGGGGACCGTCGATACGCAATGGCATCTGGGCCCAAACGACACCAGCCTCCCGACACCTACGGATTTCTCGGGTACTAGGGAGGCCTAAGGTGGAGGCCTAGTACAACCTTCAACTCTCAAGTTAAAATTGACAAGTCTAGTACGACTGCCATCACGAATCCTTTATCCCACCAGAGCCCTTCCAGACCGCCGCTTTTTGGCTAGGCCCACTATGACAGCGTGCCTATCAAGGGGCAAGGTGAATGGATCTGCAGAAAAAGGGCAGGGACCCACAGACCCCCACTCGTATTACACCCGTGCTCACAACTGCTGCAGCTGGAAGTTCTGGCATCGCAGTGCTTTATGTTGGAAGAAGAGTTACTTAAGGTGGTCAGGTCGGTTGGAACAACCCTTTCCCGTCAGGAATGCCCTTGCAAGCATGGTAGGCCCATACTCAACCAATGGTATGGTTGAACCTATACTCAACACCCATAAGATGGGGACAACAGATAATATGCGGGAACTTCCAGTCTCTTCCTGAGAGCGGGCGGCCATTCTGCATCACAGTGCTAAGAATAAATATATAAGGTCTGAACACCTGAGGCATGCATAGCCTCCCAAAATCAGACCGGGGCCCGCCTTCCATCTCAGGAAAGACAGTCTCTCTGCCCCTGCAGCGCTTGTCATCTAGGGACAATCGTCAGGACTACCTCACACCCTGGCTCCTGGGCGGTAGAAGGCACATGCGAGTGACAACGCGGTGGTGCAGTACACACAGCCAGTGCGTTCACGAGCAGAAGGTCACAGGTTCAAGTCCCAGCCGTGGTTCCTGCCAAACCAGTCCAGCGAGGGATGGGCAAACCAGTACCCCTTCCCCCGCCGGTGCTTCAGTACTCCTTGCCTCACGGGTGCTCCCAGCACCACGTAGCAACAAACGCCCGGAGAAGTATTGGCCGTGCCAACATGGTAAAACCAGTGGGAAGACCAGACTCCGATCTCCAAATGGAAGCCTCACATCAGCTGGATGCAGTTGAAGTGCACATCGACACCACAGCCCCATGACAGGTTTCCGCACCACTCGAGGTCATCATCATCATTCTCAGTACCCGAGAAGTGTCAAGGTGGGTAGTTGACTCAACGATTGGTACCAGATAGTTGTTGGACTCATCATGGACTCCACAACCTGGTTGCGGCCACAGTGTGGCATTCTACCCACAGCCTATGTGCCTTGGAGCTGCGTCACAGGTTCAGGTCCTGACCTGGACCAAGAGGCCCTCGACACCACAAACTAAGCCACTGGGCATGACTGCAGACTGCAACTCTCTACACCAGCAAGGGGATCAGATAGGATCCCCCCTCCTTCTGAGCAATTAGAGAGCAGGCATCTATTGACTAGCATCAGGGATCAGTGTCCTGGCAACAGATCTGGTTTAGGTCTGAAGCACACCGGCAGAGTGCTGCAACAGCTCTGTTATCTAAGGCCTGCTCGGATAATAGACAGGGCAGTCACAGACCAAAACCTGCCCTACCACGGCCAAGCAACTCTCACCCAGGACAGTACCACCGAAAGACACACCCTGACGGACTATGCTCTCATCCACGAGGGGACCTAGGGAGAGCTGGCCGATAGACTCCGCTCTCAAACGGACCACGGGTAGCATCTGAACCCAGGGACATCAGTCTCCTCCTTATGTTAGAAGGCGGACCACTAATCTTCCTGGGGCAGACCGCTAATTGCCCTGCCCCATTCGGGAAAGCCTACGTTTCAAGATGGACAGAGCCCGGGCCATCCCAATCTCCCTACTGTCACGGCATGTCCTGCCTGCAGCGTTTTAGTCCCACCTCTCAGTTCCCTCTCCGTATTGTCCTTCGCTTGTACTTCATATATGGGCTCAATGCCCCCCTGCAGTGCTCCAGTTGCAACAACAACAGGGCTATCACTCGGAAAGTGTCGACACTGATTTGTCTCACTCCTGAAATGCATTTACCGACCGTTCACTGGCGGTGAAGCCCCGGCATTACTGCATGGGATAGTAGTAGTCTAGGCGAATCTAGCCCAAGCCGATTGCCAGGTGGTACTCTGACCTGACCGACTGCACGAGTCCCACAGAGCCCGGAGCAAGCACCAGCTACAAGACAGGTCCCTAAACCCCCTGGTGATTGCTGGCCCCGGAAAATGCATTCAGCAGCTTCGCTGCCTCTATACTCCTGCCCTCGGCTAGCCCAGGACTGTTGGACAGCGGTTCAAAATGCTTCATGATGTCTGCATGAACCGCCTGTGGGACCCCGGACATCAGCCAGCCGTCGGCCTGCGGGTCCATACTCTGAATCATCTCTGACCTAGGCAACTAGGCTCACAGGACACACACACACTCAAGTTAGTGCAACAGCAACTAGGGCAGCAACTCCCTCAATCCCACAATGCTCCCACCCAGCCAAGGGCACAAGCAAGGGCTAAAAACACCACATGCTCCGAAATCTCATCGCTCCAATGAGCCCATCTCCGACCTGCAGCTGTACCGCCCCAAAGAGTCCATCTCCAACCTGCGGCTGTGCTGCTCCAAAGAGTCCATCACCTCCGGAGGCCCTAAGTGTGCAGGCCCTAAGTGTGCCTGGGCCGCCCTGTCCAATACCATTGCATTACACTCTGTTCAAGACCTTTCAGCATGGACAAACTCTTCGCCTGGCATACGACTGGTCCAGAGACTGACTCATGCCCGTGGTGGTCTGAAGCTTCACTCACTTCGCTCTTGTGGCCTTAGGGCCTCACTCACTTCGCTCTTCTGGATGCTGTTCTTAGTGTCTTTCAGTGTCCTGTGCCAGTACACGGTTCCTCCCTTACTGTGGCGGCATTATGCTCTTAGTCGCATCTCTCATCTGCCATTGCACATGGAGCCCATAGGCTAGTGTATCTGCCACGTCGCTTGCACGCATTGGCACTGCAGGTTACCGTATGCTCTTGTACTCTGCTGCGGCATGCTGGGACCGCAGGGCTCACACTCAGCATCCCGGGGGCACATGCTAGCTATCGCTGCATGCTTGCACTGTACCTACACCTTTTGCTGTCTACAGGCATGCCTTCGTCTAACCCGGCTGCACTAGTAGGTGTCTAGTACCCCGGCTTGTTAGTCCTATCTAACGGTGCTGGTGCAGTTAGCAGTAACAGTTACAGTGCTGTTACAGTTACCTCACGATAGCGATGCTGTTCCGGTTAACCTTATCTCACGATAGAGACACTGGTACAAAGTCTCCCAGGGTACACCAGTAAGAAGCCATTATCTCGGCTACCCCTTCTACCACAGCTCCTGGTAGCTTGGGAGGCACCAGGTGTGGCTGACTCATCCTGCTTGTCCTAGGAGAAAGCGATGTTACTTACCTGTAACAGAGTTCTCCGGGGACAGCAGGATAAGTCAGCCACACATACCCACCCTCCTCCCCTGAGAAGGGGTCGGCCTCTGACCGGTGCCCGCCTCCTAGCGGCGAAGGCTCAGCTAGTGACGAACTGGCTAGCTAGGGGCGGGCCGGGGGTGCGGCCAGTTGGCTCATGCTCAGAAGGGCAAAAGCCCTTCTGAGCTATGGAGAGTACTTCCGTCTCGGCGCCGTCGGATGACGTCACCAGGTGTGGCTGACTTATCCTGCTGTCCCCGGAGAACTCTGTTACAGGTAAGTAACATCGCTTTCCTCTCACTCCCCACACAGGGTCAGGAGGTGAGGTGGGGGAGGGGGGGGCAGCAGCAGCAGACATGCTTACACTTGTAAAGTTCTGTCTCCTATAAATCAAAAATGCCCTCCATTTCTTCTCATTGTATTACTGTATTTCAACCAAAGATAAAAGCTTTGTGTCTCTGGTTTTCATTCTACTAGTACATACTAAGCAAGGAGCACAAGCTTTGAAAAGTCAGAGGCTTAAATCTAGCAGGCAGAATGTCATCACGGCGACAGTCCCAATATACATGCATTCATACTGAAATATGAGGAGCCAAAAGCAAAGTGCGGATCACTAGTTATCAACCCATAGTTCTGCATATAAATGAACAGAGTTCATTTGCTGGATATATAAGTTGGAAAAATGTAGATGGTTCTCAGGCAAGTAAAGTGTTTTCCTAGGGTAATAACCATCAAATAGTGAAATGCCTGGTTAATTGTACTTCATTATTTCTATGGATTTAATATTTGAAGCACTTTTTTTAAAAAAAGGGAAACGTTAAATGAGTAGTTCCAAGTGAGCTCTTCCAGGTATGTAATTTAAAATGGTTAATTAAAATTTAAAGTTACTAACGACAGTAACTCTCCCCCCCCCCATTGTTCTGCCTTTGAGCACCTGAGCTAAATGGCAGCTGGAAGGAGGGGGGACATCTGCTGGTTCCATCCAGCTGCTGCTTTTGCAGCCAGATATCACTGGATTGCTAGATTGATTGTTTACATCATTAGAATAAATAAAGACTAGGGGACATGCAATGAAGCTACAGGGTAACCTATTTAAGACGAATAAGAGAAAATATTTTTTCATTCAACGTGTAATCAAACTCTGGAATTTGTTACCCGAGGATGTAGTAAAAGCTGTTAGTGTAGCTGGGTTTAAAAAAAGTTTTGGACAAGTTCCTGGAGGAAAGGTTCATATACCATTATTAAAAGGGACCCAGGATATCACTGCTAGACCCAATACAAGCATTGTGGAACCTGTGTCTTTTGTGGAAACTGCTAGATACTTGTGACCTAGATTGGCCACTGTTGGAAACAGGATACTGGGCTTGATTGACCTTGGTCTGACCCACTATGGCATATCTTATGTTCTTATGCTGTGAGGTGACCAGTTTTAGACTTTGATTATAATCTCCTTTCTCCCAAAATGTCCTCATTTGGGTGTTTGGTGTACACCAAAACTCAGAAGTTCAATGGGCAGTGTGAGACTAATTCCTGCAGCCTATAGAACCAAAAACATGGACTCCAACTCCACAGGCCTCAGACCTGATATTTTAGGAGTTATTGCCTGCCAAGTGCTTGTATGTATGTCTATGTGCAGAGAACTAGCTTTTCAGGCCTCTCAGCCTCAGAACTGCTAATGCAGGCATGTCTTCAGACTAAGCACTGCAACAGTATACTGAACCAATAATGGGACCTGCCTTGGACCCTGCTACAACCCAATTCTCATCATGGACCTTCCTATCCATGTAACTACCTCATAATAGCAGTCTCCTGATTTGCTCATCCAGCCTGATGAGACCTGTTCTAAACCAGAGAAATGTGCATGCATTCTGCCATCAGCTGAGCAGGTAATAAGATGTATGCAGACACTACCTTTGGCTTTTGCTGCCACCCTAAAATTTGGTCTTCAGCCACCCAAGACTTCGTGCTTCAGCATTTGTTTTAGCAAAGACTTGTGCAAACACCTTGAGTTCTCTGTACCCTCTTTCTACCTCTGTCTGAGAGGAGCTCAATTTCTGGGCTGCACATCGCCTACCTATAAGCAAGGGCTAAAGCGTAATCAGACCTTCCATCTCCAGAACAGTACTGACCTAGAGTTTGCTGCTTGTCCACAATTATAAGGCACTGATTTTCATTTTCGTCCTTGCTGGGCAGGGGGAGAGGAGGGGAGGGGAGGGGGATGTTAGAGAGATACGTTTATTGTACTTTAAGCACAGAAGCAGACCACCTGACTTTTGGTAATTAGTCTTTGGGCTTTATTAGCAGTTTATTTAGGAATTTATTAGTACTAAAATGCCACATTACCACTTCACCGTTTTGAATTTTAAGTACTAGTTTGTGTGTCTATTATCTATCATAATAAATTATAAGACAACATACAGAACTTGTCTTGTCTTGTTTTGTTTTGCTAATCCTTTGCCAATTAGCGAGAAGAACTAAAGAGACTTTGGTGCAAACACCCCTAGACAATTAGTGAGATATCCACCTCTATACATACACGTGCTTGCACTATAGGGTGGTCTTGTACTTGTGACGGTATCAGTGATCCCTACATAACTGGATCAGATACGTGACCCCTATAGCAGTAGTAGAAACAGAATGGCGTGAAAGATAGCAGTGCTTACTTTTTCATGTAGTAGGATTCTAATTTGTTGTAATCGTCACCAAAACCGTGTTCCTTCATGAACTTATTCACATCAGGATTTGATTTCCTATCAAGGAATGAGGGGGAAGGGGGAAAAAAAAAAAAGAAAAGTAGTGTTTCAACCTTTATAGGCATGTATTCAAAAACAAAACTATCACGGACAGAAAACTAAAACTTCCATTCCATTAACTGAACTTTTGATAGTTTTGCAAGCCCCACAACATACCAACAGCTAAAGTCCACTTCATCTCCTCCTAGGTGGATGTAGTATTCGGGAAACACACTGCTGATTTCTTTGAAAAATCTGACCATGAAGTCATATGTTGTATTTAAGATGGGATTTACTGGTCCATAGGTACCACTCCGGTGCGCTCCATTGTAACACGGAGTGAGAAGATTATCTTGACCTAATATGAAAATAATCTTAATCTTAAAATATGTATTTTGTCGCAGTCAGTCAATCTGGCTTACCTCCCCACTCAACACCAGCTGCTAGACTGGAACACATACTGTATGCGTCTTCCAGTCTGTCCAGCTATGCATTCCAATCAGACATCCCCCATGAAGGCAGATACACAGCTACCTTGAAGAATGCACAATTATTTTTTCTATAGTAGACACATTACAAGATATGTATCCATTTTTATTAAATACAATTGTGATCTCTTATATCACAGCTATTTAATTACACATCTAAGAGAGACTTCAGGAAGTAGGGAGTATTGTTCACCCAAATCTCGGACTAAAAATAAACTTCTAAGTTATCATAAATTTGCTATCACATCTTATGTTAAAGCATGGTTGTGGGGCCACTTATAGCTGCAAGTCAACAACCGACTGCTCTAACGTAAGAGGTGACAAGAGATATGGCAATTTATTATTTGCCTAATTATAGCATATTCTTGGTGAGATTCAGAACCAGAAGTCTTAATCCCCTATTATTCAGAAAAGAACCCCCCCGCCCAAAAAAAACCCAAACACACACCCTCTACACAATCAAAATAAGAATGACATATAGAGAATAACTACAGCTTCTGATTCTAGGGTTATATAAATAGTAAATTTAGGAATTTTGTTTTCAAGCTAAATATGTGCTTTGGGAGAGTACCAAGAATGTGTACATCTGTGTTTTTGGGTCCCAAAATAAAAAAACTTTAGGAACAGAAGTGGATTTCATTTTTCACATGGATTTGTATATTTTGTTACTGTTATCACCCCAATCAGTCATACAATGGCTGGATGTGCTCTTGTGGATTTAGGTACATCGAGTTTTGTGGTCTTGCTTTTTACCAAGGTTCCAGCAACAGACTGTTTATGCGCTTCTGTGCATCTATTCAATAAATGATGAATTCATAAGTGGCGGCAATAAGGAAGCTGGCAAATGAGTGAAGACAATTGTTGGTAAGGCAGCAACCATAATGTGAAAGGTTGGTGGGTGGGAGGAAGCTGCCTATCCTGATGCTAAGGTGTGTGCAGCACCCCACACTACCCGGTCATCAGTTTCGCTCAGGCTTATACGACGACATTGGCTCAGTCTATAAACGACACCTTTTTGCAAGTGGACCAGTCCTTTTGTTGGTTCTGGGATCTATAAGAGTGCCAAAAAGTATCACATTTTTAAAAATCTGCCAGTCAGCAACTGTGTGGGCCAACAGAGGTTGGTTTGTTGACCAGTGTAGGTGCCGACTGATTGATGCCTTGTTCTGAAAAGATTAGCTAGCTGTGATGGTAGAAACTGGACATCATCATCAGATTGGGATATCAATCAGCCAGCAGCCACGTGGGCCAATTAAAGACAGCAGTGGATATCAACTGCCCATGTGAATGCCGACTGGATCCAATGTCATCCATCTGCAACAGCAGCAGCCAGATATCCGATTGCAGGTTAGGATGATTTTTTGTGGTTTTCAATGTTATACTTGGAAAACCCAAAATTCACCATTGAAAGGGGGGAGAGAAGATGTTGTGGTTTTGTATTTATAAATAGAAATCAGGAGCCCAAACTATAAAATCACATCATATGCTATCACCCTTATGCCCTCCACGTACCTCAGACCCAGAATCAAAGCAGCAAAAACATTTCTGGGACTATATTAGAGGAAATAAAAATCACACAATACCCCCAAAGAAGTCATATCAAAGTCAAATCTAAAATCATAAATGAGTATTTATGTTTTATGGCAGATTGACAATAAGTTGCCTTTGGAAAAGGGTTCCAAAGATTTAACTTGTAAATCACACCCTATATGCCTGCTCAAACAGCCAAGGCTTCCAGCAATTGCCAAATACTCTAAATCAGACAAGTAACACCACTCCCTTAGATTTGTTCCAACAAGATAAAGCATCACATTGTGAATAGTTGGGAATAACTTAAATCAGCTCATACAGGTAGCTTGGACATTTACATTTTAGCCATTAACCATATAGGATTAAACAGAAATTAGAAATGTAATTACTTGGTAGGCTTCTGTTATCATCCCTGGGAGAAACATTCCATTACCTTGCAGGGTAAGAAAAGGCATCACACTGATTCCAACCTAGCTTTACACAACCACCATCAGTTAAGACGCAAGATACAAATAATTACATACGACTTAAATGTGTCAGGTAGCTCCTTTAGCATCAGCATACAACACAAAACAAAGTTTCTCCAAAGTTTTCTCTATTGATGGTGGTGTAAAGTGAGAGGTCCCATGTAACTAGTCTCCAATGTCGCAAATCGCAAGCCCACCTGTAGAATTGCAAATCTCAGAACTCTAAACACCTTTTAAAAATATGTTTCTGCATTAACAACCATAAACAATGCTGTGCTTGCATACTTTTCCATAAGAAAAGGAAGACAAGGCAGAATATACTGTAGACACATGATCAATTTCTAAAGGTGATACACCAGTAGTATCTGCAGCATATATAGCCATTTTGGCACCAGAATCATTTGGAACAGGAAGATAGGCCCTGACGACGACAGTGGCAATACTTTCCAGACCTCTAACAGCCCTTCAGATTCTTGCATCAAAAGGCTCTATATTCACTGCACATAAATCCTGTAATTGAGTGAAGGGATACCTTTGCGCTGACATAGTGGAAACAATCATCCCCATACCTGCTATATACTGTAATTATAAGACAGAGTTTCTGTTTTAGTTCAATTTAAATTTGAATCCAGATAATTGACCAAAACATTCAAATGTATGCAAAGCGCCCTCAAAGATTCTCTAGCTGGTTACAAGTATCAAAATGTCATCCGCAAAAGCTAAGCACTTAAGCTCCTGCTGTCTAACGCTCACCCCCTTTGAAGATGCAGCAGAGGCCCCAGAGACAAAATGAAAAGCAAAGGGGACAATGGGCAACCTTGTCATGCTCCCCATTCCGGAGTAAACAGCACAGACATCATGCTATTTACCATCACCATTGCATGGGATCCAGCATATAATGCACAAATGGCAGCAATAAAGTATCCCAAAGGCACCTAATGTTTCAAAGAGATACCCCCCCAATGCACCCGATAGAAAGCATCGCATCCCACCACCACCAAGATCCTTTCCTTTCACTGAGAGAACAGACGCTCCTGATAATATTTTCCTTGCAATATAAGCCACTTATCAACCTTTCACAAAACCTACCTAATGCTCCCTTATGAGGTTAGGGCAGGGGTGGGCAAACTTTTTGACTCGAGGGCCGCAATGGGTTCATATATTGGACCCGGGGGCCGGACCAAGAGTAGATGGACGGTGTGTATGTGTGAATTAATATAAATTTTGGGATTCTTCAATAAAGATCTATAAATAAAAATAGGAGTTAAAACAGAAATTACTGAACACAACAGAAGAATAATAAAAATTAAAATAAGCAAGTGCAAATAATAGCGTGCAAATGAAGAAGCAGATACCATCACGGACACTAGTCAGAAGGCCTCAGGAGATTACCATATTTTTCACCCTATAAGACGCATCTGCCCATAGGCTGCTTGTTATGTTGGCTAGTGCTTTCTTCTCTTCTAGCTGCCGGGCGCCACATGGATTGCTCCTCACTAGCAGGCGCGCGGAAAGGCAGTTGACGTCATCTGACGTGACATCAACTCCCTGCCTGCACCTGCACGTACGGCTCAATCCGTACTCCGCCCAGGCCCTGCCCCCCCACTAGCTGCTGGCCGGCCCAGCCACTACCATGCCACCCATACAGGCTTATGAATGTTGGGAGGGGCCGTAGTTTGCCCACTCCTGGGTTAGGGAGTTAATGCCAAATTATTGGTAAAATCTTTAGCATAAATCTTCAAGTCAGTATTCAAAGAAATTGGTCAGTAAGAGCCTATACACAGTCTTTCAGCTTCAGTCATGAGGGCTGTGTTTGCTTGCTTTGAAGTCCTGCCCCCCTCCCCCCCCCCCAATTTCCAGGGCTTCAGCTGTAAAATTTGTTAATTTTCTCCAGAAAACCCATCTGTACCAAGGACTTAATAGCCAATTAGAACTTACCCGCTGTAATGGGTGCATTTAAAAACTCCAAAGCTGCAGGATTCAACTGAGGGAGTGCCAGTTTTTCCCCCAACCACCATATGTTTATGTTTATTTAAAAACTTTATATACCACCCATCACAGAGTGTCAGAGCGGTTTACAATCATAAAAATCATAAAATGCTGCAGAAAAAGAAAGAACACCAATTTAAAAGTTTCAAAGGAGGAGAAAAGGACAGAGATCAGAAAAGAGGAAAACAGGACAGCCGAGAAACACAAATTAAAAAAAAATAAAAATAAAATATATATATATTATGTTGTTCTTTGAGGAAAGAGAAGCAGGGGGAGAGGAGGGGAGAGGGAGATTGAATGCCATACAGAAAAGGTGTGCTTTTAATTGGGTTTTGAAGGATTTGAAAGAGGGATCTAATCGGAGGGCAGGGGGGAGCGAGTTCCAGAGACGAGGCCCGAGGAAATAAAAAGCGGAGGATCGTGTGGATTCTAGATGGGTCTGAGACGGGGAAGGGAGGAACATGCGGTTGGAGTATATAGAGCGGAGGCAACGGTGAGGAGTGCGAAGATGTATCTGATCTGCAAGGTATAGTGGAACACCAGTGTGGATAGTTCTGTGCACAAAGATAAGAATTTTAAATTGTATGCGATATGAGACAGGAAGCCAATGGTGGTGGATGAGGAGAGAGGTAACGTGATCAAAGCGGGATGCATACCCCATTGTCTACAGAAGCCTCTTGAGCCCTACATAAGTCATAAAAAAAAAAAAGGAGGCAAAGACTTGTATCAACTCCTTCATTCCTTTGTGGAATACACCTCAGTCACCTTAAAGTGACTATTATCTCGTCCCAAGTGTGGTACAGATGAATTTTGACTATTGATTATGCCTCAGTAGTGAATATGCCTCAACTGTAAATAGGGGCACTTGAAACTGTTGAAACAATTTACATAACTACAGATACTGGAAAGATCAGGGAGGAGACCTTCTCCTAGCAAGCAAATGGAGACCCATTACAGAGAACAAAAGAACACTTCACCTAGGAGTCTTTCTACTAGCAGACAAATTGAAACCCATTAACAGGACAAAACAGGACAATTCACCTTGCCTTGGAAACATTTCTCCTAATTCATCAATTGTAATGTAGACCAGGGAGGGGGGTTCCCTTGAGCATTTTCAAGCACCTGGCCAGTGTCTTGGATGTGCTTAATGGATAACTGACTCTATACTACGTATATGTCACATGATAGGAAATAACTGGATTGTTCTTGCAACTGGATAAAATGGGTACCTGTTTTCAGCTAGAGAGAGAGAAATGGATTCATCTAGGAATGGACGCATTGCCTCCTAGAGAAACTCCCGATTGAGAAGTCTCTCTTGTCTGGTTGAATCAGGGATCCATTCAATCGAAGTGTGACAGGGATGAAGTAAATCTCTTTCGGTGAAGTATTCTTCTTCTGTAATTAGCTTTCTAGTTATCTATTCTGTAATTAAGTGCTTTTATTCTAATAGTTTTCCAGATATCTTTTTAACTAATCATAGGTAGATATATGAATTACTTGCCTTTCTAAATAAGTACGAATTAAGAAGTTAAATAAGTGAAATTCAAGTTATCCCTGCTTTGTATTATAAATAAACTGCACGTCTTCATTAACAAGGTGTGTTGGCCTTTGTTGGAGTAAGACACCAAGCCAGGGTTTAGTTCTATGGGCCAAGAGTTTCCCCTGCTTAATTCCATGTTGGAATAGCTGATATTTATTATAAAGTAATTTAGTCACATTTTAAAATCCATGAGATGACACAAGAGTTACCAGCTGCTCTTTACTATCTTCCCCCCCATGCAATAACTGTTCTAATTGAATTATTTTACACCCTCACCCACCCTCCCACTTAGAACATAAGTAATATCTCCACGAAGTACCGCTCTACTTGCTTCCCAAAATAAGGTTGTGCTATCTTTAAGTGACTGAATACAAAAGTTAGGAACTAAGATGGTGGTAAAGTGTTTGGAAAAGCTTGGCAACAGAAACAAAGCTGGAGAAAGACTCAGATGAATAGAACGATAGAAGTCTGTTATACCAAAACATCTTTTTCCAGCAACACAAGTGGCAATTGTACACAGATTTTGCCTAATGGGTTGTACAAAAATCAAAAACTACCTACATCTGTGGAAGTCAACACTAGAAAAGCTCAATATCAAAGACAAAACTAGTGCCTACTATGCTACAGATCACCAGCTACTAACACGCAAACAAGCTAAAAGCTGAAAAAGAACAAGGCACTAATGAATGTAGCAAAATGTGATTTTGAAAATATACCACCAGAATTTAAAGAATGCCTGTGAAATTAATTTTTCGCTTTGGATACAAATGACCGATTATAATCTGTCATTTGTATCCAAAGCGAAAAATTAATAATTATTAGACAAGTTATGGGATGACAAAAAGCTGTATACTTGCAGAAAGTGAAAAGCCTCTGCAAAAAAAGTGAACGAGAAAAAATGGCCAAAATGGATGGCTGAAGAAACTCTAAAAATTGCTCAGAAATGCAGAGAAGCTAAAGCCAGAGGAGAAAAAGGTAAATCACAAAACTTAACATATTTCCAATGTGCAGCGAGACAAGCACTACGATGATGCATGTAAGGAAAGAGTTAGAGGAAGAACAAAATGGAGTTTCCTAATGCTATGAGAATTAAAGAAAAAAAAAAAAGTCCAGCCTTAAACTGGAATGCTAAAAGATGCTCAAAGATCAAATGCTATGAGACTCCTTATGCAAACTATATTTTTCCCACTTAAAATTTAATAAAATGCACATTTTTAGCTAAATAAAAAGGGAATCTCTATTGTCCAGCCGAACTCCAATACTCCCCCTGTAATATCTAACCATATCATAGAATGATCCAAAACTTCCAGTAGCCCAGTTCAGCCTGAGTGACATAAGAGTAGTAGAAAGCAGCAAATCTGCAAGAGAGCCATGCGCACAGAAAAGGTGGGTGTAATCTTGCTACTGGGGATGAAATTATTGCCAGCCAACTACAAAATTTAGGGTGCGACTTAAGGTGTTTCATGCTTCTCTACTACTAATAATCATTTGTATAGCACTAAAGGCATACGCAGCACTGTAGACATGTAAGACTGTTCCTGCTCATCAGAGCTTACAATCTAGTCAAGACAGACAACAGCTGAGGACAAGGACATCTAGGGGAGTGGTAAGGAAACCTATAAGAAACTAGGCAGATCAGGACTGAAAAAGGAGTTTTCAGCCTGGACCTCAAAAGGGCCAGATATGAAGCCTGACATACAGGCCCAGGTAGTTTGTTCCAGGCATGGAGGAGCAGCAAGGTGAAAGGATTGAAATCTGGAGTCTGTAGTAGAAAAGAACTGCACAGACAGAAGGGATCTGCCAGAAAACAGTTACTCACCTGTAACAGGTGATCTCTGGGAACAGCAGGAATAAGTCTTCACATATGGGTATCGTCGGTACTGATGAAGCCTGCGCGGGAACGCTTCCCAGTGTCCAATTAGAAAGCTTTTGGGAGCATCCCACAGTGCCTGCATGCTGCCTTCCCGCCTTTCCCAACTGCCTCTCTCCAGTTGAGTTTTAAAGCCGAGACAAAAAGAGAGAGGGAAAAGGAAAGAGATAGAGAGATACAACTCCTAGGGGAGGTGGGTGGGTTGTGAGGACTAAATTCCTGCTGTTCCCGGAGATCACCTGTTACAGGTGAGTAACTATGCTATCTCCAGGAACAAGCAGGAATGTAGTTATCACATATGGGGACTCCCTAGCTTTAGGTACCAGGGAGAGACCCCAGAAGTTGTGTGCCCCTGAACAGGTCTCAACTTCCCCCCATGGATCTCTGGCATCCTACCAGGGATGGTGGGTAGGAGTTGATGAGGTATGGAAAGCACAGTTACTTACCTGTAACAGGTGATCTCTGGGAACAGCAGGAATTAGTCCTCACATATGGGTACGTCGGAATCGACGGAGCCTGCGCGGGAAAGCTCCCCAGCTTCCCGGAAAGGAAGCCTTTGGGGCCTCCCACTGCACATGCGCGCTGCCTTCCCGCCTTCCTGACCAGCTCTCCTCAGTTCGAGTTTATAGCTGAGACAATAGAGAGAGGAAAGGAAGATAGATAGAAGATACAACTCCTAGGGGAGGTGGGTGGGTTGTGTGAGGACTAATTCCTGCTGTTCCCAGAGATCACCTGTTACAGGTAAGTAACTGTGCTATCTCCAGGAACAAGCAGGAATAAGTCCTCACATATGGGGACTCCCTAGCTAAGATGCCTGGGAGATCCCCTTCCAAGGGTTCGCCATCTTCGTATGGATCTCAGGCATCCATCCTGGGAAGGTGGGCAGGAGTTGTTCAAGTATGGAACAGGTGTTTGAGGACAGCCTGACCAAACAAGGCATCCCGGCGGGAGTCCTTGTCCAAACAGTAATGGGCTGTGAAGGTATGAACCGAGGCCCAGGTGGCGGCTCGACAGATCTGATCTATGGATACAGAGTGAAGATGAGCCATAGAAGTGGCCATGGCTCTCACATTGTGAGCTGTGACATGGCCTTCCAGAGAAATGTTTTTACTCTGGTAAGCAAAGGAAATACACTGAGCAATCCAATTGGAAAGTGTACGTTTGAAGACTGGAAGTCCCAAATGAGAAGGATCAAAACCCACAAAAAGCTGGGAAGACTTTCGATGTGGCTGAGTCCTGTTGAGGTAAAAGGCAAGAGCTCTTTTACAATCCAGAGTATGAAGGTTCCTCTCTGCACTGGATGCATGAGGAGCCGGGAAAAAGACAGGTAGATATACCTCTTGATTAAGATGAAAAGGCGAGACCACTTTGGGCATAAAGTGGGGATTCGTCCTAAGGACCACCTTATCATGATGGAACCTAGTATAAGGTGGATGAGCCACTAAGGCCTGTAGTTCACTGATGCGGCGAGCCGAAGTGACTGCAATAAGGAAAAGGACCTACCAGGAAAGAAATTTCAAGGAGGTAGAAACCAACGGTTCAAAAGGTGGCTTCATAAGCTGACCTAGAACTAGGTTCAAATCCCATGCTACCGGAGGAGGCCGGATGGGAGGCTTAGTTAGAGTCAGGCCTCTCATGAACCTTGCAATAAGAGGATGAGAGGAGACAGGTTGTCCATTTATAGGTTTTAAAGATGCTGCAATAGCACTCAAATGGACTCGTACTGAATTAGTCTTAAGGCCTGCATTAGAAAGATGCAGGAGATAGTCTAATAGAGAATTCAAAGGAAGTGCTAGAGGGTCAAGACCCTGTTGAGCACACCAAATGGAAAAGCGTTTCCATTTGAAAGCATAGGAACGCCTCGTGGAGGGTTTCCTAGAGGCATAAAGGATATCTTTCACTGGTTGAGAAAGATTGAAGTCATGAAGGCTTAGGCCTTCAGTAACCAAGCTCTGAGGTGTAGGGACTTGGGGTTTGGGTGCCACAAAGTCCCCTCCTCCTGAGACAGAAGGTCTGGCGCAGCTCCCAGGTCCAGGGAGGGTCCCTGGGAGAGATGCAGAAGTAGAGGGAACCACACTTGGCGTGGCCAGCGTGGAGCTATGAGGATCCGTCTTGGGAATCAAAGGAATGGGTGGAAAGGCATATAGGAATTCCTGACCCCAATGTAGGAGAAAGGCGTCGTTGGCCTGAGCTCCCTGACACGGAGTCCTGGAACAGAACCGGGGAAGTTTGGCATTCCACGGACTTGCAAAGAGGTCTATGTCCGGGGTTCCCCATTCCTGAAAGACTCTGCGTATCTGGTCCATATACAAGGACCATTCGTGTGGAAGCAGAACTCGACTGAGTCTGTCTGCCCGAGAGTTTTGAACCCCTGGAAGATACACTGCCAGAAGATGAATTTGATGCTCTCTGGCGAAGGCCCATAATCTGAGAGCTTCGTTGGAAAGCGACAGAGCCTGTTCCTCGTTTGTTTACGTAGAACATGACCACCTGATTGTCTGTCTGAACTAGGACGGTCAGGTTGACAAGGAGGATATGGAAGACTTTGAGGGCAAAGAAGATTGCTCGCAGTTCCAGGAGGTTGATGTGAAGGGTGGTCTCCTGTGGAGACCAAGTACCCTGAGTGGAGAGGGATTGTAGATGGGCTCCCCACCCTGTTTGGGAGGCATCTGTTGTGAGGGTTGCTTGGGGCAA
The DNA here is from genome assembly GCA_033557465.1 of Ichthyophis bannanicus. Lineage (NCBI taxonomy): Eukaryota > Metazoa > Chordata > Amphibia > Gymnophiona > Ichthyophiidae > Ichthyophis > Ichthyophis bannanicus. The sequence continues at coordinate 345,825,034 of CM066032.1, forward strand.
CAAAGGTTGGAAGGGGGCCCCCAACAACAGATTCTTGGTGGACATCCACCATTGGAGGGACCAAAACAGATGCTTTGAGGTGAGGATTTGGTCGGAGAGCGCTCCTGATGCTTGAGTCCACTGGGTGGCCAAGGTCCATTGAGCTGCTCTAATATGAAGACGAGCGTAGGGCACCACGTGAACCGTGGAGGCCATGTGGCCCAGAAGTCGCAGCATTTCTCTGGCTGTCAAGTGACTGCTGGACTGAGCTTGGGAGGCCAAGCACACCAGACGTTGGCCCCGGACTTGAGGTAGGTAGGCCCTTGCAGTGGTGGTGTCCAACTGGGCCCCTATGAATTCCAGAGACTGAGTAGGGATAAGTTGAGACTTGGGAAGGTTTACCACCAGTCCCAGATACTGCAGAATGTGCCTTATGCGGTCCAGGGAAATCTGGGCCTCTGACTGAGATGGAGCTCGGATGAGCCAGTCGTCCAGATATGGGAATACAAAAATTCCCAGACCTCTTAGAAATGCGGCAACAACTGCCATGCATTTGGTGAACACTCTTGGAGCAGAGGCTAGACCGAAGGGAAGTACTCTGTACTGGAAATGTTTTCCCTGAAACAGAAATCTTAGATATTTTCTGTGGGATGGGTGGATGAGTATGTGTGTACGCATCCTTGAGATCTAGAGAACAAAGCCAATCCTGACTCTGAAGGTATGGAAGGAGAATGCTTAGAGAAAGCATTTTGAATTTCTCCTTGTACAGAAATTTGTTCAATTCTCTCAGATCTAGGATAGGTCTGAATCCCCCTTTCTTCTTTGGTATGAGAAAATAAGGGGAGTAGAATCCTGTCCCTTGTTGAAGAAGAGGAACCTCTTCTATTGCCCCTTGGGTAAGGAGAGAAGAGACTTCCTGACCCAACAGGCCCAGGAGAGATGGGGGAGAATTGAAGTGCCTCACCATGGTATATGGAGGAAGGTTGGAAAAATGAAGTTTGTAGCCCTCTCTGATGATAGAGAGGGTCCATTGCTCTGATGTAATTTGCTCCCATCTGGGAGCAAAGTGAGCTAACCTTCCGGGAATGGTGAGGGGCTCTGGTTGTTCTAGAGCCAGAAAGGTTAAGTTCTCTAGGGGCAAGTCAAAACCCCTGAGGGGGTTGAGCCTGCTGAGGAGTGGCAGACACTGCAGGCTTTGACCTTGCCTGTTTAGGCTGCTGACGTTTAGCAGCAAAGCGAGGCTGAGAAGATTGTTGGCCAGTATTTGTGGAAAATCTGGCCTTCTTGTAGTAAGGCCTCTTGAAAGACTTTTTCTTGGCAGGAGTAGAGGTAGACTTAGAAAGTCTATCTAAGGTAGCATTTTCTGCATCCATTTGAGTGGCTTTAATTTGCCAGTCTTTACCAAATAAGTTCTCACCTGTACAGGGCAGATTCCGTAAGCCATCCAGGACCCAGGGTTCTAGGTCAGAGGCCTGGAGCCAAGCAAGTCGTCGGGCTGCAAAGGCAATGCCCGAAGCTCTACCGGCACCTTCAAAGGAATCAAAGGCTGCTCTGTTGGAGAACTTAGAAACATCTAGAAGCTGTTTCACTATAGAAATGAACTCCTCCTTTTTATCCTCGGGGATAAAGGGGGCAAAATGCCGTACCTTAAGGGCAAGTTCCCTGAGAAACATGCCCATATACAGACTGTATGAATTAATCCTGGCTATAAGCATACTAGCCTGGAAGATTTTCCTACCAAAAGAGTCTAGGGTCTTACATTCTCGCCCTGGAGGGGTAGAAGAGTGCCTTTTGGTACTTTTAATCTTTTTCAGCGCAGACTTCACCACAATGGAATGGTGAGGCAGCTGAGTCTTTCGAAAACCAGAAGGAGGGACCCGGTACATGTGTCCAACCTACGAGAATAAGGAGACAATAAGTCCATCAAGTGTTCTTGAAGGATTTCATGGATAGGCAGGGTGACTGCCTCTTTAGGAACCTTAGGGTATCCTAAAATATCCAGTTTCTTTGATCTAGGTTCTTTTTCAGAGGATGTGGTAATAGAAAGTCCTTTAGCTAGTTCTATAATGAAGTCTTGAAAGGACAAATCCTCTGGTGGAGACATTCTCCTCTTTGGGGAAGAAGGGTCTTCAGGAAGAACTAGAGACAGCTCATCAGAGTCCTCAGAGGAGTCAAAATCCTCAGAAGAATCAGAGTATCCTCTATTTGCTTCCAACGCACGATACGCATACCGTTCGGTATCGACATCGGGCGTACCGGGTATGGGATCGGTATCGGGTGAAAACCCGGATCCGGCATGCGGAACCGATCTGCGTTTGGAAGACGATGGTCTCGGTTCCGATATGGGAAACGATACCGGAACCGGACCCGCTGGATGCGGTACCGAGGGCGTCGCAGCTTTAATGAAAGCCAGCATGGCCTGCTGCATGGTCTGAACAGTATTGCTCATAGACGCCACTGCTGCCTGGATGTCAGTACCGGTATGGGCCGGTACCCCAGAGCAGTCTAACAGGTGATCAGTCGAGGCCGTGCCATCGATGTCAACCTGTAACCCCATAGATGGAGCTTTGGAAGCCAGGAGCTTCCCACCGGGGTTGTTTGGCTGGGGCAGGATCCTCAGATTCAAAAGTGAGAGCCTCTCGATGCTTTGAAGGAGATTTGCTCTTTGAGGACCTGCCCGAAGAAGGTTTGGTTACCTGAGATCCATCCGGAGAGGAAGACCTGGATGACTGTGATGCTGGATTATCTGAAGCAAACAGCACATGGAATTTGTTGGCCCGGTTCTGCAAACCACGTTTAGACATCTGGGAGCAGGATGGGCAGTCCGGAATGGAGTGGTCAGGTCCCAAACATTTAAGACACCAGTCATGGGTGTCTGTGACAGAAATAACAGCACTACACTTGGTACACTTCTTGAAACCAGGGGCTGGTTTCTCCATGAGGAGAATTTGTGTAGGCCTGAGGCCTAACCGAAGTCACCAAGTTGTGCAAAAATAAAGATTTTTTATTTTTTTTTTGAAAGAAAGAGAGAGACCGGCGGTACCGGTTTCGGTATGGGGAAGGCAGGTACGCGGTCTAAAGAAACAAACTAAAACAAGAATTTCTTCAGCGGTGACAGGAACACGACCTGCTGGCTCCGCGGAAAAAGAGAAACTGAGGAGAGCTGGTCAGGAAGGCGGGAAGGCAGCGCGCATGTGCAGTGGGAGGCCCCAAAGGCTTCCTTTCTGGGAAGCTGGGGAGCTTTCCCGCGCAGGCTCCGTCGGTTCCGATGTACCCATATGTGAGGACTTATTCCTGCTTGTTCCTGGAGATCAGGTGTTGGAGAAGAGCCTGACCAAACAAGGCATCCCGGCGGGAGTCCTTGTCCAAGCAGTAATGGGCTGTGAAGGTATGAACCGAGGCCCAGGTGGCTGCTCGACAGATGTCATCGATAGAGAGAGTGCAGATGAGCCATTGAGGCTGCCATGACTCTCACATTGTGAGCTGTGACATGGCCCTCCAGCGAAAGGTTCTTACTCTGACAGGCGAAGGAAGTACACTGAGCAATCCAGTTAAACAGTGTTCTCTTGGAGACTGGAAGTCCCAAATGAGAAGGATCAAAAGCACCAGTGTTGAGAGGACTTTGTTGCTGTGTTCTTTGTAAAAGGCTAAAGCTCTTTTACAGTCCAAGGTATGAAGATTCCTCTGCATTTGATGCATGAGGCCTTGGAAAAAAAACAGGTAGGTAGACTGCTTGGTTCAGATGAAAAGGCGAGACCACCTTTGGCACCTTTGGGTGTGGATGAGTCCTAAGAACTACTTTGTCATGATGGAACCTTGTATAAGGTGGATCAGCTACTAGCGCTTGCAACTCACTAATGCGGCGTGCTGATGTGATTGCAATGAGAAAGATAACCTTCCAAGAAAGGAATTTCAAGGAGGTAGTAGCTAAAGGTTCAAAAGGTGGCTTCATGAGCTGCCCAAGAACCAGGTTTAAGTCCCATGCCTCTGGTGGTGGCCTAATGGGAGGCTTAGTTAGAAGGCGGCCTCTCATAAATCTTGCTATAAGAGGATGAGAGGAAATAGGCTGTCCATTTAGAGGCTTAAAGGAAGCTGCAATAGCACTCAAATGGACTCTTACCGAGTTAGTCTTAAGTCCTGCATTGGATAAATGAAGGAGATACTCCAGCAATGAATCCAGAGGTATCGCAAGGGGGTTAAGACCCTTTTGCGAACACCATATGGTAAACCTTTTCCACTTGAAAGCATAAAAGAGTGTCTTGTGAAAGGTTTCCTGGAAGCAAAAAGAATATCTTACTTGCTGAGGGAGATTAAGATCATGGAGATCTAGGCCTTCAGCAACCAAGCCCTGAGATGCAGAGACTGGGGATTGGGATGCCATAACATTCTGTCCTCCTGGCATAGGAGATCTGGAGAAGACCTTAACTCCAGGGAGGGAGCTTGAGAGAGATATAGAAGCAGAGGGTACCACACTTGCTGTGGCCAATGTGGAGCTATGAGAATCATATGGCCTCTGTCTCTCTGAAGTTTGAACAGGGTTTTGGGAATTAGGGGAATGGGTGGAAAGGCATACAGGAAGTCTCGACTCCAATGAAGGAGGAAAGCATCCCTGGCCTGAGCCTTCTGAGCCGGAATTCTGGAACAGAACCGGGGAAGTTTGGCATTCCACAGACTTGCAAAGAGGTCTATGTCCGGGGTTCCCCAAATTTGAAAAATCTTGGTCACCTGGTCTGCATGCAGAGACCACTCGTGTGCAAGCAGAACTCGACTGAGTCTGTCTGCCCAAGAGTTTTGTATGCCTGGAAGATACACTGCCAGGAGATGAATCTGATGCTCTCTGGCAAGGGCCCATAGTCGCAAAGCTTCATTGCAAAGCGACAGAGCCTGTTCCCCCCTGCTTGTTCACATAGAACATGGCTACTTGATTGTCCGTATGAATGAGAAGTGTCTTGTAGCTGAGCAGAGTGTGGAACACTCGAAGAGCAAGGAAGATTGCTCTGAGCTCCAAGAGATTGATATGTAGATGTCTCCTGCGGGGACCAGGTGCCTTGGGTGGAGAGATCTTGCAGATGAGCTCCCCAACCCATTGGAGAAGCATCTGTTAAGAGTTGCTGAAAAGGGGACCCCAGCAACAGGTTTTGAGTCGACTTCCACCATTGGAGGGACAAAATAAGGCGACTTGTGTTTGCTATTTTGTCTGACAGGCATCCTGATGCCTGGGTCCATTGAGTGGATAAAGTCCACTGGGCTGCCCTCATATAAAGGTGAGCATAGGGAACCACATGCACAGTAGATGCCATGTTGCCTAGTAGTTGTAGCATTTCTCGGGCAGTGAGATAGCTTCTCAAGCAGTGCTAAAGTTAACTGCACCATGCGAAGGCAGCGGGCCTGGGGGAGATAGGCCCTTGCCTTTCTGGTATCCAGCAAAGCCCCTATGAACTCTAAAGACTGAGTGGGAGTTAGACTGGATTTTGGGATGTTTATTACCAGCCCCAAATACTGAAGGATACGCATTGTGCAGGATAAAGAACTCCTGGCCTCTGACTGTTGGGGCTCGAATGAGCCAGTCGTCTGAGTAGGGGAAGACGGATATCCCTAGAGTGCAGAGAAATGCTGCTACTACAGCCATGCATTTTGTGAACACCCTTGGTGCTGAGGCCAGGCCAAAAGGAAGCACCCTGTATTAGTAGTGCTTTCCTTGAAAAAGGAACCTTCTGTGAGTTGGATGGATGAGAACATGGGTGTACGCATCCTTGAGATCTAGAGAACAAAGCCAATCCTGACTCTGAAGGTATGGTAGCAGAGTTCCGAGAGAAATCTTGAATTTCTCTTTGACAAGGAATTTGTTCAATTCTCTGAGATCCAAAATAGGCCTGTATCTGCCTGTTTTCTTTGGGATAAGGAAATAGGGGGAGTAAAAACCTGTACCCTGCTGATGGATGGGTACTTCTATTGCCCCTTGGGCAAGAAGCATAGCGACCTCCTGACTTAACAGGTTGATGAGAGAGGTCGGAGAATTGAGCTGCCTTATTATTGTGGGAGGGGGCAAGCTTGAAAAATGAAGCTTGTACCCCTCCTTTATGATGGAGTGTCCAATGCTCTGCTGTTATCTGCCCCCATCTGGGGGCAAAGTGACATAACCTTCCTGGAATGGTGGAAGGCTCTGGTCCCATGAGAGCCAGGAAGGCTACGTTCTCTAGCTGAAAGTCAAAGGCCTTGTGGAGGCTGAGACTGCTGGGACGGCTAAGGCTTAGTCTTTGCTTTCTTCTGTTTGGGTGGTTGCTGACCTTCTCTGACAAGCTGACCTGCAGAACCTCCCTGCTGAGCATAAGCAGGATAATATCTTTTCTTTTTAGAAAAGAATGGTTTCTTGAAAGATTTTTCTAGCAGGATCAGCTGTGGACTTTGATCTATCCAAGGTGGAGTTGTCAGCATCCAACTCCTTGGCCTTTTCCTGCCAGTCTCTACCAAACAGGTTCTCACCAGTACAAGGGATATTTCTCAATTTGTCTTGTAACCAGAGCTCCAGATCAGATAGATGCCTGGAGCCAAGCAATTCTACGTGCACCTATTGCAATGGCAGAGGTTCTGCTTATGCACTCAAAGCAGTCAAAAGCTGCACGGTTAAATTTAGAAACAATATTGGGCAGGTTTGACCAATGTGAGAAAATCCTGTCTATCCTCAAGAAGAATAGGACTCAAAGCCTCTAAATCACCTGTGGCCTCCTTCAGGAACATTCCCATGTATAGACTATAGGAACTGATCCTGGCACAAAGCATGGAAGCTTGGAAGACACGACGTCCAAAAGCATCCAGGGTTCTGCACTCACGTCCTGGAGGATTAGAGGCATGCCTCTTTGCACTCTTGATCCTTCTCATAGCTGATTCCACTACAATAGGAGTGGTGAGGAAGCTGAGATTTTTGGAAACCAGGACAAGGAGGGACTCGATACAGAGTATCTAGTCTGCGAGAATGAGGAGAGGTGGTAAGAGGTGTCTCCCACATCCTTAACATGAGATCATGCAAAATCTCATGAATGGGCAAGGTAGCTGCCTCCTTAGGAGTTTTAGGATATTGTAAAAAATTTCCAACTCCTTAGCTCTGGGCTCTGTTTCAGGGGTCACAGTAATAGACAGACCCCGAGCCACCTCCCTGATAAAATCCTGGAAGGAAATATCCTCTGGAGGAGACATCCTGCGCTTAGCGGAGGAGGGCTCCTCTGGGAGAAGCATTCCTGCATCGACAGAACTGTCAGAATCCTCAGATTCTTCTGAAGACTTGAAGTACCGTCTGTCCGGATGTTCTTGAAGAGCCCGATACCCGTACCGAGCGAAGTCGGTACCGGGGAGTAGTTGGTACCGGGGTGTCAATACCGGAAGGCATCGGAAAAGTACTAAAAAGTTTTGTTTTTTTAAGAAAAAAGAAACCGGCGGTACCGGTAAAGCGTCGAGGAAGGCAGACGTGACCACAAAAAGAACAATTTTCTGCAGTGACAGGAACACGACCTGCTGGCTCCGCGGAAAATGAAGAACTGCAGAGAGGCAGTTGGGAAAGGCAGGAAGGCAGCACGCAGGCGCTGTGGGATGCTCCCAAAAGCTTTCTAATTGGATGCTGGGGAGCGTTCCTGTGCAGGCTCCGTCAGTACCGACGATACCCATATGTGATGACTACATTCCTGCTTGTTCCTGGCGATCAGCGGCATTCCCAAGAAGGGGTGTAGGGAGAGATAGAGAAAAAAGGTGGTGAGGAGCAGCAGAACAAGTGCACTTATAGGTCAGTAGGAGAAGTTTGAACTGGACATGGAAACAGATAAGGAGCCAGTGAAGTGACTTGAGAAGAGAGATTATATGAGAATATCGAGGCTAGTGGAAGATTAGCTGCACAGCTGCATTTTGACCTGTAGCTGGTGAACAGTGTGTTTCGGGAGTTTTGAAGTTTAGGATACTTGGATGTAGTATGGAGGGAGTGAATTTGGTTGTTTTTCTTTTAACTAGACCTGTAGAGAGAAGCAGCTGGCGAATTACTTTAACAGCATCCAATAAAGCTTTTAGTTAACAAGGTTGTAGTTATTGTTCAATGCTTCCAGGCAGGGCCAGCCCTAGGCAGCGGTGGGTATGTCCCCCGCACATGGCCCTATCCCCCAGAGGAGCCCCATAGCACTGGCAGGCTTAAGAGGTGAGCCAGCGAGTCCCAAAGCCTGCCTTGCTGGCTCACCTCTGCATACTACTACTCCCCCTCCTCATTTGTATAGTGCTACAAGGCATAGTGAGTGCTGTACAAACATGTAAAAAAAAAAAAAAAAAAAACACAACAGCTGAGCGAGCTAGAATATATATATATATATATATATATATATTCTAGCTCGCTAAAAGAAAGGTTAGATATGATTGGCATCTCAGAGACCTGGCGGAAGGAGGACAATCAATGGGACACTGATACTAGGGTACACACTATATTGCAATGATAGGGTAGATCAAATTGGTGCAGGGGTTGCGCTCTATGTTAGGGAGGGCACAGTCACACAGAAATAAAATTTTGCATGAAACAAAATACACTGTAGAATCTCTATGGATACAAACCCAAGTAAAAAAAGGCAATGGCAGTGGGGGAGTACTGCTGACTACCTGGCCAAAATGAACAGATGGATGATAAAATTTTAAGAGAAAAATCAGTGAAGCTAAAAAGTTACAACACAATAATGGGCGATTTCAATTACCCTGGTATTGACTGGGTCAATGCTCAGGAGATAGCTTCCAGATGAAAAAATTACAGCTTCTTGGAACAGCTGGTTCATGAACCGGAAAGAGGGAAAGCTATTCTGGATCCAGCCCTTAGTGGAACACAGGACATGGTGCAAGAGAAGGGTGTTGGGGCCACTTGGCAACAGTGATCATAGCATAGCAGCATCTGATTTAATAAATGGAAGAAGGATGGAAAGGAAATACACAGTACCACCTTTTAATTTTCAAAAGGGAGACTAATAAAATGAGGAAAACAGTTCAGAAAAAAAAAACCCTCCACCTAAGAGTAGCTGCAAAGGTAAAAGTATTTTTAAACAATGACCATGTTTGATTTAAATCTATTTTGGAAGCCCAGACCAAATGTATTACACTAAGAAAAGTGGAAGGTCAAAAAACTGCCAGCATGGTTTAAAGGCAAGGTCAGAGACTTGTAGCCAAAAAAAAAGCATCTTTCAGGAAATGGAAAGAAGGAGCCAAACGATGAAAATGGGGAAAAAACCCACAAGCACTTGTAATATGCGAGGCATTGATAAGGCAGAGAATTTGAAAAGCATGCAAAAATGCATAATAAATTTTTTCTCAAGTACATTCATAGCAAAACACCTTTGAGAGAGAATCAGTTGGACCACTGGATGATAAAGGGACACTAAGGGAGGACAAGGCAATAGAGAGATTGAATGAATTTTCTGCTTTAATCTTTACTGAAGATGTAGGAAAATTACCCATGCCTGAAATGGTATTTAAAAGGTGATATATCAGAAGAACTGAAAGAAATAATTGATAAACTTGAAAGATGTATTACAACTATTTAATAAACTGAAGAGTAGTAAATCACATGGATCAGATGGTATACATCAGAGGGTGTTAAAAGAACTGAAATATGAGTTTGCAGATCTATCATCGTTAAAAATCATCTGTATTACATGAAGATAAAAAGGATTCCAGGGGTGAACTACAGACTGGTGAGCCAGATGTTAGTACTAGGCAAAAATGGTAGAAATCATTAAAGAATAAAATTACTGAACATGTAGATAGTCGTGGTTTAATGAGAGAAAGCCAACATGGATTTAGCCAAGAAAAAAAAAGTTTTGTCTTACTAAAATCGCTTATTTTTTTTTGAAGGTGTGAACAAACAGGTAGACAGAGGCGAGTCGGTCGATATAGTATACCTGGATTTGCAGAAAGCCTTTGACAAGGTCCCTCATGAGAGACTTGAACAAATTAAAAAGTCATGGGATTGGAGGCAATATACTACAGTGGATCAGAAACTGGTTAAAAAGATAGAAAGCAAAGAGTAGGGCTAAATGGCCAATTTTCTCAATGGAGAAAGGTGAATAGTGGAGTATGCCAGGTATCTGTTTTGGGCCCAATGCTTTTTAACATTTATAAATGACGTGGAAATAGGAATGAGAGATCAAATTTGCAGATTACAAAATGTGTCTTCTCTCTCCCAGCACACTTTTAATGTATGTCCTGATAGAGCCCTGAGGTGTATACCAACCAAAAACAGGATGGTGGTAGAGGAGGATCTGTTTGGGATTTCTCCTTTTCTCCATCTACATGCAGTCTCTTGGTGCACTTATTTCCTCCCATGGTTTTCAGTACCATCTTTATGCTGATGACTCTCAGATCTACCTTTCTGTGCCTGAAATCTCTCCAGGAATACATGCCTGGATCTCTGCCTGCTTATCAGATATTGCTGCCCGGATCCTTGCCACGTTCTGAAACTGAACATGGCCAAAATGGATCTCTATCTTCCCCCATCCTCTCCATCTCTGTGGATAATGCTACACTCCTGTTTCCTCAGCTCGCAACCTTGGGGGTCATCTTTGACTCTCTCTCTGCACAGTCAGATAGCTAAAACCAGTCACTTTTTTCTCTATCACAATGGCAAAATTCATTTCTACACGTACTACTAAGACACTTGTCAACTCTTTGTTCCAGTAGTCTAGACAGGAGGTGACCAATCTCCTTGCTGGTCTCCCTCTGAATCATCTCTCTCCCCTTCAATCTGTTAAAAACTCAGGTGTGCGGCTAATCTTTCGCCAGCATCGATATACACATATAACCCCTCTTTTCAAGTCACTTCACTGGCTCCCTATCTGTTTCCATATCCAGTTCAAACGTCTAAGTACACTCATTCTGCTGCTCCTCACTACCTTCCCTCTTATCTCTCCCTACACCCCTCCTCTGGAACTCTGCTCTTCTGGAACTCCGCTCTTCTGGTAGATCCCTTCTGTCTGTGCCCTTCTCTTCTACTGCCAACTCCAGACTTTGATCCTTCCACCTTGCTGCCCCTTATGCTTGAGTCTGTGCATCAGGCTTCATCTCTGGTTCTTTTCAAATGCAGGCTGAAAACTCACCTCTGAGGCTGCTTTGGATTCTGATTTGCTTATTGTCTTTGTGTTTCCCTAGATATATAAGAACATAAATGCCATACGGGGTCAGACCATGGTCCATCAAGCCCAGTATTCTGGTTTCCAACAGTGGCCAATACAGGTCACAAGTACCTGGCAGGTTCCCAAAACAGCTCACAAGTTCCACAATGCTTAGCCCAGGCAAGCAGTGGATTTCCTGTAACTTTGTTGCGTGTCCTAGACTTTTACACTTTTTGATGGCTTAAAACAACCGATCTGTTTACTCGTTCCATTCCATTCATTAATTTGTATTCCTTTATCATATCTCCCCCCTCAGCCATCTCTTTTTCAAGTTGAAAAGCCCTAGCCTTTTAAGCCTTTTTTCACAGGGGGATCCTTCCATCCTCTTTACCATTTTGGTGGCTCCTCTCTGTACCTTTTCTAATTCTGCTATATCCTTTTTAGAGATATGGTGACCAGAATTGCACACAATATTCAAGGTGTGGTCACACCATGGAATGCTACAGAGGCATTATAATATCCTTGGGTTTTATTCTCCTTTAACTTATGATTCCTAGCAGTCTGTTTTCTTGGTTGCTGCTGCACACTATGTGGAGGGTTTCAACACATTATCCATGACACCTAAATTTTTTTCCTGGGTTGTTGTTCCTACTGTGAAACCTTGTATTGTGTAACCGTAGTTTGGGTTGTTCTTTCCTAGGTGAATAACTGCACTTGTTCACATTAAATTTCATCTGCCATTTGAACATCCAGTCTTCCAATTTATCTAGGACCTCTTGCAATTTCACAATTCTCTTGTGTTTTTAACAACTTTGAATAATTTTGTGTCACTTGCAAATTTGATCACCTCGTTCTCCTTGGACAAGCAGGATTCGTCAGAAACACCTGGTGACGTCCCCTGACGGTGCCATATACAGAAGTGCTCTAGAGCTCAGAACCTTCTGAGCATGAGCCAGAGGCCCAACCCACCAGCCCACCCCTAGCCAGCCAGTCTTTCTTCCGCCGTGCCTACCACACGCGGATCCTGCTCTCACAGCCAGAGAAGAATTTTAAAGAAACTACTCACGTTCAGAAGATGCCTTCCACGAAACCTGTATTCAAGAAATGCACCCACTGCTCGAGGAAGATGAGCAGTTCAGATGCCCACGACCAGTGCATTAGGTGCTTGGGTGCCAACCACAGGTCCAGGACTGCCCACATTGCTCTCGGACGTCTCCCAGAGCCTTGAAGTCCAGAGGCCACATGTTGAAGGATTTTCTTGCTCTGAATCAGGAATCTGCAAGAACTGCCTCTCTGACACGGGATGCGCCCCTCGGGGACTCCATCCCCGATCGCTCTGCCTTGGATGGGCCAGCTACTACAGAGACTCCTGCGGTAAAGAAACACCTCAGCACCGCCAAGATGCCAGCAGTTAAGCTGGTAGCAAAAAATGGCAGGCTGCTGCAGCTCTCATGGCTCTCCTCGGGATCCCTGCAGAGCTCAAACATGCCAGCCCGACCATGCTGTTCCTGGGGGCAGCCATCTTGATGTCACTGCCTCAAGCTCTGCCCCCTCTGCATGGGCCAGCTAGCTCCACCCACCTGAATCTCATAGGCCAGCTGAACGGGTCTTCCTCCTGACATCATGAGGACTCCTTCTCTCGGCGCCGAGGCTCTGCATTGCAAAGGGCTCCCCTTCTCCCGGCGTTGATGCAGATGCAGACTCCAGTGTCAGCGCTGTCTCCCCGGATCCACAGCAAAGGGGCAGTAATCGCCGCAGCGAGGGCAGCAGTGATCACTATGGTGATCAGACTCCCCGAAGTGCACGCCGTGGAGATCAGAGCAGCCATCACCGTCAGCACAGACATTGGAGCCGGGAACACAGCAGGCATAAGAAACACCGCTCCCGGAGCCCCGGTCCCACCAGGAGAGACAAGCACCGTGGGTCAAAGCACGAGCATCACACAAGCAGCCCTAGTCCCGGATCCAGACCACATAAGAGGGCCCCCATCCACTGCAAGAGCCTCCAAGGCAGCACAATCACAGTCACCGACCCCCTCCATGAGCCTGCTACCTAACCAAGGTGCCATTCTACAGCTGCTTTCTAGTCTCAGACCTTCTGCGTGATGCTGTCACGGATAAACCCACCCCAAACACCTCTTCAGAAGGGCCACAGGATTGCAGTCTTCCCACCCTAGACGCAGACACCGCAAAGCCAACCGACTCCAACCACAGCTATACTAGCAACGCTTCTGAAAGTTCTGAATCTCCATCCTTCCTCAGCATAGGTGAGGAGGAGAAGGATGCGACCCCTCTTGGATCCGAATCCCTTACTAAGACCAAAGTGGCCTCACTATAGAGTTCAGTGGGAGGAGCGTCTGGAGACATACAGCCATGCCCTACAGCTATGCAGCCTGAGGACCTCACATACCCCAAGTTTCTGTGCAAAGTGGCCTCCACCTTAAACCTTATACCCTTGGAGACGGATCAAGCCGGACTGGAGGTTCTCATGTACCTCAATGCTCCTAAGACGCCTATCATCTTGCCAATCCATCAGCGTCTCTTGGATACACACGTCAAGCTCTTGCAGAGCCCAGCTTTGTCTATGGCGTGCCCCAGGAAACTCGATGCGAAATACCAGGTCCAGCAAGCGCCTGGGTTCAGCAAGAGTCAGCTACCACACCACTCCATCGTGGTGTCTTCAGCCCTAAAGCGCATAAAGTCGTCACGCAACCATGCCAACTTCCCCCCAGGGAGAGACCCTAAACTCCTTGACGACAGTGGGAAAAAGGTCTTCCAAGGGGCCATGCTTAATGCAAGAATTTCTGCACACCAGTTCCAACATATACTCTTCCAGGACTCCCTGCTGGCGACCCTCACGGACACCTTGACAGCCCTTCCAGAGGAGAAAGCAAAAGCATTATCCACAATAGGGGACCTTAGGGAATGTGGAAAGCACCTCACCAGTACTGTACATGATGCTTTTGAAGTTGCCACATGCACAGCTGGCACCACCATCTCCACCAGGTGGTTAGCATGGCTGCGGGGGCCTTGGGACTGCACGAAGACATGCATGAGCGCATCGTGGACACACCCTGCAACGGCGAGTTTCTATTTGGAGAAAAGGTCGCTGACAAAGTCAACGACATGAAAGAACATTGCACCACCTTACAGACCCTCGCTGAGGAGGGCTTCGAGCGCAGCTCCAACAAAGGAAATTACAGCCGCAAATCACAACACACTCACAAGGGATATACTGCTTACCGCAAATGGCAACAACCTCGCTACAAGCAGACGGCATGCCGAACCAGTTATGGAGCTTCACATCAGCAGAAGCACCAGAGGGACAGAAAGCAAAAGAAACACCTGGCCCAGCCGGGGAAAGGCAATCCGTCCTTTTGACAATCAACCCGCAGAGGAACGGGTAATCCTTCTGGGACTCCTGGTGTCTTATTTCTACAGACACATGGGTCTTGCGGATCATTCGGGAAGGCTACCACCTGCGCTTCCTGTCTCCCCCTTGCCAGCGATCTACCAAAGCACCATCCAACACCGAAACACCTACGCAGATACACCAAGAACTCATACACCTCCTGGCATCCCAGGCCATCGAACCGGTACCCCCCAATCAGATCAACCTGGGCTTCTACTACAGATTTTTCCTGGTATCCAAGAAAAAAAAATCTGAAGAAATGCACTCCATCCTCGACCTAAGAAACTTAAACAAGTTTATCGTGAAGGAGAGGTTCCGCATGTATTCACTGGGATCGATCCTCCCCCTGATCCAACCAGAGGACTGGATCGCGTCCCTGGACCTGCAAGACGCTTACACACACATGTCCCAATCTATCCACAGGACAGACAGTACCTGCGTTTTCAAACCTTGGGAGGCCATTATCAATACAAGGCCCTTCCATTTGGCCTCTCCCCAGCACCACGGGTATTTACAAAGTGTGCGGCCGTTGCAGCAGCACACCTATGGAAACAGGGCATCCATGTCTTCCCTTACTTGGACTGGCTCCTATCACCATCACCGCAGGAAACTGTGGGCAATCAGACGGATTATCTGCCTCCTCACCTCCCTCGGATTCCTGGTGAACCACCAAAAATCACACCTCGTCCCCACGCAACGCTTGGAATTCATAGGGGCCAACAGACACCGTGAAGACAAGAGCCTTCCTCCCAGCACAGAGGGCGGAGAAGTTGGCCACTCTAGCTATGACAGCCTCCACGGCCCGGACCCCCTCCACCTTCTGGGACACATGGCCGCCACCACTCACGTATTACCCGTAGCGTGGCTACACATGCACACCCTTCAGTGGCACCTACGATCATGCTGGAATCAGCGCACCCAACCTCTCTCCACCAACGTTGCTCTTGACGCTCTCACCAGGAGGAGCCTCCGGTGGTGGACAGTCAAACAAAACCTCACTATGGGGAAGCAACTCCAACAACCCAGTCACCAGATCACCATCACTACCGATGCGTCTCAGATGGGCTGGGGAGCCCACATGGGTCAGCTACGCACGCAAGGGGCCTGGACAACAGAGGCAAATCTCCACATAAATCTTCTGGAACTGAGCCATGAGGTACACACTGCAGGCGTTCCAACCACACATCAAGAACAAGTCCATCCTTGTGCAGACAGACAACCAAGTGGTCATGTTCTATATCAACAAACTAGGTACAGGCTCACGACTCCTATATGCAAGGAGGCACTCACCATCTGGGCACTAACCCTAGCGAGCCACTGCTGGATAAAAGTGATATTTCCCGGGCGAACAGAACTTCCTGGTGGACAGGTTAAGCCGGCAACTGAGCCCACAGGAGTGGACCCTGAGTCCCCAGGCCACCACAGACATCTTCCACTGCTTGGGCCAACCGGAGATCGACCTCTTTGCGACAGACCAGAACATGAAGTGCCACCTGTTCTGCTCCAAACACCCATCAGCCCACAGCGTGGCATCGGATGCCTTTGATGTGTGCTGGGGGAGGGGGGGGAGTGGTCTCTTGTGTACGCCTTCCCACCCACCTCCCTGATCTCCAAAACGCTGCAGGTGATCCAGGACAAGGCCCATGTCATTCTCGTGGCCCCATACTGGCCCTGACAAAAATGTGGTTCCCAACTTTGCATCTGGTCAACAAAGCCCGCTGAAGCGGATGCATATGCGCCCTTGCCCACGGCACTAAGTCCAAGGCCGCCGCCATGGAGTCCAGTAGCTGCAAGTATCTCCAAGCCATTGGCGTCTGCAACTGCAAAAAGGCTCTTACCTGACTCAATCTTTTGCACCCTGTCCTCGGGCAGGAACACCGACCCTATCTCCGTGTCGAACAAGGCTCCGAGGTAAGACGCTTCATGGGAAACAGCTTGCTCTTGGTCTGGTTTATAACCCAACCTAGACGTTCTAGAAACTGCACCACCCGACTGGTGGTGGTCTCTGATTCTTCTACCGAGGCCGCTCTGATTAACCAATCGTCCAGATAGGGATGCACCTGAATACCTTCCATCCTCAATGCCGCCGCCACTACCACCATGACCTTCGTAAAAGGTCCGCGGCGCTGTAGCTAGCCCAAAGGGCAATGCTCTGAACTGGAAATGACCTATGGGCACTGCAAAACGGAAAAACCTCCGATGATCCGCTCTGATGGGGGATGTGCAGATACTCTTCCATTAGATCTATTGAGGAAAGCAGCTCTCCCTGCTACACTGACCGAATCACCGACCTTAGGGTTTCCATACGAAAATGTGGAATGCGTAAACATCTGTTCATGTGCTTGAGATCCAAAATTGGCCGAAGAGACCCTTCCTTTTTGGGAACCACGAAATAGAGTATCGACCTAACCCGCACTGGTCTAGGGGCACCGGAACCACCACTTGGAGCTGTAACAACCGCTGCAGCGTGTCATTGATTGCATCCAACTTTGTGAGATCTCCATGTGGGTCTCAGGCAAAGGCCTCTGACAGTGGTTGAGAGAAGTCCAGCGCGTAACCTTTGCGAATGATTTCCAGCACCCACTTGTCCGTAGTTAGAGCCCCAAATGGAGATGAAGTTCTTTAAATGTCCTCCTACCAGAATATCTGCCTGGGCCTGCCGCCCTTCATTGCAGTTTCTTATTAGAGTTCTGCTGGGTACTGAAGTACCCCCTGCCAAACCCTCTAGCCCCTCGAAAGGCCTCACCTCTGGAAATAAACCGACCCCTTTGATATGGCACAAACCGAGACCCACGAAACCTGCCCTTACCTTGCCCTCTGGGTATCGACCCCTGCTTCACCATCTTAGGTCGGTCCTCTGGGAGATGATCCCCTTTGGAATCTCCCAAATCCTTCACAATCTTCTCTAGCGCCTCCCCAAAGAGCAGCTTGTCCTTATATGGAAGCTTACTAAGACGAGTCTTCGAAGTATCCGCTGCCCAATTCCTAAGCCAGAGGAACCATCGAGCTGCTATCAGACGCCATTGACTTAGCTGCTATCCTAACCAAATCATAGAAAGCGTCCGCTAAATAAGCCGCAGCAGACTCCAATTTCGCTACCTCCGGGGAAGATCCCTCTTTTGTCTAGCCCCAGCCCCCCTTGAAGCCATCGGATAGAAGCTCTAGACACATATGCCCCACAGATGGAGGCCTGCAGAGACAATGCACTAGAATCAAACGCTTGCTTAAGTAGTGCCTCCAACTTCCGGTCCTAAAGATCCTTAAGGGCTGTCCCTCCAACTGGGATAGTTGTCTTCTTTGTCACCGCTGCCACCAAGGCATCCACCTTAGGCATTCGTAATAACTCCTTTTCCTACTGCGGTAACAGGTAAAGGCAACCAACAGCCCGGCCCCCCCTTAAGGTGGCCTCCAGACATTCCCATTCTGACTCAGTCATTTGCTTTATCACTCTATGAATGGGAAAACAGCGCTGCTCTGCCTTAAAGCCTTGTAGCAAGGGATCCTCCAAAGGCTCCTGCGGAACCACTGGAAGAGCTAGATTTAGAGCCGCCAGTGATAGGAAATCAAGGCTCCCAGCTCCTCCTTACGAAATACTCTAAACACATTTGGATCTTCCCCAGGCAAAAAGTTCCCCTTCTTCCAAATCTCCTGCCCAGGAATCTAAACCTGCCTCCGAGAGGACCTCTCCATCCTCACCTGCCAGAGGCAGTAAGACCTGCAACCCGCAGGATTCCTGGCTGGACACTGGACCTTTCCCCCGATGAGAGGGGCCCTCCCCCTGGTTGGCCATGTTACTTTCTCCCTGCAGTGACAGACTGGGAGAAACTTCCTTGTCCAAAACCTGCCCAACCTTTAAACAGTAAGCTCTATGTAAGGTTAAAATAAAATCTGCCAAAAAAACCTGACAGTAAACCTTAAGGGAATCCCCCAGCCTCCTCCTGCACCGGAGCCCCTGCAGCAGAGGCATTTTTTGCTCTCTTTCCTGCCTTGCTATGAGGCGCCGAAGGAATGACTGCTCCCTCCAAAATGGCTACCATTCCCGCACTAAACTCCACATTCTGAGGTTTAGTTGTAGGATCCCCCGACACCACAGTGGACTCCATCAGACCCCCCAAATAGCTGCTCAATGCAAGTGTCTCCCTCAACCTCCGCGGAGAGATGGACCTGCAATCTTTTTACCTCTGCAGGACAGGCTCTGCCCTTAGGGTAATATCATCCTCCGATTTCCCCCCCCCCCCCCAATCTGACTTTTAAGCAGCAACCCCTGGCTTAATTACCCTGCTAGGGCAAACACCAGGTATAAGCCTCTCCTGCCTCCAACTAATCACAAGAGCCTCATTCCTCTTCTCTCCAGGGGACCTGTCAGTTCAACGTCCTGTTCAGCTGCTGAGGACTGAAAGACTGAGCATCTGTCTCCAGGGGGAGCTGGATAGCCTGTCAGAGAAAAGTTCAGAGTTCAGTCCTCAGCTGCTGAAGGAGGCTGACTACCCGAGAGTTCCTGGACTGGCCCAGAGAGACGAAGAGGCAGAGAAGGTTATCAAACACTCACACCTTTCTCCTGATGGTTAGAGCAGCAGGCTGAGATCCAGCAAAGCTACTGATACTCCTTGTGAACCTCTGCCGTTTCACATACAAGCTTAGATTGTAAGCTCCCTGGGAACAGGAAAATGCCTACAGTACTCAAATAATCTCACCATGTTGTACTTCTCTGTATATTTTGTGACTGAAACAGCAGAATAGCAGCACTACTATACCATCCTGCTTTGGTTATGCTAGTTTACACCATTCCAAAAACTTCATGTGTGCGCCAAAGCATTTTTGCAGTCGCTTTTGTTCATGGAGCCACGCAAAGGGATCATGTTACCTCTTTCGGTTAAGGAGCACTGGTTACCAATCCCCCAGTGCATCAAGTTCAAGGTTGCCATCCTTTCACACCGCTCCTTTCATACCAGCCTCCCACACTACTTATTTCCGCTACTGATTCTGTATGTGCCTCAGATGTCCCAGGTCATCCCCAGCTAACCTGCTAGTTATGGTATGAATGGATTTGGAACACCACTTTCATGTGCAATGTCCCAACCTCTGCTCTGAATCGTCTCAAAAAAAAAAAAACTTAAGAAACTGGTGAAACACATGGCTATTCTATCAGGCCTTCAGGGACACCTATAAGGGCCCTGCTTAATTCTCTGTTGTGTTCCTCATTCCCTTCTCCATCTGTACCGGTACCATTTTGTTGTGGCTTAACAATTGTCATCTAATCTTTTATTCCCATCTCTATATGTTTCTTCTTCAGATTTCTCTAGCCTACCCCGATCTTGCTTATTGTTTTACTGTATGTATGTCTGCTGTTTTTTGTACTTGTACACTGCTTAGATGCATGCCCTCTGGGGCCGCCATTAGTGATATAACAAATGGATGAATAAATAAGTCTTCAGGAGCTAAACCATGCGCGTATTTGTCCCATTAAAGTCTATGGAGGAAGCTATTTAGCAAAGCTTGAAACTTGATGGCTGGCATCTGTAACAGTACTACAAGCTATCAAGTGTCAAACCCCTCAGAGGCAACAGAAGAGAGGCAAAGAATATGTATATTGGTACGATGCGAACCAGAAACCACCACTGGAAGGACAAAAGCAGTACAAGAGCATAATGAACATCAAGACATTGGAAGAGGGCAAAGCAGCACCAAAGTGTAGCTACTCACCTGTAACAGGTATTCTCCAGGGACAGCAGGAATCAGTCCTCGCATATGGGTGCTGAGAGAGCCAGTGCAGAAGCATCTCATCAGCTTTCAAAGAAAGCCTTTGGGAATGCCATCCCCTTCTCGCCCAAGGGTGCCATCTTGCTCAGATGACCCAGCTAGGATGGCAGTAAAATAAGACATGTCATCTGACTAAGCAAGATGGCACCCTTGGGCAGGAAGGGTTGCATCCCCAAAGGCTCTTTGAAAGCTGGTAAGATGCTTCTGCACAGGCTCTGTCACCACCGATATGTGAGGATGGATTCCTGCTGTCCCCGGAGAACACCTGTTACAGGTAGTAACTATGCATTTTTCCAGGAACAAGCAGGTAGTCCTCACATAAGGGACTCCCTAGCTCCAGGATGCCAAGGACTGAACCACGACAGCACCAACGACAATCAAGTGAGGTAGCCATGAGTTGCAGAAGGAGAGTCCCCAACTGAGACACTGCAAGACTCTAGCGTCCAGTGGTACCATCACTCTGGTAGCCTGAGCACAGAAGGGTCGGAGGTCAAGAGTTGCCTACACCCCAGATTGCAGAGTACTACCTGGCTGAAGGCACTGTCCCAATGGGACACTCTCCAGGCAGTAGTGAGCTGAGAGAGGAACTGAGCAGTCCCTTACTCTCAAAGTCAGGGTCTGAATTGTTGGAGGGGTTCCCCTGAGGAGGAGGGCTGCTGCAAACCCCGACAGCTCTTTGACCAGTGCCTTTAGGTACATGTCTATGTAGAGTTCACAGGCCTGGATCCAGAAACCCAGCATTGAGCCTTGATAGCATTTGTGCCCAAGGGTGTCGAGGGCCCGGGCCTCCCTGCCAGGAAGGATGGAGAAGTAGTCTTCTGGCTCTTGAGCTTCTGCATGGGTCAACTCGATGACCATGGAATTGTGTGGTAGCTGGGATTTGTGAAACCTCGGCCCTTTCCAGAAGTGGTACATAGCACCGAGCTGATGGTGAACTATGGGTACCGATGCCAGTGTCTCCCACATTCGGAGTAGCAACCTCTCGAGGATCGGCTGTATGGACATCGTGAGGATTTCTCTAGGTGGAGTCTAATACTGGAGAATCTCCAACTCCTCAGTATGCGGGTCCTCCTCCAACTCTGTTTGCACCAAAAGGCCCCTGGCCATATCCTTGACAAAGTCATTGGAGGCTATGTCCTCAGGAGAATGGTGTTGAGGCACTGGGGGAGATGGAGGATGAGGTGTCCCCAGACATAAGGCACCAAGACATTCCCTCAGACCCATCTCCCACTCGGAGTCTAGCAGTGATGAGTCAGAGGCCCTGCGACTCCTTGTGTAGAGGCTGGTACTGAAGGGCTGACAGCCTGAGGAGGACCTGAGGTCTGAGTTGCAGACACTGGCCGGCAAAGACTGGATGCCCAACAGGACTGGGACCTCTACCAGCACAGAGGACTGAGGCAGAGGGCACTCAATGCCTAGGGACTCCATGCCTCATCTGTCCCGACGACCAGGCCCCCAACTGCAAGGACAGGCTATCATTGCCTGCTGCAGGGCCAGGATAGCAGTGATATTCTGCTCCAGGGCCGCCATTCTGGTTTCCAAGCCAGAAGGCTCTGCAGCCTTCAGGCCTGACATCCTCTGTGCCCATGCCATCACTAGCACTCTTGGGAGTGCATTCTTAATGAGGACTACAGCCTCAAGGAACTGTACAGTCTCCACTGGCCAAGGAATCCTTCTTGAGAACCTTGGTAAGGCACTTCTCAGAGTTGCCAGAGTCCCTCCATGGGGTTTCACTGGTTTCTCCAGTGCAACCTTGGCAGATTTTAATGACTTCTTTGGCTCTGGGATCATCTTAGAGGCACCACAGTCGCGGGACAGAGGATGCCTGGGCACCTCGAGATGTGCTGGGCTTGGAGCTCAGTGCCAGGGAGGTGGGTGTAGAGTTGGACTTAGGGAACATCTTTTTCTGCAACTCCAACCATTTCTTATTGGTTTTGGCAGACATGGCCTGGCAGAGGTCACAGGTGGTGCTGTCATTGTTCGGGCCTAGGCAGTAGTCATGGGTGTCAGTAATGGACATGGTTTGACTGCAGCAGTCACACTTTTTCAACCCAGCAGGAGACATGGTGGGAGACACCCAGATTTTGGGGAGGGGGGGGGGGTGTCAATGATCCCTGAGTGAAAAAAAGGCACGAATGCCGGTTGAGGACACCTCGATAAAAAACAGGGTAGAGAGTGCTGACAAGGTAGGAAGAGGAACCAGTAATGCCTACCTAAAAACTAAGTTTTAAGAGGAGTTTTGTCAAGATTTTTATGGGGAAACAGGACATATCCATTGGGCTCCATGTAAAAAAAGAAATTGAGCAAGATGGAAAGGCAGGATAAAGGTGATATGATTGAGATGTTTAAATACCACCGTGGCATAAATGTTCAGGGAGAGAGCCTCTTTCAATTGAAAGCAAGTTCTGCTACGAGGGGACATGGGATGAGGGTGAAGGGAGATAGATTCAGGAGTGATATGCGGAAATATTTCTTTACGGAAAGAGTGGTGGATCCGTGGAACAGTCTTCCAGTGGCGGTGGTAGAGATAAGGACAGTAACCGAATTCAAAAAAGCATGGGGCAAACAGAGGATCTCTAAAGGTAAAAAGGGGACTGCTGTAGTTATGGAAGGACAGACTAGATAGGCCATGTGGTCTTTTTCTGTCGTCATGTTTGTTACCCTTGGGCAGAAAGGGGACCATGCATGTGTGGTAGCATCTCCCAAAGGCTTTCTTTGAAAGCTGGGGAGATATGTTTCCGCATGAGCTCAGTCAGCACCAATATCACCCATATATGAGGGCTGACCTCCTGCTTGCTCCTGGAGAACTGGTAGAAGCACACCAAGGCATTTTGAGAGGAGTACAATAGCAAGGAGATCAGTACAGCACCCAGATCAGTTGCAAGGCCATAAATTAGGTCAGGAGGACCAGCACAACATTCAGATTGGTTGCAAGGCCCTAAAACAGAGGACAGCCATAAAAGCAGAAGAGGCAGGCCACAGGAATAAGGAGAGTTCAGCTAAGTTTTGTGCCTGCAAGATGAGTCCTAGCACTGAAGACTTTGGTTCCAGCATTAGAACCTTAAGTACAGATGAAGAGCCACCCAGGGTGTAAGCAGCATTCATGGACTTCTTAGATGACATGCTAAAGAGATTTAAACAAGAATCAGAGGATGCATGGTGGTGAAGGTCCCAAAAGCAGTGGAGTTACAGCACTGGTAGCAACAGCCCAGAAGAGCTGAGGAAGACCAGGGCAGTAGCAAGATAGCTCTTCATGATAAGAGCTTCCAGCCTAATGCTTGTGGTAGAAGACTCATAGTCAACAAGTACAATAATGGAAGATGGTGGGAGTGAGGACAAATCTGTCATCCCATGATAGTTAGGGCAATCAGGCTGGCTAGATGGGTATCCCCTTCTGTCAGTACTCCATCTCTCTCTCTTCTGATAAGAGGAAATACCAGCGTTCACTCAAGAGTTCAGCAGTAGCTGTGCTCCCCTGCGTGAGCCTCCAAAAACACAAAAGTGCAAATGGAAATAGGAATAGAACTTTGAAGAGAGCTCGAGGCTCACTGACTGGTGGGATGGTTGTTTCTCCCCCCCCCCCCCCCCAATGCTGGGTTCAGTTTCTTCCAGACGAGTCAAGTTGCCAAAGATGGCAGAACACTCAAAGCATACAATGATAAACCAAAGGTACCCACAAAAGGTGCAAAGCAAGTTGAGTGCTTGACTTTTTTTTTTCTGAGCCAGAGTAGTTACTGAGTCATATGACAACAGTAATGGCATGAACCACTCAAACCAACAGGAGAAGGGTGCAGGGCAGCAATACCAGTGCCAACAGTGATGCAAGGAGAAAAGGTCTTCCCCCCCCTTATTAAAAAGAAAGTTTTGCCATGTGGTCCTAAGTGAACCCACTGGATACATGATAGTAGGCTGCAGAATGTCTGTGCAGACAGGAGCTTTGCAACTGCTGCAGTACAGATGAGATTTGGATCTCAAGAGATTGGCAAAGGGGAGGTCATGACAGAAACATTAACTGCTAGTGGCAGTGTTTTAAAAAAAAAGTGTCCTGCCTTTTTTCTTTTAAGTTTTTTGCATGGGGGCTGAAAGGGAGCCAGTGGAAATGGACACCATCCCAGAGAGACTGATGTGCAAACTGTCCAAAACAGAGACATTGAAGGCAGAGAATGTGGGCAACTGCCCACTGGTATAGTTTGCCTTCTTACTTTGGAAAGGGGGGGGGGGGGTCAGTGAATGATGGAGAGCCACAATATTCCCCTGCCATGGAGAATGTACTTTCATTGGGCATACTCATTGGAGGCCAGGACATGACATGCTGCAGAACCTTAGCCAGACTGCCAACTTATGCACACAGATCTCTTGGAATACTGGGGACACATCACAGAAACGTGTGGAGTCTTGCTTGTGCATAAGAACATAAGAACATAAGACATGCCATACTGGGTCAGACCAAGGTCCATCAAGCCCAGTATCCTGTTTGCAACAGTGGCCAATCTAGGTCATACGTACCTAGCAATATCCCCAAAAGACACAGGTTCCACAATGCTTGTACTGGGTCAAGCATTGATATCCTGTGGTAGACTTTTCTGCTGCTTAGCACCAAAGCTAGGGCTTTTGTCACCAAAGCTTTTCCCATGCTGGTGCTGATGGTACCAGTACTCGTGTGTGTGCTATTTCCCCTGCTCATCACCACCACCACCACCTCCCCCACCCCCTACCTCTAGTGTTCTTTCCTCCACCTCAAATCACCAGCTTTTCCTTCCAGTAAGCAAGTGTGTTGCACTGAACGATAGTTCCTTTCATCCATGAGTCAAAGACCAGCTTGCATAAAGCACCATCTTTCATAAAGGGACAATGACCTTTTTCCTCATTTGAACATGCAAGATATCCATCACCAAAACCTCCGCTCTGAATCCTCATCATTGACGAAAAAGCAGTTACCTATAACAGGTATTCTCCAGGGATCGCAGTAATCAGTCCTCATATATGGGTGACATCAGCACCGATAGAGCCTGTGTGACGCATTTCCCCAGCTTTCAAAAGAAAGCCTTTGAGAATGCCACCATGCATGCGTGGTCCCCTTCCCGCCCAAAAGGTACCATCTTGCTCAGTCAGGTACCATAGCTAGAGCCCCACCAAGGTGGTGGCAAAAATGGACAGCAACTCCAAGGGGAGGAGGGTTGTGAGGACTGATTCCTGCTGTCCCTGGAGAACACCTGTTACAGGTGAGTAACTACGCTTTCTACAGGAAGAAGCAGGAAATCTGTCCTCACATATGGGACTTCCTAGCTACAGGCTGCAAAGGACCTGTAGGAAAAATCAGCAGTCACCAGTGAATCTGAAGGCAAGCCCTAGGACCCAGAGTCCATGAAGGTCCACGTTTCTGGTAGCCTGAACAAGGGTTGGAGGGCAGGAGTTGCTTAAAACCCAAACAAAATTATGGAGAACGACCTGGCTAAAGGTTGAATTCCGACAGGACTCCCTCTCCAGGAAGTAATGTGCCATAAAGGTATGGGCGGAAGACCAGGTGGCGGCCCAGCAGATGGTCACCGAACAGAGGTTAGCAACCAATGTTGCCATCGCTTGGACATTGTGCGCCGGGACTCGGCGGTCCAGGGGCAGCTCAGCATGGGCCAAGGCGATGCAGTCCACCACCCAAATGGACAATGTTTGCTTGGTGACCGCCAGCCCCAGGCAGCTGGGGGTCATAGGAGACAAAAAGCTGCCCAGTCCTGCGATGGCTCAGAGTTCGCTGAAGTTAGAAGGGTCCTCTTGCAGTCCAGGTTATGGAGAACTGCCGATGCCTGGTTGGTATGGGGCCTTGGGAAAAAGGTGGGCAGTACTACCTCCTGGTTGAGGTGGAAATCCGAGATGACCTTTGGGAGGAACATGGGGAGAGAGTGTGCAGAACCATCCTGATCCTGTAGAACCTTGTGTATGATGCCTCTCATCAGTGCCTGGAGTTCACTGACTTTACAGGCAGAGTTGAGAGCCACCAGAAAGGCCACCTTCCAGGACAGGTGACATAGGAGTAGGTAAGCCAAGGGCTTGAAGGGCAGCTTAGTCAGCTGCTTGAGGACCACATTGAGATCACATTCTACTGGGGGGGGGAGCAGATGGGGGGGGGGGCTTGGAGAGAAGCAAGCCCTGTATGAAGTGAAAGATGAGGGGCTGCCCTGAGAGGGGTTTGCCCTCGATGGGATGGTGGTTCGCCAAAATGGCACTCAGGTGAACCCTGACCAAGTTAGATTTTAGTCCAGCCTGCCAGAGATGGAACAGGTATTGCAGGACCAAGTGTATAAGGCAGGAGAATGGATTCGCTCAGTTCTGAGCACCACAATGAGAACCAGTGCCACTTGAAGGTATAAGCACGCCTAGTCGAGTCCTTCCAGAAGGCCAAAAGGATGTCCTCTATCTCCATGGGGAGACGAAGAGGAGCTAAGGCAACCAACTCAGCTGCCAAGCTGTGAGAAACAGAGACCCCAGATTGGGGTGAAGGATCAGGCCCCCCTCCTGCGTCAGAACCCCAGTGAATTCCCAAAGGGGACTGGGGGCTCTGTCGAGAGACCGAGTAGCAGAGGGAACCATGGCTGCCTGGGCCACCTTGGGGCCATGAGGATCACCAAGGCCCTGTCTCGCTGGACCTTGAGGACGAGCTATAAGCGGCATGGGGGGGGGGGGGGAGAAGGCAGGCATACAGCAGGCCCATAGCCCACAAGAGGAGGAAGGAGTCCGGAGCCACCTGCTTGGGGGTCTGGGAGGGGGGCCACAGAACCAGGGAAGCTGCATGTTCACAGGGCTGGCAAAAGAGATCCAGGTCCGAGATCCCTCAGCACTAGAAGAGCTGTTCTGCCATCTCGGGACACAGGTGCCATTCGTGTAGCTGGAGATCATGCTCAGCCAGTCCACCAAGGCGTTGTCTTGGCCCAGGAGATAGGTGACTCGGAGGGATACACCCTGTCTCACAGCAAACAAGCACAGGCTGGCAGAAGCTGTAAGAGCTGATAAACGCCCCCCCCCCCCCCCTGTTTATTCAAGTAGAACATTGTGACCTGGTTGTCTGAACAATCAATCAGTGCCACAAGCGGTGCTGAAAAGCCTTCAGCACAAGGAGAAACCCCGAAGCTCCAGCAGGTTGATCTGCTGCTGATTCTCCTCGTGGGACCAAGTCACTTGTGTGCACAGCTCCTCGCAGTAGACCCCCCAGCCAGAGAGAGGGAAGCATCCATAGTTAGGACTGCCTGGTGGGTCGGGGTCTAAAAGGGCATGCATCTGAGCAGGTTCTGTGCATCCTGCCATCAGGTCAGGGACTCCATCAGGCAATGTGCAACTGATATGGGGATCCTGGAGGCAGCTGGTTGCCTGGGTCGACTGTGCTGCCTGCATGTTGAGGTGGGTGTTGGTGTCCACGTAGTGCCCATGTGGCCAAGGCGGCGAAGCATTGACCATGCTGAGACTGAACGGCAGCTCCATACGTCATATGCCAATGATCCGAGGTGGTCTGCCCTGTCCCAGGAAAGAAAGGCCCTATGAACTCCAGGGACTGTACTGGAGTAAGGTGGGATTTTGGGTATTTGACCACAAATACCAAGTGCTGCGAATCATGCAGTCTGTGGCCTGCAAGGCCTCCGAAGTCATGTTCCCTTTTATGAGCCAGTCGTCTAGATAGGGGTAGATCAGAGGTTCCCAATTCCAGTCCTGGAGGGCCAAACACCATTCAGGTTTTCAGGCAGTTCCTAATGAATATGCATGAGATACATTTGAATACAATGGGGGCAGTGCATGCAAATGCATCTCATGCATATTTATTAGGGACAGCCTGAAAACCTGAATGGTGTTTGGCCCTCCAGGACTGGAGTTGGGAACCTCTGGGGTAGATGAAGGTGGGCCGCCACCACCGCAAGACACTTGAAGACTTGTGGGGTGGAGGAGAGTCCGAAGGGAAGCACTCTATTGGTAGTGGTTCCCTCCTACCACAAAGCGCAGGTACTATCTGTGCTAGGGATGGATAAGGATGTGGGTATAAAAATCCTTTAAATCTAAGGAGCATAACCAATCCCCTGCTGGAGGTAGGGCAGCAGTGTTTTAAGGGAGAGCATTTTGAACTTTTCCTGCACCAGGAACTTGTTCAGGTTCCTCAGATCAAGGATGGGCCGGAAACCTCCTTTTCTTCCTTCGGGACGAGGAAGTATCGGGAGTAAAACACTCCCCCCCCCCCCTCCTCTAAGGTGTGGTGGGACTGTTTCCACCACGCTGTCTGAGGAGGCCTGCAAGCTCTTGAGTTAGTAAGGCCTAGTGCAGAGGACACTGCCAGGGCTCTCCGGGGAAGTAAGGAGGTGGCAACTGGTCCAGATGGAGGAGATAGCCCTCCTGGATGACCCAGGCATTGGTGGTGATGGATTCCCACCTGAGGGCAAAGTGGATCAGTCTTCCCCTACCGGCAGCTGGTTGTGCAGTGGTCAAGAGGCTATGCTGGTGGCATCAAAACCCCAAGGTCAGCTATGCTGGGGCCAGCGGTTCGGTCTTTTCTTAGACTTGCAGGGACCATGGGCGCACCCTTACCCTGACCGCCCTGGGTTGGAGTCTGTAGTCACGTAGGGAGGGTAGCCCCTGTACAGATGCCCCTTCCTGGTGAAGAAGGGTTTGTCCTGCGGTTACTTCCTAGGGAGGGAGGTGATCTTCTGAGAGAGCTGAGTGCAGGTGACATACTCTCAATCTCGGCCGCTTTATCCTTCATTGGTAAAGCAAAGAGCTGTTCTTTGAGGCAAGGAACAGAGGAGCCTCTCCTGGACCCATTGCTCCAGGTCAGACGACTGGAGTCAAGCCTGCCGGCGGGTGCTGATGCCAGCTGCCGCTACTCAGGCTGAGGACCCAAAGTCATCGTAAGCCGCTTGGGAGAGGCAGAGTACTCCCCAGACTTCAAAACCACTTGGAAGTGATAGAGGTGGTCCCCCTCAAAACCTGCTGCGAATCCACCAAGCTCCCAAGTGAGGTCCCGGAGGAACATGCCAACATACAATTGGTAGTCCTAGATGCAGCATGCTGGCATGGAGCCTTGATAAGCTTTCCATCAGACGGCATCGAGAGCATGGGACATTCTGCTTGGAGGGACCGAAGAGAGAGTCTTCGGGCTCTTCTGTTTATACATGGCCGATTTGACAACCATGGAAGTGTGGAGAAGCTGCACCTTCCGGAAACCCAGTCCCCACTGGACTCTATATATCGAGTCCAGGCATTTGCTAACAATGGGGACATAAGCTGGGGTCTCCCACAGATGGAGAAGAAGCCGGTTAAGGATGGAGGGAACCAGAACTAAGGGTTTCTTTCAGTGATGCCTCATATTGGAGGATATCAAGGTCCTTCACTTAGGGCGGCTCCTCTGATTCGGTGGTGAGCACGAGGGCCTGCACCATATTCTGGACAAACTCCAGAAAGAAGGTGTCTTCGGGAAAAGACTGCCACCTCTGAGTTGGTAGAGAGGGTCCAAGGGAAAGTCCTGGTGAGACTGAGTTTGAGGAGGTTTCCCAATCTGATTCTCAGTTAGATTAGTCCACAGAGGACTCGAGGTTGGGTGGTTCGGGGGGGGTTGGGGGAGGGGGAGGTCAGTGACCCATGCCATGCTCCCAAAGCCAGAGCCTGTCTGGAGCTGAAGGCACTTGCCTGAGATGATCTTGTGCCTGAGGAATGGGACAGAGATCATGACCCTCACAAGGCATCAGGCTCTCGGGGGTCACTGCGGTGGCCTGTGGCATCCTCAAGGTAGAGGTCCCCATGGTCTCTAGGCACATGCTGGTGGGGGTCAGGCATCAGTGCCTGCCTGACAGTGAGGAATGCAGAAACGCTGTGTTCCAAGGCCAGCATTTGGGTCTCCCACTTGGGAGTGGGACCCTTGCCTGCATGACCCTTGGAAGACTGGGTGCCATCGCAAGAGGCCTCCGCATCAGTTTGAGTTACCTTTCTCATTTGCTTCCTCTCCGACTCAGACTGCCGTAGGGGGCAGAGAGACTGACTTCTCATGCTTGTTTGGCTCCCTGGACTGCATCCTCACGGCCACCTTTTTTCTTTTGCTCATGCCCAGGCGACCCTTGGTCAGTGTCTGCGGGCCTGTGGAGGAGCCGGGGGGAGGGGGGGGGGGACTCCAAGGGTTGCAGGGTCGTGGAACACAAGGCTACCGTGGATACTCGGGTCAAGTCTGTCTTAAAGATATTTAGCTTCTGCCGGCAACTCTGAATGGTTTTAGAAGACATCTTCTTGCAGAGGGAGCATTGCTCTGGATTGTGATCAGCTCCCAGGCACCAGAGACAGTCATGAGTGTCTGCGAGAGACACTTAGAACACAGATCACATTTTTGGAAATTGGAGGCCATCAGAGCAAAGAGGACCCTTGCGAGGTTGAAAACCTTTGACACAGCCAGCGGTTAAAAAGGGCACGAAAGCACAGAAAAGGAAAAAGGAAAAGGAAAAAAAAAATGGATCCCAAGACCAACAGCTGAGGCAATGGTACTCGAGATAGTGGGAAGGGAACTGGCGCTAGCCAGAAGAGACAAATGCTATCAGGAGAAAAAAAAAACTTTTTCCGGGGACGAGACATGTCTGAAGGGCTCTGTGGAAAAAGGGAGACTGAGCAAGAAGGCACCTTTGGGCGGGAAGGGGACCACATATGCGTGGTGGCATTCCCAAAGGCTTTCTTTGAAAGCTGGGGAAATGCTCCACGAAGACTCCATCAATGCAGATGTCACCCATATGCAAGGAATGACTTCCTGCTCGCTCGTGGAGAACACTAATTTTACCTGGAAAATATTCACTACCAGAATGACAAGTCTTAGAGTAGGGCTTATAGAGCTTTAGGATTTCTAGCACCTACATGATATTTGTTCAATTCTGGCGATGCAGAGGGTTTT
Organism: Ichthyophis bannanicus; assembly: GCA_033557465.1. NCBI lineage: Eukaryota > Metazoa > Chordata > Amphibia > Gymnophiona > Ichthyophiidae > Ichthyophis > Ichthyophis bannanicus. The sequence goes on from CM066032.1 coordinate 345,856,201, forward strand.
TGATGCAGATCTTGGTTTCCAATGGCATCTGATGCAGGGCCGCCTTTTGCTCCACTATCCTCTCCAGCATTTCATAACTAGAATTCCACCTGGTGCCAACATCCTGCTTGCACTGGATGTGCTGGGTCTGCTGCTTTTTGACATTCATAAATGACCTGGAAAGTGGAACAACGAGTGAGGTTATCAAATTTGCAGACGACAAAACTATTTAAAGTTGTTAAAAACCCAAGAGGATTGTGGAAAATTGCAAGAGGATCTTGATAAATTGGAAGACTGAGCACCCAAATGGCAGATAAAATTTAATGTGGACAAGTGCAAAGTTATGCACCTAGGGAAGAACAACCCAAACTATGGTTACACGATGCAAGGTTCCGCATTAAGAACCACCACCCAGGAAAAAGACTTAGGCGTCATTGTGGATAACATGTTAAAACCCTCAGCCCAGTGTGCAGCGGCGGCCAAGAGAGCAAATAGAATGCTAGGTATCATAAGGAAAGGAATGGAAAAAACCAAAGGATATAAATATTGCCTCTATATCGTTCCATGGTGAGACCGCACCTTGAATATTGTGTGCAATTCTGGTCGCCTTATCTTAAAAAGGATATAGCGTTATTAGAAAAGGTTCAGAGAAGAGCCATCAAAATGGTAAAGGGGATGGAAGGATACTCCTATGAAGGGCTAAAAAGGTTAGGGCTCTTTAACCTGGAAAAGAGACGGCTGAGGGGAGATAGGATAGAAGTCTATAAATTAATGAATGGAGTGGAACGGGTAAACATAGATCGATTGTTTATGTTATCAGAATATAGAAAGACTAAGGGACATGAAATGAAGCTACGGGGTAAACTATTTAAGACTAAAAAGAAAATATTTTTTCACTCAACGTGTAATCAAACTCTGGAATTTGTTACCGGATGATGTAGTAAGAGCTGTTAGTGTAGCTGGGTTTAAAAAAGGTTTGGACAAGTTCCTGGAGGAAAGGTCCATAAACCATTATTAAGAAGGGACTCAGGATATCAATGCTTGACCCAGTAAAAGCATTGTGGAACCTGTGTCTCTTGGGAAACTGCTAGGTACATATGACCTAGACTGGCCACTGCTGGAAACAGGATACTGGACCTGATGGACCTTGGTCTGACCCAGTATGGCATATTTTATGTTCGGATGCCCGTTGCTTCCTTCTCATACAGCTCACAGCCACCCTTTACGCTCCAGTGAAAATACCCTGCTGTCTTTTGGCACTACTTGATCAGTTGCCTCAGGACCTAGGTTTGGAGGTCATGAAGGCATCTCTTTAACCCATTTCATAAAGGCATATGGGTGTCTAATGTGCCTTTATAAATTGCTAGGGGTAAAATGGCAGAAACTATGGAGAGAATGAAGTCGAGGACACTTACACCTGCACAGGTGCTGATGTATATATATGTTGACGCATGTAAAAAGATGCCTATACCTGGATCACACAGACAGACACCATTATAAAATTTACCCCAGGGATTATGTACAGTAACATGAAGTTGTTTTATGCAGAAAAAAAAAAGGTTTATAAAAATTACCTCATTAGCGTCATCAGCAATATAGTGCAATGATTCTTAGACTTTCAAAGATAAAAGTATATCTCCGCCCTACCCCAATAGCAAAACAAATCGAGTGAGAGGTGTTCGGAACCCATTTGAAGCTAACAATTTAGAGATCATTCACATACTTTAAGAACAAACAGGAGATAGAAATAACTATTCAGGACAGTGGGCAAACAGCAGTGAATAATGAATCAGTTTGGATCCTCTCTGCTGCGAGTTGCAGAATCTAGCAGCCGACTCATTTTCTTTTTTTTTATTTTGTATTTATCATTTTACAAATATTCCAAGCAGAAATACTTGTACAGAAATAAGTGAACAAGGTTGATTAAAGAGACAGGAAAAAAAACTAGAAGAAATACATGGTTCCTGTTGGACAAAACCCTGTACCTTGCTCCCTACTCCAGACAAGAGAAGAGGGGGACCACAAAAGAAAAACTAAACCATTACTAATAAGAAAACAGGTGCATAACAAACAGCATATTTATATGGTAGAGAGTGAGTACCTCCAACCCGATGGGTCTATGTGAGTTCAGGAAGGCCAGCAGCTGGGAAGGCTCAAAAAAAGAGCCCCCAGTTGCTGAACCCCCAGGCAGAGCAAAATAAATTCCTTCCTTCTACATTGTGTTTTAGATTAAAATGGGGAAAAACCCAGACTACCAAACCCTTAAACAAGGCAGCCCTTTTGCAAAAAAAACCCCAAAACAAAAAACAAACAAAAAAAACCCCAAACACACACCCTGAAGAACCACTCATGATCAGTAACGAGCACAAAATGTTAAAAGCAACGTAGCTGGAACAATAGTATATCAGAGGATTCCAAAATAGCTGACACATTTAAGACATCCGCCTGAGGAACACCAGATATTACCCCACCAATTCGAAACCTTTTCCCCTCCCCAGGTAAATAATAGATCTTAGTCAAAGGATGGTGAGATTTCCCCCCAGGACATCCGTTACTTCTGTTTAAAAATGTACCTATTTCCCTAGTATTAATATGAGAGGATTTAGAAAGTCTATCAGATAAAGATTTAAATGTCTGGCAGTTTTCTAACATTTCCAATCTAAACTTCATATTTAAAAAGAGTCCTTAATAGATTAATCCACATGATTTTCCAATAGAGACACCTTAAGACTGTAGTGTAGTCTAAACAGTCTGTAAAGCAGAAACTTCTTCCACATGCTTTTGAATTGCCAGAGTTACCTTGAACATAGAGTGGAAAATGCTGAAAACAGATACAAAAGTTTCACGATAGCAGACCAGATAGATTCCAATGTAAAAACTTCAGGGTGAGCAATTGAAACCACCACTGGAACTCCAGCTGCTCCAGCCCCCTTTCCTAAATGCAACAGATTCACTGCCGACAAACCACTAATACCCCACCAAAAAATCTCCCTAAGACTCCTTAATGAAATCAAAGTATCTTTTTGTCGGGCCGCAGAGAGGGAGGTTAAAACAAATTTTGAAACCACTCCAGACTACTGCGGACCATTTTAATCATCAAACAGTTCTTTAGTAAAACATGTGAAAAGTTGTGAAAAAATTATTTATTTATGAAAACTTATCTCAGTAACCGAAGAGAAGAAATTCCAAAAAGCTTGAATGCTGAAGTCCACATTTGAGATGGCACATGTGCCATCTCAAATGTGGACTTCAGCATTCAAGCTTTTTGGAATTTCTTCTCTTCGGTTACTGAGATAAGTTTTCATAAATAAATAATTTTTTCACAACTTTTCACATGTTTTACTAAAGAACTGTTTGATGATTAAAATGGTCCGCAGTAGTCTGGAGTGGTTTCAAAATTTGTTTTAACCTCCCTCTCTGCGGCCCGACAAAAAGATACTTTGATTTCATTAAGGAGTCTTAGGGAGATTTTTTGGTGGGGTATTTATTAATTTCTCCCATTGGGATTTATTTCTTTGTGACAAACCACTAATGGCAGACTCCACAGCTGCACTCATTCGCCCCCAGCAGCCCATTGCCAAGACAATGATCCGGAACTCCAACAGTAGTTCCTCTATGCCCTGGAGCCAGCCCTCTTGCAGGAGCCCACTCACTCTGTCAGAAAGGGGCTCACCTCCTGCAGGCTCTCGGGGCTAGATGTCAGAAATGCTGCCTTAGGGAACCTCCACTGAGATGCTGACGAGATATCTGGCCCCAAGCTGGCTGCCAAGCCACCCAACTCTGGCGAGCTGCTAGCGGGACACTGAGCCAACACCAAAACTGTGACCGGAGCATGAAAGAATCCAAAGGACCCAAAGGTAATGGAGAGGAAGCTGCAGAGGAGGGCTTCTTGACCATCCTAGCTTTCCTCTTCCCCATTAGAAGAGCGGGTCAGAGCCATGACACCTGTCGACTGCCATCTTGGATTCCCCCACTGCCGATTCATTTTCTATTCATGAACCTTCCTGCCCTTTTTTTCTTTTAAATTTTTTTTTAAAAATTTGAAATTTTACACACTTCATGAAATAAAGTGATAAAGCAAAATAGTAAATACATATCATAGGTAATAAATCATCAGAAACAAACTTTCATCACAACAGAATACAAAATAGTAGCCCACAAAAAACAAGTTGATCTGTCAGGAAAAATTATAAACACAATAAAAAACCCTGAGAGAGCGTCCCCTAGTAATACAATTCTCAGCAGGCCTACAGTGGTGCCCGAGAGGCATGAGCTTGGACTTTAATCTCCTCCCTTGCCACCTAGGGCAAGGATCCTGAGGCACAGGGCCAGGAACTCTTGGCACAGCTTGTGCGTGAATCTGGACAAATCAGGAAATATGAATTTTTAAACCTAGAAAAAAAAGCTTATTCATTGAACGAAAACACATTTTCAAGACAGTGTTGCGGTCAAATTTAAGGCAAATTTAACAATTAAGGTAGACCACTGGGTAACCACCTCCAGAGACAGACAGATTAAAACCCTTGGAGTCTTCCCATTCTCCGGGTGGACCAGTACCACTTGGACAGGTACTGGGCCATGACTAGAGGGGAGAAGAGACCCAGCATCCACACCTAATATCCTCAGTCAGATATTTTTTCACCATTTCAATAGGTGATACAAGGGGAGACCTGGGAAAGTTCAATAAACGAAGGTCATTCCAGCGCATTTGGGTTTTCCAAATGTTCCATCTGTCTGTGTACAATACTGATTGTTCTTAACCAGGGCATCTCCCAACACTTGAACAGCATTGACTTTAGACTCCAGCATGTCACATCTCACAGAATGTTGGTCCAAAGCCTGAGAATGCTCCACTACAGACCGGCACAATAAACACATCCCTCACAAGTCCAGCAGATGAGGTTAGAGGAGGTATTAAGCCCCTGTATTGCATTTCAGTGACTCCAGTCACAGCTGCTGGTCTCTGCACCCCTCGAAGAATGTACCCAGGGGCAGCCTCCCCCATCTTGGGGTGTGTGACAGAACTCAGTGGGTTGTGGGACCTTTTTTTTTTGTGTGTTTTAAATCTTAGCTGCTATATGATGTACAAAACCCTGAGCCAGAATCAGGTCATCTATGAATGATTTAGCCCCAGGTGCCCCATAAAACGTGTGTCGTGTGATGGGAGAGGCGCGAGTGGCTTCTGTCCATGCTCTGGCCCTGAGGTGAGTGGCTCTCCTCGTTGGCCAGGCAGCTGGCTATCAGTGGCCCAGAGGCTACACAGCGCTGCATCCTCCCCCCCCCCTTTAAAGAACAAAAAAGGGGAGCAACGCTGCTCTGGAAATGTCAGTACTTCATACCAGTGCTTCTCTATCCTCCGAGCCAGTCTGGTTTTCAAGATATCCACAATGCATACGCATATGAGAGATTCTCGTGCTGTGCCTCTATTGTATACACTCTCTCATATACATATTCCATGTGGATAACCTGAAAGCCAGACTGGTTGAACGTATCCCGAGGACTGGGTGGAGGACCACTGATCTACAGTCAAAACGTCAACGCACGTAAAAATAGGTGTGCTTAACAGCACCTATTCTATAAAGGTAAATCCATGCAGATTAGATTAGAGGTAACAGAACACTGCCATAAGTGCCTACTGATGTGTGTAAATTTAAGCTGCGGTCACTTACACCAGCTCTAGAGCTGATGTAAATGACAGCACAGATCTAACACACATGTATGACTATTTTTTATAAAGTAATGTAAAATGCACGCGCTGCCCATGTTCCTCCCAAGCTCGCATCCATAGTGAAAGTACAAGCAATGGCCTCCATGCGCTTAAAGAATCATGCCTGCATCACTTACATGCACAAATGCTCACCCACCTATGGCAGTGACTAAAATACCACCACTTGCGCATATAAAGTGCGCATACGTTTGTGGCTCCTTACCTAATTACCTTCATAAGAGCATAAGAGATGCCAAGACCAAGCATCCATCAAGCCCAGTATCTTGTTTTCAACAATGGCCAATCCAGGTCACAAGTACCTGTCAGGTTCCCAACTACATTTGCATATTCTGAAATATTCTTCTGTTCCAGTTCCATAGGATTCAATGGGAAGTCCAGGAACTCACATCCATACAACAATGTCTTACTGTAGTAATAAAACAAATTGCCGATGCCTTAGTTAGCTGCACAGTATAATTATTGGTAAGTAAATCCAGCATAAGTTCAAATGGAAAACACTAAAAACCACCAAGCCAAAAGACACACAATGGTGCACATGGGAACAAATCTTCATTCTGCATCCTTCCTCACAACTGTCTTCTCCATAAAGGGACAGCACTTTCTTTAATTTTTATTTAGTAGTATTTATCTCATGCCTTTCTAGTAGTACATCAAGGCAAGTTACAATCAGGTACCATAGATATTTTCCTGTCCCCGGAGGGCTTACAATCTGAGGATGTGCCTAAGACAGTGGAGGGTTAAGTGACTTGCCCAAAGCCACAAGGAGAGTCAATGGAGGTTCAAATCCTAGTCTTTCTGATCCCAGGTTGCTGCCCTAACCAACCGATTACTCCTCTACTAGTACCCCTGGAGTAGCAGCCTAGTGGTTAAAGCAGAAGCTTGGAAGCCAGGAGACTAAGATTTTAATCCCACAGACACTCCTTGTGGCTTTCGGCAAGTCACTTAACCCTGCACTGCCTCAGGTATGAGCTTAGATTGCAAGCCCTCTGGGGACAGGGAAATGCCTATGATACCTGATTGTAACTGGCTGAGTCTCTACTGAAAAGATGTAAGCTAAGTACTAATAAAATAAAATGTCGCACACAGCCCATATAATCCTCAGCCCCTACATTGCTGGAACAGATATCATTCTTAACACCTTCCCACAGAGGGCAGGAAGTAGAGGTGCATTAGAGCCTAGTCTTTCATGCACACCTCCCCCTCCCCCCTTCCTTCTGACCTCTAGGGCTTCTAGCTCAAAATCAGAGTTTTATACTGGAGCTTTGAGGTGATGAACCTTTTTTCATAACTACTGTTCTTCTAAAAAGGAAAAAAAAACCAAAACAAAAAACCCTTACATTCAACAATAACTCAAGACAGCACAGCTAATTTAAGATTTTATGCAGCTCTGGCAATTCCAACTCACCTTTGCCCCATGAATCAGTGTGACCTGGGGAATCAAACTCTGGAATTACTCTAATCCCTCGTGAGCGAGCAAATTCAATCACCAGACGGATATCAGTAGGGGTATAAATGTGAGTAAACGGCTGATATGATCCCTGTGAAGCATACGTAATTAAGAGGTAAAAAAAAAAGACTGATGCAAACCTTATTTGCTGTTATGTGGAGAACATACAAAACCTACACTAACACTCCTACAAAAAGTGATTGCTAACATTGTTTGGCGAATATAGCCCCATTAATCCATAATAAAAGCAAACTGGGTGGGAAGTTCAAATGGGAAACAAACCTCCAAGATAATCTTAGATAGGAGCTGGCTAGAAGACTGCTATTGGATCCTGATCTGCTTAGTCTCCTGTTCACCTCCTACGTGTTTCTACTATTCTCCTAGATATATCCTAGTCCCCGGTTATTGTGTTGTCTGTCTTGACTAGACTAAGCTCTGATGAACAAACTGTCTCTTACATCTCTGTACAGCCCTGCATATGCCTTGAAGTGCTACACAAATTTTATTATTTATTTATTTATTACAGTTTCTTATATACCGCGCTATTTAGAATCAGCGCGGTTTACATCATAACAAAATGACCATTACGACAAACTGTCAGGTTTTACATTGAACAGGAGTACAAACTTGGATAACTGGGTTAACTATATACATAATCTATCTACACTGCAGTGTGCGGGCATTTCTAGATTGGGTTATTTCTTGGAGGGGATATCTGGTTCAGTTGCTGTCTGGGAAATAATCAAAGCCCAATTTTTGTGGGCAAAAACCCATTTCACCCATAGAAGAGAGACTTAAATTGCCTTCAAAGTGCCCAGATCTGTGTATTTAGCATCCATCAGGGTTCTCAGCATATTGAGCATTGGCATTAGAAGAACATTTAGATAAGCAACCCACTGGTATCAGCAAACCTAGACCAGAATATAATAAAAGGCCAAGGCTGCAAACTGACCAGATCAGTCCATTTGTCATGCTTTCTAGGGGTAAAATTGTGTTAGCATAGTGTTTTGTATGTGCATTCTTTCATTTGTATACTTCACACTTAACAGTTTAGTAGTAAAAACCTCAAATATCTTGAATAGTCACAATCAAGCTTTTTAACTACAATAAAAAAAGCAGTGCCAGGAGTCTATTTTAGAAACCTCCCCTTGTGTAAATGACATTTACACATGTAGAATGCAATATAAAAAGCCACAACTTACATATGGAGATCCACACCAGAGATTTCAAGGGGGTATGGAGGTGTGGTTTGCACATGGCTAGGGCAGGCCAAAGATCTACACGTATTCCTTATTTTAAAAAGGGAATCCACATGTCAAAAAATTTCCACGTTGGGTTTTTACACTAGCTCTGAGGCATGCACAGATTTTTAAAAAGTGCTTGTTTACTCTTAATCCCTCATGTAAAGCACCTTAATCCCCCATTTCCTTAATCCCCCGTTTATTTCCTACTCCAAAATGGAAAAAAAAACCCTGAAACCCGAGTACTTAATTGACAATACTTATAGGTTGCAGACTGGCTTAACTACATGTGGACTTGCTGAAATTTCCACATGGAAGGTGCCACTATTTCCCTACATATAGATTTGTAAAATGGCTCCTCCTGCTGTGCATGTAGATTTGCCGACACGCACATCTGCACGTCCTTATATGTAGTCTACAAAAGGCCCTGCATTTGGCAGTCATGCTTCCACATTCATACCTAGAATATATTTGTGAGAAGAGAGACATCCTATCTAAAATAAGGCTCCAAGTCACATGCATATTAGCGTCCAGTTACAATGCAGGTCGGGGGGGGGAGGGATTTTAGCTGCTGTCTTTTTAATCAAGAAAACAAAATAAAAAGCACAAATGGGTTTATTTCTATACTGGAAAAAAACCCCAGGGATATTGCATTTCCACCTAGCAGAAGACAACTAGGCTGGAGGTTCTGAACAAGGACCATAAACAAGGTCTAGGTTTCAAAATACCCACAGATATGGAGTATACATATGGTCTAAGAAGATGGTAGTGTGTACAGATTGGTCTTCTAGGGCTGCAAACAGATCTAGTTTTTAGGGTAACCACAGCCTGGTGTAGCTCATGTCCACCAATACTACAGTCTCCCAGTCCATAATCTGAAATAGCTTGCAACACTGATCTTACACATCTCCATTTGTTCCCCTTCTCAATGGCACATTGCCAAGATTTATTTTCCTCACCTTATTACTTAAATCAGGGAAAGTGATGCTCTGATAAGGGAAGGATTGGTCATCTACGATGTGCCAGTGCAACACATTAAACTTGTTGAAAGCCATTGCCTCCTGCAACAAAAATAAGAGACTCTTAACATTACTACAACAGAGGACATTTCTGAATGCCACTGAACCCAACCCAAGCCTCCAACCACCTTTTTCCCATACTTCAATTAAAAGTAAAATTCAGCATACTGTTTGGTAGGTGATCATCTTTACAGGAATTTGTTTGAGGGTAGAAAGTGTAAAGTTTCTTGAAAGCAGAAATCTTTAAGAAAATTAGGAGAGGGTAAAGAGAACTAGATAGATATGAGGCAGCATATTTTCTGAGGAGAGCACCAGATTTGATACAGCCATGGGAGGGGAAAAACAAAACACCCCCCCCCAAATACATTTGAGTTAATGACTCAGGGAATGGGCTTCTTAATCAGCAACCCACTCACACTTTCCCCTAGGAAAAGGCAGAATAAATGAGCACATTATATATAGTGAACTCTAGGCACTATCCCTTTGTTTCATTGTATTAGATCAGAGGTATCCTCTTTCTGCTCAGAGCTTTTCTCTTCTCTGCAATATTTGGTATACACATTTCATCAATTGCTTTCTGGAGGTGAAAACCTTATGATCCTGCTTGTTTTTAACAGCCGAGACTTACTGAAAAGCCTTGGCTGCTTAACAGAACTCCACTGAGACTTCTCATCTACCTTCTAGTTCTATTCTCACTATTTGCTGACTAATGAAGCCCTCAGGATAGCATCAACCAGCACCTTCCTTGCTTTTCAGAAGCTTCGTATTTAGTTTGCACTTTTTCATTCTAGTCTTGCCAAGTTACATACCAACAAGGTGGTGATATTTTGTCTGTTAATGTCCTTTCCTCAAGTCCTGCTAGACCAGTCCAGACAAATGGGCTGTGTTCCCCAACCAGCTGAACGGTGGAGACAAATACACACACAATGAAAAGCCCAGGTTTCTATGACATCACTCCCATGCCTTTATTTGCCTCAACCACCAGTTTTCCTGGTGGTTGAGGCAAATAATACTGAATTCGTCCCAAAGCATAAAAGAAGAAACATGTCAAGCCTCACACATCCTCAACCGTCGGCAACAATGAGTGAATGAGCAACAGTATAGAACTATGAACAGGAAAGCATAAATAAGGTTGTCAGTAGCATAAAACTCATAGTGGACCCAAAGGTACCACAGCAGAAGCGCTCAAGGAAATGACTAACTGGTAAATAAAATGTCACCATCCATATGTACCAGTCCAGACAAGTGGGGCATACCAAAGCTAGGACTCTATTGGGCGATAAGACAGCAGCTCACAAAACCCTTGAACCAAAGGCCATGTCTGCCCATACAAGGACATTCAAGTGGTAATGCTCGACAAAAAGGGGGGGGGGGGGATATAAAGATGCCCATGTTGCTGCCCAACAAATGTCTGCAGGGGCTACTGAGATTGCTCTGCCCACGAGGATGCCTGTGCTCAGATAGAATGGGTGCGCAAACCCTCTGAAACCAGCTGCTTCTGCTACAGATACATCAGTGCAATAACCTCATTAATCCAGCCCCCCCCCCCCAAAATAGACTTAACCCAGCATCACATCCTTGCGCAGGACAGCAGACAGCACAAAAAGATGGTCAGACTTACAAACCCCATGGAGAAAGTGAGACATCCTGGTGTAAGTCTAGAAAACCTTACCAGCCACTGGACTGCAGAAATAGGCCGAAGCTGCCACCTGAACTTTCAGGGAGCCAAGGGAAAGGCCCTTCTCCAGGCCATTCTATAGAAAGGCCAACAGGGATGGCACCTTGGCTGCCTCAGGAGCCAGCTGTTGAACACCACACCATCATTCAAAGAAGCACCAGACTTGCACATATGCTAGCTTGGTAGACCTCCTATGGGCTCCGAGAAGAATGGAAACCACTGCTGGAGAATAGCCCTTATGCGCTAGCCACCTCCTTTCAAGAGCCAAGCTGTAAGCAAGAAGGGAACTAGGTCCTTTAGAATGACTGGTCCCTGCCACAATAGGTGCCTCCTCTTCAGCTGCCTCCGGCTGGGGGCCTACAGGAGCCGCATCAGGTCTCTGAACCACGCTTTCCTCAGCCAATGCAATCCTGCCCATTTGACACACTGAATCACACCCCCCAACAGGAGCAATGGAGGAAACATGTACAACAGCTGTTGACTTGGTCAAGGCCAGTGAAGGTGTTGCTACCCTCGGACCCTACCTCCATGTGGCAACTGAAGCTGCAGCGGGTCACCATAAGATCCATTTCAGGGCTTCCCCAGCAATGCAGAATCAACTAAAACACTTTGACTCAACTCTCTCTCCAGGTGATGGTTGAGGAAGTCAGCTCCCACTGTCCACCCTGGCAAAGTGCTGAGCCAATAAAGGCTAACAGGATCTTCAATGCCCAGGCAAACAGGAGTCATCTCCCAAATTCCCCAGCACTCCTGTTCTGCCTTGCCGATTGACATAAGCCACCACACTGGCGCTATCTGAAAACACATGAACCACCGGGCACTCAACCAGGGGCTGGAAATACAGAACAGCCAACCTGATGGCCCTCGCCTTGAGGTGGTTTGACTGACCATACTGTTTCCTTGTGGTTCCAATGGCCCTGGGCCATAAGGTCTTGGCAATGGGCTCCCCAGCCAGAGTGGCAGCCATCGTTACAGCAGAATCCATCCTTAGATGACAGGGCTGCTGCCATCACCTCAGGCTGGTCTTCACCATCTTTGGGAGCAGAAGCCTGCACTCTAATTCCTGAGAACTTGGGTACCACCGAGTTAACAAGGACTGCTGTAGAGGCCACATGTGAGCAGCACATGCCCATGGCATAATCTCTATGGTCACCATCATCAATCCGAGGAGCTGAAGATAATCCCAGACTCCAGGAGCCTGCTGTGCAGAGAACAGCATCAGGCAATCCAACAGTCTCAACTTTCTCCTCTGGCAGAACCCCCCCCCCCCCCCCAAAAACAAACTCTGCCCACTTGAGAGCCAAATTGTGCTCCCAGGAACTCCAGGGACTGGGAAAACAACAGCTGCCTCTTTCCTTAATTGATCAGCCAGTCCAGGCTTTCTGAAGAGGACATCACACAGGATGCCACCCAAGAAGCCTCTGAAAAAAGGAATGGACACAGAAGAGACAGATGTCCAGATATGGATGCACACAGATCCCTTGGTGTTGCAGCACCACAGCTGCCACCACCATGACCTTGGAGAACATCCTCAGAACGGTGGATAGCCCGAAAGGGTAGGTGGCAAAATGACAGTGAGCCAAGCATGGCAAACAGATACTTTTGCTGATCTGCCCGGATCGGGATATGAAAATATTGCTCTGCCAGATCCAGAAGCCAAGAATCCCCCTTGGTGCACTGTTTGAATCAAAGTGCAAGGTTTTCATCTGGAAGCGCAGGGCATGCAAGTGCTCATTGACTCCATTGGAGGATAAGAAGGGGCTAGAAGGAACAGTATTTTTAAGGGACACCACAAAATAGATGAGTATCTGACCTTGCCCCACTCATCCGGGGGGTATGAGCACCAATGCCTTTAGGTGCAGCAACTCGTCCAAGGTGGTCCCAGACTTACAAGGGGAGATGACAAAGGCATCTGGAATCGGCTCTCTGCATTCCAGGAAACTGCCGAAATGAAAGGTGTCTAGCACCCAGCAATCCTTAGTAACCTGGGCCCATTCCTGAAAGAAAGGGAATGAAGCCTGCCTCCAACAGGAGGAACCAGGTAATAGGCCCTCAAACCTTCAATGCGCAGCCTGGGAGGGGCCTCCTCTGGAAGGGACCCAGTCCCTGGGGCCACACGCTCAACAAAAAGGCTAAGAACAGGCCTGAAGTCCATAAAGGGAAGGTGGCTCTCCAGGCTGTTAGTGAAGGAATTCAAGACCGCTGGGAGTTCGACAAGCGCTCCTGCAAACAGCAGGTGGAGGCTGATGGAAAAGGAGCTCCTAACAGTTTATGGCAGCAGATAAAGAGCAGCATGGTCCATCTAATTTGTCCAGCAAGTGGCAAGAGTAGGTGCACCTGCCACACCGTGTAGGTCACCCTTCCTCATGCCTTTGTTTAGGCGTGTACCCACCACTCTGTGCAGATCACCCCTATTTGTTGAGATATAGAAGAGATAGTTACGTTTATTTTGATTTTATCCTGTTGCAATAAAAAAGGGATCCACTGTGTTTGTCCCATGCCATTTTGAATTTTTACTGTATTTGTCCCTACCACTTCCATCAGGAGAGCATTCCAAGCATCCACCACCCTTTCAGTGAAAAAGTATTTCCTGACATTGCCTTTCAGTTTACCCCCTTGCAGCTTCATATTATGCCCTCTAGTTTTACAGCTTTGTTTTTGAAAACAGTTTGTTCATAAATATCCTTTAATAAGGTCTGTATCATATCTCCCCTGTCCCTCCTCCCCTCTAGTGTATATGTATTTAGGACTTCAAGTCTCTTCTCATACGTCTTCTGGTACAGGCTTCAAATCATTTTGGTTGCCCTCTGAATTGTTTCCAGTCTTTTTATATCCTTTGGGAGACCTGATCTTCAAAACTGAACACAATATTCCAAGTGAGGCCTTACCAGCGACTTGTACAGTGGCATTAGTACTTCCTCCTTTCTATTGGTAATTTCTTTCTGTATGAAACCCAGCATCCTTCTAGCTTTGGCCAATGCCATGCGACACCGTTTTGCCAACTTGAGATCCTCAGAAACAATCACGCTAAGGTCCTTCTCCTGGTCAGTGCACACCAACCTCTCAACCCCTATCGCATACAATTCCTTTGGATTTCTGCATCCCAAGTACATGACACTGCACGTCACATTAAATCTTAACTGCCAAGCATTAGACCATTCTTCCACCTTTTGTAGATCTTTCCTCATGTTATCCATTCCTTCAGGGGAGTCTACTCTGTTGCAAGTTCTCATGTCATCTGCAAGACAGACACTTCCATTTCATCCTTTAGCAATATCACTCAAATACATTGAATAGTACCAGTCCCAGCACCAATCCATGGGGCAAGCCACTAATCACCTTCCTTTCATTCGAGTGAGTTCTGTTTACCATCACCTTCTGTCGTCTGTCAGTCAAGTCAACCAATTTCTGAGCAAGTTCACCACCTTGAGACACATCCTCAGGCTGTTCAGTTTATTAACAAGCTTCCTATGAGGAACAGTATTTCTAAGGCTTTCCTCAAATTTAGGTAGACAACATCCATTACATGCCCTTGATCTAGTTCTCTGGTCACCCAGTCAAAGAACTCAGATTTGTTTGGCATAATCGTCCTTTGCATGATCCAAGGCAACATGGTTTTACCAATCTATAGGTTTCAAGGAAGTCCATTCTTTTTTTTCAGGAGCAATTCCATTACTTTTCCTGACACCGAGGTAAGACTAACTGGCCTTTAGTTTGTCACTTCTTCCCTATTACTACTTTTGTGAAGAGGTACCATATCATCCCTTCTCCAGTCCTGGGGAACGTCTCCTGTCTAAACATCCTTTAAAAGGCCCTGCAAGAACCTCTGAACTCAGTATCCTTGATGTATCCCATCCGGTCCCATGGCCTTGTCCACTTTCAGTTGTGTAAGCTGTTTCAAACATCTTCTGTGAATGGTGTATCTACTCCATTCACATTTGTATATTTGTCAATCTTATGTGGTCCTTCTCCAGGATTTTCTTTAGTAAAACAGATGTATGTACCTAGCATTTTTGCTTTTTCAATTTCACTTTCCACAAATCCATTCAGCACTTTTGGGTCTTGCAAGTCCACCTCTGATCTCTCTTCTCCCAAATATATCTGAAAATAAAAAGAAAGTCACTTCAGATCTCTAGCCATTTTTTCTTCTACCTTTGTTCTTGCTATCATGTGCAGGGCTCAAAAAAAGGCAGGCAGAGCTCCAGAGTCTCAGTGCATGGATGAGATGATAGTTCAAGGATGAGAGTTTTGGATTTGTTAGGAACTTGGGAACATTCTGGGGAAAGGAGGGGGGGGGGGGTCTTCCGAAGGGATGGGCTTCACCTTAACAGGGATGAAACCAGGCTGCTGGCATTAACCTTAAAAAAGGAGATAGAGCAGCTTTTAAACTAAATAGGGGAGAGCCAACAGTCGCCCAAGAGCACATGGTTTGGAATATATCCTTGAAGGATACTAACAAAAGAATGAAATTAAGGCATATCAGCAGAGAGGTTCCAATAAAGACAAAAGTAGCCCAAATGCCCTTGAGTACGAAGCAGACAAAGCTTAAAGATTCCAAATTACCCCTGCCTACCGATAGCCAGATTAATATGAATAAAATAGTCCCTAAAATGCTTGTATGCAAATACTAGAAGTCTAAAAAATAAGATGGGAGAGTTAGAATATATAGCACTAAATGAGAGGTTAGATATGATTGGTATCTCAGAGACATGGTAGAAGGAGGACAACCAGTGGGACACTGATACCTGGGTACAAACTATATCGTAATGATAGAGCTGATCAAATTGGTGGAGGGGTTGCGCTCTATGTCAGAGAGAGCATTGAGTCAAAAGGATTAAAGTTTTTGCAGGAAACAAAATTTGCTGTAGAATCTCTATGGATTGAAATTCCATGTAAAAAGGGGAATGCAGTGGGGGTGTACTATTAACCACCTGGCCAGAATGAACACATGGATGATGAAATGCTCAAAGAAATCAGGGAGGCTAACAAAAGTTACAGTACAGTAATACTAATGGGCGATTATATTAACCCCGATATTGACTGGATCAGTGTCACAGCAGGAAATGCTAGGGAGATAAAATTTCTAGATGAACAGCTGGTTCATGAACCTACCAGAGGGGAAGGCATTTTGGACCTAGTCCTTAGTGGAACACCAGATCTGGTGCAAGAGATAAGGGTGTTGGGACCACTTGGCAATAGTGATCATAGCATGATCATGTTTGATTTAATAAATGGAGGGAGGGAGGGTAAGGATATCCTAAAAGGAGCAGTTGCAAAGGTTAAAGACTTACATCAAGCTTGGGTGTTTAAAAATACTATCTTGGAAGCCCAGACCAGCTGTATTCCACGCTTTAAGAAAAGTGGAAGAAAGTCCAAAACACTACCAACATGGTTTAAAGGTTAGGTCAGAGAGGCTGTTGCCAAAAAAAAAAAAAAATATATCTTTCAAGAAATGGAAAAAAAAGAGCCAAATAATGAAAACTGGAAAAAGCACAAGCACTGGCGAGTTAAATGCAAGGCATTGAAGGCAGGCAAAGAGAATTAGAGAAAAAGCTTGCTGTGGAAGCAAACAGAAGGACTTTTCAAGTACATTCATAGCAAAAATAACCTGTGAGAATGTCAATTGGACCATTAGATGATAGCAGGGTAAAAGGGGCACTAAGAGGGGACAAGGCCATAGAGAGACTGAATGAATTCTTTGCTTCGGTCTTTTACTAAGGAAAATGTAGGGATGTTACCCATGACTGAAGTGGTATTTAAAAGGTGATACTACAGAATTGAGAAATATCGATACACCAG
Source organism: Ichthyophis bannanicus (assembly GCA_033557465.1). Taxonomy (NCBI): domain Eukaryota; kingdom Metazoa; phylum Chordata; class Amphibia; order Gymnophiona; family Ichthyophiidae; genus Ichthyophis; species Ichthyophis bannanicus. The sequence goes on from CM066032.1 coordinate 345,873,092, forward strand.
GAAGATGCATTACAACTATTTGATAAACTGAAGAGTAGCAAATCACCCGAACTGGATGGTATACATACAAGGGTGTTGAAAGAACTGAAATATGAGATTGCTAATAGCAGGTTTGCAATCATTAAAATCTAATACCTGAAGATAGGATGGACAATGTAACACCAATTTTTAAAAAGGGTTCCAGGGGAGATCCAGGAAGCTACAGACCGGTGAGCCTGACGTCAGTTCTGGGAAAAATGGTAGAATCCATCATAAAGAACAAAATTAGTGAACATGTAGATAGTCATAGCTCAATGGGAGACAGCCAACATGGCTTTAGACAAGGAAGATTTTGTCTTACTAATCTGTTATGTTTTTTTGAAGGTGTGAATAAACAGGTAGACAAAGGTGAGACAGTTGATATAGTCTATCTGGGACTTTCAGAAAGCCTTTGATAAGGTCCCTCAGAGACTTTTGGCAAAACTAAAGTCATGGGATAGGAAGCAGTATACTATTGTGGATCAGGAACTAGTTAAAAGATAGAAAGCAGAGGGTAGGACAGCCAAGTTTCCCCATGGAGAAAGGAGAATAGTGGGGTACCCCAGGGATCTGTACTGGGTCTGCTGCTTTTTGACATTCATAAATGACCTGGGAAAGGGAACAAGTGAGGTTATCAAGTTTGCAGATGACAAAACTATTAAAAGTTGTTAAAACCCATGAGGATTGTGGAAAATTGCAAGAGGATCTTGATAAATTTGAAGACTGGGCATCCAAATGGCAAATGAAATTTAATGTGGACAAGTGCAAATTTATGCACCTAGAAAAGAACAACCCAAACTACACGATGCAAGGTTCCACATTAGGAACCATCAGCCAGGAAAAAGATTTAGGCGTCATCATAACATGTTAAAACTCTCCGCCCAGTGTGCAGCGGCAGCCAAGAGAGCAAATAGAATGCTAGGTATCATAAGGAAAGGAACAGAAAATAAAACAAAGGATATTATAATACCTCTATATCATTTCATAGTGTGACCGCACCTTGAATATCGCGTACAAATTCTGATTGCCATCTCTTTAAAAGGATATAGCGTTATTAGAAAATGTACAGAAAAGCGCCACTAAAATGGTAAAGGGGATGGAAAGATACCCCTGTGAAGAGAGGCTGAAAAGGTTAGGGCTCTTCAACCTGGAAAAGATGATAGAGGTCTATAAATGAATAGAAACATAGAATTATGACAGAAAAAAAAAAAGAAACACATGGCCTATCTAGTCTGTCCTTCCATAACTACAACAGTCCCCTTTTTACCTTTAGAGATTCTCTGTCTCATGCTTTTTTGAATTCAGTTACTGTCCTCCTCTCTACCACCTCCACTGGGAGACTATTCCACAGATCCACTACTCTTTCCGTAAAGAAATAATTCCGCATATCACTCCTGAATCTATCTCCCTTCACCCTCATCCCATGTCCTCTCATAGCAGAACTTGCTTTCAATTGAAAGAGGCTCTCCATGAACATTTATGCCACGGAGGTATTTAAACATCTCAAATCATATCACCTCTATCCCGCCTTTCCTCTAAGGTGTACAAATTAAGATCCTTAAGTCTGTCCTCATGCTTTATAATGAAGACCACTAATCATTTTAGTAGCCACCCTCTGCACCGACTCCATCCTGTTCACATCCTTTTGAAGGTGCGGTCTCCAGAATTGCACACTGGTTGCACCAAAGACTTATACAGAGGCATTATCACCTCCTTTTTTCTGCTAGCCATTCCTCTCCGTATGCACCCCAGCATCCTTCTAGCTTTTGCCGTCGCCTTTTCTACCTGTTTAGCTACTTTAAGATCAGACACAACCACACCTAGGTCCCGCTCTTTAGTGGACAAAAGTACTTCACCCCCTATATTATACTGCTCCCTTGGATTGCTGCAGCCCAAATGCACGACCTTACATTTTTTAACATTAAATCCCAGCTGCCAAATTCTAGACCATTCTTCAAGCTTAGCTAGATCCCTCCTCATGTTATCTACACCTTCCTGGGTGTCTACTCTATTGCAGATTTTGGTATCATCTGCAAAGAGGCAAACCTTACCCGACAGCCCTTCCGCTATATCACTATCAAGGATGTTAAAAAGAATCAGACCAAGGACAGATCCCTAGGGCACACCACTGGTAACATCCTTCTCCTCAGAGTGAGCTCCATTTACCTGTACTCTGTCGCCTCCCGCCCAACCAATTTCTAACCCAAGCAGTAACTTTAGGGTCCATCCCTAGGGTGCTCAGTTTGTTTATAAGTCGCCTGTGAGGAACAGTGTCAAAGGCTTTACTGACATCTAAATACACCACATCTAGGGCTCTCCCTCGGTCCAACTCCCTGGTCACTGAGTGAATGGAATGGAACAGGTAAACAGATTATATTCTGATGACGTAAACAAATCAAAGACTATGGGACATGAAATAAAGCTACAGGGTAACCTATTTAAGACTAATAAGAGAAAATATTTTTTCACTCAATGTGTAATGAAACTCTGGAATTTGTTACCGAAGGATGTAGTAAAAGCTGTTTGTGCAGCTGGGTTTAAAATATATCTATATCTATATAATAAAAGGTTTGGACAATTCCTGGAGGAAAGGTCCATAAACCATTATTAAAAGGGACCCAGGATATCACTGCTTGACCCATTACAAGCATTGTGGAACCTGTGTCTTGAGGAAACTGCTAGATACTTATGACCTAGACTGGCCACTCATGGAAACAGGATACTGGGCTTGATGGACCTTAGTCTGACTCAGTATGGCATCTCTAATGTTCTTGCCTTAGTTCTCTGTCTTTAGCTTTGTCCTGTATTCTTTTCTGTCTTCCTCCGTTTGCAAATGCTGTATTTTTTGCCTTTATTTGTGCAGTCACCTCTTTGGAAACTATATGTGTTTCCTTTTCCTCTTGTTTTTTTATTTACTTTCCTTATATACGTATATGCCCCTTTATGCCTCCTTTAGTTTAGCCCATTGCAATTCCCATTACCTCATCCCACCCTGCCAACTCCTCCCCAAGCATTTGGCCATTTTACTTAAGTCAGCGTTCTTGAAGTCTAGGACTTTGAGCTTGCTGTGACTGGACTCTGCCTTGGCTTTCATCTCAAACCACACCATTTGATGATCACTGCTGCTCATGTGGGCAGATATTCGACGCGCTCTGTTGGCGAGTACTAAATCCAGCATCGAAATTTCCCTGGTTGGTTCCTTCACCATTTGTCTATGCAATATATCTTGGAAGGCATTCAAATTTTTTTTACACTTTTCTAGATTTGCAGAAGAAATACTCAAATCCACATCGGGTAGATTAAAGTCACCCAATTTGATCACATCCCCTTTCATGGCTACTTTTGCAATATCAATAATTGTCTATTTCACGGTTTGAGTTAGAGGCCTGTAGACTACACCAGTATGGGTGACACTGCCATCTCCTCTTTCCAACACAAATCCACGCTTTTTTTCCCCTAGTCCCCTGCATTTCAGCAGCTTTAATATTGCTTTTGATATATAGGGCTACTTCTCCTCCTATGTCTTCTCTCTCTTCTAAATAAATTATACCCAGCTATGGCTATATCCCATTCATGCGACTCATTAAACCATGTTTGTTATGACCACAGATGTCCATGTCCATTTCCACCATTAGGGCTTCCATGTCAGGAACTTGGTTGGCTAGGCTTCAAGCATTTGTGCTCATTGCTTTCCAACTTTTGACCGGCTTCCCTTTTTTTTTGCATGGATTTTGTTCTATATGCCTCTTCCCACTTGCCACCCATGTGTGAGTTAATAGTGTGGCCGTTTCCAATGTTATTGCTGAGTGACGTCCTGAACAGGATTGCTCTCCATCCGTCACTGCCCCCCCCCCCCCTTCCCTAGTTTAAATGCCCGTCTAAATATTGCCTGAATTTTTCACTTGGGCTGCATCTGTCTGTCACAGGGAAGAGGATCCTATCAGCACAGTATAGCTTCTTGCTGTTTCATCTATTTCCCCAGTCGCCTATATATCTAAATCCTTCTGGTTTGCAGCAGGTTTGGAGAAATGTATTAAAGTTGATTATGTGATGCAGCCTTTCTGCCTCCCTTAACAAGAACAGGTAGAATTTCTGAGAATGTTATAGTTGTAACAATGGTCTTGAGTTTCTCTCCTAGAATCTGAAAGTCCCTTTGAACTGCAGAGGCACTGTTTCTAGCCAGGTCATTTGTACCCAAGTGGATATCATCAATTTTGGAGTGCTCACTTTCTGCTCTAACCACACTAACAATTTGGTTTGTATTCCTGCTGGCTGAAGAGGCATTTGACCATCTTCTCTCCTTTGAGTTGTGTTCAAGTTAATCTCTCCGATGGAGTCTCCAAGTAGTAACAGTTTCCCATTTTGTGATTTTCTTCTTCATATTTGGTGCATCAATCAGTAGATGGGGCATTAACCTTCTCATTTAAGGACACTTCCATTTCCACTAATTGAACACTTTATTTTCCAAGGCAGAGAAGGCATTATGCAGGTATCTCTTGATGGAGAGGGTGTATCCGTGTTATAGGTCGCAACCTACCAGAGCCCACTGTGATCCATTTGTTCCTGGGCTGTTTGATTCTTTGTGGAAACAATGGTGGAATTTTCTCAATTTGTATCCTAGAGAAGGTGTTTAATTGCAGCTAATTCTTCCCTTAAAAAAGAATAAACTTCTTTATGCATAGCAGATAATTTGAGACATATAGGGTAAGCCCTTAGACTCCAAATGATTCTTCTTAGAATGAAGGCACCACAGCTATTGCACTGAATACACAACATGCTGATTAAGACCGTTATAAAGCAGTTCTAGGACAAGGAGAAAAGAAGAAAAAAAAATAGATGTGGATGTTAGTTAATTGGAGGTCAGAACTCAATCTATATGACAACCATACAGGCAATGCAACTTAGGGAGGGTGGGTGGGGTGAAGAGTAGGGTGGGTGAGAAAGTGTAGTTACTCACCTGCAACAGGTGTTCTCCAGGGACAGCAGGAATCAGTCCTCACTTATGGGTGACGTCAGCACCGACTGAGCCTGCACAGAGAAATTCCCCAGCTTTCAAAAGAAAGCCTTTGCGATCGCTGCCATGAATGCGTGGTCCTCTTCCCACCCAAGGGTGCCATCTTGCTCAGTCAGGTCCCTTAGCTCGAGCCCTACCAAGCAGATGGCAAGAGAAGGATAAAAATCCAGCAACTCATCAGGGGAGGTGGGAGGGTAGCGAGGACCGATTCCTGCTGTCCCTGTAGAACACCTGTTACAGGCGAGTAACTACAGTTTCTCCAGGAATAAGCAGGAAGTCAGTCAGTCCTCACTTATGGGACTCCCCAGCTACAGGCTACCAAACCTGTAACCAAAAAAAACGCCTCTGTGAGATCATGAGCAGAAGCTGATGCCTGAAGGAGCCTGAGTCCTTGGGCCCTCAGGGCAAAGCCCTCTGTAGCCGTGGCTTATACCCTGAACAAATTACGGAGTATGGTCTGGCCAAAGGTGCTATCCCAACTGGACTCCCTCTCCAGGCAGTAGTGTGCAGTGAAGGTGTTTGCTGAAGACTAGGTCGCTGTCCAGCAGGGGTACTGAATGCAGCGAGGCCACCAAAGCTGCCTTGGCTTGGACACCGTGTGCGGCGACTCACTGATCTAACGGGGCACCTGCTTTCACATGGGAGAAGGTGATGCAGTCCACCACCCAAATGGAGAGGGTGCATTTAGTGACTGCCTGCCGCAGCCGATTGGGATCGTAAGTCACAGAGTCGGCCAGACTTGCGATAGCCTGGGTGCACTGCAGATAGAAGGCAAGAGCCCTCTTGCAGGCGAGTGTATGCAAAGCCGCTGATGCCTGTTCGGCATGAGGTCACGGGAAGAAAGTCGGTAAGACTATCTCCTGATTGAGATGGAAATCCAAGATAACTTTCTGCAGGAACTTGAGGTGGGTACAGAGGACCACCCTATTCCTATAGAATCTAATGTAAGGGGCTTCAGCCATGAGAGCCTGAAGCTCACTGACTCAGCGGGCTGAGGTCAAAGCCACCAGGAAGACCACCTTCCAGGATAGGTGCCGAAGCAAGCGCATCACCATTGGCTTGAAGGGTGAATGCATAAGCTGAATGAGTACCATGTTCAGGTCCCATTCTGCCAGGGGAGGCTGGACAGGAGGCTTGGAAAGCAAGAGACCCTGCATAAAGCAGGAGACCAAGGGCTGCCCCAAGAGGCGTTTTCCCTCGACAGGGAGGTGATTCGCTGAGATGGCGCTCAGGTGCACCCTGACCGAGTTTGACTTCAGGCCTTCAAGAGATAGAGGTACTGAAGAATCCACCGAGTGGAGCAAGAGAATGGGTCGATCCGGAGCACCAGACCGAGAAGCGTCGCCACTTGAAGGCATAAGCTCGTCTAGTTGAGTTTTTCCATTGACAAAATGAGAACCTACTTGACCTCCTCCGGGAGGTCCAACGGGGCAGTTCAGCCACCAGGCTGTGAGGGATAACGAGGCCAGGCTCGGGAGTAGTACCCACCCCTCCTCCTTTAGCAGTCACGGGGCACAGCCCAGGGATACTGGAGGCTCCGACGACAGCCAGAGCAGGAGCAGGAACCAGTCGTCGAGGCCACAAGGATCATTGACACCCGTTCCCGCTGAGCTTTGTGGAGGGTCCTCGCAATGAGAGAAGTGGAAAGGAGCGCATAGAGCAGTCCAGGACCAGCTCAAAAAGGAACACATCTGGGCCCTCCCTGCTCAGGTGTGGTACTGGGCCACAGAAGTGGGGAAGCTGTGCATTTGATGGGCTCGCAAATAGGTCCATGGCTGGAGTTCCCCACCAAAAGAACAGCTAGCCGGCCACCCCCGGGTCCAGCCGCCATTTGTGAGGGCAGAGGATTCTGCTGAGTTTGTCCATGAGGACATTCTCCTGGCCCGGGAGGTAGACTGCTCTGAGGGTCATCCCCCGATGGAAGGCAAAGGATCAGAGGAGGACCGCTTCCTGGCAGAGGGGGGGGGGGGGGATCCTGTGCCCCCCCCTCCTTGCTGATGTAAAATAGTGTCACTCAGTTGTTGGTTTGCACAAGCACCCATTTCCCCCTGAAGTGATTCTTGAAGGCCCACAGGGCCCACCGAACCACCCAGAGCTTGAGCAAGTTTATTTGCTATTGAGACTCCTCAGGTGACCATTGCCCTGCATGCACAATGCGCCGCAGTGGGCTCCCCACCCCAGCAGGGAGGCATCCGTTGCCAGCACTAGCTCGTACTGTGGGGCCCGGAAGGGCAACCCCCAGAGAAGGTTGCAGGGGTTCTGCCATCAGTCCAGAGACAGATGAAGGTTGTGGGAGACCCAGATGGATCCCTGAGGTGGTCAACTGACAGGCTCCACTGGGTACTGAGGCACCACTGGGCTGTCCACATATGCAGGTGGGGTGTGGGGAACCACATGGTCAGTGGAGGTCATGTGACCCAGGAGGCACAGCATGGTCTGGGCTGTGATCCGGGCTGCCAGGGCTCATAGGCAGTCGGCGCGGTCCACCAGCAGAAAGGCCTGCTGAGTGTTGAGGCGTGCGCAGATGAATTCTAAAGCCTGCACCGGTTCGAGATGGGACTTGGGATAGTTGACCAAGAAGCCCAAGCGCTTGAGCAAGAGAATTATGCGCAATGCCACCAGGAAGGTTTCCTCTGCAGAGGATCCCATGACGAGCCAGTTGTTGAGATAAGGGAAGACCGGTATGCCCTGTCACCTAAGGGAGGCGGTGACCACAGAGGCACTTCATGTAGACATGCGAGGTGGACGCGAGGCTGAAGGGGAGCACCCTGTATTGGAAGTGCTCCCCCTGCACCCTGAAGCGCAGATACAGCCTGTGCTAGGAGTGGATCAAAACGTGGGCATAGGTGTGTGTCTTTTAGATCTAAGGTGCATAGCCAGTTGCCCTGCCAGAGGAAGGGCAGCAGAACACCAAGAGATAACATCTTGAACTCCTGCACCAAGAACTTGTTAGCTTTCAGAGGTAGAGGATGGGCTGCAGACCCCCTGTCTTTCAGGACAAGGAAGTAATGGGAATAGAAGCCCCGACCTTGGAGGTGCACCAACACCCTCTTGACTGCCTGTTGGGCAAGGAGGTTGACTAGTTCCTGCTGCAGGAAGACCTGATGCACGGGGAGTCAAGGAGGCTCTGCCGGGGAGAAGAGATGGGGAGGCCTGTCCAGGCAGAGACGATAGCCATCCCGGATTACCCAGAGGACTCTGGTGTGAGGTGATGGAAGCCCACTGAGGAGCAAAGGAGGACAGGTGAACCCCCCCCCCCCCCACCAGCTGCTCTGTTGCTGGGGGGGGGGGGGGGTGAAAGGGGTTTTGATGCCAGCTGCATAGCTTGTGTGTGGATCGAGGTGGTGCTGGGGTTTGGGCCTTGGGCCCCTTTTGGCTTGCAGTGACCCTGGGGCCTGGACTTCCCTTGTGCCGCATGTGGGAGTGGGTGGGTATGGTGGGTAGCAACAGTAGGGTAGGCCCTTCCTTGGAAAGAAAGGCTTTTTGGTTTGTTGTTTCTTTCGAGGGAGGGTGGAGGTCTTGCGGGAGAGATGGGTTCAGGTAACAAACTCCATCTCTATCTCAGCGGCATTGCCCTCCATTGTTTTGCCAAAGAGCTGCTCACCAAGGCAGGGTACTGTCCAGGAGTGTTTCCTGTACCCACTGCTCCAAATCAGAGGATTAGAGCCATGCCTGGCGACGGGTCCCAATGCCAGCAGCCACCATTCAAGCCAAGGACTCGAATCCATTGTAGGCGGCACAGGAGAGGTACTTTGAGCACTCTGACAGACTTTAACAGGGTCCAGAACCTATTAAGGGGGTTGCCCTTGAGGCCTGTAGAGAAACCCCCTAGTTCCTTGGCCAAGTCACATAAGAACATGCCCATAATATAGCTGGTATGCCTGAATACAGCAGGTGAGCATGGGCCCCTGGTAGGCTTTGCGGTCTAGGGCATCGAGGGCTCTTGACTCCCTGCCTGGAGGAACCGAAGAATGTGACTTCGGGCTCTTGTTTTCTTCATGGCTGATTCAGCCACCATGGCTGGGTTTTTCTAAACCCAGGGCCACGCTGCTAGACCTTGCACATGGTGTTGAGGTGCTTACTCACGATGGGAACTGCTGAGGCAGGTGCCTCCCACATGCAGAGTAGCAGCCTGGACAGGATGGGAGGAACTGGGACAGTAAGAGATTTGAGGTGGGGACTCATACTGTAGATTGTTGAGCTCTTCAGCTAGAGAGAGTCCTCTTCAGCCTGGGTAACCAGGTTGAGAGCCCCTGCCATATCCTGCACAAACACAAGGAAGGAGGTGTCCTTGGGTGGTGAGCACCACTGAAATGCATGTGGGGAGGGGGTCTGATGGAAGGTCACGATGGGCACGGGTTTCTGGGGAGGTATCCCCGTCAGACTCCCAGTCCGAGAAGTTTGAGGAGGAATCCGATCCAGGCAAGTCACCCCGTCCTGCAGCTGAGGCCCGCTTGGAGTCGGAGGCCCTGGAGGATCTCGCCCCCAAGGAACAGGAAGATGAGCGAGACTGGACACCAAGGACCCTCACGAGACCCACAGCTCTGGGGGGTTTCCCGGGAGGATTTCAGTGTCCCACGCAAGGGAACCTGGGTCTCTAGTCGCGAGCCAGCAAAGCTGGATGTGAGCACCTGCTGGAAAGTCATGAATGCAGAAACGCTACATTCTAGTGCCAGCATGCGGGACTCCCGCGTGGGCATGAGGCCCTGTGACGCCAACACTGGGGTCACCGGATCGGGCGTTGAGGGGGTCCTCGCCAGGACAGCCCTCAGCAGACTGGGTGCCATTGCCGGAGGCCTCTGTATCTATACCATCACCTTTTAAGCTTTAATCTTCATCACCCACTGCCTCAGCCTCGTCCTGTCTCCTCCAACCTATTTAGAAATCTTCATGCTATTGCTCCCTTGGCTCTCTTCCACTATATTTCTTCATCTCTTTCTTCCACTATGTCAGCTAAGTCCGTTGACGAGGCAGTAACTTCCTATAATGCTGCACTCTCTTCGGCTCTGGATGCACTCGCCCCACCCATGCCACATCCTGTGAGACGTTCTGCACCCCAGCCCTGGCTTTCATCCTCTACCCGCTATCTACATTCCTGTGCCCATTCTGCTGAGCGTGCTTGGCTCAAATCCCGCACCCCTGCAGACTTTCTACACTTCAAATTCATTGTCTCCTTCCAGTCAGCCATAACTCTTGCCAAAGACTACTATGTCCATATGACTAACTCTCTTGCCTCTGATCCTCGCCGTCTTACTACTCAGCTCTCTTCTTAAAGTGCCTCCGCCCCTGATCCCTCCCTCCCTTTCTGCCCAAACCCTGGCTGACTACATCCATGACAAAAATCCACAAAATCACCCTACAATGCCCCACAAAGTCAGCTACTTCCCCTCCTCCTCTTCACTCCCCCCCACCTACCTCTGCTACCCTCTCTTCCTTTCCTGTGATCTCTGAAGAGGAAACCACACACCTTCTTTCTTCCTCCAAACTCACCACCTGCTCCTCTGATCCTATCCCCACCCATCTCCTAAGTCCCATCTCTTCCACCGTTGTCCCTTTCATCTCTCTCATATTCTCAACCTACTGCTCTCCATGCAACAGTCCCTGCAGACTTCAAGCATGCTGTGGTCACACTTCTCAAGAAACCCTCACTTGATCCCACCTGTCCTAATTATTGACCCATCTCTCTCCTTCCCTTCATTTCTAAACTACTTGAACGTGCGGTTCACCGCTGCTGTCTCGACTTTCTCTCCTCTCATGCCCTCCTGGATCCCTTACAGCAGAGGTTCCCAACTCCAGTCCTGGAGGGCCAAACACCATTCAGGTTTTCAGGCTGTCCCTAATAAATATGCATGAGATGCATTTGCATGCACCACCCCCATTGTATTCAAAATGTATCTCATGCATATTCATTAGGGACAGCCTGAAAACCTGAATGGTGTTTGGCCCTCCAGGACTGGAGTTGGGAACCTTTGCCTTACAGTCTGGCTTTCATCCTTTACACTGTACTGAAACGGCTCTTGCCAAAGTCTCCAGTGACTTGTTCCTGGCAAAATCCAAGGGCCTTTAATCTGTCCTCATCCTTCTTGACCTCTCTGCTGCTTTTGACACTGTTGACCACAACCTTCTCCTCGATACCCTGTCCTCGCTTGGTTTTAGGGGCTCTGTACTATCCTGGTTCTCCTCTGCTACCCTGCTCCCAAGTTGGTGTACCCCAAGGATCTGTCTTGGGTCCGCTCCTTTTCTCTCTACACCCAGTCCCCTTGGTGTGTTCATCTCTTCCCATGGCTTTCAGTACCATCTGTATGCTGATGGCTCCCAGATCTACCTCTCTACACCTGAAATCTCTCTGGCAATCCAGACCCAGATCTCTGCCTGCCTTTCCGATATTGCTGTCTGGATGTCTCACGCCACTTGAAACTGAACTTCTCATCTTTCCCCCTAAAACCTCCCCTCCTCTTCCTCCTCTCTCAGTCTGTGGATAACTCTGTACTCCTTCCTGTTTCCTCAGCCCACAATCTAGGTTGTCTGACTCCTCTTTTTCTCCTCACATATCCATCTGATAGCTAAGACCTGCAGTTTCTCTATAACATTAGCAAAATCCACCCTTTCCTTTCTGAACACACTACTAAAACGCTTATCCACTTCCGTCTTGACTATTGTAACCTACTCCTTGCTGATCTCCCTTTGAATCATCTCTCTCCCCTTCAATCTATTTAACACTCTGCTGCGCGGCTAATCTTCCACCAGCCTCGTCATGTCCATATTACTTCTCTTCTCAAGTCACTTCATTGGCTCCCTATCCGTTTCCACATCCAGTTCAAACTTCTCTTGCTGACCTATAAATGCATTCACTCTGCAGCTCCTCAACTACCTTTCTTCTCTTATCTCTCCTTACATCCCCCCCTCGGGAACTCTGCTCTTCTAGCAAACTGCTTCTATCTGTGCCCTTCTCTTCTACTGCTAACTCCAGACTTCACTCCTTTCACCTTGCTGCGCCTTACGCCTGGAACAAACTACCTGTGTCTGTACACCAGGCACCTTCTCTAACCCTCTTCAAATCCAGGCTGAACACTCACCTCTTCGCTGACAAGGTCAAGCCTTTGTACTCACACCCCCCGAGAGCCCCACCAGAGGTTCCATGCTGGACTCGGCTCTACTCCCCTAAAACTGTTTCTCTGGCTTGGCAGCACTGTGTTTAAGGTGGCTGGCAGGCAGATTCCTCCAACAGCCTTCTGCAATCTTTGGGGGAGAGTGGGAGGAGGAAACAGAGGAGGAGGAAGGGGGTGTTAAGGTTGTGCGAGGATGCTGAATTCTTCCACCCTTCCAATTTTCTGGCTGCTCAACAGGCTCCTATCCAGTGTAAGAGCATGGAGCTGAACCAATTTTCTCTCCTACTATGGCTACTGAAAAGGTCTAGTGGAGCCTCCCATGTCACTCAAGTGAAAGTCACCCTCAAAATAGCCTGTGACTAGCATTTTTATCAATTTTTTCCTCTCAGTTCTTCAGATTTTCTTCAGAGAGGAGAAAATCCATCATCTGCTAGAGAAAGAAATACTGAAGGGACCTTTGGTGGCTGAGGTGAATAGAGGCATGGCAATGATGTCAACTTGGGCTTTTCATTGATTCTTTGTCTCCACCAATCTGCTGGTAGGGGAACAAAATGCACTTATCTGGACTGGTCTAACAGGATGATATGGAAACTTATTACACAAAGACGAATGTGACGATTAAGCCAGAATACTCCTCAGAGGGCTGGCAAATGAGGATAATGCACTGGGGCACAAATGCTAGAGGCACTGTATCGGCAAAGACAACATGATGGACTAACTCCTAGATGGTGCCAGTTAACCAGCTAAAATTACTACAAAGGCTGCTCCAGTGCTAGCAAGCTTAAAAGGTTTCTGAAATGAATAATTAAGCTGTGAAATCTATTGCCAGAAGATGTCGGCAAGGTGGCCAACAGCAGGATTCAAGAGAGGATTGGAAGAGTACTTGGACAAAAAGTCCATAAAAAATTAGTCAAGTAGACTTGGGAGACACATTATCTATTATCCCTGGAAATTAACTAACTATGGGAACAGATCTAAATGGCATTTTTACTCAGGGACATCTGCAAATGGGTTAGTTTTGTGCATACCATCGCAGTCATGAACCTCATTCCTAAGCCAGGGTATGTGGAGTATGAGCTCAGTCTCTCAAACTTACTGCTAATGTTTGGCATAGTACTTGCATCATGCCAAAGAGCTTCCTTCTGGAGTTCATAAGCTTAACATGTATAGGCAACTTGTCAAGATGTAACTGGAAGTTCTTATTAAATCAGGCCTGTGGCTCCCAATACAATGGAAAATATTTGTCTTTCTGCCATATTTTCTTGGTCTCCCAACTGCATTTCAAGATCCTCTCTCTCCACGTTATTCTGTGAATCATTCGCTTAGAACCGATACCTATATCAACGTTGTTTTGGTGTTTCTCCTTTACCAACATGTCAGGTTTCCTTGCATCCAGCTTCTTATCTGTCAGAATGGGAATGACCCAAGTGATCAGAAAGTCTTCCTTCACCATAATTCTTAGTCATGATTCCCATGCTTTTCCAGTACAGTGATGTTATAGTGTTTGCAAAGACACCAATGTATAAGATGTGCCACCTTGTTGTGCCTTTCTGTATAGAAGTTATCTTCCATCTGAACTTTGCAACTAGCTACAAGATGCCTACTTTGTGGGATCTGCCAGGTACTTAAGATCTAAACTGGCCACTGTCAGAGACAAGATGCTGGGCTCAATGGACCATGGTCTGAGACATTTTTAATGTTCTTGATTAAATCTAACATGTAGCACACTTAACAGGAAAAGAAAAAAAAAAAAAAAACCACGGAGGCAGAAAGACCGGAAAAAAAAAAAAAAAAGTGAAAGAAACCCCATTGGTCAGCCCCTGAACACAACTGCCACCAAGTGAGAAGTCAAGACATAGCCAAGGTAGCCAGTATATTGTGAACTAGTCCCAACCCTTGGAATACACCCACCAATCCACTTTCTCAAACTCTCTGCCTTCCATAGATGCTATAGGTATCTTGGTTTTAAATAGGTCTGAAAAATATGGCTTTACTCAAAATTAATTGCTTTTAAATAACCGTTTCAGACTTACAAAAGCAACATCAACTAGCAATGCAAACAATGAAAGTGTTTTCAGCAACACAGTGGGTTCCAATACAGCTAGCTATCATTCATACCCTCCCACTTCTAAAACAAGGACTTTGGAATTGCACTTTGTGCCAAGGCAGAGTCAGGATGGCTTATCTAGCACACTAGATCATTATCTCACTACAATGTACAAAGCACCAAACAGGTTATTTATGGAGATTTCAAGTCAGGAAGTGAACAGCCTTATCTAGGACTACTTACCAGGTTTAAAAGAATGTTTCTCAGTGGCAGGTAATGTCTAGATGAATCCAGCAAAATTCCTCTGTGGACAAATCTTGGATAGTCCTTTATTTCAGATTTGTTGACAAGGAGCTATGGTTTATCAAAGAATTAGGCAAATTAAAGAGTGATTGATTAGCAAGACCATTCACATCAGATCTTATCTAATGGAGATCAGTGCAGAATGTGTGTAGATTACAAGTCTGATGCAGCAAGTAGAAGTTATAAGAGATGCTGGGGTAACTAAATCCCAGTATTCAGGATTTGGATACTTCCACATTTATAAAGATGTAGGTACATATAAAGTGTAGTTACTCATCTGTAACAGCAGGAATTTAGTCTTCACATATGGGTGACATCTGTGTAGATTTATTTTAAGTTTTTTTATACCGCTTTATCATTTCAATCAAAGCAGTTTAATGTACATTTACCAAGTTTAAGTTACAATGTAAACAGGGACATTGATAACATGGATTTTTCTGAGCAATGGCGGGTTAAATGACTTGCCCAAGGCCACAAGGAGTGCTAGTGGGAATCAACCCCTGGTCTCTTGGTTCCCAAGTCAGTGCTCTAACCACTGTCCAATAGGAATGTTTTTGGGAACATCCCACTGCGCCTGTGTCACTGCCTTCCCACCTTTGTGACTCTCCCTCCTCAGCTGAGTTTGTAGCAGAGATAAAGAGATAAAGAGATAAAGTTAGAGAAAGAGAAAGACAGAGACAGAGAGACTACACTCCAAAGGGAGGAGGGTGGGTGGTGAAGACTAGATTCCTGCTGTTCCCAGAGATCACCTGTTACAGGTGAGTAACTATGCTATCTCCAGGAACAAGCAGGACTGTAGTCTTCACATAGGGGACTCTGATACCAGAGAAATGACCCCAGAATCTGTAGATTTGCCTCAGAGCAGGCCTCAAGAGGGCATTGATCCTTCATGGATGTCTGGCATCAAAAGTTCCGGGACGGAGGGTAGGAGTTGTCCTAAGTTTGAAAGGGGTGCTGGTGTACAGCCTGGCCAAACATGGGATCCCAGCAGGAGTCCTTATCAAGACAGTAATGAGCAGCAAAGATGTGAACCGAAGAGCAGGTGGCTGCTTTGCAGATTGTCAATGCCTACAGAATGTAGGTTTGCCATTGAGGCAGTCATGGCACGAACATTATGGGCAGTGACATGACCTTCATTGTATAGTCCCGCTTTATCATAAGCAAATGAGATGCAATCTGCTATTCATTTAGAAAGGGTACGTTTGGAGACTGGCAACCCCAAGTGACTGGATCAAAGGAGATGAAACAGTCTTTACAGTGTTCAGCTGTCCTTTGAAGATAGAATGCCAAGGCCCATTTGCAATCAAGGGTATGTAGTGTTGCATCTGCCCTAGAGGAATGTGGTCTAGGGAAAAAAAAAGACAGGAAGATAGACTAACTGATTCAAATGGAAAGGAGACACCACCTTGGGCATGAAATGGGGGCGAGTCCTTAGGATCACCTTATGGTGGAACTGGGTATAAGGCAGGTCTACCACCAATGCCTGAAGCTCACTGATGCATCCAGCTGGAGTGAGTGCAACAAGGAAGATGACCTTCCAAGAGAGAAAAACTTTAGTGAGGTTGTGGCTAAAAAGTTCAAAAGGCGGTTTAAGGAGCTGTGCTAACATTAAGATCCCATGCCACCAGTGGTGGCCTGATGGGAGGCTTAGTCAGAGTCCTCTCATGAAACAAACTGTTGAGAAGATAGGCTGCCCATCCATGGGATAGTGAGAAGCAGCAATTGCAATGAGGTGAATCCTCACTGAGTTTGTCTTGAGACCAGAGGATGAAAAGATGAAGGAGATACTGAAGGAGCCTCCACAGGAGCTGAGAAGGGATTAAGATCCTTCTGGGAACACCAGGTGGAGAACCTACACCACTTGAAGTCATAGGAACGCATGGTGGACGGTTTCCTGAAGGCTAGCAGGATCTGCTTTACCTCCTGAGGAAGGTTAAGATCTTGCAACACTATGCTTTCAGCAGCCAAGCCATGAGGTGGAGAGACTGCGGATTGGGATGGAGTAGCGTCCCTTTCTCCTGGGAGAGGAGATCGGGAGCTGACCCGAAAATCAAGGGGCGAGTCAGGGACAGACACAGCAGGAGAGGAAACCATGGTTGACGTGGTCAGCATGAGGCTATGAGGATCATGTGGCCCCTCTGTCTGCTTGAAGCTTGAAAAGCATTTTGCGAATCAGGGGTATCGAAGGAAAGGCATACAGGAAATCCTAACCCCAATGAAAGCATCCACCTGTTGGAGGCTGGACATCAGGGTTCTGGTACAAAAACAAAAAAGGTAATTTGGCATTTTACAGGTTGGCAAAAAGGTCTAACTCTGGAGTTCCCCAGGTCTGAAAGATGTAGGATATTGTCCTAGCAGACAGGTTGAGCCGGATTCTCCTTCTGCATGAATGGTCCCTTCATCAGGAGACATTTTGCTGTCCTGGCAGATACACTGCTTGGAGGTGTATTCGATGAGCAATGGCAAAGGACCAAAGATAGAGAGCCTCCTTGCAAAGGGCCCAAGAGCCCGTTCCCCCCCTGCTTGTTCATGTAGAAAATAGCTACCCAATTGTCAGTCTGGACTGTAGCTGCTGTTGAAACACTGAGGGCAATGAATACAGCACGGAGCTCCAGTAGATTTATCTGGAGCTGCGATTCCTGCTCCGTCCAGAGGCCTTGAGTGGAGAGAGCGCCCAAGTGGGCTCCCCAGCCCAGTTTGGAGGCATCTGTTGTCAGGATGAATTGATGTGGAGGCATCTGAAAAGGTGACCCTACAAAGATTTCCTGGAGTAGACCAGCACAGAAGGGAGTCGATGAGAATGTCTGACTAGGATCTGGTCCCAAGGACCGCAGGGACCTGCTTCTACTGGGAAGCAAGAGTCCATTGAGCTCTCCGAATGTGCAGATGGGCATATGGAACTACATACACTGTAGAGGTCATATGGCCTAGAGGTTGCAGCATCTCCCTGGCCGAGAGAGTGTCTGAGCCTTACTTGAGATGCTAGCTGCACTAGTTGAGAACAGTAGTCCTGGGGTAGAAATGCCGCTGTCCATCAAGTGTCTAGAAGAGCTCCTATGAATTTTAGTGTTTGAGTGGGAACTAGATGGGATTTTGGAAGATTTATCACAAATCCCAGATCTTGCAGTACCTATAAGGCCTTATAGATCTCCTTTGTATGTCTGGGATCCCAATGTACTGTGACGCCGCGCCCCGGCCGCACAGCACCCCCTGGTGGCGGCGTAGTAGTTCCACCGGAGGGCTGGAGCCGGGGGGGGGGTCACTAAGATGATGGTGATCAGGGTTGGCCAGGTGCGAGGGTCGTGGGTCAGAGCCTTGTGTCAGCCTCGTTACCAACTCCTGAAGAGATTCAGACTTGCACAAAAGTGGTGGGAAAAAAAAAACAGGCTTTATTTTCTCCTTTAAGCACTAAGGGTTCAAAAACAAAGGATATACACTCCGGTACGTGGCAAAATAAGTCTTTACAGCAGATTTTTAAAGGTGAGAAATAAAATAACCAAACACTGTTAACTTCACAGTATTCAAATATGTAACAGCAAAAAGGCTTCCTTCGCTCAATGACTCTGGAAGGCCTCTATTTCGCTTCCAGCACAGTATGTGCATTCCATGGGACTATCACTGTCTTCATACACAGATTCCACTTGCATGGCCTCCTCTGACTGCTCTGAGGTATCAGGGCAAGTGTCCTTCATGGGATTTAGTCTTACTGTTTCCCACGGCTTAGCAGTCTGTCTAGGCCCACGATTCAGCTTAGTGGCGTACCAGAAAGGCATTGCTTGCTCAAGAGGTTTAAAAACATTATCTCTATGTTTCCTCTAACAGTCCTTTTGTTGCACAAACTATCCTTTAGCTTTTGCTTCTGCTCTTGTCTTCTATATGGAGAATCTCCTTCCCAGGATTCTTCTCTTAGCTTAAGTTCAGGTATACAATGACAAAGGTTAAAAGTTTTACCTTTTGCTTTGTGTTTGATCCTCTGGGGTGAGGCTTGAGGCGTACCGTGACTGCTGCCTTCAGTATCGGTGCTCTCTGGAATATACCTCCTGCTTTCCCAGTCTTTCCTTCTCTGGCCCTTAAGGCCTGTTCTCTTGTGGGCTTCTGGGCCCGGTCTGGCTTGGCTTCGGCCTTCTCGGCCTGTCCTCTCTCTCTCAGGACTGGTTCTCCTCTCCCAGCCTGTCCTTTTTCTCTCAGCTGATGAGGCTTTGGCAGCTGAGCTCCTTACAGGCAAGTCCCTTGACTCTTGCTTGCCTCCAAACTCTGGCTTGCCTGCTCTTAAATGTGAGCTTTTGGAATAAGAGTCCTGCCCACTAGGGCGTGGTTCTGAGGTCTCTGTCCTAGCTCTCCTGCTCCCTCTAGGTAAGTTCTCTGGAAATTGCAGGCAATTTCTTTTTCTTTCAGGAGTTTAAAACTTTTTTTCTCTCCAGCAGAGGGCCCGCTGCATCACAGTACAAAGGAGATTGTGATTCTTATCCCACGGGGCACATCTAGCCCCATGGGATCAGAATTGCGAACAGCACTGTATGTGAAGGTTGGGACTGCGATTCAGTTCCAGCCTGCACGTAAAGCAAAGCCCAACTATCTCTGTCAGGGCATTTAAAGGGATCTGTGGCACCATGTTGCCATGGCGCCACAGCTCTATTTAAATGCTGCAATGCTGGCTGCCTGCTTAAACATTAAATTCCCCACAGCCTGACCCCAGATCTGGCCTCTTAAGGCCAGGATCAGGCTGTGGGGAATTAGCTTTTGCCCCCTGCCCTATCCACACCGCAGAGCTGCCAAAAGAACACACCCAGGATGTCCAGGGCTGGTGACCACCCACTGCCCGCTCCTGTACCACCCCATCCCCATATAGCTTCCCCACACAACCCGCAGGGAAGTTATACAGGGGCAGGAGCCGACAGGAATAACCCCCATATTGTATGTAGGAGGGATATATGAACCTCCTGAGAAGTGGCTGCCCTTATTAGCCAGTCATCTAATAAGGGACGACGAATAATCTGAGTGCTTAGATATGCGGCTATGATCGTCATACACTTTGAACTCCTCTGCCCCAAGAGTGTTCACAAAGGGAAGGACTTTGTATTAATAGTGATTTCCCTGGAAAATGAAGTGTAGATACCTCCTGTGTTCTGATGAATGAGGATATGAATATACACTTCTTTCAAATCTAGAGAACAGAGTCAGTCCTGACTCTGGAGATAAAGGTAGAAGGGTTCCTAGTGAGATCTGTACCCTCCATTTTGATTTGGTATGAGAAAGTAAGGAGAATAGAACCCCATCCCCTGTTGGGATGTTGGAATCTCTTCTATGGCTGTACCATACTGGTACCTTGGAACCAGGAATGGACTCTAGGGTCAGTATGGGTGGGAATGTGACAAGCAGCATGAAACCCGATGCAGACTGCATCTGCAGTGATGACTATACCGGTCGATAATGTCTTGACTGGTACAGATGCTGCTAACAGAACTGCTAGACTCTGCTCAATAGCCAGCATACACTGATCTATAGAGCTTGCTGATGCCTGGATATCTGTACCGGAAGCTTGGGCTACCATCCCAGAGCATGAGATCAGAAGCTCTCCTGGAGGTGGAGGTCTTTGGAACATCCTGGACCCCTTTTGTGGCTTTGGAGAGGAGGTCCTCCCGCTGGGGTAGTTTGGCCAACTCCAGGGCAACACTCGAGGCATCTATGTTTAGATAGAGATCTAGCCTTGGGAGGACGGCCTGTCTTGGCAGAAGACTTGTGTTTCAATACCTGAGATTCATGTGAGGAAGATGATGCCCTCGATGATGTCAAAGTGAAACCACATCTGAGGCTAAAAGGGAGCAGAGTTTTGCAGCCCGATTCTGTAAGCCTCTCATCTTCTTGCCGTGGGGACATTCATATGGCTGGTGAACTGGGCCAAGGCATTTAAGACACCAGTCATGGGTATCAGAAGAGATACTGACATTTCTTAAAACCACTGGCTGGTTTTTTCATCATGTCTGTAGACTGGATAGAATGCCTAAGGCTTAAAATGGTGTCGATGCGCCTGAAAGAATTAAAAGGTTTTTTTTTTTTATAGAAAGAAAATAGAATTGAAGATAATCGGTTCCGGTGTCAACAGGAAGGCACACGCAACCACAGAAAACAGAGAAGGATGAAGAAATTTTCTACGGTGACAGGATTTGCTTCCTGCTGGCTCCGTGGAAAACCAAGAACTGAGGAGGGAGAGTCAAAGGCAGGAAGGCAGCAAAGACGACGCAGTGGGATGTTCCCAATAGCTTTCTTATTGGATGCTGGGGAGCATTCCAATGCGGGCTCCGTCGGTACAGATGTCACCCATATGTGACTACATTCCTGCTTGTTCCTGAAGATTACCAAGATAAAAAGTGTTAAGTTTCAGGGTTAAGTTTGACGAGCGGTGCCAGATTTCTCATTAGGCGCTGTAGGCCTACAGCCTACAAAATGTTTAGAGTCCACAAAAGAGGATAAAATTTAAAAAGCAGAAAATAAAAAAAATTGCAAGACAGAAAATTTTATGGAATTAAGACTTCAAAATTACATTTCAAAACATAATTCCAGAATTTCTAGGCATTTCCTACGTTTCTTTTTGGCTTCTCGTTTCAGCAAGGTCTTTAATTATGCCCTCAAAAGTTCATATTTTGGAGTGAAAGGATCTATGAACATCAAATTCCAGCCCTGTTGGAATGTTCATATGTTAAATCTAGAATCTAATGACTATTTAAATAGTGTTGGATGACTGCATGAACTGGACAGAATACCATGTCATGGCTTTCCAGATCTCACTGCCAAAACAGGCCCCATTCTCCATCATAAAGCCAAACTATTTGCCCCTCTAGCTTAAGGTCTGCAGGGCATAACTCACATGCATTGTTTTTAGCCAACTGCAGACTGTCAACATATGGGTTAAGTGCACAAGATTAACTAGTGTCAAAACAAACAAACAAAAAAAAGAATTGGATAACTTTCAGAGTTTGCTTTAAAGGCAAGGCAAAAGACAGGACAATGTCCTTAGCACAGCTCTTTAAGCTCCATTTCTCCATGCTGGCAGCAAGAAAGGATTTGCCCACCTCTAGGTCACATTGTTCCTCCTACCAGTGTACTCTGTAGGGGGGAGTATGATTTAGTTTGCACCTCTCAGAAATACCCTTTATAGGCAGACACTATAGGTGGACCCTGACGCTCCAAAATAGTTTAGGTAGAAACCTCAGCCTGCTGTGAGATTCAGGGTGCTTTGGCAGTCTGAAAATGGGCACAGTGATGTCTCCAAAGCCATATTAGAAGCTGGGTATGTGGATGCCCCTAGTGCAAGGACGTCAAAGCCTGAATGAGGTTGTAGCTGAGGTATTCCTAAGAACTAGGATGTCCCTGCCTGATCTCAGAAATGCCCTGGACGTCCTGAATCACTTCCAAGGTTAAACCTGCTGCAAGCACAAAACGAGCACTTTTCAGATGCCTCTTGTCAGGAAAATGTGGAAAGAGAACTATACTAATACCCCCGGTAGCTTAAAATGTCAGCAAACACTGACAGGGAATGTTTACAGTTTGCTATGCTGCTGACATAACCTTATGCTTACCTGCCTGCCTGACATGGACATCCCTGACTCAAGTTTTTCTAATGCGGACCTTTAGAAGGCCATCCAAGTGCACGCCCACATAGGGGACATCTATATTCCTGAAAATGGCTGAAGACAGACAGACATCCCTGGTGTTTTTCTGTACATGAAAAACCTGGACGTTCCGATTGCATTTGGACATACTCTAAAAACTGCACTTCATTCTGCTCATTTTGTACAAAATGTCATTTACCTAGTGTGACTTCACTTCTCTGCAAACTAATAATGCAGTAATTTCCTGTCCTTCACAAGAGGAGAATCAAAACCTGAAGGAAATCCGTACTGTATTTGCCTAAACTATCTCAGAAATTACGACACGGCAATATTTCCACTTCTGCAAACTATATGAAAATCAGTCCCAAAGAGAACCAATATTTCCCAAAGAGGTTTTGAAAAATAATACATACTGTCCCATATTCATTCTCATGGACCAGCTGGCTGAAGGTCTCTAAGCCTACAAAAATAAAGGGCACATAAAAATCTTAATTGCTGGCAAATTCATAAATAAAATATCATAAATTCACTTACCCGTCAATGTTCTTTCCTCAAGTCCTGCTAAATCAGTCTAGACAAGTGTGTTGTGCTCCCCTACCAGCAGATTGGTGGAGACAAAGAACCAATGAAAAGCTCAGGTTTCAATGACATCACTCCTATGCCTCTATAGAAAATGAGCCTGCACAGCCAAGTATAAAAGTCATAGCGGACCCAAGGGTATCACAGCAGAACAGAGCAAAAACAAGAATACATAGCTTCAGGGTCATCAGGCCTTGGACTATATTTCCACTTTTGCAAACTATATGAAAATCAGTCCCAAAGAGAACCAATATTTCTCATAAAGGTTTGGACTGGTCTAGCAAGACTCGAGGAAAGGACATTTTATTACCAGTTAATGTCACCTTCCATAAAAGTACTGCTACATCAGTCCAAACAAGTGGGATGTACCAAAGCTACATTTCTACTGGGCAGAAAGATAACAGCAGCTCGCAAAATCCTTGAGCCTAAGGCAGGGTCTGCCTGAATGTGGACATCCAAATGGTAATGCTGACTAAAAGTGGAAAGTGATGGCCACGTTGTCGCCTCACAAATATGTAAATAACAAATGTAGTGATGGTCAAAAACTAGCACAGAGCATTAAATGTCAAACCGGAAGAAAACTCTGTATGAAAACACATGAAAGTATACTGTGTCAAAATCAAAAAAACTACTATGCATTCACTTAGAAAGTAGAGAAGGCAGAATTCAAGCAAAGGTATTTGAAGCAACAGAAGGTCTCAGACTTTAACGGGCAAACCGTATACTCAAGGCAATATTCACCAACAGAGCACAGTAAAAGCCCTTTCTTGCATCAACGACCTTAAGAATTATGTTGCTCCACAAAGTAGCTGTCACTAACTCCTTTAACACAGGTAATAACAGTATTTCTCTTGACAAATTCAAAATCAGTGTAGGAGAGTGCAGGAGCTACAGAGCTCCACTCCACCTACAAGGATGTTTGTGCTTGGGTAGAATGGGCATGCAAAACCCTCTGTAACCAGCTGATTCTGCAACAGATGTGCTGGATTAAGGAGGCCTTTGCCACAGCATCCCAAAGTTGATTTTGCTGGCCTGTGTAAGCATGGAGGCTGCAGCTAACAGCACAAAAAGATGTCTGAACTTATGAAAAGAATTCATACCTCCAAGTACCGAAGAAGCACCCTCCGGACAGCCACAAGGCAAAACAAATCACGACCAAGACAGTCTTGAGCATCAACCAGCGGCTCAAAAGGGCATTGGCTTTGGGGCCCTAAGCACCAGACATAGATCCCAGGAAAAGACCACAGACCGGAGGGAAGGATGCAGATATTGAACTCCGTAGAGAAAGCACAAGACATACAGGTAAAAGGCTAGAGATTTACCAGCCAATGGACCTCAGAAACAGGCTAAAGCTGCCACCTGAACTTTCAGGGAGCTAAGGGAAAGGTCCTTCTCAAAGCCATCTTGTAGAAAAGCCAACAGATATGGCACTTTGAATGATGGTGTGGTGCTTGGCAATTGGCCCAAGGCAGCTAGAGGCACCAGACCTCTTGGCAGACCTCTGGTTTCTGAGCAAAGTGATGACCATTGCCGGAGAATAGCCATTATGCACTGTCTTCTTTCAAGAGACAAGATGTAAAGAGAAAGGAATCTGGTCCTCTAGGATAATCAGTCCCTGCTGCCATAGGCCTTAAGACGGAGGCAACTGAAGAGGTGGGGCCCCCAGGAGCCACATCAAGTCTCTGAACCTTGTCCCCCCCTTGGCCAATTGAGTGTCACCAGGACAATACCGCTCGAGTGGCATTCTATATGTCAAATCACACATCCCACCAGAGAACATGGAGGAAACATGTACAGCAGGTGCTGACTTGGCCAAGGTTGGGCCAGGGCGTTTATGCCCTCTGACCCCTATCTCCATGCAGTGACTGAGTGGTAAACCTTGGCATTGGAGTGTGTTGTCATCAGATCCATTTCTGGGTGATCCCCAGCAGCACAGAATAAACCAAAACACCTCCTGACTCAACTCCCACTCTCCAGGATCCAGAGAGTGCTGGCTGAGAAAGTCTGAAATCATGAACAAACCTCTTCCAAAGACGGGTAAGCTGTAAAACTAGAAGGCATAACATGAAGTTGCAAGAGGGTAAATTGAAAGGCAATGTCAGGAAATACTTTTTCACTGAAAGGGTGGTGGATGCTTGGAATGCCCTCCTGATGGAAGTGTTGGGGGCAAATACAGTGACTGAATTCAAGATGGCATGGGACAGACACAGTGGATCCCTTTACAGCAACAGGATAAAATCAAAATAAAAAAAACTTAAATTTCTCAACATACAGGGGTGTCCTACACAGTGGTGTGGGTTCACCCCTAAAACAAAGACATGGGGAGGGGTGGCCTGCACGGAGCGGCAGGTGCACCTACTCTTGCCATCTTACTGGGCAGACTAGATGGATCATACTGGTCTTTATCTGCCATCATTTACTATGTTACTATGTTATGTTACATTGTCCACCCAGACAATGTGCTGAGCTAACAAAGCTAGGTTGTTCTTCTCCAACCAGGCAAAACAAAGAGCTATCTCCAAAGCTACCCCAGCACTCCTCATGCTGCCTTGCTGATAGGACATTGCCACAGTGGTGGCTCATGTCAGAAAAACACTTGAACCACCCAGCCCTTGACCAGGGGCCGGAAACGCAGAAGAGCCAACCTGATGGCCCCTTGCCTTGAGCTGGTTGATGGACCACACTGCTTCCATGCGATTCCAATGGCCCTGGGCACCCCAGCCTCAGTCATCAGCGGGATCAAGAAGAAATTATCCAGAGGCATACTTTTCCTCACAGGGCTGCCGCCACCACAGCAGGCTAGACTTCACTATCAACAGGAACAGAAGCATGTGCTCGAACACTTGAGAACTCTGGGACCCCAAGTCAAAGATCACTGGAGTGTTCGCATGTACCCATGGCACCATCTCTATGATCAGCGCCATCAATCTGAGGAGCTCAAGATAATCCCAGACTATGGGAGCCTGCTGCACACAGAACAGTGTCAGACAAAATCCAACAGTCTTGTTTCTGATACTCGAGTGGGCAGAGTTTTCCTGCCATAGGAGAAAGTCATGGACCAAGAAACTTCAGGGACTGGGAAGGCAGCAGCTGGTTCTTTCCCTGACTGATCACCCAGTTGAGACTTTCCAAAAAAAAAAAAAAAGTGACACCCCCTGGGACGTCACCCAATAAGCTTCTGAAAGGGAATGGGCCCAGATGAGCCAGTTGTCTAGATATGGATGAACAGATTCCTTGGCACCACAGCTGCCACCACCATGGCCTTGGAGAACTTCCTTGGGGAGGTGGATAGCCCAAAAAGGGAGGACAGTAATTGACAGCATAAGCCAAGCATGGCAACATGCAGATACTTTTGCTGATCCGCCTGGATCATGATATGAAAATACACCTTGGCTAGATCCAGAGTAGCCAAGCACTCCCCTCTGCTTGAATCACAAAGTGCAAGATGCGTAAGTATTGACCCCTTTGAGGTCCAGAATGGGCCAGAAGGAACCATCCTTTTTGGGAACTAGAAAATAGATGAGAATGAGTATATCTGCCCTTGCCTTGATCATCAGGGAGGGGGAGGGGGAGGGGGAGGGGGGGGGGGGGAAGATGGGCACCACCGTCTTTAGGCGCAGCGAAACTTTTGATCACAAACCCACAAGGAGAGATGAAGACAACTGGAATAGTCTCTTTGCATTCCAAGACAGTCAAACTGAACAGTGTCTAGCACCAGCAAGCCTTGGTAACTCAGGTCTATTCCTGAAAGAACAAGGCAAAGCCTGCCTCCAACTGGAGGCACCAGAGAATGGGCCCCCAAATTTATTTATTTATTACAATCTTTTATATACCGCGCTATTTGATATCAGTGCGGTTCACATACAACATCAACAGAACAGGCTATTCCGTGTTTACAGCAAACAGGTATATAAACTTGGGTAACATAAGGTTACCAAATCATCACTGCACAGCCTGGGAGGGCCCTTCCTCCAGAGGAGAATGAGTCCCTGGGCCCATGTGCTCCACAAAAGGACCAAGAATGAGCCCAGAGCTTGGAAGCGGAGGGGGGGGGGGAGGGTTTTCCAGGTCAGTAACAAAAGTCCCGAGACCCCCAGGGATCCAGCCAGCATTCCATTTGTGGACAGGAGGCAGCACCAGCCAGGTTCACAAGCCTCCTGGGCCTGTCTTCCAGAAGGTGGTAAGACTGTCTCACCCAGGTCTTTCAACACCTTTGCCAAATCTGCTCCAAAAGAAGCTTCCCCTTAAAAGCAAATTGGGCCAACCAGGCTTTGGAACAGAAGTCTGCTGCCCAGTACCAGAGCCAAATCCAATACTGACAGTCAAAGCATCATCCCTGGTTGCCAAATATACCAGGTCATACATGGCATCAGAAAGGAAAGCGGAAGAGACTGCATCCAATGGAGCAGGGCTTGATATGTCAGATTCACACATACTGCCAGCTGAAGAAAAGCAGCCACCATGGCAAACTGACAATGAATCCACTTTATGGTCCAGAAAATCCTTTAAGGCCGATCCACCTTCCACTGGAATGGTGGCGCATCTGGTAACCACCATGATCTGCACATCCACCTTGGCAATATCAATCCACTCAAACTCCTCCTCCGGAAGAGCACAGACCTTCTTACATATACTTAACCCTTTAGGCAGGAAGTCGGGGGGGGGGGGGTGGTCTCATTCTGACTGGATCATATCCTTGATCACATCTGGGAATGGAAAGATAGTAGTGGATTTCCTCACTCCTTGAAGGAGCAGATGCACCTTCGGCTCATGCTCCATGCTGGAATCATCCAATCAAATTCAAGGTGGATGAGACCCTGGCAATCAAACACCACCAGCTCCTTCTTCCAGAATAGGCAGATCACTCTGGCCTCTTCACATTTCTGAAGGAGAGAGTGTACTGTGTCCACATTAGAGCCTAGTACAGAGTCATCCAAATTAGAGTCATAGTCAAAATCTCCAGCTGTTCCCAATTTCCAAGAGGCACCCTTCGCTGGGGATGTTTAGCCAAAGACAATCGAACAGTGCTTCTACTCTCAGCCTACCCTGCTTGAGATTGCACCTGTGGGGCACCCAGAGGCCACAGGGTCCAATTTTACCACACCAGAAAGACCAGGATTACTGCAAAAAATAAAACAATTCCGGTGAGGACAGTAAGGAGTCCAGCAGCTTTCCTCTCAGAAATGACCCCCCCCCCCCAAAACACCAGGGGACACAGCTGCTGCATTACCCTAGAGGATGAGCGGCAGCTCACAGCACCGTCTTTGGACCCTCCGGCTGGCTGAATATCCTTATCCATAGTGCCATCGGTCACCTCCTGACCCGAGGCAGGCAAGGCCAGGCTAACTACATCCTTCAGCTGAGAGAGGGGGAGCAGGCCCTCCAGGGACGATTTAGAAGCTGCCATGCAAGAAGAGCAGAGTCCGAAATCCTGAGAAGAGGCACCTCACTTGCTGCAAGTCAAACTCCTCTTGTCTTATAGGAAACGTTAAGTATCACAACAGCATGCGCTAAGGCCACGGTGGCCCGAAGGCACATGTTAACTATGCTTTTACTGCGTTACAGGCACTAGGGTAGGAATGCACATTGAAGCCACTGGGGTGGAACATGCATACATACTGCATGACTGCCAGGTGCACAATAGGAGAAACACACAACAACGCATGCAGAAAATAGCAGGAAACCCTCAAACCATGCCAACTGTCACCAGCGGTCCACCCCTAACTGCATCCCAGAAGAGGGCATCAGGAACCCTCAACAATGACAATGATGAGGTCAAGCCTTGGTACTCACCCCTTGAAAACCCAGGCAGGGAATCTGTGCCAGGCTCATCTCTAGTCTCATGAAACCGTTTTACTGGCTTTGCAGCACTGCCTTTTCAGTGGTTGGCAAGCAGATCCCTCAGAGCCTTCTGCAACCTTCGGGAGAGAGCAGGGATGAATAGAGGAGGGGGGGGGGAGGGGGCAATGAGGTTATGCGAGGTTGCTGCACTTTTCCAGATCCTTCCAATTTCTGGCTGCTCCACAGGCTCTTCTAAGTGTGGAGCTGAACCAATTTTCCTTTTTTCTATGGCTATCGAAAAGACCAGTCTAGTGGAGCCTCTGTCACCATCAAGGTGGTTGTTCAGACATTTAATCTTTTCCTCTCAATCTTCAGAATGAGACAAAAATACTGAAGAGACCTCTGGTGGCTGAGGCAAATAGAGGCGATGTCATTGAAACCTGGGGTTTTCATTGGTTCTTTATCTCCACCAATCTGCTTGTAGGGGGAACACAACCCACTTATCTGGGCTGGTCTAGCAGGACAATATGGAAAATAATGTTGATTAGATACAGCACTGACACTTTAAACACATGTGACAGGCTGGACAGCTTGTCACTAGAAGGAAGAGCTCACATATCTGGTTTCTAGTACACACAACAGTTAAAAGAAGCCTTAAGGAGGCAGGTAGCATTGCAAGGGCTCTGTACTGACATGAAATGAATTCACATTAAAGAAAGGCTTTCTGGGACACGTAATTGAGGTGGTTTCAGCTCCAAGCCCAAGTAGAATTATTTGTGCACTTGGAGTTGGCCCAGATCTAGGCATAGGCAACTGCCTAGGGCACCAACATTTGAAATCACAAAATACCCAGGCCAAAGAGGAATCTGCTAGTGCTTACTTTAGAACTGGATACCTTTACTGATTCAAAGGGGTGCCACTGGGGCACTGTGGTCTTCTTGTGTTCCTCTTCTAGATATCCGGACAACACCTTCCCACCTGCTCTTTACGATCTGGTGTCTGGTCTTGCCTATGGCCACCAAAATCTTAAACTCTGTCTAGACTTTGAGCCAACTGGGGAAGCTTCATACAGGGTAAACCCCCAAGTTATTAGTAAAAGAGGTGGACTAGAAGGGAAGAGAGTCTAACTAGCAACTTCTTTTTATACCATTCTCTCTATAAGTCGATGTGGTGTACAATTAAATCAAAGAAAGATTACAAATAACGTAATAAAACAAATCAATTCAAATAAACTTAACTTAGTAGCAATTAACTCAACTATAGGTGAAAGTAGTAGATGGAAGCAGTTAAACATTATAAAGCCTTCTAAAGGAAGAATTTTAATGTACATCGGTAGGATATAGTAAAGAGGAAGGGAAGATGTACACCGGTAAAGTGTATAGTAAAGAGTAATATCTTAATGGTATAGTAGCTTAATGAGTAGTGTATTTGTGATCAAGCAGGGGAGCAAATGTAGTGGTAAACAGGATGAAGAGTCATGGTGCACTGAACTGTCTATGGTTTTAGCAGCTTCCAAGGCCTCACTTTTAGGAGCCTGAGGAAGAAGCATGCTGGCAAGACTTCTGTCTGCTTTGGTCATGAGGGATGCTCAGCTGCTGGGAGGCTAAACAAAGCCAAGTGTTTGAACACTACAGCATTACAAAGTTAGACTGATCTGGAATTGGGACTTTAAATACCTGTTTAATGTTCTATGATGTAAAGCCAGAACAGACAGGGTTGGGGCAAGGTACTTCAGGCCAGAAGGTCGGGGGTTCCAATCCCACTAGAGGACAGCAACCTTGGGCCGGAAGGACTGGGGTTTCTAGTCCCACAGATGCTCCTTGTGGTCTTGGGCAAGCCACTTAACCCTCCATTGCCCATGTTCCCTGTAAGTATTAGTGTATGTGTCTCATATCCCCACGTGTTAAATGTATCCCCCAATTGTGTTGTGACCGCTCTGATTGAAGGATAAGGCGGTATACAAAACTGTCTAAATAAATAAGGGTAGGCCCTCTACTAGGTGGTCACCTAGGGCAGCAAGCCCCGGTGGGCAACATTGGCCCACCATCCATCTCCTCGCCTGGGGGAGGGGGATGGCATGGCAATTGCTCCATTGGGTCAGCCCTTAAAGAGCCTGCGCCGATGCTCTCACTTTTAAGGACCGATGCAGTAGAGGGACTGCTACGCCATTTCCCCCTCCCCCAGGCGAGAAGATAGATGCTGGGGGGGGGGGGCAGCATGGCAAACTGGGTGGCCCTGAACTGCTGCTTTGTCAGAGGGCAATCCGCCTACAGAAGGGCTCCTCTTGTGTATTGGGTTTTAAAGCACGCCAGTGGGGACACTTTAAGGCCTGATGCAGAGAAGGGAATCGCTGTGCTGCTCCCTCTCCTCCTGGTGAAAAAAGGAATGCGGGGGGGGGGGGGGGAGGAGGGGGGGGTGGTGGCATGGTAGGCCAGGCAGCGCTGCAATCCTTGAAGGCCAATTCTGGGAACAGATTTTATGAACCATGAGTTAAGTCCTTACCTTGAAAACAAGGTGAGAAGTAAAATAAAACATGGCAACCCTACATGAGCAGCATGCCTCGTCTCTGAAAGGGGATACGGTTTTCTTGCCAAAAAAAACCAGACTCAGACAGCACCCTTCGAGAACACACAGAATATATCCTTTGACGATTTGAGAGAGGAAGGATATTGTGCCAGTAGCCTGTGATTAATATTTTAGCAAAGTGGGCATGCTTTGACCAGTTGTTATAGTGACATAAATCAGTTTCAGGACCTATTATGCCCAAAATGACACTATTCCTTGCATGTGTGCTAGCCAACAGCTACTAAGCACCATCATATGCCAGTTCAGAGCCTTGACCCTTTGCACAGTGCTTGCAAGGAAACCTACATAGAATAAGTTCTTAAAAAGATACTACAGTTTTATCAATCAGTAGCAACACTCAGGAACAAACTGACTATTCAGAAAGTACACAGTAAAGCCTTTACCTCTCAAAGCACCCCACACCTTACTGGCTTTCAGCACAGCCACCGGCACTGCAATGCTCAATGTATCTTAAAAAGGGAAACACAAAAATTAAACATCCAAATTCAACTTTAACACAGTAAGAGGATAGCATTTTATTAGTGGGCTTTTAAGATAACATACATAATTGTTCTGCTCTGGAATCTCTTCTAGAAGACAGGTGTGCCCCTATTTAGAAAATTCAAATGCTATGACACTATCCATAAACTCTATTCGACATAACTGCCTAAAAACACACCATCAATAGTGGAACCAGTATATAGAAATTACACATTTTCAAGTGGTTGAACATTAAAAGGTTCTGGTTATTTCAGGAGGTCCTCCACCCTGAGGAAAGCAAACTTCAATCTACAACCAAGCCCACCCACCTCAATGACACCACCATTATACCCAGGCCATGATACATACCCACAGCCCGAAAATGTTCTGCCCAAATGTACAGATTACCCAATATGTAATTAGTCAGAGTGCCGTGTATTCCATAGTAACATCTGCGGCATACCTGCCGACGAAGAGCGCAAATGTATAGAGTTGTATATAGTTACCCCTGTTAAACCCAAGTTATAAAATCCTGCTATCTAATGTACACTGCATTGTGCTGCTGCTCTGTACATCTGTTGACGACTGTAAACCGTGCTGATTTTGAAGAGCGTGGTATAGAAACATAAAACAAACATGGATGCAGATAAATTTGGTTTTTAGGATGTTCTTAATGGATACAAAGCCTCATTTATGTAGAGCAGTTTAACTTAATGCAGACCAGGCCAAAAATTTACAGATTTTTATTACCCTTTAAAACTAGATCCATTTGCTTTCCAGGGAGCATTTGGTTGTCCCCAGCCTAACTTATATCCAGATGTACAAGGCTCAGAACTCCTGGGCCTTAAGCTTGCAAAATTCCTGAGCTATATAGATAGCAGGACATCTGCAGATACTTGGCCTCTGTCATTTCATACTGCAAAATAAAGGTGTGTGTTAGTCTGCAAGTATTCAGAATTGATTTTCTGTGAATAAGCTTTCACATAGCCATGTCAAAGACGACAGATCTATTAGTGTTGGTGCTAGACCTCTTCCAGCAGACAGATGTTTAAACCGCATATTCAATGTATTATTCAAAAGTTCATGTGCTGATGAGAACCGGATTTGAGGCCTAGCTAAAGCAGCCTTTTCTCAGACTTTGAATATTGAGTAGGCAGTGTGGAAGAAAGGAAAGACTATGAAAAGTCTACTGGTAGACATTTCCAATTGGTCATGAGATTAAACAAGCTCTCCTTGTTATAGGGGATTTCTACCTATTGAATCAGCATATTTTAGAAAGTATGGAATAAGAGGCCCACTGACATCTCAGGGTTAACATTCAGATGTAGGATAACAGTTTTACCAGTCGCAGGTGTTCTCCATGGACAGCAAGGTTCATATCACAAGTTGCCAATTCATCTGACAGAGACCGACATGGGAGAAATTTTCCCTTGCTTCAGCTTTTAGTGCCTCTGCCATGCATGTGCCATACTTCTCTCTGCACCATTACACACAAGACCTCCCTCTGTTGCTACAACTCAAGGATGACGACTTGAATCCTACCGACCACGGAGAACACCTGCTATTTTGTCTTCTCAGTAGACAAGCAGGACTGCAAGTCCTCACAAATGAGACTTCCTAACTATAAGCTGCTTTTAAACAACAAAAACAAAAAAAACCACACAAATGAAGATGCAGCCAGTGGCCAGAAATCAAACACTTATCTGGCAACAAGCCTTTCCAGTTTTATACTCTTGGAAAGCAACCTGGGAAAGAAGAAAGTGGGCTCTGGGGAAGGGGCTGTAGTTGGGTTCTAAACCTCAATGAGATTCCAGAGAATAAACTAGCCAAACTTGATGTAGTGTTTGTAGTATCTTTCCAAAAACGGTGATATGAACATCTGGACAGAAGTCAGTGTTGCAGCTCTGCAAGTCTCCTCCACAGAGGATGAACTCGCGTAGGCTATTGACATAGCCACAGCTTAGACATTATGAGCCTTGACATGACTAAGGTCAGGCTTGCTATCTCTGCTAGTCAACTGGATAACATGTTTGGCAATGGTGGTCCCAGGCTTATTGAAGACAGACTAAGGGTTTTAGTCCATACTAAATAGAAGACTAAGGCTCCTTCGCAATCCAAAATCATGCAAGATATTCCACTATTGGCCAGTGTCTTTCCTGCAGTTTGTGGAAATAGATCTGCTGGTCCCGTCCCAGGACATGTTTCCACAAACTGCAGGAAAGTACTGTAGGGTAAGGGGTCCAACATAGGAATTATACATTTAAATACATACATGTGGAAGCCTGGTGAACAGGACTTGAGAAATGAGCAATCTAGATTCTGCATACCAAGAGAAAAAGTAAACTACAACAGTGTGTTTTGCAGCAAGAAACCAGCAGGAGAAAGAACGCCTGAAGAAACTGTTCTACGGTGAAACTTTGGCCAGAGTTGGGGATTTAAGATGTTCATGGCTGCAGAGTGTCAGATGAGTTTTTGGATTTTGGGAAGAAGTATATCTTGGAGGATGCTATTGCTGTGGCGAAGACCTTGACACCCCTAAACAAAAGGTATAGGGAGGAGCGACCTGCACGGAGCGACAGGTGCACCTACTCTTGCCTCCTTGCTGGGCAGACTAGATGGACCATGCTGGTCTATCTGCCATCATATACTATGTTACTATACTGCCAGATAAGTCTTTTGTGACCGTTACACCTAGTCTAACTAGACTGATTGATAAAGTGAAAAGTAAAAAGCAAACATTTTTGAAGTTCTTTTGACTTTGATTTTTAAAAATCGACCTTGGGAGTGCTGATGAAAATATGTGGAACATGTTATACTATATTTATGTGCCTGGCGATTTTGAGCTCCCTTGCTTGAGTAGGTCTACTGCTTTCGTATGGGAGGAGTACTTTTGATTTAGTTTTAATATGTGTATTTCTAAATGATTTTTGAATACTTAAAGTGTTTTTCTGCATATTTTATTCATTCTGGTGTCAGGGGGGCTTGTGTATTTAATGCCATTTGCCCCAATAGCAGACATGAGCTTGGGGCATGTTGAGGTTAAGTCACTAAAATCTCTTGTACCACACAGATAAAGAATGATGACTCTTCCCAGTGGGAGAAAGATGTGACCGGATCAGAAGCCTGACAGAGCTCCTATGAGCCAGTTGAAGCAATGGTGCAAATGTGCAATGGTTGAAATGTGGTATGTATTATTTATGACAAACATTAGCGGCTCCAGCACTCGGAAGCTTATGTGCATGGATCTCGGAAACCCTCCTCAAGATGGACTCTTGACCAACCAATCCTCTAGAAAGGGAGTGCATGTGTTTCCCTGTTGCATAAATTACAGAAGTACCATAGCTAGACAAGTGAAGGCCAGGTTTAACATTTAAATTAATAACTATCCTAACTCGTCTCCATTATTGCAGTTTAAAACTTTTTCCAGTCTCTGCTCTAGACTACCCCCTCTCCCCCCAGGTATTGTATAGCCCCTTTTCCTGTCTACCACATGCGTTTAGCTCCATTTGCGTCTCTCCTCTCCGGGAAGAGCAGCCTCCATTGCTAGCTCTACTGGAAAGGTGACTTTTGCCTGCTTTTTGCGAGATCTGTCTCTCTATATCTATATCACCATCTTTGTTAGTGTGCTCTTACCTCATTGAATCTTTTTTGCACTTTTGTTCAGCTTGTCTCAGCTGAAGAATTTAAACCCACTCCCCTCCCCCCACCCCCCTGGGCTCTCAGTCTCTTATAGAAAGATAGAAAAATGACAGAAAGAGGCCACATGGCCTATCTAGTCTGTCCTTCCATAACTACAACAGTCCCCTTTTTTCCTTTAGAGATCATGTTTGTCCCATGCTTTTTTGAATTCAGATGCTGTCCTCATCTCTATCACTTCCACTAGGAGACTATTTCACGCATCTATCACTCTTTCCATAAAGAAATATTTCTGCATATCACTCCTGAATCTATCCCCCTTCACCCTCATCCCATGTCCCCTTGTAGCAGAACTTGCTTTCAATTGGCTCTCCCCCTGAACATTTATGCCACAGAGGTAAACATCTCAAATCGTATCACCTCTATCCCACCTTTCCTCTAAGGTGTACATATTAAGATCCTTAAGTCTGTCCTCATATGCTTTATAATGAAGCCCACTAACCATTTTAGTAGCCACCCTCCGTACTGACTCCAGCCTGTTTATATCCTTTGGAAGGTGCGGTCTCCAGAATTGCACACTATACTCCAAATGAGGTCGCACCAAAGACTTATACAGAGGCACTATCACTTCCCTTTTTCTGCTGGCCATTCCTCTCCCTATGCAGACAAGCATCCTTCTAGCTTTTGCTGTTGCTTCTACCTGTTTAGTTACTTTAAGATCATTAGACATAACCACACCAAGGTCCTGCTCTTCTTTAATGGACAAAAGTACTTCACCCCCTATACTAAAATGCTCCTTTGGATTGCTGCAGCCAAAATGCATGACCTTGCATCTTTTAACATTAAATCCCAGCTGCCAAATTCTAGACCATTCTTCAAGCTTAGCTGTCATCTGCTCTCATTCACAGGTGCACCTAATCCCCTGTGGGCTGTCTCCCACCTATTTCTTCTGGCCTCTGTTCTCCTCTCCATCCCTCTTCTATGGCTCCTCATCACTTTAGCTTCCTATTCCTCATACTCCCTTAATTGCCTCCCTTCTTACCAACATCTTCACTCCTCCCCTCCTTATCTCCCCCTTTACCATCCTTGCTTCCCCCTCTATTCTGTCCTCTACCTGTCATCAGCTCTTGAGCTTCACCACTTTCTCCCTCTCATTCAGCCATCTCCTCTCTCTAAGACAACCTCACCCTTGTTTCTGCCATACTGTCTCCTCTCTGCTCTGCACTCCTCTACTCCTCCTCCCATCCGGAGATATCAACCCCAACCCTGGCACCCCCCTAGAGACTTGTCACTGAGAAGAGACCTTCACGAGACACCTCTAATCTTATTCATATCCCTCTCCTTTCCCATGTGCCTTGTGGAATATACACTCCATCTCTAATAGATATGAGTAAAAGCAAGTTTCTCTCTAATGCTCTCCATCTTCTTGCTCCGAGACCTGGCTCCTCCCAGAAGACATGGCATCTGTTGCTGCTCTGTCATGGCAGTTATCAGTTCTCCCACACGCCTTGTCCCATTGGCTGTGGTGGTAGTAGTAGTGGGCTTCTACTTTCTCCCTCATGTCAATTCCAACCCCTCCTGCTGCCTCAGTCTCACTCCTTTCCCTCCTTTGAAGTCCACTCCATCCGCCTTTTCACTCCACTAACTCTCTGGGTAGCTGTTATTTATCGACCTCCTGACAAGTCTACTTCTGTCTCACCGACTCATGGCTTTCCTTCTTTCTGGATGCCTCTTCCCCCACTCTTATTCTTGGGGATTTTAACATTCATGTTGATAACCCCTTGGATCCTTATGCTTTCAAGCTCCTGTCCCTTACCTCCTCATTCGACCTCCAGCTTTGCTCTACTGCCCCCAACTCACCAGCATGGCCACTGCCTTGACCTTGTATTTTTCTTTAAATTGATTACCCTCAAACTTCTGTACCTCAGTTCTTCCCTTATCTGACCATCACCTGGTAAGCTTTCACTCATCACCCACTGCCTCAACCTTGTCCTGTCTGTCTCCTCCAACCTATTTAGAAATCTTCATAGTATTGATCCTTTGGTTCCCTCTTCCACCATTCAATCATCTTTCTTCCACTATGTCATTTGAGTCTGTTAAGGCAGTAGCTTCCTATAAAAGCTGCACTCTCCTCCACTCTGGATGCTCTCGCTCTGCCCATGCCATATCCTGTGAGGCGTACTGCATCCCAGCCCTGGCTTTCATCCACTATCCGCTATCTACATCCTTGTGCCTGTTCAGCTGAGCATGCTTGGCTCAAATTCCACTACCTTGCAGACTTTACACTTCAGGTTTGTACTAGTCTCTTTCCAGTCAGTCTTGTTTGGCAGGTGCTATGACTATTATGACCATCTGACTAACTCTTGCCTCCGACCCTTGCCGTCTCTATTACTCTCAGCTCTCTCAAGGTGCTTCCACCTCCAACTCCTCCCTCTTTCTGCCCAAACCCTGGCTATTTCCATGACAAAATCCACAAGATCACCCTTCAATTCCCCAGTCAGCTACTTCCCCTCTTCACTCCTAAATTTCCTCCTCTACCTCTGCTACCCTCTCTTCATTTTCTGTGATCTCTGAAGAGGAAACTGCACACCTTCTTTCTTCCTCCAAACTCATTACCTGCTCTTCTGATCCTATCCCCACCCGTCTAAGCCCCATCTCCTCCACTGTTGTCCCTTCCATCTCTCTCATTCTCAACCTATCGCTCTCCACTGCAACTATCCCTGCAGCCTTCAAGCATGCTGTAGTTACACCTCTCCTCAAGAAATCCTCACTTGGGTCGATAATTAGAAGGACAGGTAGGATCATCTCCCTTCTCCCCTTTGTTTCTAAGCTATTTGAATGTGCGGTTCACCACTGCAGCCTCTACTTCCTCTCCTCTCATGTCCTCCTGGATCCTTTACAATCTGGCTTTTGTCCTTTACACACTACTGAAAACAGCTCTTGCCAAAGTCTCTAGTGACTTGTTCCTGGAAAACATCCAAGGGCCTTTACTCTATCCTCATCCTTCTTAATCTCTCTGCTTCTTTTGACACTGTTGACCACAACCTTCTCCTTGATATCCTGTCCTCGCTTGGTTTTAAGGGCTCTGTACTATCCTGGTTCTCCTCTTATTTCTCCCATTGCTCTTTCAGCATTTGTTCTAATGGATCCTCCTCTGCTGCTATCCTGCTCTCAGTTGGTGTACCCCAAAGGATGTGTCTTGGGTTCACTCCTTTTCTCTCTATACCTAGTCCCTTGGTGCACTTCTCTTCCCATGGCTTTCAGTACCATCTTTATGCTGATGACTCCCAGATCTACCTCTCTATACATTAAATTTCTCCAGCAATCCAGACCCAGATCTCTGCCTGCCTTTCTGACACTGCTGCTTGGATGTCTCAACACCGCTTGAAATTGAACATGGCCAAACTGAGCTTCTTATTTTTCCCCCTAAAACCTCCTCTCCTCTTCCTCCTTTCTCGGTCTCTGTGGATAACTCTACTCCTCCCTGTTTCCTCAGCTCACAATCTTGGGGTGTCCGATTCCCCTCTCCTTCTCCACACACATTCAACTGATAGCTAAGACCTGCTGTTTCTCTCTATAACATTAACAAAATCCATCCATTCCTTTCTGAATACACTACTAAGACTTATCCACTCCTTAATCACCTCCTGTCTCGATTACTGTAACCTATTCCTTGCTAGTCTTCCTCTGGATCATTTCTCCCCCCTTCATCTGCTCAGCACTCTGCTGCGTGGCTAATCTTCTGCCAGTCTCAACATGCTCATATTACTCCTTTTCTCAAGTCACTTTATTGGCTCCTTATTTCCACATCCAGTTCAAACTTCTGCAGCTCACTACTTTTCCTCTTCTCTCTCCCAGCCACCGCCCCCCCCCCCCCTTGGGAACTCTGCTCTTCTGGCAAATTGATTCTATTGCTAACTCCAGACTTCACTCCTTTCACCTTGCTGCATCTTATGCCTGGAACAAACTGAGTCTGTATGTTAGGTGCCTTCTTTGACCCTTTTCAAATCCGAAAGCAGCAGGGAAGGAGTTTTCATCCTGGATCTTGACTCAACTGATCTCGTGTTTAACCATTCCCCTAGATGTATCCCTGTCTACACCTACTGTGTTGTCTGTCTTGATTAGATTATAAGCTCTGATGAGCAGGGACTCTTACATTTCTGTGCAGCACTGCGTACGTCTTGTAGCACTATACAAACACTCAGTAGTAGTGGTGATGAAGGTACGTTTTAGAAATGCCATTCAGGTACTCCCTGGGATGTCCAAGTCAAAACATCTAAAATTCTATAGGAGAGGCAATAAAGGTGGTGGATAAGTGCAAGTGTGTCATAAAAATTGATCTGCCCCTGTTCTGAAAAGGAACGTCTCCAACATTCTAGAAAACAAGTCTATGTAGAATAGTGTCCCAGACACATGCAGGGAGATATTTCACAAGTGCATCTTTTAAAAACAAACTACCGATGTGAGAGGACTGGCAACACTGACATGTCAGGGTCAATATTTCAGAACCTGCACAAGACTCAGTCACCACATCCATCTACCAGCCAGCCATTTTACAAATGCAGATGTGAGCAGCGTGGCACTAGACAGAGGCTTTGATGATATTTACCCTCCTATCCTTTTTGAGAGGGAGAAAGTTGGAGGGGGGACAGAGGGTATTCCCCTTCCATCCCTACTTTTGTAATGCTTATTCGTGCAGAGGAGCAGGCCTAAAAATGGACATGTCCACAGGTAGGTTTAAGCATGGAGGTGCTGTTATGAAACCGAAGATGCATGTGGATCTTTTTTGGCCACCCTGGATGCCTCCATGAGACATGGACATGATTGCAGCAGGCACAAGTAATTTAAAAAAAAAAAAAAAAATAGATGGCTGTCTAGGCATGGGCGATTTGTAACATGTGAATGGGCATTTCACACATTTCAAGTCACAAAGAGCTTCTAAAATAACCACCTTTGTGAATACACATGGAATCAATGCTAAGCCAAAGGGCAAAACAAGATATTGGTAATGGTTCCTTACTACAAAATATGAGATCACTCCAGTCATTAATGTCTGTCTTTCTAGAAGGGTATATGTATCCTTCTGGTCCAGAAAACCAAACCAGTCTTTTTTTTTTTTTAAAGCAAAATTTAAAAAAAAAAAAAAAAAAAGAAGGGTACCCAAAGAAATCTTGTGCCTGCTGGAATGAATGGGACCTCTAGGAAGGAAGACACCATATTGATAAGTATCTCCCAGTGCCAAGTTTAACCAAAAAATTATTCAAGGGTAATTTAGCAAAATGTTGAATAGATACAAATCTGAACCCATGAGACTAATTTTAGAACCCAATGGTCAGAGGCTATAAGGGGCCAACAGTTTATGCAAAACCTTACTAGGGTTCTAGTATTTGTGCAGACAACGTTCCAGTAGGAGGGAGGCTGTGTTCTTCTGAAGGTAGTCAAAACTCTATCCCAGGCTCAGGCTGAGGCCAAGGAGCAGGCTGGAGCTTCTGGATCCTCTCTGGGATAAGAACAAGAACTCCATTGTGTTTACCTGAAAATGGAGAGGAAGGAGGATACCTTCACCTTTGAAGGTAGCAAGATCTCCTCCACCCCCCAGTAGCAAACCTCCCAGAAGAGGGGGAGGATAGAGAATCAAAGGTGGCCCAGGAGAGGGACTTTGGTGTTTCTGCAGTCCTCTATACTAAAAGCAGATGGTATCTCTTTCACCTTATCGCCAAGGACATTCTCTCCATAACAATTGAACTTGTAAATAGTTTCTCTGCTACAGTTGTGTTAGCTGAATGTGTAAATACTTCACCCAGTTACAGATCCAAGTTCTTGATCCTGTTCAATGTAGCTCTAGGCATTTCTCATTGTCTCTTGCAAGAATTGTTAACTGTAAACCACACTGATACTGAAGAGCGCGGTATAAAAAAGCTTTTAAATAAATCACAGCACGTCAGCAAGTTTTTCCTCTGCGTCATAATAGAGGTCTGAAACTTGCAGTCATGTGAGTCTGCAAGCTTCAATAGCCATAGCAAAGGCTCTTGATAATCTCAAAAGCAGCAAGTCTGACCATACGCTTTCTATACCTCTTCATTTTGCTGACTAGGCTCGAGTTCAGCACCGACAAGATCAATAAGATAAAATCACTCCACTAGATTAACAAAACCTCATATCAGGTACTCAAAACACACACAAGATTTTAAAAGCAGGAAGGAAAAAACACAAAGCCTCAGAACACAAGGTAATAAACCCAGCTTTTATACAGCTTCAAGCCAAAAAAGCCACCAACCTTCCACACATCACAGGCTCTCTGTACCTCCTTCCAACCCTTAAAAAAAATAAAAAGACCCCCAAACACAAACCCACACTTGCTTCAGTAATAACATTCCATTTTATAACAGTCAGTATTAACAGCATTGTTCCTTTTCTGCACTGTTAGGGAAACATGCCCCACACACAAATTGACAGATACTAACCACCCCCCCCCCCCCAAAAAAAGGCACACAAATATCAAAAATACAAACACAAAAGACGTGAGATGCCCCAATGAAAGACAGGTCAGTCTGGGAAAAAATATATACAAGTATAACGAAAAGTAGAGGAAAAAAAAGACCTCAGCAGCCCCCAAACTACAAACGGGAGGACTCGAGTCTCACACAGGACAACAATGCCACAATAGTGTAAAGACTCAGCTTACATCAATGGTCAAAGAAAAAAACCTCTACAAAAATACCAGACTGATGCTGCCTAACATAGGTGCGGATTATGCACAGCGTTGTGCTCAGTGTGGTGTGACAGACCAATGCAGTGCAAAACAACTGAAACCGGAACTTGTCTGCTGCTCCAATCAGCGCAAGATAAATGGTTAAGTTGGCGTTTTGGGGATTTTTACCTGCCACAGTGATAGTAACAGATGGAAAAGTAGGGTAAAGAAGAGCACCAGCAGAAAAGCTATCAGCATTGTCTGGATCTGCTTGCAGGCTCGGCACAAGCTTTGGAGCTCCCTGGGGCTCCTGCTTCACTGTTTGACAACTGAGCTTTTCCATTTATCTTGTGCTGATTGGAGCAGCAGACAAGTTCCGGTTTCAGTTGTTTTACACTGCATTGGACTGTCACACCACACTGAGCACAACGCTGTGTAATCCGCACCTATGTTAGGCAGGATACTCAAGAGGGGAAAGTATGCCTACATCCTCATTTGTACATCGCTCATGATATTGTGAGCAGGCAACGTCTTGCTCTTTTTGGGAGAAAGGGTAAGAATGCCCTCCAATTACTCAATATTCTGCCCTAGGCTGCTCCATTTCTAACATAAGGTATTATCAGTCATTTCCTTTTCTCCTTTCCTGGGAGGAAGAACTGTCAAGTTCATCCTTGAAGATTACTGTGCTCCTCTTCTACCTTGGCATCAGAAGGTTAAAGCCAT
Source organism: Ichthyophis bannanicus (assembly GCA_033557465.1). Lineage (NCBI taxonomy): Eukaryota > Metazoa > Chordata > Amphibia > Gymnophiona > Ichthyophiidae > Ichthyophis > Ichthyophis bannanicus. The sequence goes on from CM066032.1 coordinate 345,915,648, forward strand.
GTCCTCTCAAATCACTTGAGTATTGGTGGCTTGTCCTTAGGGTCCCTGGGGGATGAAGAAATCCTTCAGACATTGAGGTGGTCAAAACAGCCCTTTATCCTGGGCCACTTTAAAAAGTTACTGTGTCTGCCAGCATCTCTGCTCTTGACACAATGTCTGTGCTTGTCTACAAAAAGGCCACAGATAAAGAAAAGGGTGACAAACAAATGTGATGTTATTTTTACAATGTAATATAATTCTTGTATTCCATTCAATCACCATTCTGTAATATAAATTTTGTATGTAATGACTGACTCCCTTTGTTGTATGCCTACATCCTGGAAGGAGAGGCTAGATGGCTAGTAATATGTAGCCTGTCACAGGTGTGGTAGTACAAAGAAGTGGCGTGATACAGAATTAACCAATGAGTTATGGACATGCTGGAAGTGGGAGAGGATATAGTGTACTATAAAAGAACTGCGAAACAGAGGATAGATGTGAATGCTCAAACATTCACCCGTCTTGCAAGAATGTAATGTGATGTGATTAAACTCTCTGCTTCACTGAGGAGTCTGTTATTGTGTAAAAAATTATGTTTATTACAAGATGAAGACAAGTCCTCCTTTGGGCAGATAAGTCATGTCCAATCCTGATGACCTCTGAAGCTTGATGTCAAGAGTTCACCAATGTATCGCCAGTGTCAGGTGTGGCTTCTGTGCTCTTCAGAACCAATTCCACCGATGATGGATCGGACGTAGAAGTGCTTAAAATCCTCTTCTATTCTTCAAAGCTACATATCCCTCAATTATCTGGGAACACAAATGACTGTTCATGACTAGGTCTTGCAGTTCCTTGGGCCCAGTTAAGGAGTATCTACTCTGGATATGATCTTGCTGCATTGCTCGCACGGTTTAAAATGTTGGTTTTTTTTCCCCTAGGGACAGGATGCAAAAAAGCAGCTACAACTAAATCAAATGGCTTGATTTTCACAAAGGAAGGCCAGGCCAGTAATCCCAAGCACCAAAAAGAGGAGACAAACATGAAACATAGGAAGCAAGATTTCAAAAATGGTCAAAAGAGAACTAAAGGAAAAAATGGGTCCTTGCACAACTCAAAGCCTAGAAAAGAAGTGAAATTATAATGGAAGAGAAGTCATACCATGCTCATTGAAGAAGAAAACAAACCACCACACTAGTAACAGAGGGAGATCCAGCATGATGGCACTGCACAGGTCATATGGCATGTGTACAACTGAGGAAGCAAAAAGCTTCTCAAAACATTACATGAAGTTAGAAGTTTTACACTGCACCAGGCTCCAGTGAATGACATTGCCCACTTGTGAGGGACTTGCAACTATGCTTGTCCTCACAAATCCAGATACTTAAAGGGGGGGGGGGGCGAGTTATCCGATTAAAAGATATTTAAAAAAAAAAAAAAAAAAAAGAAGTTCAATTTGCAGAGCTGAAACTTGCTGATTAAGAAGTTAAGTTTACTGCACAAGTTTAACCAGTTAACAGTGATTTTTCTGACCAGACTTACTAGTTAAAAGGAGAAAGGATCAGAGGTATATCAGAGGCGCTGTTATCTTTTGGACAAACTGAGTTTGGGAAAAATATAACACCAATTGTTAACGAATGATGTTTAAGAGTGAAGATTTATCCATTTAACCTCTGGCATCACGGGACAGATCTTAGAACACATATCTACCCCCTAACCCCAGGGCGTCGGGATTTTGAGAAGCATATGCAAACTGCAATGGACAGTGGCTTTGAGAAGCAACACCCCCCACCCACCCCCAACATTTCTGCATGCTCCTTTTGATCCCTTTGACATACTCACAGGATTCATCCGACTTGATGGAAGGATACTGATCACATTCAGGGTCATTTGAAGTGATTATGACCTGAAGCTGTGATAACTCTACTCCAGTAAAAAATGATTTTGCATTATCTTGCCCTCTGGAATACCCAAAAATGTATTCAAAATACCTGTAAAGAAATTAAAAGATATGAAATACAAATCAGAGGACCATACAGCTAAGTATGTACAGCCTTTTAACTAGGTTGCCTACTCATATCTAGAAAGAGTGTGTGTAGTTGGCAACTATTAAAAACTAAAATTTGACCTTGTCTCTAGTAAGAGCACTTAGAACAAATCTTGGCTTTGATATTCCCAATTAACTGCCAAGACTATTACCTAATAAGTAAATCCTATTAAACCCAAGCTTGACTTGCTATAGCCCAGCCACCAGATCTTGGCATACAAAAACGTTTTTTTGGGGGGGAAAAAACAACAAAAACCAAAAAAAAACCACACACACCATAGCACTTATTTTATTTATTTAGCTGTATTTATATCCCGCTTTTCTAGTAGTTAAGCTTTTATGGCTGTTTTCCTACCAGTGTTAAATATGCTGCTTAAACCTCTCTCAAAGAAAAAAAATCCTCACTGCTCTTAGGTGCATGTCACTGGAGTTATGGCGCCGATTATGAGGATATAAAATATATACACATATACACACACACACATATATATACACCCTTAGAAAACACCAATTTTCAAGATTACAAATATCTCTAATTGATCTATCAAATAACTATCATACAACTATATAAGTTATATATGACCTCAGAATAGCCTTTCCTCTACATGTGGCGAAATGAATCACCATAGGATCGAATGGCAGACTTCACATCACGGGTCAAAACCTTTCCACATTTTAATTCAAATTTTCAAAAAATTAATCCAAATCCAATCAAAATTACCTACACCCGAAAAGGTACTTTTAGGGATTCTCAAAATTTAAAATTTTTTGTATATATGTTATTTATTTATAACAAAGCCCAAGCTCAATTACCTCCTGAAAAAGAGAAAAAATACTCAACACAATAGTATACACACCAGTCTAATAGCATAAATCCACTTATCTGAATACTGTAGAAACTCCAGTCTACATTGACAATTCAACATCAGTCCTTCACTCGGCTATATGCCGCCAAAGGAGTAGCGACTATCTCCGTTATCACAAAATATCTTCTAATAACCGTTTCGAATGCCCAACAAAAGCTTCTGTTTCACCTTATTCGGCTTCGTCAGGGATTCCAATAATATAGTTCTCATAAAGATCTCCAAGTACAATTCGCCACAATTTTCTTCAAATATCTTCAATATCGGGCATCACTAATACCTCATAGCTCATAAATCAACAGCGTCTGACATCACATGTTCAATATGCGAATAAATAATATAAGTTAAAACACACAGAAGGCGGCAACCAAAATGATTTGGAGCCTGCATCAGAAGACTTATGAGAAGAGACTTGAAGACCTAAATATGTACATTCTGGAGGAGAGGAGCAACAGGGGAAATATGATTCAGACCTTTAAATACTTAAAGAATATTAAAGAAACAGCAAACCTCTTCCAAAGATGGGGAAGCTGTAAAACTAGAGGGCATAACATGAAGCTGCAAGGGGGTAAACTGAAAGGCAATGTCAGGAAATACTTTTTCACTGAAAGGGTGGTGGATGCTTGGAATGCCCTCCCGATGGAAGTGGTGGGGGCAAATACAGTGACAGAATTCAAAATGGCATGGGACATAAACAATGGATCCCTTTAGAGCAACAGGATAAAAACAAAAACAAACCACACACACAAACTCTCTTATATCTCAACAAATAGGGGTGACCTACATGGAGCGGTGGGTACATCCCTAAACAAAGGCATGGGGAGGGGCGACCTGCACAGAGTGGCAAGTGCACCTACTCTTGCCACCTTGCTGGGCAGACTATTTTATTTACATTCTCTTATATACCGTGCTATTCTGCATCAATGCGGTTTACATTGAACAAACTGAAATTACATTGAACAGGGCATTATAACTTGGAGATAACTATCTTACAGGGAACATGGGCTATGGAGGGTTAAGTGGCTTGCCCAAGACCACAAGGAGCACCTGTGGGACTAGAAACCCCAGTCCTTCCGGACCAAGGTTGCTGTCCTCTAATGGGATTTGAACTCCCGACCTTCCGGCCTGAAGTACCTTGCCCCAACCACTAGGCCACTCCTCCACTCCTAGATGGACCATACTAGAATATGACAGCAGATAAAGACCATGTTACTATATAACTCATCTCTTACTACCACTGGAAAGGCTGAGCTAAACACTAATAAAAAATGGGCTCATGAATAAACTGAGCAGTCTGAAGAGGGGTCGTAATATGGCGAACTGGATTAGAAATCAGCTGACAGTTGAGATTAATAGTACATGGAGTTCACTCAGAGGAAAGAAAAGCAAATAGAGTGCCTAAAGATCATTCCTGGGACAGATTCTGTTAACTCTCTCCGAGCTATATTGTGGAGTGGTTAGAAGGAAGAATTTGCCAGTTTGAGAATGAAATGAAAGTCAGCAACAGAGTGAATACCACTGGAGGCAGCAGACAAAATGAAAGTGGTCTACAAAAATTAGAAGACTGGTTAAGTGTTAGCAATTAAGCTTTAAACACAAGGAAGTACAGCGATGCATTTAGGGTGTAGCCGTAAGTGATGGGAGATGGATGGAGGTGAAGACGTTTATGCACACGAATCAGGAATGAGACCTCAAGGAGGCAGCCTGAGGACCTGAAGAAAGTACAACAGCGTAACGAAGTCAGGAGGATGACAGGCTGCACACAGGAATAACTAGAGGGGAAGAGAGTATTAAATGCCCACGAGCAGTTCATTGGCAGAACTCACTTGGAACAGTGTGTTCAGTTCTGGAGGGCATCTCAGTAAAGATATAAAAAGGCTCGAGGCAGGCCAGATGAAGGCAACCAAAATGGAAGAGACATATGAAGATGAGGACTTAAATATGTCTAACCTAGAGGAGAGGCTACGATACAGATGTTTATTTTGTTCATAAATACTTTTCAAATATTTAAAGCTTTCCCAGAGGAGGGGATGCTGTAGAACTAGAAGAAAAGATATATAGCCACAAGGAGGCAGAATCAGGAGCAGAGGGTGATGGATGTTTGTAACATCCTCCCGGATGAGGTGGAGACAAGTTCAGTGATGGGATTCTGGATATACACAGAGGATCCCTAGACGACAATAGAAGCCAAGCTTAACACATTTAGGGGCATCTTTACTAAAATCCTGCTACCCAGGTAGCTTGGGATTAGCATGCAGTTTTGGCACTGTGCTAAGAAGTAGCCCAGTGCCCTACTAAAACCCAGCGCTACCCAGGCAACGTGCGTCCCACCGCAGTGCCACTAGTTCCCATTTCAAGGCTCTACTAACACCAGCACAGTGGGTGGTGGTAGTTGCTCCAAGGTGGTTTTTAACATGGTAAGCCACACTAAATACAGGGGGATGGGTGTCCCCATCCTCTACATCTAGCATGGAATCCATGCTAGTAACACAGCCCAAACCTGTGTGTTATCAATGTGGGGCTTAGTAAAAATGCCCAGAGCACTTCAGCTTTTTCACTTTTTGTACTTTAAAGAAAGCACTGGGGGAGAGGGCTACATCTAGGGAGTGGCGGTTACAATTCTAGCCATCTTACTGGGCAGAGTGGATAGACCACTTTGGTATTTATGTGCTGTCCTTTACTACAAAGTTTCCCCATCCCATCTAATCACATGTACCAGTGCTAGAAATCTATGACTCATCGTCATGACTTGCCAACTCAGTTCAAGCAGTATAAGGAAGAATAAAGCAGTAACCATATTAGCTATAGAGAGGCCATTTCTCCTTTCAAACAGTTGAAAGCTTTCAGCTGTAACTCTGCCCTATCCCACTTCCAAGGGACTGGGGTGCTTTGGCAGAATTGTTAAACACATTTCAAAAGCAAAATACATGCCTTTTATTTTTATGAACGAGATTAACGTATCCAACGGGCCACACAGGAAGCTTTGAAAGCAGCAGCAGCTGAACACCCTTACTGTCCATTAACACAGAATACTGCCAGATAAGGAGGTTAAGTACCATCTGATCTGACCAATTTACTTCCTGTTACCTTGTCAAACTTCTGTTGTTCTATGGCTGTCCTTCATTTGTTGATAACTAGAGATCCTTTGTTGAGTCTTTGCTTTCTTGAAGTCCATTACTTTTCCCATTTCCACCACCTCAGCAAGCAGATACTTCCATCAATTACTGCTTCTGGGAAGGACTCTCTCTAATGTCACCCTCTTTAAACCTTATATCATGGTCTCTCATTCTAAATTACTTTAAACTGAAAATAAAAGGTTTATTCTTTGAAGTGTTTGAACATATTGCTGCCTTCTTAGGTGGTGGTAGGCAACTCCAGTCATTGATTTTATAAAATCAGTTGTCTTTTTAGGATATTCACAGAATATGTATGAGATGCATATGCATATCCTGAAAACCTGACCAGCTTGCTGCACTTGACTAGATTTGCCTACCCTTACTCTAATACAGTGCACAAGGGCATACTGAAGTGCCTTGGAATAGTCTTTAGTATCTCTTGATGGGGCGTGGAATCCATAGGCATAGGCTTAGCCTTTCTCCTGGTTGTCACCATATTTACTGGACAGTGACCCAGAAAAAAAGGCTCTCTGCTGTTGCAGCCCTTCCTCTGTTGGGTATTGTAGAGATGAGGGAGGGAGGGAGGGAGTGATCTTTGGGCAGACTGAGCAAAGAGCCACTCTTCTGTGATCCATGCTGCCTTTAGTCATTTAGGGATAGGAGCGGTGCTACTGGGGCAGACACTGCAGAGCAAGAAAGCACAGTTACTTACCTGTAACAGGTGATCTCTGGGAACAGCAGGAATTAGTCATCACATATGGGTACGTCGGCACCGACGGAGCCCGCGCGGGAAAGCTCCCCAGCTTTTCAGATTAAAAGCTTTTGGGGCCTCTCACTGCACATGCGCGCTGCCTTCCCGCCTTCCTGACCAGCTCTCGTCAGTTCGAGTTTAAAGCTGAGACAATAGAGAGAGAGGACAGGAAGATAGATAGAGATACAACTCCTAGGGGAGGTGGGTGGGTTGTGATGACTAATTCCTGCTGTTCCCAGAGATCACCTGTTACAGGTAAGTAACTGTGCTATCTCCAGGAACAAGCAGGAATACGTCATCACATATGGGGACTCCCTAGCTAAGATGCCTGGGAGATCCTCCTCCAAGGGTAAACCATCTTCGCATGGATCTCAGGCATCCATCCAGGGAAGGTGGGCAGGAGTTGTTTAAGTATGGAACAGGTGTTTGAGGACAGCCTGACCAAACAAGGCATCCCGGCGGGAGTCCTTGTCCAAGCAGTAATGGGCTGTGAAGGTATGAACCGAGGCCCAAGTGGCTGCTCGACAGATCTGATCTATGGACACAGAGTGAAGATGAGCCATAGAAGTGGCCATGGCCCTCACATTGTGAGCTGTGACATGGCCCTCCATAGAAATGTTCTTACTCTGGTAAGCAAAAGAAATACACTGAGCGATCCAATTGGAAAGTGTACGCTTGGTGACTGGAAGTCCCAAATGAGAAGGATCAAAAGCCACGAAAAGTTGGGAAGACTTTCGATGTGGTTGAGTCCTGTTGAGGTAAAAGGCAAGAGCTCTTTTACAATCCAGAGTATGAAGGTTCCTCTCTGCACTGGATGCATGAGGAGCCGGGAAAAAGACAGGTAGATATACCTCTTGATTAAGATGAAAAGGCGAGACCACTTTGGGCATAAAGTGGGGATTCGCCCTAAGGACCACCTTATCATGATGAAACCTAGTATAAGGTGGATGAGCCACTAAAGCCTGCAGTTCACTGATGCGGCGAGCCGAAGTGACTGCAATAAGGAAAACAACCTTCCAGGAAAGAAATTTGAAGGAGGTAGAGTCCAAAGGCTCAAAAGGTGGCTTCATAAGCTGACCTAGAACTAGGTTCAAATCCCATGCTACCGGAGGAGGTCGGATGGGAGGTTTAGTTAGAGTCAGGCCTCTCATGAAACGTGCAACAAGAGGATGAGAGGAGACAGGTTGTCCATTTATAGGTTTTAAGGATGCTGCAATAGCACTCAAATGGACCCTTACTGAATTCGTCTTAAGGCCTGCATTTGAAAGATGCAGGAGATAGTCCAAGAGGGAATTCAAAGGAAGTGCTAGAGGGTCAAGACCCTGCTGAGCACACCAAATGGAAAAACGTTTCCATTTGAAAGCATAAGAACGCCTCGTGGAAGGTTTCCTAGAGGCATGAAGGATATCTGTCACAGGTTGAGAAAGATTAAAGTCTTGAAGACTTAGGCCTTCAGTAACCAAGCTCTGAGATGTAGGGATTTGGGGTTTGGGTGCCACAAAGTCCCCTCCTCCTGAGACAGAAGGTCTGGCGCAGCTCCCAGGTCCAGGGAGGATCCCTGGGAGAGATGCAGAAGTAGAGGGAACCACACCTGGCGTGGCCAGCGGGGAGCTATGAGGATCATAGTCCCGTGATCCCTCTGGAGCTTGAACAGAGTCTTGGATATTAGAGGAATGGGTGGAAAGGCATAGAGGAATTCCTGACCCCAATGCAGGAGGAAGGCATCGTGGGCCTGAGCTCCCTGACACTGAGTTCTGGAACAGAACCGGGGAAGTTTGGCATTCCACGGACTTGCAAAGAGGTCTATGTCCGGGGTCCCCCATTCCTGAAAGATTCTGCGTATCTGGTCCATATGTAGGGACCATTCGTGTGGAAGCAGAACTCGACTGAGTCTGTCTGCACGAGAGTTTTGAACTCCTGGAAGATACACTGCAAGAAGGTGAATTTGATGCTCTCTGGCGAAGGCCCATATTCTGAGAGCTTCGTTGCAAAGCGACAGAGAGCCTGTCCCTCCTTGTTTGTTTATATAGAACATGGCTACCTGATTGTCTGTCTGAACTAGGACAGTCAGGTTGACAAGGAGGGTATAGAAGACCTTGAGGGCAAGGTAAATCGCTCGCAGTTCCAAGAGGTTGATATGAAGGGTGGCCTCCTGTGGAGACCAAGTGCCCTGAGTGGAGAGGTTCTGAAGATGAGCTCCCCACCCTGTTTGGGAGGCATCTGTTGTGAGGGTTGCTTGGGGCAACAAAGGTTGGAAGGGGGCCCCCAACAACAGATTCTTGGTGGATGTCCACCATTGGAGGGACCAAAATAGACGGCTTGAGGTGAGTATTTGGTCGGAGAGCGCTCCAGATGCTTGAGTCCACTGGGTGGCCAAGGTCCATTGAGCTGCTCTCATATGCAGACGAGCGTAGGGCACCACATGTACCGTGGAGGCCATGTGGCCCAGAAGTCGCAGCATTTCCCGGGCTGTCAAATGACTGCTGGACTGAGCTTGGGAGGCCAAACTCAGCAGGCGTTGGGCCCTGACCTGAGGCAGGTAGGCCCTTGCAGTGATGGTGTCTAACTGGGCCCCTATGAACTCGAGAGACTGAGTAGGGATTAGTTGAGACTTGGGAAGGTTTACTACCAGTCCCAGATACTGCAGAAGACGCCTTGTGCGGTCCAGGGAAATTTGGGCCTGGGACTGAGAGGGAGCTCGGATGAGCCAGTCGTCCAGGTATGGGAATATGAAAATTCCCAGGCCTCTTAGAAAGGCAGCTACGACTGCCATGCATTTGGTGAACACTCTTGGAGCAGAGGTTAGACCGAAGGGGAGTACTCTGTACTGGAAATGTTTTCCCTGAAACAGAAATCGAAGGTATTTTCTGTGGGATGGGTGGATGAGTATGTGTGTATACGCATCCTTGAGGTCTAGAGAACAAAGCCAATCCTGACTCTGAAGGTATGGAAGGAGAATGCCCAGAGAAAGCATTTTGAATTTCTCCTTGAAAAGAAATTTGTTCAATTCTCTCAGATCCAGAATTGGTCTGAAGCCCTCTGTCTTCTTTGGTATTAGAAAATAAGGGGAGTAGAATCCCGTCCCCTGTTGAAGAAGAGGGACCTCCTCTATTGCCCCCTGGGCAAGGAGGGAGGAGACTTCCTGACCCAAGAGGGCCAGGAGAGATGGGGGAGAATTGAACTGCCTCACCATAGTATAAGGAGGAAGGTCGGAAAAATGGAGTTTGTAACCCTCTCTGATGATAGAGAGGGTCCACTGCTCTGATGTAATTTGCTCCCATCTGGGAGCAAAGTGAGCTAACCTTCCGGGTATGGTGAGGGGCTCTGGTTGTTCTAGAGCCAGAAAGGTTAAGTTCTCTAGGGGCAAGTCAAAACCCCTGAGGGGGTGGAGCCTGCTGAGGCGTAGCAGACGCCGCAGGCTTTGACCTTGCCTGTTTAGGTTGCTGACGTTTAGCAGCAAAACGAGGCTGAGAGGATTGTTGGCCAGTATTTGTAGAAAATCTGGACTTCTTGTAATAAGGCCTCTTAAAAGACTTCTTCTTGGCAGGAGTGGAGGTAGACTTAGAAAGTCTATCTAAGGTGGCATTTTCTGCATCCATTTGAGTGGCCTTAATTTGCCACTCCTCACCAAATAAGTTCTCACCTGTACAGGGCAGATTTCGTAAGCCATCTAGGACCCAAGGTTCTAGATCAGAAGCCTGGAGCCAAGCAAGACGTCGGGCTGCTATAGCAATGCCTGAAGCCCTACCAGCACCCTCAAAGGAATCAAAAGCTGCCCTGTTGGAGAACTTTGAAATATCCAAAAGGTGTTTCACTAAGGAAATGAACTGCTCCCTCTTATCCTCAGGGATAAAGGGGGCAAAATGCCGAACTTTTAGAGCGATTTCACTGAGAAACATGCCCATGTAAAGACTATAGGAATTAATCCTGGCTATAAGCATAGTAGCCTGGAAAATTTTCCTGCCAAAAGAGTCTAGAGTCTTACATTCTCGCCCTGGAGGAGTAGAAGAGTGTCTTTTGGTACTCTTTATCTTCTTCATTGCAGACTTCACCACAATAGAATGGTGAGGCAACTGGGTTTTTTGGAAACCAGGAGAAGGGGGGACACGGTACATGGTGTCCAACCTGCGAGAAGAAGGAGACAATGTTAGAGGAGCCTCCCATAAGTCCATCAAGTGTTCTTGAAGGATTTCATGGATAGGCAGGGTAACTGCCTCTTTAGGAGACTTAGAGTATCCTAAAATATCCAGTTTCTTTGATCTGGGTTCCTTTTCAGAGGATGAAGCAATAGAAAGACCTTTAGCCATTTCTATGATGAAGTCCTGAAAGGACAAATCCTCTGGTGGAGACATTCTCCTGTTAGGAGAAGAAGGCTCCTCAGGAAGATCAAGGGAGAACTCATCAGAATCATCAGAGGAGTTAAAATCCTCTGAAGAAGCAGAGTATCCTCTATGTGCTCCAACGCACGATACGCATACCGTTCGGTATCGACATCGGGCGTACCGGGTATGGGATCGGTACCGGGCAAAAGCCCGGATCCGGCATGCGGAACCGATCTGCGTTTGGAAGACGATGGCCTCGGTTCCGGTATGGAAGCCATTACCGGAACCGGACCCGGTACCGCTGACTGCGGTACCGAGGGCGTAGCAGCATTAATAAAAGCCAGAATGGCCTGCTGCATGACTTGGACAGTATTGCCCATAGACGCCACTGCTGCCTGGATGTCGGTACCGGCATGGGCCGGTACCCCAGAGCAGTACAACAGGTGATCTGTCGAGGCCGCGCCATCGATGTCAACCTGTGACCCCATGATTGCTTTGGAGGCCGGAGCCTCCCGCCGGGGTTTTTTGGCCTGGGCAGAATCCTCGAACTCAGAATTGAGAGCCTCTCGATCTTTAGAAAGAGATTTGCTTTTAGAGGATTTGCCCACTGGAGTTTTGGTTACCTGAGATCCATCCGGAGAGGAAGACCTGGATGACTGTGATGCTTCTGAAGGAAACAGCACATGGAACTTGTTGGCCCGGTTCTGCAATCCACGTTTCAACATCTGGGAGCAGGATGGGCAGTCCGGTATGGAATGGTCAGGTCCTAAACATTTAAGACACCATTCATGGGTGTCTGTAAGAGGAATGACAGCACTGCACTTGGTACACTTTTTAAAACCAGGAACTGGCTTCTCCATGAGGAGAATTTGTGTAGGCCTGAAGGCCTAACCAAGTACCAAGCTGTGCTGAAGAAAAGAAAAAAAAAAATATTTTTTTTTTTTTTTTTTAAAGAAAGAAAGAGACCGGCAGTACCGGTTTCAGAATGGGGAAGGCAGGTACGCGGTCTAAAGAAAACAATAAAATCAACAATTTCTTCAGCGGTGACAGGAACACGACCTGCTGGCTCCGCGGAAAAAAAGAAACTGACGAGAGCTGGTCAGGAAGGCGGGAAGGCAGCGCGCATGTGCAGTGGGAGGCCCCAAAAGCTTTTAATCTGAAAAGCTGGGGAGCTTTCCCGCGCGGGCTCCGTCGGTGCCGACGTACCCATATGTGATGACGTATTCCTGCTTGTTCCTGGAGATAACATTTACACTCACTGCTCTAGCCGCTCTCTCTTCAGTCCTAGAATCAATTATGCATCAGTTGAGAGTGGAAGCAGAGAGAACAAGCAGAAACATCCTCAGGCCACTGTGAGTGATTTGTTGTGCAAGAGAGAATGTAAATGCTGAGAAGGAAGCAAGAAGGAGAAAATGAACTCAGGACCATCCCTAGAGCAGGTCCCTAGGCAAACACTAAGCTTTATACCCCATTGTCTTTGTTTAGACTTCACTGCCCTGCTCTTTGCAGCCCCCCCCCCCATAATTTGCTGCCCTAGGCGAATAAGAGACACTCAAGGTTACATCTTGCAAGACAGGGAACTTGTTTGCAGGAAAAACTTGTTCTGATTAAAGCATGAGCAATATGGTTGTGCTTGGCATGAACTGTAACATGTTGAAATAGATAAACAGAGTAAAGCGAGAAGCATGATGTATAATGTGGCAATTTTTTCCTATCACTCTGCATTTTTTCCTCCTTATAAAAGAAAGTGCTGTGGACAAGCAGATTAAGGGGGTTACAGGAGACTGCTCAGGATTGTGGGCCTGTGACTTTCTTTCTAAAGCTTAGAACTTTGATCTTAAGATATAATTCTGTGTGTGTTGTGTTTTCATTTCTTCTCACTTGCTTCTGGGATAGAAAACTAAGGGCCGAGAAAGGATTCCTGTGTCTGGTGCCCCCAGCCAGGCAGTCAGGAATAGGGTACAAACCAAATGAGACATAAAATAGAAGACTGATGGAGCAGCAAGGATTGAGACAAGGAGAGCAAAACGTGATGAAGGAAAAAAAGGAGGTATTATTGGAAAGTTAGACAGAGATTCAGTGCTTCCTACATATGTGCCTCCTCTGCCAGCTTCAATACGATGTCAATGCTTGGAGTCCTGTAATCTCACAAGACTCACTGACTCCATGTTCTGGCATCAGACCGAAGCCAACAGAATGAGGCGCACACAATTTTTTTTTAAAAAGCATCGCTCTTCTGCTGGTGGGAGGTAATGGGGGAGAAGTTAGTGCAAAATTTGGTTTGGTGTACTGCAAGAAATTGAATGCAAAAGTGTGCTCGAAGTTAAAAAAAAAAAAAAAAAGGGGGGGGGGGGGAGGTTGATAAGTATTGCTCTAATATATAGATATGTAGAGCATTTGGTCTTTGTAATGTTTTGGTTCTACACCACTTTGGTACTACTTTCTGGTCTGTCTATACCTCAATATATTTCCTGGGATATAGCCTTAAAAATAGGACAGTCTACATTAGATCTCACTGATTTGTGCAGAGACATTATCTACCTCCCTTTTTTGAAATTTGACAAACCTGATATACGCACCCATACTTAGTTGTGTACCTCCACAGCACTGTTCCCTCTAAGCTGTGCACGTGTGCACGCACACACACCTCGCCGAGCGAGCGCACATACTTTACAACAGAGCGCACAAAAATTACAGCTCTGATTCTGATAGAAAACAAAACAGACGTCTTAAAATTTAAAAGTTATGATTGTAATTACTAAATGAAGCGGGAAATTTCTAGTAATCATCTATTTTCATTTAATTTGATTAAAATCAATGTGGTGTACATACTGTATTCTGACATGTAGTCAAATTTTAAAGTATATAACTCTGAGTGTCATTATTTGGCACACAAAAATTTAACCTTCCTTCAAAAGCTGCACACACAGCCTGCAGAAAATTAGAGGGAACATTGCTCCACAGCTTCCATACTGCCAAAAGCACACCTTCCTGCTTCCCAGCAGAAGTGTGCACACACTCAAGAGGAAAATTAAACTCTACAGCAATACATAAAGAACTTTAGTGAAATCGAAGTATACACATCCCCTGAGATCATACAACCTGGCCATTGAATACCATCCATCTCCCTGTTACATTATTTCCATTCATAGCACTAAACTATTTAAAAAAAAAAAAAAAGAGCCAAGCCTCAGTACTAGAACACAGTGCCCATACTAGAACCAGTATCCTCCGGGAATGAGGAAAGGTTCCCTTTACAGAAAGGAAGATGACGGTACCTTTTCCAAGCCATAGCAAATCAGAATATGGCACCCTTTCCAAGCTATAAGGATTACCCCTAAAGCACTGGTGCCTTATACAACCACACAGATAATGGACCACTATGAAGGCACTAGTCATACTTATTATAAAGATCTCCCTAGGAAACACTGTCCACACAGAGTCCCAGTAAGTACAATACAGATTTTTTTTCCAGTAATACACACAATGTTCACGAAGTGACAAATTTTCTGCCTCTCCCATCTAAACACGTTTTTTCCCCCCCGGACGCGATCGGCTATATAGAATTAATGGGAAGGAAAAACAAAGGGGAAACACAGCTTTCTGGCAAAATAAGTTCTCTTTGCATTGCATTTTCCTCCCTCCATAGGCACCAACCTGCGGAAGGCGTCCTGCAGAAGGGAGCAGGCAGCTCCGGCGGAGGAGCTCGGACCGTGCACGATCACGAAGGAGGACGCCAGAGGATAGGCGTCCGGAAAGAGCTGCACCGAGCGGGGAAGAGGCCACAGGGAACCCCAAGAGGACTCGCCCACCGCCAGCTGCTGCCTCTCCTCTTCCTCAGCCTTCTGCAGCAACTGCGCCCCGAAAAGAGGCCCACAGGCAGAGACGAGCAAGAGGACGGCGAAGCTCCGCATGGCCGCGAGGATGCAAGAGCCACACAGCAGCTACTGCCGGCTGTCTCTAAGAAGACCGCGAGCCGCCGGCGGAGACATAGGAGCGCCGGTCAGCTGATCTTTCACGTGCCTCGCCCACCTCGTCACGTGAAGCGCAGCGAGGGCGCGAGACAGAACGCGACCTCGGGGGGGTTGTTGCGTAGGTCTGTGAGGTATTGAAAGGACCAGCGCTAAAGTGGCGGCAACTTCCGTGAAGGCGAGGGGGCGCTGCGGACGGTATCTGCGACCGGTAGATGGTGTCAGTGCGTCTGACCAGAGAGATGCCAGCCAAAGCGTGAGACGTCCAGTGGGTGACTGAACCTCAAGAAAGCTTTATGTGTAGTAGCGCCCTAAGAACATACGATTCGACATACTGTGTCCGAGCAATGGTCTATCAGACCCAGTGCCCCGTTTCCAACAGTGGCCAATCCAGTTCATGTGCCGGCTGGCAGGTAGACGGATTCATAGTAACATAGTATATGCCGGCAGATAAAGACCAGTATGGGCCATCTAGTCTGCCCAGCAAGGCGGCAAGAGTAGGTGTCACCTGCCGCTCCCTGCAGGTCACCCCTCCCCATGCATTTGTTTAGGGGTGACATCTTTGTGCAGGTTGCCCCTATTTGTTGAGATATCAGAGACAGTTAAGTTTATTTTGATTTTATCCTGTTGGTATAAAGGGATCCACTGTGTCTGTTCAGTGAAAAAGTATTTCCTGACGTTGCCTTTCAGTTTATCCCCTTGCAGCTTCATGTTATGCCCTCTAGTTTTTACAGCTTCCCCATCTTTAAAAAAAGTTTGGGCGTTGATTAATACTCTAAATATTTAAAGGTCTGAATCATATCTCCCCTGTCCTTCCTCTCCTCTAGCATATACATATTTAGGTCTTCAAGTCTCTTCTCATATGTCTTCTGGCACAGGCTCCAAATCATTTTGGTCACTTTCTCCTGAACCGTTTCCGGTCTTTTCATATCGTTTGTGAGATATGATCTCCAAAACTGAACACAGTATTCCAAGTGAGGCCTCACCAGCAACTGTACAATGGCATTAGTACCTCTTCCTTTTTGCTGATAATTCCTCTCTATATGAAGCCCAGCATTTTTTCTGGCTTTAGCCCCACCTTGCCACCTTGAAATCCTCAAAAACAATCACTCCGAGGTCCTTCTCCTGGTCCGTGCACACCAACCTCTTGCCCCCTGTCGCATACAGTTCCCTTGGATTTCTGCATCCCAAGTGCATGACACTGCACTTCTTCACATTAAATCTTAACTTCCAAGCATTAGACCATTCTTCCAACTTTTGCAGATCTTTCCTCAAGTTATCCACTCCCTCAGGGGATTCCACTAGGTTGCAAATTTTCATGTCATCTGCAAAAAGACAGACTTTTATCATCAGTCTTTCAGCAATATCACTCACAAATACATTGAACAGTACCGGTCCCAGGACCGATTCCTGGGGCATGCCACTAATAGCCTTCCTTTCATCCGAGTGAGTTCCGTTTACCATCACCTTCTGTCTTCTGCCAGTTAACCAATTTCTGATCCAGTTCACCACCATGTGACACCTCTCCAGGCTGTTCAGTTTATGGATAAGCCTCCTATGAGGAACAGTAGCAAAGGCTTTGCTGAAATCTAGGTACATCACATCCATCGCATTCCCTTCATCTCGTTTTCTGGTCACCCAGTCAAAGAACTCAATCAAATTTGTTTGGCATGATCATCCTTTGGTAAAACCATGTGGCCTCGGATCATGCAACCTATTTGTTTCGAGAAAAGTCCACTATTCTCTCAGGAGTACCTCCATTACTTTTTCTGCCACAGAGGTAAGACTTACTGGCCTGTAGTTTGTCATTTCTTCCCTATTACCACTTTTGTGAAGAGGTACCACATCAGCCTTTTTCCAGTCCCGTGGAACTTCTCCTGTCTCCCAGGATCTATTCAAAACATCCTTTAAAGGCCCTGCCAGACCTCTCTGAGCTCTTTCAGTATCCTTTGATGTATCCCATCCGGTCCCATGGCCTTGTCCACTTTCAGTTTTGCAAGTTGTTCAAACAATCATCTTCTGTGAATGGTGCAGTATCTACTCTATTCCTATTTGTATATTTGTCATTCACAGGTGGTCCTTCTGTTCTGTTTTTTACTAAAGAAAATCCAGGAAAAGTATTTGTTTAGCATTTTCACATTTACAATGTCACTTTCCATGAATCCATTCTCTGCACTTTTGAGTCTTGCAATTCCACCTCTGTTCTTCCTCTTCTCCCGAATATACCTGAAAAAAGTTTTGTCACCAGGCTTCAGATCTTTAGCCATCTTTTCTTCTGCCTTTGTTTTTGCAGCCACGTCTTTGAAGAAACATATAGGTTTCATTTTCCTCTTGTTTTTATTTACTTTCTTTATATAGCTATCTGTTGCCCCTTTTATTGCCCCCTTTAGTTTAGCCCACTGCAGTTCCACTTCCCTTAACTCCTCCTCCTGCCAGCTTCTCCTTCAGGCACTTGGCCATTTTACTGAAGTCAATGTTTTTGAAGTCTAGGACTTTGAGCTTGCTGTGATTAGACTCTGCCTTGGCTTTTATCTCAAACCACACCGTTTGATGATCGCTGCTGCTCACGTGGGCACTTACCCAGACATTTGGCATGCTATCTCCATTGGCGAGTACTAAATCCAGCATCAAACTTTCCCTGTTCAGTTTCATCACCATTTGTCTAAGCAATGCATCTTGAAAGGCATCCACAATTTTTTTTTACTTCTTTCCAGATTTGCAAAAGGAATACGCCAGTCCACATCGGGTAGATTAAAGTCACCCAATATGATCACTTCCCCCTTCATTGGTACCTTTACAATATCAATAATCAAGTCTCTATCCATTTCTTTGGCTTGAGTGGAGGCCTGTAGAATACACCAGTATGGATGATAGTGCCATCTTCTCTTTCCAACACAATCCACAGCGCTTCTTCTTTTCCCCACGTCCCCTGCATTTCAGCAACTTTAATATTGCTTTTGTTATATAGGGCCAGTCCTCCTCCTTTTCTGTGTTCTCTATCTCTGCTAAATAAATTATAGCCAGCTATGGCTATATCCCATTCATACGACTTGTTAAACCATAGTAGTATAATGGGTACACTACTCGTCAAACTGATTGACAGGTGAGATAAGGATGACAGGAGCCAATCAGCGTTCACTTCCGGTCTATGTCCCGCCTTAGGCCACGCCCCCTCCCATAGAAGTGAATGGTGAGTTAGCCCCGCCCACTCCCGCCCCCAAAATGTTGACAGGTACCAATCAGCGCCCACTTCCGGTGTATGTCCCGCCTTAGGCCACGCCCCCTCCCATAGAAGTGAATGGTGAGTTAGCCCCGCCCAGCCCCGCCCACCCCCGCCCCCAAAATGTTGACAGGCACCAATCAGCGCCCACTTCCGGTGTATGTCCCGCCTTAGGCCACGCCCCCTCCCATAGAAGTGAATGGTGAGTTAGCCCCGCCCAGTCCCGCCCCCAGGCGTGGCCACCGCCCCCACTTGACACACCCCTGCCCCCGCCCCAAGGATGACATCATCCAATCAGCATACACTTCCGGGGGGGTGTCACACCCATGCCACGCCCCACAATATGGCATTAGCCAATCAGCACCCACTTCCGGGGTTTGTGCTACGCCCACAGCCTCCCACCCTCGTCCACGCCCCCTGCCTACATCATCGGAAATGACATCACCGGAAACAGGGCGTCATCAGAAGAGGGACTGTCCCTTTTTTGCTGACATCAGCGGAAACAGTATGGCTGACTCCGGAAATGTGTTTTTGCTTCTGCTTAATACTGAAAAACAAAAATGCTTTTCTCTCTGTCTCTCTCTCTCTCCCACACAGACTCAGTTGTTTCTTTCTCACACAAAAACTGATTCCTAGCACAGAGAGACAGGCAAGCTAGAATCTTTTTTCTTTCCAAAATGCAATTAGCACATCTTTGTTAGAGGGATCACCCTCTCACCCTCAACCACGCCCCTGCCTACATCATCGGAAATGGACTGTCCCTTTGTGCTGACATCAGCGGGGAGCAGTGTGACTGACTCCGGAAATGTGTTTTTTTTTTTTGCTTCTGGTTAATGTTTACACCTGCAAAAAAAAAGCAGGAACCCTGGAAAAATAAAATGCTTTTCTCTCTCCCACTGCACCAGTTCTTATTTCTCACAAAAAGATTCACAGCACAGAGAGACACAATTTTCTTTACAAATGCAATTACAAATGCAATTGTTAGAAAAACTAGTGCGGTCCATGTGATAGAATTTTACTTTTAAGACCTCACTGTTAGAAATATTCTGACAGACCTGTAGAGTTCAGACTGAAATACAGAGAGACCTGAGTTCAAATCCCCCTAATACAGCTATTTTTTTTTTGAGAGAGCCGAGTTCAAATCCAAATACAGCTATTTTTTAGTGGCTTTGAAAAAACCAATACAGAGAGAAAAGCCTGGACATGTCTCTCTAGGGTGTGGTAACACGTGATTGGTTGAAACAAGAGGTCTGTTCTGAGCATGCTCCAGGTGTTCTGAGCATGCTCCTGCTGTAAGGGGAGCATTTTAACACAGACTTTCAGAAAGGAAAAAATGGCTCTTTTTGGAACACCAAGCAGAATTTCCAGCAGGGCACACAACATTAATTACTTCCTTAAGGATCATGATGCTGTTGCAGAGGGGTATCCACCGATTGAAAATCCATTTGAACTACAGGAGAGTCTGGCAGATCCTCCGCCAGAAATAGCAGCTTTTGTGGATTATCCAGATGCCCAAATATTTTTCAACTCTCAAGAACCCTACGATTCTGGCACAGAACTTGGCTTAACATCTGACAACACAATGGACCTGGAGGATATAGAATTATATCACGCCACTGTAGATGCAGAAACAAACTGTTTATTGGAAGACCTAGGATCAGCAGAGGTAAGAGAAGTTTTTTTATTTAGAAAAGTGTTATAGAAGAAACAGCAGTTCACACTGACATTATTTTGGTTTTTTTTTGTAGGGAAGTGACGAATCTCTGCTCCTACAGGAGCACATACAGACTGCCAATCTACGCTGTTTGTGCTTTCTCTGTACATATCAAAGGGAGGCATTTGATGTCATAGCCAGTCAAAGGGATTGTACAAAACCTGATGAAATAAACAGATTTAAATCTGTTATACAAACAACGGTGGCCTGTATTATCAAGAAATGCTGGCAGGGCATTATGCATAGAGACTGTGCAGCGTGTGTAATACATGCTCCAGGCCAAAGACACCATGACTGTTTAAAGTGGGAACGCAATGAAATACATCAGAAAATCCATAAAGCTTGTAACAGGTTGTGTCTAGGACCTATTTTAAATGTTGCCATGATTGCGGGTCATAAAATGAAAGCAACTGTCCTAGTTTATGAAAATTTGAATTTTTTGTTTGAACTCGTCAGAGATTTTAACAACAGTAGAAACCCAGGACAACTGCTCAATATTTTGCTTAATTCTGTGGCAGACAGCGAAAAAGAAATAGTGGAAGGCTTAATCTGTGACAGAGATTATAGATCGTTCTTTAAAAACACCAAGTTCTGTAAAAATTGACTTTTTATGAAAATGTATGTATTTCCAGAATCTATTAGTTGAACATACAGATGAACAAAAATTATATGTATGCCTTTTATTTTTTTTAAAACTTGTAATGCTCAAATGAATTTCACAAGATGAAAACATTTTATTTGAAATAAAATATTTTGAACCTATGTGTGGTGTGTTTTAGGAATGATTAGTTAATTAAACCTACAATGGTTTGTCTGGAAAAAAATGGGGCCTCCAGGTGTGTCCTAAACAATAGGCCATAAGATAAGAATGTGCAGAACTGTCGTGTAACTAAAATCCACTTAAGACGTCTGGGAAATGGGTGGGAATGTGTATTAGCCACATACACAGATATATAGCATCTATTACACTGTGCTGTCTGCGAAAAAAAGGCATTGTGAATTAGCCAGGTCGTATGATAAGCTTATGAGATCCAGTATATTTCAGCAGCCAGAAAAGATCACACAGTCTCTATAGCTTGTATCATCTGCAACTTTTTCTTCAGACATGGTGAGTAGATATGAGTCTTTTTTAAAAATATTGTTGGCTATGTAATGTTTCTGTCTCTTATGATTGTCTTTAAAAAATAGGAGCAGAAAAAGGGGGTTACAAATAAACTTTCTCTTACAAGAAGAAGGCGGCAAAGAAATTTAAAAGGTATGTCCTGTGTTGTTTTAATTTTCTAACAGCTATGTTCTTTATAATGTGTTTCAGAGGACAGCCTCAACCTGTAATCTTTTTTATTTTAGACCAAGAAGATGCTACAAAACAAGATGGCCAGTCTAACCAACAGACGGTACCTTACAGAAAGCCAAAAGACAAACAGAATCGTGAGTATTCCAGTTTTATCCAGCACCTAGATTTTAAGGTCTCTGTAAAAGTATTAGCCCCCACGTTTTCTTTTTCAGACCGAAAAAATGTTAGAAAATCAGCGGCTATGGGAGAGAAGTCTAACAGGAAAAGATCACGCAGCGATAGTTTTTCTGACGGTGAATCTACACACGCCGGTACAGAATACGGAGGGCGTGGTGAAAGCCGTGTCTTTGATCACAGTGTTTCAGAGGACAGCGCAAACAATCATGCATTAGGCCTCGCTGAAGAATCAGAACCAGTTAGCTATGTTCAGTTTGTGAAAAGGTGGGATCGTAAATTGGACAAGTTTAATGGTGTAATTTATTCAGAGGAATTTCGGTTTATTAATTTAGACAGGATAACATCATTATCTGAGGCTCAATTCGCCATTCGGCAAGGTATTCAACATATTCTGGATGAGGTTAGCAGCCGGGTTTCACCCGGTGATTATGTACAGGTGCATCTACACTCATCTCTTTTCCACAATTCCTTATATTCTGGTAAGTTAAACCCCGAGGCATTAGACGCTGACGATTTCTTAAATCAGATCGCTAAACTCCTTCAGAGTCACAGAGAAATCCAGGTTTGTGATATATTCCGGGTTGTTGTACTTGTCATAAGAAATCGGGGTGGGGGTGCTCGTAGGGTCTTAAAGACCATACCGTTTAGCCATATTATTCATAAGAAAAGGATGTATTTGATAGACTTGAACAACACTGATAATAGCCTGTGTTTTGCAGGTAGCCTCACAGCCCTCATGTCACAGGTAAAAATGACAGATGTCGAATTGTTAGAAGGTGCTAAAAAACTACATAACGAATTGGGGTGGCCGGTACATAGAAAAGTCATGCTCGATGATGTAGCAATATTTGAACAGCATTTAAAGATAAACATACGCGTTGTGCTTTACACAAAATCATGGGTTTGTTTTAAGACATCAGACAGACCTGTGTTCCCTAAGACTGTGTTCTTGTTGCTACACGATGACCATTTCTATGGTATAACCGATGTCAAAAAATTCTATGGGGAGCGCAACTTCTGTAGTTACTGTCAGAAACCGTACAGTCACGATCATAATTGCACATTATGGTGCCGTCTTTGTTTGACACTAACGTGTACGAATAATGTTGGTGTACAACAGAGATGCCCTAATTGCAAACTCTTTTGCCGTTCTAAAGAGTGTTTAGATAGACACGCGGATCTGGCTCTGAAAAAAGAAGTGGCGTGTTTATCTAAGATACTGTGCCAGAAATGTGAGTCTTATGTGGACAAGAAACATAAGTGCAAGGGCCGTCATTGTAAACTATGTCGCGAGCCCCTAACCGGGGATGGCGTCCACTTATGTTTTATGACCCCTATTGGTAAAACTGAAACATCTGAAAAGTATATTTTTTATGACTGTGAATGTATGCAAGAAACAGGCTGGCATGTCCCTAATTACATATATGCGACGGACTTAAATGATGAAAGAAACTGGGAATTCAAGGGTCTCGAATGTATTTCTGCCTTTATACATACATATATATATATATATATATATGGGAGGGGGCGTGGCCTAAGGTGGGACATAGACCGGAAGTGAACGCTGATTGGCTCCTGTCATCCTTATCTCACCTGTCAATCAGTTTGACGAGTAGTGTACCCATTATACTACTAACCATGTTTCTGTAATGGCCACAATATCCAAGTCCATTTCCACCATTAGGGCTTTCAGGACAGGAGCTTTGTTGGCTAGACTTCAAGCATTTGTGCTCATTGCTTTCCAGCATTTGTTGACCGGCTTGCCTGTATTGTATATGGATTTTGTTCTATACACCTCTTCCCACTTGCCATTGATGTGTGGTTTAAAAGTGTGGCTGTTTCCAATGTTTTGCTTTTTCTGGGAGTGACTTCCTGAAGTTGTCTTTTCCATCCATCATCCCTTTTCCCTAGTTTAAATGCCTGTCCACATAATGCCTGAATTTTTCACTTAGGATCCTTTTCCCTGCGACGGAGAGATGTAGTTCATCAGCACAGTATAGTCTCTTATTGATCCATCTGTTTCCCCAGTCGCCTATATATATATAAATCCTTCTTGTTTGCACTAAGTTTGGAGCTATGTATTAAAGTTGATTATGCGATGCAGCCCTTCTGCCCTCTTACCAAGAACAGGTAGAACTTCTGAGAATGCTATAGTGGTAACAATGATTCCATAGTGCATAGGCCTGGATTTAGGCGGAGACAACCGAGGCAATTGAGGGCACCAAGTTTTGAAGGTGCCAAACAGCCAGGCCATAGAAGGGCCTGCTTTCACTATCCACTTACTCTGGGACCATACTCATGTGCTGCTTCAAAGAGGAGCTATGGTGATACTATGGTCTTCCTCAGCTTCTTTCTGGCTTTCAAATCACATCTGACAGTCTCCTTCCCCTTTTCCCCTTTCTCTCTTGAGATCTCCTTTTAGTCTTGCCTATAGGTACCAAAACCTTAAATCTGTCCGTCATTGGTGTAGTCTGTTTTCTTACTTTGGGGGAGGGGGGCAAAATGTAACCAGTTCATCTGCAACATTTGGGGGGGGCACTGCTCCCCTAAACTACACCTATGCCAGCCCTGTCCCAGGGATAAGCAGTGGGATATCTCGTCTCCGACTACTGCCCTAACCACTAGGCTACTCCTTCAGCAACAAAGTCCAGTGTTTGAAGAATCTTAACCTTTTAAGTCTTTTCTCATAGAGGTATCCATCTTTCCACAAAAGGGGAGTGAGACCTGGGCCTAACTGTGTCTGACAATCTTAGTAGCTAAACAGGTAGAAAAGACAACTGCGAAAGCCAGAAGGATGCTTGGCTGTATAGGAAGAGGAATGACCAGCAGAAAAAGGAGTTGATAATGTCTCTGTATGTGCGACCTCATTTGGAGTATTGTATGCAATTCTGGAGACCGCACCTTCAAAAGTATATAAGCAGGTTGGAGTCAGTGCAGAGGGTGGCTACTAAAATGGTTAATGGTCTTCGTTATGAAGCATATTAAGACAGACTTAAAGATCTTAATATGTATACTTTAGAGGAAAGGTGGGATAGGAGCAATATGATAGAGACATTTAAATACCTCCGTGGTTTTAAATGCACAGGAGGGTCTCTATCAATTGAAGGCAAGCTCTGCTATGAGGGAACATGAGAGTTAAAGGGGATAGACTCAGGAGTAATATACTGAAATATTTTTTTACCGAAAGAGTGTTAGATGCGTGGAATAGTCTCCCAGTGGAGGTGGTGGACAAGAGGACAGTATCTGAATCCAAAAAAGCATGGGACAAACACAGAGGATCTTTAAAGGTAAAAAAAGGATTATTGTAGTTGATATGGAAGGGCAGACTAGATAGGCCAGGTAGTATTTTTCTGCCGTCATGTTTCTATGTTTCTATCCCCTTTTGGTCACCCTTTTCTGTACCTTTTCCAGTTCAGCTATATTGTTTTTTTCCCTTTTTATAGATTCAGCAACTAAAACTGCACACACTATTCAAAGTGTAGTTGCACCATGGAGTGATGCCAGGGCCTCTTTAACCACTTATGGGACCCTGGCAACACTTTTGTTCTTCCACTGCTCCAGTTGATCAATGACTCTAAAGCACTTAATTCCTTTTGACAATACAGCAGTGGATGGGATATGATCATCACGGTACTCTGCAAAAAGCAATTTTCCAGTACACCTTGATAAGTTAACTATACATAGTCCATCTTATGAACTGCAGAAGGAAGTTGCTTTGGCACAGTGTATTGACGATCTATCTGTCTATGGGCCCAATAAGGGGGTCATTTTAGAAGTGCTATTGATGCCGGAAAACAGTGCAAGTTCTGGGCACATACAGATTGTCGTTTTGAAAAGATGGCATCACAGACTTGCATACTGTGGGGACACTCATGTGCAGATATTTCTGAGCAAGGCGTTCTGAAGATGTATTGGTGTGAGGTGAGGGTGTGTCTGAGAGTTGTATGTCCAAATCATGTTTCTGAAGCCCCTGGATGTATATAGGGTGTTGCTCCTGCACGTGCCATGCTAGATGTGCAATAAAGATGAAAAAAGCAGGGGACTTCGCTATCTGCTTGGACTGACTCCTTTATTGGTGATTGGAGGAGATTGGCGTTTGAACCTCTGATCTGACTGTCATCTGTGTGCACGTAAGCATCCTGTCAGCAACCCTTCCTGTGTCTTTTCCTATATGGTGTCTGACTGCTTCCCAGACTCCATCCCATCTGTTACAAGCTTCCAACCCTAGTCTACCAAACACACTGCTATGCTGTATCTGTTATCTCTGTGGCCTAGTGTCCTGTGAACTGTGCATTAAGTTCAATAGTGTTGTGTGTCTGCATGGTGTTCTGTGTTTCTGCTGTGTTATTAGACCCCTGTTTGTGTCTGTGTGCCTCCCTGCCCAGCACTTGTGCTGTCCAGTTAGCCCCTGTGTGGGTGCAGGGCTAGCCCAACCATCAGGCAAATTAGGCAGCTGTTTAGGGCAGCAGCTTCTGGGGAAGGGGGGAGGTGCAAGAAGCAAGGCATTCAAAGTTAAACAATAGATTCTGACAGCCAGGGTGGAGGGGGCATAAGGCTTAAGGTTTGTCTAGGGTGTCAACATCTTGAACCAACTCTGGGGCTGGTCCTTTGTGGGTGCGAGTGTCAGTGTCTGTGTGTATGTGTGTCTATGGACGGGTGAGTGTCAAGTGCCTCTGCATGTGAGAGTGATTAGGTATGCAAGGACATCTCTAGATGGTGGGGTGCACAAGGGTGTTGATGAAAGGTGTACAAGGGTGTGGGTGGTGGGAGTCCGCTGGCATGGAGGAAATGAGCACTTTGTGCTGGCAATGCTGCATGATAGTATTATAGTTACACCACTAATTTGCATACCATGAAATACACAATGCAAAAAATATATTATAAAAGAAAATATAAATACAAAAAGCTACTCCATCATTTACCATATGCAAAACACATATTTTAATTTTTTTTGTAATACTCTCTCTAGTATGTATCAGTATCATTTTATTAAATTGAAATATGTTTCCTTAAATTACACAAATGATTTAACAATTTATTATATATATATCCCTTCATATAGAACCTATTGATTCTTTAAAACCTTGTATCAAATATATAAAATTATATTTATTTATTTATTTGGTATACATTTGTATGCCGCCACTTCCAGCGATCAGCAGCGGTCCAATGGTGGAGAAAACAAGGGCGTATATACATAACAAATTAAGAATACAAATTAAAATTACTATTACATATAATACTAACCCAGTCCCCAATACATTTTATCACAATGAATAACTATGGGGTATGTTTACTAAACGGCGCACTTGTGCGGGGCACGCTTGAGCGCCCTAAAATGATGCATTTAAGTGCTCTTAAGCGCCCCGTACGCGTGCGTGTCATATTAACGGGCCCCGCACGCGTGCGCCGAAAACGCGTACGTTTGTGGGGCGCTCATGTGCGATAGAGGCGTGGAAAGGCGAAATGAGGGCGGAGGAAGGCCCCCGAGGGGCGGAGAGACGGGGTCAATGGGTGGAATGTGGGAGGGGAGAGACTCCCCGCACAGGAGCGTGCCCGAATTTACAAGGAAAAAATACCGCGAGTGAAACACTCGCGGTAGAGCGCATTTAAAGGGAAGAGAAACCATTTACGTCAGCAATGTACAGCAAAATCGGGGAAACCTAAAAAACGTGAGCAGTGTGATACATGTGCACAGAACAAAATAGCAAATATGATATGAAAATGACCACAACAAATTCTAAGAAAATTATAATCCAGCTGGGCAACAGTGATATTAATGGGCAACCATACAAAACACTCCCAGGAAAGCTCCAAAAAAAAGAAATGATTTTTGGAAGGGTCTACGCTCCGTAGACTCATTCAAAAGCACTGCATTTTAATGGAGCTTTCCTGGGAGTGTTTTCCAGGTTGCCCATTGATATCACTGTTGCGCAGCTTGGTTATGGTTTTCTTCCCCTTTTTTGGAGGGCATTTGTGAGGTTTATGTGCACCTTTGTCCCCATACAAGGTCAACGAGCCCACAGTACAATTGTGAAGAGCAGGGTGTCTGACTCGTGCGGCCAGGTATCACATCTCCAGAGACTGCACTGTTTCTGTGGCCACAGTGTGGTGCAGTGGACAC
Source organism: Ichthyophis bannanicus (assembly GCA_033557465.1). Lineage (NCBI taxonomy): Eukaryota > Metazoa > Chordata > Amphibia > Gymnophiona > Ichthyophiidae > Ichthyophis > Ichthyophis bannanicus. The sequence goes on from CM066032.1 coordinate 345,943,223, forward strand.
AGCCAGTACCTGTAGGACCAGAGGGCCACAGGTTCAAAGCCCAGCTGGGGCTCCTGCCAACCCAGTCCCCATCATGTTACCCACCACTAAACAGTGAGAATACAGACACTCTTTTATTGCAGAGAACATAAGCATGGTCCCAACACCTATATTTTACCCTACACCGCACACAAACCATAACAATGGGCATTGCCTACAGCCGAGTCCCCCAAAGTCAGTCCTGGAGTGCCACAACTCACTCAGGTCATATGTTTTTCCCAGATAGGAACATGTCTGCATGTTTGCGGAAGGGTACAGGTGGCGGAGGGGGCAGTGGCTGCAAACCACAGCAGACAGTGGCCTAGGCCTGTGCAGGCTGGCACCGTCCACCGCAAGACAGGCTCTGTCGGATGTACAGTCATGTACTCCCCAGGGAGCACAGTATGTCCATATGTGACACAGTGTGTCCATCTGTGTGCAGGAACAGATGGTCACAGGTTCAAAGCCCAGCTGGGGCTACTGCCAATCCAGTCCACATATTTTTCCTACAACTAAACCGTGATAGTAAGGACAAAACTGTATAGCTAGGAACATATGCATGATTAATACGCCTATATTTTACCACAGCACTCACAGACACCATAAACAGGCGCATTACCTGGAGCAGAGTCTCCCAAATGCAGTCCTGGAGGGCCCCACACCATTCAGGTTCCATGCTGCCTCTAACAAAGATGCCTGTGCTGCATAGCTATGCACCACCCCCATGGTATGCAGATGTAGCTCATGCATATTTATGAGGGATAGCATGAAAACCAGAACAGTGTGTGGAACACCAGGACTGGATTTGGGGAACTCTGCAGTAAAGCAGCAGCCAACAGGGCCAGACACCCCCCCACAGGCCCCATTGGCCAATGCCTCCTGGAGAGGCAGGACATTGGGCCCTGCCTGTATCTCCCAATACTAACAGTTGCATACCTCAGCACTGCCACCCTACACCTGGGTATACGGTACACAGCTATCAAGCGTTTCCCATTATAACTGGCAGATCTCCAGTCCTACGTAAAGCACAGTTTGCTCATTCAGCTCCACCATAACACTCAAACAGATGTCTGCGGTGTGTGCTGCAGGTCTGGTCTCTGACAGTGTTTACCACCCTGGGATGTGACCCCCAACAGTAATGCGTACCATATCCATGCATGTACTGTGTCCAGGACTGGTGTGGTGGGTATGGCTGCTGAACCCCTCTATAGTAGCACAATGCTGGCATAGGTGTGGGGGTGGCTGTCTGTCCATCCAGTGTGTGGTGGCTGCAAACACCTTCTACAGCCCACACTGCCAGCAATGTTGCCAGTATTGGGCTGGCAATGTGCATAATGAGGAGCAAGGTACCATGGGTATAGGCCGGACAGGGTGGCCTGGCCAGGGTGCATCTGCACAGGACATAGGGCACTGACTGGGACATTGTAGTGCTCGGCCACCACTGACACAGACAGGGTGACCTCAGTATGTCCTGCTGAGAGATCACTCTCACCCTGACTGTTCAGTGACCACAGCATGGCTAGGCACCACCATAGTGCTATATAATATTTCTCTTGTGATAGATATGGGTTTCCATTTGGGGCCCAGTCACTGATTCATCTGCTTGCTGTGTATGCTGACAGCCCAGTTCTGGGTGCATGCATCTCCACTGGGAACATGCACTATGGACTAACTAGCAGACTGTTTGTAGCTGGTATGTGTCTTGCTGGAGTGGCTTGTAGGGTGCAGTGGCTGTTGGCTTGCTGCAGGGGAATAGCTTACCATATCCTGGTCTTATGTCTGTCTGCTATTGTGATATGGCTGTGTATGGAGCTGGGGTGGGGGTCCTCAGCAGGACTGGGGTTGATGTTGCCCTCTACTGCCACCTTTGCAGGGAGGTAGAGTGTGGATCTATTGATGGGAGACCATGTTTGCTGCCCTTGGGCAGGGGGCTGCACCTGACTGAGGCAGAGAGAGAGAGATATATCCATGGTGTTTGTGCAGACACTACCTATCTTACACATTAACACTGCTCTGGACCTCCCGCATGGCCTCCATCAGCCATGGAAGGTGTTGTGGACCTGGTCCTGGGCGCCTCATTGCACACTCAGGGTGAGTACAGTACCCGCACGATGTGACGGTGTGTAGCTACTCTGTGCCAGTAAAACACCCGGTCAGTACCCCGCTACCAGGCCGAGGTGCTGTGGGGGTGCACCCGGTCACTTCCCCCAACCAGGCCGAGGTGCTGTGGGGGTGCATTCCCCATCTTGTGTCCATCTGTGGACAGCTGATTTGCATGTGCAGTGCATCATGGGTACGGGTGGGCTAACCCTATCCTGGTGACCACAGCAGACTGTCTGTGTGGTGACGTGCAGGCTTACTGCAGCCAGCCAGGGGCTTGCTAGCAGCTATAGAGCTGTAGCCTAATGGTTATGTCCCTTCCTGTGAAGCCAGAGGCCATGGGTTCAAACCCACATTGGGGTTATTTGTTAGGGTTGTCCAAAGCATTATTTGTCTTTAATGTACATATTTTGTTGCCAGCAAACAAACCCTCAGCGTACTGTACCCATAGGGTGCCGCTTTATATGGCGCCCTATCGGGCACCCTATGGTTTCCGTCCGTCTAAGGTGCACTATACATTATCCTGTGACACAACTTATAGGGTTCCCTATGGGGGACATATTAGGGTGCTGTGGCGGATAGTGCACTTTATAATGTGCCCTATGGAGTGCCGTATAGGGTGCCTTATACAGCACCTTCAATTACGGCACGTGAGGACGTGTTTGCTGGCAGAAATTAATAAAATAAACATATGGTGCTGCAGGACAAAATATGTACATTGCAAACCTGCTGCCACAGCCAGCCTTCTGTATTAGGCACCATGGGGAGCAAACCCATGACCCCTGTCTCAGCAGTCAGTGCCTTAACCATTGTGCTCCACTGCTGCTCTCCCTTGCATGTCAACGCACCTACCTATGCTTTTCATTCCTTAAACTGCACAGTGCTGCCATCGAAAACAGTACTCTGACCTTGCGGTACCTCATACGACACCCTCTACAGCGCCCTGTGAGCAACATTCTAGGGTGCCGTGGCAGACAGTGCACTTTACAATGTGCCTTATGGGGTGCATTATGTTCACACGCTTTAAGGGTGTTTGCTAGTACTGTAAATTAAAATGAACATAAATTGACTCCTTAAGCAACCTTCCCCATAATATGTAATGCTTCAGCTAGCCCTGTTCATTGGGCACTGTGAGGAATTGAACCCTTGCTCCCTGCACCATTGGTCAGTGTCATAACCATTGTGCTGTGGTTCTATTCCTGTGTTTGTATATCAGCGCGCTGCCTTATGCCTCCTCTTATTAAATAGCCTCCTTAAGCAATAGCCTAATGCCCATCTGCGCGCCGCCTTATGCCGCCCATTATTTGTATGCCTCCTAAAATATCACCTCACCAAGCCCTGTTCATTGAGCACAGTGGGGGTTTGAACCCCTGATCCCTGCACCATTGGTAAGTGTCTTAACCATTGCGCTGTGGCTCTGTGTTTCTGTTTGCACATCAGCGCCCCACTTATACCTTCCAGTATGTGATTGCCGCCGAAACCGGCGCGCCGCCTTATGCCGCCCAGTAGTAATATGCCGCCAGAAACATCAGCGCGCCGCTTTATGCCGCCCAGTATTAATATGCCGCATAAAAACATCAGCGCGCCGCCTTATGCCGTCCAGTATTGATGTGCCGCCAAAAAAATTCATTGTGCTGCTTTATTCGGCCCAGTATTTCTCTGCCTCATAAACTAATACCTCAGCAAGCCATTGAGCATTGTGGGGGTTTGAACCCCTGATCCCTGCACCATTGGTCAGTGCTTTAACCATTGTGCTGTGGCTCTGTTTTTCTGTTTGCAGCTCAGCGCGACACATATGCCTCCCGTTCAGCGCTTAGTTGCAGTAAGGTGCGGGGCGCACACGGGCGCTGCGCACCTTAGCGCATCTGTCAATCACGGCTTTTCTTCTTCAGGACGGAACGCCCACTCCTTATACGGCACACGCACTCTACCGCGGCCCGCACTTTACCGGCCTTTTAGTAAACATACCCCTATGTATCATACAATGATGCACCCTTACAAACACTTCTTATATGTTCTATGAGTATTTTATTCTGTTAAATAATGGATGCACCTTTACAAACATTTCATATGCTATCCTATGAGGATTTTATTCTATTCATGCAATTCATAAATTTCATGATCCTCTATATCTCATATACTTCAACTCACACTACAAACACATCTACTCATTCATCCCTTTCTATATCAAAACGACATATAATGTAGATATCCACAATTCCTTATTCACATCTTTTTTATATCACCTCCAACTGTTAAACACAACACAAAAGTATATCGAGGCCAATTGTGGGCACAAAACTGCTGTTGTAGTTGCTGTAACCCGATTAGTTGTTATGCTTGGAGACATCAAACTAATAATGTTCCCGCCCATGCGACATGATCACAGAAACTCCCCACTTTCGTTTCCTTTCATCAACAGTTTGGACTTGCTGCTACATAAAACCCTGTACAGGCTCATAACTTCTATCTCCAAAACTGTGTATAGATGATTCTCGAGCGATCAAGCCCCAAAGTAATGAGCGCTGATGGAACACCTAGATGAAACGTCAAACTCCTGCTTATAATGTCCGTGTATCCAAACCACACAAACCCCAAATAAATAACAGTTTCGCAGATAAAACAGCTTCTTCAGGGACTTCCTCACTTTGACAAAGCCACCACTCTTGAGACGTATAGTTCTATCCGACGAAATAGCCTCATCTTGCTGCATGATGCCACAGGGTTAGTAGGAGGGCTATAAGGAGGCATCCGTATTGCAGGGTCTATAGGCCCAGAACCCTGTACATGGACCTGACTGATGAGCAGTGCCTCACCAGGGTCCGTTTTGACAAGGTAGTCATCTACTATCACACACAGGAGCCAGCCCATGCCTATTTGCCTCAAGATCACCAAAGCCCTCTCCTTCTTAGCAGCCAGCAATTTCCAGTCTGTGTTAGTAGCCACTGCAGGTCTCAGACAATCTGCAATATTGCAGTGCATATTGTGGTTCCTGAGGCCTTCCTAACCCACACAGCTGACTATGTAGCTTTCCCACAGACTGCAGCAGAGGCAACAAACAATGCTACGGTTCCACAAGGTGGCTGGATTCCCATCAGTGCTGGAGTTGATAGACTGCACACATGTGCTCCTCAGAGCCCCACAAAGAAGAGAGCCAATCTTTTGGAATAGAAAAGCATTCCACTCCCTCAACAAGTAGATTGTATGCAATGTGCTGGGTGAAATAACAGATGTCTTTCCCAGATTCATATCATGATGCCTACATCTTTACTTTGAGAGCGACTCTGTATCCGGTGGATGGCTGCTAGGTAAGATGTCTCTTGGGCCTTTCCTAGCTGTGGCACCTGGCCGACTGAGACCCCACTTGCACTGTGCTATAGCAGAAGGAGGCAGACATATCTCTGACCAGACTTTTGTACCTTTCTCCTGTCCATGCAGGTGACAGAGGATACCCACTGAGTCCATGGCTCCTAAGCCCCAAAATGGCACTGTTTTCACAAGCAAAATGCTACAACAAGGTCCACAGGCTCATAAGGGCTATATAGAAAGAACTGGTCGAGAAGAGAACTTCGGTATAACCCTGTTAGGGTATGTGAGATATTTATGAGCTGCTGTATACTACACAATTTATGCATTGTGAAGACAAACCCTGCCAGAACCACAGGATTGTAGCACAGGAAGAGGAAGATGCAGAGGGATCGGGGCATGGAGACACAGGACATGCATACTCAGAAACATCATGTGAAGGTGGATGTTTGTTGCCAACATGAGTGCATGTGAATCATAAAGCATGCTACAAACCCACATCAACACTCTCTCCCACCACCTAGTATGAGGCTCGCACACCCGCTCCTCCTCGCACACCCTTCACACTCACTCCCACTCACACACCCTAACACTCCCTCCACACCATCTCCCCTTCACAAACACACTTTCACACATCTACCACACCACCTCCTCACATACCCCCACACTCTCACATCCTCTCCACAAACCCCACACACCCGCCCCCCAACCCTTCCCTGTACATGTTACACATGCAGACCTCAGGGGTTATGCACTAAGGAAGAGATTGCAATAGTCTAGAGGGGAGATGACTAAAGAGTGAATAAAGGTCTTAATAGTGTGTTTAGGAAGGAAGGCAGATTTTTCTGATGTGTTAGAGAAAGCTAAAACCTGTTGTTTCTATCAGTTGGATATGTGGAGAAGGAGAAGAAGGATCAAAGATGACACAAAGCTTGTGAGCTGAGGAAACAAGGACCGGCCTGCAGAGGAGTAGGCTTTCCTCTTTGCCAAAATTTGCCTGCCTGGAGGTCATAGTGCCTTCCTTTCTGTGTAGGTTCCGTGGGTGGGAGGAGAGAGGGGGGCTGGCCACATCCTATTGGCTTCTGCATGTGCATGTCTCCCTCGTGCTGCATATACCACCACTCTTACATATCTCTGGTGGTATATTTCTGTTAGCACAAGTCTACTTTATTCAGCTGACATCCATGCTTAAATTTAAGGATGTCTGCAGCGTTATTTTGCATGTGCCACACATGTTCATGTCCACATTTGCGAAATTCCTAGTCATCCCCCAATGTTTATATTTGCACATCTCTGGAGTGGCCTACACAGCCTTTCTAAAATGTGCCTTTAACTTAAAAAAATGGAGTGGAGAATAACCAAATTTGGCATGCAGGACAAAGTCTGAGTGGAAATTAAATGAAACAAACAAGAAGAAATTGTAAGAATGTTGATCATTGCTGCCTTCTAAAACCACCCTAGAGGAGGCAGATAGAGACAAGGAAAGTTAACTGAAGCAGCTAGAGAAGGCACCTTCAGATAATTTTCCCTGCACTTCCAAAGTCATTTGCAGACACACAAACCCACATACACCAATAAATGCATACCAGTACACCTGCAGTCTCACACATTACCATATAAATAAATCCTCAACCCACAACCCTCTCGCCCAACACACACATATTTACACATCTACCCACACATAACCACAAGCCCAGTGTCCCTACGTACATCTAAACTCTCTCACATGAATATCTACCCAACCCACCTAATAAAACCTCAGATATCAATATCCCCTCACATCCAAAAGATATCAAGAATTCTTCTATACACATTAAACTCCTTCAAACACCAAACACATATAAACTGACATTTTGCATTTACAATGTATACTTCCTAGCCCACATACTCCCACACACATTTCCCCACTTCTCGACTCCACACTAAAGATGTGGCCAAACTGGAGGGAGCCCCTATAAATGAAGAGCTACCAGCTCAGTGGGGCTATCCATGGGAGTAAACTGGCTGGCTGATTCTGGTGCTGAACGTAGCCTGTACAGCATACAGTAGATAAACATGTTTGGTTGCAGAATAGAGCTTGAGTACATCAACCTGTAAAAGAAGAGACACCTGTTATAACTTTAGGAGGAGCCTTCCATTTCAGGGAATAGTCAACTGTGTAGCTTCATGTTTGAAAAAGAAGCTATGGGTTCTATTTACTAAAACATGTTAAACATATGCTTTGCTATTACTACTACTACTACTACTGAGCATTTGTATAGCACTACAAGACATACGCAGTGCTGCACAGACTTGTAAGAGACAGTCCCTGCTCATCAGAGCTTACAATCTAGTCAAGACAGACAACACAAGGGAAACATAAGATCAGGTGAGTCAAGATCTGAAAGTGGCAGCAAAGAGGTGAGTTTTCAGCCTGGATTTGAAAAAGGTCAGAGAAGGCACCTGACATACAGACTCTTGTAATTTGTTCTAGGCGTAAGGTGCAGCAAGATGAAAGGAGCGAAGTCTGGAGTTGGCAATAGAAGAGAAGGGCACAGATAGAAGCAATTTGCCAGAGAGAGGGTGTAGGGAGAGATAAGAGAGGAAAGGTAGTGAGGAGCTGCAGAGGGAATGCACTTATAGGTCAGCAGGTGAAGTTTGAACTGGATGCGGAAACGGAGCCAATGAAGTGACTTGAGAAGAGGGATAATATGAGCATAGCGAAGCTGGCAGAAGATTAGCCGTGCAGAAGAGTGTTGAACAGATTGACGGGGAGAGAGATGATTCAAAGAGAGACCAGCAAGGAATAGGTTACAGTAGTCAAGACAGGAGGTGATTAAGGAGTGGATAAGAGATTTAGTAGTGTGTTCAGAAAGGAATGGGTGGATTTTGTTGTTACAGAGAAAGAAACAGCGGGTCTTAGCTATCAGATGGATGTGTGTGGAGAAGGAGAGAGAAGAGTCTAAGACATCTCCAAGGTTGCAAGCCGAGGAAACAGGGATGAGTAGAGAGTTATCCTCAGAGACTGAAAAAGGAGGTAGGGGGACAAATAAGCTCAGTTTTCGCCATGTTCAATTTCAAGCAGCAGTGAGACATCCAAACAGCAGTGTCAGAAAGGCAGGCAGAGATCCGGGTCTGGATTGCCGGAGAGATTTCAGGTGTAGAGAGGGTAGATCTGGGAGTCATCAGCATGAAGATGGTACTGAAAGCCATGGGAAGAGATGAGTGCACCAAGGGACTGTGTATAGAGAGAGATAAGGAATAGACCCAAGATAGATCCTTGAGGTACACCAACTGAGAGCGGGATAGCAGCAGAGGAGGATCCACCAGAACAAACACTGAAAGAGTGATGGGAGAGATAAGAGGAGAACCAGGGTAGTACAGAACCCTTAAAACCAAGCGAGGACATGTGTTAGTTATTTTTGTGTCTCTTGACCAGTTTAAAAGGAGTTTTTGGATTTTGTTCAGGAACCAGTGAGTGGATTGTTTGATTTAAGTAACGTATCACCTCCTTGATGTGGGCTTGTTTTAAATGTGCGATGTATCATGTTTGTATAATGATGTTTTATGTATGGATAATGATGTCGCAATATTTTCTTTATGTAAATATAAAATGTTCTATAAAAAAATAAAACAATAATAAAAAAAAAACCAAGCGAGGACAGGGTATTAAGGAGAAGGTTGTGGTCAACAGTGTCAAAAGCAGCAGAGGTCAAGAAGGACCTGCTGTTACATGTCATTGAGTTGATGTAAACTCATGGTGCCCTGTGGATAGTTGTCTAAGCTGTGTTTAGTCTTCAGTCAGCCAGCTAATTGTTGATAAAGTGACATCCAGAGCTATTATTGTATTGATCCATCATACTGCTAGTCTTCCTCTTTTATGCCAGCCTTCAATCTTGCCAGGCATGATGTTTGTTTTTAACAATTTTTCTTTTCGCATTGTGTGTCCTAAGTATGAAAGTCAAAGTCTTGTCATTTGAGCTTCTAAGGAAAGCTTAGGTTTGATCTCCTTTAGTACCAATTGATTTGTTCTTTGGGCAGTCCATGGGATATGCATTATTCTTTGCAAGCACCAAAATTTGAAGGCATTGATTTTCTTCCTGTTTTTCATTTTTACTGTCCAACTTTTGCACATTTGCATTATTGAAAATATCATGGCTTGGACAAGTTGAATATTTGTATGCAGAGATACATCTCTGCACTTGAAAATCTTATCCAGGTCCTTCATAGCCATTCTGCCAAGAGCAATCAATGCATCATCAGATTTCTTGACTGTTTGTCATTTCATTATTGATTTATATTGATCCAAGAAGGTTAAAGTTGCTACTATTGCTATTGCTTCTCCATCAAGGACAAAATTATTGATTTTGCCAGTTGTCAGGATCTTTGTCTTTTTCACATTAAGGTGCAGGTCCATTTTAAGACTGTTCCTTGATCTTGATGAGCAGATGTTTTAGAGTGTCTTCACTTTCAGCCAGTAACAGGGTATCATCAGCTTAGCGAAGGCTGGTGATGAGTCTTCCACCTATCTTCACACCTCGGTTGGCTTGTCTGATGACTCGTTTTGCATGTAAATTGAACAGGTATGGTGAAAGTATGCAGCCTTTTTGTACATCTTTGCCATTTTTAAATCATTCTGTTTCTTCTTATTGAGGCATATTCTACTTTGTACGTCTCTGGGCCTTCCGGACGTACAGACATCCGGACAGCTGGGAGATGCAGCCGATTCTGCTGCCATGGGGGCTAGGCATCCCCGCTGGAGCAGAATCACAGCACAGTGGCTGGACATCCAGAACGTGCCCCTATTTAGGCACCCCGGATGTCCAGTCGCTTGCCCGGCTAATTCAGTCAGGCTCATGAATGGAGCCGCTGTGCCATGGCATCCCATCACCATGGCACCGCAGCTCCATTCAGGAGCTGCAATCCTCGGCCGCTGCCAAAATTGTCCTTTCCCTGCAGCCTGACCCACGATCTGCCCTCCGATGGCCAAGGTCTGGCTGTGGGGAACTTACTCCCCCTCTTTCACCTGTCTCTGCCATCTGCTGCCGAAAGCCCGCGTCTACCTGGACGTACAGGGCCAACCTCAGAATAGGCCCTGTACATCCAGGGAGATGACCCACCCTTGTTCCGCCCCTCCCTCTGCCCCCATCTAAGGCTCCCCGTACAATGCAGATGTACGTATGGGGAACATTTTTTATGGCAGCCACATTTGGATAAATATCGGGCATGTACATCCCCGTTATTCGTGGTTCCGAATAACCCCAGTTACATTTGTACTGTTGCTTCTTGATCATTGCATGAGAACTATCAGGTGTTCTTGCATACCAGTTCTTCTTAATGTGGCTCAGAGTTTTTAATGATTGATGCAATCAAAAGCCTTGCTGTAGACAATGAAACACATGTAGATGGAGTAGCCTAGTGGTTAGAACACTGGCTTAGTAACCAAGAGTCCAGGGTTTGATTCCCACTGGCACTTGTTGTGGCTTTGGACAAGTCACTTAACCCTCTATTGCCTCAGAAGAAAGGCCTTACAATCTACTTCTGGTCACACTGCCAAGAAAACCCAGTTGCTGCTGGATCGCCAGGCATCAGCATTGACTCAAAGCACACATTGCTTGCTTGTCTTTTCAAGGAGCCATCTCATATTTGCAATGATGTCTCTTGTTCCTTTCCTAAATCCTGTTTGCATTTGAGCACTTCTTTTTCCAAGTATAGTTATAGTCTCCACTGAATGATCTCAAGTAGAATGGGATTAGAGATTGTGTGATAATTTCCAGTCAGTTGAATCACTTGTCTTCAGTATCGGTATGAATACAGATCTTTTCTAGCTAGTTAGCCATAATGTCTTCCAAATTTCTTGGCATAACCTTATAAGTATTGTAACTGGGACATCTGATTGCTGTAATACTTCAATGGAAATGCCATCAATGCCTGGTGCTTTATCTTTGATAATGCTTTCAATGCTGCTGTAACGTCTTCTTTCATCATCAACAGTTCCTGTTTGTAATGTACAGATTGAAATGGCTGTTAATTCACTTGATTTTTATAGTATAATGATTCAGTATATTCTCTTCACCTTTTCTTGATCTTCTCAGCATCATTCAATATCTTTTATCATTCTAATTTGAGACTGGAATTTTCTCTAACTCTCGTAGCTTTAGGAAAGCCAATCTTGTTCTTGCTCTTATAGTGTCTGATTCTATTTCTTTGCAAGCATCATTGTAGTATTTCTTTGTCTCATCTTGCTGCACGTTGGAAATCTGTTAAGTTTCACGATTCCTTCTTTTTCTCCTCTGACTTTAGCTTCTCTGCTTTTCTGAGCAATTTTCAGAGAAACTTCGGTCATTTATTGTGGCTGTTTTGCTTTTTCACCTTTTGCTGAGACTTTTCACTTTCTTCAAGCGCAACTCTCTTGATGTTCTCATATAGATCTTCTGCTACTCTGTCATTTGTATCCAAATTCACAGACATTCTTTAAATTTTGGTGGTATATTTTTAAGATCATGCTTTGCTACATTCAAGAGTGGCTTGCTCTTTTTCAGCTTTAGCTTGAGTTTACATACCAGTAGCTGGTGATCTGTACCAAAGTTTGCTCCAAGTTTTGTCTTTGTTGATGCTATTGAGCTTGTTTGTTATTGACTTCCACAGATGTAATCAATTCAAATTTTGTTCAATCCATTGGGCGAAGTCCATGTGTACAGTCACTACATGTTTTGCTGGAAGAAGGTGTTTGAGATGAATAGATTGTGTATGTTCCAAAATTCTAGGAGTTTCTCACCGACTTCATTTCGTTTGACAAGTCCAGATTTTCCATCCATTTTGCCTTCTTCTTTGTTCCCAATCTTTGCATTCTAGTCACCCATGACAATCAGTAAATCTTGTTTGCATGTGTGTAAGGGATGAAGGATCAGTTGGACCATGGGCCAGATGGCTCCCAAACAGGTGGACATAACCCACTTGTCTGGAATGTTCTGGTAGGACCTAGGGAACAATTATGAGGTAAGCATATTGTTTGAGTGGACAAGGCAAATTATCCAAGGCTGTATTACATTCGTAACTGATCAATAGTGATTAAGGAAAACTCATCCCATCTTATATGATATGATTCACTTTGCCTGGGTAGTAAGTAAGAGAGGGCTTGTTGAAAGAATAGAACACAGAATGCCAAGGTTTTTGGAAAGAGCATATGACCCAAAAAGATTTCAAGCAATGAGATGGCATAAATACAGTGCATTTGAGTGTTATTTTGGGGGTTTATAAATGTGAACCCCTAATGCAGAAGATTTCCTTTGAAATGTAATATCATGTCAGATGGGCTGTGGACTGTATACCATGAGAAGATATACAGATAAGTGTACTTATATAATTGTGGTCAACATTACTGGCACTCTTGCAGTTCAGTGCCTTAATGTCCAATATCTCCTTAAAAAAAGTGAAATGGCTTTGGAACTATATATGCATACATTTTTGACACATAAAAGAATGAAATAAAACAAGACCAATTAAAAAAGAAATAGTATGAAAACTGGGACATTGCCAGGGTATGACTATTCAAGATTAGGTCTTTCTTCAGAGTGTGATATAATCAAATAAATGTGATGTACACTCCAAAAATATCATCAACGTTGATCAGCACTATCTTATTAAACACAAGCCTTGCTAGGCTACACTCCACAGACGTAATAGTATTTTTATCCTTCTTAAAGGGTCTCAGACTTATGGACAACGGACCACATTGAACAGCCCGTATGTCCCGTTTGCATCAATGTCCCAGGTGAATGTATCAACAATAAATCAAACGTGTCTTATCAATAAAATGGAACGTATCTTAGAAACATAGAAACATGATGACAGAAAAAGACCACATGGCCTATCTAGTCTTTCCTTCCATAACAACAACTACAACAGTCCACTTTTTACCTTTAGAGATCCTCTGTGTTGGTCCCATGCTTTTTTGAATTCAGTTACTGTCCTCATCTCTACCACCTCCACTGGGAGACTATTCCATGGATCCACTACTCTTTCTGTAAAGAAATATTTCCGCATATCACTCCTGAATCTATCTCCCTTCACCCTCATCCCATGTCCCCTCGTAGCAGAACTTGCTTTCAATTGAAAGAGGCTCTCTCCCTGAACATTTATGCCACGGAGATATTTAAACATCTCAATCATATCACCTCTATCCCGCCTTTCCTCTAAGGTGTACATATTAAGATCCTTAAGTCTGTCCTCATATGCTTTATAATGAAGCCCATTAATCATTTTAGTAGCAACCCTCTGCACCAACTCCATCCTGTTCACATCCTTTTGAAGGTGCGGTCTCCAGAATTGCACACCATACTCCAAATGAGGTCGCACCAAAGACTTATACAGAGGCATTATCACCTCCTTTTTTCTGCTAGCCATTCCTCTCCGTATGCACCCAAGCATCCTTCTAGCTTTTGCCGTCGCCTTTTCTACCTGTTTAGCTACTTTAAGATCATCAGACACAACCACGCCTAGGTCCCGCTCTTTTTTAGTGGACAAAAGTACTTCACCTCCTATACTGTATTGCTCCCTTGGATTGCTGCAGCCCAAATGCATGACCTTACATTTTTTAACATTAAATCCCAGCTGCCAAATTCTAGACCATTCTTCAAGCTTAGCTAGATCCCTCCTCATGTTATCTACACCTTCCTGGGTGTCTACTCTATTGCAGATTTTGGTATCATCCGCAAAGAGGCAAACCTTACCCGACAGCCCTTCCGCTATATCACTAACAAAGATGTTAAAAAGAATCGGACCAAGGACAGATCCCTGGGGCACACCACTGGTAACATCCTTCTCCTCAGAGTGAGCTCCATTTACTTGTACTCTTTGTCGCCTCCCACCCAACCAATTTCTAACCCAAGCAGTAACTTTAGGGTCCATCCCTAGGGTGCTCAGTTTGTTTATAAGTCACCTGTGAGGAACAGTGTCAAAGGCTTTACTGAAATCTAAATACACCACATCTAGAGCTCTCCCTCGGTCCAACTCCCTGGTCACCCAGTCAAAGAAATCAATCAGATTTGTCTGACAAGACCTGCCTCTTGTTAAGATGCCTTATCACACTGTTGCCAACTCAGATAGTGCTGATCAACGTCAATGATATTTTTGGAGGGTATGACTATTGGCACCCTTATAAACAGTTTAAATCAGTTTGAAGAGAAGAACAACATTCCCATTGCAGTAAAATTAGATGCACCTGGGATCAATTGCACTGGTCAACAAATTTTACAAAAGTCATGTTACTGAAATAAAAATAGTAATTTCTTATCAATTTTTATATGCTGAACACGAATATGACAGTGAAATTGCAAAGTTGGCTCTAGTTTTTTTGTAATCAACAAGAATTAATGTTTAGATCACAAAATGCATGTCAATAGTAAATATAATAGGCCTTTGGTTAATACCTGTAAAAAACCAAGTCACAGACTACTTCTTAGATTTCTTTCGCCTGTCTCTTGTACAGCTGTTCGGGAGCTTCTCTGGGGAGTGTCCAGCAGTAGTCAGCCCGCATTGTAGTGGACAATTTTCCCTTGTATCTTTGCTCCATCGTTGCGATATCCTGGTGAAAACGTTCACCCTGTTCATCACTAACCATACCACAGTTGTCAGGAAAGAAATCGAGATGGGAATCAAGGAAATGGATCTTTAGAGACATATTGCAGCCAAGTTTCTGATACTGCATCAGCATGTCTTCTACTAGTTCCTTATAGTTTTCTGCCCTAACATTCCCGAGAAAGTTTGTTGACACTTTGCGAAAAGCATTCCATGCTTGTTTCGCATCACCCTGCAGCAAGTTGCTGAACCAGTCATCTTTGAAGAGCTCTCAAATCTGAGGACCCACAAAAACTCCCTCTTTAATCTTTGCTTCGCTGAATCAGAATTTTTCATTCAGGTATTGGAAAGCTGGCGAAGTGCGATCCACAGCTTTCACAAAGCTTTTCATCAAATCTAGTTTGATGTGAAGGGGTGGTAGCAGGATTTTGTGAGCCTCAACCAGAGCTGGGTGCTAGATATTCTTCTCGCCAACTGTTACATTTTGTCTGTGATTCCATTCCTTCTGCAAGTAGTGCCAATCCCTTGCTCGGCTATCCCACTCACATAAGAAACACATGTATTTTATATATCCTTGCTGCAGTCCCATTAAAAGGGCAGCTACCTTCAAGTCACCACAGAGGTGTCAGCTGTATGTTTATGTTTATTTATTTGATATACCGCCCTACTTTATCAATCAGAGTGGTTTACAATTCACAAACAATTAGAAACAGGCACAGGGCCAGAAAGGAGGAAAGGAAGTTACAATTGTTGATATAATAGAACGAGAGAAAGGATACAGGACTATACGTAGGGGACAGGATCAGACAAGAGGGGAGGGAAGGTCATAGGCCAAGGAAAAGAGGTGGGTTTTTAGGTCTCGCTTGAAGGTGGCATGATGGGGTTCTAACTGGAGGGAGGTGGGGAGTGAATTCCAGAGTGCGGGGGCCGATGAAAAACAAAGCAGAGGAGCGGGTGGATTGAAGGTGAGCGAGGGAGGGGGAAGGGAGATTAAAGCGGTTAAGGTGGAAGGAGCGGGGAGTGTATCTGGGGGTGTGGAATGTAATAAGGTCTGCCAGGTATTGTGGAGTACTAGTGTGAAGAGCCCTGTTAACTAGAGTAAGTAACTTAAACTGAGTGTGAAAGGAGTGGAAGTCAGTAGATGCTTTAAGTTATCATATGTCTCTTTCATGTGGACGGCATGCGCTACTAGAATAAATGGAAGATAGTTTCCATTGTTCAAAAGCACAGCCTTCAGACTCAGTTTCGAAGAGTCTATAAATAGTCTCCAGTCTTGTGGGTCATGAGTGATTTTTAAGGCATTCATGAGGCTTTCAATATCGGAACAGAATACCAGATTACTTTCCTTTCCGACTGCATATAGTACACAGCTGACGTCAGATGGCTTCAACAGCCGTCTGGCAGTAGTATTGCATTGCATCAGAAAATGATGCAATCAACTCTGGATGATGTGTGCATGCTGGTATTATGCAATGTGATGCAATATCACATCATTCAAGGCTTATTTGGGATGTTGCTGATGTCCTACTGGATAAATTTACATGGTGAAACATCAAAAATGAACTACATGCAATATCTTCAAAACGAGAGCCAATAACATTTTTTTAATGTTATATTCGTGTTCAGCTCACCAAGATACTACAGATTAGGGCCTTTTAAAGTCAGTAAAGATTTCAATGTTGACAGCACTCGCATGACGAATCAACCAATGGCCACATTCACTCCCTCTTCCGTTTTCACGATGATGAAGACAAGAGAGCTGCCTTAGACAATCAAAAAAGCCATTATGAAACATTATACTTCAAAGGGGTTCAAAGCCTTCTCCAAAGTTACCTTGGGATTCCCGAGTCTACAGTTCGCAATGTTATTAAGAAGTTTTTTGCTCATGGAACTATCAAAAACCTCCCAGGACAAGATGGGAAGAGGAAAATTAATCCAAGAGGTCTTTGAGGGTTAGTGCGAACCTTTGGAAAAACACCATATACAACGTCCAAAGAGCTTAAAGCTGACCTGGAGCAATCTGGAGTGATCGTTTCAACCCACACCATATGCCGCACACTAAACAAAGAAGAACTTCATGGGTGAGGGCCAAGGAGGGGACCCCACTGTTCAAAGACAGACACAAAAAGGCACACATGATCTTTGCCCAAACCCATCTTGAGAAACCACAATCCTGGGAAAATGTTCTGTGGCAAATGAAACCAAATTTGAGCTCTTTGGCAGTGCAGACCAGCAATACATTTACAGGCGAAGAAATGAAGCTTATAAGGAAAAAAAACCCACCCTTCCTAAAGTTAAATATGGTGGAGGTTCTATAATGTAGGACTGTTATGCTGCCTTAGGAACTGACACCGGTCACAACTCAAAATTTTTCAGCAACATTTTATTTATTTATTTAACACTTCTTTATACCGCGCTATTTCTCATCAGTGCGGTTTACATTGAACATTAAACACTTGGACAAACATTTTGTCCTACGTTTACATAAAACAGGGATATAACATGGAATTAACTGGGGAAACTATATACATATGAACTTTAGCATCAAACAAACTAGGGTTATAACATGGAGTTAACTGAGAAATTATATACATTTGAGAATTTAGCTTAAAGAATATCTCTTTTCGCTATTGGCTGCACTATGCACATCTTGGACAGAGTTTCAGTGACTGGCCACCCAGGCTTCATGGTGGCATATACTGTGAGTAGTCCTGCTGGAATTGCTGATCTTTGCTTCTGTTTGGCTTTCAGTAGCATTGCAGACTTCCTTTCATTCACAGTAGTTGTCTTTGGCCCATAGGATTCAGTGTATGCAATAAATAATTTGCAGATCCAAAACTCACCTCTATAACACCCTTCTGATTCCTCACAATTGCAAACAAGCATAACTACTTATAGAAAATGATTATTTTATCTAATGCTAATTAATTACAATACATCTACTGCTAGCACTAAATTATCCCAAATTATTTGACTATATGTAGACCAAGCTAGCTTGTAGCATACTTCTATTTTGCATCTACATTCCTTAAGTTATTCTCTTAGCTACCAAATCAGGCCACATGCTGATAGACACACCTCTCTTATCAGGTGCACAATTGTACATATCACTAATTTTGTTTGTGATTTACTTTCCAACTGCGACAATTCACAATGTATAGTTAATCATATTACTTAAGAGGTAACAAACATTAAAACATAACTGGCAGTTTATGGCAAATAAATTAAACTCATTTCAACTGTTTATAAAAAAATTCTTAGGCTTTTTTATCTTAGGTAATGGTTTAACTCACATCATTTTGATTATTGTCAGCAATAAAACTACGAGGGCTGGGCGGGGGGGGCTGATAAGTCTCTGGCCTTGTAACGAAACAGAAAGCTACGGGCACACTTCAGTTTCAGAAGTCCAAATGATCTTTCTGCAGTTTCGTACCAAATAACGGCCAGAGACTTATCAGCCCCTCCTCGTATCTGATTAACATAGACATCTCAGGACATGAAGGAAGGAAATCAGGACACAACACAAAAGGGAGCAAATACATAGAATTTAAGCCAATCCAAAATTCAGTTGCCATTGGTAACAGCTTAATAATTTCTCTTTGTTACACTGTTTTCAGCAGAAAACAGCATAGTAGTAAAGGATCAATTAATCTCTGGCACAAGGTCAATTTATTTACATCTTGATTCTGCCTCAATCAGTTTTTACTAATTTAGCTAATCAGTTTGTGGTATTGGAAGGCAACACCTTTGCTTTACTTATTCCTCTAGTGACAAGACACC
This sequence comes from Ichthyophis bannanicus, assembly GCA_033557465.1. Lineage (NCBI taxonomy): Eukaryota > Metazoa > Chordata > Amphibia > Gymnophiona > Ichthyophiidae > Ichthyophis > Ichthyophis bannanicus. The sequence goes on from CM066032.1 coordinate 345,961,985, forward strand.
TGCTTCATACCTCCATTTAATAACATCAGTTATTTGTGACTTGTAAAAGTTCAATTTTCAGCAAAGCTGCTAACTGGTATCTTTCCTTAAAACACCTTCATAATTTTTCTTCTTAGTCTTTGTTATATCATGCAAAATCCATGCAACTTATCAAATATCTAAACACCATGGGAGATCTTCATCATTCATACAAATTATAAATTAATCATAAAAAAATCACAAGAGAATATATACTTAACTAGAGTTCTTATTTGCAGTTATAAGATGTATTGGGAGGTACTATTTGTCAGTATTTGCAATTCTTACTCATAGAATGAAATCAGCAGACAAATTATTTTAACTGAGATAAGCTTAGACCCATAACCTAGAAAACAAAACTTGCACATTGTGTATTAATTTTATTTAATCCTTTTGAGTTTTTCTCCCCCCACCCCCCACCCCACCATCACAATTGTCAAATCCTGGATCTTATATATTTACAGGGAAAGAAAGAAAGAAAAAGAATTAGCAACATTCATGCTGTATTTTATTGTGTTGTTTTGATGTTCTTAAAAGAAACTTCTCTAACAAGGCATGCTGTTATCTGGCAAGAAGGTCTTCTCATGTCCTTGAGCAACTCAGCAATCTCTTTCTAGCAGAGCTACTGTAAACACACAATGCCCTGCCAAACTGTTATGTGTGCCGTCTACTTCTCAAGTTTATTACTTCAATGTACAGTACATTCCTCTTACCAATCCATTGACTCAGGGAATCCTCCTCATAGTACAAACCCATACAGATAGCAAGGAAAAAACACTAGGGGCCCGATTCTGAAATGGACATCCGGCCCTCTGTGCATCCGGTCGGAACCGGACTTACAGAGTTAGCTGGGATTCTGATTCTGTGGGGCACATCTAGACCTGTGGGACCAGAATCGTTTCTAAGCCTTGCCCGGATAGCTCAGTCAGGGCTTTACAATGGAGCCACGGTGCCACGATGTCCGGTTGCCATGGCACCGTGGCTCCATTGCAAAGCTGCAATCCCTGGCCGCCGACTCCAAAAGTGCCCTACCCCCTTCTGCCTTGTCTGTGCCCCGGGCTTGCCATCCCCTGCCGACTAGGGGAACTTATTCCACCTCCAAGGTGGAATAAGTTCACCATTCAAGCCATCAGCCCTGGATGTGCAGGGCCGACATTTGGAATTGGTCCTGTACATCTGGGGCTGATGACTGCCCGCCCTTACTCCATCCCAGATCTGCCCCTTTCCCACCCTGTCTAACTTCCCCATACAACGTGTGGGGAAGTTAGATGGCATCAGGAGGGGGAACGAATTGCCGGGTTGGACATCCCAATGGGTCGTCCATCCCTGCTATTCGTGCTACAGAATGACCCTGTAGCTGTATAAGCACATTACCGCTGCAAATCAGTCATAGAATCTCATCTCCCTTTACATATTCGTTAAACTGACACATCACATCATTAGACCACCCTCATCAGTTTACTGTCCATCAAAAATCCTATTTATAATTAATATCATATCTCACTTCATGCAATACCTTCTAATCACTTGCTGATTCATACTACCAACCACATAACTCCTCATAGACTTTCATACCATACTAATCCCTATAGACTAAAGCTTCTAAAAATAACTGTTAAAACTTACTGCTACTTTTTAAATGAACTGCAGATAGAAGATATACATTTATTTCTTCTCATTCAAAGTGACAGCTCTACATATGTCCTAATTAGCATTAAACATACAATATAAATAATGATATGAAAATTATTCTTTCACAACATTTTATAACAGTCTCAATAGGAAAGGCAATAAGTACAAATTGCATACTTTCAGGTAATGGAGCACTTTCCATAACTTCAGAAGAAGCACCTAAGCTGGAAAAAAAATTTGAATCTGCTATATAAGGAAAATCGCAGTACTGGAAATGATTAGTTAAACTAATGATTACTAAAACCAAAACAAAAATCAGCATGTACAAAAATCACAGTGCTACAACATATGTCTGTTTTTTCACTTAAAATGAGATCAGGAAAGTACTTCTTATCTGAAAACCAAAATGCATAACTCAAATACAGAAAAACAATTAAAATTACCTTAAGACCCAAGAGTGCAACAAACGAAACAAATCTGCGTAGTCTTTATACATACCGACTAACAGTGATAAGAAAACAGACATTGCAAATATCAAATTGCAAGTCTGGCAAAATCAGTTCGGACTTACTAAAGAAAATCAGCATGTGAAAACACCACCACTAATTACGAAGTTAAAGCCTGGCTGTTTTACAACCCGTAAATGTTATCCTTTTAAAACACAATGTCAGAAAAGCAACCAAATGAATCATTATACACTTTCTCTTCTAATACAAACAGCATATGTTTTTCTTGAGGCTTTTTCACATACCATTGTCTCCCACCATGTAAGGACGACCCATTTATGACTAGGATGCAGTTTACCTAAATCATTAACTGCCAATTAATATTTCAAATAATGAAGATTGTGTTCTGAAAAAGTCCCTCCCAAAGGAAATTGCAGTGCTTCATTACCACTATGCTTCAGGATTTTGTTTAACAAACATTACTATGTTTAACACACATACAATAAGATGGACTGTCTCTCTTAAATGCTAAAGCCTATGCCTTAGACTGAGTCTATCTGTACTTAATACTCACAATCCTCCATACTTCCTGCCTTGCCTTGAATGAAGAGAAAGGGAGATCCTCGCACAGTATCAACTGTTTGCTTGACTTGCTTCCTGACTGGGCACCAAGTAAAATCCTCCCTCTGTTTTTTGGCGCCAATTCTCTAAATTCAAATGAGTGAAATGAAAACACACAGAATTATACCATAATAGTGTCTGCTTAAGCGGAGCAATTCACAGGCCTGCTGACCTGAGCAGTCTCCTGTGACTCCTCTCGAGCTAGGCTGCAGCACCTTCTTTTGCATTCTACAGTTTCATCTTATCATTTTACATCATGCTCCTCCTTTACAAATCAAGCTAAACACTACATGTTTCAGGTCAAACTAGGCACAGACATTGCTCAGCTTAATTAGGATAAGCAAAGCCTGTCGCCATAAGAGTTCTCTGTCACAAAACAATTTCACCTGCAAATTACGACCTTGGATTCTCCCTCACATACTGCTAGGCTATTAGAACAATTCCAAGCCCTTCTCCATATTAACCCTTTCAGAGGGCCTCTTCAAATCCCTTTCTACATATATTTTTTTGGATGCACTTTGTCCTGATAAAAAAAGAATTCTGCTATTGAAATCAGCTTGTTAAGGAAAAAGAACTACGGACTGATGATAAAACTACTATGGAGAGACATAAATGAACTGTGATTCTCTACGAGCTTTTGATGGTTCTCAAAAAATAGTTTTTAAGAACTGAAAGCTAAAAGTGGCTGATTTTCAAAAAGCTAATGTGCATAGCTTTATCTGCTTAACTGAGGACAGCCTTTCCCCATGAGCAGACTTTATGCAATACATAACCTATGTGGAAGCGCTGAATATCAGCACTGAGTACATAGGGGCATGTTTATTAAAGTGCCCGAACCATTAGCGTGGGTTTGCCATGTGCTAAGCGTGCCACGATAACTGTTAGTGTGGGTTCCAGGGTAAAAATCTTACGCTAACTGTGTAGCACACGATTGGCAGTACATCGTGGTTAGTGCGGCCATTATGAATGAACGGTTACTTCAAATGTTAGCATGTGTTCACATAATGCCACCTTAAGGGGTAGCGGTAAGTGCATCCATGTAACAGCACGGTGCAGCGTGTTACCAACGTGCTATGGGAAGTTGGACAGCTCAGCATATCCCCAAAAGTTAGTGCTGGCCTTGATGCTAGTTTTGTGCCACAGATAGGAGCTAGTGACATGTCCATTAGGCATGTTTACAGTTTTATGGGACATGTTTACTATGAACATCTTCCTATCTGTACTTAGCTGGCTAGATTTTATGTGCATATTGAGTTATTCACATATAATTTAGCTACTGTGAGGAGTGGAAAATTCAAACCTCAGGCTTTGGGAGGCTAACTTCAAATGCAAAATGTCTTGGTTATATTTCTATTACCTTCCAAAGGTGTCACACACTGTTACTGAGCTGGTAGCAGTTCTGATATAATTAAATATGCATTTTTAAAAATGTTTTCATAGCCATATTCAGTATGTACTGTATACTGTTCCTTTCAAAAAAAATTCCATATTGCATGCAGAGCTTTTTTTTTCCCCCCAACATTTACATTCAGATGTTGTAATGGAAATCCTGTCTAAATGTTAAGGTTGTGATTTAATCACAGTCGGTCTGTTTTCTTCATAAAATGAGCTGCAAATCATACTTCAATGATGCAAGCAAATCTTTCCTTGCAATATGATCTTATTATGTGCTTTACATAGAGATAATAAATTGTTATGGAAACTTTAATTGAATACACATTTAGTTGCAGCTAAAGATAAACCATTCATGGCCAGGTCACTCTGCAGAACCAGAAGGAGACCCCCTCCTATTTCCATCCCCCCCCCCCCAATTGCTCCACAGTTTGATTCAAAATCTAGGAAGTTTACAAACGTACAGGGAGTACTTAGATGAGCTCTGGTTTGGATCTCTGTCAGAAACAGGATACTGGACTAGCTGGACCATTGGTCTGACTTACTACTGCTACTATTAATCATTTGTATAGCGCTACAATGCATATGCAGCATTGTACAGACACATATAAAAGACAATCCCTGCTCGTCAGAGCTTACAGTCTAATCAAGACAGACAGTACAATAGATGAGAACAAGGGTACAGTGGACAGAAAGGAAGGGACAAATTGTGTTAATGTTGCAGAGAGAAGCGGCAGGTTTTTGCTATCTGTTGGATATGTGTGGAGAAGGAGAGGAAGGAGTCAAAGATGGCTCTAAGGTTGCGGGCTGAAGAAAAAGGAAACGAGTGTTATCAATAGAGACAGAGAAGGGGGGAAGACTGTTCAGTGGAAAAAATAAGAAATTTGTTTTCGCCATGTTCAATTTCAAACGGCGGTGAGACATTCAGGCAACAGTGTCAGATAGGCAGACAGATATATGGACTTGGAGTGTAAGAGAAATATCAGGTGTAGATAGATCTGAGAGTTGTCAGCATAAACATGATATTGAAAGCCATGGGAGGAGATTAGAGCACCAAGAGACTAGGTATAGATAGAGAAAAAGAGAGGGCCTAGAACAGACCTTTGGGGTACAGCAACTGAAAGAGGGATAGCAATAGAGGAGGAACCGCCAGAACAGACACTGAAGGAGTGATGGGAGAGATAAGAAGAGAACCAGGACAGTACAGAGACCCTAAAATCAAGTGAGGGGGATGTATCAAGGAGAAGATGGTGGTCAACAGTGTCAAAAGCAGCAGAAAGGTCAAGAAGAATGAGGACTCATTTAGCCAGGAACAAGTCGCTGGAAACTTTAGAAAGGGCCATTTCAGTAGCGTGTAAGGGATGAAAGCCAGATTGAAATGGAGTGAGGGGGGCTTGAGAGGAGAGCAATTCAAGGCAACGGCAGAGAATTGTGCATTCAAGAATTTTAGAAATGAAGGGAAGAAGGGAGATGGGTCGATAATTAGTAGGACAAGTAGAGTCAAGTGACGGATTCTTATGCTTTCAGGCTGCATGGCACAGCCACCACTTCAGTGCTGTGGGCAACCTTAAAGCAGTGGCGCACATGTGGCTAGTCACAGCATGCCATTCCTGCCCCCTCTGAAAAGAGATGTCGGAGGGGGGCGAGAGCAGCATGCCATGAGCATGTGTGCTGCTGCCTTAAGCCTCACCACCACACAGAAGGGAGGAATTGCCATGGCCTCCACTTTACCTGCCAATGACATGCTTGGCATGCCCCGACAATAGACACAGCAGTGTTGCACTTGACACACAGGGGTGGGACAAAGATTTCTTCCACACCAGGCATAAGCCACTGCTGATGCTAACATGGCTGTGTGGTGGCAGTCAAAACAAAACCCCCAAGGGTGATAAGAGTCAATACATATCCAAAAGTCACTCTTGCAATGATGCAGTGACTCCCAAAATAACTAAGTATTTTTGTCGGACAAGCTGGCGTGAGAAGCAGATCAACGCCCAACTCACAACCCAGCCAAGTCCATTTTAATCAAATAGATTCTAAAATCAGAATAAAAAAAGACTTATCTGAAAAGTGCAAGTGTGGCAACTGCACCGTTGTTGGTGTCCAGTCTGGAACAAGTTGAGCCGCACGACATGCACGTTTCAAGTCTCCACCAGACTCTGTATCAAGTGCAACAAAGCTCTGTCCCCCAGTACAACAGGGCTTTTTTGCCAACTGCCAAAAGACGCCACAACTCGCAGCACTTATGAGAGAAACTGTGTTTCAAACAATTGGTCAGCCACAAATGTCATCAGCAGATAGAACCACCAAAACCTTTAAAAAAGGTTACATAACCCCCCCACACACACACACTAACAAAGCAAACTGGCCTAATACACCCCCCTTCCCTCTCTAGAGCAGCCAGAGCAGAGATAACATAAGAACATAAGATATGCCATACTGGGTCAGACCAAGGTCCATCAAGCCCAGTATTCTGTTTCCAACAGTGGCCAATCTAGGTCATATGTACCTAGCAGTTTCCCCAAGAGACACAAGTTCCACAATGCTTGTACTGGGTCAAGCATTGATATCTTCAGTCACTTCTTAATAATGGTTTATGGACCTTTCCTCCAGGAACTTGTCCAAACCTTTCTTAAACCCAGCTACACTAACAGCCTTTACTACATCCTCCGGTAACACATTCCAGAGTTTGATTACACGTTGAGTGAAAAAATATTTTCTTTTATTCTCCAGGACCAAGCAGGAAGTCAGTCCTCACATATGGGGTGACGTCAGCGCCGACGGAGCCCTCGCGGAGCAATTTTCCCCAGCTTTCAAAGAAAGCCTTTGGGAATTGCAGCGCGCATGCGCGGTCCTCTTCCCGCCCAAGGGTGCCATCTTGCTCAGTCTTCTTTTTTCCGCGGAGCCCTACAGACGTTGCCTGTGAATCCCCGCAGAAAAGTTGATTTTTCTCTATTTTTTCTTCGGTTCGACGCCGGTTCTTTTCCCGCCCGGACTCGTGACGCCGGTTGCGAGTCCGTCCTTTATTTTTCGGTTTTTTGTCCTTCGTGACAGATTTCGCGCTTTTTTCCTTTTTCCCTGGCTGCCCGGTTGTTCGACCTCGCAGGGGCCCTTTTTCCCCCGATGGCTGCCAGTGGTTTCAAAAAGTGTGACCTCTGTAAGAAACTTATGTCTCTTACAGACACTCATGACTTCTGCCTCCGCTGCCTCGGCCCAGATCATGACCCCATGATCTGCGGGCCATGCGGCAAAATGTCCTCAAAAGCATTGAGGAGTCGGACTTCCGGTGACGTCACGGAGCTAATGGCAGCTTGAAAGCCGGGCTCCGTTCGAATCCCAAGTAAAGTGAATTAAAAGCGGGCCCCCAGTGGTAAAAGTGGACAGACTGCGAGCATCCAGGTCGGGGATGGCAGCACGGGCGAAACTGGAGGGGTTTCAGTCCCCATACGTCCAGAAAGAGTTGATGGCAGCGGCGGCGGAGGAGTCGGCCCGCGTAGGTGCGGGAGATGGCGGAAGCGCCTCGGAGGAGGACGACGCCACTGATGCCGAGGGGGAGGATGAAGTGCCCCTGCGGAGATGGTTGCAGGAGTTTAAGATGGACATGAAGGGGGAGATAAAAGCAATGAGGAAGGAGATGAGGGCGACTCTCCAGGCGATACAACAGGAGATGAGCAGTCTCGGTGGCCGGGTGGAAGAGTTGGAAAACCACGTGCAAGACTGCGAGGGGGAGCTGCGTGGCCTAGGGGTTATGCAAGGCAAACTTCAGGCCCAGCAGGAAGCAGTGCAGGAGAAGATTGAAGAGATGGAGGACCGGGCCCGGAGGAATAATATACGCATCAGAGGGGTCCCGGAGGAGATGGATCCCAAGGACTGTGTGGGTTTGGTCCGGCGACTCTGTAGCCATGTGCTTCAATTAGGGGACGTGCCAGGACAAGCCCCGGAGCAAATAAGTGTGGAGCAGGCTCATCGGAGCCTGGGGCCCCGGAGGGAGAAGCAGGCCAGGGACATTATAGCGTGTTTGAGTAGCTTCCCTCTGAAAGAACAAATCCTCAGTGTGGCTCGGAAATTTGGGAGAGTGGCCTGGGAGGGGGCCGAAATTGAAATGTTTAATGATCTTTCGAAGGGGACTCTAGAGAGGCGGAGAGCAATGAAAGACGTGACTGCCTACCTGAGGGAGAAGAATCACCGGTACCGTTGGCTGTTCCCGTTTGGGGTTTTGATCTCCATCAACGGTATGAATCGAAAAGTGAAAACGGCGGAGGAGGCCTGGGCGGTGTTAAAGGAATTAGGCTGTGAAGGCCTGCCGGCGGTGGGTCAAGGCGAGCAGCTGCACAAGTCAAGCGCGGGGAAAGGCAAGCAACGGATGCACGCCAGCTCTCAATGGCAGCGCGTGGGGGAGCAAGGGAAGCGCCTGAAGCGACTATCGCAGGAGCAGCAGATGGCATCTGAGGAGCTGGTGTCATGAACCGGGTGCACAGCGGGACTGGCCTGGATGCTGGCAGGACTCAGGTGAAGAGCGCTAGAGCTCTGGAGCCCATGGTATATGGACACTGGACTTGTAGGGCACACTAAGGGAGGGGGGATCCAGGGAGGTGGGTCGAGGGGAGTATGGGGGGAAAGCGGGTTGGGGTTAGGTGCTAAGGGGGGGTCGGGGTTAGGTGAGGGGGTAGGGATAAGGGGGGGGCGGAGGAGGAAGAGGGTATCGGTGGGGTGTGGGGAGGGGGCCATAGCGGGGGGATCGGACGTCAGGACTGGAAAGTTGGGAAGATTGGGAAGAGCGGGCTGGACAGAGGGGGGGGAAGGCAGGGGAGGAGGGAGGGACGGGCGGGGGGGGGAGGGGATTGGAACACCATTTGGGAAAGAAGGGAGAAGAGCGGGCTGGTTAAGGGATGATACGCATAGGCACCATTAATGTCCGTGGGCTGAATTTGCCCACCAAGAGAGGTTTGCTCTTCCGGGAGGTGGTGAGAAATAAGTGGGATGTGGTTCTCCTACAGGAGACTCATCTCCGGGCCCGGGATGTCGGACGGCTGAGGCACCGACAATTCCCTGACCAATTCTATTCCTGCAGCAAGGAAGGGGGACGGAAAGGCAGGGTGGGCATTCTGCTCAGAGGGGGGTGTGGGATCCAGGTGGGGCACTCCTTTAAAGATCAGGAGGGTAGGGTTGTGGGGCTTACAGGGAAGTTGGGGGGGGGGGGGAAGATATTGTGATTGTGACAGTGTACGGCCCCAATGGGCAGCAAAGGGGCTTCTGGAGGGAGGTGGGGGTTTTACTTGAGAATGCCGGGGGGGGGGGAAGGTGTTGGTGGGTGGGGATTTTAATGTGGTGCTGGACCCTGGGTTGGACAGGAAGCCGAAGGGGGGGGGGGGATGGCGGGCGGAAGAATAGACGGGGCCTGCGGGGGCTGATGAAACGTTACAACTTGTTGGACGTGTGGAGAGTGATGAACCCGCAGGCCGGGGGTATACTTTCTATTCTGCTCCACATGTGAGTTGGAGCCGGATAGATATGCTCTTGATAGACCAGACCTGGATGCCTGCAGTTAAAGGTGGGGGGGGTAGTGCAAGTGGGATGGGCGGATCACAAGGGGGTGGAGATTCTCCTACGGAACTCCCGGAGGCAAGGTGGAGCCTTTTGGAGACTGAATGATAGTCTCCAAGATAGGAGAGTGGTGGATGATGTCCGGGGGGTCATTAAGGAATATTTGGGCTTTAACGATAATGGGGAGGTGAGGGATGTTATGGTGTGGGAAGGGCTGAAAGCAGTGGTACGGGGGAGATTCCTAATGTGGGGGTCTAAGAAAAAGAAGGAGCGGGAGCAGAAGGAAGAAGAATTGAAGAAGGAGGTGGGGGAAAAGGAAGAGCGGTTTCGGGGGTCAGGGGCGGAGGAGGATAGAAAGGGGCTGGAACAGGCACGGGATGCGTTGAAGGATCTCCAACTGGAGAAAGTGGCCTTTCAGTTACAGAGAGTCCAGCAGACCCATTACGAGTTTGGGGATAAGGCGGGGCGCTTGCTAGCGCGGCGGTTGCGGCGGCGGCAAGGGGTGGCCACCATAGCATATATAGAAGGTTCCGATGGGAGGCGGTGTTGGAAGGAAGATGCTATCCGGGAAAGATTCCGGGATTATTACCTTGAACTGTATCGGGCGATGGAAGGTGGGACTGAGGGGGAGATAGAGGCCTATTTAGATGGGATAACGCTCCCGGTGCTACCGGGGGAGGTGGTAGAGATCCTGGAGGCGGAGATTAGAGAGGATGAGATTGCACGGGCGGTGAAGGGGCTGGTTGGAGGGAAGTCCCCGGGCTTGGACGGGCTGACAGGACATTTTTATAAGGTTTTTTGGGATGAATTAAAAGGGATACTGCGAAGGGTGTTCAACGGGGTGCTCGAGGAAGGGGGGGAGCTGTCACGGGAAATGCTGACAGCGGGGATAACGGTGCTGTTAAAACCCGGGAAGGATCCGGGGAAATGCGGCTCCTATAGGCCGATATCCTTGTTGAATGTAGATACCAAATTGATGGCCAAAGTGGTGGCTGGGCGGTTGGCCGAGTGGTTACCGGGGCTTATAAAGGGGGATCAAGCTGGATTCATCCCAGGACGCCAGGCTGCGGATAACATCCAGAGAGCGATTGGGGTGGTTTGGGAAGCGAGGGAGGGGCAGGAGGATATGATCCTGATGTCAATCGATGCCGAAAAGGCTTTTGATAGAGTGCACTGGGCCTTTCTGAGGAGGGTATTGGAGCATATGGGGTGTGGTCCCAATCTATTGGGGTGGATAAAGGCGCTGTATAGGGGGCCCAGGGCAAGAATTAAAGTTAATGGGCTGTACTCCAGAGATTTTGAATTGGGCAGGGGAACCCGACAGGGATGCCCATTGTCTCTGCTCCTCTTTGCTATAGCAGTAGAGCCCCTCGCCGAAAGGATCCGCGGGAATGATAGGATTCTAGGCTTGAGTAGAGGGGGGAGGATGCATAAAATATCCCTCTACGCGGACGATATCCTGTTGTATTTGGGTCACCCATCCATATTGCTCCCAGAGGTCATGCAGGAGGTGGTTAGTTATGGAGCGGTTTCGGGCTTTAAAATGAATGTCGATAAGACAGAAGTTTTGAAGGTGCGATTGGCGGAGGGGGTGGAGGAGAGTTTGAAACGCCGGTTCCCTTTGCGTTGGGTTAGTGGATCACTGGGGTATCTCGGAGTTCGCATTACAGATCGGTATGAGACTCTATATCAGGCCAACTATCCAAGTTTGTTCCACAAAATTGGGAGGGACTTAGAAGGGTGGATGGGATTAGAAATATCCTGGATAGGGCGGATCGCAGCCATCAAAATGAATATTTTGCCTCGACTGCTGTATGGGTTTCAGGCATTGCCGGTTGCGGTACCTGAGGGGGCGATGCGTGTGTTGCAGAGGCGGGTATTTAATTACATCTGGAAGAGGAAGCCGCCTCGGGTATCGCGAGAAGTGATGTATGCCCCCAAGGAGGAGGGGGGGTTGGGGGTACCGAACCTGTTGGCTTATTATAGAGCGGCTCAGTTAGTGCATGTCATGCACTGGAGAGCTGGGGGGGAGGAGCGGCCGTGGGTGTCCTTAGAGATGGGGAGAGTAAGAGGGGGACATTTTACGGCCTTGCTCTGGGCGGATGCCGTGGGGAGGTGGGCCTTGGGGGACGGTTCCCCAGCGATGAGGCAAGGGGTAAGGATTTGGGACAGTCTGTGGGGCAAGGAGGGAGGGCCTCGATGGGGGGATATTCCTTGTTGACTCCTTGGAGGGGATCTCGGGTGTTCAAGCCGCGGTGGGAAGGGGGGAGATTCGATGAGTGGACGAAGAAAGGATTACTATGCAGTTATCAATGTCTGGAGGAGGGAGAAATGAAGAGCTTTGAAGTGGTTAAAGAGGAATATCAGCTAGAAGATAAGGATAGGTATGCATATCTGCAAGTCAGATCGTTTTTAGGGAAGGTGGCGGGGAAGGAGGGGTGGGGCAGGGAGCTCACAGGTTTGGAGGCGATGTGGTTCGGGAAGAGGGGGGCGAAAGGTATGATATCAGGGTTGTACAAGGTGGTATGTGGGACCCAAGGGGGGCAACATAGGTATATGAAGGAGTGGGAGGCGGATATAGGGCGTCCAATGACGGCTGTGGAATGGAAGCGAGTGTGGGATCAGATTAGGCGGGGGCTCCTTTCCAGTGGGTCTAAGGAGAATAGTTACAAGGTGCTGTTGCATTGGTATTATACCCCCAGTCACCTGCATAAGATGTATGCGGCGGTATCGCCTTTGTGCTGGAGGGGATGCGGTGAAGTTGGGACTTTTTGGCATGTGTGGTGGAGTTGTAGGAAAGTCCAAGAGTACTGGGGGAGGATTGTTGGTTGGATACTTAAGAAGTTAGGGGTAGAGGTCCCGGTGGCTCCTACCATCTGTTTGCTATCTGTTTGCTGAACCTGTGGGAGGAGGGGCAGGGGAATAGGGGGGGTAAGATGGTGCTGGCTTGCTTGAGTGCTGCCCGATGTGAAATCGCAGCAGCCTGGAGGCAGAGTGAGGTACCCGGGTTGGAGCAGTTTGAAAAGCGAGTTCTGCGCACGGTCCTGATGGAAAAAGTGACGGCGGCACGTAGACAGACTTTAGCCAGATACGAGGAACAATGGGGGGTCCTGGGGGGTGTTCTAGGGTTGGGGGGGCAGGGGGGGGCGGGGCGGGTAGGGGAGAGGGGTAGGGATTGCAAGGTTGGGGGGGGGAGAGGGAGGGTTAGTGGTTGGGCGGGGGGGGGGGGGGTAGGGGGGTACATAACGTGAATCTCAGACCGGGGGGGGGAGGAGGGGCTTCGGCAGCTGGTAGCAGGGGGGGGGAGGGGGTTACACACCGAGGGGTGGGAGGGCGTTGTAAAAGAGGAAGGGAGGGTAAGGGCAGGCAGAGTTAGGGAAGGGGAGGGTATGAGGTGATGGGGAGTAGGAGGAAGGGGGGGGAGGGAGGGAGGGGTGATACTTAGAGGGGGGGGGCGGAGAGGAGGGGGGGGAGTAGTCATGGGGGACGAAGGTATGAGGTATTGGATTGCAGTGCTAGTGTGTGAAGCCATGTTGGAGATTGCAAGAAGGGGGTTCCTCTTGGGGGGGGGGGGGAAGGTTAATAATAATAATCATTTTCATAATATAACTGTGTGATGGGGTTAATATGCATAGGAGAAGGCTTTCCCAGGGCTTTCCCTTTCCACAGCACCACAAAAGAGCTCATTGAAACCAAGTGGAAGGTTCCAGACGCAGGTCTATGCTTATAGAGATTTATGGAGGGGTCTTTGGGTTTAGTTGGTATGGCCTTTTTGGCAGACTTCTCTATGATTTTCTAGGTGCCTCTGCAAAAAATAGGGTGAAAATATATAGGTATGTTAGCGGGTACATGCCAGCCGCATACATTGCCTTATGCCCTGCTACTGAGGCCCCATATTATCCCGCCCCTCAGTCGTGGTTTTGCTTCTGCAAAGTTGTGGGAGTTTACACATTTTTCTATGTGTGCCCTCGGGTTAATTAACAATTTAACTTTTTTGCACCACTTTAACTCTTGAATACTGGATTTATATGTTGTGAGAATTATTTGGAGTTTGATTTTTGGAACTCCCTACCACCTGACATCCGTGCAATAACCAACTTAACCCAGTTCAGAAAGGCCCTTAAATTTAACCTATTTATCAGGTACTACCCTATAGGAAGTGCAAGATAATAGTCCCACCACAAATTTAACCACGGTTTTCTCCTGATCCTAGCACTCCTGCTAACTTATGTAAACAGCTCTATCATGTAATCGATTTAACAGATTATATATTCTATGTATATAGTTCCCCCATGTTTTCCAAGTTGATACTCCTGTTATATGTAATACCGAACAGCCTGTTGTTCTGGTCTTTTATGTTCTCTGTGAACCGCGCTGATGCTAAATAGTGCGGTATATAAGAAAGTTAAATAAATAAAATAAATAAATATAATTGTGTGGCTATGTTCAGGGATGCGGTGGGGATTATGGGCGGTGGTTCACTGTGTTTATGTCAATGACAAGTTAAATACCCATAACAGTGATAAGGGGGGATGGGGGGGAATCAATGGGTAATGTTGATATCATTGGGGTAGGCACTCAAAATAGAGTGCAAGTAGGGATACCCTGTATAATAAGTAACATATTAGGTTAACAATAGGAGGAACAATGGCTATTATCTTATGTGGAGTTTATTAAGGTATCAGAAGTTAGGCTGTGGGGAGCTCTATGTATAGATGATACAAGGTTCTGGATATATGTACATGGCTATATTTTGGAAATGATGCTAATAAAAACTTAAATACAAAAAAAAAAAAAAAAAAAAAGCATTGAGGAGTCGGCAGCACCAGCGGGAGCGTATCTTCTCTGACTCCGGCCGGGCTCGGACCTCGTCAGAGGCTTCGACGTCTCGGGACTCTGGTCCTGAGCATCGTCGGAGTTCCTCTGAAAGGGGGTCTCCTACCTGGGAGCATCATCGGAAGAAGAAACCCGCGAGGGCGGGATCGGTGGACGCTCCTGGTTCCTCGAGGGCCAGGTCACATAGCCCCGATTCCCGTCCCGGGTCCTTGGAGACGGAGAGGCCGTCAAAACATCCTCGACTCGAGGTGGACTTGCCCGCTCACGTAAGTACTGTTGTCCTCGTGGACTCGCCTCCGAAGGACCCGACGTCGGGCCCGACGCCGTCGGGGCCCGAGTCGGGGCTGCTGGGTCTCCTGAGCTCGGACTCAGGTTGACGGCCTTGGAGTGCAGTTTGTCTGCCTTCTTGGACCAGCAGCGGGCACTGATCGCTGGCCTCGCCGGTGCTTCTGCCCTGACCGCCGGGACGTCGACCTCCAAATCGACCCCGGAGACCGAGCCGATCCTCGAGTCCATGAGGGCTCGAGTCGATCCTCGGTCGAGGTCTCCTTCGGCCTCCCGTTCGGGACCGAGGTCGTCGACGCCGACTCCCTCGGCATCGGGGCGGATGGCATCAGTGCCCGCCCGACCGGAGCCGATCGACTCCTCCTCCGAGGAGTCGGCCTGGGAATCTGAGGACGAAGAATCACCTGGTTCCTTTCGGACTCGGTGTGTCCCTTCGGACTCCCCCTGGGAGTCCGAACCTCGGAGACGGTCCCCCCCGGAGGATACCCGGTTCTCGGACTTCGTGAGGGATATGGCCAAAGCCTTGGCCTTCCCTGCGGATCCCGAGGAGGAGCCTCGAGTCGAAGAACTCGATGCCCTCCAATATGACTCTCCCCCGAAGGAGGCCTTTATTGTACCGGTTCCTCCCATGCTGGAACGACTTCTCTTCCGCATGTGGGAGAGCCCGGCGTCATCGCCGGTGTTAAGCAAGCGGGTCGATTCCATTTATCGAGTCCGCAAGAGCCCTGGCTTCCAAAAGGCACAACTACCACACCATTCCATGGTGGTGGAATCGGCCATGCATAGACTAAAGAGTCAAAAAATGCACTCCTCGGTGCCCCCTGGTAGGGAAGCCCGAAGCCTGGATGCCCTCAGTAGGAAGTGCTTCCAGGGCTCTATGCTTGCTTGTCGAGTCCAGACATACCAGCTCTACATGGGCATGTATCTCCGAGACCTGGCTAAGGAAATAGACGGGTTCTCTGCTGGTCTCTCCGACGAACCTTTGCAGAGGTTCCAATCCTTGTCTACTGGTATTCGGGAGTGCTCCAAGTTTATATCTCGAGCGGCCTATGATGGTTTTGAGGCTTCGGCTCGAGTAGCCGCGGCCGGCATCGGTGGACGCCGCCAGGCTTGTCTTCAGACGTCCGACGTCGAGCCCTGGGTACAGGACAAGTTGGTTGATGTCCCCTGCCGAGGTGATAACCTCTTTGGCAAGCCCATGGATGAGAAGGCTGCACAAATCGAGACGGAGACTCTCACCAGGACTCGTCTCTCAAGGAAGACCTCTGCCCCTTCTCAAAAGAAGAAGGCCTCGGGGAAAAAAAAAGCCCTTTTACCCGAGGAAAGGTGCTGCCTATAAATACTACCCTCAGTATCAGGCCTCACCAGCTCCCCCACAGGGGAAGCAGGCCAAGGGACGGGGTAATGGGTCCCGTAGGCAGCAAGCCCCCAAGCCTGCACCACCAGCCCCTGCTCAGCAGGGTGGGAGTTTTTGACTTTCTCAGCATAGCCTCTCCCCCTCAGCTGGTTTCTCTCAGCACAGGAGGCCGGTTGGTCCACTTTGCCCACAAGTGGTCCAACATCACCACAGATACCTGGGTGCTTCAGATAGTTCAAAAGGGCTATCTTCTTCATTTTCACCAGGTACCTCCCTCCTACTTTCCAGGGGAGCCTTCCAGACTCCCTCTGCACAGGGACTTACTCCTTCAGGAGTTAGCAAGTCTCGTTCAGGAACAAGCCGTGGAACCGGTGCCCCACCACCTGAAGGGTCAAGGGTTTTATTCCAGGTACTTCCTGATTCCAAAAAGAACAGGAGGCCTCAGACCCATCCTAGACTTGCGAAACCTCAACAAGTTCCTTGCAAAGGAAAAGTTCAAAATGCTTACCCTTGGAATCCTGCTGCCCTACCTCCAGCAGGGAGACTGGCTATGCTCCTTGGATCTAAAGGATGCGTATACTCATATCCTTATTCATCCGGACCACAGACAATATCTCAGGTTTGTTGTGGGAGGAAACCATTACCAGTACAGAGTACTGCCCTTTGGCCTATCCTCCGCCCCCAGGGTGTTCACCAAATGCCTAGCAGTGGTGGCGGCCTATCTGAGACTTCAGGGTCTCTTTGTGTTCCCATACCTGGACGACTGGCTCATCAGGGCCCCGTCTGCCCAAGAAGCCACTCAGGCTACTCATCGCACTGTGACTCTGCTCCAGTACTTGGGTTTTGTCATAAACTTCGCAAAGTCCACTTTGCTCCCCTCTCAAAATCTCGAGTTCATAGGCGCCAGATTGGACACGCTTCAGGCGCGGGCCTTCCTCCCTCTGGACAGGGCCAAACGGCTCATGGATCTCGCCAGCCGTTTTCACAGCAATTCCCTGGTCTCCGCCAGGCACTTTCTGAGACTGCTCGGCCATATGGCTTCCACGGTCCATGTAACCCCCAATGCCCGCCTGAACATGCGTCCTGCTCAGTGGTGCCTTCGCACTCAATGGCATCAGGCCACGGGGAGCCTAGCGGACTCCGTACAGATCTCCGACCAGCTGGTCTCATCTCTGCTATGGTGGCTTCATCTGCCAAACCTAGTGCTAGGGGTGACTTTCCAGCCCCCTGCACATTCTCAGGTCCTGACGACCGATGCTTCTCTCCAGGGTTGGGGAGCACATTGCCAAGGGTCTTGTACTCAGGGTCTCTGGACTCCTTGGGAGTCCGCTCAGCAGATCAACTTCCTGGAGCTCAGAGCCATCCGCCTAGCGCTCAAAGCCTTCTCTCACCTGATTTCTCACCAGTCAGTACTTGTCCAGACAGACAATCAGGTTGCCATGTTCTACGTGAACAAACAAGGCGGAACCGGCTCCTTCCTTCTCTGTCAGGAAGCACAGAAGCTCTGCTCTTGGGCCGTCCATCGCAACATCGTCCTCAAAGCTGTCTATCTCCCAGGTCAAGAAAACTACCTGGCAGACAAACTGAGCAGGATCCTCCAACCGCACGAGTGGAGATTGGATCCGCTTGTGCTTCAGCGGATCTTTCTCCGGTGGGGCCTTCCCACCATGGATCTGTTCGCCAGTCCTCTGAACCGGCAGCTTCCCAGATTCTGCTCTTGACAGCCGCATCCTCTCCGGGTAGCGGTGGATGCCTTTCTGATTCCATGGTCCACAGGCCTCTTGTATGCCTTTCCACCCATGCCTCTGGTGTCTCGGACACTCTTCAAGGTTCTCAGAGACAAAGCATCGGTGATCCTAGTGGCTCCCCGGTGGCCGAGACAACCTTGGTTCCTGCTTCTGATGCAGCTGGCGGTGGACACCCCTCTTCCTCTGGGATTTCAGCCCGACCTCCTCTCGCAGGATCAGGGGACGCTCCTGCACCCCAACCTTCGGTCCCTTCATCTGATGGCCTGGCTGCTGAAAGGGTAGTCCTTGCTCTTCTCCAGCTACCTCCAGATGTGGAAGAGGTCGTCTTGGCCTCCAGGAGGCCTTCCACCCGGAAGTCCTACGCTCTTAAGTGGCGTCGGTTCTCCGTCTGGTGTACTCAGCAGTCTCAAGACCCCTTCTCCTGTTCAACATCAGTGGTCTTGCAGTACTTGCTTTCCCTTTCCAATCTTGGACTTAAGTCCAACTCGGTCAAGGTCCACCTCAGTGCTATTTCTGCGCATCACCTGCCGGTGGATGGTAGACTTCTTTCCAGCCACCCTCTGGTGGCTCGTTTTCTCAGAGGCCTCCTTCTCCTTAAACCACCTTTGCGCCCGCCAGCCACGAACTGGGATCTCAATGTGGTTTTACAGCGGCTTACCTGTCCGCCTTTTGAGCCTATGGCTACCTGTCCTCTTCGTTTTCTTTCCTGGAAAACCTTGTTCTTGGTGGCCCTCACTTCTGCTAGACGCGTTAGTGAGCTACAGGCCCTAGTATCTGATCCTCCTTACACTAGGTTCTACAAGAACCGGGTAGTCCTACGGACTCACCCTAAATTTCTTCCCAAAGTGGTTTCCCCTTTTCACATCAACCAGGAGGTGGTACTTCCAACCTACTTTCCCAGGCCACACTCCAGCCGAGCTGAAATGGTCCTGCATACCCTGGACTGTAGGAGGGCGCTGAACTTCTACCTTGACCATACGCGGGAGCACCGAAAGGCTGTTCAGCTCTTCGTGTCTTATGACCCCAACAAGTTGGGACTCCCTGTCTCCAAGCGTACGCTGTCCATCTGGATTGCGGACTGCATCGCTTGGGCTTACGAGGCTGCGGGCCTCGTGCTGGAAGGTAGAGTCACCGCTCATCGTGTTCGGGCGAAGGCTACGTCAGTGGCTTACCTCCGCTCCGTTCCGTTGGCAGACATCTGTCGGGCCGCTACTTGGTCTTCAAGTCAGACTTTTGCAGCCCATTACTGCCTGGAGAGGGAGTCCCGCAGGGACAGTGCTTTCGGACAGGCAGTCCTCCGTAACCTCTTCGAGGTATAGGCAACTCCTACCCTCCGTCCCGGATGTTGGGCTACCGGTTGGAGACATATTCAGAGAAGATTCCTTCCTTCTGTGCTAATGACCTTGAGGGAGCTCATTTTTGTGCTTAGGGTCTCCGGTAGCCTTAAGCTTGGGAGTCCCATATGTGAGGACTGACTTCCTGCTTGGTCCTGGAGAAAGCGTAGTTACTCACCTGTAACAGGTGTTCTCCAGGAGCAGCAGGAATCAGTCCTCACAACCCTCCCTCCTCCCCTTGGAGTTGCAGTTTGTCAGACGGCTGCCTAGGGTGAGAACTTACACAATCTTGACGATGCATATATTCATATGATTCTTGCAAGGTATTGTGGGTATTGTAGTTCATTCACTCCCAAACACAGCTGATGACAATAATTTGAGTTGTGAAACCAAGTGGTAAGATCAATAAAATACTTCTTTTATTGATGGGGTTTAATTCACCCAGCACATGTATGCTTGATAGCACTATAAATGAGGTTACTTGCTTGCAGTGTTTAAAAATGGATAACAAAAAGTCACAAAGTAAACCAGAAAACAACCTTCAGCTTGTCAGGCAATTAGCTAATGTTTTCTTAGCAAATAATTACCAAATACAAAGGTACAAAGAAAAGAATAAACTTTGCTGGTTAGGTTAACTTCTGCTTATTTTCCATGCAGATCTCAGCAGTGATTCTCCCTTGCTCACACACACAATCAGGTGCAGCCCTAATTACTATCAATGGACCAGCTGAAAGCCTTTAGCTGGCTGGCTGCTACTGTGTGAGCCCAAATCCTGCTTTAAGAGCTGTTTGCAGTGGAAATAAAGAACAAGGTTAGGTTTCTTTGTGATGGCTGTGTTTGCTCAGAGAAAACTAGTAATAGCATTTAGATAGAGAACAGTCCATGTAAATAGTTTCATCTGCTGTATTTCCCCCTGCATCAACAATCATAGGGTCAATATCATACATTGGCACAGATGAGTCTTTCATTAAGGCACTATCATGAGAATGCTTATTCCCTTGCTGCCATTCTCTATTATAGATAGGGTCTGGATCAGTGTTCATACCTGAGCCTCTCCTGCTATCATTATTCCTCTCTGTATAGCCTGGCCAATATGTAATCCAATTCTGATGTCCAGCCTTCCAATCTTGATCCCTGGACACTGGATCTTCTCTCACATACCTTCTGGCCTTGGTCTGAAAGTCCCTTCCACATGCAGTCTTCTCTCTTCCAGGTAGCCACTGGTGATTCCTATCTCTGCCACTCCATTCCTCTGGCTGAATCCAGTCCAATGGACTCTGCTGGCTTTTGGAATACCTCCCAGTATGAGTACTGCCTTGGAATCTCCCAGACCTTCCAATGGCCTTTCTTCTCTTCCTTCCAGAGAGTTTCCTTCTCTCTCTATCTGCTTGGCTTGGCTTCTGTTTCTCCAGGTGATACTGGTGCTTGTAGCCGTTGCTGAAGCTCTCCCCTCTGTATCTCTTCCTGAAGCTGTTCTTCCAACTCTCCCTGAAGCTGGGCTGGAGCTTGTAGTAACTGTTATCTGAAGAATAAGCTCTATTCTTATTCTGTCCTAATGTGTGCTGCTCCCTAACACAGCGCAGCTGTCTTGAATCAGGCCCTGCCCTTTGAGATGAGTGCTTAGGGATTACCTCATAGCTCTCTTGATTGCACACACATTTCCTCACTTCAGCTCCTTTCATGGCTGCTGGAAACCTGGTGCATTCTGGGACTGGTAGTCTTTTATGTGAAAACTCTGTTTTCTTGCTTCTACCAGAACTGACAGGTTGCTTGTTCAGAGTCACATCATCTTTTCTATAGCTCCTACCTGAGCTATGATAAGCTTCCTTATCACAAGTTATATGCTTTCGTTTTTGCTAATTTTGCTGTCTTTTAGCTATGTCATCTGACTGAGCAAGATGGCACCCTTGGGCGGGAAGAGGACCGCGCATGCGCGCTGCAATTCCCAAAGGCTTTCTTTGAAAGCTGGAGAAAATTGCTCCGCGAGGGCTCCGTCGGCGCCGATGTCACCCCATATGTGAGGACTGATTCCTGCTGCTCCTGGAGAACACCTGTTACAGGTGAGTAACTACGCTTTAGTCTTAAATAGTTTACCCTGTAGTTTCATTGCATGTCCCCTAGTCTTTCTATATTCTGATAACGTAAACAATCGATCTACGTTTACCCGTTCCACTCCGTTCATTAATTTATAGACTTCTATCATATCTCCCCTCAGCCGTCTCTTTTCCAGGTTAAAGAGCCCTAACCTTTTTAGCCTTTCTTCATAGGAGTATCCTTCCATCCCCTTTACCATTTTGGTGGCTCTTCTCTGAACCTTTTCTAAAATCGCTATATCCTTTTTAAGATACGGCGACCAGAATTGCACACAATATTCAAGGTGCGGTCTCACCATGGAACGATATAGAGACATTATAATATCTTTTGTTTTATTTTCCATTCCTTTCCTTATCATACCTAGCATTCTAGATACATGCCAGCAGCTGATACATGACCACTAGCATGACACAAATCTCTACTCTCAGGCCCTCCAGATGGGTCACCACGAGATCTATGGAATTTGAGACTGAGGCGAAGCCCCGTGTTTCTCCTGTCACAAGGACAACAAGTGCAGCAGGAATTCAGGGTCCTCAAATTCCATGGTCACCTCATGGGGAACCATCTGGTTCCATCAAAGCAGTAGACTGGACAAGCTGGGTGACCAGAACCTCAAGCAGGTCCCCTGCTTGCCCACTTGCCTCCTCTCCTCCCCTTCCACCTCTCCCTCACCTTCGCATTCACCACCCTCCCCTTTTCCATCCTCCTTTGTCCTCCTACTAATCAGCCTTTCTCCTGCCCCCATTCTGGCCCCTCCCCCTCAGTGAGGGGGCCTCCACTGCTGTCTTCTCAGCCCCATCATGGAGTCCATGGACATGAATTGCTGGCTGTGGGGGCTTCTGCCTTCCCCGTGCCCCTCCAGCCTCCTCCCTGGCTGCTGGGAGAGGGAACTTGTGCTCCTTCAACTCCTCATCAGATGTAAGAACATAAGATATGCCATACTGGGTCAGACCAAGGTCCATCAAGCCCAGTATCCTGTTTCCTACAGTGGCCAATCTAGGTCATACATACCTAGCAGTTTCCCCAAAAGACACAGGTTCCACAATGTTTGTATTGGGTCCTACAATCATTCCAGTACCTTGGTCAGACCACTACTTAATTAAGATAAAGCTGCTTCTACAGAAGAATATGTTAAACAAGCAGTCTGTTAACGCTCTCTCGCAAAGACGCTTCAAGAAATTTGACAGAGACGCCTTCTTACTGGATACTATAGAACAGTGATGGCTAACCTTTTTGAGCCCGAGTGCCCAAACTGCCGCACAAAACCAAAGAATTTCCTCAAAGTGCCAGCACGTCAATTTGCATAAATATTTGCATAATGCTAACATACACTAACTTTTAGTAAACATGTCTCTTAATGAGTGTATGGATAAAGACAGACTAAAAGATTTCTACATTACTATAATCCAGTGCCAACCGCCAGGCACATTAGGAACTACTACAAACACTGCCCATTTAGAACCAATAGCAAACCCGCCGTATCCTAACAGCACTACCAGGAGTCACAAAGCACCATACCATACCTATCAAAAGGCAACACTGCAAATATTAAACCAGTACATTTCAGAGAACAACAATACATGACCTACTGGGGAAAGAGAACAAGTGGCAATGTCAAAAAGGAATTACATAAACAGAATACCTCAGCTCAGTTACACAGTTGCAATTGCTCCAGCCACTTTCTTCTGGTTTCTTCATGTTTTCTGCTAACTCTCCATCATCTGCTGTCCATTTGTCCTTTCTTCTCTCTTCTAGTTTTTTTTTCCATTCTCTCTCTCTACATCCGCTTTAACATACTAATCTTTCTCCTTTTGCTCTTTCCTCATTCCTATTTCATCCACTCAAATTTTACCCCTCCATCCTCAATCCCCACTTACTCTCCCAATACCCGGCCAATTGTACATTTTTCTTCTCTCACACACAAAATATTTTTCCCCTCTCCATTTCATTCTCCCAGCCCCATCCCCTTCTAATCTCCCCCAACATCAGCTCCCTTTTAGTTCCAGCCCCACCCAGTATCCGCTCCCTTCTAGTCCCTTCATCAGTCCATTTCCAGTCCTAGCTCCCCCATCCATTTCCAGTCCTATCCGAGTCCCTTCATCAGCTCATTTCCAATACCAGCCTCCCATCAGCCCATTTCTAGTCCTTTCCTAGCCCCACCATCAGCCCATGTTAAATCCTAGCTCCCCTCCACTCAGCCCATTTCTAATCCAAGCCCCCCATGAGCCTACCTCCAGTTCTAGCCCCTCCATGAGTCCATTTCAATCCAAGCCCCCACCACAGCCCATTTCCAATCTTAGCTCCCCCAACACCCAATTCTCAGTTCTATCCTAGCCCATCCATCAGCCCAGTTCCTGTCCTAGCTCCCTCCCCTAAGAGCCCATTCCAAGCCCCCCTTCCCATCAGTTATTTGCAGTTCAAGCCCCCTTCCACTCAGCCCATTTCCATTCCAAGTCCCCCTCCCCATTAGCTATTTGCAGTTCAAGCCCCCCACTTCCCTCAGCCCATTTCCATTCCAAGCCCCGTCCCCATCAGCTATTTGCAGTTCAAGCCCCCCACTTCCCCTCAGCCCATTTCCATTCCAAGCCCCATCCCCAACAGCTATTTGCAGTTCAAGCCCCCTTCCACTCAGCCCATTTCCAGTCCTAGCAACCCCAACCCA
The DNA here is from genome assembly GCA_033557465.1 of Ichthyophis bannanicus. Classification (NCBI taxonomy): domain Eukaryota; kingdom Metazoa; phylum Chordata; class Amphibia; order Gymnophiona; family Ichthyophiidae; genus Ichthyophis; species Ichthyophis bannanicus. The sequence continues at coordinate 345,985,954 of CM066032.1, forward strand.
TTACCAGTCCTAGCCCCCCATAGCCCACTCCCAGTCCTAATCCCACCAGCCCATTTCCAGTCCTAATCCCCCATCACCCAATTTTCAGTTTAAGCCCCCCCATAGCCCATTACCAGTCCTAACCTCCCCATCAGCCCACTCCCAGTCCTAATCCCCCATCACCCAATTTTCAGTTTAAGCCCCCCCATAGCCCATTACCAGTCCTAACCCCCCATCAACCCACTTCCAGTCCTAATCCCACCAGCCCATTTCCAGTCCTAATCCCCCATCACCCAATTTTCAGTTTAAGCCCCCCCATAGCCCATTACCAGTCCTAACCCCCCATCAACCCACTTCCAGTCCTAATCCCACCAGCCCATTTCCAGTCCTAATCCCCCATCACCCAATTTTTAGTTTAAGCCCCCCCAGCACCCATCACCACTCCTAACCCCCCCAGCCCAGCGCCCATCACCACTCCTAACCCCCCCAGCCAGCCCAGTGCCCATCACCACTCCTAACCCCCCCCAGCCAGCCCAGTGTCCATCACCACTCCTACCCCCCCCGCCCAGTGCCCATCACCACTCCTAAATCCCCCCAGCCCAGCACTACTCCTAACACCCCCCCAAGCCCTGCCCATAACTACTCCTTACCCCCCCAGCCCAGCCCATCACCACTCCTAACCACTCCTAACCCCCCAGCCCAGCCCATCACCACTCCTAACCCCCCCCAGCCCAGCCCAGCCCATCACCACTCCTAACCCCCCCAGCCCAGCCCATCAACACTCCTAACCCCCCCCCAGCCCAGCCCATCACATCACCACTCATAACCCCCCCCCAGCCCAGCCCATCACATCACCACTCCTAACCCCCCCCAGCCCAGGGAAAATTAAAAAAAAAGAAAACCTGTCTGTTGCTGCTGTCGGGGCCGCCGCGGCAGAATCGAGCGTGCCGCGGGGCCCCCCTGTATCCGGCAGAGCCTGCCCTCCCCTTAGCAGCTCTCTCTTTGGAGCTGCAGTCAGACGCGCCGGCTTGCAGAGCGCGAGGGAAGAGTTTCTCCCTCGCTGCTCTGTTAAACCCGCGGGGTCTGATGGGAAGTTCCCATCAGCCCCCGCGGGCTTAACAGAGTCGCGAAAGGGAAACTCTTCCCTTCGCGCTCTGCAAGCCGGCGCGTCTGACTGCAGCTCCAAAGAGAGAGCTGCCAAGAGAGAGCTGCTACGGGGAGGGCAGGCTCTGCCGGGTACAGGGTGGCCCCGCGGCACGCTCCTCTTTGCTGCGGCGGCCCCGACAGCGGCAGCAGACAAGTAAAATTGAAAAAAAAACAAAAAACCTAATTGCGGACCTTCCCGCGTGCCAGCTGCAAGGCCTTCGCGTGCCACAGCTGGCACGCGTGCCATAGGTTCGCCATCGCTGCTATAGAACATCTGAATACAGAATCGAACAATCTTCAGGCTCAAATTTTCAACTGGAACAACACATTATCTAATGCTGCCTCTGCACCATCTAGCGGCCCAAAGAATTTCCATTACAACAAGAGACAAAACAAACCTTGGTTCTCTACTTACTTACGGAAGTTAAAAAGAGATCTCAGAAAGGCAGAACGAAGATGGCGGAAATACAAGGCAACATATATCCAGAAGATATACCTAGAAAAGCAAAGACAATACACGGATCTCATCAATCATTCCAAGAAGGAATTCCACACAAATATGATAAACACCTCCTTAAACAAGCCCAGAGAATTATTCGAAATAGTGAAGATCCTCACAAAAGAGCAAAGTACAGATGAGAATGCCCAAATTGATCCACAAAAATTTGCTGATTACATCAAGGAAAAATTTCACTCCACAAAGGCAACTATGCACAGCTTTACAAGTTCGCAAGACTCTCATCCTAAATCATGGGATAATTTCTGCTCTCCCTCAACTGATCAGCTCTCTCATATCATCTCAGCAATTAATACAAGCACCGCTCCTACGGACCCTTGCCCAGTTTCTTGGATCAAAGCTACCAAATCAAGCTTGATCCCCTACATATACAACATTGTGCTTAAATCCATGCTTAAATTCCCCTTTTGTATATTATGTATAAAGTTCACCCGTTATCCATGTTTAAATTCCCTGTTTTATGTAAGTTCAATGTACAGTTACTCCACATTGTACCAACTTGTTACTTGTAAACCGCGCTGATGCCGAATAGTGCGGTATAGAAAAACGTTAAATAAATAAATAAATAAACTCACTCTCCCAAGGTATTATGCCAGTACAACTAAAGCAAGCTACAGTTCGACCAATACCAAAGAAAACAACTCTCGGCAAAAGTAGTCCTGCTGCATACAGACCAATTTCCAGTATACCATTTCTAGCAAAAATCATAGAAAAATCAGTACAGCAGCAATTACAGGATCACATTGACAATCATGCCCCCCTAGATGATAACCAACATGGATTTCGTCCTAATCATGGAGTCAAAACTCTTTTGATCTACCTCTGACAACATCCTCCGAGTAATAGACAACAACAAAAAAGGTATTCTAATGATCTTTGTAGACATTTCCTCAGCATTCGACACAGTTGACCACCTAATTCTCCTGGAAAGACTAAAGAAGATTGGGATTCATGGTACTACTCTAAAATGGTTTCAGTCGTACCTTTCCGACAGGCAGATTCGAGTAAAAGTAGGGTATAATACTTCCCAACCCATAAAGGTACTTCAAAGAGTCCCTCAAGGGTCCGCCCTCTCATCTCTTCTATTTAACATTTACATCCAACCAATTTGTGATATCCTGAAAGCACATAACATCCAATATACTATTTATGCAGACGACATTCTGATATTCACGTCTTTTTCTATTGACAACCCTGTATACTCCAATATTTCACTCTGCTTAACAGAAATGACAAGATGGTGTAAGGAGAATAACTTTTCAATCAACTATAGCAAAACGGAGGCCCTAATAATCACTCGTACCCTGAATTCTTACATCCACAGGACATCAGAGTTGCGGACACAACCATTCCAATGAAAGTAGAAGTTAAATACCTTGGTGTTACTCTTGACAGTGAATTAAATCTTAAAGCACACATTAATAAAACAATCAAGAATGCGTATTACAGGATGAGAATTATAAGAAGACTAAAACCGCTCCTTGCCTCTGATCTTTTTCGTACCGTGTGTCAAGCGCTTATCACTCCTTTACTGGATTTCTGCAATCCCATCTTCCTTGGGTTAGCGATGCAATCTCTCAAACCTCTTCAATTAGCTCAGAACACTGCAGCCCGTATTATATTTGGAACATCTATTCATGACCACATTACTCCAGTTCTAAAGGATCTTCACTGGCTCCCAATCCACTTACGCATTAAATATAAAACAATAATTAATATATTCAAAATTAAACATCATATTTCAGCCAACAGTCTGAACTCCCTCATTTTTTTCTGACCCCAGCACCTGACCAAGAAGAAGGGGAACTTCCCATAGAGTCAACTCTTCAAGTAACTTCAGAACGTCGCGAAAGGATACAACAGAGAGATCACTCTCCCTGGCTGCCCCAATAATTTGGAATTCACTCCCAGATGACTTGAGATCATCAACGGACCTTAAAGACTTCCGTAAGCAGCTGAAAACATTGCTTTTCATCGAATATTATGGTCCTATCACTTAATCGTTTGATCTACGTACTCACCCCTTCAAAACCTATTAAGTACTTTATATTGTCCCATGATATTTTTAATGTATTGTCACTCACCTACTACCCCAGAGGCGGAAGGCCTGGGGCTTCAGTGAGGAATCCTCTTATGTAGCAAGGACGGAGTAGTGCCCCCTGGGATTTTGAGTCCCAATAGCTATTCTAATAAGAAGGTAGCTGTGGTCGAGTAGCTATGCTTAAAGAGGTATTTATTTCCCTTCCCGGGAGAATTCTTGCAACAAGGGTCAAAAGAAATTAAACCATAAAACTGGTACAACACAAGTGGGAACTACAAATTAAAACAAAAATGCTTCTTGTCAGCTTTAAACAAACAAAAAGGGAAAACAGGCTTTTTCTCTTACAAAAGCTTTCCAGTGAAATCTGTGTTCTTCCACAGATTTCTCTTAGGCAGGGTTTTACTCAGGCTTCAACAAAAAGAGGTCACGCTGTCTGAAAACACCATTGTACAGTCCATTTTACAAATATCTGAGCTCTCTTCACAGAAGTCACATTCCATGTCCTCGTGTGCTTCTTGGGGATTATATTTGTCAGGGCTGTAATGTGTATCAGTGTTTAAAAGTTCCCTCTCTTCTTGGCTAGAGCTTCTCTCCCCTCTCCCCCTGCAGAAAGGCTGGTTACCGTGCACTATGGATTCTCTCCTTACAGGGCCATATCCTTCAGAACCATAATAGTTAAAATCCAGTGCCCCTTTATTCAAGGTACTATGCCTTTCTTCAGGCTGAGCTCTGACTCTCCGTTTTGCAACCGGGAAGTTGAAAGTTTTCTCCCTTTCACTTCCCCTCAAGGAACGTCTTTCTCTCGGGTAAGAAATCACTTCTGGATAATAGCTTTTGCTCCCCAGGTACCTGCTTTCGTGTGTATGCCCTCTCCCAGCTCCTCGTGGTCTGCAGTTTGGAATCTCTCTCTGTCCCCAACCGGACTTTGGCTTAGTGCAGCCCAACTTTCCAGCACTAACCTCTGAGAGTTCCTCCTGAGCCAAACCCCTCTGAGGTACAGATGGAATCCACGTCAGAAGCTTTCAGGTATGACTCCTGGCTCTCCTGAGCTCTGCTCTTTCCTCTCTTGTGAATCCTCTCAGGGTCTCTTTCTCCCTCAGCATCAGAGAATGAGTCTGACTCCCTGCTCCTGTCTCTGTTCCTTTCTCGGTTCCTTTCTGCTTTGCTCAAGACTTGACTTTTTAAGTGCGTCATTCTTTGAGACTCTTGTTAGCTCAAACTGCTGCAGCTGTTTCTGCTTCTCTGATGAGCTATGACGTAACGCTCTATCTGGGCGTTTACCTACAGCCTGTGCTCTTGTTTTGCTTGGTTGCTCATAGCAACCCCTAGCCATGTGCTTTGCACTGCCGGTTTTAAAACTGCCCTGTGTGTTTTCATCTACTTCCATAGGCACTATCTGCCTTGCACCATGACAGTATATAACTTTGTAGTTTAGCTCACGCTGTGCTGTAATGATTAATGTGCTGTGTTTTAATGATTAATGTTTATACTTCATTACATTTTAATAATTTATACTTTTACTTACAAATCTATTAACGTCTTTCACTGTATATCTATCACTCTCACTAATTTTGTCTGTTTTGTTGTTTACACCGCCTTGATTGTATGATAAGGCGGTATAGAAATACAGTTAAATAAATAAATAAATCATGGGTCCCTTCTTACTAATGGTTTATGGACCTTTCCTCCAGGAACTTGTCCAAACCTTTTTTTAAACCCAGCTACACTAACAGCCTTTACTACATCCTCCGGTAACAAATTCCAGAGTTTGATTACACATTGAGTGAAAAAATATTTTCTTTTATTAGTCTTAAATAGTTTACCCTGTAGCTTCATTACATGTCCCCTAGTCTTTCTATATTCTGATAATGTAAACAGTTGATCTACATTTACCCGTTTAATATTTTCCTACACCCCTTGCCCTTCTCATTCAGCAATCTGGAATAACGGCTTTCTATTATGCAGATGATCTTGTTCTCCATCACACTTCTCCTCTTCAGTCAGATCTCTCCTCGCTCAACTCCTGTCTTCTTTTTGTCGCCAACTGGCTTTCTACAAACTGCCTACACTTAAATCTCTCTAAAACTGTTGCTATCTGGTTCCCCCACAGTAGTCCCTGTCCACAACTAGCCCCATCCTTTGCTGGATCCTCTATCCCACTAGTAGCCTGTCTTTGGTAACTTGGTGTTCTTTTTGACTCTAATCTTTCCTTCCATGATCACATTTCTCACGTCACTAAAACTTCCTTTTTCTACCTTCGTCAGATCCGTGCTGTTTGCCCCTTTCTTACTGCCCAAGCCCTCACTGGTAATTTCCCTTGTTGTTTCTCGCCTCGATTTCTGTAACTCTATCCTTTCCAGTATTCCTCAATCTCGGCTTTATAAGCTCCAACGCATTCAGAACACGGCTGCCTGTTTGCTCACCCACTCTACCCATTTTGACCACGTCACTCTTCTCCTTCTGCACCTTGTGATAAGGAAGCTTATCATAGCTCAGGTAGGAGCTATAGAAAAGATGATGTGACTCTGAACAAGCAACCTGTCAGTTCTGGTAGAAGTGAGAAAACAGAGTTTTCACATAAAAGACTACCAGTCCCAGAATGCACCAGGTTTCCAGCAGCCATGAGAGGGGCTGAAGTGAGAGAATGTGTGTGCAATCAAGAGAGCTATGAGGTAATCCCTAAGCACTCATCTCAAAGGGCAGGGCCTGATTCAACACAGCTGCGCTGTGTTAGGGAGCAGCACACATTAGAACAGGATAAGAGTAGAGCTTAAAGCTTCAGGGAGAGCGTCAGCAAAAGCTACAGAGGGAGGAAGAGATACAGAGACAGCAACGGCTACAAGCTCAAGCACCAGTATCACCTGGAGAAACAGAAGCCAAGCCAAGCGGATAGAGAGAGAAGGAAACTCTCTGGAAGGAAGAGAAGAAAGGCCATTGGAAGGTCTGGGAGATTCCAAGGCAGTACTCATACTGGGAGGTATTCCAAAAGCCAGCAGAGTCCATTGGACTGGATTCAGCCAGAGGAATGGAGTGGCAGAGATAGGAATCACCAGTGGCTACCTGGAAGAGAGAAGACTGCATGTGGAAGGGACTTTCAGACCAAGGCCAGAAGGTATGTGAGAGAAGATCCAGTGTCCAGGGATCAAGATTGGAAGGCTGGACATCAGAATTGGATTACATATTGGCCAGGCTATACAGAGAGGAATAATGATAGCAGGAGAGGCTCAGGTATGAACACTGATCCAGACCCTATCTATAATAGAGAGTGGCAGCAAGGGAATGAGCATTCTCATGATAGTGCCTTAATGAAAGACTCGTCTGTGCCAATGTATGATAGTGACCATATGCTGATTGATACAGCAGATGAAAATACAGTTTATATGGACTGTTCTCTATCTAAATGCTATTACTAGTTTTCTCTGAGCAAACACATCAGCCATCACAAAGAAACCTAACTTTGTTCTTTATTTCCACTGCAAACAGCTCTTAAAGCAGGATTTGGGCTCACATAGTAGCAGCCAGCCAGCTAAAGGCTTTCAGCTGGTCCATTGATAGTAATTAGGGCTGCACCTGATTGTGTGTGTGAGCAAGGGAGAATCACTGCTGAGATCGGCGTGGAAAATAAGCAGAAGTTAACCTAACCAACAAAGTTTATTCTTTACTTTGTGCCTTTGTATTTGGTAATTACTTGCTAAGAAAACATTAGCTAATTGCCTGACAAGCTGAAGGTTGTTTTCTGGTTTATTTTGTGACTTTTTGTTATCCATTTTAAACACTGCAAGCAAGTAACCTCATTTATAGTGCTATCAAGCATACATGTGCTGGGTAAATTAAACCCCATCAATAAAAGAAGTATTTTATTGATCTTACCACTTGGTTTCACAACTCAAATTATTGTCATCAGCTGTGTTTGGGAGTGAATGAACTACAATACCCACAATACCTTGCAAGAATCATATGAATATATGCATCGTCAAGATTGTGTAAGTTCTCACCCTAGGCAGCCGTCTGACAAATGGCGTAGTTTTTCGGATTGCTCTTGCACCAAGAGGATTTACTTGTTGTGGATTACAAATAAAAGTCAAGTTTAAAGCTGTAAGAAGATTTTTTCCCTCGTCTGCACTTTGGAAGAAAAGTGGTTGTTCCAGGAAGCTGTCCCAGAGGAAAAGACCCTGTGCAAAGCTGGATTCATCACTGAGACAAGGTAATATGTACCTGGGCATGTCTAGTGGTGGATGTGTGTAAGCACAGGGGGTAATTGAAAAAAAAAAAGTTGGGAAAAAAAAAAAACACACCTGGTTGGAAGGTGCTGCTCTTTGGTTTTTTTTTTTTCTCTCTTTTCTTGCAGGGGTCAAGATGGATCCGACGGAGATGGCTCAGTGGATGGCAGCCCAATTCAGCAAGCAGCAGGAGCTATCACAGCAGGCCCAGGACACTGCTATGAAGGCCTTAATGGAACAGCAGAAACCAGTGCTTGATCTGGTGCAAGCTCTAGTTCAGCTGCAGAGCCAAAGTGGAACAGATGCAAGACCAGCAGTTAGTACTGGTGCACCACATGTGGACACTGTGGGACTCAATCAAGGGATTGGGGCATTTAATTTTGGGAAATTAACTCCAGAAGATAATGTTGATGATTTTCTAGAGTCTTTTGAAAGAGTGGCACAGGCTTTAGCATGGCCAGAGACCCAGTGGGCAGTAAGGCTGGCAGCCTCATTAACTGGTGAGGCACTAGCAGCTTACAGAGCAATGCCAGCAGCCCAGGCTTTGATTTATAAGGATGTAAAGGCAGCTATTAGAGATCGCCTAGGGTTGTCTATTACAGAGTATAGGCGAATGTTTAGAGCTGTTACATTGAAAGTGGGTGAGACACCCACGGCTCTGAGTCAGAGAATCAGAAGTCTAGCTGTAAAATGGTTGGAGCCTGAGCAAAAGACAGTAGAAATGTTATTAGATAGTATAATGCTGGAACAATTTATGCTTGGGGTACCTAAAGATTTGAATGTTTTTCTTATACAGCAAAATTGCCAAAATCTTGGAGAGGCAACCATGCTAGCAGAGAGATTCTTGGAAGCCACGTGGGCTTGCCATAGAATGGGTGGCCCTCTAAAGATGGATGCTGAGGCTAGATGTGCTGTATCAGAAAAAGGAATAATTAAGAATGTTTCTAAAAATGAATGTACTGTATCAAACCAGATGACACAGTGGAATAGAAAGAAATGTTTCAAGTGTGGAAAAGTAGGACACTTAGAGAAGAGATGCCAGACACACACTAGTTTAATGGGTCTGGATTTAAAACAGCCCAAGGAAGGATTTCTTTTGATGGTTGATGTGCAAGGAATTACCACAAATGCATTATTAGACTCTGGGGCAGACCAGAGTATGATGTCAAAAAGGCTTTGGAAGAGGATAGAGGCCCAAGAAAGATTTGTGCCTAGAACCCCTGAAAGCCAAGTTCACATCAGATGCATTCATGGTGCTGCAACATCATATCCCACCTATAGGTTTAAGGTTAAGTGCCTGGGGGAACAAGAGGAAGTCCTATTAGCAGTGGTGCCTAGGCTACCCTTTGATTTGGTCCTAGGAAAGGACTGGCCAAGATTTAAGCAGGAACTAGTGAAAGGGCTAGGAAAGAAGGAGGGAGAAGGTTTAATAATGGAAATAGCTCCTGGGCCTTTCTTTGGAAGTCCTCAGTCCCTAGCTAAAAAGATGGTTAAGCTTCCAGAAGGCCAAACTATGGGTAATAAGAGGGGCCTTGTATCCACCCGCTCGCAGGCTAAGTTAGAGAGCCAGCAGAAGGAGGAGGGGGAGCAGGCAGAGTTATTAGGAGATTTACCCTCTCATGATGATTTAATAACCCCATCATCTGGTAAAGTAAGAAAGTTGAAAGCACAAAAGAGGCGTGAGAGACTTTGCAGAGCACAGGGTAGGGCTGAGATGTTAGCTGGTCAAAGTTTACCCTGGGTGCCAGCTGAGTTGGTGGCAAAGTTTCCTAACTTTCCACAAGAGCAGCGAGCTGATCAAGCTCTCACCCGAGCTTTTAAGTATGCTCAGGAGGTCAGGGAGGAATTGCCCAGATTCAGACTAGATAATGACATATTATATAGAGAGAGTCAGGACCCCAGAAATGGTGCCATTCGTAAACAATTGGTGGTACCCACAACTTTCAAAGGGCTAGTACTTAGACTAGCACATGATCATCCAGTGGGAGGTCATAAAGGTATGCAAGGAACGCTGGATCAAATTTTTGTGCGTTTTTACTGGCCAGGTATATTCAAAGAAACTGCCCAGTTTTGTGCTGCATGTCCAGCATGTCAGCGAGTTATAGCGGCTCACCCACCGGTGGTGCCATTGATTCCCATGTCAATCATCACAGACCCAATTGGTCGCATTGACATGGATATTGTAGGCCCATTAGTTAAAACGCCCCGAGGTTTCCAATACATCCTAGTTATGGTAGATCAGGCAACAAGGTTTCCCTGGGCCATACCATTGAGGAATGTTTCTGCTAAAACAATAGCTTTAGAGCTAGTAAAATTGTTTTGTGAAGTGGGATTCCCAAGAGAGGTGTTGACTGACCGAGGGTCCAATTTTGTATCCAAATATTTGGCCCAGGTCTGGGATGCCTTTGGCATTCATCACGTGAAAACCTCAGCCTACCATCCACAATCAAATGGTTTGGTGGAGAGATTCAACCAAACTCTCAAACAAATGTTGAGAAGGGGGTTAGCAGGAGAGGTAAAAGAATGGGATATGTTATTACCCTTTGCCTTATATGCCTGCAGGGAAAGAATTCAAGTGTCCCTAGGTGTAACTCCGTATGAGTTGATGTATGGTAGGGCTCCCCGGGGTTTGTTGGATATTTTGAGGGAACAATGGATTGATCCTGAACCAGGAAGTCAGGAGGTGCCACTGTTTCTACGTGACTTGAGAGCACGTTTGAAAAGGACGTCGCAGGTTGCTGAGAGGAACCTGCAGGACAGTCAAGTTCGCCAAAAAGGGTGGTATGATAGAAAGGCCAAAAGCCGCCAATTAACCATTGGTGAAAAGGTTTTGGTTCAAGTAGCAGGAACTGCTCCAAAATTTGAGGTACAGTGGAAAGGGCCATGGGAGGTTGTTAAACAAGTAAGCCCAGTGTCTTATATGGTAGAAAATGCCAGAGGGCGTAGGCAGACCTACCATATTAATGTACTTAAGTCTTGGAGGGAGAGGCCTGTAGATAATGACCTTGAACCCAGTCAGGAAGTAAGTGAGCTTCAAGAAGATAACACTCTCGTAGGTATTACGGACTGTAGAGAAGAAGTTTCACCAGTAAAACCAGTCCGTAATAACTTAAGCAGGGGGGTATGTGATAAGGAAGCTTATCATAGCTCAGGTAGGAGCTATAGAAAAGATGATGTGACTCTGAACAAGCAACCTGTCAGTTCTGGTAGAAGTGAGAAAACAGAGTTTTCACATAAAAGACTACCAGTCCCAGAATGCACCAGGTTTCCAGCAGCCATGAGAGGGGCTGAAGTGAGAGAATGTGTGTGCAATCAAGAGAGCTATGAGGTAATCCCTAAGCACTCATCTCAAAGGGCAGGGCCTGATTCAACACAGCTGCGCTGTGTTAGGGAGCAGCACACATTAGAACAGGATAAGAGTAGAGCTTAAAGCTTCAGGGAGAGCTTCAGCAAAAGCTACAGAGGGAGGAAGAGATACAGAGACAGCAACGGCTACAAGCTCAAGCACCAGTATCACCTGGAGAAACAGAAGCCAAGCCAAGCGGATAGAGAGAGAAGGAAACTCTCTGGAAGGAAGAGAAGAAAGGCCATTGGAAGGTCTGGGAGATTCCAAGGCAGTACTCATACTGGGAGGTATTCCAAAAGCCAGCAGAGTCCATTGGACTGGATTCAGCCAGAGGAATGGAGTGGCAGAGATAGGAATCACCAGTGGCTACCTGGAAGAGAGAAGACTGCATGTGGAAGGGACTTTCAGACCAAGGCCAGAAGGTATGTGAGAGAAGATCCAGTGTCCAGGGATCAAGATTGGAAGGCTGGACATCAGAATTGGATTACATATTGGCCAGGCTATACAGAGAGGAATAATGATAGCAGGAGAGGCTCAGGTATGAACACTGATCCAGACCCTATCTATAATAGAGAGTGGCAGCAAGGGAATGAGCATTCTCATGATAGTGCCTTAATGAAAGACTCGTTTGTGCCAATGTATGATAGTGACCATATGTTGATTGATACAGCAGATGAAAATACAGTTTATATGGACTGTTCTCTATCTAAATGCTATTACTAGTTTTCTCTGAGCAAACACATCAGCCATCACAAAGAAACCTAACTTTGTTCTTTATTTCCACTGCAAACAGCTCTTAAAGCAGGATTTGGGCTCACATAGTAGCAGCCAGCCAGCTAAAGGCTTTCAGCTGGTCCATTGATAGTAATTAGGGCTGCACCTGATTGTGTGTGTGAGCAAGGGAGAATCACTGCTGAGATCGGCGTGGAAAATAAGCAGAAGTTAACCTAACCAACAAAGTTTATTCTTTACTTTGTGCCTTTGTATTTGGTAATTACTTGCTAAGAAAACATTAGCTAATTGCCTGACAAGCTGAAGGTTGTTTTCTGGTTTATTTTGTGACTTTTTGTTATCCATTTTAAACACTGCAAGCAAGTAACCTCATTTATAGTGCTATCAAGCATACATGTGCTGGGTAAATTAAACCCCATCAATAAAAGAAGTATTTTATTGATCTTACCACTTGGTTTCACAACTCAAATTATTGTCATCAGCTGTGTTTGGGAGTGAATGAACTACAATACCCACAATACCTTGCAAGAATCATATGAATATATGCATCGTCAAGATTGTGTAAGTTCTCACCCTAGGCAGCCGTCTGACAACCTTCACTGGTTACCTGTTGACCACCGTATTCGCTACAAGCTCCTTACTCTTGTGCACCAGGTCCTCTACACACACACCCCACCAAGTCCTCTACACACACACCCCTCAGTATCTGTTGGACCTCATCCAATCTCACACTCCCAGTCGTGCCCTCCGGTCAATTCACAAAAACCGTCTTCATCTCCCTTCTCCCTCTTGAGCCCATCTGCACTCTACTCGCACCTCAGCTTTTTTCTTCATTGGTCCCGTACTCTGGAACTTACTCCCTTCATCTCTCTGCCTTGAACAGAACCACCGCACCTTTAAAGCACACCTGAAGACTCACCTGTTCTCCTCAGTCTTTGACCTCCCTACCCCCCCTGTGTGTGTGATTTTTTTCCCATGCCCTCAGTGTCTCTGTTCCTTCTGTCTGGTATGTATGTTCTGCTACTCGCTGTCCTATTTATATTGTAATTTCCTTTCCTTTTCCCTGGCCATTGGCCATGCTTTGGCTTTTTGTAATTGTACACCGCTCTGTTATTATATGAAGGGCGGTATATCAAGTCTAATACACATAAACATGTTATAACCCACCATACAGGTCCCTTTATCCCCTCTGAGGTTTATGATGGTGCCAAGGCTATACTGTAGCTCTAGCTTCAGGAAAGGCATGTTTAGTGCTCTGACCATCTCACATGTATCTGTTCCCTGCACAGGATATTCCACACCACTCTTTGTCTCATTTCTTTTAGCTCATCACAGGAAAATCACTTATTTGTCTCCAGACCACACCTGCTGAAGGTACCTCATTACAGAGCAACTTAGTATAGTTTGCAGCACCCCTGGGGCTCTAATACACCTTGACCTATAGCTGCTCATGGCACTCTGCTGGAAACAGCCTATCAAGACAACCTCCTTGTCTAAAGTTCTAGTGATACTTCTTTAAAAATTATGTCCAATTGCAACTCAAAAGTAAATTAGGATAATTCATATACTGCTTTCACATCACTGTTAACAGGTCTCAGACTCACTTGGCACACCTCTCAGGACATAAGTCCAACAGTTTGGTGCAGTGATTAACATCAACGACCCCAGTGCATTTTCTACTTTTGTGATTTAGATTTATATGGTATAATAACTTAACTTAAAAAGCTTCACCCTACGTGTTGCTCCTGGCGAAACGGATCCCGACGCTCTAAACAGGCGCCATTACGGCGTTTCAAAAACTGACTTTCTTCAGGAGATCCTTCCCCATACTACAAAAAACAAAACACAAATAACGAACCTTAAAACCAAATTTTAAAACCACCATAATCTATTCACTCCCAAAGTACCGATTAACTCTAACTCACTTTTAGTGATGCTGCCCACGTCCTCAAATCTAGAGCTCTCTCTCACGATAGTAACTGCAAGCTCCAAAAGACGCCGCGCATGCGGGCTGGAATACCCTACCTGAATTTAAACCCCTCTACATACCATCCCAGTAGGCTACAGCTGTTCGAATCATCACTAGGGGCCCTCACATTGTCTCCTATCTCCGAGGGCTCTTATTCCCAGGCTTCATACTACCTCGCCTACTATCCCCAACAGAAACACTCCTAATCTCCTAAAACCACATCTTACAGTGTCAGAAACCACCCTCTAAAACTCGTGGCTCTCTCTGTAGACTCTTATCGCGCATCGCCTATCCTAACTAAAAAGACTTAAGTGCACACTTGCCAATCTATAACCACATTCAGCCCTCCCGGACTAACTGTGTTCAATCGATAAATCCACCTTTGTTCCTTTTTAAGAAGGGTCTCATCTAGTGTTCTACCTCCTTCAGGCTTGGTTATCTGCTCTATGGCAAAACACCGCAATTGCTCAAAGCCGTGTCCCTGTGCCAAACAGTGTGCCACTATCGGGGCTTCCAATCTACGGCACTTCAAACGGCTTCTGTGTTCCCTCAGTCTAATTCGTAAGGGGCGTAAAGTCTTGCCGATGTACATCAAGCCGCAGGGGCATATAATACTGTATACAACTATCTCTGAAGCACACGTTGTGCTACTTCGAAGGATAAAACTAGTGCCATGATATTGAAACTGTGTTAATTCTAACATAACCAAACAGATGTCACAATCCCCACATTTCTTATGGCCTCCTTTTTCCAAAATGGAATTTACCCGAGGGAGCACTGTGGGGCTGAGATATTCCTTTAAATTTCTCCCTCTCTTCCAGACGCACCTAATGCGTTTGTCTCGCAAACCCGGAACTGCCGTTAACACATTCCTATGTTTATAAAATAATTTTTGTATGTGATAACTCATAGGAGAATAAGTTGTTATTAAATTAACTGTATCCCCTTCCTCCTTTGTTCTAACTGACTTGCCCATACTCAGTAACCCCGGTCTATGGTTATATAACGCTCTTTGATATGCTTGCTGAACTATTGACCTGGGATATCCCCTTTCCACAAAATCATCCTTAAGGACACGAGCTTGCTGTTTAAAATACTGAACTTCCGAGCAGTTTCGCCTAAAACGCAGAAACTGTGAAAAGGGGAGAGAATTTTTTAACTGTCGAGGATGCCTGCTTTGATAATGGAGAAATGTGTTCCTGTCAGTGGTTTTTCGAAACACTGACGTGTGCCAATAATCACTTCCTCTACTGACTAACACATCCAGATACGTGATCTCATTCTGATGGTAATTATATGTGAACTTAATATTTATGTCACACTGATTAAGCCAATCAAAAAAATTCCAATAGTGTTTCCTGTGTCCCTCTCCACAAAACAAACACATCATCTATATTCCTTCGCCATTCCAGCATATGTTTCAAAAAAGGAGACTGGGACAACCAACGTGTTTCGAAAGTGCTCATATAAAAATTCGCTATCGAAGGAGCACACGTGGCTCCCATCGCCACCCCACTTATTTGCTGGTACAACACCCCCTCAAACAGAAAGTAATTCCGATAGATAGCCAGTCTTGCTAACTCAACTAGAAAATCCATATGCTTAGCTGACACATCCCCTCGTTGGGACAATATGTGCTGTACTACTTCCAGCGTTGCTTCCTGCGGTATACTGGTATAGAGAGATGTTACGTCCAGTGTAACTAACCATGTGTCAGATATCCTAGACCATTTCCCCTTCCCCTCTATTATGTTCAAAAAATGTGTTGTATCCTTTAAATATGAGGGAATCGTGGACAATAATGGACGCAAAAAGGAATCTAAGTATGTGGAGAGAGGTTCTAATATACTGCCTCTAGTGGACACTATAGGTCTGCCTGGGGGATTGTGTAGACGCTTATGGATTTTGGGAACTGTATAAAATTTCGCTACACTCGGAGAGGTGACATTCAAATAATTAAATTCCTTTTTCGAAATTATCTTGTCATGTAATGCTTGCATTGTAAGCTGTTTAATCTCTTGCTGCAGTTCCCGTTGAGGATCCTCCATCAATCTTCTATAAGTCGTAACATCACCTAACTGTGAGGAAGCCTCTGCAATATATTCCTCACGGTCCTGAACCACCACTGCTCCCCCTTTATCAGCTCGCTTTATGACCACATCTGTTCTATTCTGCAGTTCCCGTAAAGCTTGATCTTCTGAAGTGGTCAAAGCGTTTCCTCTTGGTCTGACTTCTGTTTCTAACTGCGCTAAATCTCGCAATATCAGTTCCTTAAAAGTAACTAATGCTGGATGAATCGGTATTGATGGTACCCAGTTTGAACGTAAAGGGAGTGGAATACGGTTTAATATTGAAGGAGAATCCTCCGGGATTTGATCTAACTGTTGTGGTACCTCTTCTAAGACCTCCTGCCCTTCTTCAGCTTGTGACTGAACAGCAAAATAATATTTCAAATGTAGTTTTCTCATCAGTCTTTCGAAGTCTATTCGGAATTGAAATGAATCAAAGTTAATACAGGGTACAAATGATAAGCCTTTATTAAGTATCTGCATGACCATTGGTGATAAGGGCCTCCCAGAAATATTTTCTACTAGCGAAGCTGTGGGAAAATTTAAAACATTCATTTCCTCTGCTGTGCTCGTCTGTCCCTGGATGTTGTTCCTTCGTTTTTCTTTTTCTTTGCGGTATCCTTGCCTTTGTCGAAAAAATCTTCTCTGGAAGTTCTAGTGAGGCTACAACTGCAGTTTAGCACTACATACTGTAGATGAATTCTAGTGAGCTTGCATCTTATGGACTGGCCAAGAACAGCTGCTTAGCTATAGCTACACTAACCTTTGTGAGACCCTCGCCATGTTATGGATGCCTCAACAGATGTGACATACTTTCTCCTGCAGCTCCTACCTGATGTGCTGTAGCACTTCAGGACAGGACCTCTGCATGGCCCTGAACCTGGTCTTGAGTGCCTTGATGTCTGGCGGGATGCACCATTTTGAGGGGCGGGGATACATCAATTTTACATTGGCCTCAGATATGCATATCCTCTTTTTTGAAATTAACATGGATTACTAGAGAATTTAACTTCAAAAATTTTCTCCACATAAACGACCTTGTAAAATGTGCCTTTATATGAAAGGCAGCCCATTGGGCTAGCCCAAACCTAACAGAAAGTTATGGGCTAGCCTAGTGGCAGCACTATTTGATACCATGTAGGAAATCATGATTTCATTTCCAAGCTTTCTCTCTGCTCCATAAGCTGACTAGATCTAGGATGCTGCTGAGGCTATGTTCATAGACACAGTAGAGAGAGAGAGAGAGAGAGAGTTTCAGTCATTGCACAATAGAACAATGGTTGGACTTTTAGTGTACATGTACCGGAAGAAGATACACTCTATGGTTGTTGTCTCACAAACATTCCCTGAAATCTCCCCATATGTAGTTGGTGATTGGTGTAACTAAGTACTTGCCCTTGCTCTCTGTAAAACAAATCTCTTGAGATTGTATATTCTTGTTGAATGTAAACAACCTTGGATCAAATTAATAAAATAAATAAGCAGTTGCATCTGATGAACAAAATGAGTGAATGCCTTTGTAAATATTTTAATAGTGCAATGTTTGCAGGGTTGGTGCAAGAGAACATTAGACACCCTATGGTAACCTTCAGCCTTGCACCCCCACCCTTCCTCTAACCCTCCTCATACTTTTGAATATTAATATTGTGCTTTAGTGTAATGCATAATTCTTATTCATATCAACAGATTTATTTTACTTGAAAATTTTAAATATAACTGAATATTTAAAAATATCACATAATTACAAAGACCTACAATATATAATCTTCTGAGGGAAAATACCACTTTTGTGCCATGTATATTTACATGCATTGCTGTGGTGCTTACCAAAACAATAGGGATGTGCATGGCAAAAACATTTGGTTCAGGTCAATCAGCCATTCAGTTCGTTTTTGGATTCTGAATTATTTGCATCCATTTAAGTCAAAGAGGAAAGCAATTTTAAGAACATAAGATATGCCATATTGGGTCAGACCAATGCCTAACAACAGGGCCGGCCTGTCCATTGTGCGAGAATGTTGTTTGCACAGGGCCCCGTGTGAACTTTATACTCACACAGTGGACGGCTTCAAAGGGAGCCGGGGAAGCCCGCGCGAGGCCCATTCTGCACAGCTGCCAGGGTGAAGAGTGTTTTCCCTCACGCTGGCGATTGTTTCAGGGAAGCGCACTGAATGCCGGAAAAGGTTGAAGGTCATTTTCTGGCACTCGCACGCTTCACTGAAACAGCCGCCAGCATGAGGGAAAACGCTCTTCACCCTGGCAGCTGTGCAGAGGGAGACTGGCAGGGGCGGCTCTATAATGAGGCCTAGTGAGGCGGTAGCCTCAGGCGGCAACTTTTTGGGGGTGGCAAAATTGCCCCCAAAAAGACCGCCTCACTCGACCTTCAAAATAAAAATAATAAAAAAAAACGCTGGCTTAAGAAGCAGCTGCTGCTGCTGCTCCAGCGGCGGCAGCGGCAGAATGAAGAGCCCCGCGGTCGCCTCCCAAAGAGCTGTGCCGTTTCCCCTCCGTGCCGGCTCAGCTTTTCAGAGCTGCGTGAAGGGAGAGTGTTTCCTTTTCGTGTGGCTCTTTTGGGAAACAGGAGCCGCACGAAAGGAAAACACAGTCCCTTCACTGCGGCTCTGCAAAAGCTGAGCCGGCACGGAGGAGAAACGCTGCCTGGCACGGCTCTCCGGGGAGGTGGGTGCCACGGGGCTCTTCTTTCTGCCGCTACTGCCGCTGGAGCAACAGCAGCAGCTGCTGCTTAAGCCAGAGGATTTTTTTTAAATTATTTTTTCAATTTCCCTGGGTTGGGGGAGGAGCTAGGACTGGAACTGGGCTGATGGGAGGGGGTTAGAACTGGAAATGGACTGATGGGGGTTTAGAATGGAAATGGGCAGATCAGGAGGGGGGCTAGGACTGGTAATGGGCTATTGGGGGGTTATAACTAGACATGGGCTGAGGGGGGGGTTAGGACTGGAAATGGGCTGATCGGGAGGGGGTTAGGAGTGGTAATGGGCTATTGGGGGAGGGCTAGGACTGGAAATGGGCTGATGGGTGGGTAGAACTGGAAATGGGCTGATGGGGGGGTTAGGACTGGTAATGGGCTATGGGGGGGCTAGGACCGAAAATGGACATATTGGAGGGTTACAATTGGTAATGGGCAGATGGGGGGGCTAGCAGTGGAAATAGGACTGGTAATGGACTGATTGGGGGGCTAGGACTGGAGTAGGCTGATAAAGAGGATAGGACTGGAAATGTGCTTGGGCAGGAAATGGGCTAATGGGGGAGGGGAGGGGAGGAGCATGCTGCTGGCCCTGGAGGAAAACTAGGGACTAGGGCTACAAATGGGCTGATGCGGGGGGATGGTAGAATAGGACTGGAACGGAGCGGATACTGAGAGGGTCTCTCAGGGGAAGGAGGGGGCAGGTAGGGAGCTGACATGGGGGAAGGAGGGGGCTGGAAAGGAGCTGACACCTGGGATATCTCCAGGAACAAGCAGGAATGAGTCTTCACATATGGGTACGTCGGTACCGACGGAGCCTGCGCGGGAACACTCCCCAGCTTCCCAAAAAGGAAAGCTTTTGGGAGCATCCCACAACGCCTGCGCGCTGCCTTCCCGCCTTTCCTAACCAGCTCTCCTCAGTTCTTCTTTGCCGCGGAGCCAGCAGGTCGAGCCCTGTCACCGCTGAAGAAGTTCTTTATTTTATTTTATTTCTTTGGTCGCGTGTCTGCCTTCCCCGACTCATGACCGGTACCGCCGGTCTTTTTCTCTTCTTTCTTCAAAAAAAAAAAAAAAAAAAATCTATTTTTCTTCACTTAGTGTATTTTTCCTCTTGGGCCTCAGGGCCTACAAGAAAATTTCCCTCAGTCATACACTAAGGACCTGAGATTAATTAAGCTTCAGGTGAACAAGGTATATTAAACTTCTTAGGTACAGTTTTAGTGGTATAAATATCCGTAGCACCCTTTAGTACATAAAGAACTTAAAGATCTAAACACAAACTTAAAACTAAGATGCAGACAGCAGTCCAGTAGCGGGATGTGGGCTTTCCAGTCTTTTGCATTGAGTGTCACATGTATGATTTTCTCCCAGCTGGTGAGAGGTCTTACGTGTGCACTAGGTGCAAGGAGCTCTCTGCTCTCAGGGAACGAGTCCGTTCTCTAGAGGCTAGAGTAGCAGACTTGGAAAACATAAGACAGACAGAGAGGTACATAGACGAGACCTACAGGGATATAGTCCTGAAGTCCCACCTCCAGTCTGGCAGCATCCCTGTTGCCATGGAGGAGAGAGGTCACGTGACAGGAGAGCATCACCCTGGTGTGGCAGGAAGTGATCCTGTAACTAGGACCTGTCCTCCAGGCGATATAAACCCCTCTCGCACCGAGGAGGTTTCTCCAGGGCCAAGTGCCCATGAGGGAAGGGTTAGGACAGCAGTTATAGTTGGTGATTCGATCATTAGGCATGTAGATAGCTGGGTGGCTGGTGGACGTGAGGATCGCCTGGTAACATGCCTGCCTGGTGCGAAGGTAGCGGACCTCACACGCCACCTAGATAAGGTCTTAGATAGTGCTGGGGAGGAGTCTGCTGTCTTGGTACATGTCGGTACCAATGACATAGGAAAATGTGGTAGGGAGGTTCTGGAAGCTAAATTTAGGCTTTTAGGTAGGAAGTTGAAATCCAGAACTTCCAGGGTAGCGTTCTCCGAAATGCTTCCCGTTCCACGCGCAGGACCCAAAAGGCAGGCAGAGCTCCGGAGTCTCAATGCGTGGATGAGACAATGGTGCAGAGATGAGGGGTTCGGATTTGTTAGGAACTGGGGAACATTCTGGGGAAAGGAGGGGCTCTTCCGAAGGGATGGGCTTCACCTTAACCGGGATGGAACCAGACTGCTGGCATTAACCTTTAAAAAGGAGATAGAGCAGCTTTTAAACTAGATAATAGGGGAAAGCCGACAGTCGCCCAAGAGCGCATGGTTCGGAAGAATGTATCCTTGAAGGATACTACAAAAAGCAGAGAGGTTCCAAAAAAGAGTAAAGTAGCCCAAATGCCCTCGAGTATGGAGCAAACAGAGCTTAAAGATCCCAAATTACCCATGTCTACCAATAGCCAAATTAATATGAATAAAATACAGTCTCTAAAATGCTTGTATGCAAATGCTAGAAGTCTACAAAACAAGATGGGAGAGTTAGACTATATAGCACTAAACGAGAGGTTAGATATGATTGGAATATCAGAGACATGGTGGAAGGAGGACAACCAGTGGGACACTGTGATACCTGGGTACAAACTATATCGTAATGATAGAGCTGATCAAATTGGTGGAGGGGTTGCGCTCTATGTTAGAGAGGGCATTGAGTCAGAAAGGATTAAAGTTTTGCAAGAAACAAAATTTGCTGTAGAATCTCTATGGATTGAAATTCCATGTAAAAAGGGGAAGGCGATGGCAGTGGGGGTGTACTATCGTCCGCCTGGCCAGAATGAACAAATGGATGATGAAATGCTCAAAGAAATCAAGGAAGCTAGCAAAAGTTACAGTGCAGTAATAATAATGGGTGATTTCAATTACCCCGGCATCGACTGGGTCAGTGTCACAACAGGACATGCTAGGGAGATAAAGTTCCTAGATGAAATAAATGACTGCTTCTTGGAGCAGCTGGTTCATGAACCGACCAGAGGGGAAGCAATATTAGACCTAGTCCTTAGTGGAACACCAGATGTAGTGCAAGAGATAAGGGTGTTGGGGCCACTTGGCAATAGTGATCATAGCATGATCACCTTTGATTTAATTAGTGGAGGAGGGATAGTAAGGAAATCCACAGTACTACCCTTTAACTTTCGAAAGGGAGACTATGATAAAATGAGGAAAACAGTTAAGAAAAAACTAAAAGGAGCAGTTGCAAAGGTTAAAGACGTACATCAAGCTTGGGTGTTGTTGAAAAATACTATCTTGGAAGCCCAGACCAGCTGTATTCCACGCTTTAAGAAAAGTGGAAGGAAGTCCAAAAAACTGCCAGCATGGTTTAAAGGTGAGGTCAGAGAGGCTGTTGTTGCCAAAAAAGCATCTTTCAGGAAATGGAAAAAAGAGCCAAACGATGAAACCTGGAAACAGCACAAGCACTGGCAAGTCAAATGCAAGGCATTGATAAGGCAGGCAAAGAGAGAATTTGAGAAGAAGCTTGCTGCGGAAGCAAAAACACGAAATAAAGACCTTTTCAAGTACATTCGTAGCAAAAAACCTGTGAGAGAGTCAGTTGGTCCATTAGATGATAAAGGGGTTAAAGGAGCACTAAGAGGCGACAAGGCGATAGCGGAGAGACTGACTGAATTCTTTGCTTCGGTCTTTACTGAGGAAGATGTAGGGATGTTACCCATGACTGAAGTGGTATTTAAAGGTGTGGAAGAATTGAAGGAAATATCGATACATCGGGAAGATGTCTTACAACTATTAGATAAACTGAAGAGTAGCAAATCACCTGGGCCGGATGGTATACATCCAAGGGTGTTGAAAGAACTGAAATTTGAGATTGCAGACCTACTATCAGTAATCTGTGAACTATCATTAAAATCATCTCTAATACCTGAGGATTGGAGGATCGCCAATGTAACACCAGTTTTTAAAAAGGGTTCGAGGGGTGATCCGGGAAACTACAGACCGGTGAGCCTGACATCAGTACCGGGAAAAATGGTAGAAACCATCATAAAGAATAAAATTACTCAGCATGTAGATAGTCACGACCTAATGGGAGACAGCCAACATGGCTTTAGACAAGGAAGATCTTGTCTTACTAATCTGTTATGTTTTTTGAAGGAGTGAATAAACAGGTGGACAAAGGTGAGTCGGTTGATATTGTGTATCTGGACTTTCAGAAAGCCTTTGACAAGGTCCCTCATGAGAGACTTTTGGCAAAACTAAAGAGTCATGGGATTGGAGGCAGTGTACTATTGTGGATCAGGAACTGGTTAAAAGATAGAAAGCAGAGGGTAGGGGTAAATGGCCAATTTTCCCAATGGAGAAAGGTGAATAGTGATGTACCCCAGGGATCTGTGCTGGGTCCACTGCTTTTTGACATATTCATAAATGACCTGGAAAGTGGAATAACGAGTGAGGTTATCAAATTTGCAGATGACACAAAACTATTTAAAGTTGTTAAAACCCAGGAGGATTGTGGAAAATTGCAAGAGGATCTTGATAAATTGGAAGACTGGGCATCAAAATGGCAGATGAAATTTAATGTGGAGAAGTGCAAGGTTATGCACCTAGGGAAGAACAACCCAAACTATGGTTACACGATGCAAGGTTCCACATTAGGAACCACCACCCAGGAAAAAGATTTAGGCGTCATTGTGGATACCATGTTAAAACCCTCGGCCCAGTGTGCAGCGGCGGCCAAGAGAGCAAATAGAATGCTAGGTATGATAAGGAAAGGAATGAAAAATAAAACAAAAGATATTATAATGCCTCTATATCGTTCCATGGTGAGACCGCACCTTGAATATTGTGTGCAATTCTGGTCGCCGTATCTTAAAAAGGATACAGCGATTTTAGAAAAGGTTCAGAGAAGAGCCACCAAAATGGTAAAGGGGATGGAAGGCTACTCCTATGAAGAAAGGCTAAAAAGGTTAGGGCTCTTTAACCTGGAAAAGAGATGGCTGAGGGGAGATATGATAGAAGTCTATAAATTAATGAATGGAGTGGAACGGGTAAACGTAGATCGATTGTTTACCTTATCAGAATATAGAAAGACTAGGGGACATGCAATGAAGCTACAGGGTAAACTATTTAAGACTAATAAAGAAAATATTTTTTCACTCAACGTGTAATCAAACTCTGGAATTTGTTACCGGAGGATGTAGTAAAGGCTGTTAGTGTAGCTGGGTTTAAAAAAGGTTTGGACAAGTTCCTGGAGGAAAGGTCCATAAACCATTATGAAGAAGGGACCCAGGATATCAATGCTTGAACCAATACAAGCATTGTGGAACCTGTGTCCCTTGGGGAAACTGCTAGTTACGTATGACCTAGATTGGCCACTGTTGGAAACAGAATACTGGGCTTGATGGACCTTGGTCTGACCCAGTATGGCATATCTTATGTTCTTATGTTCTTATGAGAAACCAGCCTCCGGGTTCAAAAAATGCACTAAGTGTAGCGGTACTATTTCTGTTACAGATACCCATGAATGGTGTCTTAAATGTTTGGGTCCTGAACACTCCATTCTGGATTGTCTGTCCTGCTCTCTAATGTCTAAACGGGGTTTACAGAACCGAGCAGCTAAGCTCCATGTGCTGTTTCCCGCTGATGCAGCGTCGGTAGCATCGACATCTTCCAGGTCTTCTTCTCCTGATGGATCTCAGGTAACCAAACATGTACCTAGCAGGTCCTCGAAGGGTAGATCTCCCTCTAAGCATCGAGATGCCTCCGGGCTTGCCCTTGAGGATCCTGCACCAGCAAAGCAACCCCGGTGGGAAGCTCTGGCTTCCAAAGCTCCTCCTATGGGGTTACAGGTTGACATCGATGGCACGGCCTCGACCGATCACCTGTTAGAGTGCTCTGGGGTACCGGCACAATCTCCCGGTACCGACATCCAGGCATTCATGGCGTCGATGGATCACAATGTTTTGTCCATGCAGCAGGCTATTACGGCCTTCATTCAAGCTGCGATGCCGCTGGTACCAAAACAAGCTCCGTTGTCGGTATCGGCTCCGGTACCGGCACCAGCACCGATACCGGTACCGACTGCATTGACATCGACTAGGATACCGGCTACAGCGGTTCCTTGTCCAGGGCTTACCGGTACCGATCCGGTACCGGGGACGCCCGATGTCGATACTGCTCGATACGCGTATCGAGCATTGGAAGAGCAACCTGACAGGCGATACTTCGATTCCTTTGATGATTCTGATACATCAGACGAGTCTCCTGAAGTATCCATAACCCTTCCTGAAGAGCCTTCTTCTCCAAAAAGAAGAATGTCTCCTCCAGAGGACTTGTCCTTTCAAGACTTCATAAGAGAAGTAGCTAAAGGACTTTCTATTTCAGTAACTTCTGAATCAGAGCCTAGAGCTAAAAAATTGGATATTTTAGGCTATTCTAGAGCTCCTAATGAGGCAGTCACCTTACCAATTCATGAGATTCTTTATGAACACATGATTGATCTATGGGAGACTCCTCTCACTCTCTCTCCTCATTCTCGCAGATTGGACACTATGTATCGTGTCCCTCCTTGTCCTGGATTTCAAAAAACTCAGCTTCCTCACCATTCCATTGTGGTGCAGTCAGCTATGAAGAGGATAAAGAGTACAAAGAGACACTCTTCTGCTCCTCCAGGAAGAGAATGCAGGACCTTGGATGCTTTTGGTAGGAAAATCTTCCAAGCCAGTATGCTTATTGCCAGAATCAACTCATATAGCCTTTACATGGGTATGTTTCTAAAAGAAGTTGCACAAAAACTGCAGACTTTCCTCCTTTTTCTTCCAGAGGATAAAAGGGAGGAATTCCTCATTTGGCTTAAGCATACTCAAGACGTTTCAAAGTTTTCCAACAGGGCAGCTTTTGACTCCTTTGAAGGTGCCAGCAGAGCCTCAGGCATTGCCATAGCTGCTCGCAGAATTTCTTGGATCCAGGCTTCTGATTTAGAACCCTGGGTTCAAGATGGCTTAGGAAATCTTCCCTGTACAGGTGAAAACCTATTTGGCAAAGAGTGGCAAATAAAAGCCACTCAAATGGATGCAGAAAACTCTGCTCTGGATAGACTTTCAAAGTCAACCTCCATTCCTGCCAAGAAAAAGCCTTTTAAAAAGTCTTTCTTTAAAAAGGGCAGATTTCCTTCTACTTCTGGCCAACAATCTTCTACAGGTCGCTTTTCCACTAAGCGTCAGCAACCTAAACAGGCCAGACCTAAGCCTACAGGGGCTGCTGCAACTCAGCAAGCCCAACCTCCTCAGGGTTTTTGACTTGATGCTAGAGAACTTAGCCTTTCTGGCTCTAAAGCAGCCAGAGCCTCTCGCCATTCCAGGAAGGTTGGCTCATTTTGCTCCCAGATGGGAGCAGATAACATCAGAGCAGTGGACCCTCTCCATCATAAGAGAGGGCTACAAGCTCAATTTCTCAGACCTTCCTCCCCACACTATGGTGAGACACTTCAATTCTCCCACATCTCTTCTCGACCTTCTAGGTCAAGAGGTAGCTACCCTTCTTGCCCAGGGGGCGATAGAAGAAGTTCCCCTTCTTCATCAAGGGTTAGGGTTCTACTCCCCCTATTTTCTCATCCCAAAGAAGACAGGGGGATACAGGCCCATCTTAGATCTCAGAGAATTGAACAAGTTTCTATGCAAGGAGAAGTTCAAGATGCTTTCTCTGGGCACTCTCCTTCCATACCTTCAAAGTCAGGATTGGCTTTGTTCTCTAGATCTCAAGGATGCGTACACACATGTCCTCATCCATTCCTCTCACAGAAGATTCCTGCGGTTTCTTTTCCAAGGAAAACATTACCAGTACAGAGTCCTTCCTTTCGGTCTGGCCTCTGCTCCAAGAGTGTTCACCAAATGCATGGCAATAGTTGCTGCATTTCTACGCACTCTGGGAATATTTGTCTTCCCATACCTGGACGACTGGCTCATTCGAGCTCCATCTCAGTCAGAGGCCCAGATTTCCTTGGACCGCACAAGGCGCATTCTGCAGTATCTGGGACTTGTGGTAAACCTCCCAAAGTCTCAGCTCACCCCCCAAAGTCTCAGCTCACCCCTACTCAGTCCCTAGAATTCGTAGGGGCCTGGTTGGATACCACTACTGCAAGGGCCTACCTTCCCCAGGCCCGTTGCTAACGTCTAGTGCAGTTAGCCTCCCAGATTCAGTCAAAGAGCCACTTAACTGCCAGGGAGATGCTACAACTGCTATGCCACATGGCTTCCACAGTGCATGTGGTACCCTATGCTCGCCTACACATGAGAGCAACTCAATGGACTTTGTCCACCCAGTGGACTCAAGCTTCAGGAGCTCTCTCAGACCAAATAGCAACCACCAAACGTCTCTTTTGGTCTCTCCAATGCTGGATGTCCACTCAAAATTTGTTGCTGGGGTCCCCCTTCCAACAGTTGTTGCCCCAAGCAACCCTCACAACAGATGCCTCCCAAACAGGTTGGGGAGCCCATCTAAAGGACCTCTCCACTCAAGGCACTTGGTCCCCACAGGAGACCTCTCTTCATATCAACCACTTGGAGCTTCGAGCAGTTTTTCTAGCTCTCAAGGTCTTTCATACCCTCCTCAGCTACAAGACAGTCCTCATTCATACGGACAATCAAGTAGCCATGTTTTACATAAACAAGCAAGGAGGAACTGTCTCTCTGTCGCTTTGCAATGAAGCTTTAAGATTGTGGGCCTTCGCCAGAGAGCATCAAATCCATCTCCTGGCAGTATACCTCCCAGGAGTCCAAAACTCTTGGGCAGACAGACTCAGTCGAGTTCTGCTTCCACACGAATGGTCCCTGCACATGGATCAGGTACTCAGAATCTTCCAAGAATGGGGAACCCCGGACATGGACCTCTTTGCAAGTCCGTGGAATGCCAAACTTCCCCGGTTCTGTTCCAGAATTCCGTGTCAGGGAGTTCAGGCCAAGGATGCCTTCCTCCTTCATTGGGGTCAGGGCCTCCTGTATGCATTTCCACCCATTCCCTTGATTCCCAAGACTCTGTTCAAACTCCAGAGGGATCAAGGATCTATGATCCTCATAGCTCCACTCTGGCCACGCCAAGTGTGGTACCCTCTACTTCTACATCTCTCCCAAGCCCCCTCCCTGGACTTGGGAGCTGCTCCAGACCTTCTGTCCCAGGAGGAAGGGACTTTGTGGCACCCAAACCCCAAGTCCCTACACCTCAGAGCTTGGTTACGGAAGGCCTAGACCTTCAAGACTGGAATCTTTCTCAACAAGTGAAGGATATCCTCCATGCTTCCAGAAAACCTTCCACCAGGCGTTCTTATGCTTTTAAATGGAAAAGATTTTCCATTTGGTGTGCTGAGAAGGGTCTTAACCCTCTAGCACTACCTTTGAATTCTCTATTAGACTATCTCCTGCATCTTTCCAATGCAGGCCTTAAAACAAATTCAGTAAGAGTCCATTTGAGTGCTATTGCAGCATCCCTTAAGCCCATCAATGGACAACCTATTTCCTCTCATCCTCTCATTGCAAGATTCATGAGAGGCCTAACTTTAACTAAACCTCCCATTAGGCCTCCTCCGGTGGCATGGGACTTAAATTTGGTTCTTGGTCAGCTTATGAAGCCACCTTTTGAACCCTTAGCCACTACCTCCTTGAAGTTTCTTTCCTGGAAGGTTATTTTCCTCATTGCAGTCACTTCAGCTCGCCGCATCAGTGAACTGCAGGCATTAGTGGCTAATCCACCTTATACAAGGTTCCATCATGATAAGGTAGTCCTTAGGACAAATCCACACTTTATGCCTAAAGTGGTCTCACCTTTTCATCTTAATCAAGAGGTATATTTACCTGTCTTTTTTCTAGCTCCTCATGCATCCAATGCAGAGAGGAATCTTCATACTCTGGATTGTAAAAGAGCTCTTGCTTTTTACTTACACAGGACACAGCAACATAGAAAGTCTTCCCAGCTTTTTGTTGCTTTTGATCCTTCTCATTTGGGACTTCCAGTCTCCAAGAGAACACTGTCCAATTGGATTGCTCAGTGTATTTCTTTCGCCTACCAGAGTAAGAACCTTTCTCTGGAGAGCCATGTCACAGCTCATAATGTGAGGGCCATGGCCACCTCTATGGCTCATCTAAATTCTGTGTACATCGACCAGATCTGTCGAGCAGCCACCTGGGCCTCGGTTCATACCTTCACAGCCCATTACTGCTTGGACAAGGACTCCCGCCGGGATGCCTTGTTTGGTCAGGCTGTCCTCAAACACCTGTTCCATTCTTAAACAACTCCTACCCTCCTTCCCTGGATGGATGCCTGAGATCCATAGGAGGAAGTAGACCCCTTCCCAGGGTCTCATATCCTTGGGGATCTCCCAAGCATCTTAGCTAGGGAGTCCCCATATGTGAAGACTCATTCCTGCTTGTTCCTGGAGATAGCACAGTTACTTACCTGTAACAGGTGATCTCTGGGAACAGCAGGAATAAGTCTTCACAACCCACCCACCTCCCCTAGGAGTTGTATCTCTTTTTCTATCTTTCCTTTCCTCTCTCTCTCTATTGTCTCAGCTTTAAACTCGAACTGAGGAGAGCTGGTTAGGAAAGGCGGGAAGGCAGCACGCAGGCGCTGTGGGATGCTCCCAAAAGCTTTCCTTTTTGGGAAGCTGGGGAGCGTTCCCACGCAGGCTCCGTCGGTACCGACGTACCCATATGTGAAGACTTATTCCTGCTGTTCCCAGAGATCACCTGTTACAGGTGAGTAACTGTGCTTTACTGAAGGGGGAATGGAAGGGAGCTGACACTTGGGGATGGGAGTGGTAGGTGGCTGGGTAATGGGAAGGAGGCTGGAAGGGAGCTGACATGTGAATGGCACTGGAAGGGAGATGGACAGAGGGTAGGGCGGCTGGAAGGTTGCTGACTGGGGGGTAGCACTGAGCGTGGACCTGAGCTGATAGCTGGATTGGTATTTGGACTAGAAGGGGCTGGACAGTGGGGAAGGAGGGGGACTGGAAGGGAATGGACACCAGCGGCAGTCGTGGGAATGCAAGGTGGTTGACATTGGGAGATACTGGGAGGGGAGGACTGGAAAGGGGGCTGATACTGGGGAGGGTTACTGGAACTGGAAATGGGTTAATGAAAGGAAGTGAAGAAAACAAAAGAAGAGATAAGAAATGGCAGATGGACCATGGACCATAGACCACAGAAAGAAAGCTAAGTGAAGACAGGGAAGCAGAAGCCACAGATCGGGACCAGCATAATCAGAGAATAAAATGGTCAGACAAAAAGTAGAAAAAATAATTTTATTTCATTTTAGTGATTGGACTTTGTGCTATTTTTATATTTTACACAGTATTGGGGAACTGCATCTCTTACTTATCTGATGTTGCACTGCATGTGGACTCTGGCTTCTTGGGTTTTCAGTTTAAATTTTGTCCACATATTTTTATTTTTACTTTAGATTGTGGTTACTTATTCTGTACTTGGTGAGGGTCGATGTGCGTGTGTAACTGAGGTCAGGTGTTCTATTAACAAGGAGTTTGTGTATAAAGATCTATACTATACTGTAGTAATTTGACTTGTTCAGCTTTTCAAATAGGTGTATGGATGTTCCAGGGCCCATTGTAGTATTTACAGTGACGCTTTTTTTGGATGGGCTCCTTATGTGAGTTTTGGAAGTTTGTGCTGATATGGTATGGTATAGTAGGTTTGCTCTTTGTTGGTTTTTTTTTATTAGCTCACAATATGCCTGGTACTGGAGAATAGTGTTTTTTGATGTTAGTGAGATGATCAGAATCAGATTTTATTTTTTTAAATATTGAGTTCTGTGGGTGAATGTCCTGGTTCTGCTCTGCACCTACTGTGGAAGCAAAATATATGTTGAAAAAGAAAAAGCAAGAACCATAACGCAGTTTATAACAAAAAAATAAAAATGAATTATAATTTAGTTTTATAAACTGTGCTGTTGGTTCTTGCTGTCTTTTAGTTCCTTGGTGTACAAAGAGGACCATACCTAGCCCTGTGCAAGCAGTGCAGCCACACAGGGCGCAAAGGCTTGGAGGCAATATTCCCTCTAATTTTCTGTAGGCTGTGTGCGCATAAAATATCAGCTGTGCAGCTTTTGAAGGAAGGTTAAATTTTTGTGCGCCACATAGCGACACTCGGAGTTATATACTTTAAAATTTGACTACACGTCAGAATACAATATGTACACCACATTGATTGCACTAGAAAATATTGTAGAACTTGTGAAAACCATAAATACACAACAACTTTTAAATTTTAAGATGTCTGTTGTTTTCTATCAGAATCAGAAGCGTAATTTTTGTGCGCTCTGTTGTAAAGTATGTGCGCTCACTCGGCGAGGTGTGTGCGCGCGCACACGCGCACAGCTTAGAGGGAACGGTGCTTGGGGGCACATTTCGGCTGTCTGCTTTTGCCCTGCCGCCGCTGGCAGGACAATAGCAGGCAACCAAAATGCGCCCCCCCCCCAAGCCTTTTCGCAGCACTTTAAGTAGGTCTGGTCCCTCCCTCCTCCGATGTAATGTCAGAGCAGGGAGAGACAGATCTGCTTAAAGTGCCGTCGCCTTTCAGATCGGGCGCATGCCCCCCTCCTCCTCCCCACAGCTCCGTCCAGCGCTGCCTGCTCTTTCCCTGCTGCCGGCACCACCATGAAAAAAACAGAGGGCGGCAGCAGCAGGGAAAGAGCAGGCAGCAGGCAGCGCTGGACGGAGGTATGGGGGGGAGAGGGGGGGCGTGCACCCCAGCTGCAAGTTGCACAGGGTGCGATTGCAGCTCAATACGGCCCTGTGTGTAAACATCTTGCATTTCCTCTATATAATCTAATTGGCTTTTTGGTTTGGTTCAGTCTCTGATTGGATTTCTGAAAAAGCCAGGCCCCTCTAAGGTGGGGATGGGGGGCGCCATCTCATTCTTCGCCTCAGGCAGCAGATTGCCTTGAGCCACCCCTGGAGCCGGGGCCTCGCGCGGGCTTCCCCGGCTCCCTCTAAAGCCATAAGAACATAAGATATGCCATACTGGGTCAGACCAAGGTCCATCAAGCCCAGTATCCTGTTTCCAACAGTGGCCAATCTAGGTCATACATACCTAGCAGTTTCCACAAGAGACACAGGTTCCAAAATGCATTGATATCCTGGGTCCCTTTTTAATAATGGTTTATGGACCTTTCTTCCAGGAGCTTGTCCAAACCTTTTTTAAACCCAGCTACACTAACAGCCTTTACTACATCCTCCGGTAACAAATTCCAGAGTTTGATTACACGTTGAGTGAAAAAATATTTTCTCTTATTTGTCTTAAATAGTTTACCCTGTAGTTTCATTGCATGTCCCCTAGTCTTTCTATATTCTGATAATGTAAATAATTTATCTACGTTTACCCATCTTGGAGTGGAGGAGTAGCCTAGTGGTTAGAGCACTGGTTTGGTAACCAAGCAATCAGGGATTGATTCCCACTAGCATTCCTTGTGGCCTTGGGCAAGTCACTTAACCCTCCATTGCCTCAGAAGAAAGGCCTGGCAATCCACTTCCAGTGACACTGCCAAGAAAACCCAGGAGCTTCTGGGTCGCCAGGAGTCAGGACTGACTCGAAGGCACACATTGCATTTTTTTACCCGTTCCACTCCATTCATTAATTTATAGACCTCTATCATATCTCCCCTCAGCTGTCTCTTTTCCAGGTTGAAGACCCCTAACCTTTTTAGCCTCTCTTCATAGGAGTAGCCTTCCATCCCCTTTACCATTTTGGTGGCTCTTCTCTACCTTTTCTAATAATGCTATATCCTTTTTAAGATGCGACGACCAGAATTGCACACAATATTCAAGGTCCGGTCGCACCATGGAACAATACAGAGGCATTATAATATCCTTTGTTTTATTTTCCATTTGTTTCCTTATAATACCTAGCATTCTATTTGCTCTCTTGGCCGCCGCTGCACACTGGGTGGAGGGTTTTAACATGTTATCCACGATGACGCCTAAATCTTTTTCCGTCCACTGTGTGAGTATAAAGTTCACGCTGGGCCCTGTGTGAACAACATTCTCGCACAATGGACAGGCCGGCCCTGTTGCTAGGCCTTGGTCTGACCCAGTATGGCATATCTTATGTTCTTAAAATTGCTTTCCTCATTGACTTAAATGGATCCAAATGAGCCAAATAATTCAGAATCCAAAAACGAACTGAATGGCTGATTGACCTGAACCAAACGTTTTTGCCATGCACATCCCTATTGTTTTGGTAAGCACCACAGCAATGTATGTAAATATACATAGCACAAAAGTGATATGTCCCTTCAGAAGATTATATATTGTAGGTCTTTGTACTTAAAGCATGTGAGTGCCGGGAAATTACCTTTAACCTTTCCCGGCATTCAGCGCGCTTCGCTGAACCAGCCGCCAGCATGAGGGAAAACACTCTTCATGCTGGCAGCTGTGTAGAAGGAGCTGAGGCCTCGCGTGGGCTTCCCCAGCTCCCTTTGAACCCCTTAGATGGCCATGGGGCTCTTTCACGGGTGGGCGGGGTGGCTAGGACTGAAAATGGCTTGTGATGGGGGGGGGGGGGGGATGACTAGGACTGAAAATAGACTGTGATAGGGAGGGGGTGACTAGGAGTGAAAATGGCCTGTGATGGGGGGGGGAAGCTTAGACTGGATATGGCCTGTAATGGGGGGGGGGGGGTGGCTAGGAATGGAAATTACCTGCGATGGGGGGAGGGAGCTTGGACTGGAAATGGCCTGTGTTGGGGGGGGGGTGGCTGGGATTGGAAATGGTAGGGGGGAGCTTGGACTGGAAATGGACTGTGTTGGGGGGAGGGAGCCTGGACTAGAAATGGCCTGTGTTGGGGGGGTTGGCTAGGATTGGAAATGGTAGGGGGGAGCTTGGACTGGAAATGGCCTGTGATGGGGGGGGGGTGGCTAGGACTGGAAATGGCCTGTGATTGGGGGGAGGGAGCTTGGACTAGACATGGCCTGTGTTGGGGGGTGGCTAGGACTGGAAATGGCCTGTTACACTGTTCAACAAATCCCTACAAAAGTCATGTTACTGAAACAAAAATAGTCATTTCTTATCACTTTTTATATGCTGAACACGTATATGACAGTGAAATTGCAAAGTTGGCTCTAGTTTTTCTGTAATCTACAGGAATTAATGTTTACATCACGAAATGCATGTCAATAGTAAATATAATAGGCCTTCGGTTAATACCTGTAAAAAACCAAGTCATAGACTACTTCTTAGATTTTTTCGCCTGTCTCTTGTACAGCTGTTCGGGAGCTTCTCTGGGGAGTGTCCAGCAGTAGTCAGCCAGCATTGTAGTGGACCATTTTCCCTGGTATCTTTGCTCCATCGTTGCGATATCCTGGTGAAAACGTTCTCCCTGTTCATCACTAACCATACCATAGTTGTCAGGAAAGAAATCGAGATGGGAATTGAGGAAATGGATCTTTAGAGACATATTGCAGCCAAGTTTCTGATACTGCATCAGCATGTCTTCTACTAGTTCCTTGTAGTTTTCTGCCCTAAGATTCCCGAGAAAGTTTGTTGACACTAGGCGAAAAGCATTCCATGCTTGTTTCGCATCACCCTGCAGCAAGTTGTTGAACCGGTCATCTTTGAAGAGCTCTCAAATCTGAGGACCCACAAAACCCCCTCTTTAATCTTTGCTTCGCTGAGTTGAGGGAACCTTTCATGCAGGTATCGGAAAGCTGGCGAAGTGCGGTCCATGGCCTTCACAAAGTTTTTCATCAAACCTACTTTTGTGATTTTGTGAGCCTCAACCAGAGCTGGGTGCTGGATATTCCTCTCTCCAACTGTTACATTTTGTCTGTGATTCCATTCCTTCCGCAAGTAGTGCCAATCCCTTGCTCAGCTATCCCACTCACATATGAAACACATGTATTTTATATATCCCTGCTGCAGTCCCATTAAAAGGGCAACAACCTTCAAGTCACCATAGAGGTGCCAGCTGTACTTGTTATAGTTAATGGAAGTCAGTAGATGCTTTAAGTTATCGTATGTCTCTTTCATGTGGATGGCATATGCTACTGGAATAGATGGAAGACTGTTTCCATTGTTCAAAAGCACAGCCTTCAGATTCAGTTTCGAAGAATCTATAAATAGTCTCCACTCTCCAGTCTTGTGGGTCATGAGTGACCTTTAAGGCATTCATGAGGCTTTCAATATCGGAACAGAATACCAGATTACTTTCCTTTCCGACTGCGTATAGTACACTGCTGACGTCAGATGGCTTCAGCAGCCGTCTGGCAGTAGTATTGCATTGCATCAGAAAATGATGCAATCAACTCTGGATGATGTGTGCATGCTGGTATTATGCAATGTGATGCAATATTACATCATTCACGGCATATTTGGGATGTTGTTGATGCCCTACTGGATAAATTTACACGGTGAAACGTCAAAAATGAACTACATGCAATATCTTCAGAACGAGAGCCAATACAATTCTTTTAATGTTATATTTGTGTTCAGCTCACCAAGATACTACAGATTAGGGCCTTTTAAAGTCAGTAACAATTTTAATGTTGACCAGTGTTATGGGAGGGTAAGCTGGGACTGCAAATGGGCTGATGGGGGGGGGGAAGCTTACACTGGAAATGACTGATGGCGGGGGGCTAGGATTGGAAATGGGCTAATGGGGAGCTGGAATAGGACTGGAAATGGGCTGATGAGGGGGAGCATGGACTAGAAATGTGCTGATGGAGACTGGAATAGGGCTGGAAATGGGCTGATGGGGAGACTAGGATTGGAAATTGGCTGATGGGGGAGTTCGGAGTGGAAATGGGCTGAGGGGGGGATGGAATGGGACTGGAAGGGAGCGGATGCTGGGTAGATCTAGAACTAGAAGGGAGCTGATTTTGGAGGAGGACTAGAAGGGAATGGGGATGGGGAATGAGGATGGGGATAGGGAATGAGGATGGAGAGGGGAAAAGATATTTTGTGTGGGAGGGCAGAAAAATCTACGATTGGCTGGGTATTGGGAGAGTAAGTGGGGATTGAGACTGGAAGGGTGACATTTGAGTGGATGATAAAGGAATAAAGAAAGAAATGGGTGAAAAAGCAAAATGGGAAAGATCAGTATGTTAAAGCAGATAGAGAGAATGGAAAAAATCTAGAAGAAGGACAAATGGACAGCTTGCAGAAGACACGAAGAAACCAGAAGAAAGTGACTGGAGAAATTGCAACTGAAAAATAAAATGCCCAAACAAAAGGTAGAAAATACGTTTTATTTTGAATTTATTAACTGGAATATGTCAGGTCTGGGAAATGTGTATCGCTAACATCTATGCGTTTTTGTTTAGTGCAAGAGGAAATTAATTTTTAGTTTTATTTCTCCAGTGTTGTTGTACATTTCATGTTTGGCTTTTGGGGTTCCCAATTTAATTATTATCTTCCTATTTCTAAATTGTGATCCCTTGTTCTTTGTGTGTTGATGATCTATATTCTGCATGTGTAACCAAGGTATTCTGTTCATGTAGTTTCTATTTGACAGTCCCACTTGTTCTCCTTCCCACAGTGAGATGTATTGGTTTAATATTTGCAGTGTTGCCTTTTTGATAGGTAGGGTTTGGTGCTTTGTGAGTCCTGGTAGTGCTGTTATGATACGGTAGGTTTGCTATGGGTTCTAAATGGTCAGTGTTTATACTTCCTAATAGGCCTGGCGGATGGCACTGGAATATAGTAATTTAGAAATCTGGTAGTCTTTCTTTATCCAGACACTCATTAAGAGGCATGTTTACTAAAAGTTCATGTTAACATTATGCAAATATTTATGCAAATGAGGCTCCATATGCAAATGAGGCCCCGCAGTGAATCTCCGCACATGACTCTGCACCCCCCTTGGGCCGCCTCTGCCTAGCAAGCCCAATATCCTGTTTCCAACAGTGGCCAATCCAGGTCACGAGCGCCTAGCAGTTTCCCAAAAAGACACACAGGTTCTACAATGCTTGTATTGGGGCAAACAGTGGATTTCCCGGGTCCTCTTTAATAATGGTTTATGGACCTTTCGTCCAGGAACTTGTCCAAACCTTTTTTTTTTTTTTTTTATTGAAAGACTTCCAAAGAATTGCAAAGATACAGAAACCACAAGGATCTTCAAACAAGATGCAACAGTATCAACACAACATCAGATCTCAATAAGGATCTACAATACGTCTTCATTTTTATTCGTTTATACTAAAGAGACCAGGATCCCCCCCCAACCTCCCTTCCCCCCCCCCCATAGGTACCCCAATCCCGGGGCCCCCCAACTCCCCACCCCACCTCCCCACCCCCCCAACTATGGCTTGCTAGAGCTAGGGTTCGGAGCAAAGGTGAGCTAGGAATCACACGTAGGGGGCAAACCTCCGAAGAGGTCAGCATACCACTCCCAAATAGCCAGAACAATCACGCGCCATAGCGAGAAACGAAGGGCTCCCACACCAATTCAAAGCGAGCCAGACGCATAGAAACATAGAAATATGACGACAGAAAAAGACCACATGGCCTATCTAGTCTGTCCTTCCATAACAACTACAACAGTCCACTTTTTGCCTTTAGAGATCCTCTGTGTTGGTCCCATGCTTTCTTGAATTCAGTTACTGTCCTCATCTCTACCACCTCCACTGGGAGACTATTCCACGGATCCACTACTCTTTCCGTAAAGAAATATTTCCGCATATCACTCCTGAATCTATCTCCCTTCACCCTCATCCCATGTCCCCTCGTAGCAGAGCTTGCTTTCAATTGAAAGAGGCTCTCTCCCTGAACATTTATGCCACGGAGGTATTTAAACATCTCAATCATATCACCTCTATCCCGCCTTTCCTCTAAGGTGTACATATTAAGATCCTTAAGTCTGTCCTCATATGCTTTATAATGAAGCCCATTAATCATTTTGGTAGCAACCCTCTGCACCGACTCCATCCTGTTCACATCCTTTTGAAGGTGCGGTCTCCAGAATTGCACACCATACTCCAAATGAGGTCGCACCAAAGACTTATACAGAGGCATTATCACCTCCTTTTTTCTGCTAGCCATTCCTCTCCGTATGCACCCAAGCATCCTTCTAGCTTTTGCTGTCGCCTTTTCCACCTGTTTAGCTACTTTAAGATCATCAGACACAACCACGCCTAGGTCCCGCTCTTCTTTAGTGGACAAAAGTACTTCACCTCCTATACTGTATTGCTCCCTTGGATTGCTGCAGCCCAAATGCATGACCTTACATTTTTTAACATTAAATCCCAGCTGCCAAATTCTAGACCATTCTTCAAGCTTAGCTAGATCCCTCCTCATGTTATCTACCCCTTCCTGGGTGTCTACTCTATTGCAGATTTTGGTATCATCCGCAAAGAGGCAAACCTTACCCGACAGCCCTTCCGCTATATCACTAACATGCGTTCCAGCCAGACCTGGAAGGAGGGGGCCAAAGCATGCTTCCAGGCCGCCGCCAGGGATAGTCGGGCCGCATTCAAGCCATGCCTGAGTAGGGCGAATTGTAAAGCCCGAGCTCCCGGCACGGAGGCTCCAAAAAGAAAAATCCCCGGGTCCCAAGGGATGCTTAGTCCCAGTAGCATCTGCATCCGGAATTGAACCCCTCTCCAAAAGGCACGAATGCGGGGACACGCCCACCAAATATGTCCCAGGGTACCCCTCTGCCCACAGTTACGCCAACATAGGTCCACAGCCCCGGGGAACATACGAGTTATCCGCACCGGAGTCATATACCAACGGTACAGCAGTTTATAGTTCGTTTCACGGGCATTAGTCGCTATTGAGCTCTTCCACAGGCGAGCTTCCACTGTCTCCCACTGCTGATCAGTATAAGAGAGACTCAAATCAGAGTTCCAAAGCGCCCTATGACGTGTTGGGCACGTCTGGATCCCCTGCAAGTGGGCGTATAAGGTCGCCACAAGACCCTTGGTAGTAGTACACCCCTCACAGTAGCGCTCCAAATCTGTCAAGTCCCGGGCGACCTGAGGCCGAACCGACCTAGAAGTGACCCAGTGCGTCACCTGCATATAACGATAAAGATGCCCAGCCGGGAGGTTAAACTCGTCCCGCAATGCACGGAAGGATTGTAGCCGACCATCAACAAAAAGTTGGCCGACCCGGCTGAGGCCAAGGTGCCCCCATTGTCGAAAGGCCACATCAGTCAAACCCGGTGGGAAAGAGGCGTTGCCAACTATAGGGGCTAATGGGGAGAGATCCACGTCACGGGATCGGAAGTGGCGATCCCAGCACCGGAGGGTATGAGAAATGTAGGGATTACGGGTGGGTGTGCCACGACGAAGCTGCGGTCCAAGCCATAGCCAATCCCCTAACCCTGCTCCCCCCGCCAAGCTCATTTCCAACTGCACCCACCGCTTAGTGCTATCGGCAATCATCCATTCCACCCCCGCCCGGCACTGCGCCGCCGCATAATACCACTGTAAATTGGGCATGCCCATACCGCCAGAGCGCGTGCGGGCAAAAAGAACTTGCCGCGCTAGGCGTGGGCGACGATAATGCCACACAAACTTCAAAAGCAACTGTTGCCAGGTCGCCAAGGTAGCTCGCGTGATGGGGAGCGGGAGAACCTGAAAGAAATAAAGGAAGCGGGGAACAATCACCATCTTAACTACGGCTATACGCCCAAACCAGGAGAGGAGCAGGCTGTTCCAAACTTCTAAGTCCCGCCGAACCTGACGAAGCAAGGGATCATAATTAGCTTTAAAAAGATTCGCCCAGTCCACGGTAAGGTTCACCCCCAAGTAGCGCAGGGCGTCAGGCACCCAGCGAAGAGGATAAGCCTCTTGAAGTTCCGCACAGACCGCCCTAGAGACCCCAACATTCAGGATCTCCGATTTAGTATAATTAATTTTAAAGCCGGAGGCTCGAGAAAAATTGGTGAACAGCTGCATTGCGATTGGGAGAGACACGGACGGGTCCACCAGGGATAAGATGATATCATCCGCGAAGAGCGCGATCCGATATTCCGCAGGACCGATGCGGACCCCTCGCAAACCCGGGTGATCGCGAAAGCTCTGAGCCAGAGGTTCCATTGCTAGGGCAAAGAGCAGGGGCGAGAGGGGGCAACCCTGTCGTGTGCCTCTTTCCAAGAAGAAATGTCTCAAGTGACCCCCATTTATCCGAACGCACGCCTGGGGCTGTTGGTAAAGGCTACGGACCCACCCGATATAAGTAGGGCCAAAGCCCATCTTTTCCAGGACACACCATAGATATACCCAATCCACCCGATCGAACGCTTTTTCTGCGTCAATTCCCACTAGCAATGCTGGTTGTGGGTCCCGCTGGGCCACATGAATAATCTGCAACATACGTCGAATGTTGTCGGCGGCCTGGCGACCCGGCACAAAGCCAACCTGATCGGGCTGAACCAAGCCCGGAAGAACCCGGTTCAGACGCGCAGCCAGCACAGAAGCAAAGATTTTGACGTCAACATTTAACAAGGAGATGGGGCGGTACGAAGCCGCATCATGCAAGGGCTTACCGGGTTTGGGTATCATCACAATCAATGCCTCACGTTGGGACGGGGGAAGAGAGGCTGTCCCCAGGATCTCATTAAACAGACAGGTCAGGGATGGTGCCAATTGTGCTCGAAACTTTTGGTAGTATTCTGCCGGAAAACCATCACTACCCGGCGTACTGCCAGTTTTCAAACGCCGAATTGCATTTTCCACTTCATCAATCGTAAAGTCTGAGTCCAGCTGATCTCGTTCAGAGTCAGAGAGGCGCGGTAGAGCGGCCCCCTGGAGATAGTCCTGCACTTGATCCCTATCAATGGGCTCTGCCTTATAAAGCCGCTCCAAATAATCGGCAAAAAGTTCACGGATCTCCCGGGAAGTGACCCTCTTCTGCCCCTCCGCGTCACATAATTCGCGGACCACTCTCGAGGACTGCTGTTGACGTAGACGCAAAGCCAAAAGGCGACCAGTTTTATTCCCATGTTCATAAAAGGTTTGCCTTAATTTCCGACGCTTATTATTAAGTTCTCTCTGCATACATGCATCTAACTTCGCTCGGACCGTTCGCCATTGGCGTAAGATCTGCCTCGACCCGGTGCGGGCGTGCTCCAAGCCTAGGCGAGCAGACTCCCTCACCAAGTGATCGTGATCACGTGTCCATATTTTGCGCGTACGGGCTGCCTCTGCCATCAGTTGACCGCGGGCTGTGGCCTTATAAGCATCACATACCATGGGAAGGGGAACATCCCCAGTATCATTAAACTCAAAGAATTCCTTAATAAAGTGGGTGTGATCTTGTACTGCACCCTGCCGCCGTAGGAACCGTGTGTCTAACCGCCAAAGACGGCGGCACTCGCTGTGCATGCCGTCCGGAAGGGTGAGCCAGCACGGGGCGTGGTCTGACCAAGTCAGCGCCCCAAGTCCAGCCTGCACTCTCCCGTCCATCAGACACTGGTCCAACAAAAAATAGTCAATGCGAGTGTGGACCTGATGGACTGGGGAGTAGTAGGTATAACCCCTCTCTCCCGCGTGGGTGTCCCTCCATATATCCCGTAGGCCCAAGTCGAGCATCAAACGTTGAAGGGCTCTTGCTGATCCCCCCGTCCCCCCCCCAGGGCGACCCGTAGAGTCCAAATGGGGCACTAAATGCGTATTACAGTCCCCACCCAAAACAATGGGGCCCTTTGCAAAATCCGCCAATAGGGCTTTCAGTTGTGTAAAAAAGGGCCCCTGACCCGTATTAGGAGCATAGATATTAGCTAAAGTGAGCAAATGTCCATCTAGGCGAACATTTAGGAAAAGCCACCTCCCCAGGGTATCTCGTTTTATCTCTTCAATCTGCAAGGAGAGGCTCTGGTGGAATAGTAGAGCCACTCCCCGCTTCTTCCGACCCTGCGTGTCGGAGGCCAACCGCACCTCGGTGTATGGGGATCGCTTTAGCCAATCCTGTTTAGAGCTTTGAAGGTGGGTCTCCTGTAAGTAAACAATATCCCCTTGCAAAGTGCGCAATTCTGAGAACAGCAGGGACCGTTTGCGCGGGGAGTTGAGACCTTTAACATTCAAAGAGATAAAACGCACCATTTGGAAACAGTACCACCCCCCCCTCATACGCTGGTCACCCAGAAGGTCCCAATGGAGGCTCCCCCCAGCAAACCCAGGAGTTTAATTAATCGAGCCCACCTAAACCCACCCCCAAGAACAAAAGCCATAGACCCACCTTCCCAGCCCAAACCTACCTCCCAGCTCCATGTTGAGAAACCCCCCCTCCCACCCCTCACCCCCCCCCCTTCCTGTCAATACCACCTGCCTGTCTAAGTTAATACAGGACACGGTAAATTGACCACAAACCCCGTACCCCTCAAAACCCCAGAAAGTGAGAATTCAACCTAAACATAGAAAAACATTCCCCCCATTACTCCCCCACCCCTCCCGGATCATCATTCTCATCACGTCCCCCCCCCCCCCAAAATGGTAACATCAGTAAAAACCTTTACAGGTCAGCCGCCGCCCCCCTTGAGAAATGGAGTGTGGACCCCAGGCTAGTCTTTGCCACTAATTATCCAAAAAAACAGGGGACCCACCAGTCGGAGTTCCCTAAAAGAGAAAAAATAGGAGGGGGTCTTCAACTCTACCAAAGTGTCAGGTGGGCTTGCCCACCCGAGTCCACTTAGAGTGTTGGGGCTTAGGGGGCGGCGGCTGAGACTGAGTATTATCATCAACTAAACCCGCTTGGCGA
Source organism: Ichthyophis bannanicus (assembly GCA_033557465.1). Lineage (NCBI taxonomy): Eukaryota > Metazoa > Chordata > Amphibia > Gymnophiona > Ichthyophiidae > Ichthyophis > Ichthyophis bannanicus. The sequence continues at coordinate 346,028,310 of CM066032.1, forward strand.
AGGGCTCGCCAAGCTTCAGAGTAGTTCTTTGCAGAAATCTTTTTGTTGTCCAATAGAAAGTTCATCCTAAATGGGAAGGACCAGGAATAGCGAATCCCCTTGCTGTTTAGGACCGCCGAGACTGGTTTCATCTCTCTCCGGCGTGCCAAAGTGAACATCGAGAGGTCCTGATAGATGGAGACTGTCGCGTCCTGGAAATGGATCGTCTTCTTCTCCCGGCCACAACGTATAAGAAGCTCTGCGTCAGAGTAGCGTAGGAATCTCGCAATGACATCTCGTGGCTGGTTGTTAGGGGGTTTTCCCAGGGCACGATGAACTCGTTCAATTTCCATTCCGGAGGCGTGTGTAGCCAGCTCCGCCGCCGGAAGCAGTTCCGCTATCAGCAGCCTAAGCACAGTCGGCAGGTCTTCCCCACCTCTCCCCGGCTCCGGGATCCCACGAAAACGCACATTATTGCGGTGGGAGCGGTTTTCAATGTCATCAATTTTATAGGTCAGCTCCATTGCCTGCGCACGCTGCCTGTCGAGAGCGCATTGTAAGTCCATCAGAGTTCCATCCTGGTCAACCACCTTGGCCTCCACATCTTCTACGCGGGTTCCCAATTCCGCAACTTCGGTCCGGAGGTCTGCGACGTCTTTCATCAAGTCTTCCCGTAAAGTGCGGAATTCATTGGCTAACTCTGCGAAGCCCCTACGGAACTCTTTTTTGATTTGAGCCGAGGTGAGTGGCTTATAGGGGTCCAGTTCCTCTTCACTTACAGTTTCGTCGTCAGAGCCTGTTGGAGGGGACTGGTCATGGGGGCTGCTTGAGGCTCCGGACTTACTCAGCAGCCGCTGAGAAGAGCGCATCCCCTCCCGGGTTTCAGAGTTTTTAAGTTTTGCAGCCATCACACAGGGCCACCAGGCTCACACAGTGTTGGGAGAGGTAGAGGCAATGCCAGCAAAAGGGAAGGCACCGGAGAGAGAACGTTGCACAAAGACACACCAGTCCGTAGGACAGCCACCACCACACAGTGTCAGGAGATATAGATAAGCAAAGTCAGCAAAATAACAGGCACCGGTGGGACAGTGAGTTGGAAGGTCTTGAGCTGCCTCCAGTCCTCCGGGAGAAATAGCCAAGCACAAGCAGGAGACAAAAAGTAGTGTAAGGCAGCACGGGACTACACAAGTATGGGCCTGCAGGGTACCCAGAGTCTAATCGGGAGGGGGGAGGCCTCGACGGGACACCTGGCTGCCAAAGAGAAGCAGACCCAGCCACCAGTTTCAAGCCCAGTTTAAGGGGCGGGCAGGAGAAGAGACACAAACTTACCCCCTTCAAGATGGCTCGTGTGGATAGTGAAGGGTGGTAAGTGCTGTTGGATGTTGCAGCAGCCGCCGCGCGGAGTGCACGTGGTCCCGGCCAAGCTCTCCGGCAGATCTTCCACGCTGTGGGTTGCAGTCCCCCTTCCGCGAAACACTCCGGCGCTCAGCCCGCAGGCAATGAAGAGGGCTCACTTCATAGGCCCCGCGGGGGCCTGCCAGAGGAGTTTCGGCAGCGCCGAGTGCAGGGGCTGATGGCAGGATCAGGCGAGGGGGAGTCCAGTAGCCGGAGACAACTTTCAGCAGGCCGCTTGGCAGGGAGCGTTTCCTCGATGCCCCAGTCCCCGGAGGACCCGCAGGGTCGCGAAATCAAGCGGTGAGGCAGATCGCTGGTTAGCGCCAATCCGGGAGAGGTACTGGGGGGAGCAGAATGCGACTGTTTGCTGATGATAGCGAAAAGTTAGGGGTTGTGGGGACGGAGCTTCAGCAAAGTGCGGCCATCTTGCAGTGGGCTCACGAGCGCCCCCCGTCCAAACCTTTTTTTAAACCCAGCTACACTAACAACTTTTACTACATCTTCCTGTAATGAATTCCAGAGTCTGATTACGCATTGAGTGAAAAAATATTTTCTATTATTAGTCTTAAATAGATTACACTGTAGCTTCAATGCATGTTCCCTAGTCTTTCTACTTTTTGATGGTGTAAACAATTGATCTACATCTACCCGTTCCACTCCATTCATTAATTTATAGACCTCTATCATAGCCTTCTCTTTTCTAGGTTGAAGAGCCCTAAACCTTTAAGCTTTTCCTAATAGGGATATCCTTCCATCCCCTTTACCATTTTGGTGGCTTTTCTCTGTACATTTTCTAATTCCACTATATCCTTTTTAAGATACAGTGACCAGAATTGCACACAATATTCAAGATGCGGTCGCACCTTGAAATGATACAGGGGCATTATAATATCCTTTGTTTTATTCTGCATTCCTTGCCTTATGATTCCTAGCATTCTGTTTGTCTTCTTGCCCACCTCTGCACACTGGGTGGAGTGTTTCAACGTGTTATTCATGATGATGCTTACATCTTTTTCCTGGGTGGTGGTTCCTAATGTAGAACCTTGCATTGTGTAACCATCATTTGGGTTGTTCTTTCCTAGGTGCATAACTTTGCATGTCCTCATTAAATTTCATCTGCCTTTTGAACATCCAATCTTCCAATTTATAAAATTCTCTTGCAATTTTTCACAATCCTCTTAACAACTTTGAATAATTTTGCGTCATCTGCAAATTTGACTACCTCACTCATTATTCCCATTTCCAGGTAATTTATTAATATGTTAAAAAGCAGCGGACTCAGCACAGATCCCTGGGGTGCTCCACGATTCACATTTCTCCATTGGGAAAATTGGCCATTTAACCCTACCCTCTGCTTTCTTTTACCCAGTTTTTGATTCATAGTACTACACTGCCTCCCATCCCATGACTTTTTAATTTTGCCAAGAGTCTCTCATGTGGGACCTTGCCAAGGCTTTCTGAAAATCCAGATATATTATATCGACCGGCTCACCTTTGTCTATCTATTTATTCATACCTTCAAACAAATATAACAGATTAATAAGATAAGACTTTCCTTGGCTAAATGGATTTTCCATCAATTATTGATTACACTTGCTTGAAACTTGCTGGCAGGCATCTGTCACAGAGGCAACAGTACTTCAAAACAATAGGAGGGTCATTTCATAACAGGACACTTAGGATAAGGCCATCAAAATATGCCTATCTGAAGCCTATTTTATAGACACCTACTTGTCCATATAAAATACTAGCATAAGTGGGAGGGATCATGCCTTAAATTCATGTATGGACATTTGCATGCGCTCTATAGTAGGTATAAATGAATATGTATAACGTTTGTGAGTACACACATAGATGTTTAAGGTATTTTATAATCAATTAGTGTACTTGTGTGCTCCACCCACATTTCACCCAAACTGCACCCCTGTACATGCCTCCAATCAAAGCATATGCCATCATGTCAAAGTGGGCACTTTTACACTTTTTAAAAGGTCTTTTATGCATAAAAGTATCCACATATGTGCAGAAATGACTTAACTCCCAAGAGTGTCATGAAGATCCCACAAAACTAAAACCCTTCAACCCTCTGCGTCAGCTGCTCATATTCGTCCCACTCCGTCCCCCTCTCTCTTAGCCTCTTTCTTTAGTAATAAGATCTCCTCCCTAAGAACATTGTTACCCTCCTGTCCTGCTCCGATACACTCCCCTCCTCCGGTCGCTTCTCCCCCTCCAACTGCCCGTCTTTCTCATTCTTGGGCCTCTTTCTCTTTAATTACTTCCCCTGAACTTCAACACCTTATTTCTTCTTCCAGGAAGACATCTTGTCCTCTTGACCCCATTCCCTCTTCTTGGCTTCTAGATCCTTCTCTGGCACTCCTACCTCACATCCTTACTATGTTTAATTCCAGTTTGTCCACAGGTACTTTCCCCTCTGCCTGGAAGCATGCCCTAATCCGTCCTATCCTTAAAAATCCTTCACTCGATCCAATGGTTCCTGCTCACTACCGTCCTGTCTCTAATCTTCCTTTCCTTTCTAAACTTCTCGAGAAATTTGTCTTTGCACAACTCTCCCACTATCTGGACTCTATTAAATTTCTTCACCCTCGTCAATCTGGATTTCGTCAGGGTCACAGTGTTGACACTATTCTACTCGCCTTTACTAACGCACTGCATGTGGCACACGACCGCGGGGACATTTCGGTGGCGGTTGCTCTTGATCTTTCAGCAGCTTTCGATCTTGTTGACCACTCCCTCCTTCTCCAACGTCTACGGGAAGCTGGTCTATGTAGTACTGTTTACCACTGGTTTCATTCTTTCCTTTCTTCTCGTTCCTGTGCGGTTCTTTCCCCCTCTCCTTCTACCCCCCCTTCAGACTCCTTTTCTCTCTCCTGTGGAGTCCCCCAGGGTTCTGTCTTAGCACCTCTTCTTTTCAACCTGTTTCTGACTCCTCTTGCTCTCTTAATTCAACAGTCTGGAGTTTCCGCTTTTCTTTATGCTGATGATATCGTTCTACTGCATCACACTTCCCCCTCTTGCCCCGACCTTTCTGCACTCAATTCCTGTCTTTCTGACATGGCTAATTGGTTGACTCTTCACTGCCTTCACCTCAATCTCACCAAGACTGTGGCCATTTGGTTCTCTCACGGTTGTCTACCCCCTCTGCTGGCCCCCTCATTTTCTGGTTCTGCTGTTCCTTTAGTTTCTACTTTTTGTTATCTCGGTGTTCACTTTGATTCGGATCTCTCCTTTCAGTCACACCTTTCTCACATCACTAAATCATCTTTCTTCTTCCTTCGTCAAATTCGTGCGGTGTGCCCTTTTCTGTCCCCTTCAGCCCTCTCCACCCTGTTGTCTCTGGTTATGTCTCGCGTAGATTTCGCCAATTCTACTCTCATTGGACTCCCCAAGTATCAATTATCTCAGTTACAATGGATACAGAACACTGCCGCTCGCCTTGTCTGTCACGCTTCTCTTCGGGATCACGTTACACCTTTGCTTTTCCACCTTCACTGGCTACCTTTCCCGTATCATTCTCAATTCAAGCTGCTCACCTTGGTTCACAAAGCTCTCCATAATGGCACCCCTCAATATCTTGCTGACCTTCTTTCCTTTCACTCTCCCCGGTATACACCTTGCTCTTTCCATCTCAACCGTCTCACTCTTCCCTCCCCTTCTCGTGCCCACCTTCAATCCACACGCTCCTCTGCTTTCTTCTTTATTGGTCCCGCCCTTTGGAATTCCCTACCCTCTTCCCTCCATTTAGAGCCCCACCATTCCACCTTCAAACATCTGAAAACCCACCTTTTCTCCCCTGCTTTCGATGTGCCCTCCCCTTTTGTGTAACCTCCACTCCCCTTGCCCTTTACCCTCCTTCTTGTTTCCTTTCCTATTCCTCTTCTGTTTCTCCTGTCTATACTATGTTTTTTTTTATAAAGAAATTGTAACTTCCTTTTCCTTTTCTTTTCCATGGCTTTGGCCTTTTTTAACTTTGATTTTAATTGTACACCGCTCTGATTTTTGGAGAAGGGCAGTTTTATCAAGAAACAATAAACATAAACATAAACAAAACTAAAAGAGGAGCAAAAGTCATTGACAATAGATTGAAAACCCCAAGGCACCAAGATGAGGATAAAGGAACACCAATGTTGGCAAGGAGACCCCCAAACTCTCTGGACATGGGACAAAGTAGCACCAATAGGGCTAGATCAGGGTAAGAGTTTTGTGGGAAAATGAGCCCATTTAAGGGGTGTTTGAAGGAATATCTCAGTTTCTTCATAGACAGGTTGTCTGCAAGAATTTGATGGCAAGAACCTACTTTCTGTCACACTGCCAAAAAGATCATATGAAAGAACTTGGGTGTTATGAGAGCCAGAGGAGAAAGGGTTAACATAGTAACACAAAAAAATCATCGAAATGTCTGAATGCTGGAATTGTACTGAGATGTGTATGTGAAGCTTTCAGAGGTATGTGACATCATATGGAAAAGATGTGAAAACACACTTATCAGTAAATGGTGGACCTTGAGAGAGGGTAGAAAGGCAATCATGAGAGATAAACATGTCAGCTTAGCATGAAGAAGAACATATGGCCCCCAGTACAGTTGTCAGAACATGGGGAGTTGAAGAGCTATATTTCTTGGGAACTGAGGGGTGGAAGAGAACCAAGCAAGAGAACCAGGTGAAGAGCTGAGTGAGGGGGGCAGAGGTCAGATAACAATATAAATCTGAAGGCCCAGAGCCTAGAATAACATGACAGATCACACAAGTGGGGCCACAGACAGCTGGAACAAGAATTAGCTAATTAGAGAAGAATGTCCCGAATGGTAAGTATGGTCCTGAGCAAGGGTATATAATGTGACAGGACCAGATATACGATGAGTTCGTCTCCTGCACAGAGAAGGCTGTGTGGGGTATGGATTCCCTGGGTTCTCTATGGCCCCAGTATCCTTGTTGTCGTGTCTGAGAGTTTTGTGTGCATGCTGTTTTGTCTTGAGTATGTCTTTTACACTGATCTCTTGTGTCCAGGAAAGCCTGTCATACTCGCTGTTGAGTCAGGAAGACAGACTATAAGGAACTTGATCTTTTAGGTGGATCTCATCCAAATGTAGATTCTAAACCAAATTATGGTTCATCAAGAAACACTACGTCTTACAATTAAGACAATAGTTGACCGGCCTAACGTGTAATAAATACTGCACCGCGTACATACAATCCTCCCCTTCATAGGATTATTCAAAAGTTTACTTAGCTTTCCTGAAGAAGAATCGTCAGAAAATCCCCAAATTGTGTAGCAAAACAATGTATTAAAACACTCCTGCGGGAGCACACCAGAAAAGAAAGAAAAAATGTTGCAGCAGGCGTCAAAGGTCGACTTGAAAAAGATCATTATAGTCCTCTTTCAATTTGCAACTTGGTGTAAATATTATAAAATGTTAACCCAACGTTGTGTTTCGGGCGTCAGGTGCTCTCAGCCCTTTTTCAAAACTCCGTTGCAGATTTGAACAGACCAAGGGACCATGTTCCTTTTTGTATCCCTTGTCATGAATAAAGTGACTAATCGATAACCAATGAGACAATGGACATTTGCATAGATTCAACCCCTTGATATCCCTTGATCATTCATAGGATACTTCACCAATCTAAGGAAGAGTTTAAGTCCTCAGGCATCAACAAGTCTAACAAATAAATCCAATACTGTTCCCGATAAAGGAGATGAGAGCCTCGGTCCCCACCTCTTATCTTTTCTGGGATATGGTCCAGGATTCGCCAACGTAAATCCTGGAAAGAATGATGAAAATCATGACAGTGGGAGGTTGGCAAGATGGCGACGCTAACGGACGTGTGTTGCTGAGCTCCGTGCTTTTGGAAATTGTCAGCGTTTCCTGTATCTTTTTTTCTTCTGGGTTCTGTGGAGCTTATTTGATGCCGCATAAGGGCAGAAAATGCAAGGCTAAGCTGGCAACAACGGAGGACGCGGGAGCTGATAAGCCGACACTTCGCGGCCCCATGGATTCTTTCGTGGTGCCCGCTGAGAAGAGTGCCGTGACTCCGGAGTCCTCGCTAGGCATTCTTGGGGCGGACGGAGGGTCCCGGGATGCCGTGAGACTTGAGGCATCGTTGAGCCCGGAGTCCCGTGTTCCACCAGCGCAACCGGAAGGTGAGATCCGGTCTGAGGACTCAGTTGGGTCTGGTGGAGGTTTGCTGTGCCCTACTGAGCAGCCTCAACAATATTCTCCCGGCGTGGAAGGTAGTCCAACCGGACAGGTAACTCCGGAAGCGCTGTTTGGTGTGAAGGGGGTTGTGGAGGATCGGGCCTCTTTGCCTTGTCTCTCTTCTGAGGAACTTTTCTCGGGACTGGCGGCTGTTACCCCGCAAACGCTGATTGTCCAAAGTTCTCTTCTGGAAAAACCAAAAACTGTTACTATTGATTCTTTATTGGAAGCTTTTTCAGCCATGCACCTCACTATAACAGCACAGCTCCAATCTATTCAACAACAGTTTCAGTTTTTTGGGCAACAGTTACAAGTTTACCAATCTACCCAGACTGAGATGAATGCTAAAGTGGCCTCCTTTGAGGGGTCCTTAGGGCAGATTAAAGATGTTTCCCATAACTTGTGACGCAGTGGCAACTTCAGAAGCCATGGAAACTGATACTGACCCTCTGGTTGGTTCAGGTATTGCAAGAAAAGACAGGGTTTTTCATTCTCAGCATAACCTACAGGCAACTAATCAGCTCACCTCAGGGGAGGAGAGAACCAGAGCTGTGGATTGGGCACGCCCTAGTAGGAGGCGGGCTTCCCAGAGCAGGGGCCCCTTGTTAAGCAGAGAGAGGGAAGACAGTGGAGGGAGAAGGAGAAGGAGTAGGACGGTGATGAGAAGGAATGGAGAAGTGAGCACTACAAATGGAATGAGAAGTGAAGGTGGTTTGAATCCACAAGAGAGAAGGCAAAAGGCATTGGGAAGGCAAGAAGCTCTCTTGAATGCAGAACCCTTTGACCCTGCTACAGAAACACTGCCCAGCTGCAACAGAAGGGAAACTGATTCAGAACCAGGAGTAAAGCCTAGGTTGTTGGGAGACAGCATTTACCCTTGGAGAGAAAGGCACGCTGGCAAGGCATTTTCTGACAAGCCTCATTTTAAGGTACCTGCTGCACTTAATTCTTTTAACAAGTTTTATAAGCCAGAAAGAGGGAGTCCTGATTTTAAAGTACAGGATAGTTTCAGGCAATGTGAGAGACGTTGGTTACAGCCTGAAAGCTCTCTAACTAAGCCTAGCTTTTCTCAGCCAGCAGTTCCTGCTTTTAACAAGCAAGCTGACGAGAGGAATTCAGCTAAACTCTTTACAAGAGAATTAGGCTATACTGATACAGAAGGTCCTACCTTTGAAGCTTTCTTTAAGAGCAGAGCTCGTGCAGAGGAACGTGTGATTCCAACACTCACTAACAGAGATAAGTGGGGGAGGGGTAACTCCACCACGGGCACAGAGTGTCTAAACAGGGAGAGCATTGTTTGTTCACCAGAAGCAGATAATTACTTGCCCAAGCAAGGAGAAGGTTCTCCCAGTAGTCCTGCTAGAAGACAGGCAGAACTACTCTTGAATGAATTCAAACAATTTCTAAATAGAAGAGCTGTTTCAGAACAGACTAGCATTCAAGCAGGAAGTAATCCTGAGATAGGATTTCCCACACCGGCTCCAGTTCCCATAATTGAAGTTAACCAGCCGATGGACTGCTCGATTGGTCTAATAGATAGAGCTGACAAGAGCCAAGCTTGAATGATTATACCTGATATTTTATTCTGGTTATGTTAACCAAAGATATGTGCAAAGCTTATGAAATGAATACTGTTTGAGCAACTAAAGGAAAGCTTATGAAGCACTGAAATAAGCTGGACTGTAACCTGATTGCAAGAGAAAAGCAGTATTATTTCTTACCGGAGTATTTGTAAATACAGCACAGAGAAGACACATGGTGTAATGTGCTTCCTCAGTGAAGATTAGGCTGAAGCACAGTATTGAAAGCCTCTAATTTGCATTGTTCTTGATTTGGTTATCCTTCTCACCTGTTCCTGTCCACCAAGGAGCGGGGAAAATAAAATCCTTGTAAATATAAATGTCTTGTTCCCGACTTTCATTGGCCCCCACAACTACACAAGGCCCATCCCTCCTTAACCCTCAAGGTTAGGGAGTGGGTGCAGGGTGACAAACTTGATAAAAGATTTGGCGGTAGTACAAAGGAGGCTGGAGTTTCTTGAAAATGCCGCAAAAAGCCGTAACCTACGGGTTTTGAACTTTCCTAAGGTTCCATCGGTCTCGGCTCTGGAACTATTTAAGCAGTTTCTTTCTACAGTACTCAAGGTATCGGCAGATGCAATTCCTCCTATTTCCAAAGCTTTCTACCTTCTGACCTCTAAGATTGGTGGTAAGGGTGAAGGAAATCACCTTGTGATGTCTGCGGATAGTCTGGATCTTTCTGCTTTTTTGGAACGGTCCCCTACTGCTGTGGGGATGACTGCTACACTTTTGGTGACCTTCGCACTAGAGGTGGACAGAGACTGGCTTCTGAGGCTTTTTTTTAGGTCTACTGGAAAAGAATTCTTGGATTCACGTATTAGGATGTTTCCAGATGTCTCGAGAGCAACTCAGAAGAGAAGGAAGCAGTTTCTTATGTATCTTTCTGGGGTTGTTCAGTTGGGGGGTTTGTTTTTTTTGAGATTTCCCTATAAATGTTTAGTGAAGTTATCTGGACACAGATATATTTTCTTTGAACCTTCCCAGCTAGCCTCCTTTATAAATTCTAAACAGGGTGATTTGGTTTCTCCGTCTTCCTCTTTATCCCCCGGTAGACCTCCGGATTAGGGGGTCTACTTACGGTTATGGTTAAGGTACTCTTCTTGTCTGTTCTTTTCCTCTTGTAATTGCTAGTTGATAATTTTCCTGTGTTTTGTGACCCATACTTGCCTTTGTTGTGGACTTGTGGGCTTAATGTCCTTTGCTGTACAAGTTGTTACTTGTTTGCATTGTAAAATTGCATAAATAAAAAATTAAAAAAAAAACAAAACAAGAAAATCATGACAGTGTTGTACCACAGGGGCAGAAAAAACTTTTGTAGTAATTCGAGACTGATGTTCTTGTAATCTCTTCTTTATGTTCCGTATAGTTTTTCTTGATGAACCATAATTTGGTTTAGAATCTACATTTGGATAAGATCCACCTAAAAGATAAAGTTCCTTATAGTCTGGTTGTATTTATTTCCTATACTAAATTGATTATACCCTATAATTTTTATATCCTTTGGGTATTGTTTTGGGGTTGCGTCCCTATATTATAAAAAAGAAAAAAAGGAACGTTCATGCTACGAGAAGAATTTTATCTTCATGGCATTAGTTCAGACAAAAATGTAGTTCTAGTAGATATATTCCTATTAATGTCAGCATGAGGCAGTGTAAAAATCTGTTCTTCAAAGATAAGCCAAAGCATAGCTACAACCATTGACTTTAAGGATCTGTCCATGACATCCCTTTCAAACCGCTTTCTTAACTTCTTCAACAACATTAACAGGGATATTAGACAAAGCCCATACTGCATGAAGGCACATTTTAGAAAGGATGTGGTGAGGATGTTCAGATCAGGATATTATTATTATTTATTTATTTATTTCTTTATTTATTACAATTTCTTATATACCGCACTATTGTCAGCGCGGTTTATGGAGAATTACCACAGTATTTCGCAAGAGGCTCTGCCAAATGCTGAGCTTCTTGTAAAATACATGCAGGACTGCATGGATATGGCTCTCCACATCCAACAGAGCAGTGATTTTAAGAAGCTCTATATAGGGAAAAATGTAAAAATATCCCTCACATATCCCTCACATATGTGAGGGATGGTTTCTTAAAATCTCTGCTTGCACTTTACCTATGCATCCATTTCAGCAACACCGGTTCCTTACCCCAATCACCCCTCTGGCCCCCTTACTACATTTGATCCTCCCTACACCCCTCCCCCCACCACAAAGCATCCGATGATCTGTAAAAGCAACTTTCACCTGGTACCTGCCCCCTCACTGGACTCTTCCCCCTGGCAACAACACCACCCCCAAAATTCCCACCAATAGTACCCCCATCCCTCTCTACAGCCTTTCCAGGGTCCCTAATGTCTAGTGGGAGCAGGAGTGATGCCCACTTGCTCTTGCTTATACTGCACCTGGATCCAAAATGGCACTGATTACTCCTATTGGTAATCTCATGGTACTGTTGTAGATTACCGCTAAGGGTTACTAGCAGGACCATACCAAGGGCTGTGCGAGCAATGCGGCTGCATAGGCCGCAAGTACAGAAAGGGCGCTGATATTATTACTGAACGTCCAGAAAGCTCAAAACAAGTGAGTTACTGCATGTGGCTGGGGTGGAAGGGTGTGGCAAATTCAATAGTTTCAAAGGGCACATTTCTAGCTTGGTATGATCCCGATTACTGGATCTGGGTGCAGTAAGAGCATGAGCAAGTGGGCATTTTTTTCTACTCCCACTAGACAATATTGACCCCAGTAAGGCTGGTGAAAGGGATTGGGGGGTGAAGGATGCTACTGGTGGGGGCCTTAAGGGGGGGGGGGTGTTTGTTGCTGGTGGAGATCGAATGGGGGGGGGGTTAATGCCCAGGGGAAGTTACTTTTACAGAGGATAGAATGCTTTGGGGAAAGTATAGGGGAGGGGGGGTGGAATCGAGATTGAAGATGATTGGATGGGCCCAGACCTAGCTGTCATATGTGCCTCAGGGCAGCAGTAAATGCTGATGTCTAGAATTTTTCCTGGAGATGTGTGAAATAGGGAAGTCACTTCTATGTTGTAGGCCCACTCAGACCACTCCCTTAAGAACATAAGAACATAAGATATGCCATACTGTGTCAGACCAAGGTCCATCAAGCCCAGTATTCTGTTTCCAACAGCGGCCAATCTAGGTCATACGTACCTAGCAGTTCCCCAAGGGACACAGGTTCCACAATGCTTGTATTGGGTCAAGCATTGATATCCTGGGTCCCTTCTTAATAATGGTTTATGGACCTTTCCTCCAGGAACTTGTCCAAACCTTTTTTAAACCAAGCTACACTAACAGCCTTTACTACATCCTCCGGTAACAAATTCCAGAGTTTGATTACACGTTGAGTGAAAAAATATTTTCTTTTATTAGTCTTAAATAGTTTACCCTGGAGCTTCATTGCATGTCCCCTAGTCTTTCTATATTCTGATAAGGTAAACAATCGATCTACGTTTACCCGTTCCACTCTGTTCATTAATTTATAGACTTCTATCATATCTCCCCTCAGCCGTCTCTTTTCCAGGTTAAAGAGCCCTAACCTTTTTAGCCTTTCTTCATAGGAGTATCCTTCCATCCCCTTTACCATTTTGGTGGCTCTTCTCTGAACCTTTTCTAAAATCGCTATATCCTTTTTAAGATACGGCGACCAGAGTTGCACACAATATTCAAGGTGCGGTCTCACCATGGAACGATATACAGGCATTATAATATCTTTTGTTTTATTTTCCATTCCTTTCCTTATCATACCTAGCATTCTATTTGCTCTCTTGGCCGAAGCTGCACACTGGGCCAAGGGTTTTCACATGGTATCCACAATGACGCCTAAATCTTTTTCCTGGGTGGTGGTTCCTAATGTGGAACCTTGCATCGTGCAACCATAGTTTGGGTTGTTCTTCCCTAGGTGCATAACCTTGCACTTGTCCACATTAAATTTCATCTGCCATTTTGATGCCCAGTCTTCCAATTTATCAAGATCCTCTTACAATTTTCCACAATCCTCTTGGGTTTTAACAACTTTAAATAGTTTTGTGTCATCTGCAAATTTGATAACCTCACTCATTATTCCACTTTCCAGGTCATTTATGAATATGTCAAAAAGCAGCGGACCCAGCACAGATCCCTGGTGTGTACACCACTATTCACCTTTCTCCATTGGGAAAATTTGCCATTTAGCCCTACCCTCTGCTTTCTATCTTTTAACCAGTTCCTGATCCACAATAGTACACTGCCTCCTATCCCATGACTCTTTAGTTTTGCCAAAGGTCTCTCATGAGGGACCTTGTCAAAGGCTTTCTGAAAGTCCAGATACACAATATCAACCGACTCACCTTTGTCCACCTGATTATTCACTCCTTCAGAAAAACATAACAGATTAGTAAGACAAGATCTTCCTTGTCTAAAGCCATGTTGGCTGTCTCCCATTATGTCTCCCAAAATGCTGAGTAATTTTATTCTTTATGATGGTTTCTACCATTTTTCCCGGTACTGATGTCAGGCTCACCGGTCTGTAGTTTCCCGGATCACCCCTGGAACCCTTTTTAAAAATTGGTGTTACATTGGCGATCCTCCAATCTTCAGGTATTAGAGATGATTTTAATGATAGTTCACAGATTACTAATAGCAGGTCTGCAATCTCGTATTTCAGTTCTTTCAACACCCTTGGATGTATACCATCCGGCCCAGGTGATTTGCTACTCTTCAGCTTATCTAATAGTTGTAATACATCTTCCCGATGTATCGATATTTCCTTCAATTCTTCCGCACCTTTAAATACCACTTCAGTCATGGGTAACATCCCTACATCTTCCTCAGTAAAGACTGAAGCAAAGAATTCATTCAGTCTCTCCGCTATTGCCTTGTCGCCTCTTAGTGCTCCTTTAACCCCTTTATCATCTAATGGACCAACTGACTCTCTCACAGGTTTTTTGCTACGAATGTACTTGGAAAGGTCTTTACTTTGCGTTTTTGCCTCCGCAGCAAGCTTCTTCTCGAATTCTCCCTTTGCCTGCCTTATCAATGCCTTGCATTTGACTTGCCAGTGCTTGTGCTGTTTCCAGGTTTCGTTGTTTGGCTCTTTTTTCCATTTCCTGAAAGGTGCTTTTTTGGCAACAACAGCCTCTCTGACCTCACCTTTAAACCATGCTGGCAGTTGTCAGCATACATGACATAGGAGTCATGGCTTTTTCCCCCGACCCTGGATTTCATGCAGCTGTGTTACTCTGGTGATTTCAGTCTCCAAAGGTAATAGGGCAGTTTACAAGATGAGATTAACTCTGACCCCCTGGTGATTTCAGTCTCCAGGGCCTGTCTGCAGCCCCTCCTTGCTAAATGGCAGACCTCAAAGGGAGTGGCTAAAAACAATAGTAGACCTCAAGGGGAAGTGCTGGAGAGGATTCAATTCACTATAAAGGACAGAAACACTTTCTCTTGCTCTCTCTCTTCCACTATTCATCGGACATGAAGGACAGGAGGCTTTGATCAATTATCTTCACCCCTCCCCCTCTCTCTCTCTCTCTCTTCCTATTGTCATCGGACACACCTTGCCATGAGGCTCTGACCCACATGTTCTTACCTCTCTCTCTCTCTCTTCTTCATCGGACAGGTTTGGACACTCTCTCCTTCCTATTCATCAGACCATGAGGCTCTGATAATCACACCTACTTCTCTCCCCTCCCCCACTTCTCTCTTTCTCTCTCCCTCTCTTCACACATGCATACACACACACACATACACACACACACAGATTCATTGAGGCACACTGAAGCAGCTCTGTAACAATCACTATATACCTCTGTTGAATACCTATGTAATAAGCCTATTTCTACATAAAAGACCTTTCTCCAAGCCACACCTGTTTGGTTGTCTTATTACAAGCCCTACTGCCTCTGTGAAGTGAAATGAACCCAGGACCTACAGGAAAGTAATCTGACTATATCTTACATTTTTATGGGGGCTCGTCTTCTCGGATTTCACAGCAGACCTCCAGTTGGGTAAGTAATAATTTTGTATAATACATTAAGTAGATTTCAGACAGAATCAAAAGTCCTTGTGACCATTTACAATTGACAGACTGGATGACACTTAGACACTATTTAGTGAACAGTTCCAGTGATAATTTTTTTTGTGGGTTAGACAAGGTGAGATTTTTATTGTCAAAAGGCTCTGTAAGAATCTAGAATTTTAAGGACATCACACAGAGTGGCTTGCAATTGTCTTATTTTGATGTATAGGCTTGCTAAAGATTTTTCTATAGTATTTGAGCAGCTAAGAAAAGACAGAGAGATAGTTCAGATTTAGTTTGGAAGTGGTACACAGGTAAACAGTCCCTCATTGAATACAATATACATCTTTCCTGATAAAGTTATTACCTCCTGTCCCTTTTAACTTTTATTTCTCTGTCTCCTGTCAGTAAGTATCTTAGTGAGAGCAGGCTTAAAGCTGGCTGCAATTGATACAACAATTCTGTTATTCTCCTAACACCCTTCTTACTATAACTTCACCCTAAACTTCCACCCTGTTAAAAAGGTGATAAGCACTTTTTATTCAGGTATAATTTTAAGGTGTGGTCTTTATGTCAGTACTCTTTACTGAACACCCATAAAATTTATACCATTCCAACTGTAATTCTAAGTCTCACTTCTTCATAAAAGTGAGCATTCCTCCTTCTAAGGTTACACATTTTAGATAGTCCAACTACAGCCTTACTACAGTCTCAAATATGGAAGCCTTTGATTTTAAAGAACTTAAAGAAATTGTAATTTCATACTGTAAGAGGAAAGGGGGTCCCTTTGAAGGTGAATTCCCTGAGTCATCATGGTATAATATTCAAAGACAAATGTTAAACCATGATCAAGAATTCAAAAAGAAAACAAATAAAAGAAAATGCCTTTTTATCCAAGGCATGTGCAGGGGACTCATTAGCATGAAACAGGACAACTCTGAACTGACTTCTCAGTGCACACAATTAAACAAAGACCTTGAGGAGGCACAAATTTGCATCTCTATGCAAAGGACTCAAGTTATACAAGCCACAAATTCTTTCATAACTCTTAGTGAGCAATTAGAAGCACTTAAACTTGAATTGAGGCATGTTAAGGATCAATTGGCCTCTGGAAGACAAAAGCCAACCCCCACTCCTCCCTCAGCCCCTTATGCCTATGACACACCCTATCAGCCATGCATACAAGCTATTGAGAAAGAAAAGAATACTAAAGTATGCATAGTTGGACTTGAACCCAGCAATAATCAGGATCTCTGTCAGGAGGATAATTCAGATGACTTAGATATGGCACCCAGTACTGAACTCAAAGCACCAGTTAAAGTAATGTTGCAGGAAAATTTAAAAGATAGAGATATAGAAAAAATAGTTGAGAAAATTGGCCCTATGCCTCTTAATGTAAATCATTGGTGTAAATGGGCGACTGATATTCTGATTCACTGGGGTCTAGGGAAATACAGAAGAAAAAAATCAGACTTTGATAGACTTATGCATTTGGCTGTGGGGCCACACTATTATAGAGTTGGCTCTCTCACTCACCCATACCAGTTGGTTAAAAGGGGTACTGAAAAACTATTTCACTGTTCCCCAATGCAAGTATTTAAAATTATTTCACCTTTACCAAATGATACACTGGAACAGTTTGCATATAGAGCCTGGATTTTAAAAGCAGTTCTTAATGAGCAGGAGTCCTGGCCCAGTGCAGAAGATTATGGGGAGAACAAGCATAAGGCATTTTTATTAGAATTGCTATCTCCTGAGATTACAAAACACCTTCTGTTATTTTCTGAAGACCCTGAAGCAACCCCTTTTGATACTTTAATGCTCAGAATTGGGTCTGTTTGGAAGACCCAGCCCTCACAGGTCATTACAGTATCAGAAGCATGGAAGTGGCAAGCCGAGGGATCCTCTCAGTACACAAGAAACACAGACAGAGGACACACACCTTGGAGAGGACAAAGCAGAGGTACTTTTAGAAACTCCTCAGGTTACATCCCCTTTCAAGAGCTCAAAGCACAGAGAGATGGGCTAGAAAAGGAGAAAACTAAATGGGAACAAGACAAACACATACTGCAGATAGAAATAGATAAATTAAAACAGGATTTACAAGCAGCTCAGGACAAACACAAGGCTAGTGCATAGGGGTGTCCTGACCTTCTGGGTTCAGATATCAAAATGTCTCAAGCCTTCATAGCCCAGCCTGCCTCCTTTATCTCAGCAGAGGACTCAATTCCAGAGCCTCTGGATGATGAAATGGATACAGGCCCAGGACACAATTTAAGGCTTGTAACACCCTTGATACTGGACTCTTGTGCACGCCCCAATGTTATCAGTAGAATAGGGGGTCAGGATAAACTAGCTTTGATTGACACAGGGGCTGGAATTAGTTTTACTAACAGAGCTTCTCCCACTGCAGATCAGAAAAATATGGAAATTTATGAAATTCAAGGAATTAATGACACAGCTTCCAAATGTGTGGCTATCCCAGTTAAATGGGGTATCCCTGTGCACAGTGAACAAAATAAGGAAATGTTGGAAACCACTGCCTCCACTATAGTAAACACACCAAAAGAAATAATTGGAATTGATGTTCTCAACCAGTTAAATTTGGTGGTGGATATGGCTAATCTTAAATTGTGGCAGTATTCAGGAACTTCAAGTGCTTCTAAAACTTTAGTGCATGAAGTCATTCCCATGCAGTTAGCAACTCAGTGCACCAAGGCAGCTCAGCAGTATGATCTGTGTGTAATTCCCTCAGAAGTGGCTGATATTCCAGTCTGGGCTCAAGACAAGTTAGATTGTGGGAAAATGCACACAGAAATACTGTTGGAAGGTGAGGATCCTCCACCACAGAAGCAATACCCAGTACCTCATCAGGCTATAGAACCAGTGACTAAAATTGTGAAGATACTGGAGGAGAGGGGTCTGATTAGACCTATTTCTTTCACATGCAATTCACCAGCCTGGCCGATAGTTAAACCGGGGGGTTCCTTCAGGCTCACTATGGACTTCCGTGCCCTGAATCAAGTTTCAAAATCTGTAGTGCCCGTGGTAGCCTCATACCCTGAAATGATCTCTAAACTGAATCCCAAATGTAAATTTTTCTCTGTTTTAGACATATCCAATGGGTTTTGGAGTCTGCCCCTGGCCCTTGAGTGCCAATACAAAACAGCCTTTCAGTGGCTGAATAAACAATATGCATGGACTGTGCTCCCACAGGGATATAAGGATTCCCCCTCAATATTTCATAAATACATGCAGGAAGCCCTATCACTATTGTCTTGCAGAGATAATACAATACAGTATGTAGATGACATTCTGATTCAGTCTGAGAATGAAGCCGTACACTGGAATCATGTAAGAGAAGTTTTAAAAGCCCTCTTACAAGCTGGTCTTAAAGTTAATCCTGCCAAGGCTCAACTGTGCAAATCACAGGTTTCCTTTTTAGGGGTTACTATTGGCCAGGACGGTAAATCTGTAGATTCTCAGAGGATAGAGCTGATAGAAACTTCCACTTCCTACAGATCAGAAATCACTCCAGTCATTTCTAGGGCTCACTGGTTTCTGTCGTGACTTCATGCACAATTATGCTGAAGTGGCAGCTCCGCTTTACTCCCTGCTAAAAAGTAAAAGTTATGTTTGGGAGGAAGGACATACAGACGCTGTAATTAAATTAAAACGCATTCTGACTTCTGCTCCTGTTCTTGCACACCCAGATCACACACAACATTTTTTCCTGTACCCTGTATTTGGAGAGAACAGTATAGGTGCAGCTCTAACACAACGCTTAGGAGGAGTAGATCGCCCTATCGCTTTCTGTTCCAGAGTTCTCACTTCTCCTGAACTCAAAATGGGAAACTGTGAAAAACATGTACTGGCTTCCTATGCTGCTATGCAGAAATTTACATACATCATTGGTGCTCAAACCACATACATATGCAGCCATCACACCCCCCTCAAATTCATTGTAGAAGGAAAGAGCATGTAGCAAGATTAGGACTGAGAGAATAGTCCAGTGGACTCTCATGTTGCAAGCACAGAATGTAAAGTTTGAATTGTTGAAAGAACCTAACGTGCAAGTGGCTGGAATCTTGCTGGAGGGGCAACCTCATGACTGTCAGTCCTCACCCAGTGCCCCTAATCACATGATCTTTAGGGAACTAGGACTAGACAAAATTTCACCTTTTCTTCCTACAGTATATATTGATGGTAGTAGCCAATGTGAAGGAGGCAGATGACTAGAAGGTTTTGCAATTGTACAATTGGACCCAAATAACCAAGTGGTACTGCAAAGACAGTATTCCTGTGGGTCAGCGTCAGCACAGTACTGTGAGCTGGCTGCTTTTGTAGCTTGTATGCAACAATATCAGGATTCACACCCAGAGATACAAATCATTTTAGATTCTGATTATGTCTTTAAAAGTGCCATTGCCCTGTTACCCTGGTGGCTGGCAAATAAATTTAAATCTACAGATGGATCCACAGTGAAAAATTCATCACTGTGGACTATGGCACAAGAACTGAGTGAGAAGTTTCAGAGAGTACATTTAGTTAAAGTAAAGGCACATAGGAAGAAAGGCCCTTTAGTGAAAGGAAACACATTAGCAGACTCACTAGCCTTGGAAGTATGCCATGTAGGCCTCATATGGCCCTGGTATGAGCAGACACGCATGGTTGCTATTGCTACACGTTCCACAGATTACGATCAGATAATACCACCAGATTACTTTGTAGCACTGCAGACAAAGGACCCTGAGCTTTCCAATTTAAGGAAGCTTGTGCAGGACGCCCCAGATAACCTATATCAGCACACACCCTTTCTCACACTCGCTATAGAGAAAGACATTCTATGTGCAAAAAGAGAGGAAGGCTTGGTTATAGCTATCCCTAGAGCTCGAGGTAAAGAATGGATGCATTGGGTTCATGGTGCAGGTCCTATGGGACACCCTAAAGCAGAAGAAATGCAGACTATCCTCAATAGGTTGGTATGGTGGCCAGAAATGAAACATGATATACAGGATCATGTTTCCTCCTGTGTGGTCTGTGCTTCATTTGGGAGGCAACCTAAAAAGAGAAGGGGACAGTTAATGAGAGCACCTCCTCGTGGCCCATTTGAGAGATTGCAAATAGATCATGTGGGCCCTCTCCCATTGACTGCTAGGAAAAATAGATTTTTACTGACTGTTGTTGATTCCTTTTCTCATTGGGTAGAAGCATTCCCTGTCCCAGATCAAACTGCTCGAACCACTGCAGAAATCCTAACTATGCAATTTTTTACACGCTGGGGCATTCCCAAGACTATTGATTCTGATAATGGTCCTGCATTTGTTTCTCAGCTCATCAAGGAATTGTTTGATTTTCTAGGCATAGAACAACAACTCCACATTCCGTACCATCCACAGGCAGCAGGGCAGGTAGAAAGAATGAATCAAACAATTAAGGTCCACCTCAGCCCTATGCTTAATCTGACCGGGAAAAATTGGGATCTGGTGCTCCCTTTAGTCCTTATGCGTATCAGAGCTAATGTCTGTAAATCCACAGGTTTTGCACCCTATGAAGCCTTAATGGGAAGGCCAAAGCAACAGTGGGAAAATATGCTGAGTCCTTTTCTTCCAGAGGACCAGACCATAATTCTCACCAATGAGTGGATGAAATCCCTGCAAGAACATCTAAAAGAAATTCAGACCTCTGTGCTAGCTAACACAGAAAAAGCTAGAGATTATTTGCAGGAGGTACATGCAAAAGGTTCTGATTTAAGACCCCTCAAGGTTGGGAGTAAAGTGATGATTCTGAGACCTAGACCAAACCTCCCCTTTGGAACTGCAAAGTGGGAAGGACCATACTTAGTTACTGATACCTTAGGCCCAAGCCTATACCAAATCCTAATGCCTGACAACCAGCAGTACTGGAAACACATCACCCAGTTAAAACCATATGGGTAATACGTGCTTTATCAGTCTTTGTTTTCAGACACCACCTGAAGACAGCACGGACAGCTGCTTTCGGAAGACAGCACGGACAGCTGCTTTCTGAACAAAAGTCGCTTGAGGACGGTAACTATTTACTCCTGCTGTATAGTTGACATGTGTTTAATAGTTATGTAAATAAGTAGTACAAATTTTTTTTTGTTTTTGTTTTGTTGTTACATAGTATAAGTGGGGAGCATTAGTTTACTCCCTAGTAGAGTGAAACAAGTTTGCTTTTATTATGTCTCGGTTTCCTGTTGTTCTTGTATCTGCTCTCTTCTACTCAAGTCTCATTACAGGAACTATCATCTGAATATGCACGATTGGCTGGGCTGACTCCACAGGTGGAGTGTATCGCTACCAAGAAATACCCCCACCTTTCCCGGAAGGAAAGGATCTGGTCATCCTGAGTTTCTGTTCGGTACAGGACAAGCCAGTGTTCTATTCATTAAACATCACTCAAGTACAGTGGGAGCCACCAGTTTCCACTTCTCTAGAAAGGACACAATAATTGAGGGCACCTCCAGAACATTACTTTCTAGGTCCTCCTGCTTTGATTTTGTACAATATCTCCTGTCAGGACAGAGGTACCTGGAAAATAACTTATACATGGGTTGTGAGTGATCAACAGCACATCACTGAGACTTCACTCCTTTTGGATGTATCTTGTTTACCTACCACCCCTCATCCCACCCCTCCCACCACTTCTGCTCCTCCTGTACTCTACCTTTCTGATATCCACCCATTTCAGGAAGGACATCCCTTTCAGATTAAATATGATGCACCACACGATGTTTTATATGATGTGGAATACCATTTTCTTACTTGGCATCTATTTCCCAAATTGTTTCTAGTTACTCACAAATATCCAAATTGCTCTGTTTGTTGCCAACCACATACAAATGCTCAATACTTGGTTTGATATGTAGTCAGTAACACCCCGAGCCAAGCAATTTCAACACAAGCGTGAATTAATTGATACAATTTTAGGTGGCACAGGGACTGCACTGGGTGCCCTTAATATAATTGATATAGAGGTGCTCCGTAATAAAATGGGTTCCACTGCTCAGCATGCTGCTGATGGTTTTACCTCACAACATATTATTAATGAAGCTTCCTCTAAACTGTCCAATGTAGTTATAGATACCTTTGCTCTTATATCTCCCATTATAGAACAGAAAATTGTTACCTTAGCACATGCAGAATATAGATTGAGAAAGAATATTTCCTGGGCTCTTGCCTGTGATCAAGTACAGATCGAGCTTATTACTATACTAAAGGAAATTCTGATCACTGCTAAGTTAGGACACTGGCCACCATCTCTCATTCATATGGCTAGTACCAAAATACCGGAATTTGCTATAGCTCACCTTGATTGGTGGACAGTTAGTGTTCCCATTTGTTCACCACAAGGCTGCTCTATCTGTACTTTGATCCCATGGTCAGGACAACACACAGTTATTTATCCTATTGTTAATATTGGGGTGCAGTTTGATAATATGCTTATGTATCCTGTGGACCATCTCACATGGGTGCAGCCACTGGACGACACCTGGACTTCATTCAAGCTGATGGACCCCAGTTTGTGTGAGCAGACTACATTTCAGTTCAAGTGTCAACCTCACCAGTTTAAAGAGGCTGACACCTCCTGCTGGAACAATTCCTCCTCTTGCTCCCTGACTGTTAAGCTCTCATATTCCCTGACTACCTCACACAATTTGTATTACCTTGGAGCTGGACACATTTGTTTTCATCTGTTCTTTCCCCAGAATGTTTCTTTTTCGATTGCTCCCAGAATGCATGACATTCGCCTTCCCAAGAACACTTTGTTGTACAGTTCAAACTATTTACCAAACAATACCTGGTGCAGTCATACACCACTGGTCTCCCTCACCATTAATGGGACAACTTATTCCACACCGCTGGTTACCAATGACTCTATGGACATTCCAGAGTTTATCTCATATGCTGTGCATCCCTTACCACTTGGCATGGGAGAAGAGACACTACATAAACTGCTCAACTTTACAGAACTCCATGCCTATATTGATCACCTTAAAACAACATCCACTGAAGTGAATCACACCATCGCTTATGAGAATGGGCACATTCAACAAATTGTTGGACACTTGCTACAAGATGCTCATGTGTCTGTGTGGGAATTGTTATTTGGTTACTCACCTACTGCTGATCATGTCTTTAATGTTTTTATTCACCCTATTATTATTTTAACTGCTGTACAAATATTTCTATGCATTATCATAATTTTCCTGTGTTGTAAAATGAAACAAATGTACATATCCTTGCAGCACATGTCATATAGAACCACAACATTTTAAGGTAGTTACACTGAATTTCTCTAGCATCTACCCCTACATCCAGGCTCATTTGGCCTGCTAATTTGGTTAATTTGGCATTTCCTAGTACACTGAATACCAGAGTCAGCTGCAGTCTAGTATTGCTTCCTATCCTCACTCATAGCATCCTGGTACCTTTTGGCTTTAGCCTCCTCAAAAATTCGTGCAGCCCTTATGCACTGTTCACTCTCTCTAAGACGGGCACGGAGGTAGCATATTGGGTCCCCCCCCCCCCCAGTAGTGGCTGCTCTACCTAAGACACGAGTTTTGGACTCATAAGGAGACTTGTTTATCTCTAGAACACTAGAGACAGTACTAGAGACAGTACTGTGCAGGACAGGGCACTTGCTGAACATAGCAAGGTATTTAATACAGGAGGTATTAGACAAGCTGCCTACTATCATGTAATGGCAGCTGGGACAGGTACCACAGGCTTGCTTCCACCATTTCCAGGCACAAATAAAAAAAAAATAAAAAAAAAGGTGTGGGAGATGTCAGCATACATGACATAGGAGTCATGGCTTTTTCCCCAGACCCTGGATTTCATGCAGCTGTGTTACTCTGGTGATTTCAGTCTCCAAAGGTAATAGGGCAGTTTACAAGATGAGATTAACTCTGACCCCCTGGTGATTTCAGTCTCCAGGGCCTGTCTGCAGCCCCTCCTTGCTAAATGGCAGACCTCAAAGGGAGTGGCTAAAAACAATAGCAGACCTCAAGGGGAAGTGCTGGAGAGGATTCAATTCACTATAAAGGACAGAAACACTTTCTCTTGCTCTCTCTCTTCCACTATTCATCGGACATGAAGGACAGGAGGCTTTGATAATCAATTATCTTCACCCCCCCCCCCTCTCTCTCTTTTCCTATTGTCATCGGACACACCTTGCCATGAGGCTCTGACCCACATGTTCTTATCTCTCTCTCTCTCTCTTCTTCTTCATCGGACAGGTTTGGATACTCTCTCCTTCTTCCTATTCATCAGACCATGAGGCTCTGATAATCACACCTACTTCTCTCCCCTCCCCCACTTCTCTCTTTCTCTCTCCCTCTCTTCACACATGCACACACACACACACACACAGATTCATTGAGGCACACTGAAGCAGCTCTGTAACAATCACTATATACCTCTGTTCAATACCTATGTAATAAGCCTATTTCTACATAAAAAAACCTTTCTCCAAGCCACACCTGTTTGGTTGTCTTATTACAAGCCCTACTGCCTCTGTGAAGTGAAATGAACCCAGGACCTACAGGAAAGTAACCTGACTATATCTTACAGCAGTTTTTTGGACTTCCTTCCACTTTTCTTAAAGTGTGGAATACAGCTGGTCTGGGCTTCCAAGATAGTATTTTTCAACAACAGCCAAGCCTGATGTACGTCTTTAACCTTTGCAACTGCTCCTTTTAGATTTTTCTTAACTGTTTGCCTCATTTTATCATAGTCTCCCTTTCGAAAGTTAAAAGGTAGTACTGTGGATTTCCCTACTATCCCTCCTCCACTAATTAAATCAAAGCCGATCATGCTATGATCACTATTGCCAAGTGGCCCCAACAACCTTATCTCTTGCACTAGATCTGGTGTTCCACTAAGGATTAGGTCTAATATGGCTTCCCCTCTGGTCGGTTCATGAACCAGCTGCTCCAAGAAGCAGTCATTTATTTCATCTAGGAACTTTATCTCCCTAGCATGTCCTGATGTGACACTGACCCAGTTGATACTTGGGTAGTTGAAATCACCCATTATTATTACTGTGCTGTAACATTTGTTAGCTTCCTTGATTTCTTTGAGCATTTCATCATCCATTTGGTCATTCTGGCCAGGCGCTCGATAGTACACCCCCACTGCCATAGCCTTCCCCCTTTTACATGGAATTTCAATCCATATAGATTCTACAGCAGATTTTGTTTCCTGCAAAACTTTAATCCTTTCTGACTCAATGCCCTCTCTAACATAAAGAGCAACCCCTCCACCAATTTGATCAGCTCTATCATTACGATATAGTTTGTACCCAGGTATCACAGTGTCCCACTGGTTGTCCTCCTTCCACCATGTCTCTGATATTCCAATCATATCTAACCTTTCATTTAGTGCTATATATTCTAACTCTCCCATCTTATTTTTTAGACTTCTAGCATTTGCATACAAGCATTTTAGAGAATGTATTTTATTCATATTAATTTGGCTGTTGTTAGACATGGGTAATTTGGGATCTTTAAGCTCTGTCTGCTCCATACTTGAGGGCATTTGGGCTACTTTAATCTTTTGTGGAACCTCTCTGCTTTTGGTAGTATCCTTCAAAGATACATTCTTCCGAACCATCCGCTCTTGGGCGACTGTCGGCTTTCCCCTAATATCTAGTTTAAAAGCTGCTCCATCTCCTTTTTAAAGGTTAATGCCAGCAGCCTGGTTCCATCACGGTTAAGGTGAAGCCCATCCCTTCGGAAGAGCCCCTCCTTTCCCCAGAATGTTCCCCAGTTCCTAACAAATCCAAAACCCTCATCTCTGCACCATTGTTTCATCCACGCATTGAGACTCCGGAGTTCTGCCTGCCTTTTGGGTCCTGCGCGTGGAACAGGAAGCATTTCGGAGAATGCTACCCTGGAAGTTCTGGATTTCAACTTCCTACCTAAAAGCCTAAATTTTGCCTCCAGAACCTCCCTACCACATTTTCCTATGTCATTGGTACTGACATATACCAAGACAGCAGACTCCTCCCCAGCACTATCTAAGACCTTATCTAGGTGGCGCGTGAGGTCCGCTACCTTCGCACCAGGCAGGCATGTTACCAGGCGATCCTCACGTCCACCAGCCACCCAGCTATCTACATGCCTAATGATCAAATCACCAACTATAACAGCTGTCCTAACCCTTCCCTCATGGGCACATGGCCCTGGAGAAACTTCCTCGGTGCGAGAGGGTTTTACATCACCTGGAGGACAGGTACTAGTTACAGGATCACTTCCTGCCACACCAGGGCAGGGATACTCTCCTGTCACATGACCTCTCTCCTCCATGGCAACAAGGATGCTGCCAGACTGGAGGTGGGACTTCAGGACTATATCCCTGTAGGTCTCGTCTATTCACCTCTTTGTCTTATGCTTTCCAAGTCTGCTACTTTAGTCTCTAGAGAACGGACTTGTTCCCTGAGAGCAAAGAGCTCCTTGCACCTAGTGCACACGTAAGACCTCACACCAACTGGGAGAAAATCATACATGTGACACTCAATGCAAAAGACTGGAAAGCCCCCATCCCGCTGCTGGACTGCTGTCTGCATCTTAGTTTTAAGTTTGGGTTTAGATCTAAGTTCTTTACTTACTAAGGGTTGTTATGGATATTTATACTAATAAAACTATACCTAATACGTGTAATATACCTTGTTCACCTGAAGCTTAACAAATCTCAGATCCTTAGTGTATGACTGATTTGGGTAATGAGCTTCACCTGAGAGCATCTCCTGTCTTTTAAGATGTGTAAGTACCTATAAAGCTACGATTATCCCATGGGAGGGAGGGAGGGAGGGAAATAACACTTATTAAAAGAGGGCTGCTACACAGTACCCTGTCTTGTGCTGCTGAGGTAAGCTAAATTTTGATTTGATTTAAATTATAGCTCTTAGCTGCTGCTAGGCTCTAACTTCTTATGAAATTTAAACTACAAGCTCTCTGCTGGGTTCTAAATTTAACCAGAAAGCTCTTTTCTGTGTTTTAAATTTAAGCTAAAAGAACTTTGCTGATGCTAGGCCCTGAGTGACTATTAAATTTAGACTACAAGCTCTATGCTGGGTTCCAAATGTAACCAGAAAGCTCTCCTGTGTTTTAAATTTAAACTAAAAGTACTTTGCTGTTACTAGGCCCTGAGTGACTATTAAATTTAAACTACAAGCTCTCTGCTGGGTATGAAATGTAACCAGAAAGTTCTCTGTGTTTTAAATTTAAACTTAAACTGCTGCTACTAGGCCCTGACTGATTTAACAAAAATAGTGGATTCACAGATTAATTAGTTTTAATACAAAGAAATCCTTTTAGAAAATTACCAGAAGTATATACTCACAGTTGCAGATCTCTCTCCAGAAGTAACAGTCCCTTTTTCTAGTCCCTCTATCGCCACATCTCCAGGATTTTTAAACCTGGTAACTATCCCCATATTTAAAAAGGTCTTGTTTTAAAATGCCATTTACACACGTATGCCAATCTACACATGTATATGCAGGGGTTTTTTATGCATCTAAAATACCCCCATTCTAGCTTACATAGCTAAATGAATAATTCTGTCTCTAAAGCTGTGTACTGCCGTCCATCTCAAGAATACATATCTAAAACATACCAGTCTATATGGGCACACCACATCCTTACAGTAGTGCAGAATTTTTTTCCATTAGCCATTTAAGAAGGGCCAGGGCAAAGCTATTAGTTGCCATAGGTGGGCCTTCAGTTTTGTGTCCTCTTCAATTAACTTTCAGGCCCCAGAACAGAATTTGAACATTAAATAGAAAAATTGTAATAATCACTGCTACAGTACCTCTCCTACAATAAACAAAACATCCCAATGGAAACGAGAGTGGGAGGGCAGCTGATCACTCCAGGCTAAGGGTCTCAAACTGGAGTACAACACAGTTAACGGTAGCATGAAGAGCTTAACACACATGCTATAAGAGTAATGCATTTATTTACATTTCTTTTATCTTTTTATGTCTTTTTAGGCAGGCAAAACACTCAGTAGAAATAGAGTGACAGGGTAGCTAGAGTGCCACTAATAAAAATTCAGCAGCACAGTGGCACTGAACCAACATTGCAGGCCAGGCAGTGCCAGGGCCTGGAGCTAACAGGGCAGGTTGAATCACAGGTTGCAGCACCACCAGAAACAGAGAGGGGAAAGAAAATATGAGATTTTTCTCTTGGTTTTTATTTTTGAATATTGGGCTAAAAGAACTTGCTGGTAAAAGAGAGACCAGGTTGCAGTGACTGGGGTGCCAACTATCAATACCACCATAAGACACTGAGGGCTGAGAATGTGAGCTTGCATCGTTGTGGAGTTGTGCACTCAGTCCTTCTCCCAGTTGCATGGAAATTGAGGGAAACCAAGCAATGGAGGTTTATCTTTGGGAACACCTGCTTTTCCACTAGGACTGGTGCTAGCCATGAATGATATGGACTCATGATATCCCCTGCCATTTGGAATATCTATTCACTGGGCATGCTAGTTGGTAGGCCGGGAAAAGATACTGGGTGATTTTGGTGAGATCTGGCCAGACTGAGGACTTGTGTGCATAGTATGCTGAGTCTGTGTTCAGGGTCTTAATGGATTCTTCAAAGTTCAAGCAAGGGTCTCACTAGCAGCAAAGTGATGCTAGTCTCTGCAGCTTACCATTGTAGTAAGAACCTGTGTCAACAAAGATGATTAAGTAGTGCTCACCTAGAAATGTCTAACTTTTGCATCTATATGACATTTTTGAAAATACTAAGGCTTGGACAAGTCAAAACTTTGTATGCAGAGATACATCTCTGCACTTGAAAGTATTACCCAGGTCCTTCATAGCTGTTCTGCCAAGAGCGATTCATTGTCAGATTTCTTGACTGCTTGTCATTTCATTTTTGACTATAGATAAAAACAAGTTGAAGTTGTTTACTCTTTTTATTTCTTTTCAGTCAAAGATGAAAGTATTGATTTTGCCACTTGTCAGAATCTTTGTCTTCATGATAAAGTGCAGGCTCATTTTAAGACTGTGAGGGTCATTTGAAAAGTCTTAGTCATGATTTAGGACATCTGGAAATGTGCATGTGTACATCAAAATCATGGAGATGTCTGCAGAGCCATTTTACACATGATGTTTAGAGATGTCTCCGGAGCGGGGACATCCAAGTAGGCAAAGGGTGTGGTGGAGGCACAGTAAACTTAGATATCCCCATTCGATTTCAGAAACATCATGGATATCTGCAGGCAAGTCCACATTTAGACCTGCTCTAAGCACGAACAGGCATCAGGTATTTGTTGTGGCCTTAAATCATCCAATGGGTGTAAACAAGATGGAGACCCTAAGATCACAAATTGGGATTTGAACCCTGGCCACTCTGCTCTTAACCCTCTAACTAACTATTATGCTATTAGCATCCATGTTCTGAAATACTATTCTAGGGACGTCTATATAGACATCCATATCGGGTATGTCCACCTTTCTGAAATCTGCCTGAACTTGCATGTGCATCCTTTTTTTTCAGACATTCTAGCTTTGTCGTCCCAGATTGTACTTGGACATCCCATTGTAAAATGTGCCCTTATGTTCCTTGATCTTGATAAGCAGATGTTTCAGATCGTCTTCAGTTTCAGCCAGTAACATGACAGCGACAGTACAGCAAAGGTGTTGATGAGTCTCCATCAATCGTCATACCTCAGCTTTCTTCATACAGTCCTGCTTCTCTGATGGTTTGTTCTATATATAAATTAAACAGGTATGGGGAAAGTATGGAGCCTTGTTGTACACCTTTGCTGATTTTAAACCATTCTGTTTCTTTTTGTTCCATTTAAATTGTTGCTTCTTGGTCAATGTCAAGGCTGTGCATACAATATCTCAATATCCAACTTGGAGAGCTGTGCCAACCACCTTTGTTTTATGACTTGCAACTTGGTGGATTCTAGATATTTGAGAGGATTGTGGTAACTTCTTACAGTGAACATGTGGTAAACTCGGTATTCAAATTTCTCTGGAGCAACCCATTTTAATGCCAGAAACTCCAATTTGAATGCACTGTAGTTTTTGTCATTATAGTCTGATTTCCATAGTCCTTGGCTTGCATAAGTGATGACTCTTTCATAAACCTTTCTGGACATGGCTCAAACCCGCATCTAACCATCTGAAACTGATTGGCACACCTGCAGGATATCACAAGACTAAACAAACAACCTCAAGAAGAGCTCCTTCTCTACTGGCGTCCACACTTTGAAACTCCCTCCCAATGGGCCTGAGGACCTTGAATGACATCATAGACTTCTGCAAGGCCCTTAAAACCCTGCTCTTCACAGAAACCTATGAACAGACAGACAACAGTCTCCACCCGAACAGTAATGCAACTACCTCCACCAACTTCATACTCACTTATCCCAACTAGACATACAAGATCATTGTATAATGCTGTCAAGCACCCTCATATTAAATGTAACCCTCTAATTGTGATGTGAATACTTTGATTGTTATGTACCCTCATGTTAAATGTAACACTCCTATTGTGATGTGACCACTTTGATTGTAGGTTAAGGTGGTATACAAATCTGTCTAAATAAATACATTTGTGGTCAATATAAATGGGAGATCAGTACACTGGAAATGCTAGAACAAGGGCAGTGGTCAGTTGTTTCTTTAATTTATCAAATACTTTTTCACACTTTCCAGTCCAAAAGAAATTAATTGGTATGGCATTCTTGCTTCTTTCCCTGTCCACTAGATATCAGGAATTACATCAAGATAAACTGGGGAGGGAATGGAGAGTGGGTTGTAATCTGGGGGCAGCTCTACATGGAGGGGCCAATGGTTGTGGGTTTATGGCTGAGTGGTTGGTTGTTCTGGTGAAAGGGGTTGTAATTGAGTAGGAGGGAGGGGGGGTGTATCCTGCCTCATCCATACTGCTATTGGGTGGGGTGGGAAGTTGAAATATTAGCTGTGTTGCAACAACTTTTCTGTGAAGAGTTCTGGCAGCAGTGGGTCCTGCGTTACAGGCATCTGCAGATAGTACGAGTGCACTCATGCTATCTGCTGATCCATAGAATACAGGACTCATGCAGTAAGTGTCTACCCTCTGCATTTACCACATAGACTTTGCACTTACTGCACCTTAACTTTTACAGTTAAGATGCGATAAGTGCAAACACTGCACCATTAAAAGGGCCCATAATTTCTTTAAGGCTCGCTAGCACACTGAATGTGTATTGAAGCATACACATTTATATTACTGGAATTTGTGTCACTGTTATTGAGGTGGCACCAGAATTTAGAATATTTATCATAGTGAATAATGAGGAGAAGTGTCCCGGTTCTGCTCTGCATTCATTGTTGGGCATATTTCTGTGAACATGCTGTGGTTTATTTGAAGAAACAGAGGTACAGGATTTCTCCAGGACCAAGCAGGAAGTCAGTCCTCACATATGGGTGTCATCGACGTCGAAGAAGCCCTTGCGGAGCATTTCCCCAGCTTTCCAAGAAAGCCTTTGGGAATGCAGGCACGCATGCGCGGTTCCCTTCCCGCCTAAAAGTGCCATCTTGCTCAGTCTCTCTTTTTCCGTGAAGCCCACCGGATGTGTGTCCTAGTCCTCCCGGAAAATAGATTTTTTTGGCGATCCTTTGCTGTTTTTTCTCCGGTTCGATGCCGGTTCCCCTCCCGCCGGGTTCGGTACACCGGTATCGAGCCCGATCTTTTTTCGGTTTTTGCCCTTCGTGGCTGGCGCTCACGCCCTTTTTTTCTTTTTCCCTGGAAGGCCGGTCCTTTGACCTCACGGGGACTCTTTTTTCCCCGATGGCTTCCAGTGGGTTTAAAAAGTGTGATCGGTGCAAGAAGCTGATGTCTCTCACCGACACACATGACTGCTGCCTTCAGTGCCTCGGTCCTGACCACGATCCTAAGACGTGTGGACCATGTGGGAAAATGTCTTCCAAGGCACTGCGCAGTTGTCAGCACCAAAAGGAAAGGCTTTTTTCTGACTTGGCCTCCGGCCGGGCCCGGACCTCGTCTGAGGCCTCGACATCTCGGGAGTCGGATCCCGAGCACCGTCGGGGCTCCTCGGACAGGGGGTCCCCCGACCGGGAACAAAAGAGGAAGAAGCGGCTCGCGAGGGCGTCGTCGGAAGAGGTCCCTGGCTCCTCGAGAGCTAGGTCCCAGACCCCCGACCGTCGCCCCGGGTCCGTGGAACAGGAGAAGCCTCCCAAAATACCTCGAGTGGAGCCGGAGTCTGCTGGACATGTAAGCCCTGTAGTCCTCGTGGACTCTCTTCCCAGAGAGCCGACGTCAGGCCCGGCACCACCGGGGCCCGAGTTGGGGGCTGCTGAGTCTCCTGACAGCCTTGGAGAACAGACTGTCTGCCTTCATGGAACAGCAGCGGGCGCTGATGGCCAGCCTGTCTGGTGCATCTGCCCCGACCACTGAGACATTGACATCAAAGTCGACCCCGGAGACCGAGCCGATACTCGAGACCATAAAGGCTCGAGATCGACCTCGGTCGCGGTCTCCCTTGACCTCCTGTTCGGGACTGAGGGCGTCGACGCCGGTGCCTTCGGCGTCGGGGCGGGTGCTCACAGGCCCCGCGCGGTCGGACCCCGATTCCTCATCGGATGAGTCTGCCTGGGAGACGGAGGACGAGGAGTCCCCCGACGCCTTCCGGACTCGCTGCATCCCGTCGGACTCACCGCAGTCTGAGCCCCGGAGTAGATCCCCTCCGGGGGATACCCGGTTCTTGGAGTTCGTCCGGGATATGGCCACCGCATTGGCTATCCCTGTGGACCCTGAGGAGGAGCCTCGAGCCAAGGAGCTCGAGGCCCTACAGTATGACTCTCCTCCAAAGGAGGCCTTTACTGTTCTGGTTCCTCCGGTGCTGGAACGGCTCCTCTTCCGGATGTGGGAGGCACCGGCCTCGGTGCCGGTTCTAAGCAAGCGGGTCGATTCGATCTATCGACTCCGGAAGAGTCCTGGCTTTCAAAAGGCACAGCTACCACACCATTCCATGGTGGTGGAATCGACCATGCATCGCCTGAAAAATCAGAAGATGCACTCCGCGGTGCCCCCTGGCAGGGAGGCCCGGAACCTCGATGGTTTTGGTAGAAAGTGCTTCCAGGGCTCGATGCTTGCTTGCCATGTCCAGTCTTACCAGCTGTACATGGGCATGTACTTGCAGGACCTGGCCAAGGAGCTGGCCAGGTTCTTTGCTGGTCTCTCCGGGGAACCCTTGCAGAGGTTCAAGTCCTTGTCCTCGGGGATCCGGGAATGCTCCAAGTTTATGTCCCGCGCTGGCTTCGAGTCTTCGGCCTGTGTTGCGGCAGCTGGCATCGAGGCTCAACGCCAGGCATGGCTGCAGTCATCGGACCTCGAGCCATGGGTTCAGGACAAGTTGGTCGATGTCCCTTGCCGAGGTGAGAACCTTTTTGGCAAGCCCATGACCGAGAAGGCCGCACAGCTCGAAACCGAGTACCTCACGAGGACAAGGCTGTCTAGAAAGACTTCTGCCCCTTCTCACAAAAAGAAGGGCTCGGGTAAAAAGCCCTTTTACCTGAGGAAGGGCACTTCCTACAAACAGTACCCACAGTACCAGGCTGCCCAAGCTGCTCCTCAGGGCCAGCAAGCCAAGGAGCAGGGTAATGGGCCCCGTAGGCAGAGGACCCCCAAGCCTCCGGCCCCTGCTCCCACTCAGCAGGGTGGGGGTTTTTGACTCCTTAGGCATAGCCTCTCCGTCCCTGCTCTCCCAACCCTGCACAGGAGGTTGCCTCACCCTGTTTGCCCACCAGTGGCCACTCATCACTGCAGACAGTTGGGTGTTAAGCATAGTCCACAAGGGCTATCTCTTACACTTCCAACAACTGCCTCCTCCATACTTTCCAGGGGAGCCTCCAAGGCCTCCCCTGCACACAGATCTTCTCCTTCAGGAGCTCCAAGGTCTGTTGGTGGACAGGCGGTGGAGCCTGTGCCTCCCCACTTGCAAGGTCAAGGGTTCTACTCCAGGTATTTCCTGGTACCCAAAAGAACCGGTGGCCATCGACCTATTCTAGACCTCAGAAACCTCAACAAGTTCCTAGAGAAGGAAAAGTTCAAGATGCTTACTCTTGGAACACTTCTGCCCTACCTCCAGCAGGGAGATTGGCTATGCTCCTTAGATCTAAAGGATGCGTACACTCACATCCTCATTCATCCAGACCACAGAAAGTACCTCAGGTTCATTGTGGGAGGAAACCATTATCAGTACAGAGTACTGCCTTTTGGCCTCACCTCCGCTCCCAGGGTCTTTACCAAATGCCTGGCAGTGGTAGCGGTCTATCTAAGAAATCAGGGAGTCTTTGTCTTCCCCTATCTGGACGACTGGCTCATAAGAGGTCAGACGTGTCAGGAGGCCCGACAGGCCACCCTCAGAACTATTGCTCTTCTTCAAAGGTTGGGGTTTGTAATAAACTTCGCAAAGTCCACTTTGCTCCCCTCCCAGAACTTGGAGTTCATAGGGGCGAGGTTGGACTCTCTGCTGGCAAAGGCATTCTTGCCAGAAGACAGAGCCCAATGACTGATAAACGTGGCAAACCAGTTTCTCAGCAGGTCACTGGTCTCTGCCAGACTCTGCCTGAGGCTTCTGGGCCACATGGCTTTGACAGTACATGTGACCCCCAGTGCCAGGCTCCATATGAGGCCTGCACAGTGGTGCCTTCGGACTCAGTGGTCACAGACCACAGGCTGCCTCAGAGACAGGATAAGGGTGTCCAGACAACTTCTGCACTCCCTCGCCTGGTGGATGCACCCACCCAATCTGCTGCAAGGGGTGCCTTTTCAGCTGCCTGGGTTCACAGTAGTGTTGACAACGGATGCCTTCCTGCAGGGCTGGGGAGCTCATTGCCTGGGCAAGTGCACCCAGGGCCTGTGGTCTCCCTGGGAGGCCGCACAGCAAATCAATCTACTGGAGCTCAGGGCTATTCGGTTAGCCCTCAAGACTTTCTCTCCAACCCTGGCTCATCAGTCTGTCCTAGTCCAGACAACCAGGTAGCCATGTTTTATGTGAACAAGCAGGGCGGAACTGGGTCCTGGCTCCTTTGTCAGGAAGCACAGGACCTTTGCTTGTTTGCTCTCAGGCACAACACGCTCCTCAAGGCTGTGTATCTACCTGGCCAGGAAAACTACCTGGCCGACAGGTTGAGCAGGATTCTGCAGCCCCACGAGTGGCAGCTCCATCCTTTTGTGGTTCAGAAGATTTTCCTGAAATGGGGACTTCCATAGACCTGTTTGCCAGTTCTCTGAACAAACAGCTGCCAAAGTTCTGCTCCAGGCAACCGCATCCTCTGCGGATTGCAGCAGATGCTTTTCTGATTCCCTGGTCTCAGGGCCTCCTGTATGCGTTTCCTCCCACACCCTTGGTGGCCTGAACCCTGTTCAAGATTCTTCAGGACAAGGCCTCGGTGCTGCTGGTGGCTCCCAGGTGGCCGAGACAGCCTTGGTTTCCACTTCTGCTTCAGCTGGCAGTGGATGCCCCACTGCCTCTGGGGTTGCAACCCGACCTTCTCTCTCAGGATCAGGGTTCCCTTCTGCACCCCAATCTCAAAGCTCTCAATTTGATGGCCTGGAGGCTGCAAGGGTAGTTTTGGCTCCCTGGGGCCTACCTCAGGAAGTTGAGGAGGTTGTCCTAGCCTCTCGGAAACAGTCCACTAGGAAAACCTATGCTCTCAAATGGAAAAGGTTTTCTGTGTGGTGTCAGCTACGTACAGAGGATCCTTTCTCCTGTACTGTACCAGTAGTGCTTCAGTATTTACTGCACTTATCAAATCAGGGACTTAAGTCCAATTCTGTTTGGGTCCACCTCTCAGCTCTAGCAGCTCACCACTCACTGGTGGAAGGACATTCTCTGTCGGTTCACCCCTTGGTGTCCCGGTTTCTCAGAGGCTTGCTTTTGCTCAAGCCTCCAATCCGTCCTCCTGCTCCTGAGTGGGAGTTGAATGTGGTCTTGCAGCAGCTGACTCGCCCACCTTTTGAGCCGATGGCTACTTGCCCTCTACACTTCCTGTCCTGGAAGACACTCTTCTTGATAGCCCTAACCTCGGCCAGGCAAGTGAGTGAGCTTCAGGCTCTGCTCTGTGACAGGCCTTACACCAGATTCTATAGGAACAGGGTAGTCCTTAGGACTCATCCAAAGTTCCTCCCAAAAGTTGTCTCCTCCTTCCACCTTAATCAGGAGGTGGTTCTTCCAACATTCTTCCCTAGGCCTCATGCAAGCCAGGCTGAAGCAGTACTGCATACCCTGGACTGTAGGAGGGCCTTATCCTTCTACCTTGACCGTTCGCAGGGACATAGAAGGGCTACTCAGCTCTTCGTATCTTTTGACCCTAATAATTTGGGGTTGGCTGTGTCCAAGCGTACCTTGTCCACCTGGGTGGCTGACTGTATCACCTGGGCTTACAGAGCGGCTGATCTTCCTTTGCAGGGTCGGGTTACGGCCCATCGTGTCAGGACAATGGCTGCCTCAGGGGCTCATCTCCGCTCTGTACCGTTGGTAGACATCTGCAGGGCTGCAACTTGGTCCTCATGCCAGACTTTTGCGGCCCATTACTGTCTGGAGAGGGAGTCCCGTAGGGACAGTACTTTTGGCCAGGCAGTACTCCGGAATCTTTTTGAGGTTTAGGCAACTCCTGGCCTCCAGCCCTCCGTTGGGCTACCGGTGGAGGTTGTGTCAGTGAAAAGCCTTTCTTTGCTGCTGAGACTAGAGGGAGTTCTCTTGTTCAGCCTGGGTTTCTTGGTAGCCCAGAGCTAGGGAGTCACCCATATGTGAGGACTGACTTCCTGCTTGGTCCTGGAGAAAGAGTAGTTACTCACCTGTAACAGGTGTTCTCCAGGAGCAGCAGGAATCAGTCCTCACAACCCTCCCTCCTCCCCTGGGAGTTGCAGTTGTACATAGTTTATTTTACATTTTTGTGTGCTGCTTTTTAGCTATGTCATTTGACTGAGCAAGATGGCACTTTTAGGCGGGAAGGGAACCGTGCATGCATGCCTGCATTCCCAAGGCTTTCTTGGAAAGCTGGGGAAATGCTCCGCAAGGGCTTCATCGACGTCGATGACACCCATATGTGAGGACTGATTCCTGCTGCTCCTGGAGAACACCTGTTACAGGTGAGTAACTACTCTTTCTGTGTGTTCTATGTGTTATTCAGGGCTCTGAACCCAGGATTGATGATATGTATCATCATCTGATTGACTCTGTAAACTAATTCCTGCAGTAAAATACAACTGCTCCATCTAGAGGAGAAAGGTACTATGAAGTTGGTATAATTTCTGATAATTTTCATTCTTCATATTTCAAATATCAGGCATAAAAAAATCATTGGACTGAATTTTAAAGTTAAACTGACTTCCTTTGAGAATACATGGATTGCTTTTTTTTTTGTTCATATGAAAATCTGCATAATAAATAAGACGCTTCAAAATTTTCATTCCAATTGATATCATGTTTTCATGGCCTATTAAATAAATTTCCTATGAAATGTCTGTGATAGGTTAGAGCATTCTTTGGCAGAAGCTTCCTTGAAAAGAAGAAGGGGAAATATATAACCTTCTTGTGCTCACATTTCTCACAAATGGCAATGTCTTCTGGCTTTCTGCTGACATTTGCACGGCAGTTACGATTCATGGCCGCTTTTCAAAACCTTTCTAAATCTAAATTGTGAATCCTCCTTTATATAGTGACAATAGATGATGGCCTATCTGGTCTGCCCATTTATTTTCATCTACTAGGCTAAGGGGTATGTTTACTAAAGGGCGTTAAGGGAGCAAGTGACCTGTTAACACCTGTTATAGGCATCCATGCACCCTTAACGCTGTGGAAAGGGCTGATAATGCAGCAATGATGAGCGTTAGAGGGGCCTGCACATTAAGGGAAAAAGAGGAGGAGAGTGGGCTTTAACAGGGCAGAGAGTGGGCATTGACAGCGGGTGCTCCTTCATCACAGGTTGCACAATTGCGCATTAGAGCCTGCAGAGCTGAGAACCCCAACAATAAGTAAAACCTCGCGGTAAAGGTCTACTGTATTTTGAGTGGAGAGAGCCTATTCCAATGTCTTCAAAGTGATCCACACACAGGGGAAACCAAGACAGTGATAGTAGTGCTCTATTGGTAGAAACAGCATAGTGGCCTAGCATGAAAGGGCACTATGTTGATGGTGCAAATTTGCAAAGGAGATTGCACATTGGCTGATGCAGTTGGGGTGGCTGGTGTGCAAGGCTGACCATGCAGCTGCCCAGGTGGCACATCTGTGATGTCCGTCAAGAACCCACAGTGACAGTGATGGCACACAGACCTGCTGCTGCTCCTGTGTTATAGGCAATGCCCAACCAGAGATGGTCCCTGGTGCCTTAGGCAGAGACTGGCTGGTTCCCCCCATCGCTTCCACTGAAGCCTCCCCGAGAGGAAGATGCTGGCAGTGGCAGCGGCTGTAGCTCCAATGGGGGCTGCATAAAGCAGCCGCCCATGAAAATGCTACCTCTCCGTCTGCTTGCCTTCCTCTGGGATGGAAGCGGCAGTGGCTGGGGATGGGATGCCAGTGACAGGAGTTGGGTGTGGGGGCATTGCAGCCGAGCATGTGCACCGTGGGCGCCACCATCCAGACCTGCCACCCTAGAAGTCCGCTTACTCCACATAGTGGATGGGCTGGAACTGTGTCACACCTCCACTGCCACCACGCTGCTATGTCAGCATAGTGTGGGGGTGGTAGTAGCATGTGCTGCAGTGCCTGCCTACAGCAGATAAAAGCTCTATCCTGGCCCTGTGTGTATTGCACAATGTAATGCAACATTTACCAATCTCTGTCTGATGGTGAACATTTGAGAGGCTGGGACAGTGGAGCACATACAGATCCATCCCCACCACAGTCTGACATAGCAGGGCACATACCTGCATCCCCTGGGGGAGGGGGAGGCCAGATCAGCAAGATTGCAACATCAATGAGGGCATCAACAGCAATGAACCAGTGGGAGTGCTACGATGGCAGGGAGAGATGCAGCGGCTGGCAGGCTGCCCACACTGATAATTGGTCCATGGCAACGGTCAAGTTGACCGTGTGCATTGCACGACCCTTGGATCAGGATACCCCCCCCCCCACCCGCACATAATGATATGTGCATGTAAGGGGGTAGGGTGGAATGATGCCCTCAGTTCATATAAGGTCAACTGGCCAGGGACACTTGTGATATATAGCTACTTGGAATAGAAGTACACATTTGCTTTTAGATTTGCAGAGACCTGGTCTTCTACTTAAGTCTCCTACTTAATTTTGCAGCAAAGGTATAAATTTTAAGATTACAGGGACCTTTGCATAGTGAGCTAATACATAGAAATCAAGTCATTTGAAATGTCTATGTAAAATGTTCCATGTAAACCGCACTGATGGAAAATAGCGCAGTATATAAGAAAATGTAAATAAATAAATAAATAGAAGTAAGATTTCAGTTTGAATATTTCAGTTTCCATTGTCTGTTACAAGACTGCTTCACAGGGTGGGGTTAATTGAATCAACTCTACAGTCTGACCAAGTATCTGATCCAGTCTGGTCATCATAACTTCAAGAGACCAAGTAATATAGTGACATAGTATATGATGGCAGATAAAGACCAATATGATCCATCTAGTCTGCCCAGCAAGGCGGTAAGAGTATGTGCACCTGCTGCTCCAGGCAGGTCACCACTCCCCATTCCTTTGTTTAGGGGTGTACCCACCGCTCTGTGTAGGTCACCCCTATCTAAGTTTTTAGGAATATTCAGACTGCCTACATTCCTTGCATAGCCTTTAAAACAGATATTTGAGTGTGCCCTCAGTTCATATAAGGTCTACTGGCCAGGGACACTTGTAATATACAGCTACTTGGAATGGAAGTACACATTTGAATCAACTCTACAGCCTGACCAAGTATCTGATCATTCTGGTCATCACAGCTTCAAGAGACTACACACAGCTAAGTTTTCAGTTGCCTGTTTTTCCTTATCGTTCCTCCAGTTTAGTCCTCTACTTCTGGGTTGTGCACCTCTTCCTGCAGCTAGGAGACTGGGCATGTCAAAGTCGTGACATCACTGGATATAGCCTGCTGGTATCTCCCATCAGCCTCCAGTGTGTCCAGTCTCCTTGCAGCAGGAGGACATAGTGAGCCTAGCTCCTGGGCTCACTTGGGGGGAACAGATAAGGAGCATTTAGTGTGACAAATTCTATTCTGATTTTACTTTTGATTTTTACCTTTAATTTACTTTTAATTTTACTTTTAATTCAGTTACCTTTGGTTAATTGACTATCGGGGATTAGTTCTCTTTAGTTAGGAGCAAATTTCCTTATTTACAGTAATTTTAGATTTGAGCCTGGTTCTTTAAATTAGTAGCAGCTCTCGCCTTCCCTCCTTGTCAGTGATTTTCACTTGCTGCAGGCATTTGCCGGTGCGGATCTCTCTCCCTGGACTGTACGGGAGAAAGCTCCGGGACCCGTACAGCCACACTGAAGCTGTGTGAGACGGAGCCTCTCCATTGCTGCGGGATTTTAATTTTACTCTGTGGAACCGGCTGAGCGAT
This sequence comes from Ichthyophis bannanicus, assembly GCA_033557465.1. Lineage (NCBI taxonomy): Eukaryota > Metazoa > Chordata > Amphibia > Gymnophiona > Ichthyophiidae > Ichthyophis > Ichthyophis bannanicus. Next base: position 346,069,081 of record CM066032.1, read on the forward strand.
CCTCGCCGCGGCTGCCAGGCGCATCAGCGCGGCTTGAGGATCGGATGAATTCAAGGTGGTAGGAGCAGGCTGTGTGGCTTTCGGCCCTGCAGGTAAGGCCTTCGGGCTCTGTTGGTCTGCTGAGGCCTCATTTTTTGCAGCGGCGGCTGTTCTTGGCGCCAAAATTCATTGGCGAAGGGGTGGCCATTTCCTCTCTAGGTATTTGGACCGCATGGCAAGCGTTGCAGTGAGCTGCCTGCGTGAGGAAAACAACAGGCAGAATAGCTAAATTTTTGGGCCTAGTGTTTGTTTCTTTTGTTTGTAGTTTTTTTTTGAGGCCAGGGGTTTCCTCAGCATTAAGGGGGACTGTTGTCAATCCTCTTTATAGAATAAATAAGAATAAACTTAAAAACAGGACAGCAGTTTTGGCATTGATCCCTGATACCACATGTTCTTTCCCTCCTAATCATGTCTCTGAGGAGCATCTGTTCAGGCCCAGGATATTAGGCAAATTGCCAGCTTTTAGGTTCAAGGGCAGAGCCCTAACTTGTAGTTTGCAGGAGGGAAAGCCTAGCAGTGTGCCTTTATGTATTCTATAGTGACAGTTGCCCAAAATTCACAGGGACAGGTTTAGGAAACCTTAGGATGTACAAAAATAGACTGTCAGTTAAACTGTCAACCGGGAAGTGCCTGTGCTACGGTCTATGGCCACCAGAGGGCAGCTGGTACACTAGTACCTTTCTATGACTGTGCATGCAGCCCTTATCTGCAGGTCAGGATAGAAATCACCACAGAGCCTCGGTGCTGTGATGTAAGGTCTGAGAATCCAGTTTATATGACCAAGATTTAAAGCTCTTAATTTCTGTATCATTGGTCGGGCTCTGCTGCCCTAAAGGCCACCGAATGACAGCACTGCTCATGAATCACATAAAGTATTCAGTGCCCCCATCCCTGGGGGGGTGAGTGGTACAATACAAAATCATATTACTCATCAGGTTCACACAGGCAACAACCTCTCAGACCTCCATTTGCAAGGTGTTCGGTGTATTCCACTGCTCTTTCTCTGACTGCAAGAAGGCCTGTGGGTTTCATAGCAACGCTTAGCAGGCCCTTCCCAGGAAATTCTCATCTATTACTAGAGCAGGGTTTCATTTCATTTCTCTGGTTGCGGTTAATGCACAGCGTCAGGGGCTGTGTTCGAAAGCTTGGGTCCCACGGACTTTGGTGGGATTTCAAAAAGAAAAAGAAACTCGCTTTAGTGAGAGAGAGCCTTGTTCATTTTTAGCTAACACTGTTGATTTTACTTTTGATTTTTACCTTTTGCGCCTGGATCCCAAGGATGGGACACTGTTTGCTTCCAGGGGTTCTACTTTCTATTTTGCTCTTCAGCTCCCTGGCAGATGCAGTAGGCTGGCAGGGGGTGGGCAGCGCCTCCTGCAATGCAGAATCTCCCAGGATAAGGGGGGGAAGGACCACTGGGTGCAGCGGGGGCTGGTAGTTCCTTGCAAAGCTATAGTAGCAGTTTGGGTAATTTTAGCGGATCTGCTTTGATTTCATTGGAGTTGGCGGAAACTTGGGTTTTGGAGTCCTATCTTGAAAAAAAAAAAAAAAAAAAACAAAGAAAAAGGGCATAGCTATGTTGATTTACCAGAATCTCCTTCCGCTATCCATAGAAGGTCCTATACAGCGTTAAAGTCGGTTTATATGGTAGGATAATATTTTGGCATAGTTGCTGTGATATAGCGCTATGTTCCGCTGTAAACCTATTCAGGTCAAAAGGAATTATGGTGATAACTCTCTTGGACAGTTGTAACAGGTGCTTGGGTGAGCGCCATGGCCAGTCCACAGATGTGGAATGCTCTGCCATAAGCATTATGTCATGGGAAGAATTTTATAGTTGTTTGGTTTCTTAATGGAAAATGTTCCCGTTTACTTTGACTTTGCCAAATTATAAGATTTTACGGTAGATTTGTAATGTCTTAATTTTGGCTATATGTGGTTTACTTTTACATATGGAAAAGGTAGCTCAGCGGAGAGGGGTTGCAAATAGAACTCTGGCCTTTGGAGCTCTAGGCTTCCATTCCATTTATCAGAGGTTCTCCAGTATGGAGAGTCTCTGCTAGTGTTCAGTGAATGCCTTAATGGGGGGCCAGAGGCAGCTAGGCTAGTTCTCTAGCAGCAATGGCAGCGGCTCAGACTCTAGTAGGCATACTTCATATGCTGGGCTTCCGGGATGGCTTCTGCGCTGATCGGCATCAGCCAAGGTGACTGCCGGTTTAGACTGTGAATGTGGAGTCAGCCTGGAGGAGGGGCCTTGCGTTCTCTGGACAATGCCCTACATACACTGAATCCCTTCAATTCGATCAGCTGCTGGCAGGACACAAGGCACGCTCGCATGCTTTTTTTGCTTCAGTGGTCTAAAAGTGGAGTCTTTACCAGGTGGTATAATGGGAACTTGTCTGCAGTTTCTCGGCTTCTTTATTGCTGACTCAATTGCCACTGCGGAATGAGAGCTGTATTTCATATCACCAGGTGCTAGTTGAACTTAAAATATAAAGTCCATCTTTGTGCAGTCAGACGGAATGGGGCGTTACTCTAGCAGGACGGCCGTGGATTAGTATGCCTGTGTTTGGGAGTTCTTTCTACTTCATATTGTTGGCACGGAAAGAGCGTCTCTTAACATATGCTGGAGGCATTTTTGGTTTAGAGGTGTCTTTGTAACAGAAAAAATAAATAAATAAATATAAATAAATAAATAAAGAAGGAAGGAAAATAAAGAAAGTATTCAGCTGTCCTGAATTCGCCTGTTCTTGATTGACATTTTGAGGCTAAGCAGGGGCATGCCTGGGTACTACGTGGGTGGGTGCACACCTTGCACTTCCAGGGTGTGCGGACTCACTGTATGGAACAGAGCCCTAGCAATCTTCTTTATCGCAAGATGGGAAAGTAGATGGTTCACTGAAGCGATCGTTGGGGGCAATGCTCTGGCCTTACAAGCTCCCATTTTTGGAGCCTGGGGTGGCGAGAGCATGCTTCCGCTGGTCGCAGTGTTACGGCAGTCTACTTGCCTGGAACAGGAAAGCATCAGGGAGTTGAATCGACTACAGCCTGATTTGCTTTATGGGGCAAATGTGCATTATGGATTAATTCAAGCGCTAGCTAATATTATTGGCTTCCTTGGGGTTCACCCAGAGGTCTCTCTGATGGAGGAATGGGGCAGCTGATGGTTCGTCCCAGTCGAGGGTCAGTAAGCTCCCATTAAGTCTTTGTCTTGTCCTTTCCCCGTGGGCTCTCAAAGGGCAACTAGTTGGCGTATCGGGGCTTTCGGAGAAAGGTGCTCTTGGTAGCGCCCAGTTGGGCGAGACGGCCGTACTAGGCTTTTCTCATTCATCTACTCGACAGGCTTTTCCTAGAAGTTGTCGGTAGCGGACGTTCTGCTGCGGCTAGGTCCGTGACGAATGTCTCAGGTGGATCGGTGCCGGCCTACGGTTTGGCCTTTGTATGGGCGGGGCTCAAGTAGCAGGGTTATTCTGCGGCAGTCTTCGCCACCTTGTTGAGAGCAAGGAGGCAGGCTGCTTCTGCTACGTAGGTCCAGGCTTAGCGCCTTTTGGAAGGCTGCTGTTCACGGCGGCAAGTCCAGGCGACAAAGGTGTCTGTATCCTTGGTCTGAGTTCTCTGCAGGACAGTGTCTGAAGGAACTAGCGTCCAGTCCCTTAGAGGATCCAGCAGGCGACTGTTTCCGGCTGTAGGAGTCTGTGAAGGGAATAGCACTAGGTGTTCGGATCGATGTGTAGCGTTTCCTTAAGTTGGGATCCGACTGCGCTACTCACGGAGAGTTCGTGTGCCACCGGGAGATCCAGATTGGGCCTTAGAGGCGTTAGCTAAAGAGTCCTTTGATTCTTTACTCCAGGCGTCGGTAAAGGATTTGCTGTTATAGACAGTGGCTTTGATAGCTCGTTGTTCGGTGCGACGAGTTTCAGAGTTTCAGGCGTTGTCATCTAATGAGCCGTTTTCACCCTTTCTGGATAGAGGGTGGTGTTTGCGAGCAGTCCTGTCGTCCTTCCAAAAGGTGGTTTTCTGATTTTTCTCCTGAGCCTATTGGTTTCTCTTCCATTTCTCAGTTTTTCTGGAAGGGGAGGTTTTTATTCGTAGCTTACGCCGATAGGAAACATTACATGCAGGGTGCGATGTTCGTTTCTTTGTTTTTGTGTGCTGGTTGGAGGTCCCCACAAAGGGGAAGCAGCAGCGAAGGCAGCCATTTCGCACTGAGTTAAGGCGGTGGTTGCCTCAGCTTTCTGCTGGCGAGGTTGTATGATTCCGGGGGGCTTTCTGACTCTTGCTACCAGGGCACAAGCGGCTTCATGGGTGAATCACCGTGTCATTCCACCAGGAGGGATTTGTAGAGCAGCTTCCAGGTCGTCTCTTCATTTCCTCAGTAACCACTACTGCCTAATTGTTTTGGCAGTAAAGGAGGCCTGTTCCGGGTCGGCAGTGTGGTGAGTTGGCTTGATAGGTCCCTCCCAATGATTACTGCTCTGTTACATCCCAGAAGTAGAGGACTAAACTGGAGGAACGATAAGGAAATAGAAATTACACTTACCTGGTAATTGTCGTTCCTTGAGTTACGACAGTTTAGTCCTCATTCCCGCCCAGGAGTGTGATTTCTTCAGAGTTTATTTTCAGGCGGAGTGAAGCATCAATCTCAATGAGTAGACAGATCCTTTCAGTTTCTAGATCGCAGTGAGTATCCCTCTCTGTTCTTTCTTTCTTTTCTCTTATTTAAACGAGGTGATGGTATAGGATACATGTTTGCATAGGGGGGACATGAATGTAAAGTAAAAAAAAAAAAAAAAAAAAAAAGAGAGAGAGAGAAAAGAAAATATAAGACGGATACGGTTTAAAAGGCTCCTCCGGTTGAAGAATGGGGAGTTATTTAAAGTTATGGTATAGTTACTTATTTGTTGTTCCTTTGAGTTTGCTTTGTCAATAGTACACTGGAGGCTGATGGGAGATACCAGCAGGCTATATCCAGTGATGTCACGACTTTGACATGCCCAGTCTCCTAGCTGCAGGAAGAGGTGCACAACCCAGAAGTAGAGGACTAAACTGTCGTAACTCAAGGAACGACAATTACCAGGTAAGTGTAATTTCTATTTTTTTTCAATATCAATTTTAACTGTTGGATATAAGTTTTTAGGAATGTTCAGACTGCCTACATTCCTTGCATAGCCTTTAAAACAGATATCTAAGTGTGCCCTCAGTTCATATAAGGTCTACTGGCCAGGGACACTTGTGATATAAACCTACTTGGAATAGAAGTACACATTTGCTTTTAGATTTGCAGAGACCTGGTATTCTACTTAAGTCTCCTACTTAATTTTGCAGCAAAGGTATAAATTTTAAGGTTACAGGGACTTTTGCATAGTGGGTTGATATACAGAAGTAAGATTAGTTTGAATATTTCATTTTCCATTGTCTGTTAAAAGCCTGCTTCACAGGGTGGGGTTAACTGAATTAACTCTACAGCCTGACCAAGTATCTGATCCAGTCTGGTCATCACAGCTTCAAGAGACTACACACAGCTAAGCTTTCAAACTTTACAATTGCCTGCTTTTTTAATATAAATTTTAACTGTCGATATACATTTTTAGGAATATTCAGACTGCCTACATTTCTTATCTCGGTGGTGGGAAAAGTAATGGAGGCACTCCTGAAAGAGCAAATAGTGGACTTTCTCGAAACCAACAAGTTGCATGATCCAAGGCAACATGGTTTTACCAAAGGATGATCTTGCCAACAAATTTGATTGAGTTCTTTAACTGGGTGACCAGAGAACTAGATCAGGGGCATGCAATGGATGTCATCTACTTGGCTTTCAGCAAAGCCTTTGATACCGTTCCTCATAGCAGGCTTATCAATAAACTCAATAGCTTGGGGATGGGTCCCAAGGTGGTGAACTGGATCAGAAATTGGTTGACTGACAGATGACAGAAGGTGATGCTAAACGGAACTCACTTAGATGAAAGGAAGGTGATTAGCGGTGTGCCCCAGAGTTCGGTCCTGGGACCAGTACTGTTCAATGTATTTGTGAGTGATATTGTTGAAGGACTGAATGAAAAAGTCCTTAATGTATGCCTGATGAGAATAAACAGCTGCATCTGAGAGTGAATATGGCACCTCCTTTGCAGATGACATCAAAATTTGCAACAGAGTGGACTCTCCTGAGGGAGTGAAGAACATGAGATCTACAAAAAGCTGGAAGAATGGTCTAATGCTTGGCAGTTAAGATTTAGGGGCTTGTTTACAAAGCCGCGGTAGCAGTTTCCGATCGTTATCGGAGCCGTGGCCCCATTGATTTCAATGGGGCCGCGGCTCCAATAACGATCGGAAACTGCTACGCGGCTTTGTAAACAAGCCCCTTAATATGAAGTGCAGTGTCATGCACTTAGGAAGCAGAAATCCAAGGGAAATGTACATGATAGGGGGCGAGAGGTTGGTGTGCATGGACCAAGAGAAGGGCCTTAGAGTGCAATCCAAGATCATTCTCCTGGTCCATGCACACTAACCTCTCACCCCCTATTGTGTACATTTCCCTTGGATTTCTGCTTAAGTGCATGACACTGCACTTCATATTAAATCTTAACTGGCAAGCATTAGACCATTCTTCCAGCTTTTGTAGATCTTTCCTCATGTTCTCCATTCCCTCAGGGGAGTCCACTCTGTTGCAAATTTTCATGTCATCTGCAAAAAGACAGACTTTTCCATTCAGTCCCTCAACATATCACTCACAAATACATTGATCAGTAGTGGTCCCAGTACTGGTGGTGAAACAGTGCAACAAGGCGGTGGCAAAACCCAGAAGGATGCTGGGTTGCATACAAATAGGAATGACCAGCAGAAAGGAAGAGGTACTAATGCCACTGTACAAGTGGCTGATGAGGCCTCACTTGGAATATTGTGTTCAGTTTTGAAGACCATATCTCGCAAAGGATATAAAAAGACTGGAAATGGTGCAGAGGAAAGCGACCAAAATGATTTAGAGCCTGTGTCAGAAGACTTATGAGAAGAGACTTGAAGACCTAAATATGTACACTCTGGAGGAGAGGAGGGACAGGGGAGATATGATTCAGACCTTTAAATACTTAAAGAGTATTAATGGACAAACAAACCTCTTCCAAAGACAGGGAAGTTGTAAAACTAGAGGGCATAAAATGAAGCCGCAAGGGGGAAAACTGAAAGGCAATGTCAGGTAATACTTTTTCACTGAAAGGGTGGTGAATGCTTGGAATGCCCTCCCGATAGAATCCCTTTATAGCAACAGGATAAAATCAAAATAAACGTAACTATCTCTTATATCTCAAGAAATAGGGATATTTACTTCTGGGAATTTTTCTAAAGCTTGGGGAAAAAGGAATTCTTTAGATTAAAGCTGATTAATCAGTGTATTTGTTAAATCAGTCAGGGCCTAGTAGCAGCAAGAGCTTTCAGTTTAAATTTAAAACACAGAAGAGAGCTTTCTCATTAAATTTAGAACCCAAGACTCCCTCTATCCAAGCAAGGACTGTGGAACTCCCCCTGGAAATTGGTCACAGATTTACCTTAGAAGCATAGGACAGGGTACTGTGAAGCAGCCAGCTTTTAATAAGTCTTCTTTCTCTCCCTCCCTCCCCTACACTCACCACCCCTTGGGTAATCGTAGCTTTATAGGTGCTTAAACCTCTTAAAGGAAAGGAGGTGCCATATTCACTCTCAGATGCAGCTGTTTATTCTCATCAGGCATACATTAAGGACCTGAGATTAATTAAGCTTCAGGTTAACAAAGTACATTAAATGTATTAGGTATAGTTTTATTGGTACAAGTATCCCTAGCAAACCTTAGTAAGTAAAGAACTTAAATATCTAAACACAACCTTAAAACTAAGATGCAGACAGCAGTCCGGCAGTGAGATGGAGGCTTTCCAGTCTTTTGCATTGAGTGTCACATGTATGATTTTCTCCAAGTTGGTGACGGGTCTTACGTGTGCACTAGATGCAAGGAGCTCTTTGCTCTCAGGGAATGAGTCTGATCTCTGGAGGCTAGAGTAGTGGAGGAGATAAGGAAGAAAGAGAGGTACATAGATGAGACCTACAGGGATACAGTCCTGAAGTTCCTCCTCCAGTCTGACAGCATCAATCTTGCCATGGAGGAGAGAGGTCATGCGACAGGAGAGCATCACCCTGGTGTGGCAGGAAGCGATCCTGTAGCAAGGACCTGTCCTCCAGGTGATGTAAAATCCTCTCGCACCAAGGAAGTTTCTTCAGGGCCATGTGCCCATGAAGGAAGGGTTAGGACAGCCGTTATAGTTGGTGATTTGATCATTAGGCACGTAGATAGCTGGGTGGCTGGTAGACGTGAGGATCGCCTGGTAACATGGCTGCTTGATGCGAAGGTAGTGGACCTCACGCACCAGCTGGACAAGGTCTTAGATAGTGCTGTGGAGGATTCTGCTGCCTTGGTACATGTCGGTACCAATGACATAGGAAAATATGTTAGGGAGGTTCTGGAGGCTAAATTTAGGCTTTTAGGTAGGAAGTTGAAATCCAGAACTTCCAGGGTAGTGTTTTCCAAAATACTTCCTGTTCCATGCGCAGGACCCAAAATCCAGGCAGAGCTCCGGAGTCTCAATGCATGCATAAGACAATGGTGCAAGGCTGAGGGTTTTGGATTTGTTAGGAACGGGGAACATTCTGGGGAAAGGAGGGGCTCTTCCAAAGGGATGGGCTTTACCTTAACCGGGATGGAACCAGGCTGCTGGCATTAACCTTTAAAAAGGAGATAGAGCCACTTTTAAACGAGATAAGAGGGAAGAGCTGATAGTCACCCAAGAGCACATGGTTTGGAATAATGTATCCTTGTAGGATACTACCAAAAGAATGAAGTTAGGGCATATTAGCAGAGGGGTTCCAATAAAGACAAAAGTAGCCCAAATGCCCTTGAGTATGGAGCAGACAGAGCTTAAAGATTCCAAATTACCCCTGCCTACCAATAGCCAGATTAATATGAATAAAATACAAAAATGGTAGAAGTCTAAAAAATAAGATGGGAGAGTTAGAATATATAGCACTAAGTGAGAGGTTAGATATGACTGGTATCTCAGAGACATGGTGGAAGGAGGACAACCAGTGGGACACTGTAATACCTGGGTACAAACTATATTGTAATGATAGAGCTGATCAAATTGGTGGAGGGGTTGCGCTCTATGTTAGAGAGGGTATTGAGTCACAACAGATTAAAGTTTTGCAGGAAACAAAATTTTCTGTGGAATCTCTATGGATTGAAATTCCATGTAAAAAGGGGAAGGCGATGGCAGTGGGGGTGCACTATCGACCGCCTGACCAGAATGAACAAATGGATGATGAAATGCTCAAAGAAATCAGGGAAGCTAACAAAAGTTACAGCACAGTAATAATAATGGGTGATTTCAATTACCCCGGTATTGACTGGGTCAGTGTCACGGCAGGACATGCTAGTGAGATAAAGTTTCTAGATGAAATAAATGACTGCTTCTTGAAGCAACTGGTTCATGAACTGACCAGAGGGGAAGCTATTTTGGACCTAGTTCTTAGTGGAACACCAGATCTGGTGCAAGAGTTAAGGGTGTTGGGGCCACTTTGCAATAGTGATCATAGCATGATCGCGTTTGTTTTAATTAGTTCATAAATGGTTCACATCGTATATCTAACAGAATCCAAACTGTCAGGATCAACACCCAAACTTCTAACACATACAAACAGGAAATAGGCCTCCCCCAAGGATCTGCCCTCTCTGCACTCCTTTTTAATATTTATATACAACCAATTTGCAACATCTTTAAAAAATTCAAAATCCATTATCACATATATGCGGATGATATCATGTACATCCCTTTCACAATCCCTACGCTTCTACTTCAATTATTAACAGATTGTTTCAATGAACTAACAACTTGGCTAGAAGCCCACAAACCTTTATATTAACCATTCCAAAACTGACATATTGATTGTAACTAAAAACAAATCTTACACTCCCCCTACCCACATTACACTTCAGAAACATGACATTCACATAAAAAATGAGATAAAATACCTAGGGGTTATCTTAGATACACACCTTAGTATGAACACCCACATAAGAAATACTACGAAGAAAATATACTTTAAACTCAAAGTATTAAAACAATTACGCCCACCGGTACACCTGCAAGACTTCCTGAGCATCATTCAAGCTATTATCACACCACATTTTGACTTTGCCAACCTCTCTCTACTAGGCACAACTAACCAAAACATCAAAAGGCTCCAACTGGCCCAAAATGCTGCAGCCAGAACCATAATGAAGGGACACCCATTTGAGCACATTTCACCCTATCTAGCCAAACTACACTGGCTCCCTATTCAATGCAGAATGAACTATAAATTAATAATAACCACCTTTAAAGCCTTAAATAACAGCGCCCCAGCTACACTAAATAAACTTCTCACTAAGGACATACCCCAATCTACTCAGAGAAGAGGCAACGTCAATAAATTAAAGATTCCAAAAGAGTTCACAAAGACTAAAAAAACAACCAATAAAAAAGCGTTTTCCCATGCAGCCCCTATACTCTGGAACTCACTACCTGATGAAATCAGAGCCTTAGCCGAGCTCAAAGATCTATGCAAAACATTAAAAACTCACCTCTTTATCTCCTACTACGGTCCACTGGCGAATTCCCAACACCAAAATGAAAAGGGATAACTACATAACACATTGAGCCTAATACCAAAATGTCCCATGATATCATGACCTTTAACACCGCCTATGATGTTTATATATAACTACCCCTCTTGTTGAAATCACTTTTGCTTACTGTACATGGTTGATTGTACATAGTTCACCTAAGTTAATTGTCAGAGTTAAAATGTACATAATTCCTGCAATGTTTAATGTAAAAACAGTTATGTTATCCTGTTTCCTTGACTGTTTTATGTAAACCGCACCTGATCACTGGAAGGTAGCGGTATATAAAAGATGTTTAAATAAAAATAAAATAAAAATAAATAAAATTAATGGAGGAGGGATGATAAGGAAATCCACAGAACTACCTTTTAACTTTCAAAAGGGAGACTATGATAAAATGAGGAAAATAAGTTAAGAAAAAACTAAAAGGAGCAGTTGCAAAGTTTAAAGACTTACATCAAGCTTGGGTGTTGTTGAAAAATACTATCTTGGAAGCCCAGAACAGCTGTATTCCATGCTTTAAGAAAAGTGGAAGGAAGTCCAAAAAACTGCCAGCATGGTTGAAAGGTGAGGTCAGAGAGGCTGTTGTTGCCAAAAAAGCATCTTTCAGGAAATGGAAAAAATAGCCAAATGATGAAAATTGGAAACAGCACAGGTACTGACAAGTTAACTGGAAGGCATTGATAAGACAGACAAAGAGAGAATTTGAGAAGAAGCTTGCTGTGGAAGCTAAAATGCATAATAAAGACTTTTTCAAGTACATTCATAGCAAAATACCTTTGAGAGAGTCAACTGGACCATTAGATGACAGAAGGGTAAAAGGGGCATTAAGAGGGGACAAGGCCATAGTGTAAAGACTGAATGAATTCTTTGCTTTGGTCTTTACTGAAGAAGATATAGGGATGTTACCTACTGTATGATTGAAGTGGTATTTAAAGGTGATACTGCGGAAGAACTGAAAGAAATATCGATACACTGGGAAGATGTATTACAGCTATTTGATGAACTGAAGAGTAGCAAATCACCTGGACCGGATGGTATACATCCAAGGGTGTTGAAAGAGCTGAAATATGAGATTGCAGACCTGCTATTAGTAATCTGCGAACTATCATTAAAATCATCTGTAATACCTGAAGATTGGAGGATGACCAATGTAACGTCAATTTTTAAAAAAGGATTCCAGGGGGTGATCCAGGAAACTACAGACCGGTCAGCTTGACATCAGTACCGTGAAAAATGGTAGAAACCATCATAAAGAACAAAATTACTCAGCATGTAGATAGTCATGGCTTAATGGGAGACAGCCAACATGGCTTTAGACAAGGAAGATCTTGTCTTAATCTGTTATGTTTTTTTGAAGGTGTGAATAGACAGGTAGACAAAGGTGAGTCAGTTGATATAGTGTATCTGGACTTTCAGAAAGCCTTTGACAAGGTCCCTCATCAGAGACTTTTGGCAAAACTAAAAGGTCATGGGATAGGAGGCAGTGTAGTATTGTGGATAAGGAACTGGTTAAAAGATAGAAAGCAGAGGGTAGGGCTAAATGGCCAAATTTCCCAATGGAGAAAGTTCAATAGTGGAATACCCCAGGGATCTGTGCTGGATGTGCTGCTTTTTGATATTTTCATAAATGACCTGGAAAAGGGAATAAAAAATGAGCTTATCAAATTTGCAGATGACACAAAACTATTTAAAGTTGTTAAAACCCATGAGGATTGTGGAAAATTGCAAGAGGATCTTAATAAATTGGAAGACTGGGCATCTAAATGGCAGAGGAAATTTAATGTGGACAAGTGCAAAGTTATGCACCTAAGAAAGAATAACCCAAACTATGGTTACATGATGCAAGGTTCCACATTAAGAACCACCACCAAGGAAAAAGATTTCGGCGTCATCATGGATAACATGTTAAAACTCCCCACCCAGTGTGCAGCGGTGGCCAAGAGAGTAAAGAAAATGCTAGGCATCATAAGGAAAGAAATAGAAAATGAAACAAAGGATATTATAATGCCTCTGTATCGATCCATGTTGCGACCTCACCTTGAATATTGTGTGCAATTCTGGTCGCTGTATCTCAAAAAGGATATATAGCGCTATTAGAAAAGGTACAGAGAAGAGCCACGAAAATGGTAAAGCGGATGGAAGGATACCTTTATGAAGAGAGGCTAAAAAGGTTAGGGCTCTTGAACCTGGAAAAGAGACGGCTGAGGGGAGATATGATAGAGGTCTATAAATGAATAAATGGAGTTGAACTGGTAAACGTAGATCGATTGTTTACATCATCAGAATATAGAAAGACTAGGGGACATGCAATGAAGCTACAGGGTAACCTATTTAAGACTAATAATAGAAAATATTTTTTCACTCAACTTGTAATCAAACTCTGGAATTTGTTACCGGAGGATGTAGTAAAAGCTGTTAGTGTAGCTGGGTTTAAAAATGTTTTGGACAAGTTTCTGGAGGAAAGGCCACAATCCATTATTAAAAGGGACCCAGGATATCACTGTTTGACCCAATACAAGAATTGTGGAAACTGTATCTTTTGGGGAAACTGCAAGGTACTTATGACCTAGATTGGCCACTGTTGGAAACAGGATACTGGGGTTGATGGAACTTGGTATAACCCAGTATGCCATATCTTATGTTTTTATGTTCTTATGTAACCCAGCATCCTTTGGGCTTTTGCCACCGCCATCACACTGTTTCACCACCTTGAGATCCTCAGAAACAATCATTCCGAGGTTCTTCTCCTGGTCCATGAACACAAACCTCTCGCCCCCTATTGCATACAATTCCTTTGGATTTCTGCTTCCCAAGTCTATGACACTGCACTTCTTCACCTTAAATCTTAACTGCCAAGAATTAGACCATTCTTCCAGCTTTTGTAGATCTTTCTTCATGATATCTACTCCCTTAGGCGAGTCCATTCTGTTGCAAATTTTCATGTCATCTACAAAAAGACAGACTTTTCCATTCAGTCCTTCAGCAAGATCACTCACAAATACATTGAACAGTACCAGTCCCAGGACCGAGCCCAGGGACACACCACTAATCACCTTCCTTTCATCCGAGTGAGTTCCATTTATCATCACCTTCTGTCATCTGTCAGTCAACCAATTTATGATCCAGTTCACCACCTTATGACCCATCCCTAAGCCTTTGAGTTTATTTAGAAGCCTCCTATGAGGAACAGTATGAAAGGCTTTGCTGAAATCTAGGTAGATTAAATCCATCGTTGCCCTTGATCTTGTTCTCTGGTCTCCCAGTCAAAGAACTCAATCAGATTAGTTTGATAAGATTGTGCTTTTGTAAAACCATGCTTTCTCGGATCATGCAACCTGTTGGTTTCGAGAAAGTCCACTATTCTTTCTTTCAGGAGCACCTCCATTACTTTTCTTGCCACTGAGATAAGGCTTACTGGCCTATAGTTAGTCACTTCTTGCCTATTACCACTTTTGTGAAGAGGTACCACATCAGCCCTTTTCCTTTCCTGTGGAACTTCTCCTGTCTCCAAGCATCTATTAAAAACATCCTTTACTGTCCCTGCAAGAACCTCTCAGAGCTTTTCAATATCCTGGGATGTATCCCATCTGGTCCCATGGCTTTGTCCACTTTCAGCTTTGCAAGCTGTTCTAACATTTCATCTTCTTTGAATGGTGTGGTATCTACTCCATTCCCATTTGTATATTTGTCAGTCACAGGTAGTCCTTTTCCAGGTTTGATCAAACTTCAGAATTTGTGGCCAGAGGATGTAGTAAAAGCTGTTAGTGTAGCTGGATTAAGGATTAATTAAGGATAGGTTTCTGGGGAAAAGTCCATAAACCCATTATGAAAGTGGACTGAGGAAATCTACTGCTTACACCTGGGATAAGCCACTTCAACATCATCGATGCCAATGCACCGAGAGAACCAGCCAGTTCTTGAGACTCATGAACTGCCTGCAGACACTGACACTGAAACGTCAAAGGTCCTCGGGTCTGTGTCTGTCATACTGTTTTCAGTCTCCACTGTACTGGGAGAATAAGCTTCACCAAGGTATCAGAGAAACTTGGTGTTTCAGAGATCCAGACAAACTGAGACCCAGACTTCTGCCTTTGATTGTTTTACATGGTCATACTCTGAGCGCTCTTGGGATTCTGATTATGAATCATTCTCTGAAGAGGAAGATTCCACTGGTTTACCATCAGGTCTCATGAAAGTAGGAAGTCTTCACCTGAAGAATTGTCAGTCAATGGTTTTATCTGGAAAATGGCAGAAACTATTCCATTTAAGTTAGAGATAGAACCCAGCGCAGAAAAGTTGGACATC
Source organism: Ichthyophis bannanicus (assembly GCA_033557465.1). Taxonomy (NCBI): domain Eukaryota; kingdom Metazoa; phylum Chordata; class Amphibia; order Gymnophiona; family Ichthyophiidae; genus Ichthyophis; species Ichthyophis bannanicus. The sequence continues at coordinate 346,084,106 of CM066032.1, forward strand.
CTCCAATTCTTCAAACTACCAAAGGAAGCTGTGACAGTGTGACAAGCCCTTTCACAGAATCCTCAGGGATGCGCAGATGAGAATGTGGGAGACCCTCTCTCTGTACAGCCTATCAGTAAAGAGGTTGACTCTATATGCAGAATCCAAAACACTTACAGGTAAGAGAAGCAACAGCTTTTTCATCATTCCATGATGGTTGATTTCACTCTCAAAACGGCCAAGAGTTCCAAATTGCACTCCTCTATGCCTCTGCAGAGAGAGGCTCAAATATTGAATCTTTTGGGATAAAATGTTTTCAGAAAAATATGCTCACCTCCTGCATTGTTTTATACCAGCTCTTCATGGGCATTTCCTTGTAGAACATTGTGCTAACGTTGTAGGAGTTTACAGATATTCTCCATCAAGAGAAGACTGAGCAACTCTGTTCACTAGTGGACAAGGGAAAGGAGTGTGGAAAATACATGTTCTGAACAACCTATGATATTTTTGAGATGGCTTTGTATGAGAGCTTCCTCTATGGGTACTGATATCTGGCTCTGGGCTTCAGATCTGAGATATGATATGCAGAAGAGGGTTGCTGACATACCATGCCATTGAGAGAATCTCTTCAGAGATAAGTTGCAGGAAGCTGCAACTCCTACTAAGCAGCACAGTGACACCCTTATGATCCACTCAGGCGCACGCCTGACCTGGCCTCCTCATCATTTAGAATGTTCCAGAGTGGAGGAAAAAGGTAATCCTATTACTGTTAAAAGCATAGGTATCCTCCTCCCTCTCACTCTTCCCAGACAAGACAGAGACCTCACTCTCATCCAAGAGAGTAGAGAGCCCAGAAATTCCAACCAGCTCCGCAGCCAAAACCAGGGGAGGGATTATGACTGTCTCTACAAGAACAAAGCTAGTTTTCCAGTATTTGTACTGGAGAGCCTTCCACAAGGAGGGAGGCTGGAGTCTTATGCAAACCACTCGCCTCTTATACCTCTGATCAATGGGTGTTGAAAATTGGCTGGCTAAGATATAGTCTTCATCTATTCGACGTCACACCAAATTGCCCAGTGACAGTATCTTGGCCAACCTCTTCGCATCAGAAAATACTTAACTGGGAGCTGCATTCCTTCTTAGAAGTTAATGTGGTTGAATCAGTTTCATTAGGGGAAAGAGGGCAGTGATTGTACAAGTATTTCCTGATCATAAAGAAGATGGGGGTGGGGTGGGGGAGGTGAAATTCCATCCCATCCTAGACTTAAGGGCCTTGAACAAGCATCTAGTTCAAGAAAGGTTCAGGATGTTTTCCTGAGGTACCCTCATTCCATACCTCCAAAAGGAGACTGATTTGTTCTCTAGACTTGAAATACCACCACAGGGATTTATGTGCCAAAAATGTCACAATTATGCAAAAGTAAATATTTTTTTCACATCAATAGATTAAATAATGGTATAAATGAAGGTACTTTTGCAACAATTACTGACTATGGGGTAGATTCCAGATTGCATTTAGCGGAGATGGATGTCCGGTCTGGAAGTCCATCCCTGCTAAATGCTGGGGTGCCGATCCTGCAGACAGAGTTCCCCGCATGTACAGACATGTTGTATGTGGAGCTCTGTTCTTGGGCAGGAGGGGGTGGGCCTGAGGAGGAGCGAGGACGGGGAATAGGAGTGAACCTGATCCCAGATGTACAGAGTCAATTCCGAATAAGTCCCCCTAGACGTCGCAGAAGGAGGACACTGGGGCCGCAAAGCAAAGTGAGGGGATGCAGGGGGTTCCCTGCAGCCTGACCCTGGGCACAGTAGGCCTGATCGGGGGGTCAGATTGTGGGGAAAGAAGAATTTGATAGCCGAGGATCGCGGCTCCAGCATGGAGCCGCAGTGGCATGGCAACAGGACACCATACCACCTCTGGTCCATACAGGAGCCTGGCTGGGCTAGCAAGATAAATGTCGGGACGTCTGGGGTGCCTGAATCAGGGCACATCCTGGACATCCAGGCCTTATGCTGCAATTCTGCTCCCATGGGGTCATCTAGCCTCTGTGGGAGCAGAATTAGGTGCATTCCCGGGCTGTTTAGATGTCTGGATGTCCAGACGGCATGGGGATGCACATCTATGAATTGACTTCCATGTGACTATGTGTGTAGAGTGAATTAGTGCCAGGGCCGGCCCGTCCATTGAACAAGAATGTTGTTTGCACAGGGCCTTGTGTTTCAGGGGGCCCCGCGCAAACAACATACTGCATCAGCCCATAGATTAAAAAAAAACAAACAAACTGGCTGCTGCTGCCCCTGCCGCCATGGCAGCGGCAGAATCAAGCATCCCGTGGTGCCCCCCTACCTGGCAGAGCCCTCCCGGCATCAGCTCTATCAGCAGTGGCTTTCAGAGCCGCGAAGAGAGTTTCTCTCTCGCGGCGCTGTTAAACCCACCGGGGCTGATGGGACTTTCTGTTTCCCCATCAGCCCTGGCGGGCTTAACAGAGCTGTGAGAAAGGGAAACTCTCCCTTCGCGGCTCTGAAAAGCCCGCGCTTTGAGAGCTGATGCCGGGAGGGCTCTGCCAGGTAGGGGGGCACCACGGGATGCTTGATTCTGGTCCCTTATGCAAATGAGGCCCCACACAGAGTCTCCGCACATGGCCCCGCACCCCCTTTGGGCCGCCCCTGATTAGTGCAGTATATTGGGTGGAGTGGAGGAATAGCCTAGTGATTAGAGCAACAGCCTAATGCCCAGGAGATTAGGGTTTGATTCCCACTGGCACTCCTTGTGACCTTGGGTAAGTCACTTTGTCCTTCCTTGCCTTGGAAGAAAAGGCCTAGCAACCCTATTCCAGTTATACCTTTCCAAAAAATTCAGGGGCTGCTGGGTTGTAGGAGTCATCATTGACTTGATAGTGCTTAAAAAAATTGGGTGGGGAAGTGGGTGCAGTGTGTTTCTGAGCATGTTACTGGTTGGTAGTTAATAACTGATTGCAGGCTTTTTGAGACATGCCCCGAGTGACTGCTGGTGCTGACAGGTTTGAGTGTTTGGAATGAATGGGTAGGGTATACTTGTGAGGGTAGGCAATTGGGTTTGGTATGATGGAGCAGGGGTGGGGTTACTGTAGGGGACTGTGTGTGCTTGTCTATGGATGAGTGGGAGTAGGCTAAATGTATTGGTTGGGGGTATGTTGCAGATGAACTTGTTGATAGCTGGTTTTCTCCTGCACCATATAGGTCTATTGAATTGGTTTCATTTTAGTACAGCACCCAAGGCTGTCATTAGAAAATCCAGATAAAAGCCTAGATTTCCTTTGTGGTTTTCTAAGTCAATGCTCCTGGGGTATACTGTGCTGTTGTTTCACAAACATCTTCTAGAGCTGGAACAAGCACACAGTCATCAATTTGAATGTGGCTTACCATAAAATATACCCCAGGGGTGTGTTCTGCGTCTCATGATCCTAAAGCAAAAATGCACTTCAGATGACTGTGGTGTTTTGACAAGTACTAAAACATCTGTTGAATTACATTAAATGGATAAAACAGTTCAGGGCCATAAGTATGCGGTATGTCTGCAGTCTCTGTAGATATGTTTTAATGAGCCAGCTGTGGTGTGGTAGTCATGTTTCATGAAAAGCAGGGGTATGTTTGGGCATGGTTCCTTTATTACTAGCTCTGAGATGGAAAATGTGTTCTAACAAGGCAAAAGAAAATATTATAATCCATTAATTATAATCCCTCATAGTGCAATCAGTTTTGTACATGTTATGAGTGAATTTTCTGGGAACCTCTTGCTGGAACTGTCTATTACTGAGCTCTTATCTGTCAAGCAAAAAATCTGCTCTATTTGGAAATTTGCTCTGCCAGCCAAAGTGCTGCTGAGCTCTAGGGATATTTGTAACACTCTGGAGTCCTATATTTAATTTAAATCAATTTAATACACTTGTATCCCATAAACAGTGTAAAACAATCATAAACAGGACAAATAGAGACAAGGACAAAAATGCATCCTACTCCATACCATAATATATATATACATCCAGTATGCATATTGGGGGTCATTTTATAAGCCATTTTTGTGTGTAAAAACTGTGTTTCATGCATATAAATGGACTCTTGTAAAGTAGGCATGCACAGGGGCAATGTTTGGGTGGAACAAAGGCGACGTAATGATTTATGCATATAGGGGGTCATTCCGAGGCACGAATAGTGGGGATGGATGTCCCATTGGACGTTCACCCCTGCTATTCGTACCCCTTCCCAACCTTGTCTAAAAGTTAGACGGGGGCGGATCAGGGGTGGCATTAGGGTGGGCAGTGGGTGGTTGTCAGCCCTGGATGTACAGGGCCGATTCTAATGTCGGCCCCGTATGTCTGGGGGGGGGGGGGGTGACTTGAACGGGGAAGTTATTTCACCTCCTAGGTGGAATAACTTCCCTTAGTTGCCAGGGATCGGCGGGCTCAGGGCATGGATGGGGCAGGGGGGGCTGAGGACATTCCTCGCAGCCCGACCCTGGCCTTATGAGACCAGATTGGGGGTCGGGCTGCAGGGAAATTGCAGCTGGCGCTATCGGCTGGGGATCGAGGCTCTTCAGTGGAGCCATGGTGCCATGGCTCCATTGAACTGCCCTGACTGAGTTAGTTGGGCAAGGCCTGTATGTGCAGGCCGGATGGAATTGGGGTCCTGGTCTGCATGTACAGGCCTGTTCACGATTCTGATCCTGCAGGGCTATGTGTCCTGCGGGATCAGAATCGCAACTCCCTCTGGGCGTCTGGTTTTGACCGGGTGCTCAGAGGACCTGGACGTCCAGGATGGAATCGGGCTGATATTTTAGAAGGTACTTGCATATGCGCATGAAGGACATGCTAACCTTTACACCTGCTCTTGGGCAGGCATAATGTTTGTGCCTTGCGTGCAGGCGCTATTGCTGCTGGATTTGTGCCAGTATTTTATAAAGCAACATAGGTGCCTATGAGGGTCATTTTAGAAGCTCTGTTTGAGATTTGGAGATCTGAAAATAGGCATTCAGACGTGCAAATCACAATGCCCACCCCAAAGCAATTTTAGAAAACCTGAAGATACAGGTGTTGGCGCAATCACATACAAGTCGTCATGGGCATGCCTGAAACGTGGTTTCTGGCCAGTGCTGCATGTCTGATATCGCCATCGAGGATATCCATGGCTATACCTACTTCCAGGCCTTAATAAAGATGCTCATTTCAGCAATGTAACAACAGTATGTTGACTCCATCAATACTTTTCACTTCTTCAAAGATACCCATCAGTATGTAGAACATGCATTTCGCCCGGCTCTCGCATTACAACACATCCCCATTTGCAGTCTGGCAGGCTGAGACATGAAAGGGGGAGAGATCCATGGTTTCATTCTGTGATAGGGCAGCATTCACATCTATGTCCCCTATTCTGTGGACAGGCATATATAACAGGTTCAAGTTTCTAAAATAAATAGACACGGCTAGACAGAACTGTGTGTGTCCCTGTGAGCACCTTCTTGGCTGCCCCTCCTGCTCTATATCAGATGGTTTGACTTGGACTTCCGTTTTGCAGCCAGATGTCCTTTCTAAAATATGCCTTCATGCGATAATAATGTGAAAACAGGTGCCTTTCTGCTCACCTAACCTAGGCGCCCTGTTATAAAAAGTCACCTATTATATCATTTCCAAGAAAACACACAGGTCAGTATTCAAACTCTCACAGAAGCATTTTTAAAGTGCCGGCTGAAGGCGTTTAAAATTAAAACCGGAATATGGTTATGTTCCAGTGCTGAATATCCAATTTCAGTGCTGACTGTTGTGGTGATCTGGATAGCAGTGATATTCAGTTGTTGTACAGATAGCCGAACCGCATAAAGTAGGCAGGTTTTTTTTGGCCTAACTTTATGCAGTTAAATATCAGGGTTTCTTGGGGGTTGATCTTCCTGTTGCAGTCCAGTCTAGGAAATGAGGCTTACCAGTGATAGAAATCATTCCTCTTGAAAAGTTTTCTGTGGCCTTGCAGTCCTGTTCCTTGTATGGAGTTTACTGTGTACCTGTTGAAACCCAAGTGAACACTGGCCCAATCAGTGCTGGACCGTCCATTAGGCAGGCTAGGCGGCTACCTACAGTGGAAGATCTCAGTGGGTGGCGTGGCGCTCGGGCAGGCCATGTACTTCGGCACACATGGCCTGCTGCCCCCCCTGTGTGCCAAACCATGCCACCCTGCCCCCCAGGCTGAGCCACACTGCCACTTCCACTGCTGCTGATTCCAGCAGCAGGGTCAAGGGGTGGCTAAGCTTGGTGGCCTGCAGCAGGCCATGTGCTTCAGCACACAAGGTCTGCGTCTTCTGACCCCCTGAAGTTGTGCCGGAATCAGTGGCAGTGGGGGGTCATAGCACGGCTCAGCACGGGGTGGAGAGGACCGCGTGGCTCAGCACATGGGGCGGAAAGTATGGCCTGGGGTGGCAGAAATCCCTGGACTGGCCCTGGGCCCAATTTCAGCATAAACTTTAGGAGACCCCTAGGCTAAGCTCTTCTGCTTTTTCAGCTCTCACCCTTCTTATAGTGAGAGTCCTTATTAGCACATAGGATAGGTGAATGGCTGCCCTAACTTTTAGCTGCTTAGCGCTTTCCGGTGAGCGGCTGAATATTGCTGCTAACTGGATAGCGGTACCGATGTCTGGCAAGCCTAAGAATCCGTGGTGGAAATTAGATATGTTCCGCTGCTGGATATACAGGTGTTTGTTAAAGTGGTGGCGGCTAGGTGCCTTAATTAGCCTAGCCACCACTGAATATGCCATAAGAACATACGATATGTCATACTGGGACCAAATGAAAGGTCATCAAGTCCAATTTTCAATAGTGGCTAATCCAAGTCACAGGTATCTGTCAGGTAACCAAAAGATAGACAGATTCCATCCTGCTTATTCCAGGGATAAGCAGTGGATTTCCCCAGTCCACTTGTTTATGGACTTTTTCTCCAGGAACTTGTCTAAACCTCTTTTAAACCTAGCTACACTAATAGCTATTACTACATCCCCCTGCAACAAATTCCAGCATTTGATTACACGTTGATTGAAAGAATACTTTTTCTGATTAGTCTTACAGTAAATGTGCTACGTTTAAGCTTCATTGTGTGTCCCCTACTCTTTCTACTTCTTGAAGAATTAAACAACCGATCTACATTTACCTGTTCCACTCCATTCATTATTTTAGAGATCTCTATCCAGGACCGGCCCAATGTTTTCTGCCACCCTAGGCAGAAGCCCTGGCCGTCACCCCCCCTCCCGTGTGCTGAGCTTTGTCCCCCCATGCTGAGTCGTGCCAATTCTGGTGGCGAGGTTGGGGGGGGGGGGCACAGCTCAGCTCGGTGACAGGCCATGTGTTTTGGCACACATGGTCTGCCACGTCTGACCCCCCCTTTGACATAACTTCGGGGGCTCAGAAATGGCTGGCTATGTGTGCCAAAGCACATGGCCTGCTGCCGAGCCTAATCATCCTCCCCCCTGCTGCTGGAATCAGTGGCAGTGCAGTATGGCTCAGCACCGAGTGGGGGGGGGGAGAGTGAAGGGCAGCACGGTTCAGGACATGGGGGGGGGGGCAGCAGGCCATATGTGCCGCCTAGCCTGTTTAGTGGATGGGTTGGCTCTTTCTCTATCATATCTCCCCTCAGCCATCTCTTTTCCAGGTTGAAGAGCCCTAAACCTTTAGGCCTTTCCTCATAGGGGTATTCTTCCATCCTCTTTATCATTTTGGTGGCTCTTCTCTGTACCTTTTCTAATTCCATTATATTCTTTTAAGATATGACAACCAGAATTGCACACAATATTCAAAGTGCGGTTGCACCATGGAGTGATACAGAGGCATTATAATACCCTTGGTTTTTTTTCCATTCCTTTCCTTATGATTCCTAGCATTCTATTTGCTTTCTTGGCTGCCGCTGCACACTGGGCAGAAGGTTTCAGCGTATGAGCCACGATGACGCCCAGATCCTTTTCCTTACTGGTGAGTCCCAATGAGCAACCTTGCATCATAATTTGGGTTCTTCTTCCCTAAGAGCCCAATTCCATTACATGCACATCCGGCCAGCAGACATGTCAAAATTAAAAACAGGCCTCGTTTGAACCTAATTCCACATTTGTGGGTTGAGATGTGCTTGTGGGTCCAGAATTGGGGGGATAGGATCTGTCTGGTGCAGTACTGGCAAAGTGCCATTCAGCCGGCCCATGCATGCATCCAGCGCAAGGTTCATGCACGGGTGCAGGCACGGGCCATGAGATATAATGAAACATGTCCCCATCAATATTATGAGCGACGAGTGAACGTTTTGGAAATCCCCGCACCCACTGTATTCTGAAAAGTTGCACATTTTGGATTCTGTCTGTCTCCAGGATGTACCCGTGGAAGCCACGCCTCCTCTGTAAAACGTGCATCTCCTCAGCTGCTCTTCACACTGACAGTAGTTTGCTGATGCAAACCAGAAGTAAATGCCAATGAGAAATGACTGCTACTGCAACCTAGACCTATACCAGTCCTCTTCAGGCCCTCAAAAGTGCTAGGTAATCCTAGTGCACCCTAATATGGTATAAGAGAATGTAAATATGAACATGTATGTCAGGACATACCTTGCATCAAATGGTACTTAGCATTATAAAATGGCTCCAGTGATCCCTGTCTTGGTCATCTCTACAAACACACTTTAAACTGCTAAGGATGGACGCTTACCAAATGCACAAAACCCAAAACTAACATTGCAATTCCCCAAAGGATGCATAATATTGCTGAGCAACAAATGTATGCCTCTTTTTGTGCCTCTGGCCTATAAGTGCACTCATTCTGCTTCTCCGCATTACTAATCCTCTCTTATCTCTCCTTACACCCCTCCTCAGGAACTCCGCTCTTCTGGCAGATCACTTTTATCTGTGCCCTTCTCATCTACTGCCAACTCCAGACTTTGTTTTTTTCACCTTGCTGCTACCTATGCCTGGCACAAACTACCTGAGTGTATGAGGTGCAGGGCCGGCCCGTCCATTGAGCAAGAATGTTTTTTGCACAGGGCCCCGCGTTCCAGGGGGCCCCGCGCAAAAAACATTCTTCATCATCCCAAGTTTAAAAAAACAAAACAAAAAACAGCTGCTTCTGCCGCAGCAGCATCAAGAGTGCTGCCGCGGGGCCCCCCCTGCCCAGCAGAGCCTCCCTGCATCGTAGGCTAGCGTTGAATCCCCGAACGCGGGCTTCTTTCAGAGCCGCGAGAGTTTCCTTTCTCGCGGCTCTGTTAATCCTGCCGGGGCTGATGGGAAATCCCCGGCGGGATTAACAGAGCCGCGAGAAAGGAAACTCTCGCGGCTCTGAAAGAAGCCCGCGCTCGGGGATTCAACGCTAGCCTACGATGCAGGGAGGATTAGCCTGATGAAGAGCTGAAGGAATGACATGCGGCTTGAAACACTACTAGTGTCGCGGGGACCCCATGACTAGGGGCATTAGGAAGGAATGCCAAGATCGGTGTTGGAGCTGGATCCATTTGTTTGGATGAGCGGTGGAGCGTTTGCTGTGCTCCTGCTGACAAAATTTTCCTTCCAATACTTCGAGGAAGCTAAGTAATTTTTCCTCTATTTCAAGTTAATCATTTTCAAAAGGACTTGGACTAATTAAGTGTTCGGATGATCAGCCGAGAATCAACTTCCTATTCCCACTGAATTTTATGTACGTGGGCACTGACAGCGACTGGTGTCGCGGGGTCAGGTTTTATAGCCAATGGGTGGCTTATTTAAAGTGATTAAAATGGAGGGCTCACTCCGAGAATGGGATGATTCCCTTTCAAGGTGAGCGATCCGACAAAAAAATATAAGTACTCTTTCACTAATTGAAGTTTTGGGAATGTGGGAGCACGTGTGCTGAATAAGTATTTAAGTACAAGTTCCGTGTAATGCTATGAGTGGAATCAAGATTTGACTTTGGGATTCTTGTGAGTTGATTCCTTAAGGGTGTATATTAATGGGTTCTAAATGGGCAGTGTTTGTAGTAGTTCCTAATGTGTCTGGCGGTTGGCACTGGATTATAGTAATGTAGAAATCTTTTAGTCTTTCTTTATTCATACACTCATTAAGAGGCATGTTTACTAAAAGTTAGTGTATGGTAACATTATGCAAATATTTATGCAAATGAGGCCCCTTATGCAAATGAGGCCCCGCACCGAGTCTCCGCACATGGCCCCGCACCCCCCTTGGGCCACCCCTGATGAGGTGTGACAAAAAAGAAATGAAACTGTGGCAGCCACGCCCATGACTCAATGCCAATTGGCTAACTGCTTATGTCACTGTGTTGTGCAACATCTCGCCACTATTCTGCTATAATATTTTTCATCTCTCTCACTCTGTTTTTCTTTTTCAGGTTTTTTTTGTAGCGCACTGCTCCATTGCTTTGTCACGCAACTGGAGGTGGCAGAAATATGGAGCAAAGAATCAACTTGAAATTTCTGGTTAAGTTGGAGAAGGGCCCAATTGAGTGTCTCCAACTTCTCCAAAAAGCTTATGGAGAAGATGCAATGTCAAGGCCACGAGTCTTCAAGTGGCACAACACTTCAAGACTGGCTGCGAGGAGGTGGAGGATGACCCAAAGTCAGGACGGCCTTCCATGACAAAGATGGCTGAGAACATTGACAGAGTGAACCAGCTGGTGCGCAGTGATCGCAGATTGATGGTGCGGATGATAGCTGAGGAGCTCAGCCTGAACAGTGAGTCAGTGCGGACCATCTTGATGCAGGAGCTGGGGATGCAGAAGGTGTGCGCCAAGATGGTGCCCAAACTTTTATCGGATGACCAGAAGGAGCACCAGGTCAATGTTTGTTGAGACTTGCTAGAGAAGATCAGAGAAGATCCAGAGTTTGTTGGTCGAGTCATCACAGGAGACGAGACTTGGGTCTTCCAGTACGACCCTGAAAGCAAGAGAGACAGAGCCTGCAGTGGAAGACTCGACTGTCACCCAGACCCAAGAAGGAGCGCATGTCCAAATCAAGGATCAAGGTCATGCTGATAGCATTCTTCGACCAGAATGAGTTTTGTGCCTGAGGGTCAGACAGTCAACCAGCATTTCTACCAGCAGGACCTCAATTTCCTCCATGACCGGATTCAGCGCAGCAGGCGGACTCTGTGGAAAGACACGTCATGGCTGATCCACCATGACAACGCGCCCGCACACACCGCGCTCAGTGTGAGGCAGTTCTTGGCCAATAAACAGATCACAGCTCTCGACCACCCTCCTTATTCCCCAGATCCTGCACCTTGTGACTTCTGGCTCTTCCCCATGCTGAAGACTGTGCTCAAAGGAACTCATTTTGCCTCTGATCGAGATAGCTGAGGGACCTCAAGGAGGAGGACTTTACCGAGTGCTTCCGTACATGGCAGAAGCGAATGCAGAAGTGCATTAACTCTGGGGGGGATTACTTTGAAGGGGACAATGCGTAATTTCTCTGTAGAGTTTGTAATAAAACATTTATGGGATAGTCTCGTTTCTTTTTTGTCACACCTCGTATGTCAAGTTTCTTCTCTGCCCCTTCTCAAATCCAGGCTGAGTGCTCACCTCTTCATTGCTGCTTTTGGATCTGATCCACTTAATCTCCCTTGTGTCTCCTTATCATTCCCCCTAAATGTAGCCTGTCCACAACTGCTGTGTTATCTGTCTTGACTAGATTGTAAGCTCTGTTGAGAGGGGACCATCTTTTACGTGTGCCTGTGCAGCGCTGCATACGCCTTGTAGCATTATACAAATGATCAGTAGTAGTAACAGTAGTATAGCCTTCTGGCTATGGCATCTGATTCCCACATATCTGGGTACTGGTATTTCTCACAGCAGCTACACCTGTCCCATTGTGGCGCATGTCAGTCTGTATACATCCTCTATCTGTGGGGCAACCCTGTCTGCCTTCCCACAGTCTGTTTTATGGCACTGCTCCCCTGATCAAGCCTGTATGGGCATGAGAGGGGGGTTCCCTGTGACATTATACCCAGGCAACCAACTAACCTTCAGAAATATCACCAATTTTGCAGCTTGCATAGATCCTGGCCTGGTGAAGGATGTAGGCCTCATAGCAAAATCTGGGGGATGTTGGCACAACATCAGTCATGTCTCCCAGTGCCTGGCACAGCTGATGTATGGCTGCCCCATCACACTGGCACCTGGTGACACTGTGGTCATCTCTATGGTCCAGGTATTGGCCAGGCATTCATGTCCCCCCAGAATTGCAGATGAGCACACCAGATCCTCCTGTGCAACCCTCAAACCACACACACACACTCTCACTTGCAGTCATAATAAACATACAGCTGTCAAAAAGATTCCCTGCATCTATAAACAACAGCTGGTATAACATGGTGTCCCAGGACAACAGATCTCATCTGCTTTTCTCACCCAAACCAGAATCTTTGCCATACTCACTCACATATTATATCCCTACATCACCAGTCCCAGTTTACAGAACATAGGAAATGTTAGGGAACCCTATCTTCACTCCTTTAGCACAAACAGCAATTGTCAGCATAGCCGGCATAAACACAATTGCTACATTTAATATGTCTGTAGGGGTGTTTATCAATGTTTTCATTACCTTACAACTTTCCCTCACCTCTGCTTTCTGTTCTTTACAACTGCATCTTGTGTTCTTCCAGACTGCAGACACAACAGTTCAAAACATACTTGTCACAACTGTTCTTCAATATGGGATGCATTGAAGAGCAGAGCAGAATATTTACTAAGTCCTGGCCTTATTCCACGTTTCTGCAGGAATAACATGGACGTCTGTGGAAAACATTTAAAACATTTTCAGGCCTTTCCTGAATATGCTTTATGCATTTCTGTGGCTGAACACTGCATATGCCTTGTAGTGCTATATAAATGATTAATAGTAGTAGTACTATACGTCTCCGTGGCTGCTTATGTTCTGAGATCCCTGTACTAGTGCTGTGAATGTGTACGTCAGCAGTGTCTCAGAATATGGTTGGGGACATTTTTGGCAGATAAACATCCCCTCCACATGTACAAATCCCTTATTCTATTACTACTACTACCACTATTAAGCATTTATAAAGCACCACCAGTCGCACGCAGCGCTGCACAGACATTCATGAGACGGTCCCTACTCTCGTTAGAGCTTACAATCTAGTCAAGACAAAACAAACAGAACATAGAGCAATAGTCTATTGTGGTACCGCAGAGCCTATTCATGAAGGAAAAAGGGTTTTAAATCCTGAAAAAAGATTTTATCATCAGCTGCAATGTTATGAGGAGCCCAATAGAGGGAGCAGGAGTGACCTTCCAAGGCCCAGAGAACTGCACCTCAGAGCTGATGAGGTAATGCAACCTAACAGCCAATGGAGAAAAGGGGGAGTTCCCCTGAAGAAAGGCTGGGAACTTGAAAAGGAGGAGCTAGGACAAGTTAGAGAGAGACCAGGGAGAGAGAGACCAAGGAGAGGCATACCAAGGAAGGCCTACCAAAAGGAGGCATATCAAGAAGAGGTTATCAAGGAAAAGCAGACCACGGAGAGTCACACCACAGAGAGCTTCTGGAAAGGAACCAAGAAGGAGAGCACCATAAGGAGTGTCCAGAGCACCAGAGAGGAAGGAGTTCCTGGCAGGAGGGCATAGTGAATCCGAGGCCACAGAGTTCCAGGAGTCCTTGGTTGAGAGGTACTGGAAAGAAAGGCACAAGGGGAGAAATAAACCCCAGAGTTTGGTGTGAAGAACCGGCAGCAGTAAATGCAAGACACAGTGAGCATTATCTGAGCAAGGATGAAGTCTTTGCTGCAAATGGTAATATTCCTTATTCAAATGGTAAAAGGTGTGAATGTGAGAGAGTGGTGACTCTGCATGAAGGCCAGCTGGAGTGTGAAAAGCCTACTGCTCAAGACAGGCTGAACTACAGCAGGACCAGGCCGTGGGACTCAACTAAACAAGGTAAAATACCTTTTTATTCTGATAAGCAATATAAGTTAAGAAGACAGGAAACACAAGATACTGGAGTATATCCTCCCTATCAAACTGTTTGTGAAACCAAGCACAAGCCCTTGGTAAAAGACTGTATAACATAAGGCCGCCTGCAAGGGGAAGTAACTGCCATAACAAACACTCACATGGGCGCGGCCCTGACTTGAATGCTGAACATTGGAAGCTAGTAAATGTGTTATATGAGAAACCTCAGTACACTCCTCAAGAGTTTACTGACACTGATTCACAGCTGTCTGATACTCAGCCCATGCAGGTGGAATTCAACGAAGACCCACCTGAAACCCCGATGGACTGTAGCTACTGTCAGGCAGGTAGCCTAAGGTCTGTGCATGAAACATAAAATAGTGAACAGTAGCGAATGCCTGTAAAGTTTGTTTATGCCTAGCACTGTGAAGCAACAGTTAAACAAAGCAAGTGTGAATATAATTTCTTTTTGTTGCCTGAAGCAAGATTTCTTTCAGTTGGTTGAAGTAGTCTCCCATAATTTGAACCATTGTGCTTAAAGGGAAATAAAGCCTTATTTTCCCTACATTCTGGCTAGTGTGTTCTCTTGAACTTTGGCCCCCGGTAGGTCCTGGGAACATTACCAAGACCTCTTACAGAAGGACCAAATTCAATATATATAAAAAAAACTCTCATGTCCATCTGATCTGCCCATACCAACCTTGGCCTCTGGGGCGGCAGCATGACACTATTCAGGGCAAGAAGTATGAGACATGGCAATTACAGTCAGGCAAACAAAGGACAGACAAGCATGGCATTTACAGTCGAGGTAGACAAGGGATCGAAGTCAAGATCTGAAAGCGACAGTGAAGAGGTGGGTTTTCAACCTGGATTTGAAAAGGGCTAGGGAGGGTGCCTGGCGTATAGACACAGGTAGGTTGTTCCAGGTGTAGGGTGCTGCAAGGTAAAATGAGCGAAGTCTGGAATTAGGGGTGCGAGTGAAGGGCCTGAATAGAAGTAGTTTGTTAGAAGAGCGAAGTTCACGAGGGGGGTTGTGAGGAGAGATGAGAGTTGAAAGTTATTGAGGGGCCGCAGAGTGAATGCATTTATAGGTCAGGAGGAGAAGTTTAAACTGGATGCGGAAATGGATAGGGAGCCAGTGAAGTGACTTGAGGAGAGGAGTAATGTGGGCATGGCGAGGCTGGCGGAAGATTAGTCGAGTGGCAGCATGTTGAATAGATTGAAGGGGAAAGAGATGGCACATAGGGAGACCAGCAAGAAGGAGGTTGCAGTAGAGGTAATTAAGGAGTGGATGAGCGTTTTAGTAGTGTGTTCAGAAAGGAGGGGGTGGATTTTGCTAATGTTGTAGAGAAAGAAGCGGCAGGTCTTAGCTACGAGCTGGATGTGTGTGGAGAAGGAGAGAGAGGAGTCAAGGATTATAAAGTTATCGACAGAGACTGAGAAATGAGGGAGAGGAGGGGAGGCATTGAGGGGAAAGATAAGGAGTTCAGTTTTGGCCATGTTGAGTTTCAAACAGCGGTGAGACATCCAGGCAGCAATGTCCGAAAGGCAGGCAGAGATCATGGTCTGGATTGTCCGAGAGATTTCAAGCGTAGAGAGGTAGATCTGGGCATCATCGGCATAGAGATGTTACTGGAAGCCATGGGCAGAGATAAGCCCACCAAGAGATTGGTTATAGAGAGAGAAGAGGAGCAGACTCAGGACGGATCCCTGGGGTATGCCAACTGGAAGAGGGGTAGGAGAAGAGAAGGAGCCACCAGAGCATACACTGAAGGAACGATGGGAGAGGTACGAGAAGAACCAGGATAGTATTGAGCCCCTAAAACCAAGTGAGGAGAGGTGATCGAGGAGAAGGTTGTGGTCAACAGTGTCGAAAGCAGCACAGAGGTCGAGCAGGATGAGGACAGAGTAGAGGCCATTAGATTTAGCCAGGAACAAGTCATTGGAGACTTTGGTAAGAGCTGTTTCAGTAGAATGTAAGGGACGGAAGTCGGACTGTAAAGAATCCATGAGGGCATGGGAGGAGTGTTCGGGAATGACCTCCTAAGTGCATCACTTATTCACATTAATTTTCATCTGCCATTTGGATGCCCTGTCTCCCAGTTTCATATGGTCCTCTTGCAATTTTTCACAGTCATCTTGTGTTTTAACAACTTTGAATAATTTTGTGTCATCTGCAAATTTGATCACCTCGCTTATTGTTCCCATTTCCCATAAAGTCAATTCCAAGCACATGTGGCCACATACGTGCATAAATGGCCTCTTATAAAATACCAACAAGCATAGTATGTGCTTTGGCATGAAGGTGCATACGTTGCCGATATGCATAGCTAGAGGTGCAGTCTGGGTGGAGCACAGGTAGAGTTTTTATTTATGCATACTAAGCAGGCGTGATTGTGCCAATGGACCCTATACCATTCAAATGTAAATAGTTATCAGCCCACTGATCAGACAGTAAATTCCTAACTGTTCATTGGTTGAACTGTAAATAGTTATCTGCACTGGGATTCAAAGTGCATGTACCCTGTTCGTTGTACCGTGTTCTATATAACTATTGTTTTTGTTCGATGTAAACCACCTTGATATCACTGAAAGGCGGTATATAAGAAATGTTAAATAAATAAAATAAAAATAAATATTCAAGGCAATTGTTTTGCCAGTTACTCTAGTATTTTATAAAGAAAAGTAAGCACCTACTTATCTTTATAAATTATTACCTACACAAGTGCCTCTGCAGTTGGCTACTCATGGAATCTCGTTACAAAGTTTTATGTATCCAGCTTTACTAATTCAAATGTCATTATTGCAGGTACATTTTAAACTTCACAGATACTAAATGGTGCCTTCATTAAAATATCAGAACGTGCATGGTCTGGTATCTAGGTATCATTTTCAAACATGAGCCAAGATAGTCAGTGATTCAAGCACCAGCTCTGAACTTTGCATGTATGTCTCTCCAGCTGTCAGTGTGAACATTTCATGTATTTCTCTTCAATTCTCAGTGTGTTTATTGCTTACAAAACATAGCAATTTGTTCATTTTTAACATGGAAATGGAACTTTCTTTGTATGGAAACAGAGTTTTCTTTGCATGGGAACAGAGCTTTCTATTTAACATGGAAAGAAAATATTTTTGAGACTTCCTGGAACAAATATTATCTGCCAATTTATATAGCAGGTATTTGGGATAGAATGCATTTGCTGAGTAGGCATTAGGTGAATCTGATGGAGGAGAGAAGGTCCATGGGTATACTGTGATTATTTTATTGTATAATGTTCTTATGATATTTTATTACATATGGAATGAGTTATTCTGTAGTTTATTGTATATGTACATTTTATTATTGTAACTCGTCTAGGGCTTGCTTGAATGAAGGTGGGCCCTCAAGTAGAATAAATGAAACCCTTCTCTCCAGAGATACCATGATTTTTAGGAGCCAAAACCTTCTAGTTCATTAATAAAACTATTGTAAGACCAAACAACAGTAAGGAAATTCCTTTAAGTGCACCAAATCTCCTGGGAGGCCTCTGAAGTTACTACAATTAGGGAGTGTGACAAAATAAAACATATGGGGCTATTAAGGAAGAAAGGAGAGACTTCATAGGAGAAGCACTACAGTTCATTAAACACGTCCATCTCGAATAACTATAGCTGGAAGACGGGAGGGAAGAAATACAGTAAAGTCCATGAATTAGCAGCTATTACTTTTCTATGCTCTCCTTTTCCAGGGAGAATTTAATCCTGCTTCCCTTCTCTCTTCCCCTTCATAGGAAGAAGAGAGAGCTGAAAGCTAGTAGTTCAGGATCTGTAAACGGCCTAGACACAAAATGGCCATTTACATGTGGACGTAATTTACAGATGTGTATTGCTGCTTATACATGTTTAAATCACTAATAGAACTTCTAAAATATCCCCCAAAGTGAGTCAGACTCCTTAAAAAATCATAAAACACAAAAATAAACTAAGCCTTGTTAAGAAATAGTATTTGAACAATACTAATAATTATTATAATTATTATTTTATTTCTTCATGTGTGGCGCATCGCAGCCAATCGTGACTGGCTTTAACTCCATTAATTTGGGTCCTACCTGAGGACCTAGGAATCATCGTGATAGCAGTGCTGAATGTATGCTGTTCCAAATAGAGTAGTTATTTTTGCAAAATTGATGCGGTTATGTCTTTTAAATTTGAAGTTTCCAAGTATTTTGGGAATCAAATCGGTATTGCTCCAAGAACTCCAGTTGTTATTATCATTGATTTTTATCTCCCGAGTCTTTCCACTTAAATTAGCTGTTTTTAATCAATTCTACTATCTACTACTACTACTGCTATTACAAATCATTTGTATAGTGCTACAAAGCGTACGCAACGCTATACATATAGATGTAAGACACAGTCCCAGCTCATCAGAGTTTACAATCTAATCAAGACAAAACACAGAGCAAAACTGGGGACTAGAGTATGATAAAATACACATAAGTAGTGGACAACAAAATGAGGAGCATCAGGATCCAAAGAAGTGGGTTTTTAACCTGGATCTGAATAAGGCTAGAGAAGGAGCTTGCCAGTCCATTGTGCGAGAATGTTGTTTGCACAGGCACCCGCGCTTCAGGGGGTCCCGTGCCAACAACATCTCACATATTTAAATTTAAATTATTTATTTTCAAATTTTGCAGTGACAATCCAAGATATATAACTCTTGTACAGAAAAATTCCTTTTGTCAAAATTACACAAAAGTAAGGAAAACTGCGAGGCCGCGGGCCAGGGTCCCGGCGGCCGAGGCTAACCGGGCGCGCGGCCTGGCGCGGGGACCCTGGGCGCGGCCTGGTAGGGGCGGGCGCGAGCGCGCGTCATTTAAACGGATTGGCTCCCTGGGGTGGCTGCCCCACGGGAGCCAATCAGAGCCGCTGGTTTTGGGCGCGAGGGGGGATCGGGGCCGAGCAGCCTCCGCATGGTCAGTCGCGCGGAGGCTGCTTAGGTGCCGGCGTCCCTACCTCATTGCGGCGTGTTTGGTCTGGGTCGGTTGAGCGAGGCGGGAGAGCGGCGGCGGCGGCTGAGTTGCGGGGTGAGTGTGCTGGCTGTTGGCCAGTTGTTCTGGGTCTCTGCGCTCGGGCTTTTTAAAAAAAATTTATATATAATAATATTGCGGCGGGGATGCCTGGCAGGGCAAAGGCTGGGGGCCTGGCCCCGAAGAAAGCTGCGGCTAAGGGGAGGGGGACCAGGTCACGGAGGGGTGCAGGGAGGGGTGGGGGGTTGCCTGGGCTGGCTGGTGAAGGGGGGGTGGGGGTTGCAGCATCGAGGGGTAGGGGTGCTGAGGGCCTAAGAAGTGGGGTGCGTGGCCGTGTAGGCAGGAATGGTTCACTCCCTACTGGTGGCTCACAGGGGATGGGGGATGAGCTGCGGGGGGCGGGAGAGCTGAGGGGGGGGGATGTTGTAGGGGATGCTGGGGCAGGGGCGGTTGGGGGGGTCGGGGGGAATGCAGGGTAGCGGGACAAGGGGGTGGGTTGCGGTTCGATGGGGCTCCGTGGGTGGCGAGCTGCGGTGGGCCCTTGGGGTGGTTCTCTGGCCCCGGGGGGTTTGGCTCGCAGGGGGGGGCTTCCCCTTGGGAACAGTGGATGTCGGGGGGGCAGGGTACATCTAGGGCGGGGCCGGGGGGTTCTTGGCCGCCGGCTTGGCCGCCGTCGGTTCCCCCCCTGTTTTTCCCCTTTTGTCTCCGCAGGGCCCGTTTATGGCGCAGACTTCGTGGCCCATGGGCACGGCTCGCGGAGAGAGCTGGGTGAGTTCCCCGGCTGGAGCGGAGTCGCAGCGTGGAGTGACAGCGGAGGCGGCCCAATGGAGTTCCAGGAATTTGGCCTGCGCAGATGGCGAGGACCTTGCGGTGGCGGGTGAGCGGCTGGATTTGCCGGGTGAGTTAATGGCTGTAGGGGGTGCGTCGTCCCGGGAGGTAGGGGGGGTTTCGCGAAAGAAGCACCGTCGGTCGTGTCGGCGACGTCGCTGCTCCGACTCGTCCTCATCTTCCTCGTCCACGAGTAGTTCGTCCGGGGGTTCGACCCGGCAGAGTCAGCAGCCTTCGGGTGGGGGGGGGGAGTGGGTGTCGGTGGGGGAGCGTCTTCGGTGGTGTCTTTGCCGGAATTATGGGTGGGGGTGCCACGGAAGCTGAGGCGTAAAATCCGTAAGCGGCGCTATATTGACATCTTCCGTTTGCTGGAGGGGCGGAAGCGCTTGGGCGAAAGCAGAAAAAAGAGAAGGGACGATGAGAAGGCCGGGCGGGTTAGAAAGGTAGCGTGTAACGTGGTTAACTGGACGCGTTCCTTTTTACGCTTGGCCAGTGTGTGGGGGCAGAACGATCTGTCGCAGTACGAGATGTTGTTGGCGTATGCCGATTCCATCCTGGAGGCGTCTCAGACGCACGAGGGCTGGTCTTGGCTTAATTATGATGAGAAGTTTAGGGACCGTATGGAAGAAAGCCGTGCGCTTTCGTGGGGCACACAGGACATTAACCTGTGGTTGACCCAGATGTCGGCAAGGTCCGGCGCGAGTTCGGGTGGCGGGGCCAAGAGTGGCGTCGGGGCGGTGGGGGGGTCGGCTCGGCCCTTTCGGGGAGGGGCGGCCGGGGTGCCTGCAAAGGCAGTCCCGGTCGGGAGCAGTGATGTCTGCTGGCGCTTCAACCGATCTACCTGTCCCTTCCCCGATTGCAAGTTCCAGCATAGCTGTTCCTTGTGCGGGGGTCCCCATTCCGCGGTCAAGTGCGTCAAGAAGGGCACCTCTGGCATGGCCGGCCCTGCTCCAAAAGGGCAGTGAGTGGCGCGGGCGCGCCCCTTCCCCGGTGCGGGCGGAGGCGTTGGTAGGGTGGTTAAGTCTTTACCCCCGACGGCGTGAGGCGGCGATTTTGGCCTTAGGGTTTCGAAACGGTTTCGTGATACCAGTGAGGGGGGTGGTGGTGGCCCCATCGGCTCGGAACTCCCCCTCGGTTCGTCGTTGGGCGACGGTGGTGCGGGACAAATTGTCGATCGAATTGCGGTTGGGAAGGGTGGCGGGCCCCTTTGCGGAGCCGCCCTTTCATAACTTGGTGGTTTCGCCTTTGGGTGTGGTGCCTAAGAAGGAGCCGGGCAAATTCCGCTTGATTCACAATTTGTCCTGTCCCGCCGGTGCTTCGGTGAACGATTCTATCCCGCGTCAATTGTGTTCGGTTCGTTATGCTTCCTTTGACAAGGCGGCTTCGCTTGTGCGCGAGGCCGGTCGTTCGGCATTACTGGCGAAGGTGGACATTGAATCGGCGTTTCGTTTGTTACCTGTCCATCCGGCTTCCTTCCCATTGTTGGGGTTTTGTTTTCAGGACGAGTATTATTTTGATAAGTGTATGCCGATGGGATGTTCTATCTCCTGCGCTTACTTTGAGATGTTTAGCACTTTCTTGGAGTGGGTGTTGGTTCGGGAATCTGGCTTGTCGTCGGTGGTGCATTACCTGGACGATTTCTTGTTCGTCGGGGCGGCTGGCTCGGGGGACTGCCAAGGTCTGTTATCTGGCTTTGTGCGGCTGGCGCTGGAGTTTGGGGTTCCCTTGGCTGCCGGGAAGACTGAGGGTCCGACTACGCGGCTGACATTTTTGGGTGTGGAGTTGGATTCTGCGGCTATGGTGGCGCGGCTGCCTCAAGACAAAGTCACTCGCTTGCGGATTTCAGTGGCCCATGTGTTGTCGGCTCGTAAGGTTTCCTTGCAGGAGTTGCAGTCCCTTTTGGGGTCCTTAAATTTTGCCTGTCGGACGATCCCGATGGGGAGAGTGTTTTCCAGGAGGTTGGCCTGTGCGATGGCTGGGGTGCGGAAACCTCATCATCGGATTCGGGTGACAGCGGCGATGCGGGCAGATTTGCGGGTATGGGATCGTTTTCTGGACGATTTCAATGGGACTTCTGTACTCCTCGAGCGCGAAGTTTCCAGTGACGATTTACAATTGTACACTGATGCGGCAGGAGGGGCGGGATTGGGAGTGTACTTCGGTGGGGCCTGGTGCGCTGATCGGTGGCCGGCATCTTGGTGTGCGGCTGGGTTGACCAGGAATATCACATTCTTGGAGCTGTTTCCGATCCGGGTTGTGTTGGAGCTCTGGCCGGAGCGACTTCGGAACAGACGGGTGCTGTGGTGGTGTGATAATGCGGCGGTGGTCAGTGTGATTAACCGATACACACCGAGGTGCGTGAGGGTGGCTTGCTTGATGCGGGTGGTGGTCCTAGCGTGTCTGCGGTTGAATGTGGTGGTGCATGCGCGGCACATCCCAGGATCCACTAACGAGATTGCTGATGCTCTTTCTCGTTTTCAGTGGGAGCGGTTCCGGGCGTTGGCCCCCGAAGCGGACGAGGATGGAGCGGTGGTCCCAGAGAAATTGTGGGGCATTGGCCTCGAGAGATGATAGACCTGCTGCGGAGTTCGGTGTCTCCAGGGACTTGGTCTGCGTACGGGAGGGGGTGCGACCGGGTGGTCGCTTTTTTGTGCTCGCGCGGGTGGATGGCTGGGGGTGCTCCGGAGGGCTTGCTTGGCCAATATATTGTGGCGGCCAAGAGCGCAGGGTTTTCGCGATCGGCGGTGCATGCTCATTTGGCGGGGTTTCACTTTTTCGCGAGCGCGGTCGGCTGGGGCCCCCCGGTTGGGGGGGCCTTAACGCGTCGGCTGATGCAAGGTTGGGAGCGGGCGCAGCCGACTCCGCGGGATGCGCGGTTGCCGATCACGCACGAGCTTCTCGTGCGGGTTTGTGGGGCGTTGGAGCAGGTGGCTTCGTCTGAGTATGAGGCCTTTTTGTTCCGAGCGGTTTTTTGCCTGGCCTTTTTTGGGGCATTTTGTATAGGGGAACTAGTTGCGAGCTCTGGGCGGGGGAGGAGTGTGGGGGGTCTGTTAGCTTGTCATGTCCGGCTAGGGGTAGGTGGGGCGCGGATTCTTTTAGTTAAGTCCAAAACGGATCCGATGGGTAAGGGTTTGTGGGTATGCCTTGGTGGGGGTGCAGATCCTCGGACATGCCCGGTTCGGGCGCTGCTCCAGTATGCTGCTGTGCGACCTGCGGGTGCGGTGGGGTTTTTCGTGCATGCGAATTCGCGGGTTGTAACCCGTTTTCAAGTTTCTGCGGTGTTACGACTGGCGTTATCTGCGGTGGGGGAAGATCCGCTTAGATTTGCTCCGCACTCCTTTCGGATTGGTGCCGCCACTAGTGCGGCGGCTGCGGGGTTGCCGGCTCAGGTCATCCAGGCCATTGGGAGGTGGCGGTCTTTCCGCTTTCAAAGGGTATGTGCGGCTGTAGATGCCTGGGTGTGGCTGGGTGGGGGTTTTATCTGTTTCTTTCTTTTTCAGATGGGGGTGTCGGACCTGGTGGATGTTGGGTCGCTGGCCACTCCTTCGTCCATTGGGCTAGTCTGCGCGCAGTGGACCGCCCTATTGGCGCCAATTTGTGATTGAACCCGTCGTCGGTGGCTGTCCAATGGCTGGGTGTGCGAGGCATGCGGTGGCCGCATCTGCTGCCTTTGCTGCGACGCCACGGGTTGACGTCGAGGTGGCCGGCCGCCCTGTTGGTGCATCTGGGCGGAAACGATCTATCATCCTGGTCCTGCCTGCAGCTGATCCGGGCGGTGCAAGAGGATCTCGGACTGGTGTTGCAAATGTTTCCTGGGGTTATTGTGCTCTGGTCAGACATTATTCCAAGGCCGGCCTGCCGTGCGCAGCGTCGATGGTCCCGGGGGTTGACCAAGGTCAATCGGCAGATTGGTCGGTGGGTATGTGCGAGGGGTGGGTATCAGATCCTGCATGATTGGGCGGATGTGGGGTGTTTGGGGCTTTATCGGGCTGATGGGGTCCATTTGTCGCCGGTTGGCATGGACCTACTTCTCAATGATTGGCAGGAGGCTTTGGAATACATGTCTGGCCATGATGTTCGCTGGTTGCAGCTTGTGGCTGGGGGGGGGGCGGCACATGAACAAGGTCATGTGCCGGTGGCGGGATCCCGGAGGTTTCCGGGGTCCGGAGCAGCAGGCTACTGTTGGGCGGGGGCGGGGTGCCCCTGACCCGGACAAAACCCTCGGACGACTTTTGCTAGCATGGCGAAGTCGGGGAGAGGGGTATGGTAACTTGCCGGGTGGCGAGTTACGGGATTAGCGGTGGCAGGCACTTTGCTGAGGTATGGCTGGTGCAGCCGGGTGCCGCTAATTGTATGGTTTTGAAATTGTATTTATTGGACTGTTAAATTGTTGGCTAATAAAAGCTGCGACCAGTTTTTGTTCCATAAAATGTTGGTGTTTTGTGTTTTGTGGAGGGGGGGGGGGTAAAAAGGGGCTGTTGGGTGCGGGGGGGGGGGGTAAGATGGGGGCCTGCAGCGCCGGGTCCGCCTGCCTCGGTTACTGCGAGGCCGCGGGCCAGGGTCCCGGCGGCCGAGGCTAACCGGGCGCGTGGCCTGGCGCGGGGACCCTGGGCGCGGCCTGGTTGGGGCGGGCGCGCTCGGCCCGTGGCGGGCGCGAGCGCACGTCATTTAAACGGATTGGCTCCCTGGGGTGGCTGCCCCACGGGAGCCAATCAGAGCCGCTGGTTTTGGGCGCGAGGGGGGATCGGGGCCGAGCAGCCTCCGCGTGGTCAGTAGCGCGGAGGCTGCTTAGGTGCCGGCGTCCCTCCCTCCCTCCCTAACGTTAGGCTGGGGGGGGTCTTTTGGGGTGTTGCAGCTGGGGGGTAAGGGGGGAGCGGGATCCCGGAGGTTTCCGGGGTCCGGAGCAGCAGGCTACTGTTGGGCGGGGGCGGGGTGCCCCTGACCCGGACAAAACCCTCGGACGACTTTTGCTAGCATGGCGAAGTCGGGGAGAGGGGTATGGTAATTTGCCGGGTGGCGAGTTACGGGATTAGCGGTGGCAGGCACTTTGCTGAGGTATGGCTGGTGCAGTCGGGTGTCGCTAATTGTATGGTTTTGAAATTGTATTTATTGGACTGTTAAATTGTTGGCTAATAAAAGCTGCGACCAGTTTTTGTTCCATAAAATGTTGGTGTTTTGTGTTTTGTGGAGGGGGGGGGGGGTAAAAAGGGGTTGTTGGGTGCGGGGGGGGGGGGGTAAGGTGGGGGCCTGCAGCGCCGGGTCCGCCTGCCTCGGTTACAAAAAAGAAAAATAAACACATAACATGACAAAGGAATTATCAAAGTCCACATCAAGGGAAAAGCAACCTGGAAAAGAAAAACTAAAACCAAAGTTTCATCTGAGACTCAGGAAAATAGAGATAATTAAATAAAACCCCTTATACATAGCAAGCAAGTAGCAATTTACAATCAATCAATTCCAACTTCAACCTATATTCTCCTTCCCAGCCAAAAAGGTCTCCAACTGAGCTGGTTCTGTAAAAACAAATTTATCAATTTGAAGTTGCACGATACATTTACAGGGATATTTCAAGAAAAAAGTAGCACCAAGGGCCAAGGTCCTAGGTTTCAAAATCAAAATATCTTTCCTACGCTTTTGGGTGACCCTGAAAACATCAGGAAAAATTTGTATGGGGGTGCCACAAAAATCAGCACTCTTCTTAGAGAAATAAAGCTTTATTATCAAGTTTTTATCTGAAAGTAAAAGAAAAGATGTGATTTAAGGTAGCCTATTGAGAGATAACATCTGCAGAGGTTTCCAAAAAAGCAGAAACATCTAGTGACTGTAAAGGAGCCACCTGAAAACCCTCATCCTGAGAAGAAACCTGGGACCACACCCCAGATGAAACATAATAAACATTAGACAACTTAATATAGTCCACATCTGAAATCAATAATATCTCTTTAAAGTATTTTTGCAGCAATATCAAGGGAGAGAGGTAATGCATGCAAGGAAAATTAATAAAACACCAATTATTTACCCTTGACATATTCTCCAAGGATTCTAACTGATGATGAACTACTACATTTTCACGAACCGTTGAAGAAATTGCAGCTTGAGCAACAGTATTCTGACCTTCTAACTTGTTCACAGATGACTTACATCTATGCAAACTAGCCTCCTGCTTGGTAAGCTTGGCGACTACATCGTTAGAAAACTGTGAAATCTGGGAAAGTGCCGAGCGAACCGAAACTTCGGTTCGAGTGACCACCACCCAGATATCATGTAACGATATATTATCTGGAGCCCTCAAGGTCTCCACAGGAGGAGGAAACAACAGCGGAACAGGCATACTTAAATCCAAAGTGTCCAACTGAGAAGGGTCCTGTTGAAAAGATAAAGAGGCTGGCCCATCCAAGTCCACCAGACCTGAAGGAACACCAGCCTCCAAAACACCTTGCAAGCTGGGCGGGGTTAAACCCTGTATTAAGGATTTGTCTAAATCCATACTCACAGTTTCGGAAGACATATTTGGATCCATTGTAGACTGATTAGAAGATAAAACTTGCAAATGATGGTCCATGGGGTCAAATGTTTTCATGGTCTTAGCCACAGCCGGCGGTAAAGACCGCTTCTTCCGTTTCCCCATAAGACACAGATGAAGACTCCTCCAGACTCTGAAGGGGCTCCAAAGGGGCAGCGCCTGCCCCTTTGGTCACGCTCCTTGGGACACGCGCCCACAGGCACGCGTCCGCGGCCGTGTCCTGCGGAGTAGCATGTTCTTATCGGGGGGAGAAGGAGAGACGACCAGGAAACCCTGCCTCTTCCACTCACTGGCACTCCCGGCGTCTCCTGGGCTCAGAAGATTCGGTGATAAGACAAACAGGTAGCAATCCCAATGGGTCCTGGAGCAGCAAATTCTTATTGGGGGAGGGGGAGGGACAACCAGGAAACCCCACCTCCTCCACTCACCAGCACTCCCGGCATCTCCTGGGCTCAGCAGATTCAGTGGTAAGACAAACAGGTAGCAATCCCCAACAACATCTCACATAATCGTCACTGGCGGCAGCAGTAGCAGCAGGGTCGGCTTTAGAAAGCTCCGACAGGCACTGGCTCACCTCTGACAGTGCCGAAGTGAAGAGCGCTGTTTTTCTTCACTTCAGCAGCTATACTATAGGCTGCTGATGCACCAGGTGAAAAGGAACTTCCTGTTTCCCGACACTCAGCGCGCCAGTGGCCTATAGTAGAATATAGCTGCCGAAGTGAACAAAAACAACACTTTTCACTTTGGTACTGTTAGAAGTGAGCCGGGGCCTGCTGGGAGCCCTCTAAAGGCAGTTGTACATCTGCAGGATTCTTTGTGTGTGTGTGTGTGTTTGGGGGGCTAGGACTGGAAATAGATGATGGGGGGGCAAGGGCTGGACATGGGCTGGGGGGGGGGGGGCTCGGACTGGAAATGGGCTGATGGAGGACCAAGGATTGGAAATTTAATTTAATTTAATTAGCGAATTTTTATATACCGCACCTTCCATTGATCAGTTGCGGTTTACATGGAACAACAGTTAACAGGCAGTGCTGTTTTTACAGATAACAATGTGATACTACATAAAATTCAATCTTACAATTAACAGTTGTAAACTATGTACAAAGAACAAGATTATAACTATGTACAATGTATGTATATTTTCAAAAACATCGGTTTGGGGTTTTAGCACTTATTTCAGTTCAGTGATGGTTTAAGTCGGCTGGTAAAACTAACCTTTTTCTTGTTGAAAAGGTGAGTTTGACAAGGAACCGTAGTATGATGAGAATAGGTGTGTTTTCAGTTTTTTCCTGAACTCTATGATTTGAGATAGGGATCTTAATTCCGAGGGAATGGTGTTCCAAATTATAGGGGCTGCATGAGAGAATGCTTTCTTGTTTGTTGATTTTTTGGCCTTTATAAATTCCTTTAGTGTTATTAGTTTATTTAGTTGGTCTCGTCTTTGGGGAATATGATTGGGTTCTTTATTGATAAGATTGTTTAGAGTACGAGGGGCTGAGTTATTTAGGACTTTGTATGTAGTTAAAAGAGTTTTATAATGAATCCGGCATTGAATCGGGAGCCAGTGTAGATACTCTAAAATAGGTGTTATATGATGGAATGGTGGGGCATTCATGATAGTCCTGGCTGCTGCATTTTGTGCTATTTGAATTTTTTTAAAATTATGTTTTGTTACGCCTAATAGGATTAAGTTCGCAAAGTCGAAATGGGGAGTTATTATCGCTTGTATTATACGTTGAAATCTTGTAGGTGCATTAGAGGGTGGAGTTGTTTTAATACTTTAAGTTTAAAATAAACTTTTTTTGTTATATTTCTTATATGTGTGTCCATACTGAGGTGTTTGTCTAGTATTACGCCTAGGTAACGTATTTCAGTTTTTATTATGATATCATTATTTTGCAATGTAATGTGTGATGGGGGAATGAAAATTGTGTTTTTAGTTACTATTGGGGCTTCTGTTTTTGCGTGATTAATGAATAAGTTGTTTTCATTTAGCCAATTGTTTATTTCATTGAGGCATGTATTAATGAGTAGTGTAGGAATATTAGGTATTGTGAATGGGACGTACATCATTATATCGTCCGCATAAAGGTGATAGTGAACATTGAATTTTTTAAATATTTGACAGATGTGTTTTAAGTAAATGTTAAAAAGAAGCGCTGACAGTGCAGAGCCCTGGGGGAGGCCCAATTCTTGATTGTAAGTTTTTGAAGTTAGGTTACCAATTCGTACCGTTTGGGTTTGGTCACTTAGGTAAGAGGAAAATCAGTTGATAACCGTGGATTTTATTCCTATTTGTCTTAGTTTACTGATCATTGTTGAGTGGTGGACACTGTCAAAGGCTGCAGAGATGTCAATGAATATGAGTAGGAATGCCTGTTTTGAATTATCAATACCTCTTACAAGGGTATCAATTAGCACTGTTAGTAGTGACTCTAGCCCATGATGAGGGCGAAACCCATACTGTTGATCATCAAGGGGGGCTGAACTATCAATGTATTCTTGGGTCTGAATTTGAACTGCTTTTTCTATTAGCTTAGCCATAAACGGGATACTTGATATGGGTCTGTAGGATTTAGGTGATGTTATGTCAAGGGTGGGGTTTTTTAAGATTGGACGAATCTGTGCATGTTTTAGTGAAGGGGGTAGGTACCCATTTTTTAGTGAGAGATTTATTATGGGGAGGATGAATTGTGAGAGGATAGGTAGAGAGTTCTTTATCCATGTTACTGGACAAGGGTCAAGGAGTGAGGTTGTTGTATTGATGTTAGTTATTATATTCTTGAGTGCAACATTAGATAGCGGTTGGAAATCAGTCCATTCGTCTGCAAAATGGGTTTGAGATAGGTTTTTAGTATTTGGTAAGTGGGGGTGGGACATAATTTTGTTCATGTAGTAGTTTGCCAAATTCTGTGGGGAGATATCTGTAATTTCATTGCTAGAGTTGTGGGTGTTATTCATTAGTTTTTGGGCTATTGAGAATAGTTCTCTAGGTCTGTTTATTGCATTGCTTAGTATTGTGGCATGGTAATTTTTCTTGGCATTGTTAGTTGCATCTTTATATGAGTTAAGGAGAGTGATATATGAATCTTTATTAATGGGATTTTTATTTTTTCTCCATTTGCATTCTGCTTTCCTCAGATTTCTTTTCATTTGGTTTAGTGTGTTATTGTACCAGGGGGCTTTATCAGTTTTGGAATGCATGTTTTTCTTTGTTGCTTGCTTATTAGCAGCTGCGTTGTAAATGATATCGTGCCAGTTAGTTACTGCTACATCAAGATTTTGAGGTGAATTAGATAATTTGGGAATTATTGTGTCTAGGAAATCCTCTTCGTTATATTTTTTAAATCTGTAGGGTGGAACATTAGTTGGGGTTCGTTTAACTGTTGTGTTATTGATTGTAATTTTAAAGTCAATGAGATGATGGTCTGACCAAGGGGTTGAGGTACATTTGAGGGAGTTGTGGTTATAAGATCTGTAAAGTACATCTGGCAGTAGGACCAAGTCAAGTATATTGCCTTTACTGTGAGTGCTGGCATTTACTATTTGGTGAAAGTCCATATCTGTGATGGAATCTAAAATGAGGGAGGCGTATGACGCTGGTAAGAGGGGAGGTTAAAGTCACCAAGCATTAGTATTGGCTTATGGAGGGGCTAGAATTGGACTGGAAATAGCTTATGGGGAAGCTAGTGCTGGAAATAGGCTGATGGAGGGCCTAGGATTGGAAATGGGCTGAGTGGGGGGGGGGGGGGTCGGACTGGAAATGGGCTGATGGAGGGCCAAGGATTGGAAAGAGCTGATGGAGGGGCTAGGATAGGACTGGAAATAGCTTACGGGGGAGCTAGGACTGGAAATGAGCCAATTGGGGGGGGGGGGGCTAGGACTGGAAATGGACTGATGGGGGCTAGGATAGGACTAGAAATAGCTGATGGGGGAGCTAGGACTGGAAATGGCCTGATGGGGGGCTAGGATAGGACTGGAAATGTCTGATGGAGGGGCTAGGACTAGAAATGGGCTGATGGGGGGGGGCTTGGACTGGAAATGGACTGATGGGGCTAAGATAGAACTGGAAATGGCTGATGGGAGGGCTAGGATAGGACTAGGTGGGCTAGGATTGGAAATGGGCTCATGGGGGGACTAGGACTGGAAATTGGCTGATGTGGGGAGATGGAAGAATGGGACTAGAAGGGAGCGGATGCTGGGTGGGGCTGGAACTAGAAAGGAGCTGATGTTGGGGGAGGACTAAAATGGGATGGGGTTGGGGGAGTGAAGATGGAGAGGGGAAAATATATTTTGTGTGGGAGGGAAGAAAAATCTACGATTGGCCAGGTATTGGGAGAGTAAGTGGGGATTGTGGATGGAGGGGTGAAATTTGAGTGGATGAAAAAGGAATAAATAAAGAAATGGAGGAAAGAGCAAAAGGGGAAGATCAGCATGTTAAAGCAGATGTAGAGAGAGAATGGGAAAAAACTAGAAGAGAGAAGAAAGGACAAATGGACAGCAGACAATGGAGAGTTAGCAGAAGACCCGAAGAAACCAGAAGAAAGTGACTGGAGCAATTGAAACTGAAAAATAAAATGCACAAACAACAAAAGGTAGAAAAATACTTTTTTATTTTGAATTTATTAACTGAAATATGTCAGCTTGTAGTTTAAATTTCATAATAAGTTAGAGCCTAGCGGCAGCAAAGAGCTATAATTTAAATCAAATCAGAATATAGCTTACCTCAGCAGCACAAGACAGGGTACTGTGTAGCAGCCCTCTTTTATTAAGTGTTATTTCCCTCCCTCCCTCCCCAACACCCTCCCACCCCTGGGATAATCATAGCTTTATAGGTACTTACACATCTTAAAATACAGGAGGTGCTCTCAGGTGAAGCTCGTTACCCAAATCAGTCATACACTATTTATTTATTTAATGTTATTTATATACCGCCTTATCATTCAATCAAGGTGGCTTCCACGGCAAACAATCAGGGGGGGGCAAGTGTCTACATGCAGTGGATAGGGTGGTGTGTAGGTGTAGGGGGGATAGATTAAAGTAGTATTTTCTACATAGTGTGCTATATTACATCGTGAGCTATTATACAATCTTATATAGAGTCTTAGGGAGGTGGGAAGGACCGGAATTTTGTCTTGAAAGTTGGCTTAAGGGGTGAGGCCATAGTGTTCAATGAACAGGGTTGTCTTGAGGTTCTTTCTGAAGTCCTTGATTTCAGTGGTTAGTCTCAGCTCGTCAGGGAGGGAGTTCCAGATGGACGGAGCAGCCAGGGAGAGTGCTCGTTGTGCGGTGTCTTTGCGGGTCTTGGTGAAGTCTTTAGGGATGCTCACCCGATTAGAGGTGCCTCTTCTCCTTGGTCGTGTGCTTGTGTCAGGTTGTATGAGTGTGTGTAGGCTTATGGCTGAGAAGTGTTGTTTGATCTTGAATATGTTTATGATAGTTTTGTATTTGATGCGTGAGATGATTGGGAGCCAGTGCAGATCTCTTAGTATGGGTGTGATGTGATCTTGTCTTGTGGTGCCAGATATGATGCAGGCTGCTGTGTTTTGGGCCATTTGGAGCGGTCTTAGTGTCTGCTTTGGAAGCCCAGTGTATATAGGATTGCAGAAGTCCAGTAGAGGGGTTATTAGAGCTTGGCAAACAGTACGAAAGTGCTCTGGGTCGAGGAGGGGCTTGAGTCTTCTGATGAGTCTCATTCTGTAGTATGCGCTCTTGGTTGTTTTGGCTATATGTGCTTGGAGGTTAAGCTCTTTGTCCAAGGTGACTCTGAGGTACTTGACTTCTGACTTTATGGGTATGAGTACATCTTTTATTTTGATGTCGGGAGGGGGGATGAAGACAGAGTTCCGTGTGATGATAAGTGCCTCCGTCTTGCTGTAGTTTATTGATAGGTTGTTCTTTTGGAGCCAGTTTGTCATTTGTAAGAGGCAGTTTGTTATATTGGAGTAGTCCGGGTTGTCGACTGAGAAGGGTGTGGAGATCATGATGTCGTCTGCGTATATTGTATATTGTATGTGGTGCTCCTTCATGATGTCACATATTGGTTGGATGTATAGGTTGAATAGTAGTGCTGAAAGGGCTGATCCCTGTGGCACTCCTTGTTTGACTTTTATGGGTCGGGATGTTTTGTGTCCTACCTTGACCTGTATCTGTCTGTCGTTCAGGTATGAGTGGAACCAGTTCAGGGTGGTACCTTGTAGACCGATGTCCTGCAGTCTATCCAATAGAGTCTTGTGGTCAACTGTGTCAAATGCAGATGAGATGTCTATGAAGATCATTAGGATGCCTTTCTTGGTGTTGTCTATATGGCGGAGGACGCTGTCAAAGAGGTATATCAGAAGTGTTTCTACCCTATGGTTGGGGCGGAACCCATGTTGATTGTTGTCCAGGGGGGCGTGGTTGTCTATGTGTTCTTGTAGTTGGTGCTGTACAGTTTTTTTGATTATTTTTGCTAAGAAGGGTATGCTGGAGATGGGTCTGTATGCTGCCGGGTTGTTCTTGTCGAGTGTAGATTTCTTCGTGATGGGTCTTATTGTTGCGAGCTTCAGTTGGTTTGGCATGTGCCCTTGGGTTAAGGAGGAGTGCACTATCTTGTGGATGATTTGGATGAAGTTTGATTTGGTGGTCTTTATCCAGGGTACTGGGCAGGGATCCGTGGGGGCTGTGCTTGTCTTGATAGCTGAGATGATGTGGGAGAGTTGCTCTGTGGATGGGGTGTTGAATGTACCCCAGCTGTTCAAGGGTGTGTTAGTCTTTGTGGCTGGGCTGGGTCTGGTTTGTTCTGCTGAGTGGTATTTTTCTTGTATGTGGTCTGCAAATTTTTGTGGGTCTATTGCACCTTTTCTTTGGTATTCGGATCCTTGGTGAGGGTCTTTATAATTTCAAAGAGCTCTCTGGGTTTGTTGTTAGAGTTGCATATGATATTTGTATGGTATTCCCTTTTTGCTTGGTAGATGCATTCGTTGTATTGTTTTAACTTTGCTAGGTATAGGTCGTGGGTCTCGGGTGATTTGTTCTGTCTCCATCTCCGTTCTATTTTTCTGAGGTTCCTCTTTGCGATTCGTATGGTATTTGAGTACCATGGCTTGTTTTGTAGTTTGTTGCAGCGCAGAGTCCTGTGTCTATAGTCTGTTGCTTTGGCAGCATTGTGTATGGTGGTGTTCCAGTTAGTGATTAGTGCTTCTAGGTCATCTGTGTCAGAGTTTAGTTTTTGTATTGTGTCTTGCAGGAACTGGTCTCTGTCGAAGCATTTAAATCTTCTTTGTGTGGTGGTGCTGTCCAGATGTTCTTTTAGTATCTCTTCTTGAGGTAAAATGTTGAATACAATTAAGTGGTGGTCGGACCATGGGACTGGTGTTGTGATGGGTGTTCACAATAGGCCTCTTGAGGTTAGGTAGTTGGGTGCGAAGATAAGGTCTGGTGATGAGCCATGTCTGTGTGTCGGGGTGTTGATTATTTGTGTGAATTGGAGCGAGTTCATAGCTTGGAGAAATGCCTCTGCATCCTTTTTATTAGTGGACTTAAGGTTGAAGTCTCCTAGGAGTATTGTGGGTTTGTGGCTGGAGTTGACTGCGCAGACTGCCTCGAGAGTTGATGCTAGTTCTTCAGGTGGAGCATGGGGTGCTCTGTAGGTGAGACATATGGCCATGTGCTTGTTCTCAATCGCAATGGTGTTGGAGCGTTGGGTGTCGGTGGTACTTCTTGTTTTGAATCTTAGGCTGCTCTTTGAGATTATGAGAGCCCCTCCTCCTCGTCCGTGGGTGTGTGGGCAGTTGTGTGCAGTGTATGTGTCAGGCACTAATTGATTGAGTAGAACGTTGCCGGAGGGGCTGAACCATGTTTCTGTGATGCAGAGTATGTCAGGCTGTTGTTTGTCTATGTGATCAACTAGAGTATAGATCTTTTTGCATATAGATCTAGCGTTGATGAGCTCCATTGTTAATGATCTTGGGGTGTTGTGTGTCCTGTGTGCTTCCTTTGCTTTGGCGTGGGTGTTGGGCTTGTGCTTTGTTTGTTTCCTTAATGTGTGTGTCCCGTGTGAATCCCTGTGAGTATGCTGCTGGCCTATGTATGTCCATGAAGTTGTTGTGGGCCATGGTGTGTATGTGTGTGTGTGTGTGTGGTGGTGGTGGTGTGTGTGGGTTGGAATGAGTAGTGTGAGCATGAGTCCCAGAGGGAGGATCATGCTTGAGTGTATGTTAGTGTTCAGATCTGGGGTTTGCACTCACGATTGCTGTTCTTCTCTCCTGGCTGCTCGCTGGGTCTTTCTGTGCCGCTTTCGTGGGTTTTCTTCAGTGAGGCTGTGACCTTTGCTTAGTTCGCCTTTGTGCCACGCCTAAGGGCCACGCCAAAGGGCCCTCTGGCGAGGCCCTCAGGCGTGGGCCCACCAGGCGCAGGCATGCTGGGAGGCGCTTCCTTTTTGTTCTGTATAGTCCGAGGGTGCTGGGCCCTGATTGGCCGCCGGTCGAGGAGCGGGAGGGATTGAAGCCCTCAGCTCCTTTTCCTGCCGCCGATTGGGGCTCGAGCAGGGCAGCAGGGGAGATGAAGTCCTGAAGTCCACTAAGGACCTGAGGTTAATTAAGCTTCAGGTGAACAAGGTATATTAAACGTATTAGGTACAGTTTTATTAGTATAAATATCCATAGCAACCCTCAGTAAGTAAAGAACGTAAAGATCTAAACACAAACTTAAAATTAAGATGCAGACAGCAGTCCAGCAGTGAGATGGGGGCTTTCCAGTCTTTTGCATTGAGTGTCACATGTATGATTTTCTCCCAGTTGGTGAGAGGTCTTACATGTGCACTAGGTGCAAGGAGCTCTTTGCTCTCAGGGAACGAGTCCGTTCTCTAGAGGCTAGAGTGGCAGACTTGGAAAACATAAGAAAGACAGAGAGGTACATAGACGAGACCTACAGGGATATAGTCCTGAAGTCCCACCTCCAGTCTGGCAGCATCCCTGTTGCCATGGAGGAGAGAGGTCACGTGATAGGAGAGCATCGCCCTGGTGTTGCAGGAAGTGATCCTGTAACTAGGACTTGTCGTCCAGGTGATGTAAAACCCTCTCGCACCGTTTCTCCAGTGCCATGTGCCCATGAGGGAAGGGTTAGGACAGACGATATAGTTGGTGATTCGATCATTAGGCATGTAGATAGCTGGGTGGGTGGTGGACGTGAGGATCACCTGGTAACATGCCTGCCTGGTGCGAAGGTAGCAGACCTCACGCGCCACCTAGATAAGGTCTTAGATAGTGCTGGGGAGGATTCTGCTGTCTTGGTACATGTCGGTACCAATGACATAGGAAGATGTGGTATGGAGGTTCTGGAGGCTAAATTTAGGCTTTTAGATAGGAAGTTGAAATCCAGAACTTCCAGGGTAGCGTTCTCCAAAATACTTCCCGTTCCACACGCAGGACCCAAAAGGCAGGCAGAGCTCTGGAGTCTCAATGCGTGGATGAGACAATGGTGCAGAGATGAGGGTTTTGGATTTGTTAGGAACTGGGGAACATTCTGGGGAAAGGAGGGGCTCTTACGAAGGGATGGGCTTCACTTTAACCGGGATGGAACCAGGCTGCTGGCATTAACCTTTAAAAAGGAGATAGAGCAGCTTTTAAACTATATAATAGGGGAAAGCCGACAGTCGCCCAAGAGCGGATGGTTCAGAAGAATGTATCCTTGAAGGATACTACCAAAAGCAGAGAGGTTCCAAAAAAGAGTAAAGTAGCCCAAATGCCCTCGAGTATGGAGCAGACAGAGCTTAAAGATCCCAAATTACCCATGTCTACGAATAGCCAAATTAATATAAATAAAATACAGTCTCTAAAATGCTTGTATGCAAATGCAAGAAGTCTAAAAAATAAGATGGGAGAGTTAGAATATATAGCACTAAATGAGAGATTAGATATGATTGGAATCTCAGAGACATGGTGGAAGGAGGACAACCAGTGGGACACTGTGATACCTGGGTACAAACTATATCGTGATGATAGAGCTGATCAAATTGGTGGAGGGGTTGCGCTCTATCTTAGAGAGAGCATTGAGTCAGAAAGGATTAAAGTTTTGCAGGAAACAAAATTTTCTGTAGAATCTCTATGGATTGAAATTCCATGTAAAAAGGGGAAGGCGATGGCAGTGGGGGTGTACTATCGACCGCCTGGCCAGAATGAACAAATGGATGATGAAATGCTCAAAGAAATCATGGAAGCTAACGAAAGTTACAGCACAGTAATAATAATGGGTGATTTAATTACCCCGGTATCGACTGGGTCAGTGTCATGGCAGGACATGTTAGGGAGATAAAGTTCCTAGATGAAATAAATGACTGCTTCTTGGAGCAGCTGATTCATGAACCGACCAGAGGGGAAGCCATATTAGACCTAGTCCTTAGTGGAACACCAGATCTAGTGCAAGAGATAAGGGTGTTGGGGCCACTTGGCAATAGTGATCATAGCATGATCGCGTTTGATTTAATTAGTGGAGGAGGGATGGTAAGGAAATCCACAGTACTACCTTTTAACTTTTGAAAGGGAGACTATGATAAAATGAGGAAAATAGTTAAGAAAAAACTAAAAGGAGCAGTTGCAAAGGTTAAAGACTTACATCAAGCTTGGGTGTTGTTGAAAAATACTATCTTGGAAGCCCAGACCAGCTGTATTCCCGCTTTAAGAAAAGTGGAAGGAAGTCCAAAAAACTGCCAGCATGGTTTAAAGGTGAGGTCACAGAACCTGGAAACAGCACAAGCACTGGCAAGGCTTTGATAAGGCAGGCAAAGGGAGAATTTGAGAAGAAGCTTGCTGCGGAAGCAAAAACGCAAAATAAAGACTTTTTCAAGTACATTCGTAGCAAAAAACCTGTGAGAGAGTCAGTTGGTCCATTAGATGATAAAGGGGTTAAAGGGGCACTAAGAGGTGACAAGGTGATAGCGGAGAGACTGAATGAATTCTTTGCTTCGGTCTTTACTGAGGAAGATGTAGGGATGTTACCCATGACTGAAGTGGTATTTAAAGGTGTGGAAGAATTGAAGTAAATATTGATACATCGGGAAGATGTATTACAGTTATTAGATAAACTGAAGAGTAGCAAATCAACTGGGCTGGATGGTATACATCCAAGGGTGTTGAAAGAACTGAAATATGAGATTTCAGACCTGCTATTAGTAATCTGTGAACTATCATTAAAATCATCTCTAATACCTGAAGATTGGAGAATCGCCAATGTAACACCAATTTTTAAAAAGGGTTCCAGGGGTGATCCGGGAAACTACAGACCGGTGAGCCTCACGTCAGTACTGGGAAAAATGGTAGAAACCATCATAAAGAATAAATTTACTCAGCATATAGATAGTCATGGCCTAATGGGAGACAGCCAACATGGCTTTAGACGAGGAAGATCTTGTTTTACTAATCTGTTATGTTTTTTTGAAGGTGTGAATAAACAGGTGGACAAAGGTGAGTCAGTTGATATAGTGTATCTGGACTTTCAGAAAGCCTTTGACAAGGTCCCTCATCAGAGACTTTTGGCAAAACTAAAGAGTGATGGAATAGGAGGCAGTGTACTACTGTGGATCAGGAACTGGTTAAAAGATAGAAAGCAGAGGGTAGGGCTAAATGGCCAATTTTTCCAATGGAGAAAGGTGAATAGTGGTGTACCCCAGGGATCTGTGCTGGGTCCGCTGCTTTTTGACATATTCATAAATGACCTGGAAAGTGGAATAACAAGTGAGGTTATCAAATTTGCAGATGACACAAAACTATTTAAGGTTGTTAAAACCCAAGAGGATTGTGGAAAATTGCAAGAGGATCTTGATAAATTGGAAGACTTGGCATCAAAATAGCAGATTAAATTTAATGTGGACAAATGCAAAGTTATGCACCTAGGGAAGAATAACCCAAACTATGGTTACACGATGCAAGGTTCCACATTAGGAACTACCACCCAGGAAAAAGATTTAGGCGTCATTGTGGATACCATGTTAAAACCCTCGGCCCAGTGTGCAGCAGCGGCCAAGAGAGCAAATAGAATGCTAGGTATGATAAGGAAAGGAATGGAAAATTAAACAAAAGATATTATAATGCCTCTATATCGTTCCATGGTGAGACCGCACCTTGAATATTGTGTGCAGTTCTGGTCGCCGTACCTTAAAAAGGATATAGTGATATTAGAAAAGGTTCAGAGAAGAGCCACCAAAATGGTAAAGAGGATGGAAGGATACTCCTATGAAGAAAGGCTAAAAAGGTTAGGGCTCTTTAACCTGGAAAAGAGACGGCTGAGGGGAGATATGATAGAAGTCTATAAATTAGTGAACGGAGTGGAACGGGTAAACGTAGATCGCTTGTTTACGTTATCAGAATATAGAAAGACTAGGGGAAATGCAATGAAGCTACAGGGTAAACTATTTAAGACTAATAAAAGAAAATATTTTTTCACTCAACGTGTAATCAAACTCTGGAATTTGTTACCGGAGGATGTAGTAAAGGCTGTTAGTGTAGCTGGGTTTAAAAAAGGTTTGGACAAGTTCCTGGAGGAAAGGTCCATAAACCATTAATAAGAAGGGACCCAGGATATCAATGCTTGACCCAGTACAAGCATCGTGGAACCTGTTTCTTTTGGGGAAACTGCTGAGTACGTATGACCTAGATTGGCCACTGTTGGAAACAGGATATTGGGCTTGATGGATCTTTGTCTGACCCAGTATGGCATATCTTATGTTCTTATGTTCTTAGCTCTGTGAAATGTGCGTCTTTAACATCTGCATTTTGTTTAGTACAAGAGGAAATTAATTTATAGTTTTATTTCTCAAGTGTTGTTGGATTTTTGGGGTTCCCAGTTTAATTATTGTCTTCCTATTTCTAAATTGCAATCCCTTGTTTTTTGGTGATGGTCTGTGTTCTGCATGTGTAACCAAGCTGAGGTATTCTTTTTATGTAGTTTCTATTTGACAATGCCATTTGTTCTCTTTCTCCAGTAAGAGATGTATTGGTATTCTCTGAGATGTATATTGATTTAATATTTTCTGTATTGAGTTTGATGCTTTGTGTCCCAGAAGTGCTGTTATGATACGATGTGTTTGCTATGAGTTCTGAATGGGCAGTGTTCATAGTACTTCCTAGCGGTTGGCACTGGAGTATAGTAATGTAGAAATCTGGTAATCTTTCTTTATCCGTACACTCATTAAAAGTCATGTTTACTAAAAGTTAGTACACCTAACATTATGCAAATATTTATGCAAATGAGGTTCCTTATGCAAATGAGGACCCACAATGAGTCTGCGCACATGGCCCCACACCCTCCTTGGGCTGCCCCTGCACAGATCTAGGTTGTTTGTTCCAGGCATATAGAGCAGCAAGTTGGAATGAATGAAGTCTGGAGTTGGGAGTGGCAGAAAAGGGCACAGGTAAAAGGGTTCCTGAGGAGGGGTGTAGAGTGAGATAAGAGAGGAAAGGTTATGAGGAGCTATCACCAGTTGCTGCCATACATTTTTCTTTTCTATGACCGTGATGTCAAGAGCGCTGTGTTCTAAGTGTCTGTCAATTTGTAGTTTAAAGTCCTATTAGGAGCTGCTACATTTTACCTTTGCTGATGTGCCTGATTGGACTGGCTCTGGCTGCCTGCGTGCCCAGCTGCTGATTGGCTGTCTGGCTTTGAGGAGGGCCATAAGAACTCGGTCCCACCGCGGGACGCTGAGCTGCTACATTTTAGCTTTGCAGATGTGCCTGATTGGACTGGCTCTGGCTGCCTGTGTGCCCAGCTGCTGATTGGCTGTCTGGCTTTGAGGAGGGCCATAAGATCTTGGCCCCACTGTGGGCCGTGGGCCCGTGGGCGTGCGTCCGAAGGGGCATGGCCAAAGGGGCAGGTCTCGCCCCTTTGGTGCCCCTTCAGTGCGCGATGTGCAGAGGTTGAATCCATGTGATGGGGAAGAAAAGGAAGCATTACCCACAATCCGAGCAGATGAAGGCAGTCAAGGTTGTAGGCTCCATGGATGCCCATATTCGTGTGGGGACTCCTGTGCCTCCCAGGGGACTGTCGGTCTCTGACTCGGTTAATGCGTCATCTGTGAGTACTGCATCTTCCTCACCTTCTGCCAGTATTGTGGGTATAGCTCAGCCCGGTCAAGAGATGGGTGTATCTGGGCTCGGTAAAACCTCCTTCTCTGACGAGGTAGAGTCGGAGGGTGCCGTTTCCACTTTACGTCCCGATTCATTTCTTAAGCTTGAGTCCATTTCAGAAAATCTTCCGCCCCCTCTTCCTTCTGTGGTTTCCTTTGGTTCATTTGGTGAATCTCTGTCACCCCCTGCTGAGATTTCTTTGAAAGATATTTGGGCAATCCTTTCGCGGATGGGATCTGCACTGTCTGTGTCTTACAAAAAGTGGCTACATTTACGAGAGAAACGGTGGCACAACTGTCGGATCATGATTTGCGTTTATTGGAATTGGAGAAAGCTTCTGGATCCTGTAAGAGTCAGCTTTCCTCTCAACAAGCTGTGTTGGCTACGTTTTCTCAGGATTCTTATTTACTTCATCATCAAGATGAACTTTTGGAGAATTCTTTTCACTCTAAGAATTTACGTTTTTTGAATTTTCCTAGGACACATTATTTGTCTCCATTAATTTTGTTTCAGAAGTACCTTAAAGAGGTTTTATTATTTAGTGATGTGGAAAATATTTTAGTTTCTCAAGTATATTATGTGCCTAAGGGGAAGTTGATTGGTGATTCTGGGCAGGTGGGGATAGTACAGCATGATCAGATAGAACAGCGATGGCGAACCTATGGCACGCGTGCCAGCTGTGGCACGCTAAGGCCTTGCAGCTGGCACGCGTGAAGGTCCGCAAAAAAAGAAAAAGCGGGCTCTGGCTGCTGCCGCGGACGCGGCAGCATGCAGTGTCCCGCGGGTCCCCCTCCGCCCGCTAAGCCCCTCTGCAAGGGCTTTCCGATTCGCGAGGGAGACAGCGTCTCCCTCGCGTCTCTGTTAAGCCCGCAGGGGTTAATGGGAAATTTCCCATCAGCCCCTTTAGACGCGAGGGACTGATGGGAAATTTCCCATTAGCCCCTGCGGGCTTAACAGAGACGCGAGGGAGACGCTGTCTCCCTCGCGAATCGGAAAGCCCTTGCAGAGGGGCTTAGCGGGCGGAGGGGGCCCCGCGGGACACTGCATGCTGCCGCGTCCGCGGCAGCAGCCAGAGCCCGCTTTTTCTGTTTTTAAATTTGCCGGGGGGGGGGGGGGGGGTTAGGACTGCTAATGGGCTGGGGGGGTTAGGACTGCTAATGGGCTAGGAGGGGGGGGTTAGGACTGCTAATGGGCGAGGGGGGGTTAGGACTGCTCATGGGCTGTGGGCTGATGGGGGCTGTCTGGAAAGGGGGTGATGGGGGGTTAGGACTGCTAATGGGCTGGGGGGGGTTTGGACTGCTAATGGGCTGGGGGGGGTTAGGACTGCTAATGGGCTAGGAGGGGGGGGTTAGGACTGCTAATGGGCTAGGGGGGGTTAGGACTGCTAATGGGCTGTGGGCTGATGGGGGCTGTCTGGAAATGGGGTGATGGGGGGTTAGGACTGGTAATGGGCTATGGGGGGGGGGGGTTAGGACTGCTAATGGGCTAGAGAGGGGGGGTTAGGACTGCTAATGGGCTAGGGGGGGTTAGGACTGCTAATGGGCTGGGGGGGTGAGGACTGCTAATGGGCTAGGGGGGGGTTAGGACTGATAATGGGCTGTGGGGGTTAGGACTGCTAATGGGCTAGGAGGGGGGGGGGTTAGGACTGCTAATGGGCTAGGAGGGGGGGGGGTTAGGACTGCTAATGGGCTAGGGGGGGTTAGGACTGCTAATGGGCTGGGGGGGGTTAGGACTGCTAATGGGCTAGGAGGGGGGGGGGTTAGGACTGCTAATGGGCTAGGGGGGGGGGGGTTAGGACTGCTAATGGGCTAGGAGGGGGGGTTAGGACTGCTAATGGGCTAGGGGGGGTTAGGACTGCTAATGGGCTGTGGGCTGATGGGGGCTGTCTGGAAATGGGGTGATGGGGGTTAGGACTGGTAATGGGCTAGGGGGGGGGGGTTAGGACTGCTAATGGGCTAGAGAGGGGGGGTTAGGACTACGAATGGGATAGGGGGGGGTTAGGACTGCTCCTGGGCTGATGGGGCGGGGATAGGACTTGAGGTGGGCTGTTGGGTGGGGTTAGGACTGGAAATGGGCTGATGGGGGGTTAACACTGGAGGTGGTCTGATGGGGTTAGGACTGGTAATGGGCTATGGGGGGGTTTAGGACTGATAATGGGCTATGGGGGGGCTGGGACAAGAAATGGGCTGATGGGGAGGGGTTAGGACTTGAGGTGGGCTGATGGGGTTAGGACTGGTAATGGACTGTGGGCTGATGGGGGGGTTAGGACTGGCAATGGGCTATGGGGGCTGACTGGAAGTGGGGGGTTAGGACTGGTAATGGGTTATAGGGGGGGGGCTTAAACTGAAAATGGGGTGATGGGGGGTTAGGACTGGAAGTGGGTTGATGAGGGGGGGATAGGACTGGTATTGGGTTGGGGGGCTGCTAGGACTGGAAATGGGCTGATGCAGGGACTAGAAGGGAATGGATGCTGGGTGAGGCTGGAACTAGAAGGGAGCTGGTGTTGGGGGAGGATTAGAATGGGATGGGGCTGGGAGAGTAAAATGGAGAGGGGAAAAATATTTTGTGTGGGAGGGATAAAAAATCTACAATTGGCCGGGTATTGGGAGAGTAAGTGGGGATTGAGGATGGAGGGGTAAATTTTGAGTAGATGAAATAGGAATGAGGAAAGAGCCAAAGGAGAAAGATTAGTATGTTAAAGCAGATGTAGAGAGAGAATGGAAAAAAAAACAAGAAGACAGAAGAAAGGACAAATGGACAGCAGATGGAGAGTTAGCAGAAGACACGAAGAAACCAGAAGAAAGTGGCTGGAACAATTGCAACTGAAAAAAATGCACAAAAGGTAGAAAAATATCTCTTTATTTTGAATTTATTAACTGGAATATGTCAGCTCTGGGAAATGTGCATCATTAATTTTTGCGCTTTGTTTAGTACAAGAGGAAATTAATATATAGTTTTATTTCTACAGTGTTGTTGTATATTCCAAGTTTGGCTTTTGGGGTTCCCAGTTTAATTATTGTCTTCCTGTTTCTAAATTGTGATTCCTTGTTTGGTGATGGTCTGTTCTGCATGTGTAACTGAGCTGAGGTATTCTGTTTATATAATTCCTATTTGACATTGCCACTTGTTCTTTCCCCAGTAGGTCATGTATTGTTGTTCTCTGAGATGTATTGGTTTAATATTTGCAGTGTTGCCTTTTGATAGGTAGAGTATGGTGCTTTGTGAGTCCTGGTAGTGCTGTTAGGATACGGCGGGTTTGCTATGGGTTCTAAATGGGCAGCGTTTGTAGTAGTTCCTAATGTGCCTGGCGGTTGGTACTGGATTATAGTAATGTAGAAACCTTTTAGTCTTTCTTTATCCATATACTCATTAAGAGGCATGTTTACTAAAAGTTAGTGTATGGTAACATTATGCAAATATTTATGCAAATGAAGCACCTTATGCAAATGGGGCTTTAATTGACGTGCTGGCACTTTGAGGAAATTCTTTGGTTTTGTGCGGCAGTTTGGGCACTCGGGCTCAAAAAGGTTAGCCATCACTGAGATAGAACAACATGATCAGTTAGCCTCTTCAACCTTGGATCTTTCAGTTTTTCTAGAATCTTCTACTGATGAGATTGCCTCGAGAGATACTTTGTTAGTTACGTTTGTTATGCATGTGGATAAAGATAGAGTATTACATTCTTATTTTAAGAAAAAATCAGAAAACTTTTGTGGTCAACCAATTCAAATTTTTCCTGATGTTTCTAGGGCCACACAGGTGCGCCGTAGGGCTTTTTTCCATGTGTGGTGGCCCGTGGTGCACTGTTTTACCTTAAATTTCCATGTAAATGTCATGTAATATTCCAAAGTATTCGCTATGTATTTTCTGAAGTGGAACAGTTGTAGAGTTTTCTTAGAGATAAGAACCACAAATAGGGCGTTCAGTTTTTTTCTCAGAGATAAGAACCACAAATAGGGCGTTCAGTTTTTTATATACTTTATTTATAAACCACCAACAACAGAAACCATCATCACACAACAGTACATTA
Source organism: Ichthyophis bannanicus (assembly GCA_033557465.1). Lineage (NCBI taxonomy): Eukaryota > Metazoa > Chordata > Amphibia > Gymnophiona > Ichthyophiidae > Ichthyophis > Ichthyophis bannanicus. The sequence continues at coordinate 346,128,514 of CM066032.1, forward strand.
CAATACGATCCTGCTTCCATGCGGAGTGTACTCTGATCCCCACATGGCGCATGGTCGAAAACAGGTGGGATATACAAATTTTTCTCCCCCCCTTTCTTTCTGTACCGTCCCTCCGCCCCCCCCGCCCCCTCCCCTTTCCCCTTCAGCCATAGTTCAAGTCCCTATTTTGGCAGTGACACTCCTTCCCCCACCCTTCCATCGAATCCCAGTCTGGGCTTACTCAATGACCTACACTTAAAACTTCGTTACGACTACGAACTCCAAGATTATGAATATACGGTTCCCACACAAGTAAGAATGTTGTCCAGCGCCTGGCACTTCCCCGGGCTACTCAATTCTCCATCAGCATCATCTGATGAAGATTATTGCGCCACTCCCCAAAAGTAGGTGCTGTTTGTTCCCTCCAGTTCCGGACGATAGGGCCCTTCCCCGCCAGACAGGCCTTACGCAGCAATAAACGTTCCCCTTTCGTTAAAGGATGGGGGAGGTCTAGCTGATCCAATACCACAAAGAGAGCAGTCCATCGCAGTCGCCTCTGCAATAGCCGACTCATAAAGGAACATATACTAGCCCAATATGCTGTAAGGTGGCTACACCCCCACCACAGGTGCAACAAATTTGCCAAAGGTTCAAAGCAGCGAGGACAACTGCCGTCGTTCGTTATGTGGCTACGCAAGGCTCTCCGGGGAGAAAAGTGGGCTCGTGTCACGCATTTAAACTGCATCTCTCTCCACCTCGCTCCTTGTGCAATTACCACTATGCGCTTAAGGGCTTTATGAACCGTCCCCGGAGACACCGCCCTACCCAACTCCGCCTCCCACGCCTCTTCTACTGTCCGGTAGTCAGGGCTAGAGCGATAACCATCCAGGCGGAGTTTTAGCTTCGAGATAGATAGGGGCTCCTCACCTCCTAAGTCAAAAAATTCGAGTATTTGGGCCGATCGTTCTACTCGCAGCGCCTCCCTAGGTAGAGAAGATAGGTAGTGGGAGACCTGAATATAAGCAAAGCAGTGTCGCGAAGGTAGATCATACTCTCTACTCAGGGACAAAAAGGATTTACCCTTCCCGGAGGGGTCTACCAAATGGCCCAGAGTCATTATGCCTTGAACTTGCCAGTCCCGGTACGTCAGTGACTCAGTTCCTGGGGTAAAATGCATGTTCCCTGGTAAGGGTAGCCAACAAGAGGCCCTCCAAGAGGTCCCCCACAGGGTGTTGATGTGTTGCCATGTACGTCTGACCGAGCTTATTAAGACACTATTCACTACATTCCGTGGCAAATCGCGATTCGGACTATGCAAGACCCCGAGTAATGTCAACGGTGCCACCAGGCTCTCCTCCAATGATCTAGGTGTATAGGTGTCTGTTCCTCCCAGCCAGTCACCCAAGTGTCTGGCTTGACAGGCCAGGGCGTATGTCCCAAGATCCGGAAGGCCCATCCCCCCATCCTGCCACTTTCCAATCAACCGGGTCAGTGGGATACGTGCCCAGGCTCCCTTCCATAGAAAGGCTCGAATCGCCGCTTCCATTCGCCGTAGATCACGACGCAGCAGCCAGACCGGCAACGTTTGCATCCAATACAAGATTCTCGGCAGTATTACCATCTTAACCGCCGCCACCCTGCCAGACAAAGAAAGCGGAAGAGACTGCCAGGCCCGCAGCTGCGTCTGTGTGCGTTGTAGGATCCGCTCCAAATTTCGCTTATATAATTCATGTGGTTGTCGGGGCAAGATTATACCTAGATAGATAAAATCATTTTCCGCCCATTTCAGAGGAAACGGACCCACCCAGCCCTCTCGGGTCTTTCCCAGCACATCCAGGGCCTCAGATTTATCGGCGTTTATGCGCAACCCCGAAAAGCGCCCAAAGTTCATTATTTCTGCCATCAGCAACGGCAATGATCGATTAGGGGCAGACAAATGGACCAGAAGGTCATCGGCAAACGCCGACATCTTAAATGAACAGGAGCCTATCGGAATTCCATGTATCTCTTGGGAAGATTCTATTGTCCTTACGAGTGGGTCTAGGGATAGGACAAACAACAGGGGCGAGAGAGGGCACCCCTGTCTGGTGCCCCGCTGGAGAGAGAATGGCGCAGAGAGAACCCCATTACAAAGCACTCCAGCAGTGGGATTGGCATATAAACTCTCCACCATCCTGCAAAAGGGGGCCCCCAGGCCGTACTGCGGCAGCACATAGCGCAAATAATCCCAATTGACTCTATCAAACGCTTTTTCCGCGTCAAAGCTGATGAGAAGGGACTGCAGTCGCCGATCATGTACCCGCTCCAAGGAAGCCAATATTTTTCGCATATTCCTAACTGCGCCCTGCCCCTTAACAAATCCCACTTGGGATTCGTGGATCAGATTGCCTAGCAAGCCCGCTAAGCGCGTCGCCAGAATCTTTGCAAACAGTTTTATATCAAAGTTGAGGAGCGATATGGGTCGATAAGAGGACGCCTGTACCGGGTCCTTGCCCGGCTTAGGGATCAGAATGATATGAGCATGATTGTCCCCCCACCGGAAAGCTCCCTGCTCCGCCCATTTACCAAAGATCTCTACCAAAGGTGGGGTTATATAATCATTAAGTAATTTATAAAATTCGGCCTCAAAGCCGTCTGGACCCGGTGATTTATAACATTTGGCCCTAGAGATTTCGGTTTGTATATCTTGTGATGTTATAGGTTGGCCCAATAGCGTCCTTTGGTCCTCATTAAGGAGGGGTAAGTCCAACTTCCGCAAATAGTCCTGTGCTGCTGCAGAGTCAAAGGGTTCCGCCGTATATAGCGATTGAAAAAAGGTACGAAAGATTTGGGCGATTGCCGTGTTCTCCTTACGGAGAGTGCCCTTCGCGTCTTGCAATGCTGCCACCAAGGTCGATCCTCGAGAGCCTTTCACGCAGCGGGCCAATAATTTGCCTGGTTTATTCCCGTGACAGTACAGCTGATAGCGATAGTACAAGATAGATTTTTTTGCTCGCTGGTGTAACAACTCGTTTAAGTCCACTTGTGCCTCCCATAACTGTTTCTTAGTGGCTAGCGTTGGCTGTCGCGCCGCCTGGCGGTGCAGTTTCGTGACCCGGCATTCTAGACAGATAATGCGATCCGCTATGATGCGTCGCTTCCGCGCGGCAAACCCAATGATGTCCCCCCGCAACACCACCTTAGCCGTCTCCCACACTAGTTCCGGGTCATCGCTGTGGCACTGGTGGTCAGCCTCGAATTCTCTCCAGCGCTGCAGGATAAATTGGATGAACTGCGCATCCCAATAAAGCTCAAGGGGGAAGCACCAAATTCGCGTCCGAGTTAGATCTCTGCCCCAATGCAAATCCGTCCACACGAACGCATGATCAGAGAGCTCCAACGGACCTATCCGGGCCCCCTCCACTTGGGCGAATAAGCCGCTGGAGAGCAAGAAAAGGTCAATACGGGCCAAAGTGCCATGCGCTCGAGACTGATGAGTGAAGTCTCTCTCAGCGGGGTGTAAGAGCCGCCATGGATCAATCAAGCCTAAGCGCGTCCTAAATCTTTGTAACACTCGGGCCTTCGGGCCCCGCTCTCGTGCTTCACCTCCTCGGGAGGTGTCTAAATCGATATCTAATACCCTGTTAAAATCGCCTCCCAAGATTAGGGGGCACTCGGGTAGCTGCTCCACTTGGGATGCCAACCCATCGTAGAAACGGGGGTCTAGTGTGTTAGGGCCATATAAGCTTCCAATGATCACTGGTTGCCCTTCGAGGGAGCCTTGTAATAAAACAAATCTCCCTTTAGTGTCGGTGATAACATTGTCCGCCGCGAAGCGCACACGTTTATGGATCAGCACGACCACCCCCCCCTTCTTACCCAAGGCAGGTGAACCCCATATATAACCCACCCAGCCCCTACACAATTTAGTATGTTCCTCTGCTGTCTGGTGGGTTTCCTGAAGGAGGGCAATGTCGCATTTATGTCTTTCTAGAGCCTGTAAAATTTTATAGCGCTTAACTGGACTACCCAGTCCACAGACATTCCATGTAATTACCTTCAGAGGATCAGGGAAGTGCCAGGGCCCATCCAAAATGCTATCACAAATACTGTAGAGGGGGCTCTCCCAGCCTGGAGCCCCTCTCTGTCCTTAAAAGAGAAATCTGAATTGTGCCAATAGGTATAGTATGGAGTGTAGGCTGAACGCTCCCCCTCCCCTCCCTAGTTCCCCTTTTCTCCCCCTCCCCCTTCCCTCGTAGCTCTCAGTCCTCCCAGATGGGCAGAACATACTTCCTATGGCAGTAACACCCACCCCTCCCCGTGAGGCGCCTCATTATTAACCACCTAGCTGTTTCTCTAGTACACAGCACAGACCCCCCGCCCCCATCACCCCCCAACTGATAAGTTAGATCTGCCCCTACATTACCTCATTGATCCCCAGGGGGCTTGGGCGGAATCGTTAAGGAGCATGTTAGTGTATTATCCCTTATGTTATAAGATACAGTGAAATGAGCAGCGTGCAGAAGGGGGCCACCCAGAGTCCGTCCCGGCTCGGTGGCACCCCGCCCCCTACCCAGGACCATAGGACCCGCACCATACATATATCACAGGCTCCCTCGCCCCAGAGACCGACAGAGGATCCAATCCATAGGGCCCAAGTGGCTACCCACAATGAATCCGCTGCCGTGCCTCGGGGCCCCCATAATGTCAGATCCCAAGCCCACGAATGGGAGCAGGCCTCCCCCTCCCACCTTCCCTTCCCCCACCCTCGAGATTATAAGTGTATTAGCTACCTATGACTTGCACCGGGAAGGGAAGGGAGCATATTCACCCTCCCCCCCCCCCCTCTCACTGTCGCAGCATAGAGTCAAAGTCTTAAACTGGAAACAAACTGTTAACTTAGTTACTAACTTCCCTTCCATTAACAAGCAACACTGTATCCCTCCCTATTAGATACATCCTACAGTCCAACATACCACCTTGCTCACTCACAGTGTGCCTGCCAGAGTCCAAAATCCTATGATATTTAGGGATCCTGTCTCTTTAGGTATTACATATGGGTATGGATCCATATCAGTCTCAGCTCACTCCATGAGGCGTCGAACAAAGTCCGTGGGCTCGCAGTGCCGAACTCCGCGGGAGCTCTCCCCGGCCTCAGACCCACCGCACTCCCCTCAGGGGGGAGAAGCAGGTTCGTTCGTCAGTTCATCGATGAAGGATTGGGCCTCCACCGGGGTCTGCAGAAAACGTGTTCGTCCAAGATGCTCCACCCGGAGTCGGGCCGGATATAACAGAGCGAATCTCACCCCTTTGTTGAACAGTTGTGTGCACATCGTAGAGTAAGCTTTTCTCTGCTGGCTTACTAGGGCTGAGTAGTCCTGGAAGACCAGGATCCGTTCAGTATCCGCGGGGTGACTCTTGCGGTTTCTGGCCAGCTTTAAGACCTCTTCTTTTTGGCGAAAGTCCAAGAAGCGGGCAATCACGGCGTGCGGTCTTCGTGCATTCTCCCTTTTAGGGCCCAGCCTGTGCACCCGCTCCAGGTGGATAGGGCCTTCCATTCTGCCGTTGGACAGTTTTTCTATCCAAGCCAGCAAGAACTTAGAGAGAGCACCATCCGCCACGGACTCTGCGATGCCTATAAACCGGAGGTTTTTGCGCCTTCCGCGGTTCTCTAAGTCCTCCAGCCGCTCTCCCTGTTGCTTCACAAGGAGTTCCAAGGCCTCCACTTTGGTCTGCAGGGTCTGCTGGGTGTCCTCGACATCCGAGATGCGAGACTCCACGTGCTCTATACGGCCGGTGAATTCCGTGATAGATTGGCTGACGTTTTGCATCTGGTCCGTCAGTTCACAGAAGCGGCTATCTAGTGCCCGCACTACTGCCACGCTAACGTCTGTCACCAGCCCCTGGTTATCATCCGCTTTTGGGCTCCTGGGCATGCTCTCCGCCATCTTGCCCTCGGGGGGTCTGGGCTTCTCTCTCCGAAGCTGTTTCGTTGCCATCAGACCACCTCCGATATCGCTGAACGTTGGCTAGACTCTCCTGCACGTCGTCCTTCGCTAAGGCAGGGATTGTAGGTGATCAATTGAGATTTAGATGAAAATGTTGCCGGTTTTTCGGGGTAGGTGTCAGGAGCCGATCGCCACACGTCCGATCAGCTCATTGCCTTACCGGAAGTCCAGGGCGTTCAGTTTTTATGTCCCCAAATGCTGGAATGCTCTACCCCCTGACATTAGGACCATTGCCAATCTATATCAGTTCAGGAAGGCACTCAAAACCCACCTTTTCCTCCAATACTTCCCAGCCAACAATTGAACCTAGAGATCCCTCTCAAGAAATGACCCACTCTAGAAAGGCCCTTACATGCATTATCTGACTTTTACCTATCCTTGCAGTGTAAATAGCTTATGTATATAGTTAACCCTGTTATCCAAGTTTGTACTCCTGTTCGATGTAAAACCTGACAGCTTGTCGTTATGGTCGTTATGTTATGATGTAAACCGCGCTGGTATTAAATAGCGTGGTATATAAGAAACTGTAATAAATAAATAAATAAGTAAGTTATTATCACTATATTATCTTGTCCATGTAAGAATATTTAAGAATATTCAGAGCCTATGATTGGGTCTTTTTAGTTTTCCTATTTGGATTGTAGCTTCTCCTTGATGTGGGCTATAATGTTCTATGATTGTTAACAATATTAATGTATTGTTTGAAACTTTACTTTGTAACATATGATGAAACTTATAAATAAATTATGAAAAAAAAAAGTCCTATAAGATCTTGATCTACTCATTTTCTATAACCTTTTCAACTGTAGGGTCCCAATAGTTGTTTGCTATAATAAAAACATACTTTTGCAAAGGTTTCAATGGATTAATTTAGCCACACAATCATGACATTGTTTATAATCACTTTGGGTTATTGTTGCTATAGTCACTGAGTGGATGTATTTCAATTTTGGATAATTGCCGCTCAAAATTTTTTCAATTTAGGGCCCTTTTACGAAAGACCGTTAGCCGATGAACGTGCATTTTAACATGTGGCAACTGGCAGTCAGGAACACTAATCTGTGAGCGTGTCTGCCACTGCATATTAAAACACATGTTAATCGGCAGTCGCAGGATGGGGCAGGGAATGGGCAGAGAGTGGGCATGGAGAGTGCATTACCGCTAGTACTAGGGCTATTACTACATGCTCAGTGGCAATGCGGCTCTTAATGTGAGCTAATGTAATGTAATCACAAACCCAAGAGGGGCTACAAAGCTAAGCTTCTAACTTTACTATTTTGGCTGGTTTTTTATATACGTTTTCCTTGCCTATTTATTACCTGTTTTTATTCCTTTAGATCTGAGCGTGCCCTCAGTTCATAGAAGGTCTACTGACCAGGGACACTTATACTCATTTTCCTGGACATATCAGCCACGTTGGACTCTGTCTCACAACAACTCCTACTAAATGAACTCTACAATATAGGAATTCAAGGAACTCCCCAGACATGGTTCCATTCCTACTTATCAGGCTCTGTACAACAAATCAAAATTGGCACCCTCACATCTGCACCATTTCCCCTTAATCAAGGAGTTCTGCAAGGGTCTGCACTCTCCTCACTCCTGTTTAATATCTTCCTACAACCCCTCTGCAAAATCATCAAATATCAGGACATCAACTACTTAGTATATGCAAATGACATAATGATCTTCACCCCCTTCTCCACTAAATCACCAGATTATACCAAAATCTCCAATTGCTTCTCAGCAATCAACCTTTGGCTTAAAGAACACAATCTCAAAATTAATCACAGCAAGTCCGAAGCTCTCCATATCACAAGGAACAAGAATTTCAATCCTCCACCCTCAGTCACAATAAACAATACCCCACCCTTGGTCAAAACACAAATTAATTACCTGGACATCACACTAGACCAAGAACTCAACTTTCAGCCACAAATAAGCCGAATTACCAAATCCATCTACTTCAAGCTTTGCACCTTAAGGAACCTACACAAATTCCTCTCCCCAATAGATTTCCGAGCCGTCTGTCAAGCAGTAATCTCCCCATCTTTCGATTATTGCAATTCCATCTACCAGGACCTCCCCAACAGCACACTATACAACTAGCTCAAAACACAGTAGTGAGAACCATATTGGCAAAATCTCAACAGGTTCCCATTACCCGACTCCTCAAACAGCTTCACTGGTTCCCCATTATAAGCAGGATCAAGTACAAAATCATTTTACTTACCCACAAAATTCTGAACAATCAGTGCATAACCTCACTCCCCTAGTAGCGAGCAACAACTCTAAAAGACCCAGGAGAACTGCTACAATCAATAGACTGGAAATACCCACAGACAAACCCATATGCAGCCAAAGAACCAACAGCAGGGCATTTTCTCTTTACACTCCCACCTTTGGAACTCACTGCCACCGCAATTAAGATCCATCCAGTTAACCAGCCAATTCCATAAAAACCTAAAAGCTCTCCTGTTCTTAGAACATTATGGATCTAACACTGAATAAAGAACACCCAAGAAAGCAATAATCACACCCCATCAACACATTGTAAATAGTTAAACCTCATACATTTGATGATTGTTTATCTGTTATAATATATGTTCCATGTAATGCACACCTTACTGTTCAATTGTTAACATTGCTGCACTGAGTTCTTTGTAAACCGTCTTGACCAGTAGAAACACGGTATAGAAAAGATGTTAAATAAATAAATAAATAAATTGGTAGTAAATTAATTATTGGTACTGTAAAGATAGCTATAAAGAGGGAAGTGATCATATCGGGTGACTTTAATCTACTCAATATGGATTGGAGTATTCCTTCTGCAAATCTTGAAAGAAGTAAAGAAAATTGTGAATGCCTTCCAAGATGCATTGCTTAGACAAATGGTGATGGAACCGACCAGAGAAAGCTTGATGCTGGATTTAGTACTGTCGCCACTGCGCCCCTACTGGCGTAGTAAAGTAAGGGCGTCGCGGGGACATTTAATTTATATCAGAGAGTGTTCAAGCTGAAGGACCAAAAGGATTGTGGTCCTTGTAGTATAGAACTCCCTGAAAAGAATAACTATGCCAAGTGTAGGGTAAATAAGGCTTTATTTCCCTGATTAATGCTCTAGGTTCAATGGGACATCAACATAAAGTGGAGGTAATGCTTTCCTCAAACAATAAAGTTCCACCATGGACTAAACAGTTAAAGGTTGTAACTCTACAATTGACTGTTTAGCTGGGTTAGGGGATTTTCCAAAACAATAGAAAACAATATCAGAACAAAATGGTTATCAGCTTCACCATATGCAGACTTAGTTCTTCGCTATACAATTAGCATGGCAAGCAAACTACTTCTTAAGCAAAAGTTACATTCCATAGGTTCGTTGTGAGGCATGGGAACACTGGAGCTAAAATCCAAGTCCATTGATTCTGGATCGCTACCCTCTTCAGAGATAAGAATATCTTCAGTGTCTCTTAATTCCTCACAGAAGTTCCTTGGCTGCTCATATAACTTTCTTAAAACACTTTTAGGAAGTGGCTTTAAATAGTTAGCTTTACTTCTTCTATGATACTGAGGTTTATCTACTTGCATAAGACTTTCCTCATTTAAAGTTCCTTTTAGAATGAAAGGCTTTCCATACCTTAGCTTCCGAGAAGCGCCGCGCCCAGGATTCAGCTTACAACGTAGCTTTTCCTGCTGTCCAACTGTCTTGTGCACTGCTCCACAATCCAGACTGCTAGGAAAACCAGACGTGGATTTCCCCTCTCTATCTTTCAGGGTAAGAGGATCAATGTAAAAGGCATCTCCTTTCCCTGTGCCTTTCTGGTTTGGCTCAAAGGACTTACTTGGAGTTGGAGAACTTCTTTCAACAGGCAGGCTGCTTCTCTGGGCTTTATCCCATAGAGTATGCCCCTTTTGGCTCCTGCCACCTAGAGCTGGCCGCAGCTGGAAACTATCCTGTTCCAGGCTTCTCTCAGAGCTTGTGATGCCGGTCTTTCTGACCTTGTCCTTGGCACTTTCCCAGGACTGAGTCTTGCCACTGTCTGTGTCCGCTCTTCTCCTGTTACTATTCCCGGTACGCTCGCTGGTACCCTTCCGGTTATTCTGTCGGCTACCCTCCTCGGTGCCTCACTTCCATGCCTTCCTGTGTCCCGGTGCTCTTCCCGGTCCTGGTCACTGTCTCCTTGCTCTTGGACTCTCTGGGGCTGGTCTCTCTCTCTGCTCATCTGATTTCCCTTATAAAGGGATTTCTGGCTTGCACGCTGTGAGTTTGAGGACAGGTGAAAGCACTTATCATTAAGGTGCTCAGTGCTTGAGCACGCTGTTTCAGGAACTGTGTAACTGTTCATGTGCCCTCTGGCTGAGCTACACTGGAACTGCGCTCTCTGCCTTTTCTGAGATTCATGCAAATCAGGAGTTTTTTTCAAGGCTGTTTCTTCCCTATCTCCAGCCTCATGACAGTACTCACCAACAAAGATAGCGGGTGGGTGCCCATGTGAGCAGCAGCGATCATCACACGATGTGGTTTGAGATAAAAGCCAAGGCAGAGTCCAATCCCAGCAAGCTCAAAGTCCTAGACTTCAAAAGCGCTGATTTCAGTAAAATGGCCAAGTGCCTGAAGGAGGAGATGGCAGGGTGGGAGGGGACAAGGGAAGTGGAATTGCAATGGGCTAAACTAAAGCCCAGTCGGTACTAGAGGAGATCAAACCTAAGCTTTCTTTAGAAGCTCAGATGACAAGACTTCGACTTTCATACTTTGGACACATCATGCGAAGAGAGAGATCATTAGAGAAAGACATCATGCTTGGCAAGATAGAAGGTCAACGCAAAAGAGGAAGGCCAGCAATGAGATGGATCAATACAATAACAGCAGCTATGAGTACCAGTCTGTCAACAATGCGCCGCCTGACTGAAGACCGAACACAATTTAGGATAGCTATCCAGAGGATCGCCATGAGTCGACTCCGACTCGACGGCACTTAACAACAACAAACTAAAGGAGGCAATAAAAGGGGCAACAGATACATATGTAAGGAAAGTAAATAAAAACAAGAGGAAAAGGAAACCTATTTGGTTCTCCAAAGAAGTGGCTGCACTAATAAAGGCAAAAAGCACAGATTTCACAAAATTCAGAAGCTCGCAAACAGGAACACAGAAAGGAATACAGGATAAAGCTGAAAAAGACCAAAAGAGAAATAAGGATAGCAAAATCCAAGGCAGAAGAAAAGATGGCTAAAGATGTGAAGTGTGGTGACAAAACCTTTTTCAGGTATATTCGGGAAAGGAGGAAGCAGTTCAGTGTCATGCAGTTTGGAAGAAGAAATCCAAGGGAATTGTATGTGATAGGAGGCGAGAAGTTGGTGTGCACGGACCAGGAGAAGGACCTCGGAGTGATTGTTTCTGAGGATCTCAAGGTGGCAAAATAGTGTGACAAGGCGGTAGCAAAAGCCAGAAGGATGCTAGGTTGCATACATAAAGGAATTACCAGCAGAAAGGAAGGGGTATTAATGCCACTGTACAAGTCGCTGGTGAGGTCTCACTTGGAATATTGTGTTGAGTTTTGAAGACCATATCTCACAAAGGATATAAAAAGACTGGAAACGGTTCAGAGGAAGGCGACCAAAATGATTTGGAGCCTGCGCCAGAAGAGTATGAGAAGAGACTTGAAGACCTAAATATGCACACTCTGAAGGAGAGGAGGGACAGGGAAGATATAATTCAGACCTTTAAATAGTATTAAAGAGTATTAACCGCAAACAGAACTGTTCCAAAGTCAGGGAAGCTGTAAAACTAGAGGACATAACATGAAGCTGCAAGGGGTAAACTGAAAGGCAATGTAAGGAAATACTTTTTCAATGAAAAGGTGGTGGATATTTGGAATGCCCTCCTGATGGAAATGGTGGGGGAAAACACTGTGACAGAATTCAAAATGGCATGGGACAGACACAGTGGATTTTATTTTATTTATTTATTTAGCTAGGCTTATATACCGCTTTTTTACAAGTCAAAGTGGTGTACATTCAGGTACTGTATATATATATATAATTCCCTGGTCCCCGAAGGGCTCACAATCTATGTTTTTGTACCTGAGGCAACAGAGGGTTAAGTTGCTTGCCCCAGGCCACAAGGAGCACCTGTAGGACTAGAAACCCCAGTCCTTCCCTTTATAGCAACAGGATAAAATCAAAAGAAACATAACTATCTGTTATATCTGAACAAATAGGGGTGACCTGTACAGAGCGGTGTGTACACCCCTAAACAAAGGCATGGGGAGAGGTGACTTGCACGGAGCGGCAGGTGCACCTATTCTTACCGACTTGCTGGGCAGACTAGATGGACCATACTGGTCTTTATCTGCCAACATATACTATGTTACTAAGTGAACCTGCCTTAGTAGCGTGCACATTTGAGTAGCCCATCACGCTTTAGCTGCCGGGAACATACTGTCACACCCCCAAAAGCAGAAGATTTGCAATTAGCATGTTTGTTTGGTGTGTTAATTGCAAATCTTTAACAGGCTTTAGAAAAAGGGGCCCATAGCCTTCATAACATTTGTTTGTAAGGCTTGTTCTTGGGCTGCTAAGATCATTCCTTCAGTTCCTTATTAAATGTCTGTTATTATTATTATAATGCTATAAGTTATATGCAGAGCTCTACAGAGTCACATGATATTTAATCCCTGCTGCTTGGAGGTTATAATTTACTCAAAGCAGACAGACAAAACGCACAACTAAAACAAATAAGAGGTTTTAAATTAAGATGGTGTTCATGTTTATTTAAAACTTTATATACCGCCCATAAACAGAAGCATCAGGGCGGTTTACAAGCAAAAATTAAAAAGCTGCGAAAAGGAAAGGAAAGGAACGCCATGAAATCTTTAAAAGGGGCAGAAAAGAGTAAGGACAGCAGAAATAAAGGCAAAAAGTACATTCAGTAGTAAAGAGAGGGGATAGACAAATGGACAGACAATGTATTTTAGCGAGGGAAGGTGTACAGGGGAGTACGGAGAGGGGAGAGGGCAGGGGGGCTGTATCTTAGTGAGGAGGTGGGGAGAGGGGCAAAAGTGGGGGAGGGAGGTCAAAGGCGGAGCAGAAGTGAGTTTTCAGTTTAGCTTTAAAAGAATTAAAGGAGGGTTCTAAGCAAAGTGCGGGGGGGGGGGGGGGAGTGAGTTCCAGAGTCTAGGACCAAGGAAGTTGAAAGCTGAGGACTGGGTGGATTCCAAATGAGCCTGTGAAGGGGAGGGAAGGGACATGCAGTTTATGTGAATGGATCGGAGTGAACGGTGAGGGGTATGGAGATGGACCTGGTCAGTGAGGTAGAGAGGGGTACCCGAATGGATTGCCCAGTGAACAAAAATGAGAAATTTGAACTGTATCCGAAAAACAATGGGAAGCCAGTGCAGATGTATTAAGAGGGGGTGATGTGGTCAAAGCATGAGGTGTGAGTTAGAATGTGAACAGCAGTATTTTGGACATGTTGCAGATGAAGAAGTTGGGACTGAGGGATACTGGCCAGACAGACATTACAATAATCGAGACGAGACATAACAAGGGAAAGAAGCAGGGTAGTCATGGATGAAGAGGAGAGAAAGGGACGTACAGCGCGCAGTTGCTTCAGAGTGAAAAAAGAACGTTGGACAACTGAGGAAATGTGATCTTTGAAAGAAAGGGAAGAGTCGAGAGTTACACCTAAGTACCGTAAAGAGGAAACAATGGGGATAGGCAAAGAGGAAAGCAGAGGGACAAGGGGAGGAGGGGGGCTACCGATGGTGAACCAAATAGCGGAGGTTTTGGAGAGATTAATATGGAGAAAGTTAGAAGAGAGCCAGGAAGTGACGGAGGAAAGGCAGGTATTGAGGGGAGTGATATCCGGAGCAGAGGAGTCGGTGTGGTGGAGAAGGAAAATGTCATCTGCGTAGCAGTAAGCGGAAACACCGTGTTGCTGGACTAGGAGAGCGAGGGGAGCCAGAAAGACGTTGAAAAGAAGGGGAGCAAGAACAGAGCCCTGGGGAATACCACAAGGGAGGGGAGTGGAGGTGAAGCTCTGATAAAGAAGATATTAAGTAGGGGCTATAGCTGTTGCCAATTGGAGAAGAGGCAACATCAAGTAAAGCTGTAAAAATGTAGGTATCTAGGAACTGATTTAAGAAAATAGCCAGTGGAGCTGGTGTGAGATTTTTTATATTATCTTGAGACAAATGTCCACCTGAAAAGCAGCTTCCAGTCTCCACCCAATTGCCTTCATGCCATTAGGTAAGCATTTTTCCTTGTTACCATACAGCTTATGCAAAAACATGCTAGAGCAGGATTTCATAACACAGATGTTTTGTGCAGTGATGCTGTATGCAAACAGCATGAAAATAAGCTCTGTGCAAAAAAATCTGCACTGAACAAGGGGAGCCAGCTAGACTCATGCACACAGGGGTCTGCGCTAACAGTCTGGCACCTCTGCACAAGTATTGCATTGCTTTATATAAAAAAGGTTATCTGAGGTGGTTTGACACTTCACCTCAGATGACCAATACAAACTGCACAATCGCGGTTCCCCCTCCCCTCAACAATCCTGATGCCACTGATCATTGGTGGTCCCATGGCTCCTACTGCCAAACCCTCTGAAATAACTTTCTTAGCATCCCAGTGGCCCCTATCCCTCTGAAAAAGATGCACCTGTGGGGTTGGCCTGCCATATGGGGTAAAATAACTTGGGGTGCATCCTGGGATACACAGTGTGGGGTCAACTGACAGGATGCAAGATGTGAGGCCAGGTACTGCCATTTTTCAAGATGGCAGGATGGCATAGAACATGTAGGCATCATTTGTAACCCACCAACTAGGTATGGGGGGAATAGGGATGCTACTGGGGATTTGGGAGATGAGGATAGAGGCCACTGGGTCATCAGAGAGTCTAACCGAAGTTCAGGGGGATGGAGGGTAGGGGACACTGAGTCACAGAGAGTCTTTTGGGGGTGGATTGGGGGGTAGGGTCCATCAGGCCACCAATGATCAGTGATGTCAAGGTTGGTGGGGGGAAGGAACTGTGATCAGGTGATGATCATCTGAGGTGAGGTGCCAAACTTCACCTCAGATGATCCTTTCATTTATTGAAGTTGGCATAAAGATCCAGCATTAAAAGAAGAGTACAAAACTGCACTAATTATAATTAAATAGTATAATTAAAATTCATTCTTTTTGTAGTGCATCTGCCAAAGGACTCTCAGAGGGACCACAGTCTTTAATCAGAATGCCCAATTTTTAACAATTTGTTGTAGTCAGTAACCATCACAAATACCTCGGACTGGAGCACCCCAAGTGGTGGAGCTTCAAGATAAGTCATTGACCTTTTGCAGGAACTTACTACACTCAGGGGAAGCAGCAGCAGCTGGAGGAATAAGAATCTAAAGCTTCTTTTACTAAACACTTAGGGCCCGATTTTTGAAAGCATTTACATGGGTAACAGCCCATGATACCCATGTAAATGCCTTAACCGGGATTTTCCAAAGGCACCTACACGGGTAGTGCCTTGGGAAAGTCCCGATTGAGTCCCTAACGCACCCAGATGCTATCCTCTTAGCATCAGAGCATGTTGGGGCGTTCTGGGGTGGAGCAGGGCCAGAGTAAGCGGCTAACTGGGTAACAGCAATTTTCGATGCTACCTGGTTAGCCCTTGGCGCCTTAAAGATAGGTGTGGAAAACCCTCGCCTATCTTTAAGACAATGGAGCTAACCGTGTAGCATTGATAATCGGTGCCATCTGGCTAGCTCCTGCAGCTTCTGGATTGTGCGGTGATAACCAGATTTTCATTGCTGGGGCCACATATATCCCCCGGCATTGAAAATCCAGGTTAGATGGACGGCGGGTAGGTTATGTGCCGATGCAGCATATAGCACTGCCCAACTGAATATTGGGCCCTTAGCACATGCTATCTGCTGTATGGCCCATTTTATTCCTATGGGTTCTGTGGCAGATAGCATGTGCTACGTGTTAGTGAAAGGGGCCTTCGGTTTGGATAATTCACAGAAAGGAGTGGTGGGAAGCCAGAACCAATGTGGTGTTGCAGGTAATGTTATGTCTTAAAATTCCTGAACATTTAAATACCTTAATTATTTTTGCCAAGAAGCAAGCACCTTAAGAACATAAGATATGCCATACTGGATCAGACCAAGGTCCCTCAAGCCCAGTATTCTGTTTCCAACAGTGGCCAATCTAGGTCATACATACCAAGCAGTTTCCCCAAAAGACACAGGTTCCGCAATGCTTGTACTGGGTCAAGCATTGATATCCTGGGTCCTTTCTTAATAATGGTTTATGTACCTTTCCTCCAGGAACTTGTCCAAACCTTTTTTAAACCCAGCTACACTAACAGCCTTTACTACATCCTCCGGTAACAAATTCCAGAGTTTGATTACACGTTGAGTGAAAAAATATTTTCTTTTTATTAGTCTTAAATAGTTTACCCTGAGCTTCATTGCATGTCCCCTAGTCTTTCTATATTCTGATAACGTAAACAAGCGATCTACGTTTACCCGTTGCACTCCGTTCATGAATTTATAGACTTCTATCATATCTCCCCTCAGCCGTCTCTTTTCCAGGTTAAAGAGCCCTAACCTTTTTAGCCTTTCTTCATAGGAGTATCCTTCCATCCCCTTTACCATTTTGGTGGCTCTTCTCTGAACCTTTTCTAATAACGCTATATCCTTTTTAAGATAGGGCGACCAGAATTGCACACAATATTCAAGATGCGGTCTCACCATGGAACAATATAGAGGCATTATAATATCTTTTGTTTTATTTTCCATTCCTTTCCTTATGATACCTAGCATTCTATTTGCTCTCTTGGCTGCCGCTGCACACTGGGCTGAGGGTTTTAACATGCTATCCACAATGACGCCCAAATCTTTTTCCTGGGTGGTGGTTCCTAATGTGGAACCTTGCATAGTTTGGGTTGTTCTTCCCTAGGTGCAAAATTTGCACTTGTCCACATTAAATTTCATCTGCCATTTTGATGCCCAGTCTTCCAATTTATCAAGATCCTCTTGCAATTTTCCACAATCCTCTTGGGTTTTAACAACTTTAAATAGTTTTGTGTCATCTGCAAATTTGATAATCTCACTCGTTATTCCACTTTCCAGGTCATTTATGAATATGTCAAAAAGCAGCGGACCCAGCACAGATCCCTGGGGTACATCACTATTCACCTTTCTCCATTGGGAAAATTGGCCATTTAGCCCAACGCTTTGCTTTCTATCTTTTAACCAGTTCTTGATCCACAGTAGTACACTGCCTCCTATCCCATGACTCTTTAGTTTTGCCAAAAGTCTCTGATGAGGGACCTTGTCAAAGGCTTTCTGAAAGTCCAGATACACTATATCAACCGAGTCACCTTTGTCCACCTGTTTATTCACACTTTCAAAAAAACATATTAGAAGACAAGATCTTCCTTGTCTAAAGCCATGTTGGCTGTCTCCCATTAGGCCATGACTATCTACATGCTGAGTAATTTTATTCTTTATGATGGTTTCTACCATTTTTCACGGTACTGACGTGAGGCTCACCGATCTGTAGTTTCCCGGATCACCCCTGGAACCCTTTTTAAAAATTGGTGTTACATTGGCGATCCTCCAATCTTCAGGTATTAGAGATGATTTTAATGATAGTTCACAGATTACTAATAGCAGGTCTGAAATCTCATATTTCAGTTCTTTCAACACCCTTGGATGTATGCCATCCAGCCCAGGTGATTTGCTACTCTTCATTTTATCTAAAAGCTGTAATACATCTTCCCGATGTATCGATATTTCCTTCAATTCTTCCGCACCTTTAAATACCACTTTAGTCATGGGTATCATCCCTACATCTTCCTCAGTAAAGACTAAAGCAAAGAATTCATTCAGTCTCTCCGCTATCGCCTTGTCGCCTCTTAGTGCCCCTTTAACTCCTCTATCATCTAATGGACCAACTGACTCTCTCACAGGTTTTTTGCTACGAATGTACTTGAAAAAATCTTTATTTCACGTTTTTGCTTCTGCAGCAAGCTTCTTCTCATATTCTCCCTTTGCCTGCTTTATCAATGCCTTGCATTTGACTTGCCAGTGCTTGTGCTGTTTGCAGGTTTCGTCGTTTGGTTCTTTTTTCCATTTCCTAAAAGATGCTTTTTTGGCAACAACAGCCTCTCTGACCTCACCTTTAAACCATGCTGGCAGTTTTTTGGGCGTCCTTCCACTTTTCTTAAAGCATGGAATACAGCTGGTCTGGGCTTCCAAGATAGTATTTTTCAACAACACCCAAGCTTGATGTAAGTCTTTAACCTTTGCAACTGCTCCTTTTAGTTTTTTCTTAACTATTTTCCTCATTTTATCATAGTCTCCCTTTTGAAAGTTAAAAGACAATTTGACTTTGGAATGGTATATTAGTGTGTATTAATTTTACTAGAAAACATTAAATTTGAAATCACCATCCACTAGTATACAAGTGTTATACTTAGAGCATGTTACCTAGTATGTAGCACTCTTAAATCAATTATTGCCACATCGCCATCTGGGCCCAAGGGCTTACAGACTGGACGACGGCCTTGTATGTCCTCCCTGAATAAAGTTCCCTTTAAAGTGACCAGAGGATTCTGGGACTTGTAGTGCTCTTTACTCTCGAGGGACAAGGATTGTAGTTGAGTCTTTGGTTGTAAGGCAGCAAGAAATTTATTGTGGGGATTTTCCATGTCATGCAAAAGGTTCAATACACAACATAAGCAGAAGGATACATCTCCAATGTAAAAGATGAAATCAACACTACGTCTTAGGTCAAATTCCAGAGGGTTATAACTAACAAAACAAGTATTGAAGACCCTCTGTAGATATTGAGAATCTACTGATGAACTCCACACTACATTAGATTTAACCACAAACCGTGTCAGCCAGAAAAGTGAATAATGGTCTCAGACTCACATTGGCAATGCTTAAAACTTGTTCAAAGCAGTTTGCCTACTCGCATCAAAGACCATAGAACATTCACTTATATTATTAAAGTTGTTGTGCTTTTATACGTTCATCAAACTGTTCTCTAATTTTTTCCATTTTTTTCAAGCATATTTTGTAAGATAAAGAATGCGCTTATCTGAAAACTGCTGGCAAAGTTCCCCGACGCCACCACAAGGGTACCGCTCTTGCGTTTCGAATACTTCTTCAGGGGGAAATTCATAACCCAGCACACTCTACAAAACAGCCAGAAAGTTTTTTAAAGTAAAGAATATATCACATTGTAGTAGTGTTTCAGAAACAGCAAGCATGGTTAATCAAACAGCCCACCTTTTATCAAACCGCGAAACACTCCGATTTCACTCACAACAGACCATTGATTCATCCAAACTTTGTCGGTGTGTCATGAAAACGCCGTGCATGCGGACATTGCGCTGTACTCCAATTTTAAATAGGCTGGTGAACTAACATCATGGTAATGCTGCTTCCAATTGGTTAACGGTCTTTACTCCTCTCCGAAATGGGTCTGGCAAATAGCCAGAAAATGTTCAGTAAATCAAATGCAGACACGCCAATCTATAGAGCTGTTAAGGCCCATTGATCCCACTGTTGCTAGTCTGAAGATCCACTTCTGTTCCTGGATCAATAGCGTCTGGGCTCTCGACTTGTTATTTCTACCCACCAATACCCTCTCGATTGCAAAACAGCGCAGCTCATCAAAAGTATTGCATTTAGCGATGCAGTGTGCTACAATCGGGGCTTCTAATGTCTTGCATTTCAATTTACTACGATGCTCATTAAGTTGAATTTTGAGTTGTCATTCCGTCTTTCCGACATAGAGAAGGCTACACGGGCATCTAATTGCATAAACAACATAATCTGAAGTGCAGGTAGTAGAATCCCTTAACACATAATTCCTGCCATGGTATTCAAACCCTGTCAGCTCTTCAGTCATCGGACAAATGTTACAACTACCACACGGCTTATGCCCTACTGCCTCCGCTGGAATGCTCCCCTGAGGTGACCTCCAGCTTGAAAAAAGAGGTAACAACAGCACAATTTGCCAATAAAACGAAAGAGCATGATGCACAAGTACAAGTGGTCCATGATGAAGTTAAACAACTAAAAATGAAGAAACTGAAACGAGATTACTGGGATTACACCTCCTGTTATGTTTATCCGTGGATGAACCCCAGGAGGAAGTTGCGAAAATCAGTGAGGCGGGTAGATTTTGACGCTTCTTCGGGTGATATCAGCTCATCAGACTCAAGTAAAACGTCCAAGGAGGATTTTCAGGACGAAGAGGATGCCAAAATCAAAAATAAAACTTCCAACAGGGGAAAACAATGGGGGCGAGGAGGCGGATGCCGACAAATATGAATGAAGAGAGGAAAGTTCAGGATGGACCCTGGACACGAATGGCTCAATATAATCCACTTAGTCCATCTCTGGATTCCATCTCTCGTGAGTCTTTGGTCTTAAACATTTCAAAAATACCTCTCTCCACGCACCATCTTAATTTATTAAATAAAGGTCTCACGTTTGTTCCTGATATTTATTTTGACAGCTTTCAATTTAGGGTTGATTTGGAGAGTCTCATGCGGAAGTTACATTTAAAGGTGTTCTTTGCTGCACATACTTCGAATATTGTAAATCCTGGTTTGGCATCAGATCCAGGTCGAATTCCGTTACCCATGCGGTCCACCTGGTCTCCTCCAGAGCCCCCTCCTCCGGCGCTAAATTTGTTTAGGGAGCTAGTTCTAGCAGATGTTCAAGATTTGGAACGGCAGCCTCCTTTGCGGGCTAAAACATTGACGCTAGCCGAACGGATGGCCCTGACTGAACTCCAAACCCGGGCAGACATTGTAATACGACGCGCTGACAAGGGGGGAGCCACGGTGGTAATGGACAGGGATAAATATTTAGAAGAAGCTTATCGACAACTGTCACAGGACACCATTTACAAAGAACTATCACAGGACCCTACAAAGGATTTACAACAACAAATAAGAGACATAACTTCACAAGCTTTAGAGTTGGAGGTGATCACCCAAAAAGAATGGAAATTTCTTAATGAGCCTGCACCGACTCTAGCTCGATTATATTTAGTTCCTAAGGTGCATAAGGATGCCCAGAATACACCAGGGCGGCCAATAGTTTCCACAAAGGGGTCTGTCTTAGAACCTCTTTCGATTTATATTGATTCCTTTTTGAGGCCCTTAATGTCCACTATTCCCTCTTACATTAAAGATACCTCCCATTTTCTAAATATTTTGGAAGAGTATTCTGAATGGGCGTCCAAGGAATCAGTACTCCTCGTGACATTGGACGTTGCGGCGTTATACACCAGCATCCCTCAGGAGGCAGCTCATGAGGTTATAGTTACATCTCTATGGGATAAGGGAGACCTACCTTTGACTCTCTTGGAGTTTATTTCTAATTTAGCAAAACTTACTATTTTCCACAACCATTTTGAGTTTGAGGGAAAGATTTATCAACAAATGTCTGGGGTGGCCATGGGGCCCACCTGTGCCCGCTCAGTGGCCAACCTCTACATGCAAGCTTTTGAACATCATTGGCTGCCCACGTCTCCATACCAATGTCACATAGTGGTATGGAAGAGGTTCATTGATGACGTGTTCCTGTTATGGGATGGTTCTTGTCATGAGTTCTATCAGTTTACTGACTGGCTGAATCAAGTAGACCCACATATAAAATTCACCCACAATAGCCATGCTCAAAGAATTGTTTTTCTTGATGTGGAGATTCAGAAGGGTCCTCAAGGATGGCTCACCTCAATATACAAAAAACCAACAGATAGAAACACAATTTTGCATTACAGCATCAAACATCCTAAACAACTGCGGGACAGTTTGCCCCTCTCTCAGTTCATTTGATATTGGAGGAATTGTTCGAGTGTACATCAGTATAAATCACAGGCAAAGCATTTGATAAAGGATTTTTGTGATAGGGGTTATCCTCTATCAATCATTAAGACAGCATATAAAAGAGCATTATATAATAACAGAGCTTTACTGCTACAACCCCGATGTACTAGTCCTCCTCTAGACAATGATACTATAAATTTTATCACCAAGTTTTCTCCACTCAGTGGCGAGATTAAACGCATCATTAAGAAACATCGCAATGTACTGGGGACATTACCTGGGTTACAGGACAAGGCTATCCGATGCTTATGGACTTGCCACCCTAATCTTAAGGAGAAGCTGAGTCCAGCAAAATTAAAATCACCTCAGGGGAGCATTCCAGCGGAGGCAGTAGGGCATAAGCCGTGTGGTAGTTGTAACATTTGTCCGATGACTGAAGAGCTGACAGGGTTTGAATACCATGGCAGGAATTATGTGTTAAGGGATTCTACTACCTGCACTTCAGATTATGTTGTTTATGCAATTAGATGCCCGTGTAGCCTTCTCTATGTCGGAAAGACGGAATGACAACTCAAAATTCAACTTAATGGGCATCGTAGTAAATTGAAATGCAAGACATTAAAAGCCCCGATTGTAGCACACTGCATCGCTAAATGCAATACTTTTGATGAGCTGCGCTGTTTTGCAATCGAGAGGGTATTGGTGGGTAGAAATAACAAGTCGAGAGCCCAGACGCTATAGATCCAGGAACAGAAGTGGATCTTCAGACTAGCAACAGTGGGATCAATGGGCCTTAACAGCTCTATAGATTGGCGTGTCTGCATTTGATTTACTGAACATTTTCTGGCTATTTGCCAGACCCATTTCGGAGAGGAGTAAAGACCGTTAACCAATTGGAAGCAGCATTACCATGACGTTAGTTCACCAGCCTATTTAAAATTGGAGTACGGCGCAATGTCTGCATGCGCGGCGTTTTTATGACACACCGACAAAGTTTGGACGAATCAATGGTCTGTTGTGAGTGAAATCGGAGTGTTTCGCGGTTTGATAAAAGGTGGGCTGTTTGATTAACCATGCTTGCTGTTTCTGAAACACTACTACAATGTGATATATTCTTTACTTTAAAAAACTTTCTGGCTGTTTTGTAGAGTGTGCTGGGTTATGAATTTCCCCCTGAAGAAGTATTCGAAACGCAAGAGCGGTACCCTTGTGGTGGCGTCGGGGAACTTTGCCAGCAGTTTTCAGATAAACGCATTCTTTATCTTACAAAATATGCTTGAAATAAATGGAAAAAATTAGAGAACAGTTTGATGAATGTATAAAAGCACAACAACTTTAATAATATAAGTGAATGTTCTATGGTCGTTGATGCGAGTAGGCAAACAGCTTTGAACAAGTTTTAAGCATTGCCAATGTGAGTCTGAGACCATTATTCACTTTTCTGGCTGACACGGTTTGTGGTTAAATCTAATGTAGTGTGGAGTTCATCAGTAGATTCTCAATATCTATAGAGGGTCTTCAATACTTGTTTTGTTAAAGATGAAATCAAGACTAAATCGGGATAACGTAACAAAAGCTTCACTTCACAGCTGTTCTGCTTCTCATACACATTCACACCGGGGACTGCCCCGTGTGGTCAATTAGCAGTAACACAAACTTATAACAGCCGTGGTTTCTCTTTTGAAAGCACACAGTTATTTCACAGCACTGCTTATCTTCAGCCAGTGGTAAAACTCAGTAAACTCAAACTTAGCTTTCTTCAGCTTAAGCAGAGACTGCCCTTATTTTCCTATAGGGATTTCACAGATTCCCAGCTCATATTCTTCACTGCAGAATCTTTCCTTAGGGCTAAAGAACAATCCATTGGAATGGGCAAACATTCACAATTAGGCGAACATGAGTCTATTTGCATTCCTTCAATATCCTCAGAGCAAATAGTGTCTCTCTCAAGGTTAGGAGTTTTCCCAAACTTTCTCTCTTTCAGGAACTCCTGAAATTGGCTCCACAGCAACTCAGCCTGCATTGGCACTTTTAAATTAGGGAAGTGAACCTTCTCTTCAGAGAACAGCTTCCTTAATGCCTCTAACTTTGAAGTTTCAAAGGCTGTACTTTTAACAGGACTATGGCTTTTAGCTTCTGATAAGCTCTCTACCCACTCCTTAACAGTGGAAGGCGAGGACTCAATTTCCTGCCCTTTAAAACTGGCAAATTGTCTCTTTGCTAGATTATCAGTAATGAAACTGCTGGCTTTACCTTGGGGCTTTTCTTTCAGACAAACGCTGTTTTCTCTCCTCTTGGGTTCCTCCAGGCTCTGAAATGCAGGCTCCTTCCTTCCTACTCCAGTCCCTCTGAGGTAGCTGCTTTCTGAGGAAATTCCCTCTGGCTTTCTCCTCCAGCTAAGCACAGCTTCAGCTTCTTTCTCTCCTCTCTCACCTTTCCAGCTCCAACAGCTGTTCCTGTTCCTTGCTCCACGTCCACCTCTCCTCCGTTCACTTGTGCCTCTGCCTTCTGTTGCTGTCTCTGTATCTCTCTCCACCGGGTCTTTCTCTCCCATGCCTGAGATTGTGTCAGGGCTCCAGCCTGACCCTCTGTTTCCTTCACTTCCTTCACCTCTATGATGACCACGTCCTTGATCACCTCTTCCTTGATGACTCTTGCTTTGCTCTGCTCGTGATTTTAAACACTGCTGCCTGCTAGGCCTTCCCTGTTCTCTGCACCTGTGTGACCAATCAGCAGGGAAGCCTGTCTCCACCCCTGATCTAGGGCGTGGCCTGACTTTTGCAGGGAGCTGACTTTTCTTCTGACTTGGCTTGTAATTCCCCTGCACATGTGCACTGCCATTCACTTCCAAGGGGAATTCAGGATTTTCATCCAGTTCCATGTATTCTAGAGAGCTTTCGACACCACAGATCCCCCCTTAAGATATCACGGGCTGGCTCAACAACATTGGCACAGCTCGTGATACCATCTGAGGACTGTGTGGTTCGATGTGTTTTCCCTAAGCTCTTTGCTCCAGGGTCTATCATGGCTACTTTGTCATGTCTGGACTTCAAAACATTGTGATGATAGACGTTCCGGCAGCTTCTTTTATCTTCGCCCCGATAGGACACTGGCCGCACAGGCTTTTCTATCTTGCAAGGCGATTGCCTCCTCACCTCGCCTGATGGCATCATCATTTCCTAGGCAACCAGATTCGTTTCCCCTGGCATTTGGGTCAGCACATCCTTGAATCGGGCCAGCAAGTGGGATAAGTCCTGCTTCTGGACCCATGAAAGGCCATCACCGAATCTTGGTTTTGGATCCCCTTTACAATCATCTAACTGGGGTCCGAGGTCTTCCTCCATCTTTTCTTACACCGTCGCAGACAACCCCTGAAGGTTTGCTCCTCCTTTTGACCCAAAGCCTCCGGTTCCCCGTGTTGTTGTGGACAGGTGTGGAACCTCTTCAATAGGGGGAAAACCTACCCGCTCGCAGATCAACTGCGCAATGCGATCACCAGTAGATATTCTGAAATCCTCTTTGCCGAAATTGTAGATGAGCACTTTTATCGTGCTCCTGAAGTCTGGGTCGATAACTCCAGCTCCAATGTCAATAAAGTGTTTCCAAGTGAGGCCGGAGCGTGGGGATATGCATCCGTAGCAACCTATGGGAAGCTCCATTTGTAAAACTGTGTCCACTAGTGCTTTTCCCTGCTTTGGAACTACTGTATCTTCAGCACTGTAGAGATCGTAACCGGCAGCGTTGTCGGAAGCTCTCTTCGGCGCTCGAGCATTGGGACTCATCTTGGCAAAACGTAGGACAAATTTAGGTTTTTCAGTAAGCTCTTCTTTCCAGGAACAGGTTTTCCATTCTTGCTTCTTAGGAGCTGCAAACAATGGGCTAGGAATCATCTCTGCCTTAACCTTCATTTGAGCTAGAGCCTCTACCTGTGGACTCTTGAAGGTAGTAGCTTCTTTTGAAAACAAGCCCTGTCCCAGGCCCTTACAAAACTGTGGCCAGTCTTTCCCCAGCACCAAATTATGAGGTAGTCTAGGTACCACAGCTATGGGAATCTGCTTGCTTACACCTAAACCTTTTATTTGCAATTTGTAGACAGGGTATAGGGATATGCCTCCATGTATACAGCAGATTTTAACTTTACTTACAGGCTTGAATTGCTGCGTTTCCACACCTGGCCTCAATTTTCCGCCAGAGCGCTTTGGACAGCATGCTCTGTTCAGCACCTGAATCCAAAAGCGCAGTGGTTGCAATTCCTTGCACTTCCACTGCTAGCAAAAATCCCTCCTTGACCTTAGGATGGTTCTCCGCTACCAAAGCTGTCTTTACATAACACTCTCGCTGTATATGTCCTTCTTTACCACATTTATAACATTTTCTACAGGTAATACAGCTCTTCAATACAGGCTTAGACATTTTCAAAACTTCTTCATTCATCCCCTTCCTCCTTTCTGTTGCGCCACATACTGCAACCCTGGAAGCACTGCCACCTTCATGGGCACACAAGTCTGCCTCCATAAACCGTTCTGACAGTATTACAGCCTCTTGTGGGGTTTTGCAGTTTTGGAGTATAAGGAAGATTTGCATTTTTTGGGGTACAGCATCCATGTATTGCTCCAATACAAGACTATCAATGATTGACTCAATGGTCCTCCCTTCCGGAGTCAGCCATTTATTTACCAGGGAACGGACTCTATGACATAGGGCCTTAGGAGTCTCACCTGAATTTAATCTAACAGCCCTTAGCTGGCGGTGGTATACTAGAGGAGTTAGCCCCAATCTCTCTCTAACTGCCTTTGTGAGCTCATTATAATTACCGGCAAGCATAGGTGGCATAGCTCGGTAGGCGGCCAAAGCCTCCCCAGTAAGGGATGCCGCCAAGCGCATGGCCCAATGTTCCTCTGGCCAGCCACTGAGGTGAGCCACCCATTCAAATCCCTCTATGAAATCGTCAATGTCGTCCCTATCAGTAAGTTGTCCGAAGTTGAAAGTCCCACCAGCCTGCAAACCCAGCATAGGTGTAACAGCTGGTGTACTGGAACTGGACGCTGCGGCTGCTGGTCCGGTCTGCCGTCTCTGCTCCACCAGCCATGCTTCCAACATCTCTAGTAGGGGCTTCTGTTGTGCTTGAAACTGTGCAGCACTCCGCTCCTGCGCCTGCACGGAGAGTTCAGACTGGCGCTCAAACTGATGTGCCATCCACTTTAGCACGTCCTGTGCCTCGAGTGTCATCTTGAACTCCTGCAAACAAACAAACACACAAAGACCAAAGAGCGATACCAAACACAACCAAAGGTTTTTTCCTTTTTTTTTTTTCCTCCTACAGCTAGGCTTGCACCCTTGCCCTGGTATCCTTAACCGACCCCGGCTAGGTACCCGTTACCTGGGGTGGGTGAAGCTTCATGCTTAACACCTTGTGACAGTCTGCTGTAGTCTCCTCTGCACTGCCGTTTCGCTTTCTGGACCCTTCACAACTGGGCTCCATAGCAAAGTTACTCCTGCAGCGGGTATCCTGATGAAGATCTTCTGTGCATGTGTGGAATCCTCAGTACTACACCACTTGCCACATCGCCATCTGGGCCCAAGGGCTTACAGACTGGACGACGGCCTTGTATGTCCTCCCTGAATAAAGTTCCCTTTAAAGTGACCAGAGGATTCTGGAACTTGTAGTGCTCTTTATTCTCGAGGGACAAGAATTGTAGTTGAGTCGGTGGTTGTAAGGCAGCAAGAAATTTATTGTGGGGATTTTCCAGGTCATGCAAAAGGTTCAATACACAACATAAGCAGAAGGATATATCTCCAACGTAAAAGATGAAATCAAGACTAAATCAGGATAACGTAACAAAAGCTTCACTTCACAGCTGTTCTGCTTCTCATACACATTCACACCGGGGACTGCCCCGTGTGGTCAATTAGCAGTAACACAAACTTATAACAGCCGTGGTTTCTCTTTTGAAAGCACACAGTTATTTCACAGCACTGCTTATCTTCAGCCAGTGGTAAAACTCAGTAAACTCAAACTTAGCTTTCTTCAGCTTAAGCAGAGACTGCCCTTATTTTCCTATAGGGATTTCACAGATTCCCAGCTCATATTCTTCACTGCAGAATCTTTCCTTAGGGCTAAAGAACAATCCATTGGAATGGGCAAACATTCACAGTTAGGCGAACATGAGTCTATTTGCATTCCTTCAATATCCTCAGAGCAAATAGTGTCTCTCTCAAGGTTAGGAGTTTTCCCAAACTTCCTCTCTTTCAGGAACTCCTGAAATTGGCTCCACAGCAACTCAGCCTGCGTTGGCACTTTTAAATTAGGGGGGGGGGGGGGCTGAACCTTCTCTTCAGAGAACAGCTTCCTTAATGCCTCTAACTTTGAAGTTTCAAAGGCTGTACTTTTAACAGGACTATGGCTTTTAGCTTCTGTTAACTCTCTACCCACTCCTTAACAGTGGAAGGTGAGGACTCAATTTCCTGCCCTTTAAAACTAGCAAATTGTCTCTTTGCTAGATTATCAGTAATGAAACTGCTGGCTTTACCTTGGGGCTTTTCTTTCAGACAAACGCTGCTTTCTCTCCTCTTGGGTTCCTCCAGGCTCTGAAATGCAGGCTCCTTCCGTCCTACTCCAGTCCCTCTGAGGTAGCTGCTTTCTGGGGAAATTCCCTCTGGCTTTCTCCTCCAGCTAAGCACAGCTTCAGCTTCTTTCTCTCCTCTCTCACCTTTCCAGCTCCAACAGCTGTTCCTGTTCCTTGCTCCACGTCCACCTCTCCTCCGTTCACTTGTGCCTCTGCCTTCTGTTGCTGTCTCTGTATCTCTCTCCACCAGGTCTTTCTCTCCCGTGTCTGAGATTGTGTCAGGGCTCCAGCCTGAGCCTCTGTTTCCTTCACTTCCTTCACCTCTATGATGACCACTTCCTTGATCACCTCTTCCTTGATGACTCTTGCTTTGCTCTGCTCGTGATTTTAAACACTGCTGCCTGCTAGGCCTTCCCTGTTCTCTGCACCTGTGTGACCAATCAGCAGGGAAGCCTGTCTCCACCCCTGAGCTAGGGCGTGGCCTGACTTTTGCAGGGAGCTGACTTTTCCTCTGACTTGGCTTGTAATTCCCCTGCACATGTGCACTGCCATTCACTTCCAAGGGGAATTCAGGATTTTCATCCAGTTCCATGTCTTCTAGAGAGCTTTTGACACCACATTATACAACAGGCTACAAGACTGCACTTATCTGCAAATCATGTAATCCCTAATGCTGCTCCAGATGCTGTCTCAGGCATTTCACTAGAGCTTCTTCAGGAGGGTGAAATCAATTTTCAAAAAATATACAATAAGCAGACGGTCCCAGCTTAACCATCCATGCTCTGTGAATGATTGCTACATACAAGATTACATGCTTTGAGGACGGAAGGCTTAATTGTCTGAAATTTTCAATTGGCTTTATGGGTGATTTACCAATATCAACTTAAGGAGTTTTTGAGGATCAGTGATGTACTGGTCAAGAACCAAGGGCTAAGATATGATATGCATATGGTAGTTTACTGACAGTATGCTGAGATCCTTTCCCCCTTTACAACATGAAATAATATCCCCAGTTTTGTTGAAAGTAAAATGAGGGCATTCCAAAATGGGCATGTCTGAGGGCGTTCTGGGGTGAGGTCAAGGTGGATCCAAGATACAGATGCTCAAAGTTTATTTTGCATAGTGTCCCAGATGTGCCATGCGTGGCAGACAGATGTCCTGGTCTGGACCTGCTATAAAGCATGAACAGATAAGGGACTTTGCTGTACATGCTGACTGCGGATGCAACTGTGCTATGAGGAGAGCAAAGGAGAGCGTGAAGGAGGGGGGGGGGGGGGGAGACTGCCTGTTGGTGCTGTCTGCTGCGTACCGTACCCAGTGAAGCCTTGTATGACAAACCTGCACCCCATAGATCCTCCTGTTCATCAAGCCTCGATAGGCACCACTTGGTCCCTCACCCCATACCTGGGCCACAGACACCTATCCTTCCTGCCAAACTGGGACCCCTTGACCCCATTGTCTCCACAAAGTCAAGCTGTCAGTGTAAGTGTGTGCGGGGTGGTAGTGGATGTTGGTCTGTATGTATAGGAGCAAAGGAGTGGAGGAGGGTGTGTGAGTGTCCATTTGCCCTGTGTCCCTGTGCGTGTGTCCATATCCATCAGTGTCTTCATTGTACATAACACACAGCACTGTGTATTGGTGGTGGTAGCACAGGGTAGATGGAGATGGGTGAGAGGGGCATACAGAGGTGGGTCCCCATTGGTGTAGGTGGAGGAAGCAGACATGCAGCACGTGAATTGGTGGTTTGCAGAAGCCATTGAGGAGAAGCTGCAGAGGGAGAGCAGGAAGGTATACTGAGGGCACCTATACCATAGAATATGATACCGTATACTGACCAAACAGTGCCTGACACATTTTCTGTTTTGACAAAGCCACCATACAACAGCTGTGCTAGGAGCTAGAGCAAGACCTCAGTGCCAACATGTAGTGAGGCTGCCCAAACCATGTGGTTGTCAAGGACACCACAGCCCTTGCATTTTTGGAGACCGGCAGCTTCCAATCTATGCTTGTAGCCATGACAGGCATCAGTCAATCAGCCATGTCGCTGTGTCTCTTGCTGTTTCTTGCAGCATTCATCCCCAGGATGACGTACTACATATAGTTTCCCAGCACCACCCAGCAACACCAACAGACCATAATGGACTTTTATCAGATAGCAGGCTTTCCTGCAGTGCTCAGTGTCATAAACTGCACACGTGTGGCCCTGCATCCCTCACGTGCATGGGAAGCAACCTACTGGAATCTCAAGTCATATCATTCCATGAACATGCACATAGTATACAATGGTGAGGGTGAAATAACTAATGTCTTCCCCCATTTCCCAGGGTCATGCAACAATGCCTATATCCTGTCGCAATCAGGCATTCATGAGTGCTTCAGCAGAGGGGAGATCACAGGCAACTGGCTCCTTGGTAAGTCACAGCCTCCTGACAGGCATAACACCATGGCTACAGCTAGTGCCATGAATCAGAAGGAGGAAGCGTGAATGTGAGAAATGAAAGGCTGAATTGGAGTCAATGAGAAGGCAAACAAATGGTAGTGGGGGAGAACGCTGCCATGTATGGGCACCAACAACCTCTGACTGTCCCCCTCTCTTCATATTTCCTGATATAGATGATTGTGGCTACCCAATAAGGAGCTGGCTAATGATCCCTAAAGGTTCCCCAACACAGTGAGGCAGAGGAGCGCTACAACCAGGCAACCTGTTCCATCATCGAGCACACATTTGGCCAGCTAAAAACACATTTTTATTGGATGGATAGGTCAGGGAGCCAGCTGCTGTATGGCCCAAAAAAGGTCTGCCAGATCTTCATGATTTGCTGCATGCTATACAACCTGGCCAAGAGGAGGCGGCAAACCGTGCCCCCAGAAAACGTACCCAAGGAGGACAATACCGAGGAGAGCTGCAAATGTCACAGACCAGCCATTCAGATGGGGAGCGAGCAAGGAATAGTTGATATGGAACCATTTCTCCTAAGGTATATGTTTTATTCTGGAGCATTAAAGTAGGCTTACTGAAGGATCCCCTCTTCCTTGCCTGTCCCTCCTTGCTCATCTCCCATCCCTCTTGCCCCCATGCCAAGCCCCAGCAGAGGCCATGACAACCCAAAACCTGACAATTGTGTACAACACCACCCTAACCCTATGCCCTCCACCAAGCAGACCTCCACACAATTGCATAGCACCCTTGCCCAAGAAGCCAGGTGACCACCATCCCCTTGCAGTCCCCCTGCTCATGAACCCATGTCACCCACACTCACCCTGCCAGCATGTCCTGACACCCCCCTGATTATTGCTGCACACTTACGCATGCACAGCACAGATATGTCACTGCCTATGTGATACACTTCCCCATGCCCTTGCAGTGAACTTTTGCTCCACAATCCCTCCTGCCCTGACCCTCTGCAACTGGCAAATACCTGTGTGTGATCGTGTGAGGTATCCTGGCCACTTTCACTGGACTCTGAAGAGCTAGCGTCCTCCTCGCTTGACCCTGAAGCACCCTGTGGTACAGTAGAGTGGAAATCTGGGAACTTCTGGGGTGTCCCATTGTTAAAGGGGCTGCTCTGAGGATGTTGTTCATGAATGCTTCATGTCATCTGTGGGTTAACGGACCTGTGACCCTGCTGTCTATGAGGATTGCTGATGTCAACATAGATAACAATGGATGCACATTGCTAGGGGCTGGCACCATTTGGGTAATGTGGGATGCTAGAATGCCCACATGTGCCACCAGCGCATCTAGTGACTGGCTGATGTGTTCAACCTGTGCTGCTTGCGCTTGTCATTCTTGCTTCTCTCTTGCAAGGCATGAAGAATGTCCTTAAAGATGCCAGTGCATGTCCGCTCAAGGAACTCTTATTCTGCAGAGTAATTGCTCCCCACAGCGGATGAGCTGCTGTCTGCGATGGCTGGCTGGCAGACCCTCCTCTGCTAACCTTGTCATTGCCTCCTCATGAGGTAGGTCCACTATGTCACTGTGACCCTGAGCCACCTTCACCTGTGCTGTCTCCTCCCTGCACTCATCCTCTGCTTCCTCCTGCAGGTGTGACTGCTGTGGCGCACCCTCCACCTGTCCACCACAGCACTCATTTCCTTCTGCATCTGACAGTGCTGAATACCTGCATCTGGTGTTCCTGGACTGGACTCCTGGCTGACCCTCTCTTGACCACCCTCACCTTTTTTCAAGAACTGCTGTATCACTTCGCCAACAGTACTGGTACCTGCAGATGAGTGGAAAACATCAGGCTGCCTGTCCGGAATCCCTGCTGTAGTGCTGGGGTGACTGACCATCCACCTTTCATTAGAGGAGAGTGCTACCCACCTATTTGCTGCAAGGAACATGAGGTATCCAGATTGCCACCGCTCAGTGACTCCTCATCCATTGTGCCTAGTACCTGTTCCTCCAACTCAGCTAGCGTTGGTACTTGACCATCAGAACCTCATTCAGCTGCCTTCACCTTTGCCTTGTGTTTAATTGCCCTCCATTTCTTCTTGCAGTCCTCAATGTCATGGTTGTGGTGATATATCGCATTGAGCATTGTACTGATGCCATGCACAAATGCTTTATGTGGTGGGCACTATAATTGGAGCTGTCATGACTAAACAGGATATGGTGTTTGTCAAGGACCTGATGCACCAGTAGTTCCACCTTGCCTGGACAGAAGTTCTCCTTTCTACTGGATACCTTTGCCTTTGGATTCATACCTCTGAACCTCTGGTGTCAGTCGCAAGCTCACATTGCAAAATCCACCATATGCACATACAGCGGTGCTGTTTTTTTTTTTTGAAACTTTTATTTTCATTTTGCAACAAACAAAGAAACAACACACCAAAAGATACAAAACAATTATACAATAAGGAAAAGTAAACCCATTACCCCCCACCCCGGTGCTTCTTCTCTACCCGGTTGTATCAGCATGTGAGCGCTTCCAGTTAACAGTGATTATACATCAAACAATCAAAAAATATCCACAATACAGCATGATCATGAAACAGAGATATATACAAAGTTAGACAGTCAGATGAGAGCATTTGGCAAAATGTACATATTCATTGAACATCTTCCATTAAGACCAATAAGAAGGAGTCTGAACGGAGGAAGCACACAGACGAGGTATTTGTTCATATTTACTGTAGAGACAGGCATGATTCACCATTCATTGAGGCTCAGATGGGAACTAATTTCCCAGTGTTACTCAATAAGGGAAACAGCAATGCCAAGCATAAAGTTCAAAAGGAGATAAGCCATTTCTTGGGAGAGAGGGGATCCCCGCAACTGGGCGAAGTCCCACTACCCTCCGAGAAAGGGACACCTGAGAGTGCAATATAGACTAAATACGACCCCAGACCCGACGCCAGTTATACTGTAGTGCGGGATATTCATGCATAACATGAAATGAAGTAATAAACCAATGGCCACAGGACGTGTCCAGCAACCATTACCCTGAGTAGTGTTCCATATGTCTAAACTGTGAGGAGTGTAAAAACACCGGTGGGCTAGAAAGAAGAGGGTCTGAGTGAGTGAGGCGGGTCGAAAACCCGTGTCCCTCTGCTCCAGATAAGGCTCCATTGCTCCGAGGTTAAAGTCACATGCAATTCTCTCTCCCATACTTTCTGCGCTATAGAGGTATCTCTAGCGATAGCATTACATAAGGTTTAGTAGAATTGGATGCTACACCCGGTAAACTACCTAGAGATCGGAAGTTTCCAATCAACCTTATTAAAGGCACCTAAAGTGTCGAAAAACATTGGTGGATAGTGGGAGTCTAATGGGAGAGTCATACCAGGGAGTAAGGTAAAAGGAATCGGTGAGCAAAGGCCCGCTACTATATCTAGCCACACAGGCCTGCTCGATACTGGAGCTTCCAACCAACAAGCACCTTGTTTGAAAAGAAAAGATTGAGGGAGCACTTGAATAAAATCGCCACCAAGTATTAATGGAGCATTAGCGGAGGCCGAGGCCAACTGCGCAAAACTTGCATAGTGAGCAGGGTTGTCCACATTCGGGACATAGTGCAAATACACGTGAATTCACTATCTCCTACCTCAAGGTGTACACGGGCCCATCTACCCTCCATGTCAGCGCTAATATCAGGTACAGTAGCGTGCAAGAACTTCTTGACCAGAATGACTATCCCGTACCATTTGGAAACAGTGGGAGAGTAGGCAGCTACCATGTGAGGCCTAGCATGGAGTTTCAGTGTTTCAGCAGAGTGTGGTGCGTTTCCTGAAGAAACACCTAATCAACGTGATCG
Organism: Ichthyophis bannanicus; assembly: GCA_033557465.1. Taxonomy (NCBI): domain Eukaryota; kingdom Metazoa; phylum Chordata; class Amphibia; order Gymnophiona; family Ichthyophiidae; genus Ichthyophis; species Ichthyophis bannanicus. Next base: position 346,163,155 of record CM066032.1, read on the forward strand.
TGGCTATAATAGCTAAGGATTTTCTTTCTGCTGAGTGGACCAGCAATGCCTTGTACAATGAATAATAAGATTTTACATGAGGCCATTTAGAAAAGTTAAAATTCTGAGCATGATAGCACACATAATTTCACTGTGTCCCTCAAACTGACTGTATCTGGCTGTACACATGACATAGGAAAATAAGCTAATATAATACAATGAAGCGCCCCACATTAACAAAGATAACCGCAGTACGGTAGAGGAGAAGCAAAACCCCAAAATTACTGGCGACCATGTGTCTGCGGGGAGAAACCCCAGAGAAGGCCGAAATTGAAAAAACATATAACCTGTAGGACTGTGCGTGCTCCGAATCCGACCGAGGCACACATCATGAAGGGATAGGAGACCAAAGACAAAAGTCATACAGAGAAAGAAAGAAAGTCCAGGCTATTTCTGTGCTGGGCTATGATCGCCGCATCGGGCCCTTCAAAATGGCGGACAGAGCCGGCAGATAAGAGTCCAAGATTTGGGATTAGCGCATCTGTTCTGCTTCTTTGGAGTCCAAAAATGTTGATAATAGATCAGGATCCTCGAACGTCCTGGTCTGGTTATGGAGAGTCACTCGGAGCTTCGCTGGATACAACAGGCCAAAGCGAGCCTGTAGCTGTTGAAGTCGAGGGCGAAGAGCAAGGAGTTTCTTCCGACGGTCAACGGTAGGCTTTGCCAAATCAGGAAAGAAGGAGACCTTACGACCTTCATATTCCAAATGATGATTCGCTCGGGCAGCATGTAAAATTTGTTCCACTTGTTGATATCGTAGCAAGCTAAAGATAATAGGCCGGGGGGTCGTGCGGTTGAGCGCCATGCGGGCAGGAACACGGTGTGCTCGATCGATTTCCAGTTCTCTGTGAAAAGTAATCTTCAGCAAGGAGGGAAGAGTTTTGAGCAAGAATTCTCTTATATCTCCTGCTTCCACTCCCTCCGGCATTCCAAGGAGCCTCACATTGTTGCGACGGGCGCGATTATTGCTATCTTCCAACTCCTTTTGAAGATTCTGTATCTGGCGCTCAGCCTCGTCCAGTTTGCCCAAGCGCACCTCGTGCGAGTCGAGGACCCCCGCCATATTGTCCTGCCGTAATGAAAGACCTTCAAGTCGGTCTTGGAGCACTCCAAAGTCTTCTCGCATGGCTCGAAGCGCTTCTCCATTAGACTGCACCAATTCCTTCACGCCGCGTATTTCCTCCAAAATCTCCAGGTGCATTGCGGGGTTTTCACGAAATGGAACCGTCTTCTGCGGGGAGGATACCTCCGTTTTGGAGCGTTTTCCATGAGAAGAAGAAGGAGACCCGAAGTCCAAGCGCGCTGGTTTGTGGGCCGCCATCCCCCCCGAGGTGCCCCGGTCAGCTCGGAGCAAAATAGTGAATTTATATAGGTATTAAGTCAGGATTCTGAGTAGGCCTCTCGGGAGCTTCAACGCAAAGCGTCCTACCCGCTGGACATCAGGCTCCGCCCCCCACAGCGGTGCTGTTTTAAACGTTCTGATGGCTTGTGTTTGTATGTACCTGCATTGGACTTCTCAGTGTTCAAAATGAACAGTTTGCATGGATGTCCTCATGACCTGGATGTCCTGCTGGATGTTTATGGAATTGACCTCATGGACACCTCTGCTGCTAGCATGGGGTATATGGGGGTCCAAGTTGACATGGGGGCTTTAGCCGGGTGGCCAAGGAATGCTGTTATGGAGGGCGGACAGGTGTGGGGCAAACCACATTTCTTACATGCCTTTTGGCATTGCCTGTCTGAGGTGGCTGATGTACGTTTGTTGCCAGTGCTGCCATGTCCTAGATGCTCATGTGCAGAACATGCCTGCCTCCACTGTAACCATAGAGCCCTTCATTGTGTTACTAACATTGGTCGTGCTGAAATACTGTGTTGGGGGAGGGCAAGCTGTATGGGGCCACTAAGCCATGATGTGCCAAAACAACAGTGGACCATGTATATGGATGTTGTACCCCTGCACCAGGGGAGACCATCAGAGGCACACGGGCCTTGCCTGTACATGTGCTGGACACAATGGTGCTGTTGGAGTGCCAAGAGCAAAGGAATTATGGCAGGAAGGCTGCCTGGGCAAGAACGGTCGAATAGCATCTGCCAGTCCTACATATGTTTTTCCATCGCCATGGCCCTGCATCTATGGCACTGGGGTACGCTCTGTGTGGTATACATCATGGTCTGCATACACATATCTCAATGTTCACACAGAGTGCAAGGGGTGGTGGTCAGCTTTGTTGGGCCCCCCAATTGGCAGTAAGTGCAGGGTTGCTGAGCACCAGGGACTGCTGCCATGTATGTGCTGGAGAGGGGAACAATGACTTGGACACAGAGGTTCAAAACACATAACTGTCATTTTTATTTGCACATTGAAACATGATATCCATCAGAGTGGCCTGTTCCCTTACCCTTCCCCGCTGCTTTTCCCCCTGGGAGCAAGTGGCATTGGGGCAGAGTTGAGGCCCCACTAGCTCAACAATGCCTGTATCAGGGCTCTCATTTCTGCTCTGATGCCCTCCAGATGGCCCACCATGAGGTCCTAGGTTCAGGCGACAGCCACAAAGCCCTGCTGCACCTCATGTCTGAGGGCTTGTAGGTGCATCAGGACATCCTGATCACTCGGGCCCAGGGAGGCCCTCATGGTAGGGCATCAGCTGTGGCACAGTGGTACTGCCACTGACGTCTATTTTTGCTCTCTCCCTCACCTAATCCTCTAACCACCCCTCCCTCTCTCCTCCCTCCCTCTCATTGCTCCCCCTCCCATCCTTCTTCCTGAACTTCCACCTTGCTCTCCCTCCTCAGCCCCTTTCTGATGCTCCTCCTCCTCTGAGTCCAGCACTGCTAGACCTGCACCCTCCACTGGCCAATCTGGTTCTCACTCCCCATTCTGGTGCCTTTCCACTGGCTGGACTAGCCTTGTGGGTGTGGATCTCTGATGTATCAGAGGCAAAGCAGCAGTGGCTCAGTGGGGGGGCTGGGGCAGGGCTTCGTCTTCCTCTTCTGTCAAGGTATCTATTATCAGCTGCCCACTGCTGCTGCTGGTGATGCTGTGTACCCCCTCCACATTTTCCTATTCCAGCTGGGCTTCATTTTTCTCTCTGGCCACCTCCTCAGGCTCTTCGGCCACAGATTCCTCATCTGCAAGGGAGTCTTGGGCTGCGCAGTCGAGGTTGCACGACATTAGTATTGTCCTATGCATTACCACTTGTGCTGCTGCTCACCACGCTTCCCCCACCCTGTGGTGGCACTATACCAGCAATGGACATGAGCCTATCCAAAGGGTCATCATCGGTCGTGCTGCATGTCCTTACCTTGTTGTTCCTGGAGTGCACACTGCAGCTGCTCCAGCAGATGCAGCCACTTGCACCTCACAGCTTGGAAATGGCACTTCAGTGCCTCTATAGATCTGATCCTATAACACCTGCAGAAGGAGGTATCACAGTTAGTGCTGGCCTGCCTTTCTCACCTGCTATGTCTTCATCAAACCCACCAGTGTCAAACATCTGTGCTCGCCTCAGCCATTCCACTGTTCTGCTGGCCCCACGCTGCATCTGGACATGCCTTACCAAGTGGTGGCATAGTTTCGCTCATTCCCCCTATGTGCCTTTCCACCCCTGCCACTCTAGCTCATCCTGCTTGATGCTCCCCTCTGTTGGGAACAACTGGACTGCCAACATTTTCGTGTGCCGCACGGAACCCTCATGCCCCTCCCAATGCTCAAGCCCTGTCTCTTCTGCCACTCTTATTGGTGCAGATCTCCTTACGTAAGGGGCTTCCCGTAGGTCAGTTCTTGCGACTTCGTCGGATCTGTTCTTCCCTGCGAGATTTTCAGAATCATGCACGGAATTTACGTGCACGCCTCTTGGATTGGGGATATCCTGCCTCAGTGGTCCGTCGGGCGTACCTCCGAGCTCGGTTCTCCCATCGAGAATGGCTCTTGGGCAATTTGGATTCTGCCCCAGTTTCCTTTACCACCCCTCATTTGGAAGCACCAGATACGGTGACAGGGATCCTACCCTTTACGCAGTATACATCTTCAGTCACTGCCTTATTGAAGAAACATTGGGGGTTACTGCGAGTACATTCTTGTTTTTGCAAACCCCTCCGTCTAGCTTACACCCGGGGTCGTAATGTTCGTGATCAATTGGTTCGTGCTATCCTTCCATTGACATCTTCACAACCCCTTGCGGGTCGGGAAGGTCATTGGTCCTGTCAGCGCTGCAAATTTTGCGCTACTACCGAGGAGGGGGTCCGATGGGTGCACGCACTTTCGGGCAAATCATTTTCTTTCACGGGGCATTCTACCTGCTTGACACCTTTCGTGGTGTATATGATTACATGCCCTTGTAACTTATCTTACATAGGCAGGACCATTCGCCCGGTGAGAATTCATTTGGGTGAGCATGCCTCCCGACTAACTAATAAAGTTCTCTCTGCCCCCATTGTGGACCACTGCCTTCAACACAACCACTCCTTTGCTGACCTACGATGGCGTGTGATTGATTTTATCCCTTTGGATCCCCGAGGAGGTGACCGCGAACAGCGGCTTCAACAACGTGAACAACGCTGGATTTTCCAGCTTCAAACTGTGTTTCCTACTGGACTCAATTTGGAATGTGATTGGTGGAGTCTCATTTAGGTTTCCCTTCCTCCTTGCGCATATTCTGACGTCATCCCGGTGCCGTGGATGACGCTTTTCAGCAGCCACTTGGATTTTGTTTGGGATTTTAAATGACCTGGTTTAATTTTAGGTATTAAATAAAGTCACAAAAAGGTCTCTGCTGTCAACGAGTGGGGAGGTTTTCCCTCTCCCCATCTCAAGTCAGCGGACGCCGACAGAAAAATGATTTGGTATTTAACTAATTTTTTCCAGGCTTTATATGTTTTGACTTTTTGTTACATTGTTACCCCTAGGGGGTGTCATCACATTGTTGGAGGTTTTTGTATTTTGAACTCTTATTGGTGCAGCATCTTGCAGATCACTCACCAAGCCATGATGACCTCTTGCCTGTCAGTATGTACACCATGGGCCAGGTACAGCAGGTCCTCACTGGCGATCATGAGGCAACACAGGATTTTCATCTCCGCACAAGAGATGTTCAGGAGCTTGCCAGACATGCTGCCACCTTCTCTGCTGGCCCTTGTGCTCTGGCCCTATGTTTCTGTATGTGCTGGTGTATAGTCATTTTCACCTGGATGTCTTTGTGGCCATCTAGCCTTGGCCATCCTCATCACTGTATTATGCATGGGCTGGACATACGGTGCCTCATCTGAATGTGTGTCCAATTCACCGCATGTCCACTGTTCCATTTTACAACTGGTCCAAACGTCCCCAGCCCTGGTTCCACAATTGGGTGCATTTTCTGCACATCCCCCTTTGGATGTCCTGCATGTGCCCTATATATCCTATGTAAAATGTCCCTCAATATTTTCTTTCCAAATAACTAGAATTCAAATGGTACAATGCACTTTTAAAACCTTCTGAGTGTGTTAATAAAACAATTTACAAGGACCTCCTAAAAGTCCACCGTGAGACAATATCTGAAAAAAATGAGAATATACCACACTGAGCTCCTCCTCCACTCTCTAAATAAACCACGTGACCTTTTCAGCATTGCAAAATCCTAAGAACATAAGAAATGCCATACTGGGTCAGACCGAGGTCCATCAAGCCCAGTATCCTGTTTCCAACAGTGGCCAATCTAGGTCATACGTACCTAGCAGTTTCCCCAAAAGACACAGGTTCTGCAGTGCTTGTACTAGGTCAAGCATTGATATCCTGGGTCCCTTTTTAATAGTGGTTTATGGACCTTTCCTCCAGGAACTTGTCCAAACCTTTTTTAAACCCAGCTATACTAACAGCCCTTACTACATCCTCCGGTAACAGATTCCAGAGTTTGATTACACGTTGAGTGAAGAAATATTTTCTCTTATTTGTCTTAAATAGTTTACCCCGTAGCTTCATTACATGTCCCCTAGTCCTTCTATATTCTGATAGCGTAAACAATTGATCCACGTTTATCCGTTCCACTCCATTCATTAATTTATAGACCTCTATCATATCTCCCCTCAGCCGTCTCTTTTCCAGGTTAAAGAGCCCTAACCTTTTTAGCCTCTCTTCATAGGAGTAGCCTTCCATCCCCTTCACCAATTTGGTGGCTCTTCTCTGTACTTTTTCTAATAACTCTATGTCCTTTTTAAGATACGGTGACCAGAATTGCACACAATATTCAAGGTGCGGTCGTACCATGGAGCGATACAGAGGCATTATAATATCCTTTGTTTTATTCTCCATCCCTTTCCTTATGATACCTAGCATTCTATTTGCTTTCTTGGCCGCCGCTGCACACTGGGCGGAGGGTTTTAACATGTTATCCACGATGACTCCTAAATCTTTTTCCTGGGTGGTGGTTTCTAATGTGGAGCCTTGCATCGTGTAACTATAGTGTGGGTTGTTCTTTCCTAGGTGCATAACTTTGCACTTGTCCACATTAAATTTCATCTGCCATTTGGATGCCCAGTCTTCCAAATTATCCAGATCCTCCTGCAGTTTTCCACAATCCTCTTGGGTTTTAACAACTTTAAACAGTTTTGTGTCATCTGCAAATTTGATAACCTCACTAGTTATTCCCTTTTCCAGGTCATTTATGAATATGTCAAAAAGTAGCGGACCCAGTACAGATCCCTGGGGTACTCCACTATTCACCTTTTTCCATTGGGAATATTGGCCATTTAGCCCAACCCTCTGCTTTCTATCTTTTAACCAGTTCCCGATCCACAATAGTACACTGCCTCCTATCCCATGACTTTTTAGCTTTGCCAAAAGTCTCTGATGGGGGACCTTGTCAAAAGCTTTCTGAAAGTCCAGATACACTATATCAACCGACTCACCTTTGTCTACCTGTTTATGCACACCTTCAAAAAAACAGATCAGATTAGTAAGACAAGATCTTCCTTGTCTAAAGCCATGTTGGCTGTCTCCCATTAGGCCATGACTATCTACATGCTGTGTAATTTTGTTCTTTATGATGGTTTCTACCATTTTCCCTGGTACTGACGTCAGGCTCACTGGTCTGTAATTTCCCGGGTCACCCCTGGAACCCTTTTTAAAAATTGGTGTTACGTTGGCGACCCTCCAATCTTCAGGTATTTCAGATGATTTTAATGAAAGTTCACAGATTACCAATAGCAGGTCTGCAATCTCATATTTCAGTTCTTTCAACACTCTGGGATGTATACCATCCGGTCCAGGTGATTTGCTACTATTCAGTTTATCAAATAGTTGTAATATATCTTCCCGGTGTAGCGATATTTCTCTCAATTCCTCTGCAGTATCACCTTTAAATACCACTTCAGTCTTGGGTAACATCCCTACATCTTCCTCAGTAAAGACCGAAGCAAAGAATTCATTCAGTCTCTCTGCTATAGCCTTGTCTCCTCTTACTGCCCCTTTTACCCCTCTATCATCTAATGGTCCAATTGACTCTCTCACAGGCCTTTTGCTATGAATGTACTTGAAAAAGTCTTTATTTTGTGTTTTTGCTTCCGTAGCAAGTTTCTTCTCAAATTCTCGCTTTGCCTGCCTTATCAATGCTTTGCATTTAACTTGCCAGTGCTTGTGCTGTTTCCAGTTTTCATCATTTGGCTCTTTTTTCCATTTCCTGAAGGTTGCTCTTTTGGCAGCAACAGCCTCTCTGACCTCACCTTTAAACCATGCTGGCAGTTTTTTGGACTTTCTTCCACTTTTCTTAATGCGTGGAATACAGCTGGTCTGGGCTTCGAGGATAGTATTTTTAAATAACACCCAAGCTTGCTGTAAGTCTTTAACCTTTGGAACCGCTCCTTTTAGTTTTTTCCGAACTATATTCCTCATTCTATCATAGTCTCCCTTTTGAAAGTTAAAAGGTAGTACTGTGGATTCCTTTACTATCTGTCCTCCACTGATTAAATCAAACATGATCATACTATGATCACTATTGCCAAGTGGTCCCAACACCCTTATTTCTTGCACCAGATCTGGCGTTCCACTAAGGACTAGGTCCAGTATGGCTTCCCCTCTGGTCGGTTCATGAATCAGCTGCTCCAAGAAGCAGTCATTTATTTCATCTAGAAACTTTATCTCTTTAGCTTGTCCTGCTGTGACACTGTCCCAGTCGATACCGGGGTAATTGAAATCACCCATTATTACTACTCTGTTGTGGCTTTTGTTAGCTTCCTTGATTTCTTTGAGCATTTCATCATCCATTTGTTCATTCTGGCCAGGCGGTCGATAGTATATTCCCACTTAACCAAGGAACCTTCCCCTCCTCAGCCAGAATCAATTAATCCTCAGCTCTATGTCGTATATCTCCAATCCAAAATCCTCAAAACAAATGCGGCACCGAGTCCCTCACCTAGTAACATCATCCACCCACAGTCCCTGCTAACAGAGTTCAACCCGTCGGCAGAAAAATACATCATAGATCTTATTGCTACTATCAACACCACTACAGCTCCAAATGACCCTTGTCCAGCATACTGGATCAGAACGATGCACGCTGAACTCAGTCCAACTCTATCCTACATCATGAAACTTTCCTTCTCATCAGGAACATTCCCGACAGCTCTTAAACAGACGTCCATATGCCCCCTCCTGAAAAACAACAGACTTGACCCGACAAAGACAGATTCATATTGCCCGATCTCGAGCATACCCCTTCTAGCTAAACTAATTGAGAAAGTGGTCCAAAGACAGATTCAGCAACATATCGCCATTGCAGCCCCCCTCGATCCCTGCCAGCACGGGTTTCTTGAATCCCATGGTGTGGAGACTCTACTTGCCACGCTTACCAACACTTTAACCAGAGGCATAGATAAAACAGAAAATAGGTTTGTACTTATCTTCCTCGATATTGCCGCCGCATTTGATTCTGTTAATTACGAGCAACTCCTTATCCGACTCCAGGAAAAGGGAATCCAAGGCTTGGCTTGGGAATGGTGCAAATCCTATCTAGCAGACTGATGGCAACACGTTCGGATAGGTTCCTCAACATCTGACCCATTCCAGCAACAGCAGGGAGTACCCCTGGACTCCTCCCTGTCTGTTTTACTCTTCAACATATATATGCAGCCCATATGTGATATTATCCGCTCATTTAACATTTCCAGCCTGATCTACGCAGATGATGGCTTGCTGTTCACTCCAATCAAAATTATGCAGCCTGACCTCTCCCCCTTAGTAGATTGCTTCAACGCAATCACCGACTGGCTCCTAACTCAGAACCTACGCATAAATTTTAAGAAAACGGAGGTATTATTTATCACAAAGAACAAGAGGTTCTCTCCCCACGCTACTTTGAAGGTGAGAGATGCAGAGCTTCCATGCAAATCTGTGATATGTTACTTGGGAATCTCGCTCGACTAACAGCTCAACTTTAAGGAACACATAAAGAACACCACCAAGGCAATTTACAATAAAATCATGACATTAAGGCACCTGAGACCTCTGCTAGCACAAGACAATTTTAGAACAATATTCCAGTCACTTGTAACACCACATTTCGTTTACGCAAACATTATCCTGCACGGTCTCCCCAAGAGCACCCTCAATCCATTACAAATGGCGATGAATGCAGCAGCCCGCATTCTCTGCGGCCTATCTAGAAGAGATCACATCACGCCCATACTTATGGAGTTACATTGGCTACCATTAAACAGCAGACTCACCTACAAGGCATTACTATTTACTTTCAAAGCAATCAACCTCATAGCCCCCTCATCCTTAACCGCTCTCTTCACTGCCACCCCCAACAACAGGCTAAGAAGATCAGTAGCTGCAAACACGCTAATTATACCTTTGGAAGCGACAAAATGCACACAACCAACCAGAAATAGAACCTTTGCCTTCTATGCCCCGAGATGCTGGAACAACCTCCCACCACACATCAGAGCAATTAGGGACCTTGCTCAGTTCAGGAAAGCTCTTAAGCATCACTTGTTCCTCCTACACATTGCCCACCCTACGCCAACGCAACCACTCCCCACACCACAACTCACTCATGAAGCCCCTAATCACACCCATAACCTGACTTAGACAAAGCATAAATCACATCCTTCCACCATGTATTATAAATTGTAAATAGTCTCCCAACCACTACTGTTTGTACTTGTATTTAGTTTGTATACTGCAATTGTACATAGTTTCCCAAGTTACATCCCCAAGTTATCCATCCTGTTACAATGTAAGCCTAAGGCCGTTTGTCTGTGGCAATATTTTGTTACTTGTAAACCGCACTGATACTAAAAAGTGCGGTATAGAAGAACTGTAAATAAATAAATAAATAAATAAAATTGATATTTGAGCTCAAATGTCTGAGAGTTCAAGTGCCCCTCAAATATCAAAAATTGTTGGTAGAGCTACTTATCTCTTGTTGACTTCAGGCTGTCTTAACATTGGGCTCTGACATCAGTTTCTCCCTTTGGTTACTGATCCAGCGCAGGTCCACAGTCTCAGAACCTACTGCCTAACTTTAAGAAATCAGTAAGAAAATTCCTAACTAGTTATGTTTAGGAGTCACACATTAGTTTCTTTTTCTTACTTTTAAAACTGATTCCAGCTGAAGCAGGAATTTCAGCTCTGAAAATCTTAAGTGGAATAATTCCCAATGCCCTATCTATATAAAACAAAAAGATAATGCGTATGTCCTTAGCTAAACTCTCCCCCGTGGGTACACATACAATCACACCCTCAAACACTGAGCTGCCAAGGTCACTACCAATTTAGAGATTACTACGAAAAATTAAGATTTTTTCTGACCTTGGTCAGGACTTGATTCTTCTCACAAGAAGTCAAAGGTTTAAGCAGAAATTCTTTGAAGCGACCATTCTCTTAGGAAACAGGAAGCACTTCAAAAATGAAGCCACAAGCTAATGCTGCATAAACATTTTCCTTTTATTTATTTATTTAATTTATTTAAAAGTTTGTATATACCGCCTCTTCCAGTGATCAGTGGTGGTTTACAGAGAACATAACAATGATAAACTTTACATTGAACAATAATCAAACTCAATAACTAACAATGGGTGATAGCAAAAACTATATTGCAACAACTATGAACAGTTGAGTAGATCATGGTGCATTTGGAGTTCGCTTGTCTACAAGTTGACGTTGATAGGGGTCAGGGGTCAGTAATATCTATTTAGGTTATATGTTAGGGGTTAGTAATATCTATTTAGGTTATATGAGATTGTGGACTGTCGGAGGAGGTATCATAATATTCAATAAACAGGTGTGTCTTGAGTTCTTTTCGGAACGATTGTAGGTCATTTATTGCTATTAAATTGTCTGGAAGAGTGCTCAGATTGCTGGTGCAATGTATGTAAAGGCTCTGGGGCTGGTAGTTTGATTTGTGTTTAGGATGTGGGTGAGTATTGCATATGTGTTTTGGGAATAATTTCTTCTGGTTCTTGTGTTTTCAGGCAAGCTGATGAGGGAGTTAAGGTATGATGGGGATATTTTATTGTGTAATTTGAAAAATATCATTATCTATTTATATTTTATTCTGGTTGCAATGCGTAACCAGTGCAAGTTGTGGAGAAGTGGTGTGATATGTTCAGAATGATGTGCTTTATGGATTATATGTGCTACTAGATTTTGCGCTACCTGGAGTTGTTGGATGGTTTTCTTGGGCAATCCTTGTAGAATGCTATTGCAGTAATTGAAGTGGGGCATTATAAGAGCCTGTAGGACAGTTCTAAAATCAAAACTCTCTAGTAGGGGTCTGAGGTGTTTCATCATTCGTAGTTTAAAGTATATGATTTGTGTGATGTATTTTATATGAGAAACCATGCTTAGAGACTGATTTATGATGATTCCAAAATATTTAACTTCATTTTTGACCACCAGTTCAGAGACTTTTATGTGGAATATTGTAGGGGGATTGAAACTTTGGTTTTGAGATACATATAGTACTTCCATTTTTTTAAAGTTAATTTTTAGACTGTGTTTGTAGCCAATTAATGACTTCATTTAGGCAAGTTTGGATCTGGGGACAGGTAGGGTTTGTGACATATATGGGATGTTGTTGTTGTTAAGTGCCCTCAAGTTGGAGTCAACTCATGGCGACCCTCTGGATAGATATCCTAAATTGTGTTCGGTTTTCAGTCAGGCAGCTCATTGTTGACAGACTGGTACCCGTAGCTGCTGTTATTATATCGATCCATCATTGCTTTCCTTCCTCTTTTGCGTTGACCTTCTATCTTGCCAAGCATGATGTCTTTCTCTTCGCATGATGTGTCCAAAGTATGAAAGTCAAAGTCTTGTCATCTGAGCTTCTAAAGAAAGCTTAGGTTTGATCTCCTCTAGTACCGACTGATTTGTTCTTCGGCCAGTCCATGGTATACACAGTATTCGCCGCCAGCACCATAATTCAAAGGCATCAATTTTCTTCCTGTCTGTCTTTTTCACTGTCCAGCTTTCACATCCATATGATGTTATTGAAAATACCATGGCTTGAACAAGTCGAATCTTTGTATTTAGAGAGACATCTCTGCTCTTGAGAATCCTATCTATGGGATGATATGTCATTATATCATCTGCATAGAGATGATAATTTATCTTGTGTCTTTTAAAGATACTGCATATTGGCTATACCGTATGTATAAATTGAAAAGAAGGGCCAAGAGGGAGGAACCTTGAGGAATTCCTTGTTCTTGTTTGAAGGTTGATGATATGGATGAGCCAATTCTCACCTGCTGGTATGGTTGGTTAATATGAATCATTGTATCACAGTGCCATGTAAGCCAATCTGCTATAGTCTTGATATGAGTATATTGTGGCTAATTTTGTCAAAGGTTGAGGCAATGTCTAAAAACATTATTCAAGCCACATAAGAGCCTATCCATAAACGTAATCTGTGATAAGGTCTGAAGCCATGTTGTTGCTCGTCAAGTGGCGTGTTTATTTCAATGAAATCTTGCAGTTGGGGCTGGACTACTTTTTTGATGACCTTAGCTAGGAACGGGAGGCTTGAGATCGGTCTGTAAGAGTTAGGATGTTTTTTGTCGGTTGAGTTTGATTTTAGAATTGGGCGAATGATAGCTTGTTTTAAAGCATATGGCATATAGCCTTGTCTTAAGGATCGGTTTACTAAATTCAAAATAGCTGGAGTGAACTCATCTTTTGCTTCCTTAAGCCAACTGATGGAGCAGGAGTCAGAGGGGTATGTAATCGTATTGATGTCAGTGACTATGTTTTTGAGGTGTTTTATGTCTATAGTGTGGAATGTAGTCCACAAGGCATGGCTATGTGGGTTAAGATCGTTTGAATGGAGACTGACTGGTTTAAGAGATGCATCATCATTGTTCAATGGTTTAAGATTTTCCATATAATGATTGGCTATAGTTTGTGGGTTGATAGGTGGTTGTTCTGCATCAGGATTATGTGCTTTTGTTAAGGATTTGATTAAAGAGAATAACTCACTTGGCCTATTGGATTTATTTATTTATTTGGTTCTTCTATACCACCCCTTCCAGAAATCAGAGGTGGTTTGCATTTAACACAACATATTACAAAGAACAGAGGTTGAACTACTTACATAGATCCATAGGTACATTTAACATGAAGCAAATGCTTTATATACATAGTTGTCTGAACTGACGACTAGTAACTATTTACAGTTTATTGTTTGTGTGTATTTCTGTGAGTTTAGATATGAATAGGGATTATTGATTGGGGGGGGGTACAGGGGATTGGGTGGTGATCATAAGGTGAGGTGAGATAGGTGTTTGTGAGGTTGGGTTATCATTTATGTTACCATAGTGTTCAGTAAAGAGGTATGTTTTGATTTCTTTTCTGAATAACTGTAGGTCTTTGGTCGCATGGATTGACAATAGCAGTGAGTTCCAGAGACTAGGAGCAGTGTAGGAGAAGGCTCTGGAGCTGGTGGACTGTTTTGTCTTGCATATGGAGGTTGGTGTTACCAGTGAGTGTTATGCATTTTTCCTACGGGATCTGGAGTCTGGTTGGGTTTGTATGAGAGTAGATAGGTATGAAGTGGCTTTGTTATTGATCAGTTTGAATGTTGTTATCAACAGCTTGTATTTTATTTGGCTCCCTACTGGGAGCCAATGAAGGTCGTATAAGATTGGGGTTATGTGTTCAATCAATCGGGCCTTGTATACTATTCTTGCTGTTAAGTTTTGCACTCTTTGGAGGATTGTTAAGGTTTTGACTGGTAAGCCCTGTAACAGGCTATTACAGTAGTCTACAGGGGGCGTAATGAGAGCGTGTACTACTGACCTGAAATCTTGAGTATGAAGTAGGGGTCTTAGGTGTTGGATAGTTTTTAGCTTGAAGTAGATGGTTGCGACGCCTCCTGTTGGGCCCAAGGGCTTACAATCTGGAAACGGCCTTATATGTCCTCCTTGAATAAAGTTCCCTTTGTTGTCACCAGGGTATTCTGGGACTTGTAGTGCTTTTTACTCTTGAAGGACAAATGTAGTTGAGTCGGTGGTTGTAAGGCAGCAAGAAAATTTATTGTGGGGATTTCCAGGGCATTCAAAGTTCAGTACACAACAAAGGCAGAAGGATACATCTCCAACATAAAGATGAAATCAGGATAATGAGAATGACGTAACAAAACCTTTTCCACAGTTCAGCTGTTCTGCTTCTCACACACACTCACACCGAGGACTGCCCCGTGTGGTCAGTTAACAGCAACACAAGCAAACTTATAACAGCTGTGGTTTTTCTTTTGAAAGCAAACTTTTTCACAGCACTGCTTCTTAACTTCAGCAAGTAATAAAACTCAGTGAAACACAGAATTAGCTTTCTTCAGCTCAAAGCAGGAACTGCCCTTATTTCCTATACGGTTTCACAGATTCTCAGTTCCATTCAACACTGCAGAATCTTCTCTTAAAGATAAAGAACAGTCCATTGGAATGGGGTCACATTCACAATTAGGCAAACAAGAATCTACTTGCATTCCTTCAATAGCATCAGGGCAAACAGTATCTCTCTCAGGATTATAAGCTTTCTCAAACTTTCTCTCTTTCAAGAACTCCTGAAATTGGTTCCACAGCAATTCAGCTTGTGCAGGCACCTTTACATTAGGGGAGTGAACTTTTTCCTCAGAAAACAGCTTTCTTAATGCTTCTAGCTTTGGAGTTTCAAAGGCTGTGCTTTTATCAGGGCTATGGCTTTTCTCATATGAAAAACTCTCTACCCACTTCTTAACAGTAGACAGTGAGGACTCAGCTTCCTGACCTTTAGAACTGGCAAATTGTCTCTCTGCTGAATTATCAGTAATAAAACTGCTGGCTTTACCTTGGGGATGTTTCCTCAGACAAATGCTGCTTTCTTTCCTCCTGGGTTCCTCCAGGCTTTGAAATGCAGGCTCCTTATGTCCTTCTCCAGTCCCTCTGAGGTAGCTGCTTTCTTGGGAGATTTCCTCTGGCTTTCTCCTCCAGCTAAGCACAGCTTCAGCTTCTCTCTCTCCTCTCTCACCTTTCCAACTCCAACAGCTGTTCCTGTTCCTTTCTCCACATCCACCTCTCCTCCGTTCACCTGTGCCTCTGCCTTCTGTTGCTGTCTCCATATCTGTACCTCCTGTGCCTGTCCTTGTGTTTCTTGAGTCCGTGCTTCTTCCCTTGACTCTCTCTCTGTCCGTGCTTCTTCCCTTGACTGACTTGCTTTGCTCTGCTTGTGGTTTTAAACACCTTTGCCTGCTGGGCATTCCCTGTTCTCTGCACCTGTGTGACCAATCAGCAGGGAAGCCTGTCTCCACCCCTGAGCTAGGGCGTGGCCTGACTTTAGCAGGGAGCTGACTTTTCCCCTTATCTGGCTTGTAATTCCCCTGCACTTGTGCACTGCCATTCACTTCAAAGGGGAAATCAGGATTTTCTTCAAGTTCCATATCTTCCAGAGAGCTTTCATCACTACACAGTTCTAACTTTGTTTTAGATGGGGTATCATGCTGAGGGATTGATTCCAAGGTATTTTACCTCCTGCTTAACTGGGGGAGAGTCACGTCGTTAATTGTGATTGTTAGGCGGGGGGGGGGGGGGGGACATTTTGATTTCTTGAAACAAATGGGGTTTCTGTTTTTTTGAGGTTTATATTCAGATTGTTGGTAATCAACCAGGATTGAGTTTCTTTGATGAATTCTGAGAGTATGTTGTAGTTAATGTTGTTTAAGTCTATTGGGAGGGACAGCATAATGTCATTTGCGTAAATGTAATATTCAATGCTGTATTGTTTGAAAATGTTAGTAATTGGCTGTAGGTATAGATTGAAAAGTAATGCTAAAGGTGCTGATCTTTCCGGTGTCCCTTGGTCTTGAGGGAATGTATCTGATGTTTCCTGGCCTACTTGGACATGTAGTTTACAGTTTGAGAGGTATGATATCAGTCCTTAGACTGTGCCTCCTAATCCTATTTTTGACATTCTTGTAATTAGGGTGGTGTGGTTAAGGTTGTCAAATGCTGATGCGATATTAATGAAAAGGAGGATAAATGCTTGATGAAGGTTGTCTGTGCCTCTGATAAGATTGTCCATTAGGGATATCAACAGAGTTTCCATGCTGTAGAAAGGGTAAAATCCAAATTGGTATGTATCTAGGGGGGCGTTTAGATCGATGAAATCCTGAAGTTGTATTTGGATTACTTTTTCAATTATTTTCGCAATAAATGGGCTACTAGCTATGGGTCTGTATGTATTTGGATCTTTTGTATATAGTGACTTATTCTTTAGAATAGGGCGAATGGATGTGCATTTCAGAACAGTAGGCATAATACCTTGCGAGAGCGATTGGTTGACTATGTTTAAGAGATAAGGCGCTAATTCGGTCTTTGTGGATTTGATCCATGAAACTGAGCATGGATCGAGGGAGGAGGTTGTGTTTATTTTAGAAATTATGGGGCTTGTTTACAAAGCCGCGGTAGCAGTTTCCGATTGTTATCGGAGCCGCGGCCCCATTGATTTCCAATAACGATCGGAAACCGCTACTGCGGCTTTGTAAACAAGCCCCTATGTGTAGTAAGTGTTTTTGGTCAATTAGATAAAACTTCTGCCAATTGTTGATATTTAATTAGTGGAGGAGGGAGAGTAAGGAAATCCACAGTACTACCTTTTAACTTTCGAAAGGGAGACTATGATAAAATGAGGAAAATAGTTAAGAAAAAACTAAAAGGAGCAGTTGGAAAGGTTAAAGACTTACATCAAGCTTGGGTGTTGTTAAAAAATACTATCTTGGAAGCCCAGACCAGCTGTATTCCACGCTTTAAGAAAAGTGGAAGGAAGTCCAAAAAACTACCAGCATGGTTTAAAGGGGAGGTCAGAGAGGCTGTTGTTGCCAAAAAAGCATCTTTCAGGAAATGGAAAAAAGAGCCAAATGACAAAACCTGGAAACAGCACAAGCACTGGCAAGTCAAATGCAAGGCATTGATAAAGCAGGCAAAGGGAGAATTTGAGAAGCAGCTTGCTACGGAAGCAAAAACGTGAAATAAAGATTTTTTCAAGTACATTCGTAGCAAAAAACCTGTGAGAGATTCAGTTGGTCCATTAGATTATAGAGGAGTTAAAGGGGCACTAAGAGGCGACAAGGTGATAGCGGAGAGACTGAATGAATTCTTTGCTTCAGTTTTTACTGAGGAAGATGTAGGGATGTTACCCATGACTGAAGTGGTATTTAAAGGTGCGGAAGAATTGAAGGAAATATCGATACATCGGGAAGATGTATTACAACTATTAGATAAACTGAAGAGTAGCAAATCACCTGGGTCGGATGGTATACATCCAAGGGTGTTGAAAGAACTGAAATATGAGATTGCAAACCTGCTATTATTAATCTGTGAATTTTCATTAAAATCATCTCTAATATCTGAATTCTCCAGGACCAAGCAGGAAGTCAGTCCTCACATATGGGTGACGTTGGCACCGATGGAGCCCTCGTGCGGAGCATTTCCCCAGCTTTCAAAGAAAGCCTTTGGGAATTGCAGTGCGCATGCACGGTCCCCTTCCCGCCCAAGGGTGCCATCTTGCTCAGTCTTCTTTTTTCCGCGGAGCCCGATGGACGTTGATTTCCCTGTTTTTTGTTCTTCTCCTTTGGTTCGACGCCGGATCCTTTTCCCGCCTGTGCCCGATACGCCGGTATCGAGCCCATTCTCTCTTTTTCGGTTTTTGTCCTTTGTGACTAGCGTTCGCGCCATTTTTCTTTTTTCACTGGCAGCCCTGTCTTTTGACCTCGCAGGGGCTCTTTTTCCCCCAATGGCTGCCAGCGGGTTTAAAAAGTGTGATCGGTGTAAGAAACTTATGTCTCTTACCGACACACATGACTGCTGCCTCCACTGCCTCGGACCCGATCATGACCCGATGATCTGTGGTCCATGTGGCAAAATGTCCTCGAAGGCGTTGAGGAGTCGGCAGCACCAGAAGGATAGGATCTTCTCTGACTCCGCGTCCGGACGAGCCCTGACCTCGTCAGAGTCCTCGACGTCTCGGGACTCCGGCCCCGAGCAGCGTCGGGGTTCCTCTGAGTGGGGGTCTCCTTTGCGGGAACAGCGCAGGAAGAAGAAACTCGCGAGGGTGGCGTCGGTGGACGCTCCTGGTTCCTCGAGGGCCAGGTCACATAGCCCGATAGCTGTCCCGGGTCTTCGGAGTCGGAGAGGCCTGCCAAGCAACCTCGTATCGAGATGGAGTCTCCTGGACACGTGAGTGCTATAGTCCTCGTGGACTCTCCTCCAGGGGAGCCGACATCGGGCCCGACGCTGTCGGGGCCCGAGTCGGGGGCTGCTGGGTCTCCTGAGCTCGGACTCAGGTTGACGGCCTTGGAGAGCAGCCTTGCTGCCTTCATGAAACAGCAGCGGGCATTGATCGCCGGCCTCACCGGTGCATCTGCCCCGACCACCGGGACGTCGACGTCCAAGTCGACCACGGTGGCCGAGCCGATCCTCGAGTCCATGCGGGCTTGAGTCGATCCTCAGCCACGGTCTCCCTCGGCCTCCCGTTCGGGACCGAGGTTGTCGACGCCGGTGCCCTCGGCGTCGGGGCGGAGGGCATCGGTGCCTGCCCGACCGGAGCCGCTTGATACTTCCTCCGAGGAGTCGGGCTGGGAGACGGAGGACAAAGAGTCACCCGACACCTATCAGACCCGGTGTGTCCCATCGGACTCGCCGGAGTCCGAACCTCAGAGACGATCCCCACCGGAGGATACCTGGTTTTCAGACTTTGTGCGGGATATGGCCAAGGCCTTGGCATTCCCCGCGGATCCCGAGGAGGAGCCTCGAGCCGAAGAGCTCGAGGCCCTCCAGTATGACTCTCCCCCTAAGGAGGCCTTTACTGTACCGGTTCCTCCGATGCTGGAGCGGCTGCTCTTCCACATGTGGGAGACCCCGGCCTCGACGCCGGTGTTAAGCAAGTGGGTCGATTCCATCTATCAAGTCCGCAAGAGCCCCGGGTTCCAAAAGGCACAATTACCGAACCACTCCATGGTTGTGGAATCGGCCATGCATCGACTGAAAAGTCAGAAGATGCACTCCTCGGTGCCTCCCGGCCGGGAGGCCTGGAACCTGGATGCCCTCGGTAAGAAGTGCTTCCAGGGCTCTATGCTTACTTGCCGTGTCCAGACATACCAGCTCTACATGGGCATGTATCTCCGAGACCTGGCAAAGGAGATTGCCGGGTTCTCTGCTGGTCTCTCCGAGGAACCTTTGCAGAGGTTCCAGGCCTTGTCCACTGGTATTCGAGAGTGCTCAAAGTTTATCTCTTGAGTAGCCTACGATGGCTTCGAGGCTTCGGCCCGAGTAGCCGGGGCCGGCATCGGTGCCTGCCGACAGGCTTGGCTACAGTCATCCGACCTCGAGCCATGGGTACAGGACAAGTTGGTCGATGTCCCCTGCCGAAGTGAAAACCTCTTTGTCAAGCCCATGGCTGAAAAGGCTGCAGAACTCGAAACCGAGACTCTGACCCGGACTAGGCTATCTAGAAAACCCTCTGCCCCTTCTCAGAAAAAGAAGGGCTCGGGGAAGAAGACCTTTTACCCGAGGAAGTCGTCTGCCTATAAACAATACCCTCATTATCAGGCCTCTGCAGCTCCTCAACAGGGTCAGCAGGCCAAGGGGCAGGGTCATGGGCCCCGTAGGCAGAAGGCCCCCAAGCCACCAACACCGGCCCCTGCTCAGCAGGGTGGGGGTTCTTGACTTAGAAGGCATAGTCTCTTCTCCTCAGCTGGCTCATATCAGCACAGGAGGCCGGCTGGCCCACTTTGCCCACAGGTGGTCAGCCGTCACATCAGATACCTGGGTGCTCCATATAGTCCAAAAGGGCTATCTTCTCATTTTCACCAGGTACCTCCCTCCTATTTTCCAGGGGAGCCTCCAAGACTCCCTCTGCACAGGGACCTACTCCTTCAGGAGTTAGCAAGTCTGCTAAAGGAACAGGCTGTGGAACCAGTGCCCCACCACCTGAGAGGTCACGGCTTTTATTCCAGGTACTTTCTGGTACCAAAAAGAACAGGAGGCCTCAGACCCATCCTAGACTTGCGCAACCTCAACAAGTTCCTGGAGAGGGAAAGGTTCAAGATGCTTACCCTTGGAATCCTGCTGCCCTACCTCCAGCAGGGAGATTGGCTATGCTCCTTAGATCTAAAGGATGCTTATACTCACATCCCTATTCATCCAGACCACAGACAATATCTCAGGTTTGTTGTGGGGGGAAACCACTACCAGTACAGAGTACTACCCTTTGGCCTAACCTCCGCTCCCAGGGTGTTCACCAAGTGCCTGGCGGTGGTGGCGGCCTACCTGAGGCTTCAAGGTCTTTTTGTGTTTCCATACCTGGACGACTGGCTCATAAGGGGCCAGTCTTCCCAGGAGGCCAGTCAAGCCACCCTTCGCACTGTGGCTCTGCTTCAGCACTTGGGGTTTGTCATAAACTTCGCAAAGTCCACTTTGCTCCCGTCCCAGAACTTAGAATTCATAGGAGCAAGGTTGGACACTCTTCAGGCGAAGGCTTTTCTGCCAGTGGACAGAGCCCACAGGTTGATGGATCTAGCCAGGCAGTTTCACAGCAATTCCCTGGTCTCCGCCAGGCAATTTTTGAGACTTCTTGGCCATATGACTTCCACGGTTCATGTAACCCCCAATGCCTGCCTGCACATGCGGCCTGCTCAGTGGAGCCTTCGAACTCAGTGGCATCAAGCCACAGGGAGCCTTGCAGACTCAGTCAGAATATCTACCCTGCTTGTCTCCTCTCTGCAATGGTGGCTTCATCTTCCGAATCTGGTACTCGGAGTGGTTTTTCAATCCCCTCCGCATTCTCAAGTGCTGACGACAGATGCTTCTCTTCAAGGTTGGGGAGCACATTGCCAAGGGGCATGTACTCAGGGTCTCTGGACCCCTTGGGAGGCTGCTCAGCAGATAAACTTCCTGGAGCTACGGGCAATACGCCTAGCTCTGAGATCCTTCTCCCACCTCACATCTCACCAGTCTGTACTGGTCCAGACGGACAATCAAGTTGCCATGTCCTATGTAAACAAACAAGGAGGCACATGCTCCTTCCTTCTCTGTCAGGAGGCACAATGGCTGTGCTCCTGGGCCGTCAATCACGGAATCCTCCTCAAGGCTGTCTACCTCCCAGGTCAGGAAAATTACCTAGCGGACAGACTGAGCAGGATCCTGCAACCACACGAATGGAGATTGAATCCGTTGGTGGTTCAGCAGATCTTTCTCAGGTGGGGCCTCCCCACCATGGATCTTTTCGCCAGTCCTCTGAACCGGAAACTCCCGAGATTCTGTTCCAGTCAACTGCATCCTCTCAGAGTAGCAGCTGATGCGTTTCTGATTCCGTGGTCCAAGGGCCTACTGTATGCGTTTCCTCCCACGCCACTAGTGTCCCGAACACTGTTCAAAGTCCTCAAGGACGGGGCCTCAATGATTCTGATAGCCCCCAGGTGGTCGAGGCAACCATGGTTCCCACTTCTGCTGCAACTGGTGGTGGACACTCCTATTCCTCTGGGGCTTCAACACGATCTCCTGTCTCAGGAACAGGGATCTCTCTTGCACCCCAACCTCCAGTCCCTTCATCTGATGGCCTGGCTGCTGAAAGGGTAGTCCTGGCTCCCCTACTACTGCCTAGGGAGGTGGAAGACGTAGTCTTAGCCTCTAGAAGGCAATCCACCAGGAAATCCTACGCTCTTAAGTGGCGTAGATTCTCCGCATGGTGTGCTCTGCACAGCGAGAATCCCTTCTCGTGCTTGGTACCGGTAGTATTGCAATATTTGCTTTACCTCTCCAATCTAGGCCTTAATTCCAACTCTGTCAGGGTTCACCTCAGTGCTCTCTCAGCGCACCACTCGCCGGTGGATGGGAGGCCTCTTTCCAACCACCCTTTGGTGGCTCGTTTTCTCAGAGGCCTCCTCCTGCTTAAGCCTCCTTTACGCCCACCAGCCCCTGAGTGGGATCTGAATGTGGTCTTACAGCGGATTGCTTGTCCGCCATTTGAACCTATGGTTACCTGCCCTCTCCGTTTTCTTTTCTGGAAAACCTTGTTTCTGGTAGCTCTTACCTCTGCTAGGCGAGTAAGTGAACTTCAGGCACTAGTATCTGATCCCCTTATACTAGGTTCTACAGGAATAGGGTAGTCTTACGGACTCACCCGAAGTTTCTCCCTAAGGTTGTCTCCCCTTTTCACCTCAATCAGGAGGTGGTTCTTCCGACCTTCTTTCCCAGGCCGCATGCCAACCGGGCTGAGATGGTCCTGCATACCCTGGACTGTAGGAGGGCGTTGTCCTTCTACCTTGACCGTACGCAGGAGCATCGGAGGGCTGTTCAGCTCTTCGTTTCTTTTGACCCCAATAAGTTGGGGTTACCTCTCTCCAAGCGTACTTTGTCCATATGGGTCGCTGACTGTATCGCCTGGGCTTATGGGGCAGCCGGCCTCTCGTTGGAGGGTCGAGTCACGGCTCATCGTGTCAGGGCGAAAGCTGCGTCAGTGGCTCATCTCCGCTCTGTTCCGTTGGCAGACATCTGCCGGGCCACTACTTGGTCTTCAATCCAGACTTTTGCGGCCCATTACTGCCTTGAGAGGGAGTCCCGCAGGGACAGTGCTTTTGGACAGGCAGTACTCCATAATCTCTTTGGGGTTTAGGCAACTCCTACCCTCCGGCCCTGGTGTTGGGCTACCGGTCGGAGGCGTTCTCAGAGAAGATTCCTTCCTTACATACTGACGAGTTAGAGGGAGCTCATTTTTTCGGCTTGAGGTCTCCGGTAGCATTAAGCTGGGGAGTCCCATATGTGAGGACTGACTTCCTGCTTGGTCCTGGAGAAAGAGTAGTTACTCACCTGTAACAGGTGTTCTCCAGGAGCAGCAGGAATCAGTCCTCACAACCCTCCCTCCTCCCCTTGGAGTTGCAGTCATATGATTTATTTTGCTGTCTTTTAGCTATGTCATCAGACTGAGCAAGATGGCACCCTTGGGCGGGAAGGGGACCGCGCATGCGTGCTGCAATTCCCAAAGGCTTTCTTTGAAAGCTGGGGAAATGCTCCGCACGAGGGTTCCGTCGGCGCTGATGTCAACCATATGTGAGGACTGATTCCTGCTGCTCCTGGAGAACACCTGTTACAGGTGAGTAACTACTCTGATTGGAGGATCGCCAATGTACCGCCAATTTTTAAAATGGGTTCCAGGGGTGATCCGGGAAACTACAGACCGGTAAGCCTGACGTCAGTACCGGGAAAAATGGTAGAAACCATCATAAAGAATAAAATTACTCAGCATGTAGATAGTCATGGCCTAATGGGAGACAGCCAACATAGTTTTAGACAAGGAAGATCTTGTCTTACTAATCTATTATGTTTTTTTGAAGGTGTGAATAAACAGGTGGACAAAGGTGAGTCGGTTGATATAGTGTATCTGGACTTTCAGAAAGCCTTTGACAAGGTCCCTCATCAGAGACTTTTGGCAAAACTAAAGAGTCATGGGATAGGAGGCAGTGTACTAGTGTGGATCAAGAACTGGTTAAAAGATAGAAAGCAGAGGGTTGGGCTAAATGGCCAATTTTCCCAATGGAGAAAAGTGAATAGTGGTGTACCCCAGGGATCTGTGCTGGGTCCGCTGCTTTTTGACATATTCATAAATGACCTGGAAAGTGCAATAACGAGTGAGGTTATCAAATTTGCAGATGACACAAAACTATTTAAAGTTGTTAAAACCCAAGAGGATTGTGGAAAATTGCAAGAGGATCTTGATAAATTGGAAGACTGGGCATCAAAATGGCAGATTAAATTTAATGTGGACAAGTGCAAAGTTATGCACCTAGGGAAGAAGAACTCAAACTATGGTTACACGATGCAAGGTTCCACATTAGGAACCACCACCCAGGAAAAAGATTTAGGCGTCATTGTGGATAGCATGTTAAAACCCTCGGCCCAGTATGCAACGGCAGCCAAGAGAGCAAATAGAATGCTAGGTATCATAAGGAAAGGAATGGAAAATAAAACAAAAGATATTATAATGCCTCTATATCGTTCCATGGTGAGACTGCACCTTGAATATTGTGTGCAATTCTGGTCGCCGTATCTTAAAAAGGATATAACGTTATTAGAAAAGGTTCAGAGAAGAGCCACCAAAATGGTAAAGGGGATGGAAGGATACTCCTATGAAGAAAGGCTAAAAAGGTTAGGGCTCTTTAACCTGGAAAAGAGACGGCTGAGGGGAGATATGATGGAAGTCTATAAATTAATGAATGGAGTGGAACGGGTAAAAGTAGTTCGATTGTTTACGTTATCAGAATATAGAAAGACCAGGGGACATGCAATAAAGCTACAGGGTAAACTATTTAAAACTAATAAAAGAAAATATTTCTTCACTCAACGTGTAATCAAACTCTGGAATTTGTTACAGGAGGATGTAGTAAAGGCTGTTAGTGTAGCTGGGTTTAAAAAAGGTTTGGACAAGTTCCTGGAGGAAAGGTCCATAAACCATTATTAAGAAGGGACCCAGGATATCAATGCTTGAGCCAGTACAAGCATTGCGGAACCTGTGCCTTTTGGGGAAACTGCTAGGTACATATGACCTAGATTGGCCACTGTTGGAAACAGGATACTGGGCTTGATGGACCTTGGTCTGACCCAGTATGGCATATCTTATGTTCTTATGTTCTTAGCTCTGTGAAATGTGCGTCTTTTCCTTTTATTTATTTATTTAATTTATTTAAAAGTTTTTATATACCGCCTCTTCCAGTAATCAGTGGTGGTTTACAGAGAACATAACAATGATGAACTTTACATTGAACAATAAATCAATATTGTAACTTCCAAAAAAATTTCAAAATCAATATGAAATTGAAAGGGATCATGTTTTTTCTGGGTTACCAAAGAGAACCTCTTCAAAATCAAAGCTGTCTCATCCTGAGTTAACTCTTAAGAAGATGGATTGATAACTACAGATTCTTGGCTTTTTGTGTGTGTGTTTGAAGACGAGAGTAGAATCTGTTCCACATTTTTCTTGCTTTTCAAAATGTTCTTCTTATATTTCTTCTCTTGCCTACGTAAGAACTCCCAGAATTTAATAGTTCTTCACTGCTACCCAAACTTTCTGCAGTGACATCAAAAGTAGTCCTTTGAGAATTTTGAAAATAACCTTCTTTCATCCATGGGAAAATACTCGCATTTTCTAAATCTTTTTCATCCCTATTTAATGTCCTTGTCTTATTGTTTCTCAATTCACTCCTAAATTTATCTATTTTGTTCTGTAATTCTTCTATCTGTGCATCATAATTGCATTATGTAAAGCTTCAAGTTGTTCATCAATTTGAGATTTCATCTGGTGTGCTTTCCCTTTAATGTTTGAATAATTAGCAACAGCGGGCCCGATTTTCTTCTGGGCAGGCTATATCCCGCTACGGTGCATAGCCCTACCTACTCACCCTTAACTTCGGATATTCTATAGGGAGCAGAGCTAGGATGTTTCCCCTTGTAACTTGCCATGCAAAATAAATGTAGGCAGATTGTGGTATCACTTCAGTAACAGCAACATAAAATCCTTCCACTGCTAGACACACGAAGTAGCACAACATTACAGAAAGACACGCAAAACCTATGTAGCAAACAGTGATGTAAATTCTGTCCAAGTAGCCGCTGCAATGAGTGGGGGGGGGGGGGGGGGCCCAGGCAGAAAAGAGGCTCAAACAGTGGTGGCAGCAGCAGTATGGCAAGCTTACTGTTATCATGTTTGTTGTGCTGCTCTGCTCTTGTAAGTTCCCACCAGCCTGAAGTCTTGCGGTAACAATCACACCATGAGACTTTGGTGCGGTAAGGAATAGCTGCGAGGCCCACGGGAATTTACACAAGCAGAGCAGTGCCACCGCCATGGCATGGGGGGGCCAGGGCCTGCACAGGTGGGCCGCCCAATGGGGGGTGCACCACCACCACTGCCGTGACAATGGGAGTTCCTCAGCAAAATTTTGCTTGGGGGTCCCTCGTTGTAACTTACGCCACCGGTAGCAAACCTTCCATATCCTAATAGAACTAACTCTTAGTACAAAAATAACAAGAATTGTATCTTTGAAAATACATCATTGCAAATACAGCTTCTATTGGAAAAGCCAAACAAATCAAACTGTTACAAATCCCAACATCAAAACCATATCCTAGCAGAATCCCTTACATTAATCACACATGTAGAATACAGACCAACTTTCACCAATTACACAATGAGAGGGTAATTTTTAGTGGTGAACGTTCTAGTGGAGGGCCCCCACGTAAAGGTTTGCCATATTCATCCAACTGCGGTGTCCCCCCATACCAGCTGCGGCATGACACCATCCCCGTTCTGGTAGCGGCATGACACTTCCCTCAGCGGAGGCCCCGTGTGGCAAACTTACTTACATTTGTTTGCCATGGTGCTTCTGTTCCAGGCCCGGAGGTGTTCCTCCCAGGCCAAAGTCCTGCGGTAAGGCTGCCATTCCGAGACTTCGGCCCGTGGGCTAACAGCCAGGCCTGGAATGGAATTAGCGCAGCTGAAAAATAAAAGTAAGTTTTCCGTGCTGCCATGTGGGCTCCCCATCATTGCGGGGCTGCTTGGGTGGAATTTATGCCGCTGGTAATTTTATAACAAGATACTTGGTGAAAATGCTTTTTAAAGCACTTAACTTATGCCTTTTTTTTATAAAGAAGTAGGTGCCACCTTTTCTTTATAAAATACTAGCATAAGAGGCAGAGAATGGGCCTTAAATTCAAGTATACCAACACTAGAGAGGTTCCTAAATTCTGCAAGTACACATGCAAATTATTGTATTTCATTATCAATGCATGTACTTGCTTGCATTGCTCATGCACCGCTCAGACTCCGCCTACAGCAAAAATGGTCACCTTACAAACAATATGCGTTCTCTTTTGCTGGATGGTATTTTTTTAGGTCATTTACATATGTAAGTGGCCATTAGACGTATAAATGACTAAAATACCAGCATTTATGCGAAATGTTAGTGTCTAAAGCTAGGCGTCTCCTTATAAAATTACCCTCTAAGGGACCAAAAATTAGAAGTGGAAACATGCAGGTAAAAACTGAAATGGAAATGTCAAGATGCCAGAATCTCTATGAGCAGTGAGCCTTCTCGTGAATAGTCTCCGCACTTGAACTCACCCCCAGAGAGTCTATGGGGTATGTTTACTAAACTGCGTTAGTGCAATTCGCGTTAGGAGCCGCGTTAGTGGAAGGAAAGCCAAAAAAGGACATGGGCGGTACATCGTAACCGATAACGCGCAGTTGCGTGCGGTATTGCGCGCCACGCAGCAACGATTGCTACAGCACGAGCGCTACTGCGCGCAAGCTTAAGACAGCGCGCAGACACCCAAATACAGAAACAGAGCTGTAGCACAATGGTTACTACACAGACTGCTGGTACAAGGGTCATGGGTTTGATTCCCCAGTGTGCCTAATGAAGAAGGCTGGCTGAGGCATCATGTGCAACCCTTTGAAGGTCTACTATAATATTTTATCCACATTCTGCAGCTGGGTTAATGTTTGCACATGTTAGGAAAATTGTACCCGTCGTATCCAATATGTTCCAATAGTGACTTTCCCTCTGGCATGGTCATGTATGCTATACCATTTGATAGGAATATATAGGCAGAGGTTTGGATCCCGAAAGTACTGGGCTTGGCCTGGAAAGGGTTAAGTAGTGGGCTGTGAGGAAGGTTACTTGTACCTGAATAGTGCTGCCAGCAAACACACCCTCACAGTGGCGTAACCTAAGGTGCCACATGAGGCACCCTAGAGGGCACTCCATAGGGCACATTATAAAGTGCGCTGTCTGCCAAGGCACCCTATAATGTCCCCTATAGGACACCATATAAGGCACCTATAGGGCGCCTTATGAGCCACCCTAAGGGGACAGTACCCTGAGGGTGGTCCTGCTGGCAGAATTAATATACAATAAAAACAGACAATGCCTAAGACAGCCCTATTGATGAACCCCACTGTGGGTTTAGGACCCATGACCTCTGGCTCCACAGGCAATGTAGTAACCAGTGGGCTAGAGCTGCTAACAAACAACTGGCTGGCTACAGGAGGACTGCATGGCACCACACCCACATTCTGCTGTGGTTACCAGGATAGGGGTAACCCACCCGTACCCATGATGCACTGCACATGCAAATCAGCAGTCAAGAGATGGGCACAAGAGCGGGTATGCACCCCCACAGCACCTCGGCCCTGTAGGGGGGACAGACCGTGTGTGGCACTGCCACAGAGTAGCCACAGACACTCACATTGTGCGGGTACAGTGTCCACCCTGAGGTTGAGGTGGGGCCCCCAGCACCAGGTCCACAGCACCTTTCATGGCTGAAATACGCTATGCTGCAGGTCCCCATCAGTGTGTGATAGGTAGCTCCGTTAGACACACCTAGGATACATCTGTGCTCTGCTGTATGTCTCAAAGCAAGAGACGGAAGTAGGTTTGGACCAGACTGCTTTATTGAAGATGAAGATCCCTACGCGTTTCGGCTTACACCTTCTTCGGGGGACATACAGCTACCATGGGTTAAAACAAACAATGTTGTAGTAATAAATATACGACATACAAATCCAATAAATAATATGATGTATAGATTAAAAACAAATAAATAAATAAATATATAAAGGATATATTAGGACAATAAAGTGACTAATATATTACATCTAAACAAATGTTTGAATAAATATTACATTTAGACCAACCAGAGGACAAATCAGAGAGTAAAAAGAGAGTAAAAAATAATTCAAATTAAATAAAACGATAAAATGATAGTAAAATCAATACAATTGAGATAAGATCAATTGATCAACATCTAATTAAATTAAATAAACGAGGGCCGAGACAGAGGACTAGGATATTGTAAAAAAGTAGATAACCCAAGTTGATAAAACACATGAATACAAATCTGTACATATAAATATAGATAGCAAAAGTAAAATTGTGTATTAAATAAATAAATATAATAATGATAATAAGGCAGATAAATAAATATATAAAATATATAAAAATATATATATATGCACGAATGAAGAATAGAATAGTAACATACCAGTATTGTAAAGGTAGAAATGTCTTATAAAGACAATTGGGTCAAAAGCACTATGTGTTGATAGCGCCGTAGTTGATGAGGTTGTCTCTTAAAGACAATTGAGTCGTAGCACTATATTAATGGCTATAAGAAGAAAAACTATATAGTCACAAATGGAGCAAAAATCAAACATCAAATATACCGAAAATAATAAATAAATAAATACATAAAAATAAATAAAATGAGAAATAAAAGTAATAATAATACTAGTAATAAATATAAAACTATCTATAAATAAGGTAATATTTAAATACTCACATATAAGTTTATAAATTGTAAGATGTTGAACAAATTTAAAACATACACCTAAACTAAACTGCTTATACAACAATAATATATTAAAAATATTAAAAATAAGACTGCATATGAAAAAAGATAAACACACAATAATAAATGTAGTGAAGTAATATAATAAAAATATATATTAATATTAGATAAAGGAGAACTCAGGTAAATAGATCTATAAACAGAACATGTATTCTATCAATTGGAGCTGCAACGAGAGCATAGATAATGGCCTAATAGGGTATGTAATGAGTATAAATCTCATGTAATCAATGAGGAGGAAAGGAAGGGTATCAATAAACTCATTGGACGTATGACCGTGAAGGAAAAATACGGAGGGGAGATGGATTGTTCCCAAAATGCTGAATATTGGACATAAGTTTTGAAGCAATAATCTGGCGTGAAACCATATTCTTGGAAAATAAAGGGTATGCATGAGGAAGTATTCTATGTGCAGATCACATCAATATATTTAATGTGATTATTAAACTGATTTCGCGCGTGTTTATTGAATGTAGTTGATATATCTTTACAAAGATATAATCACATGATAAACTAGGTAAAAATATGGTATATATAATAAATGAAAATATATAATATAATATAATAAAGAGTAATAAATAAATAAATAAGAAAAATATTAAATAAAAGTGAACTATAAATAAACAGATCTGTGAAAAACGCGTACATATATTATATCAATTAAGACTGCAAAGGAAAACATAAGGCATAGTGAAATGAGCTGCGAATATATAATAAATAAAAATTTAGAAATTTTTAGTTGATGAAGGGAAGAAAGAAAGTAGGATGGTATCGATATGCTTTTGACCATGAAGAATTGATCCAGATGGTGAATAGGTTATTTCAAGATTATAAGACCGTATAAAATGAGATTGAAGTGCTGAATATTAAGCATAGATTTGAAATAATAACCTAACATGGGGACATGTGTTATCGTGGTGTATATATTTGCGAAACAAGAAGTGTGCACAAAGAAATCTTCTATATGCTAATACGTCAAATATATAAATAAAGTGAACGCTGACCTGGTTTTCACAAGTTGATGTGAGGAGAAGTATTGACGCGGGTAATGAATGATCAGTAAATGATATACTTATATTGTAAAAATAGTATGATGAAGAATGCAAACTATCGAATAGGGGCATTTGAGACAAAATGAAAGCTATTGAGCTCGCAAGTGAAGAAAGAGTAAGTAAAATAATTGCTAACTCGGCAATCCCGAACAATGATCAAACTGAACAACAACATGGGGACAGGTATTGTCGTGGTGTATATATTTGCGAAACAAGAAGTGTGCACAAAGAGATCTTCTACATGCTAATACGTCAAATATATAAATACAGTGAACGATGACCTGGTTTTCGCAGGTTGATGTGAGGAGAAGTATTGACGCGGGTAATGAATGATCGGTAAATGATATACTTTATATTGTAAAAATAGTATAATGAAGAATGCAAACTATTGAATAGGGGCATTTGAGACAAAATGAAAGCTATTGAGCTCGCAAGTGAAGAAAGAGAAAGTAAAATAATTACTAACTTGGCAATCCCGAACAATAATCAAACTGAAACAAACCGGAGATATGCATATGTTACGTACTTACTATTCAGGCAGGCAAATGTAACATATAAATTACAAATGTGGAAAATCCAAAAGGACAGCGTGCCGAATCTTACACAGAATAGCATCAGACGCTGACACAGTGTGACAGTTGTTTATATGGACGCCAGTTTTCGCGCCTTTTTTCAGGAAAGACGTCACAATTGGGCGGAGCTAAGAAGGAGTCAGTGCACACAACTATACAAATGACAAGGTTATTATATATGTTTTGAAAAATTGTATCATCAATTAATGTAGACTACGGAATATGTGTATGAAGGATGTAATGATATACTATGAAATAAAACCGTAAAAAATGTATATAAAAACGATTTGATTAGATGCAGATAACATTTTAGAAAAATATATGTATATGATTACATGATGAGCAAGGCAAGTAAACCTTGTGATAAAACCAAAAATAAAAAATAAATAATAAAAATAATTATATTTACATATAAATAAAGAGTGTAAAAATGGGCATTAAAATGAAAAAATAAAAATAAAAATAAGAACTAAATAATTAAAAAATAATAACAATCATATTGAATTATATATAAAAAATATTGAAGCAATATTGTTACTCAAGGAAATTGTGATAAAATTAGTAAAAAGAAATATATGAAAAGTAGTGCAAGGATAAGTACGAAAGTATCCTGAAAGCGAATAGTAATTAAGATATAATTATGAGGGAAATAAATATAGAAAATATTAATGTAAAAAAACAGAAAGATCACTCTCCTGATTGAGTCCAAAAGGATGTAAACTATTAAAATTATAAATAAATCGTTGTTCTAACTTGAGTAGAGTAAGGTTAATATCACCACCGCGCCAGTGTGGTATAACAGTTTTGATCACTAAAAACTTAAGATCACTAACCGTATGTCCCTTCTCTCGCCAATGTGAAACCAATGGTTTATCTGTAAGTTGTCGTTGGATATTG
The DNA here is from genome assembly GCA_033557465.1 of Ichthyophis bannanicus. Lineage (NCBI taxonomy): Eukaryota > Metazoa > Chordata > Amphibia > Gymnophiona > Ichthyophiidae > Ichthyophis > Ichthyophis bannanicus. The sequence goes on from CM066032.1 coordinate 346,195,613, forward strand.
CTCCTATGTTCTATAATGCGTGTTCTAATTTGACGCAAGGTTTTCCCTATGTAAATCATATCACAGGGACATCGGATTAAATAAATTACATTGGCGGTTTTACAATTAGAGTAATGATTAATGGTAATTTTTTGACCAGTGAAATTATGTGTAAAACTATTTTTTACTGTAATAGCATGAAGGCAGATAGAACAATTTCCACAGCTGTAGTGGCCTCTGACTTTAGGAGCAGTACTGGGGACAGTCAGGGCAGAAGGAACCAGAAAATGGCTAAGATTGGGAGCACGTTTGTATGAAATCATGAGTTGTTTGGATTCAAAGGCTGGTAAGGAAGCAATTAGATCCCATTCTTGTTTTAATATGTCCGTGATAGATTTAGAGAATGGTGAAAAGGTAAGAGGACAGGTCACTCTATCTAATTTGGGGCGTACTGTATTCTTTAAAAGTGTGGAGCGGTTTGTGCCGGATGCTCGCTGGTATGCTTTTTGAATGCATTTGTTTGGATATCCTCGCTGTTCAAACCGCTGGTATAAATCCGTGGCATGTTTTTCAAAATCGGTGTCATTAGTGCATAAGCGTCTGATTCTAAGAAATTGACTGACAGGTAAGTTCTGCTTAAAAGAAGTATTATGGCAACTGTCGTAAGTGAGAAAAGTGTTTCCTGTCGGTTGGTTTTCTATATAAATCAGTAATAAAACCTTTGTCGGATTTCTTAATCATAATATCCAGATATGGTATAGAATCCAAACTGTAAGTACCTTCAAATTGCAAATGTACATCTAATGTATTGAGCCAAAGATGGAAGGAATGTAGAGTGTCTTCAGGACCGTCCCAGATGACAAGCACGTCATCGATGTAACGTTTCCAAAGGCGAATATGTTTCTTATACGGATGAAATGTGAGGAACTTGCTTTCAAACTCTGACACATAGAGATTAGCCACATCGGGGGCCATGGGCGAGCCCATGGCTACCCCTTTAATTTGTTTATAGAAGAGACCTTTAAAAATAAAGAAATTTTCTTGCATAACAAGAGCGGCCAACTGAGTGAGGAAAAAGGTGGGGACGCAAACTGGTTTTGGTCTTTGAATCAATGTATTTGCTAATACTTCCACCGCTGCTTCTTGTGGGATGTTTGTGTATAGGGAGTTGATATCTAGGGTTAATAAGATGAGTCCATTGTGATACCCTTCAAAATCTTTAAGGATATTAATAATGTGAGTGGAGTCTTTAACGAAAGACGGTACTAATGAAACAAATGGACGTAAAAACAAATCTAAGAATTTTGAGAGGGGTTCGAGCAATGAACCATTGGCTGAAACAATTGGACGTCCAGGGGGATTTTGCATAGATTTATGGATTTTGGGGAGCATATAAATTGTGGGTGTGATAGGATGAGTAACAGTCAGAAAAGATATTTCCTTAGGTGTTAGATAGCCCGCTTCCTTTCCAATATATAACAAATTATCTATTTTTTGTTGTAATGTATTAGTGGGATCGTCAAAGATTTTTTGATAAAATGTAGTATCATCTAACTGGCGTTTAACTTCTGTAACATAAGAGACTCTATCCTGGACAACAATGGCACCACCTTTATCTGCAGGTTTAATTACTATAGATGAATTAGATTGAAGACTGTTTAATGCTGATTTTAGAGGCCCTGAAAGATTGTAATATGACTTTTTCTCTTTAGTTTTATATAATGCTTTAACTCTAGTGAGAACCATGTTTTCATATGCCGTAATCATAGGATCTGGAGGAGACGGAGGAATCCAAGTAGACGGTTTTTTGACAACGGACACATCTAAGGAGAGAGCAGGATTTCTAGCAAAATAATCTATTATTTTAAGTTTGCGAAAGAACTTATAAAGTTCGATGTGTGTGAGATAATTATCATGACGTCAGGGCCTCTAAAATCAGGATAGAGTCTCTTATGTTACAGAAGTTAAACGCCAGTTAGATGATACTACATTTTATCAAAAAATCTTTGACGATCCCACTAATACATTACAACAAAAAATAGATAATTTGTTATATATTGGAAAGGAAGCGGGCTATCTAACACCTAAGGAAATATCTTTTCTGACTGTTACTCATCCTATCACACCCACAATTTATATGCTCCCCAAAATCCATAAATCTATGCAAAATCCCCCTGGACGTCCAATTGTTTCAGCCAATGTTCTGAAGAGAGACAAAGTGACAGACACACTGTTGACAGAAAGTCTTGATGAGAAATAAAGGCTCTAAGAGAAACTCGAGTAAGGATGGGGCTAGTAGTACAGGCCCCGGGAACATCCCTCTAGACAGTCCATTAGGAAGGATGTTAAGATATTGTAAAGATAATGACAGAACTAAACACAAGAATAAGGCAAAAATGATAAAATATTGTTGCTTTACATGGACAGAAGAAAGCATAAGGCCCCCAGCAGTATTCTGGCCAAAGTTTGGGGCAGATGAAGAATGGCTGTGCCAGACCTTAAATTTGTACGTTAATTCTATCAAACAGCCATTTAACCAAGAAGAGTCAGATTATGCATCCTGCTGGGTGGGAAGTCTGGGAGTGTGTCTCTTCCCGGCTAAAGTCATTAAGATAGACGAAGATCCCCGGGAGACAATGAATCCATGGGATCCCCTCCAACACCTCCCTCCTCCATATAATCCCCCAGCCATGGCCCCAGTTGCCCCACCTATAAATGCCCTCCCCCCTCAGTCAGAACTGATTCCCAGAACCATGAGATAGACACTCCTAGGCAGGGAACTTTAGGGGCAGGACCTGAGGAACCTTCCAGTTCCACGGACTCTGCCCCAGAAGTCAAACAGAAAGTCCCCAGAGAATTAAAGGGCTGCCAGGAAAATCTTAAGAACCTTCCTTTTAAAAACAAGACTGAGAAGGGTCGCAGGCAGGGGAAGGAAACAAGGACTCGGGGAGGCAGTAGTGATGAGGATTATGAAGATCCCCCTGAGGTCGTTGAGTATCCCCTTCGGGAGGTGCCCATAGGTCCAAAAGAGGTGGGATTTGTAAATGCCCCTCTTACCAAACTTTAAAAAGGAAATTAAGTCTTTAGTAGAGAACCCCATTGGTTTAGCCGAACAGATTGATCAATTTCTGGGTCCAAATATATATGCATGGGGAGAAATGATGTCCATATTGAATATCCTATTTTCAGGAGAAGAACGGGGCATGATTAGGAGGGCAGGTATGAGGGAGTGGGAAAAGGAGCACCCAGCCGGAACCGATGCGGTCTGACAGGAACAAAAATTTCCTAGCACTGATCCCGCCTGGGATAATTTGAACTCAGACCACCAAACCTATATGAAAGATCTCAGGAGTTTAGTTATCAAGGCTATGAAGGAAGCAACCCCTAGATCCCAGAACTTTAAAAAGGCTTTTGAAGTACATCAGGAAAAGGAAGAAACACCTTCCGCTTTCCTGCAAAGACTAAAAGACCAGATGAGAAAATTCTCAGGAATAAGTGCAGACAATGAGGTAGCCAAAGGACTACTAAAGGTACATTTTGTGACCAAGTCCTGGCCAGACATAAGAAAAAAACTTGAAAAGATAGAGGGTTGGAATGATAAATCACTAGAGGATTTGCTGAGAGAAGCACAGAAAGTGTATGTGAAAAGAGAGGATGAGAAACAAAAACAAAAGACAAAGATGATGGTAAATACTGTTGAACAGGTGATGAGTAAAACCAGGGGAGGTATAGGGCAAAGGGGGAGAGGACGTGGGAGAGGATGGGTTAACAGGAGTACAGGGCAAGGGTGACCGGAATACCGGACTGGTAATTCTCGGTCCAAGCCCAAGGTGCAGGCAGGATGTTATCACTGTGGGAAAATAGATCACTTCAAGAGAGAGTGTCCTGAATTAAAGCGAGAAGAAGAAATATTACCACAGATGAATTTTGATGAAGATTAGGGGTGTCAGGGGTTTCTTAATCTAAGGTCCCACCAAGAACCCTTGATAAATGTGAAGGTGGGGCCAAAGGAAGAAGAAGTAGTATTCTTAGTAGACACAGGGGCTGCCCGAAGTTTTTTAAATTATGTACCAAAAGGAATGAAGTTACCAAATCAAAAACTTACAGTTTCGGGAGTGAAGGGAGAGGGATTTCCAGTTTCAATATTTGAACTGACACTGTTAAAAATAGACAAAGAAGAGATAGAGGGACATTTGCTGTACATTCCAGAGGCAGGGAGTAATCTTTTAGGAAGGGATATGATTACACAGTTAAACTTAGAAATGAAGGTAAAAGATGACCAAATTGTTGTAGAAATGGCTGTCCTTACCGAGGAAGAAGAAAGCCAAATAGACCCTGTAGTTTGGGCAAGAGAAGGAAATAGGGGGGGGGGGGGGGACGACTGAATATTCCACCCCTAAAGATAGAATTAAGAAAGAAGGGCGAGATAGTGCGCCAAAAACAATATCCCATTTCCTTGGAAGGCCGCAAGGGCCTCCAACCTGTTATAAAAAGCTTACTTCAGGATGCACTATTAGAACCATGTATGTCCCCATTTAACACTCCCATCTTGCCAGTAAGAAAACCAGATGGATCATATAGGTTAGTACAGGATTTGAGAAAGCTGAACCAAATAGTACAGGTAAGGCCCCCAGTAGTGCCAAACCCCTACACGATACTGAGTAAAATACCCCATGAGCATAAGTGGTTTAATGTTATAGATTTGAAAGATGCCTTTTGGACTTGTCCCTTAGACCCCACTAGTTGGGACATGTTTGCTTTTGAGTGTGAAGACCCCGATACTGGCCGGAAACAACAATTCCGGTGGACAGTGTTACCCCATGGGTTTACAGAATCACCCAACTTGTTTGGACAAGTACTGGAACAGGTATTAGAAAAGTTCTCTACACCATCAGGTGTGACTCTTCTGCAATATGTAGATTATCTTTTAATATCAGGCGAAAAGAAAACTGAAGTCACTGAAGCTACCAGAGCCCTCCTGGAGTTTCTGGGAAGCCAGGAGTTTCGAGTTTCCAAAATCAAATTACAATTTGTAGAGAAAGAAGTAAAATACCTTGGACATCTGATTAGTGAAGGAAAAAGGAGAATCAGTCCAGAGCGAATAAAAGGAATTGCAGATTTTCCACTTCCAAAGACAAAAAAGGAACTAAGGAAGTTCCTGGGATTAGCCGGATACTGTAGGTTATGGATAGACTCATATGCCCAAAAGACTAAAAGATTATACTTGAAGCTGTTAGAAAAAGAACGTAACAACTTAATCTGGAAAGAAGAGGAGCAGGAGTTAGTAAGAGAGCTAAAACAAAGCTTGGTAGAAGCCCCAGTCCTGGCTTTACCCTCGCTGCACAAACCCTTCCACCTTTTTGTCACTGTTGACAAAGGGACTGTGTTGAGGGTCCTTACTCAAAAATGGGCAGGGAAGAAACAGCCAGTAGCATATTTATCCAAAATTCTAGATTCAGTGTCTAGAGGATGGCCGGAGTGTGTTCAAGCAGTGGCGGCAACAGCCCTACTGGTGGATGAGAGCAGGAAATTGACGTTTGGGGGGGGCCCTAGTAGTAAGTACCCCACATCAGGTGAGAACCATCCTAACCCAGAGGGCTGGGAGATGGCTCACTGATTCACGAATCCTGAAATATGAGGCAATATTAATGGAAAAAGATGATTTAGTGTTAACCACAGAGCAGTGTTTAAACCCAGCCACTTTCTTATGGAAAGGTGAGGGGGAAAGTGAGGAACCAGGACATGATTGCTTGGACATCATAGAATACCAGACCAGGATAAGACCAGACTTAGGGGATACCCCCTTGCATGCAGGGAATCATTTATTTGTAGATGGATCCTCTAGGGTGATAGAAGGGAAAAGACGAAATGGGTATGCAGTAATAGAAGGAGAAAGTCACTGTTCCCTTGAAGCAGGAAGGCTACCCAATAATTGGTCAGCACAAACATGTGAACTATATGCTCTGAATCAGGCTATGAAGCTATTAGGGAGTGGAAATGGGACCATCTTCACGGACTCAAAATATGCCTTTGGGGTGGTACACACCTTTGGAAAAATCTGGGAGGAACGAGGTTTGATAAACAGTAAGGGAAAGGAGTTCGTGCATGAGGAATTAATCAAACAAGTGTTGAAAAATCTGCTGCTACCACAAGAGATAGCAGTAGTGCATGTAAAGGGACATCAAGCTGGGAATTCATTTGAGGTGAGAGGGAATAGAATAGCTGATGAGGCTGCTAAGGAAGCTGCCTTAGGGGAAAACATATCCCCTATATTCCACTTAACCCCAGAAATAGTGAGTTACACAGTAAATCCCACATTTACTGCAAGAGAAAAACAACAGCTTGAGGAAATAGGGGCAACAGAAACAGAAGGGGGAAAGTGGGTTTTACCTGATGGAAGGCAGATGGTGAACAAACAAATCATTAGAGAAATTTTGGCCATTCTACACCAAGGAAGTCATTGGAGTGTACAAGCAATGTGTGATCTGATTCTAAAGTACTATGCATGTATGGGGATATACACAGTAGCCAAGCAGGTGTGTGAGAGTTGTATAACCTGTAAGAGAATAAACAAAAAGGTCCTTAGGAAACAACTGCAGGGAGGGAGAGATCCTGGTCTCCGCCCATTTCAAAACATACAGATTGATTTCACTGAATTTCCCCTGGTTGGGCGGGTGAAATACCTCTTAGTAGTAGTAGATCACCTGACAGGATGGGTAGAAGCATACCCCATGGCCACTGTCACAGCAACAGGGGTGGCAAAGATAGTTTTGGAACAAATCATTCCAAGATATGGAATGATAGGGCACATCGACTCTGAGCAAGGGAGTCATTTCACAGCTAAGGTACTGCAGAAAATAATAAAAGCTCTTGGAACAGTTTGGGATTTTCGCACTCCCTGGCATCCACCCTCCTCAGGGAGAGTGGAGCGCATGAATCAAACTATAAAAAAAACAGTTAGCCAAACTGATGTTAGAAACAAAACTGCCCTGGACCAAATGTTTACCCTTAGCATTGTTAAGAATCCAGACAGCCCCTCGGAAAGACCAGGGGCTGTCTCCCTATGAAATGCTATTTGGGTCACCCTACCTGGGGCAATTAAAAGAAACTCCTCAGTTTGAAACAAAGGACAAGTTTCTAAATGAATATATACTTGCGCTGTCTTCCTCTTTATCTTTCCTCAGAAATAAAGGGCTCCTGGCACAAACGCCTCCTCTGGACTTTGCAGTCCACAGCTTTAAACCTGGACAGTGGGTTCTGATAAAATCCTGGAAGGAGTCTAAGCTGCAGCTGGATTGGGAGGGGCCATTCCAGATACTCCTAAGCACAGAGACAACTGTGAGAACGGCAGAAAAAGGCTGGGTGCACTACACCCAAATCAAGGGACCAGAAGAAGCACCTTCTCTTTCCCCGGACCTTGGAGTTTGGGAGACGCAGCCAACTGAAGTCCCCATGGTCGTGAGACTGAAAAGAAAGCTCACAATATCCGAATAAGGATTATCCTGTTACAGACTGCTTGAGAATCCTGCTCAAGAAAATAAAACAGACAGGCTTGTCTATCTGTATTTGTGTTACTGTATATATATATATATATATATATATATATATTAGAACTGTATTATCTCATGCTATTGAGTGAGGAGTACATTATAGTAGGGTTTTTAATTGTGATAGGTGTAATAATAATCTGCTGTTGGAAGAAATCCTGTTTTTGGGGGAAGAGTAAATTACAACATGGGGAAGGCCCTATTTTGGTTGTATGGGATGGGACTCTTAATGATAATACTGAAAGTGAGTGAAGTTGGATTTGCAGTAGCAGGTTCTATAAAGTTTGTGATTAAGGTAAAAGAAAGCTACACGCCCCAGACTTTTCAGTTTGATGCATGTAAATTAATGAAATGTGGAAGTTTGGAGAACCAGAGGAAAATAGCTAAGGCTGAAAAATATATGTGTAAAAATTCATTTTGTGGTACCTGGAATCAGGTACAGTGGACCACCGTCCCTGGGGGATGGACAGCAAAGGGAACAGGGAAATGGCAGGGATTTATATCCATAATTAAGGGACCAGTGAAGCACGATTGTGGCAAGAATGAATGTAACCCTGTAATTATAACTTTAAAACAAACAACCCCATGGGAAGAAACACTATGGAGGAAGAAATTAAACATGAGTCTGAATGGGACAGTATATGGTATGGAAATAGATGTATCAGGAATAGATCCAAGAGATTGTTTTCAAATACGAATAGAAAAGAAGGAGAAGGCTAGTATTGGTGGCACAGTGATGCCAACAGTCAATTTCCAACCCCCTAATGATGCCACAGTAGTGAAAGTAGTGGAAGTTGAGGATCTTAGACAGACCTTTGAAATTGAAACAGGGTATGGAGAAACAAATGCCTGGATTGAATGGGTAAAATATACTGTTAAAAGTTTAAATAAAAGTAATTGCTACGCATGTGCCTCAGGAAGACCCATAGCACAGGTAGTACCTTTTCCTGTGAACTGGAAGACGGATCCGGATGGAATGAAGTGCATGATCTCTCTGTATCAAGAAGCAACAGCTTGGGGAAACGAGAATTGTAAGTCCCTTGCTCTTCTATTTCCACCTCTGAAGGTGACGGACATGAAAGTGCCACCGGTGTTCTGTGCAGTATATGGGAATCACTCTGCCTGCCTCACCAGGCAGGGTGAGGACTATACCAAGGCTGTAGGGGGACTGACCTTGAGCACTGAAGTCCTTAACCTCACTGGAACCAGCGACATGCAAAGAAACTACTCCAGGCTGAAAGTACCCAGCCAAACACCAATACCCAGTGAAAGAAACCAATTAAATAAATTGATTTTTTGTCGGAATGGCCAGCACAGTAGAAAGGATAAACACCTTCCACCACTGTGGCCCGTCCTTTTTAATCATATAAGAATTTTTTTTTATAAAAAACAGCACTTATCCAAAATTGGCTGATACTTAGCTTGTGTAGAAAAACAGGCTTTTAAGATGCTGTGGTCAACAGTAGGTCGAAAGTACGACGTGCCACGTTTCGGGAGTATAAACATGAACCCCCTGCTTCAGGTCAGACCTCTGTGTAATGAGCGTTAGCCTTGAAAATGCATCAAAATCAATTGGTTTTTATGACCCAGGCCTCTGAGTTAATGGAACACACTAATCAGGTGTAGCTTACACTGAAGAGCCATTCAAATTAGGGGAGAGAAACCACCAATCAGGTAACTCCTCCCACTTTGAAGGTCAAAAAATGGTATGCCAGTCCAGCTGTTGATTCAAGCCATCAGGGCACACAGAATATAATCGAAAAATCCATTTTTGTTCTAAATTCTGTAACGTCTGGATCCTATCGCCACCACGCGGATTTGGGGGTACATGATCTAAAATTCGCCAGCAAAGATCCGTACACTATAAGGGGTGAAGAATTTCAGTACACAAAAGAAGAGCAGGAACTGGGGTGATGGTATTGGATGATCTTAAAGTGGCCATGGAGAAAGTCAGAAGGACGCTTGGGTGAATAGGGAGAGGAATGGCCAGCAGGAGAAAAGCAAGGATAATGCCTTTGTATAAGTCTCTAGTGAGACCTCATTGATGTACTGTGTACAGTCCTGGAGTCTGAACCTTCAAAACAAAATAAATAGGATGGAGTCAGTCCAAATGGAGGCTACTAAAGTGGTCAGTGGCCTTTATCATAAGGCATATGGGCAAAGACTGGAGGAAAGGCAGGAAAGGAGAGGTATGATAGAGACATTTAAATACCTCTGTGGAATAAATACACAGGAGTTGGCCCTCTTCCAGTTGAAAAGAGCTCTAGAACGAGGGGATCATAAGGTGAAGGTGAAAGGGGAAAGACACAGGAGTAATCTGAGGGAATATTTCTTTTTGGAAAGGGTGGTGGATGCATGGAACAGCTTCCCAGTAGACAGTGGAGACAAGAACTGTATCTGAATTCAAGGAAGCATGAGACAAGTACAGAGGATCACTGAGAGAGAAGAAGAGCTTGTAGAACTTATTAGTTCTCATCAGGTCTGGCGCTTCCATTAAGCGGACTAGGTGGTCATCTAGAGCACTGGCCCTCTGGGGGGCACCTATTGCCACCACTACCAGCCTTCTCCAGGAGCTGCAGCCATGGCTATAGCACAGAAACTGTAGAATCTCTATGAAATTCCCTGTAAAAGGGGGAAGGAAATGGCAATGGGGGTGTATTACCGACCGTCTGGCCAGAATGAACAAATGGATGATGAAATACTCAAAGAAATTATGGAAGCTAACAAAAGTTACAACATAGTAATCATATTGGGTGATTTTAATTACCCCGGTATTGACCTGGTCAGTGTCATGGCAGGACATGCTAGGGAGATAAAGTTTCTAGATTAAATAAATGACTGCTAATTTGGAGTAGCTGGTTCATGACCCGACAAGAGGGAAAGCTGTTCTGGATCTAGTCCTTAGTGGAACACAAGATCTGGTGTAAGAGATAAGGGCATTGGGGGCCACTTGGCAATAGTGATCATAGCATCATCATGTTTGATTTAATAAATGGAGAAAGGATGACAAGGAAATCCACTACCTTTTAACTTTCAAAAGGGAGACTATGATAAAATGAGGAAAATAGTTAAGAAAAAACTAAAAGGAGGAACTGCAAAGGTTAAAGATTTATATCAAGCATGGGTGCTTTTTAAAAATACTATCTTGGAAGCCCACACCAGCTGTATTCCATGCTTTAAGAAAAGTAGAAGGAAGCCCAAAAAATTGCCAGCATGGTTACTGGAGGATGTAGTAAAAGCTGTTAGTGTAGCTGGGTTTAAAAAAGGTTTGGACAAGTTCCTGGAGGAAAGGTTCATAAACCATTATTAAAGAGGACCCAGGAATTGCTTTGCTTGGCCCAATACAAGCATTGTGAAACCTGTGTGTCTTTTTGGGAAACTGCCAGGTACTTGTGACCTGGACTGGCCACTGTTGGCAACAGGATATTGAGCTTGATGGAGCATGGTCTGACCCAGTAAGGCATTTCTTATGTTCTTATGTACTTTAACTCGCTGGCACTGACTCTTGGGGGTATGTTTACTAAAGTGCGGTAAACTTGAATAACGTGCGTTGTATGACGTTAACGATCGTAAGTGCAGTATAACGTGCGTAATCACGCGCCAACGACCGTTAACGTCATACTACGCGGGTTAACCACACGTAACGATCGTAAAGCCCCGCAGCGCGTTAAAACAGCGCAGAAGGTGGAGAGTGGGCGGAGAGAAGGGGTCAATGGGCGGAGAGTGGGTGGGGAGAGGCTCCCCTCTCACTAACGCGCTGAATTTCTGAGCTCAATTCCAATGCGAATGAAAACCTGCCGTTAAAGGCATATTACAGGGAAGAGAAACCATTTCCGTCAGCAATGTACAGCAAAACCGGGGAAACCTAAAACACGTGAGCAGTGTGATACATGTGCACAGAACAAAAGTTCACATAAAACTTTAAAAATGACCACAAGAAATATTGTAGAAAGTATAATCCTGCTGGGCAACAGTGATAGCAATGGGCAACAATGAAAAACACTCCCAGGAAAGCTCCAAAAAAAGTAAATGATGTTTGGAAGGGTCTACGCTCCGTAGACCCTTTCAAAAAGCATTTCATTTTATTGGAGCTTTCCTGGGAGTGTTCTTCATTGTTGCCCAATGATATCATTGTTGCCCAGCTCGGTTATGGGTGTTTGCCCCTTTTTTCGAGGTCTGTTTGAGGTTTATTTGCACTTTTGTCTCCATACAAGGTAAATGAGCCCACAGTAAAATTGTGCAGAGCAGGGTTTCTGACTCGTCAGGCCAGTTTTCCTATCTCCAGGGTCTGCACTGTCTCTGTGGCCACAGTGTGGTGCAATGGACACAGCCAGTACCTGTAAGACCAGAGGGTCACAGGTTCAAATCCCAGCTGGGGCTCCTGCCAACCCAGTCCCCATAGTTTTACCCACCACTAAACAGTGATAGTAAAGGCACTCCTTTATTGCAGAGAACATACGCATGGCCTATATTTTACCACACCAAACACAGACACCAGAAACAGGCACATTACCTAAAGCAGAGTCCCGCAAATGCAGTCCTGGAGGGCCCCACACCATTCTGGTTTCATGCTGCCTCTAATAAAGATGCCTGTGCTGCATAGCTATGCACCACCCCCATGGTATGCAGATGTAGCTCATGCATATTTATGAGGGACAGCATGAAAACCCGAACAGTGTTTGGAACACCAGGACTGGAGTTGGGGAACTCTGCCGTAAAGCAGCAGCCAACAGTGCCACACACCCACCCACAGGCCCCATTGGCCAATGCCTCCTGGAGAGGCAAGACATTGGGCCCTGCCTATATCTCCCAATACTAGCAGTTGCATACCTTAGCAATGCCACCCTACACCTGGGTATATGGTACACAGCTATCAAACGTTTCCTATGATAACTGGCAGATATCAATTCCTACGTTAAGCATGTTTTGCTCATTGAGCTCCACCATAACAATCATTCTGATGTCTGCGGTGTGTGCTGCAGGTCTGGTCTCTGACAGTGTTCACCACCCTGGGGAGTGACCCCCCAACAGTCTTGTGTACCATATCCATGCCTGTACTATGCCCAGGACTGGTGTGGTGGGTATGGCTGCTGACCACCTCTATAGTAGCACAATGCTGGCATAGGTGTGGGGGTGGCTGTCTGTCTATCCAGTGTGTGGTGGCTGCAAACACCTTCCACAGCCCACACTGCCAGCAATGTTGCCAGTATTGGGCTGCCAATGTGCATAATGAGGAGCAAGGTACCATGGGTATAGGCCGGACAGGGTGGCCTGGCCAGGGTGCATCTGCACAGGGCATAGGGCAGTGACAGGCACATTGTAGTGCCTGGCCACCACCTACACAGACAGGGTGACCTCAGTATATCATGCTGAGAGATCACTCTCACCCTGACTGTGCAGTGACCACAGCATGGCTAGGCACTCCCATAGTGCTATCTAGTATTTCTCTCATGTGATAGATATGGGTTTTCTTTTGGGGCCCAGTCACTGATGTATCTGCTTGCTGTGTATGCTGACATCCCAGTTCTGGGTGCAGGCATCTTCACTGGGCACTAGCAGACTGTTTGCAGCTGGTATGTGTTGTGATGGAGTGGCTTGAAGGTGCAGTGGCTGATGGCTTGCACCAGGGGAATATCAGATAGTGGTGGGGTGCAGCATGCCATATCTAGGCCTAATGTCTGTCTGCTATTGTGTTATGGATGTGTACAGAGCTGCATTGACAATATTTTGGTGGTGGTGAGAAGTGAGGAGGAATGTGACACATTCTATATACCTTTTTGATGTCTTGGACATCTGCACCTTGCCCACTCACAATCTTAGATGACAGAGGTGTTAGGCAGAGGTCTCCAAATCCAGCCCTGGAGGGCCACAAACCAGTCAGGTTGGCAGGATATCTCTAATGCATATATATCTCATGCATAGTCATTAGGGATATCCCGAAAACCTGACTGGCCGGTGTGCCCCATAGGACTGGGTTGGGAAACACTGCTCTAATGCATATATATCTCATGCATATTCATTAGGGCTATCCCAAAAACCTGCCAGGATTGTGGCCCTCCAGGACAGGTTTGGACACCCCTGCCCTAAAGAGTCTGTAATATTAGGTGCCCACGCTGGTAAAAACACACGTACCCACGCACGATTGTACGCACGCACCAATGCACGTAGCTACGCACGTACCAACACATGTACCAACGCACGCAGCCACGCACGTGGCTAGGCACACTGCGAGGGTGTGTTTCTGGCACCACTACTCAACATAAAGAAAAACATGCCTCCTCATTCCCTCTGTAATGTACAGGGTGATGCCTGGGCCAGCCTTCTGCATTAGGCACACTGGGGACTCAAACCCATGCTGCCTGTAACAGCAGTCAGTACACTAACCATTGTGCTACAGCTCTGTTTCAGTGCTTTGTGTCTGTACGCCTTCATACGATTAACGCGCAGTAACGCGCCACGGCGCCCTGTAACGCTCGTTAGTTTTTGGAACGCGCGTTAGTGGTTAGGATGTCCCGCCCATGTCCTTTTTTGGCTTTCCTTTCACTAACGCGGCTCCTAACGCGATTTGCACTAACGCAGTTTAGTAAACATACCCCTTGGTTTTTTCCTTGCATAGTCCTGTTTCATAAGAAATTGGGTTTCATGATTTCTGAGTTCCTCTGCACAAGGAAGTCTCCATGTATATAGTCCTTCAGAAAATTAAAATGAACAAAGAGAAGTGAATTTCCAAAATTTTCTTCTGCATTGTCATGCATATAATCTTAAAGCAAGGTTGATTTATGGTTACAAAATTGGATGGACGAGAGAAATCCTTAATGTTTACAAGTGAAAAGAGAGTTAGTTTGTCCTGCACTCATATACCAAGAGTGGTTCCTACAAAACTTGTTAAGGAAAATTAAGCAGGCCTAGATTAAAGTATAGGGTAACTAGGCACATTTCTAGGTCCCAAATGTTTAAGGGGAAGTTTACTCAATATACTCGGCAACATTTTTCTCCCTGGCAATGTTTGGTTTAGAGAAGATTGTTGTTTCTATGATTTGCTAGGGGTCATATATGGGCAATCACTCCTTATTTGGCAGGTTGACCCTTAGACGTAGTACCAGAGATTACCACTAGAGGTCAGCACCACCATTTTGAATCCAGATGGTAATAAGAAGGAGCAGAGGGGGATAAATCATGCTCTGTCTACTAGATTACTTGGGCTACCCCGGTAAATGTTGGCGAGGGGGGGGGGGGTGAAGGGGGGGGGCAAGGATCAGTGTATGGTCCTTGGGGGTGTATGTCTGTAACACTATACAAATGATTAGTAGTAATAGTAGTATTAGTAGTATTAGTAGTATCTTTGACCTGGTGGATGGTTCATTCCAATCTGGCCAAAGGAATTCCCTTCTAAATTCTTTCCTACCAAAAAGTATTCATGACAGATACATCCAAACTGAGCTGGGGAGCCCATGTAGACGGGTTTCACATTCAGAGCCTATGGTCTATGGTCCTCCCAGGAAGTCTTTGTCAGATCAATTTCCTGGAACTGAGAGCAATTGCAAAAGCTCTAAAGGCATTCAGAAACTGGTTGGCCAATTGCATTGTGATGATCCAAACAGACCACCAGGGAACCATTGCACTACATCAACAAACAGGGAGAAACAAGATCCTAGCTTCTGTGTTGGGAAACAGGATGGGAAAGTGGGCCATCTCTCATGAGTAAGGCCAGTGCAAGGGTATGAGATGCCTTATGCAAACCTCATCCCTTGTACCCTCTCTGCTTCAGCTCTCGCTCCAACTGCCACCGCTGCGGCCTCTCACTGGGATATGCAGAAGAGGCAATGTGCGCCAGAGTTATCTTCAGCTCCGGCACTGCAGTGCCATTGTGCTTCTGCCCCCTTCGATTCCACTTCCTGTTTGCATGGGGATGGAAGTTGCTTCTGCTCCCATGCAAAAGGGAGTAAAATTGGAAGGGGCTGGAATTCTAAACGATACCACAGCACCAGAGCTGACGGTAACTCTGGCACTTTGGTGCTGTTGTGAAAGCATGGCTGCCGCTGCACATCCTAGTAAGGGGTGGCAGTAATGGGTGTCCCAGATGGCCGGCGCTCTAGGTGACTGCCTAAGTCACCCAATGGTAGTGCTGGCCCTGCTCATGGGATAACTCTCAGAGCTACTAACCTGGCTGGGGAAGATATGTTCTAGCAGACAAACTGAGTCGTGTGCTCTAACTTCACAAGTGGACCCTAGACAGGGAGAAGGCCTTGTGAACCTTTTGGGAATGGCCATCTCCTTAATAGATCTAATCACCACTCTGCAGAACAGCCAAGCATTTGACTTCTCTATCAGGACAGAGATACATGGCAAACGAGCCTTGGATGCCTTCAGAGCCATAATCCTCATAATGCCATACCGGCCCTGGCAGCTATGGTTCCTTCTGCTTCTGGAACTATCAATTGAGGAGTCCATTCGGTTAGACAATTCATTGTCTCTAATCTCACAGTATCAGGGGACTCTTTTGGATTCCAACATCAAGTCCCTAGCTCTCACAACTGATTCCACTAGGAGGTCATATGTTTTTAAGTGGAAGAGGTTCACTGTTTGGTGTGATGGAAAGGCCCTAGATCCTTTCACCTGTCCCGCATACAAACTGCTTGGTGCAAAAGCAAATAGATGGTTTTGAATATTAGGAAAGGAATGGAGAATAAAATAGAAGATATCATAATGCCTCCATACCATACCTTGAATGTTTCGTGCCCCGTTTCTAGCCTCCCCATTTTGAAAAGGATATAGTGGATCTAGAAAAGATTCAGATCAGGGCGGCCAAAATGGTGAAGGGGATAGAATGGCTCTTCTATGAGGAAAGGCACTTCGGCTTGGAGAAGAGATGGCTGAGAGGAGACAGACAGAGGTCTACAAAATCATAAGCGGAGCGGAATGGCTGTTTACCCTTTCAAATGGGGCTAGAACAAGGGGACATTCCATGAAGCTAATAGCTGATGTTCTGGAAAATATTTTTTCACTCAGCACACAATTATATGGAATTTGTTGCCAGAGGAAATGGTGAAAGCGGTTAGCATAGCTGGGTTTAAGAAGAGGTTGGACAGGTTCCTGGAGGAAAAGGTCATAAACCATTCTTAGCGATTACTTATTATTGGATGTAAGCAAGAAGGACCGAATCTTTTCTTTGAGATCTTGCCAGGCAGGGCAGGCACAACCATTAAACAAACTAGGCAGTTGCCTAGAACAGGATTTGTAGAATGGCCTGCCGCTGCTGCTGCTGTCCCTCTCCTGGATCTGGATCAGTGGTAATGACTTTAAACAGCAACACAGCACTTACCAAATGCCTCCATGCTGTTGTTGTTTCGACCTCCAACGACGCAGACATCCTGCCTGTACAGGGGTGAAAAAACTACAAAAAATTCGGTCTATACACTTTGACTATGCTTGTGTGCTTTTAACAGTTATATTGGCAAGTGATCCCCTGAAGAAACACAAGGTGTGAAACGCTTGGGCGCCTTAGATAAACGGCGTTGGGATTTAGACTGCAGCTGCAAGCATCCGAATTTTCAGTGAACTGCTCAGCAAACCATGGACATGTTATACGTGATTTGCAGCTAAGTACAACAAAACACTTTTTATAAGTAACATTGTTGAAATACATCTTGCGAAACGAATGATCATTTGCAAGTCACGTTCTCAGGTTGGAGCTGAGTGAGAAAGTTGTATATATAAAAAATCTTTTTGTGGATTATAAAAATAGAAAAAATATAAAATACAAGACGGACAATGTATGTTAAAGTGTACGAGAATAAAGGGTCATTGATGTGAACAGCAGCATTAAATAAGGGTGCTCAATTTATAAAAGCCCTTTTTTCGAAAAAGCTGCGTCTGTTTAAACTGAGACCCTAGTACACCATTACACTCATGTCCTATTAGTTTCGGAGGTTAATATTTAAGCGGATAATATATTCTAGTAGGTGTACAGGGGTGAAAGCAGCTGGTCCAGAACGGAGCAGCAGGAATGAGATTCGCCGAGGGCCCTCATATCCTTGCAGCGGACCTGTTGCCAGGTACTTGTGATCTGGATTGGCCGCTGTTGGTACCAGATGCTGGGCTTGATAGACCTTTGGTCTGACCCAGTATAGCATATCTTATGTCCTTCTGAAACAAACCCTGATAGTTGGTTCTAATTTGACCATCAAAGACCCACAACTCTGGGAGTAAATGAATCCATTTCTTTAAAAACATGATTTAATGTAATACTTATATATCAGCTTTCCAACTGAAATCATCCAAAGTGGATTACTAATATATACAGTTGAAACATACTTGTTTATAATATATATCATACACCAACACAAATTCATTGACTCTAAAAACTATTGAGACCCAGTATCTGTTTTAAAGCAAATACATGTACTCAGTAATATAGTTAGTACTGTAAATCTTTACAGACATGTGTCTGTCATGTGCGTGAGACTAAAAGACTGAATTATACTCATTTATGAGGCTTTAGCTGACACCTTTTCATATGTAGCTCAAGATGAGTTACATTCAGATATATAGACACTTCTTTGCCTCCAAAACACAAGTAAAAAAACGCACATCCACCCACACCCAATGCGGTAAGCTAATGATACGTTACTGCCAGAGCTGCCAAGTTACCCAGTTCCATGAGTGAGATTTTTTGCCAGTTCTGGTTTTAAAGTTCCATCCCAGTGCAGAATAGCAATTGTAGTTTCTGATTTTACCCATTGGAATCAGTGATGCAGGTCCCATAATGCATCAGGAAGAGATTGTCAGAAATCAAGGACCGGCTTAAAATCTCACTCATGGAGCTGGGGAATTTGGCAGCTCTATTGTATTGGTCATTGAAAAACCTGTGCTAACATAAAAATCATCTTAAAACCTGAGTAACAATATGTATTAGACTCTGCACACATTTTATTCTGGATTGTGTGGTAAAAATGGTAGTCAAGATGAAAACAAAAGTGGAGGGCTAGTGGGCTCAGTGGAACGATTCCCACTTGTTCCTGCCATAGCATTGCCACATTGGAAAATAACAATGTCTTACCCTTAGTGGTATGTCAGAACCTACTGCCAATGGTCATCCTGACAAATGAGGAATGGTGGTCTGACATAGTGCTAGGGGTCAGGCGCAGTCATTTTACAACATGGAAGCACTAGGAAAGAATGGATGTGAATTGCTCTTCCCTTTGAGGATTGGGAAAGATGGAGGAGTACAGAGTTGCCAAGTTACCCAGTTCCCAGAGTGAAATTTTAAGCCAGTCCTGGGTTTCTGACAGTCTCATCCTGATGCATTAAGGGACCTGCAGCACTGATTCCACAGGGTAAAATCAGAAACTATAAATACCATACTGCATTGCAATGCAAATTTTAAAACAGAACTGGCAAAAATTCTTACACTTGGAAGTGGGTAACTTGGCAACTCTGGGAGTAGGAAATGAGACAGGAGTCACAGTGGTCTCTAGACACTTTTTTTTTAAAGGAGGCAAGATGAGGAGGCAAGATGCTTGATGCCCATCTGGGAATCGTGGGTCAAAGGGTCTCTAACTCAGAGGTCCTGAATCAGGGACTATCTCAGAGGTACTCAAATCCAGTCCTGGAGGGCCGCAAACCAGTCAGGTTTTTGGGATATCTCTAATGAATATGCTTGAGATAGATTCAAATACAATGGAGGCAGTGCATGCAAATATATCTCATGCATATTCATTAGAGATATCCCAAAAACCCGACTGGTTTGCAGCCCTCCAGGACTGGATTTGAGTGCCTCTGGACTATCTCATTCAGAGGTCCCACGTCAGAAACCTTCTGGCTTCAGGATTCCAAGCTTGAGTCTCTTGAAAGATGCGGTCCCTAACTGAGAAACCCAAGTCTCAGGATGTTTTTTCACCTTTCATTTACCTTAGTGCAGGGGTAGGGAACCCTGGTCCTGGAGAGCCGCAGACCAGTCAGGTTTTCGGGATATCCCTAATGAATATGCATGAGATATATATGCATTAGAGATATCCTGCCAACCTGACTGGTTTGTGGTCCTCCAGGGCTGGATTTGGAGACCCCTGCCTTACACCTCTGTCATTTAAGATTGTGAGTGGGCAAGGTGCAGATTTCCAAGACATCAAAAAGGTTAGATAGAATGTGTCACATTCCTCCTCACTTCTCACCCCCACCAAAATATTGTCTATTAGACAACTTTTTGGTGGTGGTGAGAATCGAGGAGGAATGTGACACATTCTATATACCCTTTCGATGTCTAGAATATCTGCACCTTGCCCACTCACAATCTTAACTGACAGAGGTGTAAGGCAGGGGTCTCCAAATCCAGCCCTGGAGGGCCACAAACCAGTCAGGTTGGCAGGATATCTCTAATGCATATATATCTCATGCATATTCATTAGGGATATCCCGAAAACCTGACTGGTCTACTGCTCTCCAGGACCAGGGTTCCCTACCCCTGGTCTAAGGTCATACCTGAAGAAGCAGAGGGTGAAGTGACTTTCAAATGCACAAGGAATGCCAGGGACCTTTAGAACTTTGGTTTCTCTGGTTTATAATTTTCTGCTCTAACCACTAGACCAGGGGTTCTCAACCCAGTCCTCAGGCCACACTTAGCCAGGTTTTCAGGTAGCCACAATGAATATGCATGAGAGAACTTTCATTCTGTGAAGGCTCTGCATGCAAATCTCTCACATGTATATTTATTGTCTTGTTAGGTATGTCCCAAGGACTGGGTGGAGAACTCCTGCTGTACATTATTCCTCCATTTGACATCATACTCAAAAGGATCTTGTGTTAACTTTATGTGCATAAATATATGACTAAATTAAATGTATGCATAGAAGTAAACATGCTAAAGGGTATGTTTACTAAAACCCCGGTAATGTGCGTGGCGTGCTAGTGTGCGGATGCCATATAAGGAGTGGGCGTTTCAGTCAAAAAAAAGCAAAACCGGGATTAATCATGCGCTAATGTGCGCGGCGCTCATGTGCGCCCCACACATTAGCGCATGAGAAAGCTGCGCGGGAAGCATAAGTGGCGTGCTGATGTGCAAGCATAAGAGCAGAGCCACAGTACAATGGCTAAGACACTGATCAATGGTAGAAGGATCAGGGGTTCAATCCCCACAGTGCCCAATGAACAAGGCTAGCTGAGGCATTACCTGTTAGGGGTAATATTACTTTAGGAGGCATTTTAATATTGGGCGGCGCGCTGATGTGCAAACACAGGAACAGAACCACAGCACAATGGTTAAGACACTGACCAATGGTTCAGGGATCAGGGGTTCAATCCCCCACAGTACCCAGTGAACAAGGCTGTTTGAGGCTTTACCTGTTAAGGGTAATATTGCTTTAGGAGGCATTTTAATATTGGGCGGCATAAGGCGGCGCGCTGATATGCAAGCACAGGAGCAGAACCACAGCACAGTGGTTAAGACACTGACTAATGGTGCAGGGATCAGGGGTACAATGCCCAATAAACAAGGCTGGTTGAGGCATTACCTGTTAGGGGTAATGTTGCTTTAGGAGGCATTTTAATATTGGGCGGCATAAGGCGGCACGCTGATGTACAAGCACAGGAACAGAACCACAGCACAATGGTTAAGACACTGACCAATGGCAGAGGGATCATGGGTTCAATCCCCCACAATGCCCAATGAACAAGGCTGGCTGAGGCATCACCTGTTAGGGTTAATATTGCTTTAGGAGGCCGTTTATTTTTATTTTAATTACTACTGCTAGCAAATGCACTCTCAAAGCACTGTAACATAAGGCGCCCCATATGTTACCCCAGAGGGCACACTTTAAAATGCAGTGTCCACCACGGCACCCTACAATGTTGCTGAAAGGGTGGCCGATAGGGCGCCATATAGGGTGCCCTATGAGGCAGGGCAAGGTCAGAGCACTGTTTCTGATGGCAGCACTGTGCATTGTAACACATAAAAATCTTAAGTAGGTGTGCTGACATGCAAGGAGGTACAGCAGTGTAGCACAATGGTTAAGACACTGACTGATGGTGCAGGGGTCATGGGCTCAAATCCCTAGTGAATAAGGTCGGTTGAGGTATGTCCTTTTTCTGCGTGCAACTGTACAGCAATCTGTGCTGCCATCTAAAAAGAACCCCACCCTAGTGCCATATATTAATGCACCTTTTAGGGTGCACCAGAGGGCACATCCTAAACAACCACGTCAGCAAAGGCGAGTTATAATGTTCCCCAGAGGCCATGTTGAAAGGTTGTCAACTCCCACGGCACCATAGTAGGCACCCTATAAGCTGCCTGAATCGAAGGTGTGCCATAAGATGCCCCAAGGATGTATAGGTGAACTCAAAAACGTTTGCCAAGAGCAGTATGATCCCCCAATTTGAATGGCAAGAGAGGTATGTGCCAAACACACACGTAACCCAAACACTGCACAGAGCAGAAAGGAAAGACAATGCAAAAGTAAAAGAAGGATGTAGATAACAGCTGATGGACCACACAAATCAGCTCCAGCCCATGTGGCAGCTAGAAAAATGGACAAACATATCGGGGACAGCTGTAGCTATGCACAGAGTGATGGTAATGTACCATGCTATAATGACAGTGTGTGACAGAGGATGGGAAGATGTGTGCAGCAGAGGAGGCTGAAATGGCAGGATAGGTGAAATATCAGGATGACAGTGGAGTAGCAGTGCTATGCAGAGCACACACAGGAGAGGCAACCAGGGAGAGCTGCAATGCAGGAATGTGTAGGAGTGCAGGACGTGGGTTAGCAGCATGCACATCAGGGTAGGATGGCACACAGCTGGCAGACAGAAGATGGATGGAAGGATGGTTCACAACTCTGATGAGGGTACAATGTGCTCACAGCACAGATCTGCAGAGATATGACTGTCATACGAATGAAAACCACTTCTGCAGGACAAGCATACAAATCAAAGAGAACAGAGAGGAATCACACCTACGACCACTACCACAAATGGCAATGCACAAACCGGTACACCACACCACCAATGTGAGCTCATTAGCAAAGGCTGCATACAAAAATTGTGCAGGGCATCACACAAGACGCTTGCTGGCTGTCAGGACAGGCAAACCCCCAACAGTAATCATGACCAAATGCACATGCAGATCTGCTGTGTACAGATCAGATCCCAGTCTGTAATTGGGACCAGGGACACATGCACACACACAATGAAATGTTATGCAGTGGATACAGCATGCAAAAGAGGAAAGAAACTAAACCCCAAGGGCAGCAGAGGATGCTCTGTGGAGCTGGGTAACAATCTGGAACAGGACAGGAGAGAACTCAACATGCAAACAGGTGTATCACACACCAGCTGAACCACAGCAATACCAAACCCCCAGGTGCACTGCCATGTAAACACCATAAAGAAAGAGATCTATGTAACAGATAATATCTGATGGCTAGGCAGCACAGAGGGCACACCTTGGTGTACAGTGAAGAGAGGGAAGGGTGTATGTAGAGGTGATGAACCTGCTGGTACCTAATGGTCCAGTTAGCACAACAGAAAAGAAAAAGATAAACCACATGTGGGGATCAAACCTGCAAACTACTGAGTTATAACACATGCCTCTAAACACTCCCAGAAACAGCACACTGAGCACAATGCAAAACAAATACCCCAAAGGGAGGGTGTGTATGGGAACCTGTAATACCCAGTGAAGTGGCAAATGGCTGGCAGATACACAGCTGCCACCGTACAAGGATGTGAGCACAGGTGGGCCATGTACATGACCAGCAAATCACTAGATGCAAGTGTCAATGTGCTCAAAGAGTGGAGGAGTAACCTAGTGGTTAGAAAACTGGCTTGGACACCAAGCAACCAGGGCTCAATTCACACTAGCACTCCATGTGGCCTTGGGCAAGTCACGTAACTCTCCATTACCTTGGAAGAAAGACCTGACAATCTACATCCAGTGACATTGACAAGAAAACCATGGAGTCTCTGGGTCACAAGGAGTCAGGACTGATTCAAAGGCACACATTGCATTGCATGTTTTTCACCATGATCAAGCAGCAAAAGAGACAAATGTCTGTCAAATACATATCTTTATTTGGGTTATTCATCATAGACAGTGTAGACAGTGCCATCATAATATCAAGGTGAGTGCATCCCTGGTGAAAGACGGAAATACCTTAAGCAGGGCAGCAACCCACCTCCTACAGAAAGGTCACTTGCTTGACCACAAATGAAGGGCAGGAGATATAATGTGCATCAGGTACATGCTATGCACTGGGCAGCAGGCCCGCATCCCCCACCTGCTGCTGCATGCCTCAAATGTGTTACGCACATATGAGTGCATGTAGACAGTAGGCGCTGCATGATGAGGACCCAACACACATCATCTGTCCCTCAAAACATATCCATCTGGCAACACAGGAGGCACACAAATGAAAACAGCATATGTTGTCACAATGTTTTAATGTTAAAAACACACTCTGAAAGTAATGTTTCAGCTCTCACCTAATGCCTGATCTAGGAATCAAAGCTGCAACAATGTAGACCCAAACAATCATCAAAAGCACAATGAGCATATGCTAACAGGTAGCACAGGCACATGAACACAGAGAGAATACAAACTAAACTACCTGCAGAAACCTGCAGAGATAACACCATGAAGGAGGTCCCCCTGCAATGTTTGTTGGGTAGACAGTGTTTGGCCACATATAGCACGGTACATGGAATGCACAATTGAAGGAGCACAACGGTCACCCACACTGCCACACTCTAAATATAATGGGGCAATGTGAGTGTCATTACCGCAGGGGATAAACAGGACCGTGCAGACGTGCAATGCAAGGTGTGTACATACATGCAGACTGTCACGTCTGCACAGTAAACAAACACAAGAACCAGCATGTGAAAATGGAAATGATGGGCAAACATCTTACAGGTAACCACACAGAAGCCATAGGTCCACATGCTGTGGTTCACAAACATAGTCAGTCATA